>OY728158.1:701295362-703695362 GCA_963277665.1 Viscum album | reverse complement strand
GTGGTGGGGCCCACATGAGCTTGAACCCCTCTTAACCCCTATTTATGAGGGATGTCGAATCTCCACCCCCCCCCCCCTATTTAATGTGCCTATTCACTTAATGGTTTAACTGAATTCTTAAACTTGATCCACTAAATTAATTAAGACAACTTTAACAATTAATGAAGTGAAGTAGCTTAATTTAATTTGAAAACTTTTGAATTATTTTTGGAATTCATGGAAACAATAAAATAATATAGAAGTTGTTATTTTATTTTGGTTGGTGATCCTTTTTTATGGAGCTTTGGAGAACTCTTGGAAGAGCTTCATCCTTCCAACGAAGAACGCCTCTCATCTCTGAAGAATAATGAGCATCATGTTCTTCCTTATTCACCAGTGGAAATGAAGTGAACCACCACCGCCCATGAATTACACCGACAACATCATCTCGACTCGTTTTCACCAAGCTCTTCCTCCTCCGACATTGAGGGAACGACGCCCGTCTCCTGCGACGTCCATCTCCCATGACGAACATCTTCCGCGACTCCGTCATTGATCACCGAAATCAAGGTAGTTGATTTATGTTTAATTCTCATTTCCTTTACTCATCATTTGATCTTGGTTATTAATTTTCTAATTGATATCGTAATAACGTGGAAGGCTCGGGCCGCACGAACATGGCCTGACCATCTCCCTTTGTTAATTACTATTGTTGAAGAACGGAGGTGGAATAAAAATGGCGGCTGGAGTTGGGACGACCATGAATAAACTGGCGGCATAAGGCCACCGGGTCGTCGGAATGGCGCGACATCATCATGTCGTGCGGAGGAGCCGAGGGATGCTGCTGAACTGGGTCGCGATGGAAGAGTCGTGGCACTATCGCGCCATGCGACGGACCAAGGGGCCGCGTCCAGGCCGGGATACAGCAGTGGTAGCACGGCGTCGTCGCGCCACGCGGAGTGTAGGAGGACTATGGCATCGTCGGACCGTAGTGGAGGAGTGGTGGCGGCCGGTGGGGTCGACCGCCGGGGAGCCGGACAAGCGGGACCACCCGGGTCCCGCGGCTCTAGAACTACCGCAATGCACTGGTTCCATTAGACAAACCGGTTGGGGGGGGGCACCCCCCCCCCATCCCACGCGGTCTAGGCCGCCCTTAGGGAAGGCCGCCACGGGCCGGGCCGTCCTTCGGCCGGGCCTCCACGGGCCGAGCCATTTTCTTTGGCTCAGGCCGCCCACTCTGGTCGGGCCGACCACTTTGGTCAAGTCTCACCCGCAGACTAGGTCTGACCCCTGTTCGGACCGGGTCGGTCTGACTAGGTCGGACTGGACCCGGAGCCGCTATAGCCCTTTACACCTTTTAGCCTACATCTTGGGCTACGAGTGTCTGATCGATGAACCGTCTGCAGTGATGGAATTCTTGGAGTGAGACGATTCTTTTGGAATATCCTACTTGAGGTTTGGACACAGTTGGGATGCAATCGAGTTGGTTTGAACCTAAAAACCAACCGGGCCCCTGGAACAGAAATGCCAATATCTCACAAACCGGACGTCCGATTGACGCACCGTCTATCGTGTTAGATTCTTTATGATGAGACCGAACTACGAGATACATCAACTCGAGACTTCATGGTAGTTTATGTATCGACGCTTGGATCGAGGTTCGGACCCTCCCAGAATCGAGCGTGATGTGTGCGGGAACCCTATGGCACGCTGCGAGTGAGATGAAGGATCCTTCGTGGGTTCGACAGTGACGATACTGTACTAGGATCCTTCATGGGTTAGAAATCAATGAATTCTGTACCAAGATCCTTTGTGGGTTTGACAGCGGTGACTTCTGCACCAGGATCCTCCGTGGGTTCGACAGCAGTGACTTTTGTACCGGGATCCTCCGTGGGTTCGACAGCGGTGACTTCTGTACCTGGATCCTCCGTGGGTTCGACAACACTGATATTGAACCAGGATCCTACATGGGTTCGACAGAGGAGATGATTCAGAGACTACATCTAATCATCTCTACCCCTCTTCATGTGTTGCATGCCTATGTGAGCTGAGTCTTATCTTCAATCATTATCATCGAGGTGATTGACTTACTTCCTTTGTGAACTAGGTTGTGCATTGGCTCGAGAGTTGGAGCCGAACTGTGACTGGTAACTTAGGTATATGTATGGGAATATACTTAAGTAGGGTTTCTTGATACTTCTCGATTGTATATTTCTTCTGTGGTTTATTATTAGTGGATTCTGGGAGACCTTCGGGGGTCTTAGGGTCCCCTACTGAGTATTGTTATACTCACCCCTGCACGGGCTTCGCCTGCACATTGTTGTGTTCTGTGCAGACGATGGTCAGCAGTGATCGAGGCAGAGACTGATGGACAGGAGGCTCCTCGGTGCTGGACTAGATGGGATGCACCTTAGGGATGAGTTGTTCGAGTTGTGTAACTACCCTTCATGTAGGATTCCCCGGTGGACGATTAAGGAGCTGTTTTCCCTTTTGTACTTGTACTTGTTGTTTAGTTGGGTTTTTAGTCTAGACCACTTACTTTCAGCACACATTTCTTTTCTATATTAGTGCTTGTGTTCATACTGCATGTGTTATAGGTTTAAAGTCAATGGCTACTCTTTTTATCAGGGATTTGCCTTTGGTGCTAGTCGCCAGCCCCTGACCTATGGAAGGAGGGCTTGGGGTAGTCAAGGCACGAGCCCCGAGGATGGGTCTTGACAAATTGGTATCAGAGAAGTTGGTTCTACCACAGAACTTGGAATCTGATTCTTTTAACAGCAATAGTGTTAAGTGTTTTGGGTGTGGTTATCAGTTTAGGGAAACTGGTGTTGGTGCGCCGGTCGACGTATCCATACACTAGGACTCTGACTTCTGATTTCTGACTCAGTGCATGAAAACCCTAATTGTGTGTGTGTTTCCTTTGAAAAGTTTTCTTCATGATTAATTTTTTCATCTCACAAGGTATATTGTTTTGGCCGTGGCGCACCTATTTATTTTCAGGATGGCCCCAAGAAGGTAGCCATCTAGGGTTCCAAGTTTCATACGAGATGGTAGCCCACCGAGCGACGGGGCCTTGGTGCAGGGTCCCATAACAGCGGAGGTACCAACGGTACCACTACCCGCTAATCCACCGATACCACCATCTCCAGTAGCAGAGAGTGCACGACGTCTGAGTGCGTTGCATGAGTTCTAGCACCAGAGGCCGCCCAGGTTTCGGGGAGAGATGGTGTAACACCCAAGACTTTTATGAGAAATATTTAGTTTTTATGTTATATAAATCATCAAAGGAATCTTTCACTACACACAACACTAGCTTTTCTTGCTTTACACGCAACCGCGGCCTTCCTCAATAGCTTACGTCGTACGCAATACTGATTTTCACTAAACAACAATATGCTATTAAAATATTATTAAAACTAGCTGTTATGAATAGTGATAACCACTTTTTGAAATTTTGTTAATTTTTTTTTCAAAATGGACTTCATTTTTGGATTCAGAATATTGAAATTAGCTTAGGGGGAAATTTTGGTACTTTTCGGATAACTTTCATATTCTGATGAATAGTGAAAATTACTAAATTTTAATAAAAAAAACTTTTTTAATCGAAATAATTAATTGTGATAAATTATTAATTTGAGTTGTTTTAAAGTATATTTAGAATATATTTTTAAAATTTAAGACAATGTTGTTCATTGGATGTAATTTCACATTTAAACCAGACATAAACAAGTGTCAATCTTTTGATAGTTATTATCTTTTAAAAACACGCTATTTGTTTTGACGACGGGAATTAATTTTTAAATTATTTAATGTGACTGATATGTTTTGAATTTGGTAAAATAAACATTATTTTTTAATTCATAATTTCAAATATGGATTAGTCCTAATTTTTGGTATTTTTCTAGAAACATTCATTTTTTGATGAATAGTGAAACCACTAAGTGGTAGTTAAAAAAACTGAATTTTTCATAAAACATAATTTTATCGCTTCTGTGAGTAGAATTTCAAAAATCCGAGAGACAGGGTTAATATAAATGACTAAAATGTGGTTCAAAGAGATTAAAATAATTTTTGGTGAATAGTAACTTTTTACTTTTTTTACCACGGTTAAAAGTAAATAGGGTAGTTAAGGGTAAAAATGGTATTATTTTTATCCTAAAACATGTCATAATTCTATTGGATAAGAGTAATTCGACCAAAAACAACCTTAGGAATAAAATATGACCATTTAGGCCCACTTGGATTAGATTAGGACATTTATTATCAATTTATTTAAAGAGAGGTTAAAATAGTTAAAATCAAAGTTTTATAAATAAATCATTTTTAATATAGGGTCATAAATAAGATAAATTCAACTATAAATATTCATTATAAATCTAAAAATATTTCCTACATAATTATATTTTATTTTTAATTTTCAGACTTTAAATAAGTTAATTTATTTATGACACAAAGATGATGCAATAATTATCTTATTAATGAAATATTGACATAATTGATGTTATAAATACCCGAATAAATGTAATTTGAGATTTTTTATGAATTAATATAATTTTATAGGTTAATATGACATGTTATTATTGATTTAATTAACTTTTTTCGAGTTAATCATTCTGTTATAATTTTTCACAAAAATCAATTACTAAATAGTGTCAAAATTGACATAAAATAGTTTTTAAAACAAATATTATATTATTAATTTTTAATTTATTCCTAAAAATCTAAGGTTCGGCCAACGAACATAGATAAGGTTATATATGTTAATAATAAACAACTTGGGGTTCTTTTGGCTTGTTATAGTATGTTTATTAACCTTATAATGTAAGAACACAAAAAGACATAGTAAAAGTAAAATTATATAACTTAATGTTAAATCTATATGATAAGGTTAAAATAGGAACCTCAACTTTTCTAAATTCTATTGGATGAGAGTATTTCGACCCCTCCCCACCTTATCATCGAAATAAATCAATTGGAGCTATTTATAACCGAATTTGGCTTTATAATAAAATAATATTTTTAGTTTTTTCAAAGGAGCCCCTCTCCTCCCTTATAAAAGGGCACCTCCTCCCCCTCTTCCTCACACCACATTGAGCCTTCAAGCTCAGCCATACCCTGACAATTTCATCTCTACACTTCCCTAGAGACATCCTAGAGGTCCTGGTATTCTTCAAAGACCAATTTTACTGTCCTAAAAGGAGGTCTCAAAGAAGCGCTTCAAAGAAGAGGTAATGTCCGTTACCGATTCTTTCATCTTTATTTCTTCTTACACTTCTTCTTATTTAGTTGTTTCATTATAAAGTAATAATATCAGTATCACTCATATAATGATATGTTATTATAAGTATGAAACAACCCTATTTCACCATCTATCCATCCTACGAAAAATGAAATCACCACGCGTGCGTACGTACGGAATACTGTCTCCACGCCGTGGTGTAATATATTTTCCACCACCACCTTACTTAGATGGGTATAATGGTGTAAATAATAACTATATATGATTATTGTAAAGTTATATTGATTCTGAAATTTTATATATACACTCCATTACAATTTCACGATCATGGGAAGGATATCATCGCTCGTGCGTACGTATGGAATACCGTCTCCACGATGTGATGCGACTCATTCTACATGATCTTCATTGAATAATGATTATATAAATTAATTGAATGAATGAATATATTACACTAATACCAATATGTAAATGAAGTATCTATAACCTAAAAATAATAATATGAATTTATTCGACAAAACATGCATAAGAACAAAAAGTAATAAACACCCGAATAACAAGGAGTAATGAAATATTACTAATAAGAAGCTAAGAATATGACCATATATGATATCATAAAAATAAGTATGATTCTGGAATAAGTCAATAACATTATTTAAATCTTTATACATGAGTTTCGGACACTTACGGAGCAAATCAGACCTAAGGTAAGGGAAATATCACAATCTCATTTTTATCCGAGATTGTTTATACTTTGGTATTTACTGGGGTGTATTTTATTATCCACATCCATGTTTCCTCAATATGAAATATTATTTCTATCCACCTACAATTTTTTAAATCCATTTTTAACCTATGTTGAGTTTATAGTAAAAGATATGAAAGGAATCTTTTGTCGTTTTTCGTACGAGGTACTTTTTGACATTTCCGACAAAAAGTACGAGAAGAATGTTTTTTTAACTTATACGGCATGAATGGATTTTTAAAACATTATTTCCAAGAAGATTACTTTACATGTTTTCAAGTTTATTTTTAATCAACTTCTTTTAGTTTAAAATTGTATGACATGTTAAGAAAGGAAAATGTTTTTGAAGTAGAAAGGATATTTTCCTCAAGAATGGAGTTCAAGTGTTTTATCAAAATTATTTTCCATCTAAGATAATATAGGGTTCTGTTTCTATCCCTATTATTACATTGATTTGATTATGTTGTGATGGAATTATTTTTATGAATTCCTTTATCTTATATGAATTGTTTTATGTTGTCATGTTGTTTAAGAATCCCATTTTTATTACATGGGTTATGCAATGATGTATGATTTATGATTTTGTGGCACGCATATGAATGGTATCATTATGAGATGGGTGGGACCTATATCTCCCTCCAATTCATTGGGTGAATATTTTATTTCTCATGAGATAAACATGGCTGGAATGACAGGTTAAACCGGTTCAGTGAAACAGGACTGAAACGGGGAATGAACTCGGTTCAGAAATGGACTTTGTCCACTAAGATAGTCTTGGAAATGAGTCTTGACTAATAAAAAATGATTATCTATGATTATGTGTGTATGCCACAAAGTTTCAGGTTTTATGTTATGATTATTGGGATTACATTTCACTACTATGATTTATCCCATGTTATGAAATTATGATCTCTTTTGCAGGATAAGGTTTCCAAAAGATATGTTCTTATGAATATGATGTCATTGCTATTTCTTTTGTTTACCCTTACTGAGCATTTGAGCTCACCCTTTTGTATGTTTTTTCCCCAGGTCAGGAAGACGGTTATTAAGTAAGATATGTCAAAAGGGACTATAGATATGATGAAATAAATGGGAGATAATGTAGACGCTTTATGAACCAGTTGTTTATGTTTCACAGTTTCTAAAGTCACTATACCTATACAGTCCTTTCATGGTTTTGTTATATGTTGTAATAAGTATGCTTCAATTTTGAAGTAATAACAATGTATGTAACGTATGGGTTGTTATAGTTGGTATTAGAAGAAATGTATAGTTAACCTTTGGAAACAAGGAAGTTAAATCCTTAGTAAGAAACCTAAGGATATGTGTAAGCATAGAACACGATCTTAGTGTTTTAAAAATGGCCATGAACAACCTATGATAAGACCTTAAGTGTGAAATTTTATTCTTGATTATGTGATTTTCCTATTATAATTAGTGTTACTCACATTATTCTTCTTGGTTTTAGTAAATGGCTGGAACCCGAAGGAACCGTGTTAAATTGGAATGCAACGGGCAATGCAATGATTGTCCCCCTGAGCAACCAAACGTAATGGGAGATGGAATGCAAAAGCTTGTAGCCATGCTCACACAACTTTCTCAGGCTATGAATCATGCAGGACTTCCAAATGAGCAAAGGAAGGAGAAACATTCTATTGAATCCTTCATGAGGTAGCATCCACCTTCATTCAGCGGGTCTACTGATCCATCAGTTGGTGAACAAAGGATTAGTACTACTGAAAATGATATTTTCAGTTCTTTAATGTTCTGAACATGATAAAGTCATCTTAGCAGTGTATCGTTTGGAAGGTGATGCTGATTAATGGTGGAATCTTATCAAGAATATGAGGAAAAGAGTTGAAATTGAGTCCATGGAATGGGATGAGTTCAAGAACTTAGTTTTCAATAAGTACTTCCCTCGTATTCTTTGAACAAAGATGGAGAAAGAGTTTCTTGAACTGAAGAAAAAGGATGATGAATCTGTTGGTACCTATGAAGCAAATTTTACAAGACTTTCAAGGTATGCTTCTGGTATTATTATCCAACCTGAGAGTAAGATTGATCGATTATTTAGTGGATTAAAACCAAGTCTTCGAAGGGCCTTAGCAATAAGGGACTTCGATAGCTATGAGGAAATCTTTTGATGTTCTCTCAAAGTTGATATGGAGATTGGAGTAACCCATCAGTCATATGGGTTTGATAAGAAGAGGAAAATGGAATTCAAAGGAAAATATAAAGAGCACACTGAAAAGAAGATGAGCTTTCCCTTATGCTCAAAGTGTGGAACGAAACATGGAGGGAGTTGTCTTAAAGGGACAAGAAATGTTTTAAATATGGAAAGGAAGGTCATCAGGCATTCGAATGCCGCAATTATGGGAAGAAGATGTCTAGTGATGCGAACAATGAAAAGGCTACATAGAGTGCACCTCCTACACTTAAATGTTTCAAGTACAAGGAGATGGGGAATTATGCCAATAAATTCCCTAATCCAAGGGTTGTTGATGATGATCGAAATCAACAGAATCCTAAGGCTAATGACAAAGGAAAGTCACATGCAATTTCTATCAGCGATGTGGAGTACGATAACAATGTGGTGAAAGGTACACTTACCATCCACTCTAAAGTAGATAATGTTTTATTTGATTCTAGATCCACCCTCTCTTTTATTTATGAAGATTTTTCTAAGGGTATCACCGTATTAACTCAACAATTAGATGTTGAGTTATCTGTGACAACACTTAATGGCACAACAGTCGCATCAAAAGTTTATAATTCTTCCCCGATTGAAGTTTGTGGGAAAGTGCTTCCTGAAAGTCTTGTGATCCTTCCTATAGTGGAATTTTATGTGATTCTTGTCATGGATTGGCATTCTTTATATGGAGCTCATATCAATTTCCAAATAAGGTAAGTCACATTTCATATTACAGATCAATCTATGATCGTCTATCGATGCCAGGATGAACATAACCTTCCAGTGGAAATTTCTTCCATCTTATGGGTATTGATTCCACTGAATGAAGGTTATTTATCTCAAATGGTTGGTGAGAAACTCACAATTTAGAATATGCCCATTGTACGAGAGTTTGATGATGTCTTTCCGGAGGAATTTCCAGGTCTTCCACCAAATCGTGAAGTTGAGTTTTCAATAGAACTCGTACCGGGTGCTTTGCATATTTCAAAGACACCATATTGAATGGCCCCAATTGAGTTGCAGGAAATGAAGAAGAAAATCCAAGAGAATATTGATAAAGGATTCATATTCCCTAGTGCATCACCTTGGGGAGCACTTGTTCTGTTTGTTAAGAAGAAAGATGGATCAATGAGACTCTGCATTGATTATCGAGAACTTAACAAGATCACTATCAAGAAAAAATATCCTCTCCCGTGCATTGATGACTTATTTGACCAACTACGTGGAGCTCAATACTTATCCAAGATTGATCTTCGTTCAGGGTATCATCAATTAAGGGTCAAAAGGGAGGATATACCAAATATGACTTTCCGTACAAGGTATGGACAATATGAATTTACAGTGATGCCATTTGGTCTTACTAATACCCCTTCTATCTTCATGGATCTGATGAATAGAGTCTTTAGAGACTATCTTGATCAGTTTGTGGTAGTCTTTATAGACGATATTCTTGTATATTCAAAGAGAAAGGAAGAACATGAAGATCACTTGAGAATTATATTGAAGACCCTGAGAAAGGAGAAGCTTTATGAAAAATTTACCAAGTGTGAATTTTGTCTTCAAAGAGTTTCATTTTTGGTTCACGTAATCTCAAAATAGGGGATATCTGTGGATCCAGCAAAAACAGAGGTCATCGAAAGATGGTCGAGACCAACAACAGTAACTGAGATCCAAATTTTTCTTGGTTTGGCTGGATATTATCGACCTTTTGTGAAAGATTTTTCATGATTATCTAATCCACTCACCAACTTCACTCAGAAAGGAGTTAAGTTTGTCTGTACGGAGGAATGTGAAAAGAGTTTCAAGGAGTTGAAAAGAAGGTTATCTAGTGCACCTGTTCTCACACTTCCTTGTAGTAGAGAACGGTTTGTGATCTATAGTGATGCATCCAAGAAGGGATTGGGGTGTGTTATTATGCAAAATGATATGGGGATAGCTTATGCCTCACGACAGTTGAAAATCCATGAGAAAAATTAACCAACTCCAGATTTAGAGTTAGCTGTGGTAAAATTTTCATTAAAGATTTTGAGGAATTATATTTATGGAGAAAGGTGTGATATTTATACTGATCATAAAAGTTTAAAGAATATTTTCACACAAAAGGATCTGAATATGCACCAAAGAAGATGGTTGGAGCTGATTAAGGATTACGACTGCTCAATTCATTACCACCCTGGGAAAACAAACAAGGTGGCAGATGCATTAAGTTGACAAGACCATGCCAGTTTATCCATGATGAGGATCACAAAAGATCCAATATTTATGGATTTACAAAGGATGGATCTTTGAATTATAATGGAAGGGGGAAAATATTATCTTTCTCAAATGAATGTTCAACTATCTATACATGTGAATATTAAAGAGGCACAGAAAGAAGATGTCGAGTTACAAAAGAAGGTGAGAAATGTTCCTGAATTCAACCTTGATTGTGATGGGATAATAAAGTTTAGGAATCGGGTTTGTGTTCCTCCCATCACCGAATTAAAGAAGGAGCTGCTGGATGAGGGTCATAGTTCTTCATTCTCTATTCATCTTGTAAGCACGAAGACGTATAGGGACCTGAAAGAGTACTTCTGGTGGGATGGCATGAAAAGATATGTTGCAAAATATGTCTCTCGATGCTTGGTTTGTCATCAATTTAAAGCTGAGAGACAGAAGTCTAAGGGGATGTTACAACCATTACCCATACCTGAATGGAAATGGGAAAACATCACTGTGGACTTTTTCACAGGACTTCCTAAAACATCCAAAGGAAATAGTGCTATCTGGGTCATTGTTGATCATCTTACAAAGTCTGCACACTTCATTGCTATTAGAGAGGATTTCTCTTTGGATCAGCTTTCTAGGATATATGTAAAGGAAGTGGTAATATTTCATGGAGTACCACTTTATATTATATCTGATCGGGATCTGAGATTTACCTCAAAATTCTGGCGAAGTCTTCAGCATACTCTAGATACAGAGTTGAGTTTCAACACTGCTTATCATCCTCAAATAGACGGTCAGTCTGAGAGAACAATTCAAACTGTAAAAGATATGTTGAGAGATTGATCTATGGATGTCAAATGTGGTAGGGATCAACACCTACCTTTGGTGGAATTTTCTTATAATAATATCTTTCACTCCAGTATTCAGATGGCTCCTTATGAATCTCTCTATGATAATAAATGCAGGACTCCAACTTTCTAGGATGAAGTTGGGGAAAGAAAGCTATTAGGACCTGATCTTGTTGATGAGATGGCAGAAAATGTCCGATCTATTCAACAACACATAAGAGCAGCTCAGAGTCGACATAAAAGTTATGCCGACAACCAAAGAAAATACCTAGAGTTTGAAGTGGGTGATAAAGTGTTCTTACGAATATCTCCCTGGAAGAGGGTCATGAGATTTGGAAATAAGGGGAAGTTGAGCCCTAGATATATCAGTCATTTCGAAATACTGGATCGTGTTGGAAAGGTAGATTACCGATTGGTGCTTCCACCAAATCTCTCTCAAGTTCACGATGTGTTCCATGTATCTCTCCTGAGAAAGTACATTCCTGATCCTTCACATGTACTCAACTCAGAAGTTGTTCCGCTGGAGCAAGATCTTTCTTATGAAGAACTGCCGATAGAGATTCTGGATCGTTGCGAAAAAGTCCTACGAAACAAGACCAATCGATTGGTGAAAGTTTTATGAAGGAACCACCAATTAGAAGAAGCTACATGGGAGCTTGAGGATATTATGAGGGAGAGGAATCGTCATCTTTTTGTTACAAAGTGACGAATTTTGAGGGCGATATTCATTTTAAGGGGGGTAGAATGTAACAGTCGAGACTTTTATGAGAAACATTTTGTTTTTATGTTATATAAATCATCAAATGAATATTTCACTACACACAACACTAGCTTGGCTGGCTTTACACTCAACCGCGACCTTCCTCAATAGCTTGTGTCGTACGCAATACTGAGTTTCACTAAACAATGATATGCTATTAAAATATTATTAAAACTAGCCGTAATGAATAGTGATAACCACCTTTTGAAATTTTGTAAATTTTATTTTCCAAAATGAACTTCATTTTTGGATTCGGAATATCGAAATTAGCTTAGGGTGAAATTTTGGTACTTTTCGGATAACTTTCATATTCTGATGAATAGTAAAAATTACAAAATTTTAATTAAAAAAAACTTTTTTAATCGAAATAATTAATAGTGATAAATTATTAATTTGAGTGGTTTTGAAGTATATTTAGAATATATTTTTACAAATTAATATAATGTTGTTCATTGGATGTAATTTCACATTTAAATCATATATAAACAATTGTCAATCTTTTGATAGTTATTATCTTTTAAAAACAGGCTATTTGTTTTGACGACGGGAATTAATTTTTAAATTAGTTAATGTAACTGATATGTTTTGAATTTGGTAAAATAAACATCATTTTTGAATTCATAATATCAAATATGGATTAGGCCTAATATTTGGTATTTTTCTGGAAACATTCATTTTTTGATGAATAGTGAAACCACTAAGTGGTAGCTACAAAAACTGAATATTTCATTAAACTTAATTTTACCGCTTCTGTGAGTAGAATTTTAAAAATATGAGAGACACGGTTAATATCAAGGACTAAAATGTGGTTAAATGAGATGAAAATAATTTTTGGTGTATAGTAACTTTTTACTTTTTTTACCACGGTTAAAAGTAAATAGGGTAGTTAAGGGTAAAAATTATATTATTATTACCGTAACACATGTCCTCATTCTATTGGATAAATGTAATTGGACAAAAAACGACCTTAGGCATAAAATATTACCATTTAGGCCCACTTGGATTAGATTAGGACATTTATTATCAATTTATTTAAAGAAGGGTTAAAATAGTTAAAATCAATGTTTAATAACTAAAGAATTTTTAATATAGGGTTATAAATAAGATAAATTAGACTATAAATATTCATTAGAAATATAAAAAGATTTCCTACATAATGATATTTTATTTGTAATTTTTAGACCTTAAATATGTTAATTTATTTATGACACAAAGATGATACAGTAATTATCATATTAATGAAATATTGACATAATTGATGTTATAAATACCCAAATAAATGTAATTTTAGACTTTTTATGAATTTCACTAATTTTATATGTTAATATGACATTTTAGTATTGATTTAATTAACTTTTTTCGAATTAATCATTCTTTTATAATTTTCACAAAAATCAAATACTAAATAGTGTCAAAATTGACATAAAATAGTTTTTAAAACAAATATTATATTATTAATTGTTATCTTATTCTTAAAAATCTAAGGTTCGGCAAAATGACTTAGATAATATTATATATATTAATAATAAACAACTTGGGGATAGTTTGGATTGTTATAGTTTGTTTATTAACCTTATAGTGTAAGAACACAAAAAGACATGGTAAAAGTAAAATTATCTAACTTAATGTTAAATCTAAATGATAAGGTTTAAATAGGAACCTAAACTTGTCTAAATTCTATTGGATGAGATTATTTCGACCCATCCCCACCTTAGATTCGAAATAAATCAATTTTGAGCTATTTAAAACCGAATATGTCTTTATAATAAAATAATATTTTTTGTTTTTCCAAAGGAGCCCCTCTCCTCCCTTATAAATGGGCACCTCCTCCCCCTCTTCCTCACACCACTTTGAGGATTCAAGCTCGGCAAAACCCTAAATATTTCTTCTCTCCACTCCCCTAGAGACATACTAGAGGTCCTGTTCTTCTTCAAATACCAATTTTAGTGTCCTAAAATGATGTCTCAAAGAAGCGCTTCAATGAAGAGGTAATGTCTATTACCGATTCTTTCATCTTTATTTCTTCTTCCACTTATTCTTATTTAGTTGTTTCATTATGAAGTAATAACATCAGTATAACTCATATACTGATATTTTATTATAAGTATGAAACAACCCTATTTCACCATCTATCCATCCTACGGAAAATGAAATAACCACGCGTGCGTACGTACGAAATACCGTCTCCACGTCGTGGTGTAATCTATTTTCCACCACCACCTTACTTGGATGGGTATAATGGTTTAAAAAATAACTATATATGATTATTGTAAATTTATATTGATTCTGAAATTGTATATATACGTTCCATTACAATTTCAGGATCATGGGAACGATATCATCGCTCGTGCGTACGTACGGAATACCGTCTCCACGATGTGGTGCGACTCGTTCTACATGATCTTCATTGCATAATGATTATATAAATGAATTGAATGAATGAATATATTACACTAATACCAATCTGGGAATGAGGTATCTATAACGTAAAAATAAGAATAAGAATTTATTCGACAAAACACGCATAAGAACAAAAAGTAATAAACTCCCGAATAACAACTAGTAATGAAATATTACTAATAAGAAGCTAAGAATATGACCATATATGATATCATAAAAATAAGTATGATTCTGGAATGAGTCAATAACATTATTTAAATCATTATACAGGAGGATCAGACACTTACGAAGCAAATCAGACCTATGGTATGGGAAATATCACAATCTCATTTTTATCCGAGATTGTTTATACTTTGGTATTTACTGGGGTGTATTTTATCATCCACATCCATGTTTCCTCAATATGTAATATTATTTCCATCCACCTTCAATTGTTTAAATCCATTTTTACCCTTTGGTGATTTTATAGTAAAAGACATGAAAGGAATCCTTTGTCGTTTTTCTTACAAGGTACTTTTTTACTTTTCCGACAAAAGTACGAGAGGAATGTTTTTTTAACTTATACGGCATGAATGAATTTTTAAAACATTATTTCCAAGAAGCTTCCTTTACATGTTTTCAAGTTTATTTTTAATCAACTTATTTTAGTTTAAAATTGTATGACATGTTAATAAAGGAAAATGTTTTTGAAGTAGAATGGATATATACCTCAAGAATGGAGTTCAAGTGTTTTATCAAAATTATTTTCCATCTAAGATAATATAGGGTTCTATTTCTATCCCTATTATTACATTGATTTGATTATGTTGTGATGGAATTATTTTTATGAATTCCTTTATCTTATATGAATTGTTTTATGATGTCATTTTGTTTAAGAATCCCATTTTTATTACATGGGTTATGAAATGATGTATGATTTATGATTTTGTGGCACACATATGAATGGTATCATTATGAGATGGGTGGGACCTATATCTCCCTCCAATGAATTGGGTAAAGATTTTATGTCTCATAAAATAGACATGGCTGGAACGACAGGTTATACCGGTTCAGTGAAATAGGACTGCAACGAGGAATGAACTCGGTTCAGAAATGGACATTGTCCACTAAGATAGTCTTGGAAATGATTCTTGACTAATAAGAAACGATTATCTATGATTATGTGTGTATGACAAAAAGATTCATGTTTTAAGTTATGATTATTGGGATTACATTTCACTACTATTATTTATCCCATGTTATGAAATTATGATCTCTTTTGCAGGTTAAGATTTCCAAAAGATATGTTCTTATGAATATAATGTGATTGATATTTCTTTTGTTTACCCTTACTGAGCATTTGAGCTCACCCTTTTGTATGTTGTTTTTCCCCAGGTCAGGAAGAAGGTTATTAAGTAAGATATGCCAAAAGGGACTATAGATATGATGAAAAAAATGGGAGACAATGTAGACGCTTTATGAACCAGTTGTTTATGTTTCCCAGTTTCTAAAGACACTATACCTATACGGTCATTTCATGGTTTTGTTACATGTTATAATAAGTATGCTTCAATTTTGATGTAATAACAATGTATGTAAAGTATGGGTCGTTATAGTCGGACCCACAGGCAGCTTAGGATTGGATGGAAGCTGTTGTGAGAGTTTTTAGATTGGTAGGGACACAAGCCGACCTCATGGTGATCATTGCCGCAAGTCTCCTTCATGAAGTAGCAGGCAGATGGTGGAGCCTGATGCTCCAGGTGCATAACGAGGCATCACTACTCTGGGCAGACTTCGAGAGTCTCTTCCGGTCACAGTTTATTCCAGCCACCCTTTGTGTGGCGCAGATTCAGGAGTTACTTCATCTGCACCAGGGAAGCATGACAGTAGCTCATTACTCAGCGAGGTTCACCGACCTCTCGCGCTACTCCATGGATATGGTACGAGACCCATTCATTAGGGCCCAGACCTTCGAGCAGGGACTCAGGCATGAGATTAGGGCTTTGATGATCTCCCTCAACATCCCGACGCAGACGGGGGTGCTGGAGCGAGCCCTTCTTGTGGAGAGTTTTCTTGCTGAGCAGCCACCAACAGTGAGACCCACCACAGGGCGAAACGTAGTAGAGTCTTCTGTAGACGGTAGTATACAGATGTCGCAGAGGTCCAAGCGGACCAGGCCATTAGGTGGGCGACCCCAGGATACAGGTTCAGTTTTGCAGGGCACACGAGACAGATCCAACCATACGAGGACCAGGTAGTGCTATTCTTGTGGCGGACAGGGTTATATGGCTCATGAATGCCTGACTCGCCATGCAGATGAGCATCAGTTAGTAGAGGGACCTCCTAGGAAGAGGCATAGGTTCGACCGTGGTGGTCCGCCGGGAGCAGGCGGATGTGGAAGAAGAGTTGGCCGAGCAGAAGGTGGTGGATGATGTTTCGAGGCCCTACCACCACCACCACCAGGAGGTCCACCCTGACCATAGAGAGCTAGCAGATAGGGGCAGGCTCAGCTCCATGAAGTCGAGGCATATGACCACGATGCACCTGAGATGATTCAAGGTATTATCTGTGTCTACTCCACCCTTGTTGCAGTACATATAGAAACAGGTGCGAGTTATTATTTTATTTTTTCTTCCCTCGTTCGGATCCCGGAGAATCTGATGGAGCTATTGGCTCGATCCTTACAACTAGAGACTCCTACGAGAGCAGACTCGACAATTACGCACTAGTTCCAGTAGTGTGAGCTTACTCTAGGAGGCGAGAGCTTCGGCTGGGACCTCCTCATAGCAGCGTCGGGGCCTTATGACGTCATCTTGGGTATGGACTGGTTATCCACAGTTCATACTCAGATTTACTATATTAGGTGGAATGTGCGGTGTTTCCGCAAGGATGGGATGTGGTTTACCTTCACCGGCGAGAAGGGAGCCTTTTCAGCGTAGGATGGACTTACCCAGAGGAGGGGGCAGCTGATCACACATTAGTTGGCTAGTCTTATCCTCAGAGCGGTCGATGTGTAGAGTCCGAGTTTTCCTGTTATGGTGATCAGTAGGTGGATGTTTTCCCTGACTATGTTCCAGGACTACCTCCTCGCAGAGAGGTGGACTTCTACATTAACTTTTACTTTGGGACGGCACAGATATCTACTCCAGCATATCAGATGGATCCCGCCGAGCTTTGTGAGCTGCGGGTACAGCAAGAGGACTTGTAGGGGAAGGGATTTGTCCAACCCAGTGTTTCACCCTAGGCATCTCTTATTTTGTTCACCCAGAAGGCGAATGGGAGCTTGCGACTGTGTGTTGAATATCGTCGCATGAACTAGGTGAATGTGAAGAACAAGTACCCACTCCCAATGTTTGATGACCTCTTTGATCAGCTCAAGGGAGCACGATGGTTCTCGAAGATAGACCTTAGGTCAGGCTATCAATAGCTCAGAGTTCGAGATGAAGATGTGTAGAAGATGACCTTCAGGTGTCAGTATGGCCACTATGATTTATTGGTTATTCCCTTCGGTGTAACCAATGCTCCAGTAGTGGTCATGAGTCTCATAAATAGGATCTTCCTGCCTTACCACGGTCACTTTTTCTTAGTCTTCATCGACGACATTCTGATCTACTCAACTACTGAGGAGGAGCATGCCTACCATTTGTGGGTATTACTGGACACACTCCAAGAGCACCATCATTATGGTAAGATCTCGAAGTGCCAGTTCTAGATCCAAGAGGTACACTTTCTGGGTCATGTCAACTCAGAGGCTGGAGTTTTAGTGGATCTAGGGAAGATTGAGGAAGTACTTTCATGGGAGCCACCCAGGAGTGTGAAGGAGGTACGGAGTTTTCTGGGACTGGTTGGGTACTATCAAAGATTTTTTCCAGACTTCTCTAGAGTTGCATCACCGCTTTCAGCATTGACAAAGAAGGGGAAACCCTTCGTGTGGTTAGAGAGATGCCAGCAGAGCTTTCAGAAGCTGAGGTAGAGGTTGACTAGTGCACCCATCTTGAGGATACCAGAGGAGGTCATTGGGTACATAGTTTACTGCGATGCATCATGGATCATACTCAGGTGTGTCCTGATGCAGGAGTGAGCAGTGATCATGTATGGTTCTTGGCAGTTGAGACAACCTGAGCAGAAATACGCTACCCATGACCTGGAGTTAGCAGTAGTGGTCTTTTCCTTGAAGATGTGGCAGCACTATTTTGTGGGTGAATGTTTTATAGTCTACTCTGACCACCAGAGTCTCAGGTACATATTCTCACAGAAGGACCTGAACCTAAGACAGAAACATTGGCTTGAGTTCCTCCAGGACGATGACTTCGAGATAGTCTATACTCATGGGAAGGGGAATGTTGTAGCAGATGATATCAGTAGGAGATCAGGTATTCACATGTTAGGATAGGCGATGGATCAACTGGCTGCGATGCAGATATCCTTTTGTGAATAGAGATGGAGCAGCCTTTCTGTAGTCTCTCACAGTCACTCCTCAACTTCTTCAGCGATTTAGGGAGGAACAGCGTGGGGACGTTGGCTGTGAGACATGACGTGCTCAGATATCCACAGGGCTGGTACCTGATGGATTTTCTGAAGGTGGGGAGCACATCATTCTCTTTAGAGGACATACCATGGTACCAGTTACACTTTAGGAGGAAGTGTTGAGGGAGTTCCACACATCTCCTTTAGCGGTACATCCAGGAGTGGCGAATATGTATCAAGACCTCTGACGACAGCACTGGTGGCCAGGTATGAATAAGGTAGTAGTAGAGTTTGTCTCATAATGCCTCACTTGTCAGCAAGTGAAGGAGGAGGACCAGGTTCCAGCAGGCTTGGTTCAGCCGTTAGAGGCCCCCTAGTGAAAGTGGGATGGGATATCCATTGATTTCGTGATGGGACTTCCACAAACATCCAAGGGACACGACTCTATCTGGGTGATCAAAGACCGACTCACCATGTTGGACCACTTTCTACCGATCAGAGAGCAAGGTTTAGAAGAGATCATGGGACGCCTCTATGTACAGGATATCATACGGCTTCATGGTGTGTCCTAGACGATCATCTCTGATCGAGATGCTCGTATCAATTCCCAGCTATGGAAGGGGTTGTAAGAGGATTTCGGGATGCAACTTCGCTTGAGCACCATGTTCCATCCTCAGAAGGATGGTCAGACTAAGAATACCATTCATACTCTCGAGGACATGCTCCGTGCATGCTTCCTTGACTTCGGTCACAGCTATAATGTTCAATTACCATTGGTGGTGTTTGCGTATAACAATAGATACCACTCCACCATTGGGATGTCATCTTTCTAGGAACTTTACGGCCGACCTTGCAGATCACCTCTGTGCAAGACAGACCGAGGGGAGTCAGCACTTATGGGACCAGAGATCATGCAGGCTACGATGGAGAAGGTAAAGATCATCTAGGAGCGGATGAAGACTACACATAGCAGGCAAGAGTCCTACACTGATAGAAGATGGAGACCATTGGAGTTCGAGGAAGGTGACCACATCTTTCTACGGGTCTCACCTCGACGAGGTCTATGGAGATTTGGCTGAGGCAGCAAGTTATCTCCGCGATTCATTGGACCTTTTCAGGTCCTCAGTAGAGTAGGCGATGTGGATTACCGCTTGCCTCTTCCACCTCAGTTGCACCGGGTACACGACATCTTCCACGTATCTCAGCTGAGGAGATACGTGCACGATCCGTCCCACATCATCGACCACGGGGAGCTGGACATCGATGATGGGGCGACATTCAAGGAGGTTCTAGTGGAGATTGAGTATCGATAGGAGTGGGTCCTGTGTGGATGTTCGATACCTATGGTGCGTATTCGCAGGCAGCACAGGAACCTTCAAGAGAGCACATGGGAGCGGGAGGCTCATATGCATGCTCAGTAACCACAATTTTTTTCTTAGTGTGAGTTGTAGCTTATGGGGACGTAAATCCCTGAGGTGGGGAGAATATAAAGGCCCGGAAATTCCTTGATTTTTTTTTTCATAAATACATGGGAATTTTACGAGTCCATAGTTTCTAACGGCGCCTGATTCCGACGCACGGTGTGCCCAGAATCAATTTATGATGTTTTGTTCGGGTACGTTCAGTAAACGTACGAGTGTGATTTTATATATTTTGAATCGGTGCTCAGAATTGAAATATAAGGGCACCGTTGAATTCACAGTGCCAATATTCACTTAAGGATACCTTCAACGCAGTTGCATTCTAACAAGAGCAGAAGTTAATTTTGTGGGTTTTCTAAATAAATTAAATAAAAATATGTGTAACAAATTTTTATTTTGTGGTAGTTAAAACCTTCAAGGGGAGGTTATTGGTGGGGCCAGCCACACATAACCTCCCTTGGGAGGATATTATGTGGTGGGGACCACATGAGTTGAAACCCCCTTTAACCCCCTATTTATTATGGATGTCAACTCTCCACCTCCCCCTCTTTAATGTTCCTATTCACTTAATGGTTTAACTAAATTCTTCCCCTTCCTCCCCCAAATTAATTAAGACAGATTCACCCATTAATGAAGTGAATTAGCTTAATTTAATTAGAAAACTTTTGAATTCTTTTTCGAATGCAGGGAAACAATAAAATAATAGAGAAGCTCTTATTTTATTTTGGTTGGCGATCCTTTTTGGTGGAGCTTTGGAGAACTCTTGGAAGAGCATCATCCTTCCAACGAAGAATGCCTCTCATCTCCGAAAAACAACAAGCATCAAGTTCTTCCTACTTCACCAGGGGCAAGGAAAAGAAGCACCGCCGCCCACGAAGTACACCGAAAACGTGATCTCGACTCGTTTTCACCAAGCTCTTCCTCCTACGACATTGACGGAACGACTTCTGTCTCCCGCGTCGTTCGTCTTCCATGACTCCGTCGTTGATCACCAAACTCGAGGTAGGGGATTTAAGTTTGATTCTCGTTTCTTTTCTTCATCATTTGATCTTGGTTATTAATTTTCCAATTGATATCGTAATAACATGGAAGGATCGGGCCGCACGAACACGGCCGGACCCTCTCCCTTTGATAATTACTTTTTTCGGTGATGGGAGGTGGAACAACAACGATGGCTGCTATCTGTCCAGCTGCGAAGAAACCAGTGGCACAAGGCTTCTGGGTCACCAGAAAGGCGTGGCATCATCTTGACGAATGGAGGAGCTGAGGGCCGCGACGGAAGAGGTGCGGCGTCACTGCGCCGCGCGAAGGACCAAGGGGTCGCGGTTAGGTCGGGTCACGGAGGTGGTGGTGCGGCGCCATCGCGCCGCGCGGAGTTAAGGAGGAACACGGCGCCATCGCGCCATAGTGGAGGAGAGGTGGCAGCTGGCCAGGCCGGCCACCGTGGAGCCGGACAAGCGGGACCCCCCAGGTCCCGGGGCTCCTGAACCGGTGCAATGCGCCAGTTCCATTCAACAAACTGTTGGGTGGAATTCCCCACCCACGCGGGCCAGGCCGCCATGGCCATGCTGGCATTCAGCCAGGACACCACGGGCCGGGCTGCCACGGCTGGGCCGCCCTTGGGTTGGGCCACCCTCGGGCTGGGCCGCAATGGGTCGGGCCGCCCCTTTGGGTTGGGTCGTTTCCTTGGTTTGGGCCGCACACTCGGGTCGGGCTGACCACTTGGGTCGGGCCGACCACTCGAGTCGGGCCGACCATTCGGGTCGGGCCACACCCGCAGACCGGGTCAGACCCTGGTTCGGACCGGGTCGGGCTGGGTCATTCCGGCTAGGTTGGACCAGACCCAGACCCACTATTGCCATTTACACCTTTTAGCCCGCATCTTGGGCTACGACTGTCTAATCGAAAAACAGTCTACGGTGATGAAATTCTTGAAGCGAGACGATTCTATTGGCTTAACCTACTTTAGTTTTAGACACAGTTGCGATAAGGTCGGGTTGGTTTGAACCTGAAAACCAACTGGGCCCCTATAATGGAAATGCCAATAAATCACAGACCGGGCGTCCGATTGACGCACCGTCTTCCGCGTTGGGTTCCTTATGATGAGATGGAACTAAGGGATATATTAAATAAAGAATTCGTGGTAGTTGATGTATTGACACTTGGATCGAGGAGAAAACCCTTCCGGAATCGAGCGTGCTGTGTGCGGGAACCCTATGGCTAACTGCGACTGAGATGATAGGATCCTCCATGGGTTCGACAGCGACAATAGTGTACCAGGATCCTCCATGGGTTCGAAAGCGATGACTTTTGTACCGGGATCCTCTATGGGTTCTACATCAGTGACTTCTGTACTGGGATCCTCCGTGATTTCGACAGTGATGACTTCTGTACCAGGATCCTCCATGGGTTCGACAGCGTTGATATTGTTCTAGGATCCTATGTGGGTTCGACAGAGGAGATGATTCAGATGATACATCTAATCATCTCTACCCCTCTTCATGTGTTGTATGCCTGTGTGAGCTGAGTCTTGTCTTTCAATCATTATCATCAAGGTGATTGACTTACTTACATTGTGGACTCAGTTGTGCTTGGGCTCAAGAGTTAGAGCTGGACTTTGACTGGTAACTTAGGTATATGTATGGGCATATACCTAAGTAGGGTTGGTTGATACTCCGTGATTGTATCTTTCTTCTGTGGTTTATCCTTAGTGTATTCTGGGAGAAATTCGGGGGTCTCGAGGTCCCCTATTGAGTATTTTTATACTCACCCCTTCACGGGCTTCGCCTGCACCTTGTTGTGTTCTATACAAATGACGGTCAGCAGTGATCGAGGTTGAGAGTGCCGGATGGGAGTCTTCTCGGAGCTGGACTAGACAGGACGTACCTCAGGGACGAGTTGTTTGAGTTATGTACATACCCTTCAGGTAGGATTCCCCAATGGATGATCCAGGAGCTGTTTTTACCTTTTTACTTGTACTTATTATTCAGTTGGGTTTTTATTCTATCCCACTTACTTTCAGAACACTTTTCTTTTCTATATTAGTACTTGTGTTCAGACTGCGTGTGTTACAGTTTTAAAGGCAAAGCCTTCCCTTTTTATCAGGGATTCGCCTTTGGTGCTAGTCGCCAGCCCCGGGCCTATGGAAGGCGGGCTTGGGGTGGTCATGGCACGGACCCTGAGGACAGTTCATGACATATTTTATCATTTACTTCATACCTTTATGGTTTCCATTATGGGTAAATGCAATAATTTCATTTGTGGAAGTGCGGACTACCGCCCCCTCAAAGTGATATAACTCGTTCATGCCATACGTGGAATGTATAAAGGATAGATTTAATGAAATTATATATTATATTATATTGGAATTATAATATACCTATGTATCACTATGTTTTCATTCCATTAAATACTAAATTGAAATGAAAGTAGTGTTCATGCGTACGTACATCATATCGTCTCCATGAACGGTGCATTTCATTTCATACCTCGAAATGTTATGTAATATTGTAAATAAATATATAATAGATATATATGATACATATGATATCTAAACCATGAATATCATTTTGGAGATAATGGACTCTTGACCACATGGACAACTTGTAATTATAAGGTGTTCATTTTGACTCTTGTACCAAATATCGACAAAACAACCATTATTAACTTAAATGATTGAATATTGTTTATAACATGGTAATAAGTGATATAAAAGGAATAATAAACATAAAAAGTGTTCTTAATCAATTATAAATTAACTTAAGTTTATTTTTTAGGAGTAAAAAGGAACAAACAAGTCAAGACGGACACAAGTTTAGGGGTTTCTTATCTCACTTTTAATTTCGTGATGTTTCCATTATTTTCCACTTATTTATTGCATGTGGTGTATCATGTACTTCCATTTGATATATATTATCATTATTCTCTTTATAATCATGGTATTTTCTGATTAATTTGGTTGTTAAAAACTTTTGGTCATATTACTCGATTGATTACAACGTTGTAAGGGGTTTTCATCACACTTTTTATTCCCGTGAGATTCATGCTATATTGACACTATTTTTTTGTGTGGTTTACATACTGAAAATGATTTTATTAAATGTGTAATGTACTTATATTTATGGGTATTTACATCTTCATTGTATGATCCATCTCTCATGGGGTGTATGTTTCATAAGTTACCAAATCGGTAAGGAACCTTTCATCCTCCTCTTTTTAAAAGACTTCTTTTTGTTATGTCTTTTAATTTACATCTTCTTATGTTTGGATATGTTCTTATATATCCTTATTGATATATATTTTATGTCCATGTGATGAGATTCCATTTTATCTCTCATCAATTCACTTTCTTAAATTTAAAGTGACGTCGTTAGGCTGTCAAGTTTTTGTAAGGGAACTTCTTCACTCAATTTCAATTCTTTGGGTTAAACTTCTACTTCTTGATTGTGTCATGCCATGAATATGTATGAATAACCTATGATTGTTTAACACTTAATATCCACTTATATTTACTGTATTGTTATTTGTCACACATTATTATGTAATTGATTTATCATTAATCTAAGGATACAGTTTTTATAAGGGATTTCGTCTCAATTTACATTCCATTGAGACTTCATTGTTTTTATGCACCAATTCACTTATATATGGTGTATATACTCTCCTTTGGAATATTATATCATGAATCCATTTATTCTTAGGATATTATAAAGTTCTGATTAAATTTTATTTCTCAATTATTTGTATTCAACCGTCTCTCATTTTGTTAAATACCCTTTAACTAAAATATCGATTTAAATGTTTTAAATATTTATTCTTCTAAATATTTATCATTAATGTTCATGTATTAAAAATGGTTTTTAGGGTGTATTTATTTATATGAACATTAATGTTTTCAAATGATAATTCATTTAAAATCTTGAAAGTGTTATGGGACACTTGGATTCAAAAATATTTTTATTAAATGTTTTAAATGGTTTTGAAAATGATTTGTTAAAGCATTGTTTATTTTAATATCTTGATTTGATATATTATGATTGGAATGTGGAAATGTTATCTTTACTTTATTCTTATGTTATGTGTTATAAATATGTTAAGGTTATTGGGCATTGTTTACGTATATGGGTGGTTCCGTGATAAACCTAGAGCGGGTGAGCCTGAGATAGCTCTCCAATTAATTGGGTAACATGATAGAGGAAAACATGAATGTTTCTCCTAAGAGATTTTGGGAATATACTATGATGGGTATTCCAAATTTGACTCCTTGTATATCTGTAATAGCTACAATGTAAGTGTGATATTGATGCCTCATGTTAACTTTATGATTTATGATTTCTATGTTTTATTCATAAATATTATGATTTCAGAAGGTACGTTATGATTGAAAATTATAGTTTCATTGGTTTGTATTTTCTGATGGGTTAATGTTTCCTTTCCTTATTTTATAAACCTTACAGAGATTTTTATGGTCATCCCAAGATTTTGAAATGTTTTTCAAGGTTATAAGGAAGGGTAACATAAAGGAAGTATTCAAGAAGATTTATATCAAGAAAAGAACTCTTGTTTTATTTAAGGACTTTTATTATTGTGAAAAATCAGTTATAGAAGAAGTGTATACTTTGTAATATTCAAGTTGATATGTAATAGTTATGGCCTAATTCTATAAATCTCTAAACCTGAAAATATCCTTAATGTGGATTCTTGTAATAATTCAAGATTATGTATTGTTTAAGTTCGGGTCCTTATAGATATCTTCAAAACAGTGGAACTTGATGGATATTTTTTCATAGTCTCGTATTATATTCTTATAATCAGGATTCAAGGTTTATTTGTCTTGTGTTAAATTGTTATATTCTATTTCCGAGGTGATTCTTTAGGATTAGTAGCTTAATGATGAGTTTCGTAGCATTGTAGACTCTCTTTATGGTGGGGAGATCATTCTAGATTGGTCATTCTCCACTGACGGAATTATATGCTACCAAAATTTCTCTGTTGTTCCATTTTCATAAAGAACGTTGTGTTGGGGGATTTCCATAATTCCTAGTAGGATATTCACCAAGGAACCATAAACATGGTCTATGAAATAGAGAGTTTATTATAGAGTAAACTTATTAGATAGAGGATTGTTGAATTTTTCTCTTTTTGTCATACATTCCAATAGGTCAAGGATAAGCAATAGAAACCTTTGGGTTTGCTTCATCCACTTCTAGTACCAACTTGGATGTGGGATGTGATCTCTATAGACTTTTTTGTTGGGTTAACATGTACACGGAGAAAGAAGAATTTGATTGGGTTGTGATCGATTGACGGACTAAATCATCTCACTTTATACCCATTCATGATACAAGAAAGGTTGATGAGTTGGGAAATCTATATGTGAAACAAATTGTTCATTTGCACGAAGTTCTATATGCAATAGTCTCTGATAGGGATCCTTAGTTCACTTATCACTTTTAGAGAGGCCTTAAAGAGGCACTAGGATCTCAGGTTTGTTTGAGTACAGAATACCATCCATAGTTGGATGGCCATGTAGAAAGTGAAATATATATTCTTGAGGATACGGTCTGTTCTTGTTTTATTGACTTTGTTAGGCTTGGGATGATCATTTGGGGCTAGTTGAGTTTTATTATAATAATAGTTACCAGTCTACAATCAGGATGGATCCTTTTGAGGTCTTTTATAGACAAACTTGATGATCTCTATTGTTTTGGTCAAAGATTAGTGAATGTTACTTGGCTGGACCAATCTTGGTCCAAGAGACAACAGAAAATTATTCAATTGATTCATCATATAATATTGATGTTATCCTAATTAGGTTAAATACCCAGATAGGGGGTGAATCAGTGTATGAAAGATTAAAATAACTACCCATTTGGATTTTTTCGATGTTAAATAAAACACTCTTCTCTCTCTCCCAGTTCAATGTATGAATATAATTTGAATCATACACAAGACATAATAATTTTACTTGGTTCACCCCCACTAGGATATGTCCATGTAGAATACAATGACGATGTGTCGATGTACCAAATCCACTAAGGATCATTTCCAAATTATAAGGTTTGGGCTAGATTACTTGTATACTCAGGCTCACTACCTTTACAAGGTTTAGGGACAGCTCACTGCTTTCCCAAGAGTCACTCTCTATGTCTCTTTCTTTGGATCAATTCTAGTGGATAGGATCACCGTCTTCCACATCCTTTTATCACTAATCTTAGAAGGTTTCCACTCACAGTTTATAGATTTGTATGTCCCTTCATTTTCATTAAATCATGCATCCTCAACTATAGATAGATTCTTTGTTGAAGTTCTTTTTCCACCCATAGATGAAATATAGTTTTCTGCATACGATTAGTTTTTGTAAATTACTTTCTCAAATATTTTTAGTTCTTTCATGAACTTCCTCATGTCTTATGTGAAATTCATTGCACTGCATGGCATGAGTGCTTCACGGACCACATTTTTCTTCCGTGGATCATCCATACTCCGCTGATGAATTCTACTTCTGCAGACCAATTCCCCTCTGCAAACGGATGATGACCCAGAGATCGCCTCTCCTCCATAGACCCTTAATCATTTATAGGAAAAATTTCCTAAAAAAAAACCCTTTGTGAACTTACTTCATGGATAGACTTCACAGAATAGCTTCCCTACAAACTCTCTCATTTGAGGAGTCCCTCCTCACAAACTCTTCCATATTTCACTGAATTCTTCTTGGAGTAATGATGCTTCCTAATAAAATAACTCTATGTAATGATGGTATTAGTGTTCCTTATATAATAAAATAGATCTGAAAATCCTTTAATTCATTTTACTCAAAATTTCGATGCGTTACAACCTTCAAAGCGGACTACGCTCTTCCTGTGAACTGTTTTTCCCTCTACGGTCTGCGTAACACCATTCCTTCCTTGTGGTAGCCAATATATTCTGCAAATGAAAACCCTTTTAGGCCCATCAAATTTCTACCTTCTTTCTACAAATGATGATCTGTCTAGCGAACTGAAATCTTTCCACATACTCCAAGACTCCTAAGAACTATTTTTCCTTCATGGTCTACATAGAATCCTTCGCAGTCCACATAACACTACTATTAAAAAATCATTCCTTGGTCAGTTTTCTTCACCATTTTGTGTATATACTTTTCATTCCACAAACTATGTTTTGTGGTCTAAAAACCATGATTTGCGAACTCTTTTTCATAAAATTTTCCGTTTCAAAAATAATAAACTCATGATTTTGAGGCCCAATAAATTGGAAAACACTGGAAAACTATGCCATCTTAAAAAACTACTTTAGAAACACCAACCATACTCATTCATGGTCATCTAGCTTTTTCAATAAACACAATCATAACAAAAACACTGAGAGTATGCCTTAAAGTATTTTTTCCAAAAATTGGCAATATAAATTATGTATATATATTATGATGATCATCGTCATAGACCATTTGAACTCTTAGTTAGTGACCAAGTATTCTTGAAATTTCCACCTCGGTTGGGTCATCAAATACATGGGAGGAAAGTTAATATTTATTCTTATTTTGTGAAAACTTTTGAGGTTTTTGAACTAGTGAGAAAAGTGTATTATCAGTTAGTAATTCCCCCACAGCCGACGTCAGTACATAATGTGTTCCATGTATCTCAGCGCTGAAATTATCTATCTGATCAATCTCATGTTCTACGATGGAGTGATGTTGAGGTTAAACTTGATTTATTCATGACTAAATTTATAAACAAGATTGTTGATTCTGAAACCAAGGTACTTCATGGAAGCATGAAACCTTTGGTTCAAGTGCTATGGTAGAACGATTATGATAATCATGATATGTGGGAGAGGGAGGCACTGATGAGAGAGTAGTGGCCGTATCTTTTTAGCATAGATGCTTCTTCATAGGATTTATGGGGACATAAAGTCTCTATGGTGGGGAGTTTGTAACATCCTATTACTATTTTCAGGTATTCATCACCCCCTATTTTTATCATGATTTTGTTGCATTTCATTTGGGGTTTCTTTGGTTGAAAATTGGTTAATTTTTAAAATTCTGGGGTTGTGCATGATTAATGCATGATTTTCCAAAATCGTAAACCCTACTAGAACAAACTGTGCAACCCAAGGTAGTGGGATTTATCATGGTTGTAAAACAGTTTAGCAAATCATGCACCCACTTAGTATTAACCCTGCACTTGGAAATAAAGGGAACACAACTAGGAGACATGGTTTGTCCAAACCGTGTGGATCTGACCTTATAACCATGCATACTTTTTTTCATCTGGATTTTAATTTTAAAATTAAAAAAAATATCTTTTTAGACCCCCAACAGACATGTACTATACATATGTAATTTATTCTTTCCTATGATATACCAAGAGTAGTTTTTGGCACCTTAAAAACCTCCCAGTATCAGATTAAATCTAGGAGAACATCGTTCGATATTCTCCCAGTTAGTTTCCTCTTATCATTCTCATTCATTTGATCTCTCTCTCTCTTTTCCTCCTTTGGGTTTTGTAGATTGTTGTGTTTTTAGAAGATATAGTATCCTTTGTTTTGGATATTAATCTTATGTTTGATTCCTATATTCCATTTTCATTTTTCTTCATTAGAAAATCCCAATTAGGGTTTGGTGTTTCAAGATCCCATGATCTTGAGGTAAGTGGTTCCATTTTGATTGAGTAATTTAATTAACCCTAAATTGCTTGATTTAATTTCAAGTTTTTTATTTGAATATAATTGCTTGAAATTTAGTTCAATTAGTAAATTAAAAACCCAATTCCATTGAATTGGGGAATTTGATTTGGTAAATTGGTTTGTCGGCATGAAATTGATAAAAAAAACCCCAATTCCATTGAATGGGAGTGTGTTTTTGAAATTGATGGAAATTGGTGAAAATTAAATTTTTGAATTGGTTTGATAAAAAAAATGGAATTTAATTGTGTAAATTGATTTGATGAAATTTTTTTCAAATTTTATTTTATGAAATTGGATTAAAATGGTTTTGTTAGAAACTTTTGGGGTTTATCTTAGAAAATGATTTTTTTTGATTAAAAACCAATTTTTTTAAACATTAAATTGGCATATTTGAAAAGGGAAATTGGATGTATTTTATTTTTAGAAGTCTTAAAATAAATTTCGCATCATTGTTTTTTATTAGAGAACATGCAAGCCTTATGTATTTAGTGAGTTATTTGGATAATAATTTGTGATCTACAATGTTTCAAAACATAAATTCAACGCATCGCATCCCTGATAGGAAGGTGATGAATTCCTTTCAACCAGTGTTAACGGGGCATGTGTATACACATATTTCGGTGTCACCTTGAGTTTGTGGTGTACTATATCCTGGAACTATCATACCATTTGACACATGACCATGTTTATCGATTGTTTGTATTTTAAATGAATATATTCCATTGTTGTAAATTATTATAAATTCCCTATAAATTAACATAAACGTTTTAAATAAAATGTTTCATTAATAAATTTGTTTAGAAATATTACATCAATTGAAATGTGCTTCATTTTTTAAAGTATTTCCATCATTTGAATTGTAAAGCATGATTTGTTTGAATATGATTTTGAAATTCCAAACATGTTTATTTAAAATTCAAATCTCATTATTTGGTTAATTAAATGTTGGAATATTTTATGGAATCCATCGTGAGACCCTAATGGTCTTTTAGATCACACCCTACCTGTGCCTTCAGGTGGTCATAGTTTTCCTCCTTCTAGGTTCGAGTAGGGGAAAGGAACCACTTGGAGGTAGATCTAGGTACTGATCTATAGAATTATAGAGTTGTGTCTATTTGGAATTGGGTTATCTATCATGTTTTTATGGTAATTATCTATAGTACTTTGGGTTTTTTATACTTGTTTGACTTATGGTACACTTCTACCTATGGCATTTCTTTTGTATGCATACTGATTAGTTATTTTTATTCTGTAATCTTTATATGAAATCTATTCCCAATTTTATTTTGTACGATGCTAGGTTCTAGTTTCCAACCCATGGGGATCAAGAAATTCCTTTGGTATATTTTAGGATTGGCTCATTTATCAGGTTAACAGGGTACCTAGGCTGGTTTTTGACATTAATGTTTCTTTTATTTTCTGATACAACCAAACTTTTGGGAAAAAATAAAACTTGCATAATATAATGGTATGTTTTATAACATCATAGAATCCAAAAATTGATGTGATAAACAATAAAAAGAGTATCCACGACCTAAATTATGTTTCCCCTTTAAAATAATATGTTTTTTATGTTATTATCTGATTATTCCCTTATTTGGATTTAAATATCTCCCATATATTCTATACAACCCCCTGGTTATCCCATACAGTTTTAGAATATTTACAGAATATAAGGGCATGTTTCACAATTTTAAAATAATGATGTCATATCCATGTTTTAAGTTATTATGTAAGAAATATAATTTCCTAAATATATTAGTGTACATGATCTTCTAGGCTTGTATTATGTGTACCATTATGTGATAAATATTGAAATAATTTGTATTAAAAATATGATTTGTCATAATTCTAATTAGATCTTGGATATGAAAGATTAATTAAATCATTTAAAAATAAATAATATATGGAAATTAGTTATTCCACCAAAATATTTTAACTTTTTTATTACAATTGGTATCTTTAAAAACAATCATACTGAATCAGGAAATATATTTAAAAATAAAGCTAGATTTATTTTTCATGGATACTCTTAATAAGAAATAATTGATTATAAAAAATCATTATAACCTATTCTTAAGTTATAGGAAATTAATATATAATTATTTTATAATACTATTCATGGATTTAAATTATTTCAAATTGATGTCAAAAATAATTTTCTAAATGATTATATTTATAAAAAACGTATATTTTAGATTTCACTATTGTTTTGGAAATTAAAATCATCCTTGTCATGTTTTTAAATTATAAAATTATTTATATGGTTTTAAAAAAGATCCTATAGAATGGGAAAAAAAGGTTAACCAGTTTTCTTGTGAAAAAAATTTAAAAGGTGATGCTTGATCCAATATTGTTTATGATGAAAAATTGTAATGATATTTTTAGTAAAAATTTATGTTCATGATATTATTTTTTAACATTAATTTGAGAATATTTGTAACGAATTTCCATATTTGATAACTTGTGAATTTGATATGAGTTTTATGGGAGAATTATGATTTTCCCTTGGTTTGAAAATATTTCAAAAAAATTAGTATTTTTATAAACGAATCCAAATATCCTAAGGATTTATTTTAGGGATTTGGTTCAGATTATTTGAAAATTGAAAATACTCCCATGAGAAATTATTTAAAATTAAATTTAGTTAAATTTAGAAAATCTATTTATGATAAAAATTATAGAGGAATTATTATAATTTTATTATACTTAACTGCTTCACGTCATAATTTAATGTTTTCAGTTTTTATGCGTTCTAGATATCAATGTGACCCTAAGGAAAGTCATATTAAATTTGTTAAAAGGATTATTATTTATGATATAGGATCTTTAAATGATGTTTTATTTTACTATTCTAAAATTAATTTTGATTAAACGAGATATTATGATTTTTTTATGAAGGAACGATATATAGAAAATATACATCAGGTATGTTTTATGCTCACGGTAAATATTTAATTTCTTTGTTTTTAAATAAAACATTATCTCACTATATCAAATATTGAATCTAAAAATATATAAAATGATTCTTATTATGATCAATATTTTTGGATTAAGAAACACCTTTTAATCTTGATATCTATTTCGAAAAGATTCCAATATTATATGATAGTAATTCTACTATTTCTATTTCAAAAAAATCCATTACAACACTCTATAACAAAACACATTGACGTTGAATCTCATTTTCTTATGGGTCGTGTTCAAAAAGAAAATATAAGTCTATAATTTATTTCTATATTAAATCAACATGAAAATATCTTTACTAAGCCTATATATTTTACAACGTTTAAGAAAATGATAGTGTGAAATTGGTATAATGGAGATTTTAATTTACCTAGAATGGATTTATGGGGAGTTTGAGTGTGGTTTATGTTGATTTTTTTATATGGAATATTTTTTTGGTCTGTTATTTTTTAATTTATGAAAATATTTATTTATTATATTACTATTTTAAGTATTATAATATATAATAGATTATGTTAACTTACATCAAGAACTTTTAGTTTCTATATGAGGGTATTTTATGAAGGGGTTCTTGTCATTTTTTAAGAACAATTTTTATAATTTTTTTCACTATATAATTATGTATGGTTTTAAGGTGGATCCGTGACATATGTTTTGAAATATGAATGTTTCATAATGTTGTGAAATATAATTTACAGACTATTTATATCCATTTTTATGAAATACAATATGTTTTTAACCCTTTGAAAAATTAATAGAAGGAAAATATTTTCTTTTAAATGAAACAGTTTTTCTATTGAAACATTATTACTTTTTTATAATTTAAAAAAGGGAATAGGTTTTGAAACTATATGTTTTTAATTTAAAAAACAGGGAGAATGATTATTAGAACCTTGAAAATTTTTATATTTTGATAATTAAAAGTTTTATTTATTTTATTACATTTAAAATTATTAATAATTTATCATATATATTGATTAAATTATGCATAACATTGATTATATAATAATATTTAATTTTTTAAAATTTCTTTATAACTCATGTTTTGATTGTTGAAAACATGTTATATAAGTTTCATATTGATTTCCTAGGATACATATGTCGTTGCAGACCTTTAAATATCAACTATAAATGTTTGTTTACTATCCCCATACAACCAAATTGTGTATCCAATTCTCCCACATAGCCAAACCAGGGAGCCAATTTTCCAATATAGCAAAACCATATAACCAATTTTCTAGATTTGGTTAAGATAAATATTTCACTCATAACATGGGTAAAAGAACTAAAAATTTAGTTATTATAATTTAGTTATAAATATAAAAAAAATTAAATATATGTCATTAAAAGACCAAAAATTATTAATCGATCTATATAATGTACTAAATTAGATTATACGTAACTTCATATTTTCAATGTAATTTTTTAGGTTTTCTGGAACTATTTTAATAATTTATTTTAAAGATAATGTGAGATTTATACACCTAATTAATTTTATTCTTGACTATTTAAAAATTTTATTTAATTTTCAAAATACAAGGAAACTGGACCCAAATCAGATTTGGTCATTTAGAAGGTCTTATTTAGGTCTAACATTTGAGAACTCAAGCTATTTACAAATTTATAGAATTTACTATGTGAATTCATCTAATTGATTTCTCCTATGTAATTTTCTCTATGTAAATTCACCTACATCAATTTTTTTATGTGAATCATCTATGTGTTAAATTTTCATACATGAAAGCAAGTATGTGATCAATTTTAGTATGTGAAAATAAAATACTTAGATAATTTTTCTTACATAGTATAATTCCATTTTGTGAAATAATATTATCTTTCAAAATGATATTACAATAACTGTAAATAAATGTATACATGGATATTAATTATTGTAATATTTTTTATAAGTATGATGATGTTATTTTGGTTAAAAATCCATTTTAGTATTTGTCAAAAAATCCTATGAGATATTTGAGATATATATTTACATAAATATGGGAGTATTCTCTATTTTTTGTATTGTTTAATATTTCTACTTGATGCAAATTTATCATGAATATTAATGGTGTTTTATTTGTTCTAAAATTATTAATTAATTTTATAGGGTTCATGTGAATAATATTCAAAAAAATTTATGTTGAATTAAATGATATCCACATGGGATTAAGAGTGAATGGATTTTAATTTTCTAATTTTTGACTTTGATATATTCAGCATCAATTCAGTTTAAATATGAAGATTCAATGTTTAATATTAATAGGGAGTGTTCCAAGGATATTAATACATATTATTTACTATTTTATCACCTGCTATACCAATTTCTACTAGTTAGTTTTAACTTATTCTTATATAATATTGAGGAAGAATCCTAGAAATACTTTTTTTATATACATGTTGATTTATATATGGGAAAGAAGAATGAAAAAAATCTGAAGTAGTTCATTTCAAAAAAAAAATTAATGGATTTAAAATCTGAAAATATGTTGTTTCAAAAGAAACATAATATATGTTGATTTTATAGAACAAGTAAACTAGACAGAGAAGGGAGGTTCAAGATACACTTTACAAGTGTTGCATTATGTGATGATAAACTACTACTCCCTACTAAACTAAAATCATATGATCATTTACTATTGTAGAATTTTTTATTGACTTGAATCTCAAACTGTAAATCATTCATATGGTTCTATGGTTTTTACATCTTAGAATTATTTTTATGTTTACATGATTTTTAAGGGTTATAATACACATTAAAAGGTAATATTGTGGGTTGTGAGTCTCAATGAAAATTCTAGAATTGGGTTATGCCTCCACGGGGAAAACGGATGATTGTTCAGGTTAATTCTCCTAGTAGAAAAAGGAAGCTTTATTATGGGTTTAAATCTCTATTGGGTAAAGGATTTTTAATTGGTTTATAACCCCCACGTGGGAAAATTTTATGTTAAAATTTCGTAATAGTGGATATAATGGGTTTTTATCACTCTCATTTAATGATAAGGGTTAAGAGTATACTAGGATCACTAGGATCTGAACTACTATGAATGTTAGGAAACTTTTTCTATAAAATGGAGTCATTTTTTTATATATTCCATCAATATAATACACTATATTCCCAAAAAACATTTATGTTTTATTAAAAAATGATTTTTTTATCCCAATATCAAGGTTAGAATGTTCTTCTAATAGAAAACCATCATATGTGATAACTTTTTAATCCCATTTCACTTCATCCTCTAGAAGTTCAAAATTTAAAATTATTGGAAAGGGTTAATTAATATTCAATGTTCCATACATTAACAACTCCATCATTTTCATAATTATGAAGTTTCAAACTTATACTCTCAATATAATTAAAATAATGAAAAACACTTATCAAAAGAAATATTAACACTTTAGTTAGCTACAACATTAAAATAAACATGTATCTCAATGTTTTCAAGGGTGTTTTCAATTTCAAATTCATTTCCAAATTCATAATGTTAGTTATCACTATTGAGGTGAGATTCAATTCAAAAGGATTGAAAGAATAATTTTAGATATCCAAACTATATACATAAAAAGTTTTTTTTTGATAAAAAGTCAATATAAACATATTTGAAATCCTTTTCGTAAATCAAATTATCATTTTCAATAGTCAATAAAAATGGATATTTTGACTCAAAACCATTAAATTAATCCTATAATGCAACTTCATTGTTATAAACACATAATTCATGTTTTTAATATTATAATTCATTCACTATTTCTAAATCATCATAAAAATAATCTTGAATGAATTTTAGAATTGAAATTTTATCACCACCACTTTAAATTATATAATTAAATTCATTGGGAAAATTAATTTCAAATGTTTTAAAATTATCCCAATATTAGTTTTCTTTATTATAAGTAACATTAAATGATTGTAACTTATTTTATTCAAATAAAATATCACTTCCAACATCACAAAATGTGAAATACAACATTTTTATTTAGAATGATCTTCAATATCATATAAAATATACTAACACGAGAACTATAAAGGGTTAGAGGTAGGGAAAATTAACCCCTTTATTTCTTTATCAGACACTTCATTTACATCAAAGGTAGGATATAAAAATTATGATAATATACAATCATTACAACACATATTATTGTGTAATTAATTATTGGATATGTTAAAAAATAAAATATATATTGTATTAAAATCTATATAACATTTAATATAAACACTCTAAGTTATGTGTTGCACATGGAATGATGATGGGAATGATGGTAAGTTGGTAGAAATCTATGAGTACCTCAATATCCATGGATTTATTCTAAAACATTAGGAGTAATTTAAACAAATTATGGTGTAATGTATGTTTATTTTACTATAATAGCAAAATACCAAGGAAAATATAAAGAAAATTCATTAGGTTACATGGACAATGACTCAATGATATCAATTTTTAGTATTTCTTCGGTATAAAAAAGGAATTATTTTCAAACAAACTCTATAGATATAGTCTTATAAAACCTACTTATTTTCATGTAAAATTATTCTACACTTTCATCTAAAGGAGTATCTACACACAAATAAAAATACCTTTCTATGTCATGTGGAAACAATTAATAAAAAATAACAAATTTCAAAAATTGTTTAATCAAAAAATAATAAAACACTCATGGAATATATAAAACTTCAAGAAAGAATAATGATCATTGAGTTTATAATATGATGGTTACTAAAATTTCTTAAACTTATATAAAATCTATTCATATAAAAAGTATTGACCTATTCATAGTGAATGGTTTTTTCATTGATTTTTTTAATTATCATGTTTTATGATTATTTTATGAAAAATATTGTATGAAAGTACCACCTCCCTAAAAATGATTACATGTAACTTATATACTAATAAATATTTATTATTTTATTACCTATCTTGGTATTATAATGGCATAAACATGGGGTTGATCACTTGGAGGCTCTATTAAAACACTATTTCTTATTTTCACTACTATTATTTATTAACTATTTATACTAAAAAAGGATAAAAAATATATAAAAATGGGTAATTCAATAAAATGAATATATAATATTTATATATATGGGGATGGATTAAAAACACAATTAAGGTCAAAAACTAAAATATAATGAGGATAGAGTGATTGGGCTTAGAAATTTTATCATGAAAACCTCAATATTTCTTAAAAGTAATCACCCACTTTTTTTATCTCATATATAGGACTAATTATCATTTACCAAGAATCCCACTATTTTTCTTCTATCTTACGGTCTCTAGAAAAATATTCAAATTCTCTTTTTTTCTTTCATTATCTCAGAATATATTAGAATATCATTAATAAAGACTACAAAAAAAATTCCTATGTAATCCCTAAACTCTCTATTGATCAAATTAATTAAGGTAATAAGGTCATTTATAAGTATCAAAGACATGATTATGATTTCATATTTTCCATACCTTGTATAGAAATATATCCTCGGGATATCCTCCATTATCAACATTAGAGGATGATATATATATCGAATATCCTATTTAGAGAAGCCTTGAGACCTTCTAATATGATAAAAAATAAACAAATAGGGCATATTGTGGTTATTATAGGTTATTGCCTTTTTAATATCATGAAAATCAATGTAAATAATCATTAAACCAAGAATATTTTTATCATAGAGGACCAAATAACCCCATGGTTAAGTACTTAGAATTTTAAAGACCATGATAAAATTTACTTTATGTTTACTATTAAAATCCTCCAAATCAATAGGGATAATCCATAAATAATCATCAACATATGAATTTATATTGTTATGAGTTCAATTAAAAACACAACACATGATCAGGGGTAATATCAGACAAATATTTGGGAAATAAATTTACATATTCATGTATACTTGGCATATCCTCAATGTTGAGTTCTTCTCCAACCATTTGAGTGAAATTCCCATCATTATTGTGTATGGGGACTGATATTAATGAACTGGTTTACAATGGGAGTTCATAATCATCCTTGCATTGATATTTAATCATGGGATAATTTGGGATATAAAACAACGATTCCCTATCTTGACAACTGATATGTTAAATATTCAAATAAATCTAATTTATTCATAATATCACATTTATTTCAACTTAGGGAATACTAACTAAATTATCATAAAGTACCTTAAAACTATTGAAGTGTATTCTTGATCAATTTTTTTATTTATATTTTGATAATTATAACACTTCTTCATTGAATAATTATAATCCATCATATCTTTTATTTCAATCCATTATCCCCTTTGATATTAGTTATGAATAGTATTTTATAATTACATTATTTATAAGAAATGAAATTTTTTATAATTGGTTACTATTATGATATTTATGTTTATCAGTTATTTTTTGTGGTGATTTCTGAGAATAAACCATCACTATATGGGTCAACATCAAATAAACTATACATTTGGAGAGTATTTTCTTTTACAACATTTGGAAAAGTCAGGAAAAAACACATGAAAAAAATCCATGTGATCGTATGGAAAATATCCAATTGACCATGTGAAAAACCTTCCAAAATAATACATGAATAAAATTCAATTGACTATAAGATGGGCCAACCTAACATTTCTAACTAATGACCTCACTATATAGAGAATCATGATCTTCCGTAAGGTATTCAATCAAGCATAACTAAAAATCTACAAAATTAAACTAATGAAAGTTTTATTATAGGTTACTAGTCTGATATGTTTCAATAGACAACATTAAAAATATTATTAACTATAAGGTAAATTTTTCTTTGTATTTAATCAACTGCACATTGTAAAACTGATAAAATGCATATTGTAAACCATATTGAACACATATTGAAAAAATAATCAACGACATGTTAGTGGTAACCATTTTCATGAGGAAATTAATGACTTACCATAAGAAATGACTAACTTGGAGAAATCAACCATTCCTCTAGAAAGTATTTTTATGATTCTCTTGATTTTATAATTTTTTTATATTAAAGTTTTTTATTTACTATAATTTTTTAAGGGTTTTCAATTATCTAATTATTTTTAAAAACTTATTTATTATTTTTATGGTTATAAATTATATTTTTAAGAATAATTCAATTTTTTAAATTCTCATCACATTGGTCAATATCTCATGCTATTTTCTTGAAAAAATGATAGTTTCAAATTTATTATTTTGGAATTTGAACACATTGCTTTAAATTATTTATATGAATGTTAAAAGAGATTTTAATTGTATTCATGAATTATTTGTGTTATATAAAATATTTTTAAAAAAATATGGAAAAAATTATTTTAATTTTTCTATATTATTGACATAATTCACATAAAGATATTTCCCATGTATATTCAATGAATATGGATACACGTGTTTCTTTGAGAAGGATGAAGTGAAATATATTTATTATTCTAATATACTATGCATGAGATAAATATATTTATTGTTTCTGAAAAAATAATAATTGAGATATTTTGTGGACATTATTGAACTGTACTTTGAGATACACCTTAGAGATAAAATACTACAGATAACTGAAAATTAATCTTTTTATGCATCTATATTGTAGATAACCTTGTTGCTTTAACATTCAGATCAATTCCTAATCATTTTTCTTCTATAGTTATTACAACATTATTTTTTTTCTACGTTCATAACAATGTCAGGGTTATACTACCTATAAATTGTAGGAGTCGGGTTGTACTACCCCATACAAAAGGAATAGTTTCATTAATTATCAGTAAATGGAAAGGTAATAGGTAATTCCTTGATTTAGATAAATTTGTTGTTTGGTTTCTACCACCACTTTAAATGGTAGGTTCTAGGTTTTGTATCCTAGTATAAAATTATGGTGATTGGGTAAACCCACCTGGTGTGAATAAAGCTTGTTTTGGGTTATACCAACATGGTTTAAAAAGGTATTGTAAAATATTATGATTCACCTTAAAATTTTAGATATTTAATATTTATTGGGGGTCATATCTCTCTATGATTGAGAGGGTTGAATAATAGAGTGTGGTCATTTAGATCCAAACTACAATAAAAATAATTATGTTCATTTATATTTATATTTCAGCTACATTAATTATTAACTTTAATAATTATTCATTAAATGTTTTTAAAGAAGTCAACTTACCCACTATTAAACATTAAAAAATTATCAAATTAAAAACCAACACCAAAAAATCAGTAAAAGATTATTTATATACATGAGATGCAATCATCACACCACTTGGTTCATTCACAGATAAATTGATATCTAATGTTTGAGGTAGTGAATTAGTAATCCTAGAAAATATAAAATATAATAATTAATGTGTAGAACTATAATAATATATGACATTCATAGTTATTGATATGATGATAATTTTACCATTAATCACATAGTTATCCTGGACCACTTATGTGGTATACATTGCATAATATCTTCCATTCACCCTTGGATTTTGTGGTTTTAGATCATTATTTTCATCACTAACCCTTATATTGGTGAATTAATATATATAGTTCTCAAATTCTATAAATTCAATAGATTGAACTATTAAAGGTGTATTAGTTGGAGATTTCACCACCCCAATTTATTTAATCAGCCACAAAAGTTTTATTCTATGCCCTTGTACATGATAAAAAATATATCTGTACATGAAGCATTTACTTATTTTACTATAGTAAATTGTTGGGATATACTTCACACAACATTATAAATTAAAAAATATAATATTCTTTTGTCAATGAGCCTTATCTTATAAACTTCCATGATTCAAAATTTTTATTTCCATATCCTTAACTCCAAAATAATATAAGAGTTTATAATTACAATTTATACTATAACTGAATTCTAAATAAGTTCTTCTTATATACAAGATACCCTCATATTAGATGTTTTTTAGATACAAGATTTTATTCCACTAAATAAATGATTGATTTTTTTCAAGATCAATGATAAAATAATAGGTATACCATGAATGTATCATAAATATTTCTTCATAGAAACAAATTTTTTCTTGTAAATATAGAGGCTCAATAAATTCCATCTCTATCTTTATGTTTTTATTTCATGGAAAATAATTATTAGAATATATATTCTTTAACTACCCCATTATAATGAGTTAATTTATTTCTTTTTTCTTGTTTTTTAGATCATGTACAACTATTGGTCTACTTAATCTTCAAAAAAATAAAAATTTTAAATTATCTTTTTATCTTCCATGAATTTAAAATTAAAAACAATTATCTTTTCATCCTATAGATCCATTGATCAACAATTTATAGATCATAAAGGGCACTAAAGGATGATGGTATTTTATCCATGAAATACTATATGAATTTTCCCATTATGTAGTGAATTTAATCCCAAAATAGTTTACGATAATACTCATAACTCGAGATAACATAGTGATGAAGGTTTACACACCATCTCCCATCCCACATTGTTCCTCGTTAGGATATTAACCTCAGTATCCACCGTACTAATTACTAAAAGATTCATCCTAGTTCTAGAAATTTAGTAAAAAATTTATTAGTGTTAGTAATAAAAAATAACATCATAATAAAAATATATATTAAATAGTCATATGAATTTGAAAAAACAAAATTAAGATTCTTTACTCCATGAAATTGTAATTTTAACCAATGATACATTCAATTCTATCTATGTTGATTTATGTTTTATTTCATAACCCGGTCCAAAAATCAACTAAAAAACATGGATAATAACTTAAGTGAAACAAACATGACATTCATATATTTTACATCATTTCACATGTTTATACATAACAAATCAATATTAAAATACTCTCACTAAATTGAATAGTTTAGTGTCTCTTGTGAATTGAAATATAACTGACTTATTTCATAGTATACTATATATTTTCTCTAAAATAATCAACACACATTATTACCATTATATATATATATATCATGCATAGTAATCTTCTTTATAACATATAGAATCAGTAAATATTTGAAAAATTTGATCTTAAACGTGTAGTAGGGGGAAAACATATCATGAGTCAGAGATGATTTATCACTAGATCAATATCATGTGAGAAAACATGAACATGAGAGAAATACATGATGAATGGAAGAAAATCCTGAAATCATAGGAATAGTTCAAGAGGAATGATAGTATAATCCTAAGAGATAAGAAATGAGAACCATAAAATTATCATCATTAAATCCTTTCATGTACAACAAAATAATAATGCAAAGACATAAGAATAATCATGAGACATGGTGTCATAAATCACTAATATGGTACAAGTACCATAATATAAAATCATAAAATAGGTCAAGGTTAATCACTATGATACCCATATAAAAGTATAATAGGATAAACACATATGTCTAATAACATAAAGGGAACTAATAACCCATTGTGTTCCATAATATCATCACCTAGGATAACCACCAGTGTCTCATCATGATCTCATGAAATATAATGAGTTACCAAATTAAATGAAGGGTTATATTATTTTAGGTCCACATATTTCATAGTAATAAAACATGGATAAATTTTATATTAGAAATAAATAATACATCACTGAAAGATTGATCTATAGAAATAAAATGGGTTCTATAACATGTGGAATCGCATAATATATAATCATGTATTTGAAATAATGATAACAAAAATTCAATCCCAAAAAAAATGAACATGGGGAAAAATTATATAAATTGTGATACATGAGGGATATTAAATTTTAAAATATACGGGATCTTACAACTAAATAAAATAAAATTTAAGATATGTTATGAAAAGAGTTTCCTTTATGTTTTTGTAATATTATCATAGAAATAATGATATAAGTCTGTTTAAAAATCATTTCCAAATGAAGAAGAAAAATATTTTAAAACCATATTTTAATAATAAATGTTTTAAAAATGCATCCATTAAAATAAATAAATAAAATGTAAAATAATATTGGAGTTAATGATACAATATGTTATTGATGTTGAATAAAGTACTTTTTAGGAAATCTAAAACAATTTTAAAGTTACACACTTTAATAAAAGTGATATAATGATTCCTTTTGAATAATTATAATGGTAAATATGAATTTAATATAATAAAATACATGTTTAAATTTAATAATAATCAAAATAGTTATTTTTTTATGAAATAAAATGGAAATTGAAGATAAATTCCGACTAAATGGGTTAAAATGTTCCTTTAAAATATAATATTTAACATAAATAAGGAAATAATAAAGGTATGATTTTTATAATAATATGCTATTTACCAATAAATAAATATTGAATATAATATGAGATAGAGAAGGTAAAAAATAATAAAATTTTAACAAAATATTCAATGAATAAAGAGTATAACCCAATTAAATGGAAATTGAGTCCAAAAACCCTTACCTTGGATTCTGGTGTCATCGAATGTGTTCCAACATCTTATATATATTTTTTAGATATTTTATTATTCTATTTCATATCTATATTTATATTTATTATACACAGTACCATTTATTAATATTTTATTACTACTTATCTATTTAGAACTCATAGATAATGTTAAACATCGAGTATTAATTATTCCATTTGTTCTGCTCATTTTCTAGTGTGAAGGTTTCTATCCATACTGCATGATCATTTGTTATTGAAATCTAGGATAAAAGTGGAGATTAAATAGACATTTTTTTGATTTCTACAGTTTTTGAATATTTCAATGATGTAATGGTAACCATTCACAATGAATATTTAGAATATAATTTTTTGAGTAATTAATCAATAAAAAGAATTGATTTTATTAATAAATATAATTATATAGATTATAATTATAAAATTTATAAAATAAAATAAATACATAACTATTAATACATATTATGAGTATTTAATTTTTATTAGTCATTCATGATGGGAATGTTATGTCATTTTTCATGTATGTTGTAAAACTGACCAGAATAAGAATGTGTTATAATGAATGAATGAGTAATAATATGTTACTCTTTAGTTAAAATTTTCCAATTATATAATAATGATGATTTCAATTACTTTTTTCGATGTTCTAAATTGAATTTAATGATATTTGGGTGAATAAGAATAATAAAAAATATATAGATGTTATAGTAACTTATTATATAGGAACCTGAACTCCTTTAGATACCTTCATTACTTTTAAAGGAATTCGGTATCCTTATTGAGTCTAAGAGATAAAAAATGAGTGATAAGGTTAAATATGGATAGAATTTGGGTATATATTGTAGATTAAATGTACAAAAAGGTGTGGTTTTACATCGGTAGAGAAAGATATATTTTACAAGTGAGTTTGAGTGCCATATTCACATATACCCATTCCTTAATTGGTAATGAATGTAATTTTATGATGCTTGTGGCACAAAAATGGGAAAATTATGGAGATTATTTTATCCATACCTGATTCACACAAATTAGAGATAAAGTGTAGAGATAAATAATCATTTTACACCATAGTTTAACATTTAACCTCATTTTATTATGGAACCTATCTTCTTTCCTGGGTAACTTATTTTTTTCTAAAAAATTAAATTGACCTAATTACCTCATATTTACTTGCTAATTGAAAATATTAAATATATATTATAAAATTACATATCGAAAATTTATTACAATTAATTTTAAATTCAAATTCATAATGTATAAAAATGGATTTTTTTTGAAAAATGTCCTTTAAAAACATTATATGAGTTTATTTTTATTTATTAACAAGTATTATTTATTATATTATTGTAAATTAATTTTTTATATATATAAATAGTAATTTTCTATAATATTATTATAAAATAAAAATAAATTTAATTTATTATGATAAAAATACATAACACGTAGAAAAAATATTTCTATCAAAAATACATCATTTTACCGTTAAGTGATTTTATTTATATTTCTTATTTATTTGACCAATCATTGTTTTTTAAAAAAAATTAATTAATTATTTTAATTTTAAAATAAATTTAATTAAAATCAATTATTAAATATAAAAAAATTAATATAAATGCATGAAAAAAAATATTATTACTAATAATAAAAATACATATTTTTGATATAACGTTTATTATATTAATAATTAAATATTGATATAAACCTATCTTGAGAGGACCCAAACAATCTATACCTAAATATTGCATCATTTTAGATGAATAGTAAATACATTTGACAATAATACATGATTAAAAATCCTAAAGGTTTAGTGTCTTTTAAGACAAGATACATAATCATCTTATTTGATGAAAAAATAACAATATAACCCATAGTTCTATTCTCACATAGTAAACTTCTTCGAAATTACCTATATAAAACATTCTTCATAACATCGGGAAAATAAATAGAATAAAGGATGAGCTTAGTTTCTTAGTAAGTTTAAACATTGTAAATAATACTCAATGATCATATATAAGCATAACATGAGCATAAAGATAAGAGAATGTGATATTATCATTTTAAAATCATATCCATCAATTCATAGATCATAATTGGGAAATAATTCATTGACATAACATTAGAAATGGATCGTAGAAGAATCAAAGATCATGAACCTCAAGATCATATCATAAGTATACAAATATTTAATATAGAGTGGCATAAAAAGTGTGCAATAATCAAAATCATAGAAATCATATGTCAAGACTTACCAACAAGAATTTTACACATGTTAGTCTTGGCATAACTACACATGTACCTATTTTTGTCTTAGGATAAATGCTCACATAACCTATTTTGGGATTTTTCTAACCACCCATTTACCCTTTGATCACATAAAATATTAATCATTACCTAATGAATTAGAGGGATATAATAGACCCACCCATAACATAATCATAATCCATTCATATGTATGCCAAAAGTTCATGAAAATATTTATCATTTATTCATAGCTTAATAAATGGAACAAAATATATTTTTCATCAAGGATTTATCATCATAATCAATATCCCTCTAGTGAAAAAATAAAGTTGGTATCATTGGATAAAATCCCAAATGAATCATAATAACAACAATAAAATGTTTCAATGTTGAAAATACAATTAAATGACCATTGAATCATTTATAGAGTAAAATACCGTTTTTATTTTGAAATATATTATTTAAAATCTAAAAATTATTGAATAATCAGGAAAATAATTTCTTTAAAAATGACAATAAAAATTAAAAATTATACTTCAAATAAATGATTATTTCTAATGGAAGGAAAATCCATTCATGTGGTATATGTTAAAATCATAATTTTATTCACAACTTTTTTAGAAAGTACCCCATTTTGAAAATGACATGATGATTCATTTTAAACCATGTTATATTAAGTAAAAAATGGGTAAAAATGAAATTAATCAAGAAATGGAAAATATTAGAAACATTTTTTGAAGAATTGTTAGATAAAATAAGGAAATTTCAAAAAAACTCAATAGAATAGAAAAACAAATTCAGTTTCCACCAACAACATTATCTTGGAATTCTTTTTAAATAGAGAGAGTAAAATAAATAAGGAAATTTTATTTTATTGAAATTACTATTAGAGAAGAATGTAAATAATATTTTTTAAAGATAGATCATATAATTTCATCATTCGAAGTTTATGTATAAACAACTGTGAAAAAAAAAGATATTGTAACATAAAACCATTACCACTTTGGAATCTATTGAATCATATCCCCTTGAAAGAAATAACATCAAAATAACATTTAAATAGCATCAATATAAATAAATTCATCATATAAAATATCAATGGGGTTTTATATTGATAGTAGAAATTTTTCGTAAACCACTGTTGAATTAATTTCTTATTATCCTAAGAATGAACCATAGTGGCACACACTAGGGCCGGTCACAGGGAGGCCTCTCACACACACATATTGTTCTATTTTAACTATTTATAATCTGACTAATATAAAACTAACTTATCTTATATAAATGGGGGAAGGGTTGAAATGAATAAAATAAAATTATTATATATATAAATTCAATTCAAATCAAAAAAAATTAGACATAAAGAAATAAGGAACAATTTCATTTGAGTTTATGGCGATTTAAATCATTGTTCAAAAAATGATCTTAATATTCTACTCAATGAAATTATCAAGACCTGTCAAACCTCACTTTATCATTTTATTTGTGATTACCTCATACCAAGACCTCTAAATATAAGGAAATCATCATATAAATGTTATCTAAGAGACCTCTTCTCTGACCATCACTACCCAAGACATACTCCATCGTATGCATGACTTAGATATTGAAGGGAAGGATGATTAATAAATGAGAAGAATAATTTGGATGATAGAGAAAATAGGGAGAACACTCAATACAATCAATTTAACCATTAACAAAACTCACATAATCAAATTAATAGATTTAAATTAAATAAAAAAACTCAATAATCCACCATTCCTTACCTCGAATAAGTGTTGAAGTTAGTTCTCTTTTTTAGTGGTGTTGAGAAGGGAACATGGTGGGAGAAACACATAATGTAACAAAAAATGAAAAAAATGAGGTATGATGAAGAATATAATATACTAAAATGTAAAAAATATTACATAATATACAGTACTGAAAATATACAAAAACAACCAAAAAATGTTACCCCCAGGTTTCCAACCCTTTGAAATAAAAAGGGATACATTTTTGTAGGGAGAGTGAGTGAAAAATTGGCTCTAAAATATTACTTAGAAAGTTTTCTAACATTATACCCCATTAATTACCTAATTTAAAGAGGGTTTATTCATAAAAGTTTCTCATAAATTCCTCATATTTCATCTTAGAGAATTTCGACTTCATTGGGCACGTTTAGAGAGATATATGAATGTTTTAATCAGGACATTTAATCTGGTTAGGAAGACTCTTTATATTCCAAAACATCAACTTACCATGCTATAATGACCTTGAAAATGGAGGATTATATCATGGAAACCTTCATGAAAGATTTTAGTTAATTTATGTTTCAGATTTAGGCTGAATATAAGAATAATTAGATGTTCTAAATTCATGATATAAGGTAATCTTTAATACATTATAGATATGTTCACACTTTTCAAGGCCTGGGCTGTGAGATGATTTTGGGCCTCTAAATGACTAATTTAGATTTGGATCCATAAGGATTAAATTAGGCCCAAGATTTATGGAAACCTAAAAAAGTAATTTCACAATTTAAATATTTTTATAAGATGTTATGATCTAAATACAAAGTAAAAATAAAATAGTTAGATCTCAAAATTAGTCCATTATTTCAATTATGCTCAAAATTCCACTGAAACCTAAAAATGTTACAATTTCACATAATATAATACTATGGTGTGTTTATAAACATTTAATTATAGTAGAAAATATTTTAAAATTTTATATTCATTATATATACACCACATGAATGAGACATGTGGTGAATATGGAATATGTCTCACTAAAACATAATTAGGATGAGAAATCCTCACCTCATGTATGACTTGATTCGTATGTGATTTTAACTTCCTATATAGTAAATTTATATTTATTATAATTATATAATAGAAACATATTCATAATTATTGTACCATACTTGTTTTAATTTTGACATATTATCACATGTTCATTAAAACGATATCATTTTCATCATCATTTTAGGCATTAATAGCTTCATTATTCTTTTATGTTTTGATTCAGTAATTATGGTCCATGAATCATGATCATGGTTCATCATACCTATAATATTAATCATGTAATAATAATCATATTTATTCATCATAATTTTTTTTATAACCAATCATATAACGAAGTGGTGAAAAATGAATTACATAACTTTATAGAGATGGTATTCTGTATTTATGAACATGTGATGTTTCCACAATTTGATGGATGAAACAAAATAAAGGTAAGAAATATTTCAATTTTAAATAAATAATATATATAATACATGTAATATATATATATATATATAGTAAGTATATCATTATAACCATCCATGCGAGACAATGATGTAAAATGAATCATGTCGCTTCGAGGAGGTGGTAATCCCCATGTACACACAAGCGATAATATCATTGACACTTTGATTGAAATGAGAAAATCATTTTGGGTACTGTAATAATTATAACATATCATTATATTGATGATATTGGATTCATTATTTTATTATAGATACAACATATATATAATAATTATAAGAAAAAAATAAACTTTGAAATAGTCATGTAAGATGATGACCTATTCTTTATGAGACCTCCTTTTGTATATATTATAAGCCATTTCAGGGTGCTCTTAGGGTAATAAAAGTAGATAAAAAATTAAGGTAATGATTATTTAAATTTATTTTGATATATATTGGACAATATAGAGGGATCAATTTTTATTAATAAGTGATGATAAGAAGTTTTCTTTTATATGTGAGGGGAGGGACCATAAGGAATCACTTAAAATATTTAAAAAATATAAAGTCACCTTCCTAGGAAAGTGAAAATAAATGGAAAATAAATATAAATTAGAATAATATATGGTCGAAATATCTTCAATATATAAGATTTATATAATTTTATGCAGCATTTTACCCTTAATAATTAGTTTAACCCTGGGTAAACCAATTTTAACCCTAACTGTGGTAACAAATTATTGTGGTTTTTATTATTCGTAATGGGAAAAAATTGTCCTAATTTAAAACATTGAAATTATAATACAAAATATGGAATTATTATAATAATATCCAATTTATATAAGTGCTATAAATTAATTTTCAAATAATCGTAATAATTGAAATGAAAATCTATTTAAAAAAATGAATTTTAAAAATATAACTGATGTTTTCCTCATTTCTTTCGTAGTATAAACTATTCTATAAATATTAAAATATTTAATTGAATATATATTCTATACATTTCAATAAAATAATGAATTAATTATGATATATTTAATTTCCTAATATAAAAAGACATTGCACATATAAATAACATTTTTAAAAATTAACACTTTTTTGCTTTTAAATGATTTTATCTTTATTCCTATTCATTAGAAAACTAATATATGAATGATTACTCATACATTAAAAATAAATTTAATTAGAATAACTCTTTAATACTGATCAATATATTTTTTATATTAAATTTTATAAAATGTAGAAAAATATATTTCTTCAGAAAAATATGTCCTTAAATATTTTAGTGACTTTATAAAAATTTGTGATTATTTATTATGCACTAATTAGTAAATTTAATTTAAGGAAAAAATTTATATATAAATTTTTTATTTTTTTAATCATATTCATACCCATAAGTGAAATGGATATATGTAAATCATGATATCAAATACATAAATGTTATTTCAAATGAATATATATAAAATCTCAGGGTGTTACATAACTTCTACTTAAAAACATCTTGAAGACCTATTTATAATCCCTAAGGGTGAGATAAGTAATTTTAGTGGTCATGAGTTTTTATTAGTTTAGAATACATTTTTTAGTTATTTATATAAGCTTTAACCTCTCCTGTATAATAATATTCTCAAGACAGACTTGTTGAAGTTCATCTTGGGATTGTTCAAGGGGAAACCCTAGTTTATAAAACCTCATTTCCATGATTGGAATAATGACTCTTATATTGAGGACTTCTACAACATGATTCCATGTTTTATCTATTAATTCATAAATTTCATGACATGATTACTTTTATTCATACTAACTATATCAACGAATACATTAAACTGGCCACATATCATAATTATTTTACAAGAGTATGAAATATTATTTCCACTAACCCTACAATTTATCTATTTAATCACTCTTAAATTGAATGATTATATATAAAAAATGTTAATATATTCTTAATAGTTTTATATACCCAACATTCATATATTCCCAATGGTCATATAACATCCAAATTTCTATTTTTCCCTATATTTTACCTTATATAATTTATTAAAATCATTTCAAATATTTCCTTATTTCTTAAGATGATTATCATATTTATAGTATTTTATATTCTTACTAGATTTATCATCTATGGTGTGATATTTATAGGTGATCATAATGATAAGTATTTTAATTTACTTATGGTTTTATTACATTTTTAATATTTCTTTATTATATTTCATTTAGAAATATTATGATTCACTACATTTTATATAGTATTACTTTTCCTTAATAGAATTAATAATTATTAATTTTATGTTTTGTTCTATATAAAAAAAGGTATAAAAAAGGTAAATTCACACTAAAAATATGTGATGTTACACATTCAACATTAAATATATAAAAAAATTATTTAGAAATAAATTTTATTTTTTTAATTATTACTTATAATAGTTAAATTATTATTCTAGTGGGTATATTCTTTTTCAAATTCTGAAATTCAAAACATAAACATTACCTTATTTAAATGGTCATGTGTTTTATATATTACCCCCATTACATATTTCAAATTTTTTGAAATTATTCTTTTCAAACTTATTTTATAGTAATTTTATACACTTTATACAAAATTATATTCCATTTTTCTAATATTTTTATTTATTTCCATAATTATTCCCACAACTATAAAATTTATAAAAGATTAAATGAAAAGGGACATTCAAATCATAACCGAGATCTTTTTTTATACATTTAACTTTTTATTTTAATAAATTATTATAAATATGTATCTTTAATATTTAATATGTTATTTGGAAATAAAATGATACTTATTTGATGTTGTGGTATATATAATTTATTTATATAATATGTATTTTTTTTTCTTGATTTTTTCATTTATAAGAAACTATTTCCATTGAAATTTAAAATTTTACCTCACAAAAAGAATAGATGTGGATATTTATCTTTAGAAATCAATTATTATTCTTTCGAATTTTTATTTTTCTATAGTACCTTTACCAAACTTTTCATTTAATTTTGTAACACGTTATTTATTTTTATGGAATTAAATTTGTTCATGTTTATATGATAGTTAATGTCCTCATTTAAATAATCTATTGTTAAATATATACAATAGGTCTAGAATATAATTTCTTAGAATAGATACATAGAATAAAACATGGACATTATATAGGATTTGTGGAAAATCTAACCAATACTCTACAACACCAAAGCCCTCGATTATTTTAAATTTTCCAATATACCTTTTTATTAACTTTCCATTTATTTTGAATCTCATGATACCTTTTTATGGAGACATATTGAATGTGTCATGATCCCCGACTATAACTCCAAATATTTTTATTGATTATTAGCATAATTATTTTTACACTTTTTTACTACATGGATGTTCTTATGGATCACTTGTATCTTTTTAATCATCACTTAAACAAGGTATGGTAACAATATTTTCCATTATCCATTATAATTGAAACATATTATTGTTCAAAATCACATTCCATAGAATTATTCTTATGGAGTCATAATTTTAATTACATGGATGTTATTTTTTAAATAGAATTCATCCTTTGGAAGATATTGATACCAACTTCATTTCGAATTGAGTAAGAAAGAACCTAAAATATCCTAAAAAAATGGTATCTTTTTTTCTGACTGTCCATAAATATTAGGAAGATAAGTTTCCTTAATATTTATCTTTATGTTTATTAACCCTCCAAGAATCCTCCAAAACATGGGTTATACAATGGATTGAGGTATGATATATTTAATAATGCTTCATCATTAGGTATAAAAAATTATTGAAAACAAAGACAAGAAATATACTCATGAGATATATCCTCAATTATTAATATAAATTGGTGATATATAATTATTCAGTCAAAAATAATCTATATGTAAATTTTTTCTTTGTAAGTATTGGGAAGATAAATAAAAAAATCAATAGTTATTTTTTTTGACTTATATATAGGCATAAATAGTGGTTTCATCACCCATTTTAGTATTTCCAATTCTAACTTATATTATTAACATACTAATCACTACAATATATTTTTCCTGACCTCAATCTTCATTTTATCTATCTAATAATTTTTTCACAACACTCTTATTGATGTCAAATTTTGGATAAGGCCATGATTGGACGCTGTTAATCAAACTAAAGGAATATTTTGAATTAGTGGACGATCCCCAGATTCTCAAGGGAGGTGTGTGAAAGATATAAGGGTTGTGAGCAATATTGAAGATGGTGCGTAAGATCTTTCATGCCCAATGTGACGTCAAATGGAATCTTTGGCGGTGACCATCCAAAAACCCACCAAGTCAGCAGCACGAAAAAAGATCGATCTGCATGGAAGATTCTTGTATGCGTGCAAGATCTTCCATGTCCAATGAAACATCAAATCAACCACTATGCTCATCTCATCTTGCGTGTCGCCACCGAAGATTCCGACTTTAAATAGAAATGTACCCCCAGGCTTTGGGGGATGGTTACAGAAGACGAACCGATGCTCTTTGGTGTGAATGACAACCCTTCCATGACCACATGAAAGACATAGCCTCAAGGTATTGGATCTTGTGTGATAGGTATCTTAGGGGTCCTCCTTAGGGTGGGCCCAATAAGGCTTGATCGTCACCCATTTACTTTTACTCTAAGACATTTTCATGCAAATGATTCCTCTTGTGTGCAAGTCTTCCCTTACGTTGTGTTGATATTGCGTGTCGGGCCTCCCTTTATGCTTACCCACTAATTTTTTGTGCATCCTCCCAATCTTATGTAAAACCCATCATCTTACGCATGCCCCTTTAATATTGTTTCTACCCCTACTCATGTGCTCTATGTATTTTCCTTACCCTAAGGCACCATGTTTAAGCCCCTCTTATGTGAGGCACCCTTGTCTCACTCATACATATCCTGTACAGCCCTCCAGGATTGTATGAAGTGATTTCAAGGTCCCTTGAACAGAGCTTCATGTTTCATTTCTTTGCCTCATGCTTCTTTTCATATACATGCTAACAGTTACTATTTCTTTGCATAGCCACGCTAACATGATCCCCTCAGTGGATCACTCCTAAACCTTATCTCTACACCGCATTGTTGGTGTATTCCCTTCATCAAGGTTTAATGTGCACCAATTATGTAAGTCTTAGGGGTGTGGAGTGAATCCTCATCGTCCGAGCTATAGGACATTGAACTGCCAATCATCATCTTCCTAAGGATATGATGTTAAACTATAGCCTCACCCCACACAATGTACATGGGTTACTCCACCTTAGACATTTTCCAGGCCCACTAATCTCCACGGGAGTGAGATATTCCTCACATGGAATGATATCCTCCTTACATGGGGAGACATATTCCCATGGGGAATGGAAACCATCCTGGTGTAATCCCCTGGCCTTTCTGGTAGGAGTTATCACCCTTTCTCTTCATTGCATCTTCCGGGTGAAAAGACCAGAGGGGAGATAGGCATTGGGGACTCTCAATACCCTATCCCTATTCCTTTGGTATTTATCACCATCGGGCCTCTATCTTGAATTAATTCCCAATATCATTCTCCCAAGTCCACTAAATATGCATAATCCCTGCTCCATTCCTCACAGACACACCTTTGGTGACATGATCGTCAGGTCTTTATTGGCTCGTGTTTCTCACACCGAGCTTGACTCACATGGGATTAGAGTAAGCATCGAACATGACAACCATTTTGGGGAAGCCTTAATGTGAAATCCAAATTCCCCACCATACCGAACTACATGGACTTTGATCCTCACCCTTTCCAAGAAAGGTACGTAGGAAGCCTCTTTGAGGTTCAAGCCCAAGAACCATCGATCCCGACCAATTCACGTTTGTTTAACTTTATCTCGCATGACATTAAACTCTATACTTTCAAACTACATGGTTTTTATCCCTGTCTCATAGGCAGGGTATGTAGGAAGCCTCCCTGAGGATCAATCCCAAGCACTGGTAAACTTCAGTGTCCCTTTCTTTGAGACCCACATCCTTTTTACATTACTTAGTGGTGTCATACCATCTCCCAGGAAGCTAACCATATGTAAGAAACAAACTCAAATCACACTCCTCCAACAAAGAGTTTCCCTTTTGGGATGGGCTGTTAATCACACATAATATCATGTCGGATGACGAGGAAATTCAAGACCCCAGTCCTTTCATTGGACCTCCCGACATAGTAGTAACGGTCAGAGTGGAGCAAGAGGGAAAGCAATTCTGGCCCGAGGTCAGAAATCTAACGAATCCCTCTTGTGAGGAAATAAATAAGAAACATAGACTTCAAACGGTTTGGGAAAGAAATAACAGGGAATTTATGAGCCAGTCAAAGCTCACAGAAATGACTACCATTTTGGTATAGGGTATCAACGTAAGCCCTGGGACGAAGAAGAATTTTGTAGCTCTTGGCCCTTTCACTTATCAATGAATGGATACTTCTGAATGGAGGGAGCTTCAGAGCCAAACTAGGACTTTCCTACCCGGTCAGTGGATGGGGAGATGAGTTTGCAGAAGAAGAAGGATTCTAGCTTCTTAAAGATAAGTCTGATAATACCCTTCACAATGGATGGAAGGTTATCATCCAGACAATATAGTCGTTATACACTGGGACCCTGCAATAGCTATTATTTAGAACACTCGAATTCACTGAAAAAGCATATGTTCACGGAGGTTGTTATAGTCTTCATAGTTGCTTGTAGACTCACTATTAGTTATACTTCCATAACTATATAAAGAAATAGAACTACAAGTGCTCGGTTCGATACGTCAAACAATGATGAATAGGCGAGACTCACCCCAATTGTAGGAATATATTGAGATGGGCACTATATAGAAGAGTACATGTAATACCGAAAACAACTTCAATGTGTTAAGCATATCACATCAGAGAATAAAAAAACTCTCATTCATCTGAATAGAAACCTCATGCTCAATTAGAAGCAAGTTGACTTCATCCCCAGTGATCGGCCCTCGTAGGGAACCTTTGGGCGGAGACTGCTCTATTATCTTGCATTCTTCATTCACATTAGAGACAGTCAAAGGTAACTATGTGGACATTTATTCCCTGACACATGGATATTTAGGAAGTCTCCCTGAGGTTTAATCCCATAATTCATGTACCATCCTCATCTCTCCCTTAACCCTTTGTGTTTTGGGAAAGTCATGCTCTAACCCTAAGGTTCAACTTCCTTCAGGTCCCATTCACGAGTCCATTCTCACGGGCCACCTCCTCAGGTGTCCCATCACCCATTCAAACTATGTAAACTTTGATTTCCCTCTATGGGGATACATAGAAGGCCTCTCGGAGGTTCAATCCCAACATAAGGGTCATCTTTATGAAGGTTCCATCTCATTCACCATCCACTTCATTCAATCCCCCGCCATTCTTCCTGGTTCTTACGCGGGCTGCCACATCCTAGTAAGATCATGTCGTCATCCTGGGCAGATAACCATGCATAAGCACCACACAATCCATAACCATCCAACCAAGAGTGTCTCGCTTGTGATGGTCCACTCTTCATGCATAAGCCCCATCATGTCTCCGGGTCTTTGTCCTTTGTATACACCCCGATTTCAAGCCACATCAATTCAAACTACGTGGGTTTTGATCCCTATATTCTAAATAGGGTACGTAGGAGGCCTCCATGAGGCTCAATCCTAGGCAATGGTAAATCTTGGTGTCTCATTTTCCAAGACCCAAGCATCCTTGAATTCATCCTCATTGGACATTTTGATCCACCCATCTAGTAAACCCCTCAGGTTCTCCCTTATAGGGATGTACCAATTTGATCCACCTCCATGGGACATTCCAATCAGTTCGATCTGTCTCCGCTAGACGTTAAACTCACGGCACACCCTGTGCTAAACATGGGAAGCTGAGGAAAACCTTGGAGACAAGCCTATGGAATACAATTCCCCACACTCGATGTAGGATGCCACGGGCTTCCGCACCCTCGAGAAGCCCTATCATAAGAGGAAGAAATCTAGGTGTACTAGTGTTTTAGTGTCTAGAAATGCCAGTGATGTCCAACATAACTACCCCCCTAAATGAAGGTTGCTTCCCTGACATGAAACCTTGGAATCTCGTGATAGAATCAGTGTAATTAATCAACATCCGCAAAGATATGGCACAAAAAATAGTTTCAAGAACCACGACTCAAATCTATAAGGGAGACCCAGACTATCTGATGAACTCTGAGGAGGAATCCAAGAAAGGAATGACCGACATCCCATCATCCCATTTTGATAAAGGAGAAAAAATTTCTAAATAAGAAATGGATTTCACCTACCTTTGGAAAGATGGAATGTGGGGAAACAGCCAGTGCATCCCCATAGATGGATGCATGCCCCGATGAAAGCATCAGAAATAGAAAGGGTGAACCTGAAGTGAATCTTATCCTCAATATGGAGATTAGGGGAATTCAATACATCAAAAGATAAGAATGTCACCAGATCCAGCTATCTGGCACTAGGTCCCACCAAGAAAATAGTATGATTGGAAAGAAACTCACCAATGTTTGGGGAAGTTAATCGTTAGGCAACCCAGTATGTGATGTTGTTAGTGTGGATCTTTCTATTTATACATGTAATACTGAATGGTGTTGGGACACTATACATCACTTTCCTATTTTCCACACTGATGAGTGAATTTTCCTTCTTTACAGGACCCTAGATCAAGCTACAGAAAACCAACCATTTCCCTCCCATAGACATAGTGGAAGGGGCCCTACGAATGTAGAAATTCCCCACGACTTCATCTCTTCTATGATGGCTCCCACGCCCACATCTACTAGGCACCCACTCCCCCTCTCACCCTTCAAATTTATTCATAGAAGGGTGATTGATACTCTTGTTTGATAGTATGAATAGTGATGGTTCGTCTTGATGAGGGACATGACCTTCCATGACATGGAGGACTTAGTGCCTTGTCAACACTACTGCCCCCAAGGGTCACGTAGGGAACCATTGCTCCCCACTCTAACCTTCAACATCTTCGAGAGCCTATCCCTAGAGTGCTCCTATGAATCACTCCCTTATGCTAATTAATTAAGGGATGTATGAGTCCACCCGGACAGAACTTCAGCAAGGAATACTCCAAGGAGGGCTCCCACCTGGCCGCGTCAGCATCGCCAGTTGGTCATACAGACCAAAGAGAAGATGGTCCATCCTCCTACACAACCGGATCTAGTTCGACTAACCTAGCATCATTACTAGTTGAATGCTTAGGGGTTTTCCTTCCAGGTGGAATCATCATCCGCAGATTCAGTGGCCCGATCCACCATCAACACGAGATATCAACCCACTATCATCATGGGGTGGGGAAACCTCCCGGTTCAGAATAGGGTAACTTCCAAGCCCGACTGAAGTTAAATCACTCGTCGCCATGTGATCAAGTTGAACTGGATCTTATGTTTATCGGGGCAAGCAGTAGCGGTCGCGAGCCGACTCGTGATGATTAAATCCATTATAAAGGTCCTCTCCATACGAGTATCAGACAGAGTGGAGGTCTTCCCCACTGGTTCATTCAGTATGGAGGTCCTCTCCATGACACTATCATCGACTCTAGAGGAGCCCCTCCCCACTTCATCGACATTCAGCATGAACGTCCTCCCCATGATCCTAGCCTCAAGTATGATAATTTTCCCTATATACTAGGTTCTCAACACGATGGTCTTACTTTCTCAGTCACCCAACATCATGGAGGCTCTCCCCATGTGCTCATTGATTCTGGTGGAGGTCCTCATAGTGCCAGTAATCACCAAATTGGAGGTCCTCCCTACTTCATCAATAGTGAACACAAATTCCCCTCTCTTGTCTAGTATAATTAGTATGAGTTCCCTCCTCATGTCACTACTAAGAGGTTCGGCTGACTGGAAGGTCCTCCGTGCACTATAGACGACCACTATGGAGGCATTCCCCATGTGTTTACTAGCCCCAGCGAAGGCCCTCCCTACTCCAATAATATCAAACATGGAGGTACTCCCCATGTTCCATTCTACATTTGTCTGGGTGCCCCTCGCACCCCATATCATTAAATTGGAGGTTCTTTCCCACTTAAGAAATAGCGGATATGAAGTCCCTCCTCATATATTGTCTAGTAAGGGTGAAATTCCTCCCCACTCTAGCACCAATATGCAAGGAGGACCTCCCCATGTCAAAAACCTACCCTTTCCTGAAGAACCATCCCAGTGCAGGAGGGTGAGTAACCAATACCAAAGAAAGAATCCTGAGAAGCTTCAAACTATAATCGAACCCATATTCATTTTAGATTCTGAAGTGGAGTGTGATTCGGTGATGGAATCCTTACCATGATCTTCTGTGATGGGGGCTGGGGAAGGAACAAGGTGTATAAGCCTCATCCTTCCAGAAAGTGAGGTCTGTCGGATCCCTGCATCCCTCCAAAGATACATATATGAGGAGGAATATTTAACCCCTTTTCAGGGCCTATCTATGCAATCATCCTTATCATCAATAGGATCATTCTCTACCTAAACCAAAGATCATGAAGAGTTCTTCTAGGGACCAGTATAGGACAAGAAATAATATAAACCACCGCCACGACCGCAACCCCTACATAGGAAGCAGTGGTATTTAATCTGTATTACTGGGATGTGGTGGATCAATCATTTCATTATTCAAAAGATACCCCAAGATGCGGCATCTTGTCAGCTCGCGCACCATACTCTCCACTGGCCAGTCTACTATCACAACAGTTAGTTTCAGTTCAATTACCGGTCCTGCAATCGCCTCCATTCGAAGAGTGGGGTTATCAAGGACTAGATCTCGAGTCTGACCTGAGATGTTTGTGGGAAATTCTAACCACAGATCACCTCTCTATGATTTTCTGTCCCCTTGCAATAACAGGTTTCAGTATTCCAGAATCACTCACCCAAGAGAAGTTTATGTGCTTCTACAAAACTCTCTAGGAAACACACATCTTCCTCCTTCATCAAAGGGTGGCTTACCCCAAGATCTAGAAACAATTTGACGACATCAAACAACAATGCCACATGGTCGACATGGATGATCTCCCTGTGGCTCAATGCCTTGAGTCACCCAGTTATCATTGGAACCTCCAGCAATGATGTGTCCAGAGCTTTATAGTGCTCCGCATAGTTATTCAGGAGGCTTCCCCCCATATTCAAATCCATGGTTGGGGGTAGTACGCTGCCCTTCATTTTAGTCCTATCTAGCGCCAGCCCAATTTTCCAGGTCATATTGAGGATATGCCTCTAGGTACAATCGTAGTTAACATAGACGGCCTATCAGAAGAAGAAACCAAGCTAGGACTCATTGAATAGAACATACCCCATAGGGTAGTGTCTCACCTGTTGGATCCTTTGGGTAGGGTAACTCTCCAGCAAAGAAATTTACTTGGCCATCCCACACCTTCCGAGTCATTATCCTTTGGTTGGGACCCCAATAAGGGTAAAGAGCATGTTGGGGCAGTCAAACCCTCTGACCCGGCTAGCTCAATGCAAAAGATAGAAGATGATCCTGAAAACTTTGCATTGTGTCAACAACTCGTGGAACATAAAAAGATTTTTGATGACCTTCTATCTGAATGTGTTTCATAATGACAACAAAATTACAGTAATCCTCAACTACGGAAGTAGGGGTTGGTACAGCCTTCCCTCGACGAGTTGCCTCCTAGTGACCTTGACCAGACTTCCGATATAGATAGAGTAGAGGCTGGATTTTATTGCAATAGGGAGTGATATGAATCCCAAAATCCACCTGAGTTCTGTGATAACCCTCCTTGGGACCCATCTCAGATTCCCCCAGCCACTCCATAGGTTGTTCCCCCGGCAGTCCTACGAGTCATCCCACCAGCCACTCCATGAGCCACTGGGCCTTCATATCTTGTTAAAGAACCTACCAAAACACTGGTGGTCATAGATCCTTGTCAAGATAATAATCCCTTACAAGATGATCTAATGGACACTCTCATTACCCATATTGAGGATTTGGAAACCTGAAAATTGGTGATCCCACCCGATGGAAAGATGTACCCAGCATGGGTACATGATATGCCCGCACCACTGGGTTTTGGAAATCTTACTTTCACTTCCATTAATGGGACATGAGACCTACTGCATCATCTGTTCCACTTTCTTTCATGGTGTAGACCCATGTTGGGAACTCCATTATAGCAGGAGGCTACCAAACTTCGATGTTTTTTGCAGACACTAGAAAGCCCCGCATTTGTCTTGTATAGCCAGCTACCCATTGGGTCCATATTTGGTTGGGAAGATCTAATAGGAATTTTTTCGACCAATTTATTACCACAACCCAAAAGGCAAGCATTTTTTTCATCTTCCAGTGTAAGCAGAGGCCTAACAAACGCATCGCAGACTTTATCACTAGGCTGAAGGGCCTCACATATACCATTGATATGCCACTAACCTAGAAGCATCTATTGACAATGTGTATGGGGAATGTGAAGACCGAACTAGTCCCTTGTCTCATCACTCATTACTACTCGGGGGGATTTCTGTATTTCTCTGAAAAACCCAGCGTCTAGAGGAAGCCTTTTAGTAATCCAAATAGGCACGTATGTTGCCCCCTGCAGTTCTAGTAAGAAGAGCTTCCAAGGCCGATCCCACTGCATTAGCAAAAATAGAATCCCCTAGGAAGTTTGATTTATTAATAGTGGAACCACCTCTATAGATTCATCGATTCCCACCACCTCAGGCACATCCCCTGGCCTTGAAATGCCTACCTCATAATTGGAATGTGCCCCTGTGTAACGCGCCACCACCGCTGAGGCGAGATAATTAGGTCACTCCTCATTAGGCTCCTCTAGCCCCTCATTATGTCCGGGCCCCCTTACTAGAAAAAATGAACCAGACATACTCATTTAATGAGGATATGGTCCTTGGTTATTTTCAAAGTTCCTTGAACCAACGAATCATATGATTGCTGGAGTGCAAGAGGCCTGAAGAGATGGATCTCATTGATCACCCCAATTACTTCCCCTATCATAAGATCCTTGGGAACACCCTCAAGTAGTTCTATGTGATTAAAGACTATCTCTGAGACTGGGTCTATAAAAACATAGTTGGGTTGGGTCCAGCCCCAGCACAGGTGTCAGCTGTGTTTATAAATCCTGACAGTGACAGTGAGGGAGAATGGTAGCAGGTTTCTAACCATGGGTCTCAAAAATATGATGAATGGATGGCTCAAAAGGCATTCACCGATTCACAAGATTTTATATATGCACATTTTAATCAACCCATGCCTTCATAATTCACCACGTTACTTATAGCCACTATGTCTACATCAACTCCCGACCTTCCTTTTCCCAGAAGGGCAAGCATCAGTGAAGCAAAGGAAAGAATAGTCCCCCACCAATGCCATCGTCATCCCAAAATCTTGATGATTTTGTGCCCCCATAAATGGTAATTTCCCCCATAATCCATCCAAAAAGGGAGGATTATTCAATAGATGATCAAGGGTATTCTTCGGTCAATACCATGAAGATAGTAAATCCCTACATGTTTCCCAATGACGAACAATACCAGCCAGACCCTTCCAATGTCCCCAGATGATGCCAACGTCAATAGAGCGATGGGTATGGGAATTGATAGAATGCATTGGTTAGTGATTCTATCTATTATATGCATGCCATGAGACTAGAAAGTAGACCTAGCGCATATCTCATCATGAACAACCTTATCATCTTGTTTCATCATATTTGCCTCCACCAAAGTTTGTACTACTTGATCAAGAAGAGCCACCAAAACTGTGATATGATCAGTTACATTACATTGTGGATGGACCTAAATCACATAACCCTCAGTCAGAAGACACATTACACACATTAAATAATGAGCAATGAGACATTCCCACAACAAGTCATAATCATCCGGTTTAACCCGCAGCACCCGTCAAACCTCTTGTCATAGTGCAACCTTCTATCATCATAAGTGTATGCCTAGAACGAAATTTTGACATCCTCAAGAATATTTATATCATTCTTGTGAATCTATCTATACTCGAGTCTCTTCTCCTATCAATAGATATGGTTGAAGCCCTTGTGGTGGATTTAGGAAGCCCCCTCTAGTTTGAGAAGGAGGTAGCAGCCACAGAGGCATTCTATGTTGAGACGATCAAGCATGTAAAATGTCAAGACATCATATATTTCTCTGAAGAAGATGAAGGGTCTCCTATACAGGGGCACATCCTCCCACTGTATATCGCTGGCCATTTCAATGGAATGAAAGCTCACCATTGTCTTGTCAACACGGGCTATGGAATCAACCTTATCCCAACCCAGACACTTATTAATAAGGGGATATCTAAAATGGATCTCAGATCCTCTGATCTGAAAATTAAAGGTTATGACAGGATGGAGCAGACACCAGTTGGAAAGATTCGCTTGAAGACTCAGTTTGGTGGCTGAGTTTTCAGCACCGAGTTTATGGTTGTCTCACAAGACACTACTTACAACGCATTGATGGGTAGACCATGGCTCCACATGCATGCAGTTGTCCCTTCCCCATATCACCAATTCCTTATGTACTCCCTTAGAGGTCGAGTGTGCTTACTCCAAGGTGATGTGTCCCCATTTGGCTCTTGTGAATCCCGCTACTTGGATACCGACTATTACAAGAGAAAGGACAAGCATATTTAGGCTAACAAGGTTGAACATGCTATGGCTGTGACCGACCCATGGACAAACCAAGATGATCCTTACATTTTTTTGATTCCCTGATTGGAGGTCGCGACCCCAGACATGGGGTAATGCTTTGTTGCTTTTGGAAGAAAGGGGAGGCGCATTCCTAAGTCTAAGGAATGCCATGATAACACCTATTATTCTTAAACAAATCAGAATTGAGTGATCCCAGAGCCCCATATTCTTAAAAGGTATTAAGATGTCCACCCCATGGCAACATCAATACATTATACTTTCTTATTTCTCTAAGCTATGATAAACAGACTCAATATGATGCACCAATATTGTTTTGATATCATTAAAAGTGGCCCCCTGGGTCGAAGGATAGATATAATCAGGTCAAAGGCCATATGTAATCCGCAGTGCATGAGCTCCCTGAGGAAGTTTCCACTATAGCCCAGGTTGGCACCGGTGTCCTGTTAGGATCTGTTAACTCTGAACAGTTTCCTCCTACCAATGATCCTCACACCAGGGATAAAGAATAGGATCTAGAAGATACACCTATCTAATTTGAAGAGGGTTTCTCCAATATGGTTGATGAATTGGTATAGGTGAACCTCAGTAACAAGGAAGATCCAAAACTAATGTTGATCTGCGTTGGTATGCCTATGGAAGATCAACAGCGATAAATGGATTTTCTAAATTACAATCGTGATGTATTCTCTTGGATTTATGATGAGATTTCAGGGATAGATCCCAATATCTCCATACACCACCTCAGTCTCCCAAAAAATCATTGCGGGTTCAAATAGCCTACAAGAAAGATGCGCCCTTATCACGGTACCATGGTCGAGGCTGAGGTTGATAAGATCGTCAAAGAAAAACTTTCAATGAAGACCAGTACCCCAAATGGTCAGCTAAAATTTTCCCCATCAGGAAGAATAATGGACAGATCAGAGTTTTCCTCGACTTTCAGGATCTCAACTGTCATTATCCAAAAGATGACTTCCCTCTATCGGCAACATAACTGTTGATTGACACCACCGCTGGGTTCAAGGATCTCTCCTTCATGGATGGGTAATCTGGATATAATCAAATCTGAATTACCCCTGAGGATGAAGATTATACCACCTTTAGGGAACTATAAGGTACTTTTTCCTTCTAGGCAATGCCTTTCGGTCTAAAGAATGCAGGTTCCACCTATCAGCGTGACATGAACCACATATTCATGCTGATACATAGGACATTGGTGGAATTATAAATGGATGATCTGGTGGTCAAATCTCACCAGCATTAAGACCATCTCCGAGATATCAAGAAAGTGTTTGTATTCCCCTGCTCTCACCATCAGAAGATAAACACATTGAGGTGTGCCTTTGGAGTCACCTCCAAAATGTTTCTCGACTTCTTTGTTAGGTACAATGGCATTGAGATTGATCTGGGAAAGATAAAGGCCATCATTAAGATGTATACTCTAAGAAAAATTTAGGAACTATGATGCTTTCAAGGACACTTATACTACATACACTGAATCATTGAAAATATGGATGGAAATTTTAAGCACTTTTTCCAAATTATGAAGAAAGGTGATGAATATCAGTGGGATGAGGAGTATCAGACTACATTTTAAGAAATCAAGTAGTAACTGATATAACCACCAGTTCTGATGCTACCCATTTCCAGGAAGCCATTGGTCCTTTATGTGGCCGCTCTGGAATGGTTACTCAATGCCCTTATTGCCCAAAAGAATAATGAGGGAACAAAGAGCAGTCTATACTATCTCAGCTACATGCTCCTCGATATAGAGAACATATATTCCTCTATCAATAAGAGCTACCTTGCACTGGTATTCTTAGTGTATAAATTGAAACATTGCTTACAACAACATGAGATACAGCTAGTGTCCCATGTGGATCTGCTGAAGTACATTCTGAACTGACCCGTGTTGATAGACCATCTAGCTTGGTGGGTGGTGATTCTTCAATAGTTCAACATCAATTTTATCCCCTAGAAGTCTATTAAGGGATATGAATTGGAATAATTTTTTTCACCCATCCAACCCCCATAGAGTAGTCTCTGGATCTTGATTTTCCAGATGAAGAAATACTCTCATTGGATCAAGCCATTCCATGTTAGAAAATGAACATTGATCGTGATTCTCAATGTCCTACCGGTAGAAGATACAATGACCCCAGACTCAACAGAGTGGAACTGGGTATCTTCTTCATCATGCCTACACATGTTTTCCGGCCCTATTTGTTCCTATTGTCAGAAGGATGTACCAAAAATGAGGCTAATTATCATGCTCTCATCACTTGTCTCGAGCTGGCCCTCAAGATTGATGTTCCCCACTTGCATGTGAAGGGGGACTCTGAACTGGTCATCAAGTAGATTAACGGTGACTATGTCTTCTGGAAGCCAGAGCTCATACCTTTGTTAGAGTGTAATCACCAGCTGATGGAATAGTTATCTTCTCAGGAAGAAGTGAAACATGTACCCTAATCATAGAATGGTTGAGTCTATGCCCTGGATGGCCTTTGCACATCTCTTGCAGAGCTTGACTAGGATGATTTGATTATCCATGTGGAACATAAAAGAGTCATCGCTCCCATCGCATCGGATGATGATGGTAGCCCATAGATAAGCTACCATATCGTTAGTGTCACCACGTCAGGACCTCCAGGTCCCCTACCATGATGTTTGAAGAGACCCCTGACTAGATGATTCCATTTATCTAGTATCTATGGCATGATAATATTTTGATATACTGATCCGAGCATGAGTGAAACTGATGGCACACAGTGCTGTTCACCCTTTAGAGTGGTCCCAGTCTTAAGAAGATCCTCTACAGATATTTTTTTGATGATATTATCTTCTGTTTCATTCTAGGAGTTTAGATTTCTCAGGTTATATGGTAACTTCATTCTGGATCCTACAGGGCTCATTGGAAAAGGCTGAAACTCTCTCATCGGATCTAAAGATTAGGATATTTTTTCCCCACCCTGATCCATTAATGTATCGAGTTTTACAAGAGGTTCCATGCATGGAAGATCGATGCAAATTTTTTTGATCGACTGCCAGAGCCTCTATATATTACCAAGTACTCTTGGCTATTTATAGTATGGGGACTCAATGTCATGGGACCTTATCCACCAGTGACAGCTCACCGGTGTAGGTTCATCCTGACTACTACTTATTTCTTCTCCAAGTGTATAGAAGAAATTCGACTCAAGGAAGTCATGTTTTTTTCTATCTTTGACTTCATGAGCATCAATATCATCCATTGATTCAGAGTCCCTCACATCGTTTTCATCAATAATGGAACCAACTTCCGGACAGTCGAGCTGAAGAAACTATATGACAAGTACAACATCCATTCTAATCTTACCTCTTGCTATTATGAACAAGAAAATGGGTAGATTGAGGCATTCATAAAAACCCGCAATAACATCTTGTAGAAGATGGTTGGTCAGAATAAGAAATTTTGGATGGAAAAACTCCCCAATGCTCTTTGGGTGTACCGAACGATGACTCATAATTCCACTCAAGTGACTCCATATTACCTGGTGTATGGAATAGAGGTAGTCCTACCCATAGAGATTCTGTTACCCTAATTATGCACAACCATCTATGATTAGAAGGCACCAGAAAAAGTAACTGAAATATATCTGACTGAACTGGAGGCCCTCGATGAGAATGGACTTCATGCCTTGCAGAGTCTGGAGAGGCATTAGAACAAGATAGCCAGGGCTTTCAACCAGAAATTATGTCTTCTTTCATTCCTTCAAGATTAAATGGTATTAGCCCTCAGAACGCCAATGATACCTGGCAGGAAACCGCCAAACTTGGATTCCAAATGGGAGGGACATTATATCATTCACAAGGTTTACCCCAATGGCGCATACTCTCTAGTCACCATGGATGGTGAGAGTATTACTCCTCCCACAAATGATAAATTCCCTAAGAATTATTTTTATTAAGAGTACATCCCGTCGTCTTCACCACACGACGTTAAACTATGTGATCTATCTAGGATGAAGAATGTAAAACTACCCAGCACTCATCCTACATGATGGGAAAATGAAAAATGGTCTGAGTTATACAACTTTAAATTAAGACCCCTTTCATCCTACAAGACATTAAACTATATTACCATCCTGGATGACATTAAAATTTTCATCCTCATCCTATAAGACGTTAATCTATAATTGGTCCGAGATCTATGACATTAAACTAAGATCTCCTCGTCCTTGCCGCATGACGTTAAATTGCACGGTGTTTTTAGAACTATGTATGGATTTATTCCCATCCTAATAGGATATGTAGGAACACCTGGACCTTTCATCTGTGGCCCAACCCAGGGTCCCTTGACCTTTCCGACCTTCTGGCCCAAGTTCTCACTTAAGATTGTTCAGTGTTGTATGGACTCTTCATCTTCATTCACATTGGGATATTTCTTTTTTCCATGCCACACACATCCCCTTGAGATACTCCTCCTCCCCTATACCATACCATATGATGTTAAATTATATGAAGTTTTCATAACTACGTGTGTCTTGATTCCCATACTCATGGGATATATAAGAATGCCCAAACATTTCATCTTTAGGTCCATCCCCAGGTATCTCAAATCATTCCTTCCTTCCAGCCCCTTGGACTAAACTCTATCAAAAGAACATGGTGCAGTGGGGACCCCTTGGGTCCTCATTCACGTCATGTTTATAATAGTCATTCCATGTAATTCCCCTTTTGGGATCTTCCTTCCATTCTCCTTACGTCCTTGTTGTGTGAAAATAAACTGCAAAAAAATTTTAGAACTACATATGTCTTGATTCCCATCCTCATGGGATATGTAGGAACGCCCATACATTTCATCTTTAGGTCCAACCCTAGGTCCTTTGACCTTTTATATCCCCTTGGCCTAAGGTTTATCCCTTAAAATTGTGTGTGGTGTGGTGTGGACTCTATTTCCTTCTTCACGTCACGTATGCTTTATCACACCATGTGCATTCCCTATAGAACTTCATTCTTCTATGTGTGTCCACGAAATATGATGTTACACTATGCTAATTGGTCCCACATGAATTTAAACTGTTAAATCTATATCGCACGACATTAAAGTGCATCTGGTCTTGTCATACGACCTTAAACTATGACACAATCATCCTGGTCATACGATGAAAAACAGCACTGCATTATGGTGTCTTCATTTTAGGGGACATCATGGTTGGTATCGGTCATCCACTATACCATTTTTCAAGTACTACATATGGATTGATTCCAATAGAAACACCCGGATTCTCCGTCCTGGGTTTGTTGCTTAAAAAAACACATCCACACTAAAGAACAAACAAGATCCATCAAATACCGCTTCTTTTAGTGCATGGTCCAGACCTACATGACAATATTTCTCCTAAAACTGGTACCTTATTGTGTAGTTTTTTAGAACTACTTATGGATTGATTCCCATCCTCATGGGATACATAGGGATGCCCAAACATTTCATTATCGGGTCCAGCTCTAGGTTCATCAATCCATTTTTTTCCTTTTCTTCTAGACTTATCAACCTCTATTATGCCTCTCCAATGTTATCAAATGTACTATGGTTTAGGACCTAGAGTGTTAGATTCCACATGGACATGATTTCATTCATTTCCATGCTTTATGTCTCCCTTTATTTGGGTTTCCATCATCTTTCACATTAAAAAGGACCTCTGATTAGTATGGATGCTCAGCCTTATGGATTTTCTACCACTTTGTTCAAGCATCCCAGAGGATTTTGAACAAAATTATGCAATATTTCCCACATTTCAAATACATTCAGTGGTCAAATCTCATTTTTTGTTCCCATTTCAGGTCACGCGATATGGATGTTGTGTTTTGAACACGGTCAACAGTTATCCTCTATCATTATGTCACCCCCAGTAAGCCTTAAATACTGGTTTCATGATTCACGTCCCTTTCCACTCCGTCATATTCAAGTGGAATTTTTACAACCATGGTGTTATCCCTCCAATCACCTATATGTGTTAAGGAGGGTGAATCAGTGTCGAGAAGTTCATCTTTGACTCCACATCGTCGCCCCCAGTTGTGTATCCCATGTGTTGAAAAGATCTTCTATGCCCATATTTCCCACATCGAGCATAGATCACGTGGGCTTAGGGATATGGGTAGGGTTTTTGCATAAATGGAAGAACCACACTTCTTTTTGTATGAACTCTATGACCTTAAACTAGGAGCCTCGGTCCTTTACTTTGGGCATCACAACTTTAAACTATGTGTGTTCTTATGGAAATTTGTGGTGCGGTGCAGACTATTTAGTCCCCATTCATGTTGGGTCACATTATGGAACTGCATCACATATTTCTTCTTTGGTAATATTCCCATATTTTGTTCCAAGATCTATAACCATAAACTAAGATCTCTTATGGCTTTATCATGTGGTTCTAAACTACATCTTTTGTGCCCAGGATGTGTAATGATAAATTACCTAGCCATTTTTTGTCCCCACTCAAGAAGATGTTTCCACTTTTAATATTCACTACATACCATACCACCTTCAAGAACTACGTTTTTGTGATTATCATCCTTATGGGATACGTAGTGATGCCCATGAAATTCACCTCGGGCCCAACCCGAGGGTCGTTAACCCTTCTAGCCTATTGGCCGCAATTAAGGTCCAAACTCTATGACCTTAAACTAGGAGCCTACAGTCTACGCAATATGATAGTAAACTATTATCCTCGGTCTAGGAATTATGACCTTAAAAATATGTGCAATGTATTGGTCATACGATGTTAAAATATCCATGCCGTGTCCTCACTATATGACGTTAAAGTATGTGCTTATTGTTCTCATCTACACAATGTAAAAATATAGACCATCTTAGGTCCACATTAGAGAGGTCACTCTTGGATGTAGGCCTGATCTTAATTCAGACTGATACACTCACCCCATGCACTTTCATCACGATGGTGTAATTTTAAGAGTGTTGGACTTCATCCAAACAACCTATCATTACATCAACACACTTTGTTTGCCCTTTATTTCGAATCCCCTTCTCATTTCACATCTGAAGGAACCCCCTAATGGTGAGGATGATCAGACTTAAGGCTCACCTACTATCCTAGTCTAATGTTTCAGAAGACATTGGACAACAGTTAGAGATCAGCCCCGTGTTTCGAATGTGTTCAGTAGTAGGCCCTCATTTGTTTGTCGGCATTTTAGGATAATGTGATATGGATGCTGTGTTTCGAACTTGGTCAAAAAAAATCCTCTCCTTTCATGACATCCTTTCTATATCCTGAATTTGGGGTATCATAATTCACTTTCTTCATTCTCCATTTTTCGGATTTATTCCAACACCCCCGGCATCATCCCTCTCATGCACTAGAGTACGTGGGAAATATTATTTTGGCTATTTTGAGTACCCTATTCACCGGTCAATACCCAACTCTCATTTTAAAAACTCTGGGTGGTGAACCAGACCCCATGTTTTTGAAAGTTTAGCTAGAGATATCATACACAAAGTGAACAATTATATAGTCTTATCTTGTTTCTCACACTGGGTATGGCCCATGTAATCCTAGGGATGGATCCCTAATTACTTAACAATTATGGTCGAAATTCACTAAAATAAGAAATAAATAAAATAATCAGTCCCTGGATGTAGTTCAGAATTGGAAAGCAAAAAAAGATATATAGGTTTATGAGTTCAGACAAAACATGGCCCTTGTAAATCAACACCTTTGATGGATTGCTCCAGTGCTACCACCTTCTGGCTTGTAGCCTCTATGGCTGCTTTCTTCTCCTTGAGATCCATATCTTCATCAGCATCTATAGCCTGAATGGCCCAATGCTCTTCATTTTTATTGATTTTTGATAACCCCCCTTTCAAGGGATAAGGTGGAACCCTTACAAGGCTCGTAGGCTCAGAGATTACATGGATCGTAGGCTTAGGAGATTACATGACCCGAATGTCTTATGGAATTCAACCAGACTATCTACAAGGAACTGCCCCTCCCCAATATCTGTATCATCATAGTATCTCTCCATCTTCGCATGGTCATCTGGATAGGATTCATGTGCAATCACATGCTAGTACTGATGGAATATCCATACCCTCTCATTCTAAAAAATCCATTTGGATATACTCTAGTAAGTTCACCTTCTCTGAATCCTCTTCTGGGGATACTCCTTTTTTGTAGACTCTGTCTGGGGAAACTGCATATGGCCCTAAGGCATTGAGGTGGCTGAAATGCCTTAATGGTGGCTCGAAATCCCTACTTACCTGAAGGTCTGGGTGGCCCGAAAGCCTTAAAGACTCTAAGCCCAAACTAGTGGCCCAAGGTGAATAGTTCCAGCTACAATAGAACTGAATAGTACCTGCTACAGTGCATGCTACATTACCCGCACAGTGTAAAGTTCTTCTACAGTACCCACACAGTGTACATTTTTCTATAGTACCTGCACAGTGTATAGTTCTACTACAGTACTGCCACAGTGTCGGCTATAGTAGCTACTACAGCAACCCGGAAATATGCCTCTACCTGGTATTGAACCTGGGTCTTGTGGATGCTTTTAAGGATACCTCACCAACTGGGCTGAGGCTCATGTGCCATTAGCATCTATAGAGAGGAACTCATTATCTTTGGCCTACACTCACACTTTCTTAGCATAGAGCTCAATCATTTGACCTCTTTCATGCATCTCTTTCTCCTCGGTATCCACCAACTAGGCCTATAATAGTAAAATGAGCTCAGAATGGCTCATAATAAATGTATCTCTTTAGTTTGCTTGCTCTTCAAGGAAGAAAACATTTTTCTCAGCTTTAAGAAACTTCTGGGTATTATCTAATTCCTTTCAATAATGGTAAATATTGGATCACTGATTACTCTCCCGTAACTTCTTATCCATACAATCATGGATCATTCTACAAAAACATTGAGCATCCACCCTTCCGTCATAGAGAAAGTGCATCCATGTGTGAAGTGATCCCATTTGGCTCAGCCATTATTCTGGTGACTCACTGAGGGAGTGTTTAATGCACTTCCACGCCTTTCATCGCATCATACGACTCTCCTCAACTGCAACAGTATAATATTCATCCATCTCCTCAGTATCTAAAGTCATGTAGTTAGGAAAAATAGATAGGAGTCCAGTGGTAGGATCCTCTTCTAGCAGTCTTTCCTCTTCAGTGACCTCACCCTTACTGGCCTAGAGCACAATCCTGGTAGCATCATCACCCATGATTTCATCTTATTTCTTACTAGTTACTAGGGTGGGACCATCTTGAATAGTTGGCTCTGTAAGAGCTAGTGAAATCACTGGTAGGGATCTTGTAGACATTCTAGACTCAACATTTTTTGAAGCCTCCAGTATTGCGATCACTGCATTGGGAACTGCTATCTTGTTCAGCCGAGTTCCCCAATAAAAGATGAGATCCAACGAAGGTAAAGAATTACAAGAACAAAGCGTAGTGGTGGCCAGTACCTGTGTCACTATAGAAGTCTCCTCCACAAGAGATCCCTCGACACTTTTTAATTAGATAAATGATGTTGGATCCTTATGAATGGCAGGAATAGATTGAGACTCAGAGGTCTCCATTTCATCCCTTCCTTTTGGTTCATCGCTTCCCACTTCAACCATGTCCAGTTCCCCTCCCTGCTTGATCCCAAATGCAGATTTAGGGGGATGTTCTTTCATATCAATGGGTACACTTTCATCCCCTACAAGAGAAGATTCCTAGTTATCATCATTGATGTGTTCCAGAATAGGTCCATGTGTGGTTAGTGGATTAGATTTATGAAAAGAGAAAGGCTAGTAGAGATAATAGTTGAGACTCACCTTGAGCTGTTTATCCAGTTTTGCATCAGAGCACGTGATTTTGCCTCTCTCACGTGGGCTTCCCTGGAGAAAGACTGTTTTTGGAGGTCCCTCACCTTCATGACCTACACCCCAACCCACTCTTCTCCCTATTTCTCTTCTCTATCTACCTCTTCCTCTTATTCCTCCTCCCCTTCCTCCCCTTATTCTTCTTCCTACTCATCGGCGTCATACTCAGATGAAAACCTTTCCAGGTCATGTTCATATTTCACTAGGAGATATGGTTCCTCATACCGCCCTCATTGAAATGCATACATATCCATGGTTTTCGGGTACACTTGTCAGCGATGAATATTTACCGTCTCTGCCACCTGAATGCTCCATATGTCTGGTAAGTCAAGCCCAGTGTGCACCAGAATCTGCCATAGATCTTCGGTGAACCTAGATTGTCGAAGTGTCATCCAAGAAGACCATAAAGATGGGAAAATGGCACTGGTTTCAGCATTAAGAGATTCCATAGTTTATTCCTAGGGATTTCCCTAGTTGGGCCATGATCCCACCCACAAGTCCACCCCTCTTTATATGGTGTAGGTGCATTCTCACCTCACGATGCTTCTTCTAATAAAGTTCCAACCCGTGACAATCCAAACGTCTAGCTTATTCCTTGTCTCACCTCCCCAGAGGTACCTTGTATATTTCCCCACTCTTCTGAATCCATGCTGGCCACCTTGAATTTCCGAATGAATTTTCGACGAATTTCCTCTAGGTATGTTGCTACACAATGATTGTCATACTCTATTGATAGGAAAACATTGACATCGGTAGGGGGAAGGGCGATGACTTCCCCAAAACCTATGGTCATGAACATGAGCCATAGTTAGTGAAGTATGCAAGGATCTCTCTCTTCCTGAACCTTTATATATACATTCTTGGGCATCCACTGCATGCATGATAATTTCTTGGAAAACCTCATCAGCACATACAGTTTGTATAAAATCTTTCCAACAATTTGGGCAACCATCACACCACCCCTGAAACATTTCAAGTACTTCTTACTCTCTAATGGGACTCTCCCATAATCTACCATTTGGCCAGCTGGGGTTCAAAATAGATGAAAGTTGAAGTCGGGATGGTTTCCAATCATGAGTTTGATTCGTTCCTCTTTGAGTGTCAACAAATAGAGTCAATCAATGTTTAGTAAGGATTGTCGTAGAACGTCACCTGGAGGGTGAATGGAGTTCGGAAAGTCATACCCACTAAAATGGGCTACAACCCCGCCATAAAGAATCTGGAATGGTCCGCATATCCTCTTGGGGGTTCTCCCTCTAGAAATGCATCCCAGAATACTGTAAAACCTAGCCAATAGGGGCACCCCTAGATTAACCTTGTTCTTGGACGCCATGATTCTGGCCATCACTAGTATTCCTGGGAAAACCCCCATCCTCATGTCCCTCATTCGCAGCAGCCACCCACTTAGAAATGCAACAAGGAACCTGACATGTCATAAATTCAGGTCCTGAATTTCGTTTATGTCGAAGCCCCATGATCGGTACTCGCCTAATTCCATGATCATCTAGTATAATCCCACATTCCCCCTCTGTAATGTGTTCGTGCACTGCTTTCCTTGACCTATAATTTTTACCCCTTTGTCCTATGTCAGAAACAGACTAAACCATCCCAAATAGGATATATCCTTTGGGATATACTTGATTTTCATCTTCTCCTTAGCCAGCTCCAACAGATGCCATATCACAATAGGGGTGCACGTCCTATCACCCTAAATGTTCTATGTTGGAAGTAACTCGTCATATTGGTACCCTTATATGGGAATTCCACTGAGGCAATGAATATCCCATAGACTAATGCCTACCTCCCCATGGTGGAGGTGGAAGGTATTAGTGTAGGGAGACCACTGACTAAACATCTCCATTACTAGGTCCTGATGATGGTAGAAGTGAAATTATGATGTCCACCCAGCTTCAAAAATCCCAATAGACTATAGCTATGCCCCAAACTCCTCGCATGTCTGGCGTACCCAGTACGCCCATGCCCATTCACTCATGAAATTTCCCCCGAACCTAAAGTCTCATTCCTGCCACCATTTTGTCTCACTAGTAGTGATGCTTCTAAAGGTTCTTGTATAGTGAGATGGGGATTCCTTGGGAGTTGGATCACTCCCTAAAATAGTCCAAGTCTTCATATTCCGGACATAAATGGCCATGTATTGTGTTTCCATGGAAGATTGATCGTTGCTCATAATATTGAACTGTAGAAGGATATCCTCACATGATTTCCATGGCCATGGAGTATCAGTCTCAAAGACTCGAATCAAAATCTCATCCAAAATACCAAAATTCTATATCGGTAGACTGTCACTCAGAATGTAATCCTTCTATGTTTTCATCAGCATACAAAAAAGCATCTGTTTATTGTGTAAGACCCTTCTCGAATGAAGAATTTGAGGGTTTGTGATCATCTAGGACTTCTAGAAGTAGCAGTAGATTCCCTCTCATCATCCATCAGTTTATCATCCATTTCAATCAATTATTAAAAATCAAAAAGTGATTTTCACAAAAGAAGGGGGTTTCGGCGCGCAAAGGCAATCTGTGTTGTGCAAGAATTGGCTTGGCACGAAAGAAGCCGCATCTGTATACAAGAAATAGAACATGTCCAAGGTATTTCAAAAATAAAGGTATATCTTTCACATACAAGAGAAAATGACCTATCACATGAGAATGTCAAAGTACAAAACTTGGTCCCCCTCAGTGTATTTAAAGGCGTGGACTGGCCCTTTCGTGTGTACGGAAGTGGTTTGCATGCCGAATGGCCATTTTTGTGTTCACTAACTATCAGGTGCTCTACTTTTCAGTGTGACCCTTAGAATCTGACCTTCACCCCCCCCCCCCTCACCTCTGATTTTGAGGGGGGGAATTTGTTGACTCTGAATTTCGGATAAGGCCATGATCGGACACTGTTGAGAAAACTAAAGAAAATTTTTGAATTAGTGGATGATCCCGAGATGATCAAGGAAGGTGCATGAAAGATATAAGGTTTTATTACGAGATTGAGTCTTCTGCGGAAACCATCTAAAAACCCTCCAAGTCAATGTTGTGGAAAAGAGTGATTTTCATGGAAGATTCTCGTATGCACACAAGATCTTCTACGCTCAATGCAATGTAAAATCATCCATTGCGCATAGCTCTTCTTGCATGCTGCCACCGAAGATTCTAGCTATAAATATAAACTTACCATCGAGCATGGGGGGATGATTATGGAAGAAAAGATGATGCTTGGTTGCATGAAAGAAAACCCTTCCGTGACCACATGAAATACATGGCCTCAAGGTATTGGATCTTATGTGATAGGTCTCCCAGTGGTCCTCCTTTAGGTGGCCCCACTAGGGATTGATCCTTTCCCATTTTCTTTTACTCTAAAAAATTTTTACACAAAAGATTCCTCTTGGATTCAAGTCTTCCTATGTGTTGTGCTGATCTTACGTGTCGAGTCTCCCCTTGCATGCACCCACTCATTTTGAACGCAACCTCCCAATCATGCATGCAACCCATCATCTTGCATGCACCCCTTTAATCTTGTGTGTTCCCCTCCTTGTGTGCTCCATGTACCATCCTTACCCTAAGGCACCATGTTCGATCCCCTCTTCTGTGTGACACCCTTGTCTCGTGCATACTTATCTTGTACGGCCCTCCAGGCCTGTACAAAATGACTTCAAGGTCCCTTGGGTGGTTCTTCTTATTGTGTTAATTTGCCTCATGCTTCTTTGCATAGGCATGCTAACAGCTATTGCTTCTTCACATAGCCATGCTAGCGTGATCCCCTCAGTAGATCACTTCACAAACTTGTCTCCACATGGCATTTCTAGTGCTTTCCCTTCATCGAGGGTTGAAGTGAACTAGTTATGTATATCCTAGAGGTGGGGAGTGAATCCTCATCATACAAGTTTTATGACGTTAAACTGCCAAGAATCATCATCCCCAGCACATGATGTTAAAATGTAGCCTCACCCCATGTACTGTACATGGGGTGGTCCGCCTCAGAATTTTTTCATGCCCACTAGTCTCCACAGGAGTGAGATATTCATCGCATAGAATAAGATCCTCCTTTCATGGGGTGACATCTACCTGCAGGGAAGAAAATAATCCTAGTGTAAGCCCCTATCCTTTCTTGTAGGAGTTAGCACCCTTTCTTCTCCTTGCCTCTTTCAGGAACAAAGACCATAGGGGAGATAGTCACAGATGACTCTCGATACCCCATCCCTCTCCCTTTGGGATTTATCACCATAGAGCCTCTATCTTGGAGTAAGTAGAAATCTTCATCTCCTTGATCTGAAACTATGTGGTGGCCCCACTCCTTTCCTTGTGGATACACCTTTTTCAATGTGATCATCAGGTCTTTGTTGTCTCTTGTTTATCATACCGAGCATGAATCATGTGGGCTTAGAGTAAACATCTACCATGACACCCCTTTTGGGGGGTTTCATAGTGTGAAATCCCTATTCCCCACCATACCAAACAATGTGGGCTTTGATCTTTTCCAAACAAGGCATGTAGGAAGACTCTCTGACGTTCAATCCCATGACCCATTGGTCCTGACTGTAGGTTCTGGGCACAGCAGAAGTGCGTTGGTGAGTGTATCCAAATTTAATTTTTCCGTTAAAAATGATCAATTCGAGATCCGTCACAATAATAAAAAGCCGGATCTTCGGAATAAAATGAAGAAAAATAGAAAATAAGGGAGTCCCAAAACCATAGAGAAGATCATCATATGTTGGTTATAATTAATTTAATTAAAATGCAATATTACCTTGATAGAATTCTCTCTCTGTTGATGTTTCTGATCATGATCCAATGTGATCTATCATTGCGTTGTAGAATCCAACTGTAGGATTCCCTTAGAGGTTATCCACACGTGCTCCATGTATCTCTGGATGTCACCGAAGGGATCTCTAGGTGATAGAGAAGAAGATCATTCGATTGCGATGTCCGCTTTCGATCGCCTTGAGAGCTACTTGCAAAGTGCTCTCCTTGATCCGGTGGATGAGGATCTCTCTCGTAGATTGAGAGCATTCTTGGAAGAAAATAATTATCTCTTGGCTGGAGAGATTTCTTTTGATCCATTGTGCACAACACCAAAATTGGCTAGGATAATGAGAATTATATAATTGGGATTTTAATTACATAGAATAATAAAATAAATTAATTACCTAAAAGGATTTATTCATTTCATTTAATTCTTAGTAAAACCCCATGTCAAATAATAACAGTTGACTATTATTATTACTTAACATGCACCCAGAGAATTACACATAATATTATTTAATTAAATAAATAATATTATTTCTCACAAATCCCCAACAAAACTACACAGCGTGTATATTAATATAAACGGCATATACTTTTGTTTTCCCATTTTCGTTATTTCCTCCACCACATTTATTAGACCTTGAATAATGGTTATTTCTTTATTAAATAAATATCATTTCATTACTCACTAATAAATATCTTATTTTACCCACAATATATTCTCTCAAATAACTAGTGTCAAAATAAATGCGACCAGGCATCCTTGAATAATTATTAAACCACGATATGGAATGATATTTATTCAACTTGTTAAATTAATATTTAACTAAGATACTTTGACACACTTAGTGTGTGAACCTCTAGGCCTCTTTCTCAGTGGAATTAGGTGGAGCCTGCCTGAAGTCCAAGGTTAGAATCTAGAAACATGCCAAGGCACTCATAGAGAAATAAGTTAACACCACAATGACATGTCACCTCCTATTAATTCTTACCATGTAATATAATCCCTTTGTCTCGATATCTTGAATCAAGAAGGTTTCATGTTAGTCCATCAGCCCATGTGCTCTATTATTATTTCTTTGACTTTCCAAAATTGAACTTGCTCATTCCTTACCATGGCCATGGATTTATTTAAGCTATATCAATTCTATCAAAGTTCCTGAGATATCTACTTCCATTATGGAACCTATGGGACAAATCATTTCTCACATTATCTATTAGTGCAGTATTACTCAAGAATCACCCAACATATCCTACCTCACTGTAAATAGTGTGTCGTCACAGTTTTCATCAATACATCTAAGTGCACGCGTTGTAATAACCATTAATAATAATATTAAATTCTAAGGACCAATACACACATCCGAAGATAGAAATATGCGATGACACTATGAAATGTGGATTTCCTACACCCGGGTCTCATTCTCATAATATGCTTCCTAGATATTACCAAGGGCGCTCACTATGAGAATATGACTCATTGTTTTATGAGTCCTCACCCCTGATGGACTGTATTATTTGTCTTCCTCAAATAACATCATCTGGACATATAACATATATTCAAGAATAGTGTTATGGAACTTCCAGGTTCTCATCATAGAAGGTATATTCTATGAACCTTTAATACAACAACTATCCTTAAGACATTATCACATGCATTGTCATGCAGAAGAACAATCAAGATGTTATAAGGTATTTATTAATGAATAAAGTACAAAGATGTTAGTTCTAGGCCACCAACTCCAACAGACTCCCACTTGGACTAGAGCCAACTACTAACAACCTTTAACCCACTAACTCTCACATGATATTCATGCTTCTGCTGAGATTGGCCTTTAGTCATGGGGCTACCACGTTCTCTTCCATGGACACTCTGCTCACTTCAACTTCACCCCTTGGATAGAAATCCTTCAATAGGTCATACTTTTGGAGAATGTTCTTTGTCTGTTGATGTGACCTTGGTTCTTTTACAAGAGACAATGCTACAGTATTATCACAATACAATATGATACGATCTTTACTGCTATGAACCACATCATGATCTTGGACAAAGTTCTAAATACAGATGGCTTCCTTGGTTGCATTAGAAGCTGCTATATATTTAGACTCCACTGTAGAATCGGTGACAACTGGATTCCTTGAACTCTTCAAACTCATAGCTCCTCCGTTGAGAACGAAAACATATCCTGATTGCAACTTCAAATTGTTCTGATCTGTCTGAAAACCAGCATCAACGTACCCTATGATGACAAGCTCCTTGTCTCCTCCATACACTAGGAACACATCTTTAGTTCTTCTAAGATACTTAAATATAGTCTTAGAAGTAGTCCAATGTTGTTCTCCTGGATCTTCTTGATGTTTTCCTACCATGCTATGTTCATAGGCAACATCAAGCTCGGTACATAACATGAAATACATGATGGATCCTATAGCCGAATCAAATGGGATCTTACTCATCCTATCTTTCTCATGTTGTGTATGAGGACACATTCTCTTAGAATGATGTGGTCCAGGTGACACTGGAACCAATACCCTATTGTATTTTTCCATACTAAATCTCTTTAGTATCTAGTCAATGTATGTACCATCGCTTTGTCCAAGAAACCTATTGGATCTATAACAAATGATCTTGATCCCTAGATTGTAGGCTGCTTCACCTAAGTCCTTCATGGAGAAACACTTGTTCAACCAGTCCTTAACTGACTATAAGACTGGTACATCATTTCTAATAAGTAATATGTTATCAACATATACTACTAGGATAATGACCGAATTCCCATTAAACCGCTTATAATCACATAGATCGCATTCGTTTTTAATGAAACCATATTACTTTATGTCTTCATCAAATTAAATGTTCCAGGACCTGGATGCTTTCTTTTATCCATAAATGGATTTCGGCAACTTACAAACCCGTTTGGCTTCACCTGGTTTCACAATCCCTTCTAGTTGTGTCATATAGACATCTTCCTGAAGGTTCACGTTAAGGAACGTTGTTTTGAAATCCATCTGCCAAATCTCATAGTCATGGTAAGCTACTATATCAAGTATGATTCTTATGGATTTAAACATGGAAACTGGCAAGAAGGTTTCATCATAGTCAATTCCTTGTTGTTGTATGAATCCATTAGCCACTACCCTTGCTTTATAGGTTCTAACATGACCTTCCATGTCCAAATTTCTCTTGAATACCCATTTTCATCCAATGGGATTTACATCAATTAGCTCATTTACTAGAACCCAGACTTGTTTTTGATACATGGAATCTATAACAAAATTCATAGCTTATAGAAATATTGTAGCTTCTGAGATTTCTACTGCTTCCCTATAGGAGAGAGGTTAACCATTGTCCAAGAATAATTATTCACCGTCCTCGGTGACTAGGAAACCGAATCTCTCTAGTTCCCTTACCTATCTTGAGCTCCTATGTAGTTCTTGTGTTTCTAGAACCTCTTCCACGGGGACCTATGGAACTTGTTCATGTACCAACTACTATGGATCTTGAGCATTAACTTCGTCTAAGTCAATCTTGCTCCCACTATCCTTTTTGAGGATGTTCTCCCTCTCAAGAAAGACAGCTTGTCTGGCAAAAGTGACTTTATTGTCTGAATGGTTATATAGGTAATATCCTTTCGTTTCCTTAGGATATCCTATGGAGATACACTTCGTGCCCCGGTGTGATATTTTGTTTCCTAAGAAGGCCTTAGCAAACACCTCGCATCCCCATACATGTGTGTTTGATAGAATGGGTTTCTTTCTATTCCATAACTTGGAGGGAATTCTATTTTCCGCCTTAGTTGATACTTGGTTTAATGTGTATGCTACAATTTGTAATGCATATCCCCAAAAGGATAATGGAAGATCTGCATGACTCATCATTGACTTCACCATGTCCAACAAGGTGTGGTTACTTGTTTAACTATCACCATTCCACTATGGTTTATAAGGAGGAGTGAGCTGAGATAGAATCCTAGACTCCCGTAGAAGATCGATGAACTCTTGGTTCGGATATTTTCCACCTCGATCCAATCGAAGTTTCTTTATATTTTTACCAAGATGATTCTCTACTTCATTTTTCAATTCCTTAAATTTCTCTAAGGACTCTGACTTATACCTCATTAATTATAAATATCCATATATACTCAAATAATCAGTAAAAGTAATGAAGTAAGAATGTCCACCTCTATATTCTACTGGAAATGGTCTACACACATCTGTGTGCACCAATCCTAGAATCTCTATGGCCCTTTCACCCTATCCACTAAAAGGTGTCTTGGTCATTTTACCTTGTAAACAAGCATGAAATCTATCAAGTGGTTTTAGCTCAGTAGAGTCTAAATAACCATCTTAGCATAGCTTTGTCAACCGCTTCTCATTTACATGACCAAGATGGTGATGCCACAACTGGTTTATTTCTGATTCATGTGAGTTTGTTTCATTATCAATTTCAAACACTTGGTTTTTGTAATTTAATACATACAAACAGTTATTTAAATGTGTCATACCATAACATACGTTGTTCTTATAAAATAAAAAACCCTTATTTCCAAACTTGAAAATAAATCTATCCATATCCAAACATTATATAGAAATTATGTTCTTGGTAACACTAGGAACATAATAATAGTTATGTAAAACCAAAAGCATCCCAGTTGGCAATGAGGGATGGAAATCATCAATGGTCAATGCAGTCAGCCTCGTGCTATTGGCATCTCGAAGATCCACATCTCCTCTAGAAATATTTCTAAATATACTTGGTTCCTACATTTGAATACAGATGTGAGCCCCAAAAGTTTTATCTAATACACAATGTGTAGAAATGGAAATATTACACTCAATAACGAATGCAACTTTAGCATTTACACACTTCTGGGTGCAGTTCCTCTTCCAGTAGCCGTCCTTTCCACATGCAAAACATACCACCTCCCATTCCTTTCCCTACCTTTGGATCTTCCCCTTCTTGGAGGGATGATTATTAGGGGATTTAGTCCATTTATGAATCCTTGGCCCCTTTTCCTTGTCCTTCCTTTTATTATTAACCATAAAGATTGTGGGTTTGTCATGCCCCATGTCCTTATCTACCTTGAGAATTAAGGTCATAAGTTTCGAAAGAATATTCTCATTATTTCTCATGTTTTAGTTGATAATAAAGATAGATAAAGACTTTAGAAATGATTGTAGAATCATATATGTACGCAAATCATCTGGGAAATTAATCCCTATGATGTTTGGCATTCAATATAGCCAATAAGCTTGACTACATGAGGCTCAGCTGGCGCAGACTCTCCAAGATTAGTTTTAAAAAAAAGTGTTGTAGATCTCATATCTCTCTTGTCTCACCTTCTCTTGATAGAGATCCTTAAGGTGAGACATCATGCTATACACATCCATGTTTTCATGTTTCTTCAAGAGCTCATTAGATATGGCCGATAGCATGAAACATTAGACATTTGTGGCATCATCCATATGTTTCATATAAAGAGATATTTCCTCATCACTAGCCTCTTTTCCAGGTGTAATTGGAATAGGCTCCACTGGCACATAAAATTTCATCTCGTGGCAAAGGATGATGCATAAACGCCTCTGCCACTCCTAGTAATTGTGGCCGGTTAGAAGGTTTTCCTTCTCGAGTATGGTTCACAATGATACGTTTGAAGTAATTTTTCTTTCTGTTTCTACAAATTATAATGAGAAAAGTTTTAGTACTTTATCATGAAAAAACTGAGACAAATAAATAATTTAATACTTATTAGTCTCCAATTATTTTAAAGGAATCTAATAGCCCTCACCATTGACTTCAGAATATTAAGTTTCCTGAATATTCTAGTGGTAAGGATCCATATTTCCCTTCACATTACCCCAACTAGAATTGGTCAAGAAATTTGAAGGGTTTTAGGTAGGAATTCCAAATTCCAACTACATTAAATCGAAACTCCTTGATCTACTGACTGGACTCCCCAATCCTGAAATCCTTTTATTTTGGATTTCATCAACCTTTGCCTCTTGGTCACACCAAGTCCTATAGTGGCAATAAACCCATGATGTGAACCAAGAAAAGTCAACCCAAAACCTTGAATTTGAATTCCCCAATAATTGAAAGCACCCCAACTAGGGTTGGTAAAGCACTTTGAACTATGGTTCGATTCTAACCAAGATTATGGAAGGCTATACTGACTTAATATTTTCTTTGAGGGATTTTATCCTTATACATAATATCTTATTTTATTATCTTTGATTACATGCTTGTTAATATTAAATGCGATATACTTAATTGATTAACTATGTCTAAGATAATATTTATGCAAAATTCGGTCTTATTTTAGTTCTATCTTGCATGCTTGATTAAATCATTAATTCTGTGATCGTGACAACACACCCACGATAAATAAACCATGTAACTGACAAAAATAAAACAAATAGTATGATCATGATCTTTTCCTATTGGTTAGTTTATCTAGAAGTTGACAAACTATCCCAAGACCTAGGGGAGAAACACCAAGAACTTTTTGGGTTCCTGTTTATATCTTACCACCTATCCACCTTTGTATTTCCTTGGATTGGTTTCACCTTGGCTCCTAACTTGAGCCACCTCCACTAGTTTGGGACCTCTATCCATTACATATGCTTTTATCTCACTAGCAGGTGAGGGGTAAAATGGGGTTTTATATAAAAGAAAATGTGGGAATGCAGTCCCTACATGTTAATGAGGAGAAGGCTCATAGGCCAAAAAGTTTAATTTATATAAATAAATATAAAGAAACCATTCACACACAAATTTCTTATTCTAGCTCATGATTATCCATACATTCAATGATATTTATGCATAAATAAAACTAGGATTCAATTATTTAATTGTTTTTGTTTAAGATAAATCACGCTTTAATCAATTAATTATCTTTAATTAATCAATACTTTTACCTTAAACCCTTTTTCTAAATTTCTTTGAGATTCTCATCCATCATAATTTTAAAAAAATAAATTCATTTAAAATTATCATTGTACGGAACTTGTACCTTGGTGGAAACCTGGTGATTTCCCATTCATAACTACTCAATGAGTAGAAATGAACATTGCACAGATGTTAAATTAAACACACATATATAAAACACTTATCACATGTTTTGCCTCAACTTTACGCCCGCACTATGGTACATGTATCAAGGGTTTTTATAATATAATAATAAATTTTAATAAATCTACGTAATTTGGATGAGTGCACAGAATATAGTTTCAACTACACGGCATGTACTTTTGTTCACTTTCCATTCGAAGTACACACCTGGGGACATAGGGAATGTTCTGGGTGCAGTGGAAGCGCATGGGTGGATGTGCCCACTTGGATTTTTGTCATTAGAAATGATCAATCCGGGATCAATATGACGATAAATGCCAGTCTCCATGAATCGATTCACAGAAATAGACAAAGAAAAAGGAAAGTCCTGGAACCACAAAGTAGGATCATTACAGGTTCAGTATAATTAAATTAATCAATCGTAAAGATGTACCTTTTGGATGTTCTTTCTTCATTTATATTCTTGATCACGTTATGATGTGATTCATCATTGCATCGCAGAATCCAAGTGTAGACTTCCTCTAGTAGTGATCCACACATGCACCTCATATCTCTGGACGTCGCCAAAGGATTATCCGAGGGTTTGGGTGGAGAAACCATTTCTTGCATTGTCCGCCTTAGATAGTCTTGATTTGATGGAAGAAAATATCTCTCGGTCTTGAGAGCGTTCATGGGGGAAGAGGTTCTTTCGGTCTTGAAAGAATTCTACATAATTGTTGTGCACAATGATTATCTTGTTATGGTAAAAGAGTTGGGGGTGTGAGGATATTTATAATCGAGCTTGAGGTTGTAGAGTTATGAAAATAAATAAACGCGTTACGCATATTAATTATTTCATTGACTCTTATTAAAAAACCCATGTCATGTTATTAATTCCTTGACATGCGCTCACACTAATTATAATAAATATCATTTAATAAAATGACATTTCTTCAAAATCCCGACTGGAAAAACTACACGGCGTGTACTAGTTTTTCATTGAAAACTACATGGTGTGTACATTCAATGTACACAGCATGTATATATTGTTTTAATTTATTCATTTCCTTTCCAAAATGAAAACTACATGGCATGTAGATTTAATAATACAGGGTGTGTACTTGCGTTCAAAATAAAAACTACACGGCATGTAATCATTAATACACGGTGTGTACTTGTTTTCATTTTATTCTTGTTCCAACATTAAAAAGATTTAGGATTCATTGAATAATTATTAAACCAGGTACGGGAATAATATTTATTCTACTTGAGATACTTGAATACACTAAGTATGTGACCCTCTAGGCCTCTTTCTCGTTGTCATTAGGCGGGCCTGCCTGAAGTCCAAGATTACTGTCTAGCAACAGGTCAAGGCACCCAAGAGAAAGAAGTTGACGCCGCATTGACATGTCACCTCATATGAATGCTTACTGTATAATTTAATCCCTTTATCTCAATATCTCATCAAGCAGGTTTCATGCCAGTGTCATAAACCTATATGCTTGATATTTCATTCTTTGACTTCCAAAATTAAACTCGTCGTTACACCATGGACATGGAATTTGTGCGATAGTTCTATTTCAATCAAAGGTCCCGAGATATCTACTTCCATAAATATGGAAGGGACAAATCCTTCCTCGACTTATCCATTAACAACATGTCATTCGTGACGCACCCAACGTACCCTACTTCCCGCCAACTCTCTTCATGATGGTTTTCGTCAGAAAAACTAAGTGCGTGAGTCATGACATGAGTTAATGATAATCTTCCAGTATAAGTACCATTAAACATGCTTGTAGATAGTAATGTCTGATGACACCAAGACATGCGAATTTACTACTAGTGGGTCAGTTCCCATAATCTCCTATCTTGGAGATTACCAAGTGCGAACTCCATGAGAGAGAGTCTCATCTTCCTATGAGTGCTCGCATATGACGGTCTGTATACTATGTATCCTATCATAGTATGTCATCCAACCGCAAAACATTATTTAGGAATAGTGTTATAACATTTCAAGGTTCTCATCATAGTAGGGATCTTCCATGACCTTATTAATGCAATAAATATCCTGGGACATTATTATATTATAGTGATGCAGATCAATGAACAATATATAATAAGTGAACATTCATGTAATCAAAGTAAAAAATTGTTGCTTCTAAAGACACCAACCCTTACAAACTCCCACTTGGACTAGAGCCAACTGCCTACGACTTATAGTCCGCTAGAACTCACATAATGATCATGTTTCTGCTGATTCAAGTCTTTAGTCAAGGGGTTCGCCACATTGACTTCCGTGGAAATATTCCTCACCACAACTTCACCTCTATGAGAAGAATTCCTCAAGAGATGATACTTCTGAAGTATGTGCATTGTCTGCTGATGTGACCATGGATCTTTTTCAAGTGTCACCACTACAGTATTATCACAATAGAGTGTGATAGGATCTTTACTACTCGGTACTACATCCAACTCTTGGATGAAGCTTCGCATCTATACTGCTTCTTTAGCTGCCTCAGAAGCTGCGATATACTCGGACTCTACTGTATAATCCTCCACCACACTTTTCTATGAGCTCTTACATCTCACTGCACCTCCATTCAAACTGAAGATGTATCCAGTATGCAACTTCATGTCATCTTGATCTGTCTGGAAAATAGCATATACATGTCCTCTAATGACTAATTCCTCATATCCTCCATAAACTAGGAACATATCCTTAGTACTCCTCAGATAATTAAGGATTGCCTTGACTAACATCCAATGGTGGTCTCCTGGATCAGCTTGATATCTGCCTACCGCACTTAATGCGTAAGCAACATCTCGCCTCGTACATAGCGTAACATACATGACTGAATCAATCGCGGATGCGTAAGGGATCCTTTCCATTATTTTTCTTTCCTCATGTGTCTGAGGACACATTTTATTGGAAAGATGAATTCCATGTGACATCGGAAACAATCCCCTCTTGGACTGTTCCATACAAAATCTCTTCAGTATCTTGTCAATGTATGTACTTTGACTCAGGCCCAGCATTCTCTTGGATCTATCATGATGGATCTTGATCCCAAGAATATATTCTGCCTCGCCCAAGTCTTTCATGGAGAAGAATTTATCTAACCATGCCTTAAATGACTGTAATACAAGTAATTTGTTTCCAATTAGTAATATGTCATCAACATATACTATTAGGAAAATGACTGCACTTCCACTAAACATATTGTAGACACAAGGCTCAAATTTGTTCTTAACAAATCCAAATTTTATTACAGCTTCATCAAAACAAATGTTCCATGACCTTGATGCTTGCTTTAATTCATAAATAGATTTCTGCAACTTGCATACCTTGTTTCCTTCCATTGGAGTCACAAACCCTTCAGGTTGTGTCATGTAGACATCTTCCTGGAGGTTCATGTTAAGGAATTCTATTTTGACATCCATTTGCAAAATTTCATAGTCATGGTAAAAGGCAATGGCCAAAAGGATTCTCATGTATTTCAGCATTTCAACTGGGGAAAAGGTTTCATCATAGTCAATTCCTTGATGTTGCCTAAAACCTTTTGCAACCAGTCATGCCTTATAGGTGCTGAATTGCCCCTCCATGTCCAGTTTCTTCTTGAATACCCATTTATTACCAATAGTCTTTACATCAACTGGATGATCTACCAAAATCTAGAGTTGGTTTTGGTACATGGAATCCATTTCAGAATTCATGGCTTCTTGCCACTTGGCAACGTCTGTGCCTTTAACTACTTCCTTGTAGGTAAGAGGATCATCATTGTCAACCAATAATGAGTCACCATCCTCGGTGATAAGAAAACCATATCGTTCTGGTTCTCTCACCTCTCTCGTGCTCCTATGCAATTCATGTGACTCTGGAACAGATTGTTCTTCCACGGGGCTTTGTGGAATCTGTTCTTATACCAACTATTGTGTATCTTGAGCCTCGACTTCATCGAAGTCTATCTCTCTCCCACTATCTCTTTTGGAGATGTTCTCCCTCTCAAGGAATATGGAATGTATTGCCACTGTAACCTTTTTTTCTGAGGGGTTGTATAGGTAATATCCCCTTGTTTCTTTGGGATATAATATAAAGATACACTTTGTGCCTCTGGGTGAATGTTTGTTACCTGAAGAGGCCTTAGCAAATGCTTCTCTACCCCACACATGTAAATTTGATAACATGGCTTTGCATCCACTCCATAACTCATATGGAATACCATTTATCGATTTAGTTGGTACTTGGTTTAGCATTTGTGCTGATGTTTGTAATGCATATCCCCAAAAGGATAATAGAAGACTCACATGACTCATCATTGATCTCACCATTTCCGACAGGGTGTGGTTCCTCCTTTCACTTACACCATTCCACTGAGGTGTGTAAGGAGGAGTGAGTTGAGATAGAATCCCAATCTCCCGTAAGAAATAAATGAAGTCCTGATTAAGATATTATCCTCCTATGTCTGAGCGGTGTTTTTTAATCTTCTTACCAAGATGGTTCTCAACATCATTATTGTATTCTTTGAACCCATCAGAAGAATCTTACTTATACGTAATTAAGTAAATATATCCATATCTACTAAAATCATTAGTAAAAGTTATGAAGTACGAGAACCCACCCCTTGCTTCAACTGGAAATGGTCTACACACATCTGTGTGAACTAATTCTAGATTTTCATTAGCACTTTCACCTTTCCCACTAAATGGGGATTTGTTCATTTTGTCTGGTAGACACGCAGGACATACACCAAGTGGTTTTAGTTTGAAAGAATCTAAATACTCATCTTGATGTAATTTTGTCAAACGTTTCTCATTTACATGACCCAGCTGGTGATGAAAAAGTTGGGTGTGGTATGAGTCATGTGAATTGACTTTTTAATCTATTTTCATTACTTGGTTTGTGTAGTCTAACACATAAAGTCCGTTATATAAATGCGCCCTACCAAAACAAATTCTATCTTTATAAAAGTAGCAACATTCATTTCTAAACTTGAACATGAATCCATCAGTATCTAACCTGGATACTGAAATAATCACTTTAGTAAAAGAAGGCACCTAATAACAACCCTTTAACACTAAGATCATTCCAGTTGGTAATGTGAGGAGGTAGTCCCCGATAGCTACAACAGCAAGTCTGGATCTGTTGGCTGCTCGTAGATCTACCTCACCTCGATCAATCTTTCTGAATCTACTTGGTTCTTGTATTTGGATAAAGATGTGAGCACTAGAAGAAGTATCTAATACCCAATTGGTAGAAACAAATAGATTGCATTCGATAACAAACGCACCTGAAGCTTCCCCTTACTTCCTTGGCTAGGTTCAGTTTTTCTTCCAGTGTCCCTTCTTGCCACATGCGAAACAAACAACCTCATGTTCTCTTGCCTCCCCTTTGATCTTCCTTTTCTTTGAAGGCCTTGAAAAAGGTTTGGGCTTAAATCTATTCTCCTTCCCTTTCCTTTTATTCACCATGAGTACATAAGGCTTTTCACACTTCATGTTATTGTCCACTTGGCGAATGAGGATAAGAAGATCAGACAGAGACTTCTCAATGTTGTTTATGTTGAAGTTTACAACAAAGTTCGAGAAGCTATGGGGGAGTGATGAAAGAATGAGATCGGTACCCTGTTATTTTGGGAGTTTAAAAGCTAGAACCTCCAAGCGCTCAATGTATCCAATGAGCTTAACAACATGAGGCCTATCTGGGGACCCTCTCTAAGCTTGCTCTGGAATAGATCCTTGGAGATCTCAATCCTTTCCTGTATTTCTCTCTCCTAGTATAGACCATGGAGGTGCTCGAGCATGGGGTAGGCATCCATGTCTTTATGAGACTTCATGATCTCACTAGACATTGATGACAGTATCAAACATTGAACGTTGAGTGCATCGCTCAAATGTTGATCATAGACAAGGAAATCTTCATCACTCACCCCTTGGGCAGGTGGATCAGGAAGTGAGGACTCCAGCACGTAAGACTTTCATTCATGGCTTAGAATAACCCGAAGGTTCCAAAACCATTCCAGAAAGTTACTTCCGGTAAGGATATTGTCTTTATCCAGAATTGATCACAGAGAAAATGTGGTTAATGCGTTTTTCATTTCGATTATACAAATTAAAAGAGCAGATTTATCAGTATTTTTTTATTACATTTTTATGTGAAATAATAAATGAATTTATTAATTCTCCCACTATTTTATCAAGTTCCAATGGCCCTCGCCATTGAACTCATAATTTTCAGTTGCTTTGACATTCTAGTGTCAAGGATCCATATTCCCCTTCACATAACCCCAACAAGGTTTGGTCAAGCTATTTGAATGTATTTAGGTAGGAAAGTCGTTACCAACTGTGAGCTTACAGTTCCTTGATCTCTTGAGTGGACTCCCCAATCCTGAAATCCTGACTTGGATTTTCTCAACTCTTGCCTCCAATATTACACCAAGTCTAGCAAGGGGTACTCCTCTTGATGTAATATGGTTAAGTCAACCCGAAAACTTTCATAAGGGCTTCCTTTATAAATGTAAGTGTCCCAAAAAGGGTTGGTCAAACACATAGTTTTATTGAGTCTTTCCCTTAATCAAGTAACAAAAGGCTTGGTCTAACATAATATGGTATTGAGGGATTTTAATCTTTTATGTGTAGTTTCGTATTATCACATGCTTGTTAATATTAAGTGATGCTTGCTTAAGTGATTAACCATGTTCCGATAATGTTTACGCATAGTTCGATTTTTATTTTATTCCATATTTTCATGCTTGTTCATTTTATTAAATATTTGATCGTGAAAAAACCTACATAATAAATAAACCATGCAATTAGATAGAAATAAAATAATATGGCATGATCGTGATCTTTTATTGGTTATCTTATCTAGCGGTTTGAGAAGCTATCCCCGACCTTGTGAAAAAACACCTTGAACTGATGGTTCGTGTTTTGCAGCTCCCACATTTCCACCTTGGTATCTTCTTAGGTTGGTTTCGCCTTAGATTAGGGTTTTGAACCGTCTCCTCTGGCTTGGGAGATCCTCCATTACATGGGGTTTTCATTAAATAAACCATGGGCACGCAGGCCCTACATTTTATTGGAAGAAGGCTCGCAGGCCAACAAATTTAAATTAAACAAATTTAAATTAAAACCATAAACACTTAAAAAGGGTCTTTGGTCTATCTCATGATCATCCATAGCATACAACGTCATTTACACAGAATTAGAATTCAAATTCTTTTAATCGTTCTATTTATTCAAGATAAGTCGCGCTTGAATTCAATTAATTATGATCTTATAATTAATCAATTCTTTATCTTAAATTTCTTTATGAATTTCCTTGAGATTATTCCAATCCATATTCCTTGTACATGTCTTTGTACTTTTGGAGGAAACCTGGTGAAATTCCATTTCTGGAAAGTACACAGCGTGTAGTTTATATTTACACGGCGTTTATTTCTTTTCACCCTTTATCCAAAGTACACTTCGGGGATTTGGCATTTTTTCTTTACATTGGAAATTTTGGAGTATACGGTGTGTAGATAAATCATACATGGCATGTACTTACTTGTTACATGGTAACTAGCCTGGAAATCTCGTGTACGCGGTACGAGGCTTCTCCTTTGTACACAGTTTCACTTGGGCCGAATCAGACTACACGACGTGTTGCTCCAACATACACGTCGTGTATTCCTATTCCCACGTGTCGTTCATTTCTATTCATCATGGGGTGTTGAATGATTAGGTGTAATCAATTCACATAGCGTGGTTTGGTGGACAAGTACCGGTTCATTGAACCTAAGTACACGTCGTGTAGTTTTCATTACATGTCGTGTATTTCCGTGTTGTACAGACTGAAAGAGTGGCTCCTCCAGATGAGTTCCTCAGTTTTATTTTAATCAAAAATTAAAAATAAAAGTTCTCTTTTGTGATATGAATCTAGAAACAAAAGAGGAAGAACATATCTCGTTTATTCAGATTTATATAACGATTTATTTTTAATTGAATTAAAAAAAAATACGTAAACTATCAACGAAAATTAAATAACTATAATCAACATTGTAACCTCCCTCTGATACCATTTGAAGGTTCTGGGTGCAGTGGAAGCACGTGGGTGGATGTTCCCACTTGGGTTTTTGTCATCAGAAATGATCAATCTAGGATCAATACGACGATAAACACCAGTCTCCACGGATCGATTCATAGAAACAGACAAAGAAAACGGAAAGTCCTGAACCCGAAAAGTAGGATCGTTACAGGTTGATTATAATTAATTTAATCAATTTTAAAGAAGTACCTTTTGGGTGTTCTTTCTTCATTGATATTCTTGATCGCGTTCCGATGTGATTCATCCTTGCGTTGCAGAAGCCAAGTGTACACTTCCTCTAGCGGTGATCCACACGTGCACCTCATATCTCTAGACGTCGCCAAAGGATTCACCGGGTGCTAGCGTAGAGAAACCTTTTCTTGCGTTGTCCGCCTTAGATCACCTTGATCCGATGGAAGAGGATCTCTCTCAGTCTTGAGAGAGTTCTTGGAGGAAGTGGTTTATTCGGCCTTGAAATAATTATCCAGAATTGTTGTGCACAACGATTCTCTTGTTATGGTAAAAGAGTTGGGGTTGTGAGGATATTTATAATCCGGCTTGAGGTTGTAGAGTTATGACAATAAATAAACACGTTACACATTTTATTTATTGCATTGACTTTTATTAAAAACCCCATGTCGAGTCATTAATTCCTTAACATGCACCCACACTGATTATAATAAATATAATTTAATAAAACGATATTTCCTCAAAATCTTGACTGGAAAAACTACACAGCGTGTAATAATAAATACACGGCGTGTACTTTTTTTTCATTGAAAATTACACAGCGTGTACATTCAATGTACATGGCGTGTACATCTATTTTTCATTTATTCATTCCCTTTCCAAAATGAAAACTACACAGCATGTACATTTTATAATACACGTCTTGTACTTGTTTTCAAAATAAAAACTACACGGCGTGTAATCATTAATACACATTGTGTACCTGTTTTCATTATATTCTTCTTCCAACATTAAAACGATTTAGGATTCCTTGAATAATTATTAATCCACGTGTGGGAATAATCCTTATTCTACTTGAGATACTTGAATACACTTAGTGTGTGACCCTCTAGGCCTCTTTCTCATTGGCATTAGGAGGGCTTGCCTAAAGTCCAAGATTACTGTCTAGCAATGGGTCAAGGCAACCAAGAGAATGAAGTTCACGCCGCATTGATGTGTCACCTCGTATGAATGCTTACTATGTAATTTAATCACTTTGTCTCAATATCTCATCAAGAAGGTTTCATGGTGGTGTTGTAAACATATATGCTTGATTTGTCATTCTTTGACTTCTAGAAATAAAATCTTCGTTACACCTGGCCATGGAATTTGCACGACAGTTATATTTCAATCAAAGGGCCCCAGATATCTAATTCCATAAATATTGAAGGGAAAAATCCTTCCTCAACTTATCCATTAACAACATGTCATTCGTGACGCACCCAACGTACCCTACTTCCCATCAACCCTCTTCGTGACAGTTTTCGTCAGCAAATCTAAGTGCGCGAGTCAGGACATGAGTTAATGATAATATTCCTGTCTAAGTACCATTACACACGCTCACAGATGGTAATGTTCGATGACACCAAGACATGTGTAATTACTACTGGCGTGCATGTTCTCATAATCTCATATCTTGGAGATTACCAAGTGCAAACTCCATGAGAGGGAGTCTCATCTTCTTACGAGTGCTCACACATGACGGTCTATATACTATGTTTCCTATCATAGTATGTCATCCAATCGTAGAACTTTATTCAAGAATATCATTATAGAATTTCAAGGTTCTCATCATAGGGAGGATCTTCCATGTCCTTATCAATGCAACAAATATTCTAGGACATTATTATATTATAGTCATGCAGAACAATGAACAATATATAATAAGTAAACATTTATGTAATCAAAGTACAAAACAGTTGGTTCTCAGGACACCAACCCTTACACATAGCATGTTGATATACTTCATAAATATTCAAAGTACACAGTGTGCTCAGAGTGACACATGTTGTGTAGTATCTGCATTACACGGTTTCCATCCAGGTAAGCCGTGTAAGTGGTACACGGTCCACCCCTAACCTGAAGGTACTACATGTCATTTTCTGTGGTCTACACAACATGTAATCCAGAAACCATGCGCCACTTGTTATTGGTCAATATATAGAGTCTTAAAGACTTAGATATAATCCAATGACATGGCATAGTTTGGAAGACCGTCTCGATGCATGGAACCTACACTACATGGAATGTACTGCAGAATACACACTGTGTGTTCTGGTTTTATATGTCCAGGAATCCTTGGCACCTCTAGATGAGATCCCCTTTTTAATTTCAATCAAAATTAAAAGAAATTTTTTTTTTCTTTAAGTTGAACGAGAAATGAAAAATGAGGAACGGATCTCGAGATTCAAATTTGCAGAATGAATAACTTGAATTTAAACAACAAAATTATTAAATGCCTAAATCATCAATGGAAAACTAAATAATTATAATCAATTACGTAACCCATATGATATCACTTTTAGGTTTTAGGTGCAGCGGAAGTGCGTTGGTGGGTGTACCCAACTATAATTTTTCCATTAACAACGATCAATCCGAGATCTATCACGATAATAAAACACCATATCTTCAGAATAGAATGAAGAATGAAGAAAAGAAGGGAGTCTCATAACCATATAGAAGATCATCATATGTTGGTTATAAATAATTTAATTAAAAGAAAAGAATTACCTTGATGGAATTCTCTCTTCGTTGATGTTTCTAGTCTCGATCTGGTGTGATTCATCATTGCATCATAGAATCCAAGTGTAGGATTCCTCTAGCGGTGATCCACATGTGATCCATGTATCTCTAGATGTCACCTAAGGGATCTCTGGGTTCTATCACGAAAGTTCCTTCGCTTTCGATGCCCACCTTCGATCTCTTTGAGAGCTACTTGCAAAGTGCTCTCCTTGATCAAGTGGAGGATGATCTCTTTCATAGCTTGAGAGAGTTCTTGGAAGAAAATAATTCTCTCATGGTTTGAGAGATTTCTTTAGATCCGTTGTGCACAACACAAAAAATGGCTAGGATAATGAGAATTGTATAATTGGGATTTTAGTTACATATAATAATAAAATAAATTAATTACCCGAAAGAATTTATTCATTTCATTTAATTCTTAGTAAAAACCCATATCAAATAATAACAGTTGACTATTATTATTACTTGACATGTGCCCATAGAATTACACATAATATTATATAATTAAATAAATAATATTATTTCTCACAAATCCACAGAAAAACTACACAGGCGTGTATATTAATATACACCGTATGTACTTTTGTTTTTCTATTTTCATTATTTCCTCCACCACATTTATTAGACTTTTAATAATGGATATTTATTTCTTAAATAAAGATCATTTAATTACTTGTGAATAAATATATTATTTCGCCCAAAATATATTCTCTTGAATAACTAGTGTCAAAAAGAATGTGATCAGGCATCCTTGAAAAATTATTAAACCACAATCAGGAATAATCTTTATTCAATTTGTTAAATTAATATTTAACTAGGATACTTGGAAACACATAGTGTGTGACCCTCTTGGACTCATTCTCAGTGGCATTAGGTGGAACCTACTTAATGTCCAAGGTTAGCGTCTAGAAACACGCTAAGGCGCCCATAGTGAAAGAATTTAATGTCACAATGACGTGTCACCTCCTAGGAACGCTTACTATGTAATGTAACCCCTTTGTCTCGATATCACAAATCAAGCGGGACTTTCTAGAATTGAACATGCCCATTCCTTAACATGGCCACATATTTATTTAGGCTATATCAATTCCATCAAAGGGCTTGAGATATCTACTTCTGTAATGGAACAGAATGGAAAAATCCTTTCTCTTGTTATTTATTAATGTGGTATTAATCATGATGCACCCAACATATCCTACCTCACTGCGAACAGTGTGTCCTCGTAGTTTTTGTTAATACATCTAAGTGCACGAGTTGTAATACTCATTAATAATAATTTTAAAGTCTAAGGACCAATACACACGTCTGTAGATAGGAACATCCAATGAAACAATGAAATGTAAATTTCCTACTGGCGAGTCTCGTTCTCATAATATCTTTCCTGGATATTAACAATGGTGCACACCATGAGAATATGCCACAAAGTTTTATGAGTCCTCACCCCTAATGGCCTATATTGTTTGTGTCTCTAAAATAACATCATTTGGTCATAGAAAATATATTCAAGAACAGTGATATGGCACTTCTGGGTTCTCATCATAGTAGGGATCCGCTCTGACCCTTTAATGCAATAGTTATCCTTAGGTAATTATCACAAGTATTGTCACGTAGAAGAAAAATCATGATATGATAAGTTATTTATTAATGAATAAAGTAAAAAGTAGTTTGTTCTAGGCCACCATCTCCAACACCAACCAATTCATGTTGTTTTACCTTTGTCCCATATAATGTTAAAATGTATTCTTTTGATCTAAGTGGGTTTTGATCCCAGTCTCCTAGGAAGGGTGCATAGGAAGCCTCTCTAAGGTTCAATCCCAAGCACTGGTAAACTTTGGTGTCCCCTTTTTTGGGACCCACATCCATGGTCCATCCCTTAGTGCCGTCAGACCAACTCTAGGGAAACTAACCATGCATAAGACGCACACTTAATTCACAGTCCTCCAACTTAAAGTGTCCCTCTTATGATGGGCCACTAACCATGTATAATCCTCAGCATGTCTTTGGGTTGTTGTCCTTTGTGTACACCCCAATTCTATGCCCCATTCTAAACTATGCAGACTTTGATTCCTTTCCACGTGGATACGTAGAAAGCTACCCTGAGGTTCAAGCCCATCATTCATGTCCCATCCTAGTCTCTCCCTTAACCCTTTTCATTTTGTGAAGGCCATACCCCAACCCATAGGTTCTACTTCCTTCAGGTCTCTTCCATGCGTCCATTCTCACGGACCACCTCTTCAAGTGTCCCATAACCCATTCAAACTAGATGTAATTTGATTCCCCACCACAAGAATACGTAGGAAGCCTCTTCGAGGTTCAATCCCAACATCACTATCATCTTCACGATGGTTCCATCACATTCACCATCCACTTAATTCAAACCCCCACCATCCATCCTAGTTCTTACCCGGGCTTCCACATCTCGGTAAGATCAAGTCATCCACCCATGTAGCTAACCATGTATAAGCCCCACACAATCTATAACCATCCAACCAAGAGCATACCACTTGCGATGGGCCGTTATCCATGCGTAATCCCCATCATGTCTCCAGGTAGTTGTCCTTTGTGTACACCCCGATTTAAAACCTCATCCATTCGAACTACATGAGTTTTGATCCCTGTATTCTAAACAAGTTATGTAGGAGGCATCCACAAGGCTCAATCCCATCTAATGTTAAACCTTGGTTTCCCCTTTGCTGAGACCCAAGCATCTTTGAATTCATCCCCATTAGACATTTGGATCCACCCATCCAGTAAACCCCTCAGGTGTTCCCTCATAGGGATGTACCAATCTGATCTGCCTCCATGGGGTATTCTTATCAGTCTGGTCCGCCTCTACTAGATGTTAAACTCATGACATGCTCCATGTTAAACATTATAAGACAAGCAAAACCTTGGAGACATGCCTATGGAATACAAATTCATGCAGTTAATGGGGGATGCCTCCAACTTTCACTCCCTCGAGAAGCCCTATCATAAGGGGAAGAAATCCAGGTGCACCAATATTTCAGCGTCTAGACACTCCTGCGATGTCCAATGTAACTACTCCTCTGACAGAAGGTTGAAGCCTTGACTTGAACCCTTGTAATGTCCAAACATAAGTAGTGTAATTAACCAGAATCCACAAAGATATGGCACATGGAAGAGTTTCATGAACCATGACTCAAATCTATGAGGGAGACCCGGACTAGGCGACGAACTCCGAGGAGGAATCCACAAAAGGAGAGACCGACATCCAATCATCCTATTGTGATTAAGGAGAAAATACTGCCGAATAAGTGATGGATGTCACCCTTTTATGGAAAGCAGGAATGCGGGGTAACATCCAGCACATCCCCATGGATGGATGCACCCCCTGACAAAAGTGTTGGAAACAACTCCATATATTTTTTCTCCCAGGGTATATAGTGAATATTGAGTTATTAAATTCCTATTCTAAATAATTATTTATATATTTAATAAAATGTACACATAACCTTGTATTAGAAATATAAACTTCTTAATTTTCAAGTATAAACTATTGAAACTTTCATTTCTATACTACTTCCATATTATTTTACACTAGAAGGTCATTTTTTTGGAATTATTTGATATTCTCGTGTAATAATTGATCGTAAATCCTTTAAATTATGCACGATGTTATGTCCTACCTTATGATTTTCATGTCCATATTTATTGTCTCCTAAATCATTGGTTTTATTTTAATCTTAATCAATTGTAAAAAACTCAGTTATTTCTAGTGTGGAAAATCTCAACCTTGTTCACCATTCCTATGTTATAGTGAATGATTTATTTGTAATATTTATGAATATCCTACTATAACCACTGAGTCATGTTTAATTCCTCATATATAAATATATTCTTTAGAAGTGACCAGGAATCATTAATTTTATTTGTACTCAATTTTGAGAAAGAGATCCCATATCATGACTAAAGGAGAAAAATAAGATAATCCATACATAGGGATCATTATAAGAAAAAGGGGGTGCATCCCAATTTCATGATTAGAATGAAGGATAAAAAGACTATGTGGGATCATATTAAGGATAATAACATGAAATATTGACATAATTAATATACATGAGATGAAGTAGAATTCAAATATAATAACATGCTTCAATTGATATAACATACAAGGTTACCATAAGCCACACAAATTTCCCACAGACCATGGAATTGTGTTTCCTAAAAAAACACCATATCAAGTGATGTGTAGATGAGATCCTCCCTTTATATATAGGCCTTGAATGTCATATATTTATGAATAATGTTAATATATCATAAGAAATTAAATAACATATTAATGTAAACATACAATTTTGAAGATATTTCTATTTTACATGAGATTTATTATTGGTGAATCACTAGCTCATATGAAGATACATTTTATTATTTTATGAAAAACGTAGCCTATGGATAGTTGGAGTTATACTAAAGAATATATTGGTTTTATCTAACCACTCCAATAGTAAATCCTTGAAATAAAAAACACGTTTCATATTTACTATTCACTTTATTCATGATCATTCTTGAATAAGATGATGGCGTGGTTGGGAAAGTGTATAACCTAATTAAATAATACTCATGAATTTTATTTTAAAGTTTGATAGAGATTAAAAAATGTAATTATTAATATATACTCTATGTAATATCATAGATATGTTTATTGAGTATGTAATGGGGGTTTCATAGGGTATAATTAGTACAAAAAACATGAAAGGATTGTAAACATAAAAATTAAGAGTCACAATAGTCTTTTATTTTCATTCATGAAAAATTTATTAATGAAGAACATGCCATATCCACTCCACATAAGCATGTATAAAGAGTTCAGCCAATTAAAATAGAGAATATTATTACAAGATATGTAAATGGTTCATGTAATGTCATGAGGATCCATTCACATGATTTGGAAATCAATTGAGGAAGTATCTATAACACTAAGGTGATTATGGAAAATCTATGAGCTTTTATTGATGATGATATTGGATGTATATGATGATAGATTAATAAAGGAGAAAAATATTCATTTAGAGAGATATGTATTATGTAGTAATATTATTTAAATTGGACTACTCCTAGATAGGTTTTCATCCAAAAAAATTATTTTTCAATTATTCATGCACGTTGTAGCGGTAGTTTTCTTTTAGTTGAAAAGACCATATTTTTAAAGCATCATAAGAAATAATATAAATTGAATTTATATATTAAAATATGTTCATTTAATTTATTTTTCTAATGCATTTTTTAATGACTCAAATGGAGGGATGAGTGAAAGTTTGTTGTTGTTTTATAAAGGGCAACATAATACTATTTTTCTAACTAGATTCCAAGGGAATCTAGTGGAATTCTATTAGAATGTATTCTACATGAAAAAAATTCAATACCCAAATGTAATATATTAATTGGTCCTTAAATTTATTATTTATTATTTGTATTATATGGGTTTTAGGGTTAATAAATGACTATTCATCTTCCCTTTGGCTAATTGTTTATTAATTAATTAATTTAGGATCAATGTTTGAAACAGATACTTAAATATTTGATGAAATTGTTTTTTCTGAAGTGGGATCATGTTGTCTCATTAAAATATTCCATATTTTTATTAGATTAGAGCTTTCTAGAGGGGGTAGAAAAACTGAATTTTATCAGGGGAGGTTAAAGAGATTTGTGAACGTCATATACCCCATTTTTTGGGATTATTTTATAAAAAATAAAGGAGGGGATATTTTATATCGAGTATAGCTTTTATTTACTGATTTCATTAGAGAAAACAAACCAATGATTAAAAACATATTCCACCAATACTTAACTACATTGAATAATCTAATAAATGATTAAAATGTCGTTTTTAATAAATTCATTATAAGGTGTACTGGGAGAAGTCATGATATGGTGCAAGATTTTTTATAGATATATTCACACTCTAGAAATAATGAGTTTGGCCTATTACTTTTTTATTAATGAAACAAATTTTTTTTGTTGAATCATTCTCATACATGATGATAAGATAATGATGACTATATTTCATGCATACATTTGATGGTATTTTAATTTATTAGTTTTTGTAGTTAATTGATTAATATTTCCAATTTTTGGAACGTGTAACTTGTTTTATGATTTTTGGAAGGAATTAATGAACATTTGGAAATGGAATGAAAAGAGTATGAATTTGGAGCTAAAAGACACTTCGCACCCTGAGCTTCGCTCATGGTGTGATACTAGATTTTTTAGGATGAAGTGCAGCTCGAAAACTATAGCAGAACAACTACACACCCTATATTTCATTACACAACATGAATTCATCAGGAAGATTCTACCATTCAGAACAAGTTCCAATGTCATTACACATTATGAAAATAAGTTACATGTCATGTAACTTAAATACACATTTGTGAAGGATCATTGTTCGAAAGATATGAAAATTTGTTGGTGATGAGGATTACATGTTGTGTAAATTATTATCGTCATGGATATTTCAACAAGTAAGAATAATAATTACACTGCGATCTAGGGTTGATGAAAAGCCTTATAAAATAACTCATCGGCCATGCAATAGGACTCATTGTGGACTAGAGGGGGTAGAGCGATGCTGACGGACGAGACACACATATAGAGTGATGATATGGAGACCTATTTATCCACCATTCTTCACTGCCTTTATTCCTTAGGTATCCATGCTGCTCGTTCTCCTCATGCCTAGCATGAGTGAGTAGTATTCTTTGGGTCGGGTGATGTGATAGTAGGGTTATGTCCATCTTAGGGATTATTTCTATTTCTTATTCTTGTTTTGGATTGCTACAACTCTATTTATCAATTTCAATTCATCTTATTTTCATATTGCAAGACCATTGCTGCATTATAAGGATTATCATTTCATTGCATCCATTAATTGGCCAATTTTGTTTATGATCATTATGCAATATAAGTTAGTTAGGTTTAAATAGGGATTTGGGTTACCTAGTTTTTTATTTCATTTAGTAGATGACCACTCCAATGGTGAAATCATAGGATTAGGGCAGGATACCGAGACCAAGGATCCCTACTGACCCAATTTCGACACCAAACATGAATAAATATTTTATCAATTGAATCCCTAGTGCACAATCATGAAATCACTGAACCTAGAATTCCTTCTCTCGTGGAATCAAACCCAGTCATTTCTTCCATTTCTCTTTCTTTCCAATCAAATAATAAATTTCAATTTCAATTTATTTTATTAATTTAGAACATTCAGATCATCCTTGTGGGTTCAACACTCGGACATTCCAAGTAATATATAATTATTAGTTTGTTTGGGTCTTATAAATTATTAAATTTGGGTAGCCCCATTGGAAAATAATGATTCCCTATGAGCTATCATAGAAACAAAGACACCTCGATCTGGTTGATTAATAACTTAAGGTTATTAGTTAATACATGAGAGTGATGCATCATATTGAATATCATTTTATAGTTTTTTGGAAGAATAGAAAGCTTATTCATATAGTGTGTTGTCAAGATATATTCTATAAAAAATTAAATAATTCATGTGTATGTGTGTCCTATTAGTATTGAATATTTCTTAATGCAAACATGAATAAGAACCATGGTGGAGTATGCATATATTGTACTTATTTTAAAAGAACCATGGTATAACTAAATATTTTTCATTTAATATTTATACGTCTAACAATTCAACTACATGAAACACTTACTAACCATGAATATGAAGATTGAAGTGTAAAACTCTAAAACACTCATAATTGATGAGATATTGACATGGAATTAGTGTTTTAGAACTCCACTAGAATCATATTAATATTGTTATTAATTGTTGATATGTATATATATTTTAGAATATAAGGTAAGTGTTGATAGGTACACTCATTTTATAATGGCTTCCATGTCTTTATTCTGGCCACAAGGATCTCAATTAGATAATCAAATCCATGATATGTTGTAGAGGCTTGTATTTTTGTAAAATGTAGAGTTATGAATTTTTTTATTTACATCTATGAAGGTTGAATTATTTATTCTAAGATCCTAATAATGAATTTTTTAGTGTATAGTTTGATTTAGGATGTGATGTTTACCTTTGGGTGGCTATTTTATAATTTCCATGCTTTTTGGGTTTTCACTTAGATATCGAGTGATATTGAAATTTAATTATTTATTTTTTAATTTAATTTAAAATATTTTATTTTATAAGTGATGTGGCATTGAAATATTTTTTTCTAGTGAGTATAAGAAAATATTATATATAGAAGATCCAAATATTTATATTGATAGCATGTAAATGTTATGAAATTAAAAGGTAAATTGAGAGGAAAGAATTAAACATAAAATTTAAATGATGAATTTATGGGTGGTTATGAATAGAATTAATGGGTCAAAAAATAGAAGAATAAATGTAAACTTCATCAAAGAAAATTCATTTTTTATAATAAATGAAAATTTTTCACTATTATTCTCTCAAGAAGTTATTATGGGGAACCATGTGGGGTTTTGGGTCGAATTAAAAGATTGAGAACACGAATAAAAGAATGACATGTAGTGACAATAAAAAAACGAAATAATAAATTAATGGGAATGAGGTAGGTGACTCAACATTGTTTATTATGACCCCCATAAACAGGTACCTCACCTAGGCCGGTAATTAAGAAATGGAGGGACCCTTAAAGCCCACGCCTAATATAACTTGGGTTGGGGACTAGAATTGATGTTATAAAAGATACAATGGGAGGAATTACTCTAAATTATTGTATGAAAATAATATAAACCAACAATCTACTTCCATTCCATAAATATAAAATAACGATCATCCCATGATGAATGTCAAAAAATTTAAATTAAAGTCTCCAAAATGAAATAACAATGAAAATATAAGGTAGAAACATCATGTAAGCTTCAACCTCTAAGATAGTACTGCCCAGATCGGTCTCCAGAACCCTTAAAGAAATATGAAAAATAGTTTATATATAAAATGGGTTAGAATAACATGTATACTAAAAAGGATCATACCCAAAGTTTCTTTTTAAAATGTTGTAAGAGCATACCAATGATCCAGTGAATGAGCAGTAGAACTAACTTGTAACTTTACATGTAAATTAATCAATCATAACCTCTCTTAAGTATCACTTAAAAAATAATGCTTCTAATATTATTAAATAGTATCAAATGAAGGTAGTCAAATCCCCCACATCCACTTCCCCGCTGGTTTTTTGGTCTAATGATCATCTAACTCTATCATCATTAATCAATCCCTAACCCACATCATGGACATACAAATATATCATCGTCAATCAATCCCCCCACATCATGGGAATATAACTGTATCATCATCAATCAAGATCATACCATACATCCAATATAGTAGGGTATCTTGAACACGAAGGCCATCAACCACATTACCTCCTCCTCCTGTGTATATCTCACAACATATAACACTACCGTCATAAACCTCTACTAACTACCTTATAATACTATCAAAGATATTGGAAAAGAGGAGGAAGCCATCAATCTATCCTCGCTAACATGAATGTTGTGAAAAATACACAAAACCCAAAAAAATGGGTTTTGATAGGATTACCTAACTTGGTTGGTGTATATATGAAATCATATAAATGTACAAGTATAGTAGTCACACACAATACTCGATCTATGTATACAAAACCCCATCTATAACATAACCCATAATACCACCTCATCCCTAAATGCCATCCTCTACCAACTACCACCACTTCTAAAAGAAACATGCCACTTAAAATAGCCACACTCAAAATTCCCTTTTTTATTTATTGAAGGATAAAATACAATGTCCCAAAATTAAGGTGGGTGAAAATAATGCAACCCGAGGGCGTTATTCCTAAAAATAAGATGGAAGTCAGCTGTCAGGGACTCGGTATGGTAATACACAATGATACCATTGCTGGGATTCTCGTTGCTGGCCAAGTTGCCATCAGTGAATTTCCCTTCCCTTCACGAGTGCTCAAGTCTAACCCCTGAATCCATTAGTCTCTTACATATTCTAACCAGATAAATCAACTCCCATGGACATTTGATGATACCTTTCAAAACGTCAATCAACACCCTCGAATCTGACTCCACCTCTGAGATCTCAATGTTGTATAGCCTGCAAAGAGACAACCTCATTTCCATCGCTCTTGCCTCCACCCCAGTGGGTTTCCTATCCCGAAGATGGCGCTGAAGCCTAAAAATACCGATCCAATCTGGTCCCCAACAACTCCACCCCCTCTCATGACCCCATCTATGCAGGCTACATTCACATTCAGTTTGATACCTTCTCTAGGTGACAACCATTTAACCCATCATCCACCGGACTGTCCACCCGTATTCCCTAGACAAGTGTCAAAAACCCTCAGCAACAGCTTACAAATCATGGTAGATTCCCCTCCTACACTGATAAGCAGCCTGATTTCCGCAACACAGTACTTCACTCGGGCTGTGAAAAATGAGGATGTAAATTTTCTACCTTCCCTCACAGAGTTCCTCGCCTCTCATATTACCCTGCACACTACTACAAAACGTAGGTTGCGACCCTTTATTTCTCCTCCCTGCTGATCGACTCCATGAAACCAACTCTCCATGAACTGTGTAACTTTCTCCAATCCCCCATCTAATCTTGTCTCTTGTCTCAATGCATTCCATATTCTGGCTGCCTAGTCTCTTTTGAAAAAGAGGCACCACACTGATTCGGAGCTTGGACAAGTGCAACATCTATATATGGAAGCCATTGTGATCCCCTTTCTCTGTACATTGTCATCAGTAGGTAAAGCGTGATTCCTTAATCACCACACTAAAAAACTCATCTTCACCGGTATTTCCTTGCACCAGGAAGTCATATCCCATTCCTCCTAACTAATATTCATATGTCTCATATCCTGGAACTCCCGAGTGTTGAACATACCAGTGGAGGATCTTTGGTAGACACATCTATCAGGCTCATTAGACATGCATATGCCATCGTACATCAATTTCTGTTGCTGATTAAGGGTTGCACTGATAAATTCTGGGTAACTACTAGCCTCTGTGAAAGATATACCAGGAGCTAGTCACCCCGGAAAGAAGATTGGCTCTCCAACCCAATTGGTATCCCAATAGATAATATCTCTGTGCCCAACCATCCACCGAACATCAACCTTCAGGAAATCAAAAAGGTAAGTCATACTTTTTTCCATGTTGAAAATATCCCATTCTACTCCCCCCACATATTCCACTTTTCCCCATACCATCCCCACATGACTTTAGCCCATAGAGATCCTTCCTTCTATAATTTCCCAATCCATCCTCGCCTGCAAGCTCTCCATTGTTTCCGAAACACTACTCAATCCAACACCACCTTCAACTATTGTTTTAGTAATTCTCTTCCATGATGTCGAACAACATTTCCCGAACTTCTTACCATCCCAAATGAAGGCTATCAAAATTTTCTCAATCCTCTTTAATATTCCCTTTAGAGCTTTGAGAATTGACAACACATGCATGGGAATTGAAATTAGCACACTATTTACCAGAGTTATCTGCCCCCAAAAGACAGCATGCAGTTCTTCCGGTTAAAAATCCTTCCCTTGACTCGGTCAATGATGTCTTAAAAAACATTCTTAATACGCCCATTTGAAATTGGTTCTCCTTAGTATACCATAGGCATCTTATTCCTTTGAATTCCTTGCTTTTCTTGGATAATTATACAGCACCTATTGGTGCACTTGTTTGATATGAACACTGAAGGTTCTGGGCGCAGTGGAAGCACATGGGTGGATGTGCCTACATGGCTTTTTGTCATTAGAAATGATCAATCCAGGATTAATACGCTGATAAATGACAGTCTCCATGGATCGAATCACAGAAATAGACAAAAGAAATAGAAAGTCCTAGAACCCCAAAGTAGGATCGTTACAGGTTGATTATAATTAATTTAATTAATTAAAAAGAAGTACCTTTTTGGGTGTTCTTTCTTCATTAATATCATTGATCGCGTTCTGATGTGATTCGTCGTTGCATCGCATAATCCAAGTGTAGACTTCCTCTACCAGTGATCCACACGTGCACCACGTATCTCTGAATGTCGCCAAAGGAGTCTCCGGGTGCTAGCATGGAGAAACCTTTACTTGCATTGTCCGCATTAGATCGTCATGATCCGATGGAAGAGGATCTCTCTCAGTATTGAGAGTGTTCATGGAGGAAGAGGTTCTTTCGGCCTTGAAATAATTCTATAAAATTATTGTGCACAACGATTCTCTTATCTTAGGAAAAGAGTTGGGGTTGTGAGGATATTTATAATCAGGTTTGAGGTTGTGGAGTTATGATAATAAAAAAACGCGTTACGTGTTTTATTTATTTCATTAACTCTTTTGAAAACCCCATGTCAAGTCATTAATTTCTTTGACTTGCGCCCACACTAATTATAATATATATCATTTAATAAAATGATATTTCATCAAAATCCTGACTGGAAAAACTACACGTCTTGTAATTATAATTACACGGTGTGTACTTTTTTTCATTGAAAACTACACGGCCTGTACATTCAATGTACATGGCATGCATATCTTGTTTTTATTTATTCATTTCCTTTCCAAAATGAAAACTACAAGGTGTGTACATTTAATAATACACGGCATGTACTTGTTTTCTAAGTAAAAACTACACGGCGTGTAATCATTAATACAAGACGTGTACTTGATTTCATTTTATTCTTCCTCCAACATTAAAATGATTTAGGCTTCCTTGAATAATTATTAAACCACGTACAAGAATAATCTTTATTCTACTTGAGATACTTGAATGCAATTAGTGTGGGAACCTCTAGGCCTCTTTCTCTTTGGCATTAGGTGGGATTTCCTAAAGTTCAAGATTACTATCTAGCAATGGGTCAAAGCACCCAAGAGAAATAAGTTGGCGCCGTATTGATGTATCACCCCACATGAACACTTTCTGTGTAATTTAATCCCTTTGTATCATTATCTCATCAAGCAGGTTTCATGGTAGTGTCATAAACCTATATTTTTGATCCGTCGTTCTTTGACTACCTGAAATAAACTCTTCGTTTACACTATGGCCATGGAATTTCATGCAACAGTTCTATTTCAATCAAAGGGCTAAGATATCAACTTCCATAAATGGAAGGGACAAATCCTTCCTCGACTTATCCATTAACAACATGTCACTTGTGACCCACCCAACATACCCTACTTCCCGCCAAATATCTGCGTGACAGTTTTCGTCAGTAAATCTAAGTGCGCGAGTCATGACATGAGTTAATGAAAATATTCCAGTCTAAGAACCATTACACATGCTCGTAGATAGAAAAGTACGATGACACCAAGATATGCGGAATTACTACTAGAGGGTATGTTCTCATCATCTCCCATCTTGGAGATTACCAAGTGCGAACTCCATGAGATAGAGTCTCGTCTTCTTACGATTACTTGCACATGAAGGTTTGCATACTATGTGTCCTATCATAGTATGCCATGCATCCGCAAAAAATTATTTAAGAATATTGTTATAGAATTTCAAGGTTCTCATCATATCGGGGATCTTCCATGACCTTATTAATATAACAAATATTCTAGGACATTATTATATTATAGTCATGCAGAACAATGAAAAATATATAATAAGTGAACATTCATGTAATAAAATTAAAAAATAGTTGGTTCTTTGGACACCAACCCTTAAAAACTCCCACTTGGACTAGAGCCAACTGCCTACGACTTTTAGTCCGCTAGACCTTACATGATGATTATGTTTCTGCTGAGTCAAGGATTTAGTCAAGGGGTCCGCCACATTGACTTTCGTGGAAATATTGCTCACCACAACTTCACCTTTATGAGAAAAATACCTCAAGGTATGATACTTCTAAAGTATGCGATTTGTCTGCTGATGTGACCTTGGCTCTTTTTCAAGTGTCACCACTACAGTATTATCACAATAGAGTGTGATAAGATCTTTACTGCTCAGTACTACATCCAGCTCTTGGACGAAGCTTCGTATCCATACTACTTCTTTAGCCACCTCGAAAGCTGCGATATACTCGGACTCCACTGTAGAATCTGCCACCACACTTTTCTTTGAACTCTTCCATCTCACTACACCTCCATTCAAACTAAAGATGTATCCAGTCTGTGACTTCATGTCATCTTGTTCAGTCTAGAAACTAGCATCTACATTCGTCTGATGACCAATTCCTCATATCCTCCATAAACTAGGAACATATCCTTAGTACGCCTCAGATAGTTAAGGATAGTCTTGAATGCCATCCAGTGGTGGTCTCCTGGATCAGCTTGATATCTGCCTACCACACTTAATTCATAAGCAACATCTCACCTCATACATAGCATATCATACAGGACTGACTCAATCATGGATGTGTAAGGGATCCTTTCCATTCTCTTTCTTTACTCATGTGTTTGAGGACATATTTTCTCAGAAAGATGAATGCCATGTGACACTGGAAACAATCCCCTCTTGGACTGTTCCATACTGAATCTCTTCAGTATCTTGTCAATGTATGTACTTTGACTCAGGCACAGCATTCTCTTGGATCTATCACGATAGATCTTGATCCCAAGAATATATTCTGCCTTTCCCATGTCTTTCGTGGAGAATCATTTATCTAACCATGCCTTAACTGACTGTAAGACAGGTACTTTGTTTCCAATTAGTAATATGTCATCAACATATACTATTAGGAATATGACTACACTTCCAATAAACATCTTGTAGACACAAGGCTCACCTTCGTTCTTAACAAAGCCAAATTTTGTTACGGATTCATCAAAACGAATGTTCCATGACCTTAATGCTGGCTTAAATTCATAAATAGATTTATGCAACTTGCATACCTTGTTGGAATCCATTGGAGTCGCAAACCCTCTAGGTTGTGTCATGTAGACATCTTCCTGGAGGTTCCAATTAAGGAATGCTGTTTTGACATCCATTTTCCAAATTTCATAGTCATGGTAAGCAGCAATGGCCAATAAGATTTTGATGGATTTCAGCATCGCAACTGGTGAAAAGGTTTCATCATAGTCAATTTCTTGATGCTGTCTAAAACCTTTTGCAACTAGTCGTACCATATAGGTGCTGACATTCCCCTCCATATCCAGTATCTTCTTGAATACCCATTTATTACCAATAGGCTTTACATCAAATGGAGGATCTACCAAAATCCAGACTTGGTTTTGGTACATGGAATCCATTTCAGAATTCATGGCTTCTTTCCACTTGGAAACGTTTGTGCCTTAAACTGCTTCCTTGTAGGTAAGAGGATCATCATTTTCAACCAATAATGAGTCATCATCCTCGGTGACAAGAAAACCATATCATTCTGGTTCTCTCACCTCTCTTGTGCTCCTACGTAGTTCTTGTGTCTCTGGAATAGATTTTTCTTCCACGGGGCCATGTGGAATCTGTTATTGTACCAACTCTAGTGTATATTGAGCCTCAACTTCATCGAAGTCTTTCTTGCTCCCACTATCTCTTTTGAAGATGTGCTTCCTCTCAAGGAATATGGAATGTCCTACCACTGTAACCTTTTTGTCATAGGGGTTGTATAGGTAATATCCCATTGTTTCCTTGGAATATCCAATAAAGAAACACTTTGTGCCTTGGGGTGAAAGTTTGTTACCTGAAGATGCCTTAACAAATGCTTCACTACCCCGGACATGTAAATTCGATAACATGGATTTGCGTCGACTCCATAACTTGTATGGAATACCATTTATCGATTTAGTTGGTAATTAGTTTAGTATGTGTGCTTCTGTTTGTAATGCATATCCCCAAAAGGATAATGGAAGACTCGCATGACTCATCATTGATCTCACCATGTCTAACATGGTGCCGTTCCTCCTTTCACTTACACCATTCCACTAAGGTGTGTAAGGGGGAGTGAGTTGAGATAGAATCCAAAAACTCCCATACGAAATCAATGAATTCCTGATTAAGATATTATCCTCATCTATCTGAGCGAAGTTTCTTAATAATCTTACCAAGCTGGTTCTCAACTTCATTCTTGTATTCTTTGAACCGATCAAAAGAATCTAACTTATAACTCATTAAGTAAATATATCCATATCTACTGAAATCATTAGTAAAAGTTATGATGTACGAGAACCCACCCCTTGCTTCAACTGGAAATGGTCCACACACACTTGTGTGAACTAATTATAGAATCTCTTTACCCCTTTCACCTTTCCCACTAAATGGGGCTTTGGTCATTTTTCCTTGAAGACATGCATGACATACACCAAGTGGTTTTAGTTCTAAGAATCTAAATACCCATCTTGATGTAATATTGCAAAACGTTTCTCATTGACGTGACCGTGCTGGTGATGTCAAAGTTGGGTGTGGTATGAGTCATGTGAATTGACTTTGTCATCGATTTCAATTACTTAGTTTTTGTAGTCTAACGCATAAAGGCTGTTATATAAATGCGCCCTACCAAAACAAATGCTATCTTTATAAAAGTAGCAACATTCATTTCCAAACATGAACATGAATCCATCAGTATCTAATATGGATACTGCAATAATGCTTTTAGTAACATAAGGAACATAATAAAAACCCTTTAACACCAAGATCATTCCAGTTGGCAATGTGAGGTGGTAGTCCCCGACAGCTATAGCAGCAAGTCTGGCTCCGTTGGCTACTCGTAGATCTACCTCACCTCGATCAATCTATTTGAATCTACTTGGTTCATGTATTTGGGTACAGATGTGAGCACCACAAGCAGTATCTAATACCCAATAGGTAGAAATAGATAGATTTCATTCGATAACAATCACACATGAAGATTCCCCTTTCTTCCTTGGATGAGTGCAGTTTTTCTTCCAGTGGCCCTTCTTGCCACATGCGAAACAAAAAACCTCATGTTCTCTTGCCTCCCCTTTGATCTTCCTTTTCTTGGAAGGTATTGAAGAATCTTTGGGCTTAATTATATTCATCATCCCTTTCCTTTTATTCACCATGAAAACATAAGTATTTTCACGCTTCATGTCATTGTCCACTTGGCGAATGAGGATAAGAAGATCAGACAGAGACTTCTCAATGTTGTTCATGTTAATGTTTACAACAAAGTTTGAGAAGCTCTGAGGGAGTGATGCGAGAATGAGATCGGTACCCAGTTCTTCGGGGAGTTTAAACCATAGAACCTCCAAGCGCTCAATGTAGCCAATGAGCTTGACTACATGAGGCTCAGCTGGGGCACCCTCTCCAAGCTTGCTCTGGAATAGAGCCTTGGACATCTCAAACCTTTCATGTCTTTCTCTCTCCTGGTATAGACCACAGAGGTGGTTGAGCATGCTATTGGCATCCATGTCTTCATGAGACTTCATGAGCTCACTAGACATTGAAGATAACATCAAACATTGAACGTCGAGTGCATCATTAAAATGTTGATCATAGACCGGGAAATCGTCATCACTTGCCCCTTGGGCAAGCAGATCAGTAAGTGAGGACTCCAGCATGTAAAACTTTCGTTCATGGCATAGGATAACCTGAAGGCGCCTAAACCATTCCTGAAAGTTACTTCTGGTGAGGATATTGTATTTATCCAGAATTGATCGCAGAGAGAATGTGGTTGACAAGTTTTTCATTTTGATTCTACAAATTAAAAGAGATGATTTATCAGTACCTTTTGATTACGTTTTATGAAAAATAATAAATGAATTTATTAATTCTCCCACTATTTTATCAAGTCCCAATGGCCCTCACCATTGAACTCAGAATGTCCAGTTTCTTTGACATTCTAGTGGCAAGGATCCATATTCCCCTTTGCATAACCCCAATAAGGGTTGGTCAAGCTATTTGAGGTATTTAGGTAGGAAAGTATTTACCAACTGTGAGCTTACAGTTCTTTGATCTCTTGAGTGGACTCCCCAATCTTGAAATCCTGAATTGGATTTTCTCAAATCTTGCCTCCAATATTACACCATGTCTAGAAAGGGTTACTCCCCTTGAGGTAACATGGTTAAGTCAACCCGAAACCTTTCGTAAGGGCTTCCTTTATAATAGTAAGTTTCCCAACAAGGGTTGGTCAAACACATAGTTTTATTGAGTCTTTCCCTTAATCAAGTAACGGAAGGCTTGGTCTGACTTAATATTGTATTGAGGGATTTTAATCATTTATGTGTAGTTTCACATTATCACATGCTTGTTAATATTAAGTGATTCTTACTTAAGTGATTAACAATGTTCCGATAATGTTTACGCATAGTTTGGTTTTTATTTTATTCCTTCTTGGCATGATTGTTCATTTTATTAATTATGTGATCGTGAAAAAACATACATAATAAATAAACCATGCAATCAGACATAAATAAAATTATATGGCATGATCATGAGCTTTTATTGGTTATCTTATCTAGCGGTTGGATAAGCTAACCCTGACCTTGGGAAAAACACCTTGAACTGATGTTTCGTGTTTTGAAGCTCCCACCTTTCCACCTTGGTATCTTTTTAGGTTGGTTTAGCCTCAGCTTCGGGTTTTGAACCGTCTCCTATGTCTTGGGAGATCCTCCATTACATGGGGTTTACATTAAATAAACCATGGGCATGCATGCCCTAAATTTTATTAGAAGAAGGCTCGCATGCCAACGAATTTAAATTAAACAAATTTTAATTGAAACCATACAAACATACAAAGGGTCTTTGGTCTAACTCATGATCATCCATAACATGAAACGACATTTACGCATATTTAGAATTCAAATTCTTTTAATCATTCTATTTATTCAAGATAATTCGCGCTTGAATTGAATTAATTATGATCTTATAATTAATCAATTCTTTACTTTAAATTTCCTTCTGAATTTCCTTGAGATTATTCTCATCCATATTCCTTCTACAGTTATTTGTACTTTTGGAGGAAACCTGGTGAAATTATATTTTGGGAATGTACATGACGTGTAGTTTATATTTACACAGCGTATATTTCTTTCACCTTTTATCCAATGTACATGACGGGGGCTTTGGCGTGTTTTTTGTACATTGTAATTTTTGGACTACACTGCGTGTAGATAAATCATACATGGTGTGTACTTGTTATGTGGTAACCGGACTAGAAATCCCATGTATGTGGTACGTGGCTTCTCCTTTGTACACGATTTCACTTGGGCCAGATCGGAATATATGGTGTGTTGCTCCAATATACATGCCGTGTATTCCAGTTCCCACGTTCCGTTTAATTCTGGTCAACACGGCTTAATAAATACTTAGGCATACACAATTCACACGGCGTGGTTTGGCAGTCCAGTGCCGGTTCATTGAACCTAAGTACACAGTGTGTAGTTTTCATTACACGTCGTGTATTCCCATGTTGTACAGACAGAAAGAGCGGCTCCTCTGGATGAGTTCCTCATTTTTATTTTAATCAAAATTAAAATTAAAAGGCCGTTTCTGTGATATGAATCGATAAACAAAGGAGGAAGAACAGATCTCATTTATTCAGATTTATAGAACAATTTATTTCGAATTGAATCAAATATAAATGCATAAATTATCAACAAAACTTAATGAAATATAATCAACATTGTAACCTCGCTCTGATACCATTTGAAGGTTTCGGGCACAGCGGAAGCGTGTGGGTGGATGTGCCCACTTGGCTTTTTTCCATTAGCAATGATCAACCTCGGATCAATACGATGATAAATGCTAGTATCCATGGGTAGAATTGAAAAAATAGACAAAATAAATACAAATTCCTAGAACCACAAAGTAGGATGGTTATAGGATGATTATAATTAATTTAATTAATTGAAAAGAAGTGCCTTTTGGGGTGTTCTTTCTTCATTGATATTATTGATCATGTTCTGATGTGATTCGTCATTGGGTCGCAGAATCCAAGTGTAGTCTTTGTCTAGCAGTGATCCACATGTGCACCACGTATCTCTGGATGTCACCAAAGGAGTCTTCAGGTGCTGGCATGGAGAAACCTTTGCTTGCGTTGTCCGCCATAGATCATCTTGATCCGATGGAAGAGGATCTCTCTAGGTATTGAGAGCGTTCTTGGAGGAAGAGGTTCTTTCGGACTTGAAAGAAATCTCCAAAATTTTTGTGGACAACGATTCTCTTGTCTTAGGAAAAGAGTTGGGGTTGTGAGGATATTTATAATCGAGTTTGAGGTTGTAGAGTTATGACAATAAATAAACATGTTACGCGTTTTATTTATTTAATTAACTCTTTTGAAAACCCCATGTCGAGTCCATAATTTCTTGACATGCGCCCACACTGATTATAATGAATAACATTTAATAAAGCGATATTTCATCAAAATCCTGACTGGAAAAACTACACGACGTGTAAGTATAATTACATGGCGTGCACTTTTTTTTCATTGAAAACTACACGGCATGTACATTCAATGTACACAACGTGTATATCTTGTTTTCATTTATTCATTTTCTTTCCAAAATTAAAACTACACGGTGTGTACATTTAATAATACACGGAATGTACTTATTTTCAAAGTAAAAACTACACAACGTGTAATCATTAATACACGGTGTGTACTTGTTTTCATTTTATTCTTCCTCCAACATTAAAACGATTTAGGCTTCATTGAATAATTATTAAACCTTGTACAAGAATAATATTTATTCTTCTTGAGATACTTCAATACACTTAGTGTGTGACCCTCTAGGACTATTTCTTGTTGGAATTAGGCGGGTTTGCCTAAAGTACAAGATTACTGTCTAGCAATGGGTCAAAGCACCAAAGAGAAATAAGTTGGCGCCGCATTGATGTATCATCCCATACAAACGGTTTCTGTGTAATTTAATCTCTTTGTCTCAATATCTCATCAAGCAAGTTTCATGGCAGTTTCATAAACCTATATGTTTGATCTATCGTTCTTTGACTACCTAAAATAAACTCGTCATTTACACCATGGCCATGGAATTTCATGCGACAGTTCTATTTGAATCAAAGGGCCGAGATATCAACTTCCATAAATGAAAGGGAAAAATCCTTCCTCGAATTATCCATTAACAACATGTCACTCGTGACGCACCCAACGTACCCTACTTCCCGCCAACTGTCTGTGTGATGGTTTTCATTAGTAAATCTAAGTGCGTGAGTCATGACATGAATTAATGATAATCTTCCAGTCTAAGGACCATTACACATGCTTGTAGATAGCAATGTCTGATGACACCAAGACATGTGGAATTGCTACTGGCGGGTTTGTTCTCATAATCTATCATCTTGGAGATTACCAAGTGTGAACTCTATGAGACAGAGTCTCGTCTTCTTACAAGTACTCGCACATGACGGTCTATATACTATGTATCCTATCATAGTATGTCATCCAACTGCAGAACTTTATTTAAGAATATTGTTATAGAATTTCAAGGTTCTTATCATAGCGGGGATCTTCCATGACCTTATTAATGCAACAAATATTCCAGTACATTATTATATTATAGTCATGCAGAACAATGAACAATATATAATAAGTGAACATTCATGTAATAAAAGTACAAAACAGTTGGTTCTCATGACATCAACCCTTACAAACACATTTCTCTTCATTTGGTTAATTATTTGGTCACTCCACACACCATAAGATTCCATGATATCCTTGAATCCACAGATGGAACTTTACCTGCCATTTAAGAAGAAAACAATGTCATCAACAAACATTAGTTGAGAAACCAAACGATTCCTAAACCAGTTTCTTAATTCCTTAATCATTCCCTCTAACAACTGGTGATTAATGTTTCTTTAGAGGGAATCTTGCACTAGAATGAAGAGACTAGAAAACAAAGGATCCCATGTCTTAATCCTCTGAGGGTCTTGAAGAAGCCAAAACCCCTCCCCATCATCAAAATGGATAGCCAAGGAGATGCAAAGCAGTGGAAAAAGAGATCACAGGTCCATTCCCTGAATCCAATTCTTATCATGGCTTTAATAATGAAACTCCATTTTAATCGGTCATAATCCTTATCCATATCCACTTTTATGATGATATTTGAACCGACTGATTTCTTGTTGATATCATCCACCATTTCTTTAGCAATACTGATCGAACCTTGTATACTCCTTCCTTGGATAAACCTGTGTTGTTCCTCCGAGACCAATCTAGGAATCACCCAGCTGAGCCTTCTATTGATCAAGGATGCAAGGATCTTATATGAAATGTTTCATAGGCAGATTGGCCTATAGTGATTGAGACTGGTGGGCTCTTTAACCTTTGGTATGAGGAAAAATTTGGATGCACACACCGCCTTGTAAAGACCACCGCCTCTAAATTAATCCCGAACTGGTTCCCCAACTTGACCCTTAATGATATCCCACGCCACAACAAAGAAAGCACTAGGAAAACCATCAGGGCCGAGAGAATTTTCCTGGTTCATGTTGCAAATTGCCACCCTTATCTCCCCTTCCTATGGAATCGCCTCTAGCACATTGTTGTCTAAACCTTCAATCAGTCTAGGAATACAATCAAAAAAGGACTCGTCCCTGCCTTCCCTTGAGGCATCTTGCACATTGTAACTTCTAACCCCGGATAGAAGATCTATGAAGTGCTGCAAAGCCATTTTCCCAGCCACTTCAACCTCTATATTATAGGATCCATCCTCTAACCTTAGATTGAGTTTTCTAATTGCTTTTTTTTCTTTGACACAAGCCTGAATAAAAAAATCTGTGTTTCTATCCCCCTCTTTAAGCCAAAGAGCCCTGGACTTTTCCATTTAGTCCCTTTCAATTTCTAGGATTCTTTCATCAAGAATTTTTTTCTTTTCCACCTGATCCTCAAAGTCCTCATCATTCCAGTTGTCCAACAGCTTCCCCTATAGTCTCTCAATCTCCTCTTGAGTCCCTTCCAAGATGTTCTCTCTGTTTGTTATGTCCTTTATCCATTCCTGAATATCTTTTTCTAGGTGTCTAAGACGGTGTATTAAGTCCTCCCATGAAACTCCCATCTCTGGATTTTCCCATGATTCCCGGATCAAATCCATAAAGCCCTCCATTTGAAACCAGTTTTTTGAAAAGAAAAACCAATTCCCTGTAATTTACCCATTCTTCAACTGAACCATGATTGGCGAATGATCTGAAACTGACCATGTGAGATGGGTCACCGAAACCTTAGTGAAGGAGTCAATGCCTTGGAGGTTGGATAGGCAATAATCTAACCTGCTTCAGATTCTTGCAATTCCCTTCCTGTTATTACACCATGTATACATGATCCCTGAGAAACCCAAGTCCAAAAGACTTTTATCAGACATGAAACACTTAAAATCAAGCATTTATGTGCTTGAATATCCCACTCCTCCTTGCTTTTCACGAGCCTTTGCAATGGTGTTGAAGTCCCCCCTTACGAACCAAGGAAAACTCCATGAAAATTGACAAGCTATTGCCATAAACCCCTTCTTTCAGAAACTTCACATCTAGCACAGACAAAGGAGAAGAAAATCTCTGAACCCCATACAGTTTTTTAGTGGAAATATGTTTTTGCAATGCTTCAACCATAACCACTGAAATTCCACTTTTCCAAAGAATTTCTATGTGAAAGTTGCATAGATAGGCAGGCTTGCACTCCGAAAACCCCATCTCTTTTGCAAGGAAAAGCAAATGATCATCCTTCTATTTATGATCCAGATCTACAAAAATTGAATCCTGAAGATGGCACAACTCTCTAAATAAAATCTTTTTGAGCCCGAGGACCAAGACTCTTGAAGAAATGTTGCGTTCTTGTGCTCTTGAATTTGGAGGTTCATGGATGAGGCACTTACCCTTGGTGGAGTTCGCTTACAATAATAGTTTTCACTCCACCATTGGTATAGCACAGTTTGAAGCCTTGTATGGATGGCCTTATCGTTCTCTGTTGTGTTGGACTGGGGTCGGAGAGTCAGAAATTCTCAGACCGAAACTACAGAAAAATACAACAGAGATGGTTCAGTTAATTCGTGAGAGGATGAAGACAGCGCAAGATCATCAGAAATCATATGTGGATCAACGAAGGAGACCCTTAGAGTTTAATGTTGGGGATCCTATGTTTCTGAAGGTGACTCCCCGTCGTGGGCAGCGAAGGATTAGTCGTGGAAGTAAGTTTTCTCCCCAGTTTGTTGGGCCTTTCGAGGTGTTAGCTCGTATTGGAGTTGTGGCATATCGAGTAGCACTTCCCCCTCAGATGAGTTGGATACATGATGTTTTCCATGTATCATAGCTCCGCCGTTATCTTCACGATGAATCTCACATCATAAATTGGGGAGAGATCGATGTTGATGATGATGCTACCATCGAGGAGCGACATGTGGAGATCCAAGACCGCAAGGAGAAGGTGTTGTGTGGGCGTTCTATCCCCTTAGTTCGTGTCTTGTGGTGACACGGTGGCATGGAGGAGAGTACCTAGGGATGTGAGTCACAGATTATTGCTCGGTACCCAGAGTTGTTTAATGTTTAACTCTTTTCATGTAACGATGTTCCCTTTGTGGTCAGATCTTTCATGTTTTATTTATGAATTGATCTTTTGTTTCTTTTGTGGCTTGCTCTCTTTTGAGAGGTATCATGATAGGTGGTTGTTCGGACCCCGTTTCTTTTGGTCGGTTTTGAATTCTCGAGGACGAGAATGCTTTGAGAGGTATATGATGTATTGGCCCGGACCACTCTGGTCCATTACTTTGTGAAAATGTGGTGTTGGGGGTGTTCCGGGAGGTCAAGGTGACTTATCCCCAACACTTTGCCAAATTTCCAGTTCTGTGAACGGTGTTTCCAGTTTTATGAATAGTATCGGTAGGTGAACAGTGTTTCTATCAGTGAGGTATATCGGTGAGGTCTATCGGTAGACTTGTACAGTGTTTCCAGTTTTATGAACAGTATCGGTAGGTGAACAGTTTCTCTATTGGTGAGGTTCAGTGAACAGTGTTTCTATCGGTGAGGTCTATCGGTAGACTTGTACAGTGTTTCCAGTTTGATGAACAGTATCAGCAGGTGAACAGTGTTCCTGTCGGTGAGGACTATCGGTAGACTTGTACAGTGCTTCCAGATCGGTTGACTTGTACAGTGTTTCCATATCGGTAGGTGTACAGTGTTTCCAGATCGATAGACTTGTATAGTGTTTCCAGAATAGTGAAGCGGTGAGGTCTATCGGTAACCTCTAACGGTGAGGTGTATCAATAGCCTCTAATGGTGAGGTCTATCGGTATCCTCTAATGGTGAGGTATATCGATAACCTCTAACAAAGAGGTCTATCGGTAACCTCTAAAGGTGAGGTCTAATGGTGACATTTTCTTTCCTTTGCCTAATTTTGAGTATGTGAACAATGTTTCCAGCTTCCTACAGTTTCACCCCTCTGACATTTCATTTGACGTAAAATACATTTAGAGCCTTATTTTAAGGACTCTAAGGCCAATTCAAATGCCATAAATCCTTTATTAAGTATACCTAAGGTCGTGATGTTTTTACTTGGTCAAACCATGTGGGTTAGTGCGATCAATTTTTAATGGAGAATTAAGCAGATCTTAAACTGTCGCCCCAATAAATCTTCAAAAGGGAAAAAATATCATCCTCCCTTGTTCTTTCACTTTGTTCTCGGCTAGGAGACGCTAGAATCTTTCAATCCTTCCCGTATGAGTTTCACAATCAAACCCTACTCCTCTGATTGGTTCTGCTCTGTTTTGGATGCAACCGAGCTCTGTCAGTCAATCTTCCATATAAGGTATGTTTTATCGACGTTCCTTTGGGAATCATATTCTATTGTTTCTCCCTCCCATATTATACCATGTAATATTCAATATTCTATTGGGTTTTTTCTTGGGGTTTGGTTGGTGCTGTTGTAACGACCAAGAATTTTGAATAAATCTTGTTTCCTAATTTTGTGTGTTATTTTATTTTTTATAATCAACAAAACTGTTTCATTTGATAACATGAGTATAATTAAAATGAGATCGTTGGGTTTTGACTATTATATGACCATTGTTCAATATGACTGCTGGAAACTAAACGTTTCTATTATTGTCTCTAAATACAAGTGATCTTGGTTAATTAATATAGAAAGAAGATTTGATAGCCTCATCCAGTAGTCTCGGGCCAATCGAAGCCCATCTAATGGAACTTGGGAAGGAGGTAGCACCACTGGGCTTTGCTCTGTAACAAACCCAATCTGGACTTCATCGTGTAAAGCTAGAATGGAATCACCTTCGCGAGAAGTTTAAATTGATAGAAATTACTACTCGTGCAATGTTGGCTGAGCCGCCCCAAGATTCTCTCACCTTAGCACACCTTACTCTTAGGTCCTATGTTGGTGTTATAAGGGGCTATGTAAGGAGACCATAACTACCTTGTGTAATCCTTTGTTTTAAATAAAAATTTTGATTTCTTCTTATGATGATGCTTATGAATTTTCAAATGTCCGGATAAATATAGTATTCATATTTTTGATTAATTTTAGAGAAAGGATATTTTAAAAATGTTTATTTAAACCTTAAATAATTAAAAATGTGTAATGATTTTAAAAAAATGGTCTTCTACAATTATGTTCAGTACGAAATTTAGAATCTAATAAGATCAACTTAATTTTTGATAAATAGTAAATTATGAATAGTGATTTTATGCTTAGGATTAGTAATGTGACCAAATGGATTAGTAATCTCATTTAAATAAAGTATTAATATAATCTAGGCACCGTGATTAAGTAATGTGATTCAATAAAATGGTTAAATAATGGTTTCATAAATTATTAGTCAAGTATTAGTTTTTTTGAGTGAATAGTTTTTTTAATTAAAAATTAAGTTATAAATGTTTAGAAAATTATTTTTATAAAATGGAATTTATTTTTGAACTCAGAGCATCAATATTATGTTAAGGTAATTTTTGGGGATTTTTCTGAAAAAATGAATTTTTGGTGAATAGTGTATTTATTTAAAAATTAAATTAAAAATATTTAGAAAATTATTTTTATAAAATGGAGTTCATTTTTTAAATCAGAGCATTGAAATTTGGTTAAGGTGAAATTTTGGGATTTTTCTGAGAAAGTTGAATTTTCAGTGAATAGTAAAAATACAGTTTTAGGGTTTCGGTGTGTTTAATGGCATTCATAACTGTGTCATGATGATGTAATGAGATATTTTAAGGTTTTGTCGACCAAATATGATGAATATTTGTGTGGGGGGACCCATGTGGCCTAACTCCATGGGAAATACCATGGGAGAGCCCTTGATTTTGAGAAAACCACTTGTGAGGTGTCCCTTGGCCATTAATGCCTTGTCCCCTCACCTTCCCTATAAATACCCACCCTTTACTATTTTACTTTTCACTGCCAAATCTCCCCCAACGAAGCTATGGTACAATTCCCTCCCAAAAAGCCCTCCCAAGGTGCCCCCAAGCCCTCAAGGTCCCAACCTTCGAGTTTTAAGAGTTACGTTTAAGGTAAGGGATCCTACCTCTCCCTTTCTTTTCAAGTAATCTCTTTTATGTCATTTCTTTTATGATCTATGCTCTTATGTTGTAGGATGTCCTTTTATATTTCTCTTAATTCTCCTTTCATGTTCATATGATGAGAGACCCCCTATTTCTCTCATCAATTCATTTAAATAATGTTTATGTGGTGCCGTTAGTCTGCCGAATTTTTAAGGGATTCATTCATCTTTCTCATTTTTCAAAGTTCTACTTTCAGGTAAAGTCTTTCATGTTCCTTGTTATTTTGTTGGGGTATGATCTCTATATATATAATAATGATCTTTTATGTTCATATTATGAGAGACCCTATTTTATCTCTTCAATTCAGTATTTTGAAGTTTTAAGTGGCGCCGATAGGCTGCCGAATTTTTGAGGGATTCTTTCACCCTTCTCGTTTTCAAGATCTATTTTCATGTCAAGTCTTTCATGTAACTTTTTATAATTTTGGGGTATGATATATATATCTATCATGCTGATATTTTATGTTCATATAATGAGAGACCCTATTTGACCTCATCAATTCATTTTTTTGGATGTTTTAGGTAACACCGTTAGGCTGCCGAATTTTCATAAGAGAAATCTTATTTTTGTATTCCTTCCATGTTTTTCATTTCAAATGGTAAGTCATTAAAATTTCATTAACATGTTCATATATCCTTTATATTTTTTCGTTATACTGTTTTATGGGTCATTTATGAATTTTTGACCCATGTCCCCTCTCTTTTCAATGTTTTCTAAAACCCCGAAACATACCTGTTATGCTGTAGAATTTCCGTCTCAAAAAATCTCTCTCTTTTTCTAAAGTTATTTTATTTTATTAAGTGAATACTCAAAGCTCTCTCTTCTATAGGGGTATTAACATATATACCAAAATGTTCTATTTTAAATTCTGTGATTTACATACATGAGACCCGCTTTCCCTTTCCGTGGGTTTAAAGTGACATAAAGATCATGTCTTTAAAACAGTTTTTAAAACGTTATGATTATGAAAGGAAACCCATTTATTTTATGCTATATGGGTTGTTTATGAAATTTTTGATGATGATATATGTGGCTCACATTATAATAAATGCAAATTTAATGGTGCGTCTTGATAGCGCTCCAATGGATTGGGTAAAGACTTAATCTCTAGAGATGACCATTTTTAACGATGCCTTGGTGAATAACCTTGGTAATTTTTAATGACACCTTGTGGATGGACCTTGGTGAAACAGAAATGATTGTCAATATTAAATTTTGTAGCCACATATTCATGTTATGAAATACTTTATTTTTATTATGATATTCCTCATGATTTCTTTCTCATGCCATAAAGTTATATTTCATGACATTGTTGATTTATCTCAAGTTCACATGTTAAATGTTTCCCCTTGTTTCCCTTACTGGGCCTTTTTCTCACCCTTTCTTTTGATGTATGTCCCCAGGTTATGAGATGCAGTAATGAACCTAGGATGAACATAAGGAGAATCCTTTCAAGTTTTTAAGAAGGATGTTTTATGTTTCCATGTTTTAAGTTCCTAGTTTCCATGACACTAAACCATAAAGATCCTTGGTTTTGTAAAATGTAATGAAAAGTTATGTTATAAAATGAGGGATTCTATAGATGGTATCAAAGGATGGTTTAGTTATTTGTGGAAATTAAGATCTGAAAATTCTAGGAAGAACCCTATAGAAAATTTTAAATATAGGAAATCTTCCTCGTATTTTAGTGAGTATTTATTAAGGGATTGTCAGGAAAATACATCCATGTCTCGATACGAGCCGGTAGAGGTGGCTCTGGAACAGATGTACATAGGGGTAAAACTTGAAAACACCGCTTTGAGCGAGACTCGAATGGGAACTAGTACACGACAAAGGGCCTTTCTGCACTCTGGGTTATGACACTCCCAGGGGATATGCTTTGGTAAATTCATAAGCTTTGTATGAACCATTATTAAAGGGACAAATATAAAATACAATAATGATTTACATAAGAATATATGATCATGGATAACCTATATTGGAACCTAGGGGATCACAAGTTAGGATATACTTTTCTTCTACAATTTTATCCTTGTATTGTTAAGGTTTTATTTTTAATGATTATTGGCTAAGTATTTAAGCCCCTAATTATACTTTCTTTTCTTAGTTAATGGCGGGAAATGGAAGAACATGTCCCAACAACCAATGTGATAGGAAATGTGACGATTGCCCTATAAATGTGACAGAGATGACAAGAGATCATGTTGAACATATTGTGATTATGCCAAACCATCTATAAAAAATCACAATTAATAATTGGTACCTAGTTGAATGCCCAAATTCATCAAGGAAGAAGAAGAAAAAGTCTCAAGGATGTTCATATGATAAATTTGATAAAGGAAAGAAGACCCAATTTCTTTTTTGCAAAATGTTTTGGAAGAGGCACCAAGGAGAATGTCACAAAGGAACCGGGAGATGTTTTAAGTGTTAGAAGATAGGGCATAAAGTAGCCAATTGCTTTAAAAAAATGGATAATGTGATGAATGGAGATGAGGTTCGGTCTAATGTACCTTACACATTTTGATGTCCAAAATATTGAGAAGTTAGACATTATCCATGGAAATTCTCTCTTGGATTGGGTGAGAAGCATGATGATCATTAACAATCTTAGAGGACAAGGGAAAAATTCAAGCCCTATGCTGACATGGATCATGTTGACTGAAGTACATGTAACTTCTTCGCAATAATTGTCTGTGTCATGTTGTATTTTAGTTCGTGCTCTATGAGCATATATTTTATGTTTCTAAGATCATCGAGTTACTACTTAAGATGATTTTATATCATTATGGAAAGAATCTATTGTTATGTACCACATGTTTTTGTAGTGAAGCTGTTCTTCTTAAAAAAGGGGTGATTAGTGGATAAAAAGATTATTATTATTTTGGAAGACGTTCACTATTTTGGGAACCCTATTTGATCGAGGTAAATATATTACTATGGTATTTTCTTTGAGGAGTAAAGGTTGAATAATATTTTGAAGAATCGATGAATTTAAGGTGGACTTAGAGTAATTTAGGTTACTTATGGAGAAGATTAACCTATCTTGGGGAAAATATGTTTAGGTTAGCTACTTTTGTTATAAGATATTAGGAGTGGTTGATGTTGTTGGGAGATGAATGATGAAGTTTATTTTGGAAGACTATTTTATCAAATCCTTATTGTATTTTGGTTTCAATCTTAGTTTGGTTTATTTTGAGGAATTTTAAGGACAATTATTTATGGAATGGTCTATGATGAACTTTGGGTAGTACCATGGAACTTTGAAGATTTAAAAGTAGTTTCACTTCCTATGGGATTCTTTATTTTTGAAGAGTTGTTTTATCTTACCCTTTCTGTTTTGGGGATATTGTTTAAAGATATAAGAAATTGATAGTTAATATTTTGTGGATTACGTGACTCTCAAGAAGATGATTCTTGTGCTTTGAGGAGACCAAGTAGTTTTGAGTGATCATCGTTTGGAGAAAGGATTAGTTTCAGTAGAAACATATTAAAGAATGAAACTCTACATGAAGATAGGTATATTTCCCTGTGTTTTATTCTATGCAGTAAATGAAATCTTCAAAACTATGAAAAGGAACGTAAAACAAAAACTTTGTCTGTTAACGTTTCCTACTAGGAAATCAAATACCATTTAACCCACCATATGTTTGTGATTTTCTTGTTGTTAACTTTCTCCTAATCGTGTTTTCTATCACTCTCCCTAAGAATGTGACCCTTTGTTTTCACCTCCATGTACATGTTTTCCTACATGGAATCCTAGTATGGGTTAACTCGGGTGACCTTTGTACTTCCCTTTCAGTCTTTTAAAGTAATAGTTTTACTAACTCCTTTTTCGATGTGGGAATTTCAATGAAATTTCAAAACCGAATTTTAAAAAAATTGTGAGGATGCAATTTCTTAAGGGGGGAAGATTGTAACAACCTGAAATTTTGAATAAATCTTGTTTCTTAATTTTGTGTGTTATTTTATTTTTTATACTCAACAAAACTGTTTCATTTGATAACATGAGTATAATTAAAATTAGACCGTTGGGTTTTGACTATTATATGACCATTGGTCGATATGAGCACTGGAATCTAAACATTTCAATTATTGTCTCTAAATACAAGTGATATTGGTTAATTAATATAGAAATAAGATTTGATGGCTTCATAAAGTAGTCTTGGGCCAATCGAAGACCATCTAACGGAACTTGGGAAGGAGTTAGCACCACTCAGATTTTCTCTAAACCAAACCCAAGCTGAACTTCATCGTGTGAAGCTAGAACGGAATCGCCTTCATGAGAAGTTTAAACTGATATAAATTACTACTCGTGCAATGTTGGTCGAGCCGCCCAGGATTCTCTCACCTTAGCACACCTTACTCTTAGGTTCTATGCTGGTGTTATAAGGGGATATATAAGGAGACCGTAATTGCCTTCTGTAATACTTTGTTTTAAATAAAAATTTTGATTTCTTCTTTTGATGAAGATTATGAATTTTCAACTGTCCGGATAAATATTGTATGCATATTTTTTATGAATTTTTGAGAAAGGAAATTTTAAAAATCTTAATGTAAACATTAAATAATTAAAAATGTGTAATGATTTTCAAAAAATGGTCTTCTACAATTATGTTCATTAGGAAATTTAGAATCTAATAAGATCAACTTAATTTTTGATGAATAATAAATTATGAATAGTGATTTTATGTTTAGGGTTAATAATGTGACCAAATGGATTAGTAATTTCACTGAAATAAAGTATTAATATAATCTAGGCACCATGATTAAGTAATGTGATTCAATAAAATGATTAAATAACGGTTTCATTAATTATTAGTGAAGTATTAGTTTTTTCGGGTGAATAGTGTTTTTTAATTAAAAATTAAATTAAAAATATTTAGAATTTTTTTTAAAATAGACTTTATTTTTGAACTCAGAGCATCAATATTATGTTAAGGTTATTTTAGGGGATTTTTTTGAAAAAAATTAATTTTCGGTGAATAGTGTATTTATTTAAAAATTAAATTAAAAATATTTAGAATTTTTTTTATAAAATGGAGTTCATTTTTGAAATCAAAGCATTGATATTTGGTTAAGGTGAAATTTTGGGATTTTTCTGAGAAAGTTGAATTATCAGTGAATAGTAAAAATACCGTTTTAGGGTTTCGGTATGTTTAATGACATCATAACTGTGTCATGATGATTTCATGAGATATTTTAAAGTTTTTATGACCAAAGATGATGAATTTTTTTGTAGGGGACCCATGTGACCTAACTCCATGGGAAATACCATGGGAGAGCCCATGGTATTGAGAAAACCACTTGTGAGGTGTCCCTTGGCCATTAATGCCTTGTCCCCTCATCTTCCCTATAAATACCAACCCTTTACACCTTTAGTTTTTACTCCCAACTCTCCCCCAATGAAACTATGGTCTCATTACCTGCCAATGAGTCCTCCCAAGGTGCCCTCAAGCCCTCAAGGTCCCAACCTTCGAGTTTGAAGAGTTACGTTTAAGGTATGGGATCCTACCTCTCCCTTTCTTTTCAAGTAATCTCTTTTATGTCATTTCTTTTATGCTCCATTATATTATGTTGGAGGACTTTCTTTTATATTCCTCTTACATCCCTTTTAATGTTAATATATTATACCCTCTCTACATCTTTTAATGTAATCATGTTTAGAGAACCGCTAATTGTCTCATCCCTATAAAGTTTAATTGCACCGTAGCTGCCGAAGGTTTCGGTTTCACTTTCTCAATTTTCAAAGTTCTACTTTCATGTCAAGTCTTTCAGGTCTTAGTTATTATGTGGGGTATGATCTCTATATCTATCATACTGATCTTTTATGTTCATATTATGAGAGACCCTATTTGATCTCTCATTCTCTTCATTCAAATCTTTACAAGGCCTTCATAGGCTGCCAAATTTTTAAGGATTCTTTCACCCTTCTCATTCTAAAGATCTATTTTCATGTCAAGTATGATCCATGTTTATCTTTTATACTGATATTTTATGTTAATATTATGATAGACCCTAACTTACCTATAATCATTTTTGTAAGTTTTATACCCGTTAGCCTCCAATTTCATATCAAAAATACAACCAACCCATAAAAACCGAATTCCATAATTTATTTATCATCCATGTTTTCATTTCAAATGTTATGTACAAATTTCATAACATGTTCAGATCATCTCTTTTACTGTTTTATGGCTCATTTATGAATGTTTTACCCATGTCCCCTCTCTTTTCAATGTTTTCTAAAAACCCGAAACATAGCCGTTATGCTGCAGAATTTCCGTCTCAAAATATCTCTCTCTTTTTCTAAAGTTATTTTATTTTATATAGTGAATACTCAAGGCTCTCTCTTATATAGGAGTATTCTCATATATACTAAAATGTTCTATTTTAAATTCTGGGATTTACATACATGAGACCCGCTTTCCCTTTCTGTGGGTTTAAAGTGACATAAAGATCATGTCTTTAAAGAAGTTTTTAAAACATTATGATTATGAAAGGAAACCCATTTATTTTTGACTATATGGGTTTTTTATGAAATGTTTGATGATGATATATGTGGCTCACATGATAATAAAGGAAAATTTAAGGGTTCGCCCTGATAGAGCTCCAATGCATTGGGTAAAGACTTAATCTCTAGAGATGACCATTTTTAACGACGTCTTAGTGAATAATGTTGGTAATTTTTAATGACACCTTGGGGATGGACCTTGGTGAAACAAAAATTATTGTCAATATTAAAGGTTGTAGCCACATCTTCAAGTTATGAAATATGTTATTTATATTATGATATGCCTCATGATTTCTTTCGCATGACTTAAAATTCTTTTTCATGACATTTTTGATGTATCTCAAGTTCACATGTTAAATGTTTCCCCTTGTTTCCCTTACTGGGCCTTCTGCTCACCCTTTCTTTTGATGTATGTCCCCAGGTTATGGGATGCAGTAATTAACCTAGGATGAACATAATGAGAATCCTTTCAACTGTTTAAAAAGGATTTTTTATGTTTTTATGTTTTAAGTTCCTGGTTTCCAAGACACTAAACCCTATAAGATCCTCAATTTTGTAAAATGTAATGAAAAGTTATGTTATAAAAAGGTGGGATTCTATAGTTGTTATCAAAGGATGGTTTAGTTATTTGTGGAAATTAAGATATGAAAACTCTAGGAAGAACCCTATAGAAAATTTTAAATATAGTAAATCTTCCTGGTATTTTGGTGAGTATTGAGTATGGGATTGTCAAGAAAATACCTCCACGTCTAGATACGAGCAAGTAGAGGTGGCTCTGGAATAGATGTACATAGGAGTAAAACCCAAAAACACCGGTTTGAGCGAGACTCGAATGGGAACTGGTACACGACAATGAGACTTACTGCACTCTTGGTTACGACACTCTCGGGGGATATTCTTTGGTAAATTCATAAGCTTAGTATGAACCATTATTAAAGGGACAAATATAAAATAAAATAAAGATTCACATATGAATATATGATCATGGATAACCTAGATTGGAACCTAGGGGATCACAAGTTAGGATATACATTTCTTCTACAATTTTATCCTTCTATTGTTAAAGTTTTCTTTTAATGATTATTGGATAAGTATTTAAGCCCCTAATTATACTTTCATTTCTTATTTAATGGTGGGAAATTGAAGAACATGTCCCAACAACCAATGTGATAGGAAATGTGACGATTGCCCTATTAATGTGATAGAGATGACGAGAGATCAAATTGAACATATTGTGATTTTTCCAAACCATCTATCAAAAATCACAATTAATAATTGGTACCTTGTTGAATGCCCAAATTCATCAAGGAAGAAGAAGAAAAAGTCTCAAGGATGTTCATCTGATAAAGTTGATAAGGGAAAGAAGACCCAATTTCTTTTTTGCAAAAAGTGTGGGAATAGGCACCAAGGATAATGTCACAAAGGAACCTAGAGATGTTTTATGTGTGGGAAGATAGGTCATAAAGTAGCCATTTTCTTTAAAAAAATGGATAATGTGATGAATGGAGATGAGGTTCGATCTAATGTACCTTATACATTTTGATGTCGTAAATATAGAGATGTTAGACATTATCCAAGGCAATGCTCTCTTAGAATGGGTGAGAAGCATGATGAGCATCAACAATCTTAGAGGACAAGGGAACAATGCAAGTCCTATGCTGAGATGGATCATGATGACTAAAGTACATGTATCATCTTCGCAATAATTGTCTATGTCATGTTGTATTTTAGTTCGTGCTCTATGAGCATATCTTTTATGTTTCTATGATCATCGAGTCACTACCTAAGATGATTTTATATCATTAAGGAAAACATTTATTGTTATGTACCACATGTTTATGTAGTGAAGTTGTTCTTCTTAAAAAAAGGGGTGATTAAGGGATTAAAAGATTATTATTATTTTGGAAGACGTTCACTATTTTGGGAACCCTATTTGATCGAGGTAAATAGATTACTATGATATTTTCTTTGAGGAGTAAAGGATGAATTATATTTTGAAGAATCGATGAATTTATGGTGGACTTAGAGTAAATTAGGTTACTTAGGGAAATGATTAACCTATATTGGGGAAAATATGTTTAGGTTAGATACTTTTGTTATAAGATGTTAGGAGTGGTTGATGTTGTTTGAAGATGAACGATGAAGTTTATTTTAGAAGACTATGTTATCAAATCCTTCTTGTATTTTGGTATCAATCTTAGTTTAGTTTATATTGAGGAATTTTACGGACATTTATTTATGGAATGGTATATGATGAACTTTGGGTAGGACCATGGAACTTTGAAGATTTAAAAGTAGTTTCCCTTCCTATGGGATTCTTTCTTTTTGAAAAGTTTCTTTATCATACCCTTTTGATTTTTGAGATAATGTTTAATGATAGAAAAAATTTATACTTAATCTTTTGTGGATTATGTGACTCTCAAGAAGATGATTCTTGTGCTTTGATGAGACCAAGTAGTTTTGAATGATCATTGTTTGGAGAAAAGAAGACTTACGGTAGAAACTTATTAAAGGATGAAACTCTACTTGAAGATATGTATATTTCAATGTGTTTTATTCTATGCAGTAAATGAATTCCACAAAACTATGAAAAGGAACATAAAACAAAAACGTTGTCTGTTAACGTTTCCCCCAATGAAATCAAATACCATTTAACCCACCATAATTTTGTAATTTTATTGTTGTTAACTATCTCCTAATCATGTTTTCAATCACTCTCCCTCAAAATGTGACCCTTTGTTTTCTCCTCTATGTCCATGTTTTCCTACATGGAATCGTAGTATGGGTTAACTCAGGTGGCCTTTGTACTTCCCTTTCTTTCTTTTAAAGTAATAGTTTTACCGACTCCTTTTTCGATGTAGTAATTTCAATGAAATTTCAAAACCCAATTTCAAAAAAATTGCGAGGACGCAATTAATTAAGGGGGAAAGATTGTAACGACCTGAAATTTTGAATAAATAATGTTTCCTAATTTTGTGTGTTATATTATTTTTCATACTCAACAAAACTGTTTCATTTGATAATATGAGTATAATTAAAATGAGACCGTTGGGTTTTGACTGTTATATGACCATTGGTAAATATGACCACGGGAAACTAAACATTTATATTATTGTCTCTAAATATAAGTGATATTGGTTAATTAATGTAGAAAGAAGATTTGATGGCCACATCCAGTAGTCTCGGGCCAATAGAAGACCATCTAACAGAACTTGGGAAGGAGGTAGCACCACTGGGCTTTGCTCTGGATCAAACCCAAGATAAACTTCATCATGTGAAGCTAGAATGGAATCTCCTTCACGAGAAGTTTAAACTGATAGAAATTACTACTCGTGCAATGTTAGCAGAGCCGCCCCATGATTCCCTCACCTTAACACATCTTACTCTTAGGTCCTATGCTAGTGTTATAAGGGGCTATGTAAGGAGACCGTAACTGCCTTGTGTAATCCTTTGTTCTAAGTAAAAATTTTGATTTCTTCTTATAATGAAGCTTATGAATTTTCAAATGTCTGGATAAATATAGTATGCATATTTTTGATGAATATTAGAGAAAGGATATTTTAAAAATGTTTATGTAAACCTTAAATAATTTAAAATGTGTAATGATTTTCAAAAAATGGTCTTCTACAATTATGTTCAGTACGAAATTTAGATTCTAATAAGACCAACTTAATTTTTGATGAATAGTAAATTATGAATAGTGATTTTATGCTTAGGAATAGTAATGTGACCAAATGGATTAGTAATCTCACTTAAAAAAGTATTAATATAATCTAGGCACCTTGATTAAGTAATGTGATTCAATAAAATGGTTAAATAATGGTTTCATAAATTATTAGTCAAGTATTAGTTTTTTCAGGTGAATAGTGTTTTCTAATAATAAATTAAATTAAAAATATTTAGAAAATTATTTTTATAAAATGGACTTTATTTTTGAACTCAGAGCATCGATATTTTGTTAAGGTAATTTTTGGGGATTTTTCTGAAAAAAATGAATTTTCAGTGAATAGTGTATTTGTTTAAAAATTAAATTAAAAATATTTAGAAAATTATTTTTATAAAATGGAGTTCATTTTTGAAATCAGAGCATTGATATTTGGTTAAGGTGAAATTTTAGGATTTTTCCGAGAAAGATGAATTTTCAGTGCATTGTAAAAATACAGTTTTAGGGTTTCAGTATGTTTAATGACATCATAACTGTGTCATGATGATGTCATGAGATATTTTAAGGGTTGTCTGATGAAAGATGATTAATTTTTGTGTGGGGGGACCCATGTGGCCTGACTCCCTGGGAAATACCATGGGGGAGCCCATGGTTTTGAGAAAACCACTTGTGAGGTGTCCCTTGGCCCTTAATGCCTTGTCCCCTCAACTTCCCTATAAATACCCACCCTTTACTCCTTTAGTTTTCACTCCCAACTCTCCCCCAACACAGCTCTGGTCACATTACCTCCCAATGAGTCCTACCAAGGTTCCCCCAAGCCCTCAAGGTCCCAACCTTCTAGTTTTAAGAGTTACGTTTAAGGTAAGGGATCCTACCTCTCCCTTTCTTTTCAAGTAATCTCTTTTATGTGATTTATTTTATTCTCCATGCTCTTATGTTGGAGGATGTACTTTTATATTCCTCTTACTGCCCTTTTCATGTTCATATGATGAAAGACCCCATATTTCTCTCATCAATTCATTTTATGAAAGTTTATGTGGCACTGTTAAGCTGTCGAATTTTTAAGGGATTCGTTCACCTTTCTCATTTTTCAAAGTTCTACTTTCATGTCAAGTCTTTCAAGTTCCTTGTTATTATGTTGGGGTATGATATCTATATCTATCATACTGATATTTTATTTTCATATGATGAGAGACCCTATTTGATCTCTTCAATTCAGTATTTTGATGTTTTAATTGGCGCCGATAGGCTGCCGAATTTATAAGGGATTCTTTCACCCTTCTCGTTTTCAAGATCTATTTTCATGTCAAGTCTTTAATGGTCTTTTTTATTATGTTGGGGTATGATCTATATATCTATCATACTTATATTTTATGTTTATATGATGCAAGACCCTATTTGACCTAATAAATTCATTTTTTGGATGTTTTAAGTAACGCCGTTAGGCTGCTAAATTTTCATAAGAGAAATATATATTTTTTCTATTCCTTCCATGTTTTTCATTTCAAATGTTATGTACTTAAAATATCATTACCATGTTCGTATATACTTTATATTCTGTCCCTATACTTTTTTCGGTTCATTTATGAATGTCTGACCCATGTCCCCTCTCTTTTCAATGTTTTCTAAAACCCCGAAACATAGCCGTTATGCTGCAGAATTTCAGTGTCAAAATATCTCTCTCTTTTTATAAAGTTTTTTTATTTTATTAAGTGAATACTCAAAGCTCTATATTCAATAGAGGTATTCACATATATACCAAAATGTTCTATTTTAAATTCTTGTATTTACATAAATGAGACTCGCTTTCCCTTTTCATGGGTTTAAAGTGACAAAAAGATCATGTCTTTAAAATAGTTTTTAAAACGTTATGATTATGAAAGGAAACCCATTTATTTTATGCTATATGGGTTGTTTCTGAAATGTTTGATGATGATATATGTGGCTCACATGATAATAATGGAAAATTTAATGGTGCGCCCTAATAGCGTTCCAATGCATTGGGTGAAGACTTAATCTCTAGAGATGACCATTTTTAACGACGCCTTGGTGAATAACCATGGTAATTTATAATGACACCTTGGGGATGGACCTTGGTGAAATGGAAATGATTGTAAATATTAAATGTTGTACCCACATCTTCATGTTATGAAATACGTTATTTTTATTATGATATGCCTCATTATTTCTTTCTCATTCCTTAAAGTTCTTTTTCATGACATTGTTGATGTATCTCAAGTTCACATATTAAATGTTTCCCCTTGTTTCCCTTACTGGGCCTTCTTCCCACCCTTTCTTTTGATATATGTCCCCAGATTATGAGATACAGTAATGAACCATGGATGAACATAAGTATAATCCTTTCAAGTGTTTAAGAAGGATGTTTTATGTTTTCAGGTTTTAAGTTCCTCGCTTCCAAGACACTAAACCTTAAAGATCCTCGGTTTTGTAAAATATAATGAAAATTTATGTTATAAAAAGGCGGGATGCTATAGTTGTTTTCAAAGTATGGTTAGTTATTTTTGGGAAATAAGATATGAAAACTCTAGGAAGAACCCTATGGAAAATTTTAAATATAGTAAACCTTCCTGGTATTTTGGTGAGTATTGAGTAAGGTATTGTCAAACAAATACATCCCTGTCTGGATACGAGGAGGTAGAGGTGGCTATAGCACAGATATACATAGGGGTAAAACCTGAAAACACCGCTTTGAGCAAGACTCGAACGGGAATTGGTACACAACAACAGGCCTTGCTACACTCTTGGTTACGACACTCCCATGGGATATGCTTTGGGAAATTCATAAGCTTAGTATGAACCATTATTAAAGGGAGAAATATAAAATAAAATAAAGATTCACATAGGAATATATGATCATGGATAACCTAGATTGGAACCTAGGGGATCACAAGTTAGGATATACTTTTCTTCTACAATTTTATCCTTCTATTGTTAATGTTTCTTTTTAATGATTATTGGCTAAGTATTTATGCCCCTAATTATACTTTCTTTTCTTAGTTAATGGCGGGGAATGGAAGAACTTTTCCCAACAACCAATGTGATAGGAAATGTGACGATTTCCCTATTAATGTGACAGAGATGACGAGATATCATGTTGAACATATTATGATTATGCCAAACCATCTATCAAAAATCACAATTAATAATAGGTACCTAGTTGAATGCCCAAATTCATCAAGGAAGAAGAAGACAAAGTCTCAAGGCTGTTCATTTGGCAAAGTTGATAAGGGAAATAAGACCCAATATATTTTTTGCAAAAAGTGTGGGAAGAGGCACCAAGGAGAATGTCAAAAAAGAACCGGGAGATGTTTTATGTGTGGGAAGATAGGGTATAATGTAGCCAATTGCTTTAAAAAAATGGATAATGTGATGAATGGAGATGATGTTCGATCTAATGTACCTTATAAATTTTGATGTCGTAAATTTGGAGAAGTTAGACATTATCCAAGGAAATTCTCTCTTGGAATGGGTGAGAAGCATGATGAGCATCAACAATCATAGAGGACAAGGGAAAAATGCAATTCCTATGCTGAGATGGATCATGATGACTGAAGTACATGTATCTTCTTCGCAATAATTGTCTATGTCATGTTGTATTTTAGTTCGTGCTCTATGAGCTTAACTTTTATGTTTCTAAGATCATCGAGTCACTACCTAAGATGATTTTATATCATTAAAAAAAACATCTATTGTTATGTACCACATGTTTATATAGTGAAGCTGTTCTTCTTAAAAAAAGGGATGATTAGGGGATTAAAAGATTATTATTATTTTGGAAGACGTTCACTATTTTGGGAACCCTATTTGATCGAGGTAAATAGATTACTACGGTATTTTATTTGAGGAGTAAAGGTTGAATTATATTTTGAGGAATCGATGAATTTAATGTGGACTTAGAGTAATTTAGGTTACATATGGAAATTATTAACCTATCTTGGGGAAAATATGTTTAGGTTAGCTACTTTTTTATAAGATGTTAGGAGTGGTTGATGTTGTTTGAAGATGAAAGATGAAGTTTATTTTGGAAGAAAATGTTATCAAATCCTTCTTGTATTTGGGTTTCAATCATAATTTGGTTTATTTTGAGTAATTTTAAGGACACTTATTAATGGAATGGTCTATGATGAACTTTGGGTAGTACCCTGGAACATTGAAGATTTAAAAGTAGATTCCCTTCCTATGGAATTCTTTCTTTTTGAAGACTTGTTTTATCTTACCCTTTCTGTTTTTTGGATAATGTTTAAAGATAGAAGAAATTCATAGTTAATCTTTTGTGGATTATGTGACTCTCAAGAAGATGATTCTTGTGCTTTGATTAAACCAAGTAGTTTTGAATGATCATCATTTGGAGAAAGTTTTAGTTTCGGTAGAAACTTATTAATGGATGAAACTCTACTTGAAGATAGGTATATTTCCCTGTGTTTTATTATATGCAGTAAATGAATTCCTCAAAACTATGAAAAGGAACGTAAAACAGAAATGTTGTCTCTTAACGTTTTCTACTAGGAAATCAAATACCGTTTAACCCACCATAAGTTTGTGATTTTCTTGTTGTTAACTTTCTCCTAATCATGTTTTCTATCACTCTCCCTCAGAATGTGACCCTATTTTTTCTCCTCTATGTCCATGTTTTCCTACATGGAATCCTAGTATGGGTTAACCTGGGTGACCATTGTACATCCATTTCTTTCTTTTAAAGTAATAGTTTTACTAACTCCTTTTTCAATGTGGGGCTTTTAATGAAATTTCAAAACCCAATTTTAAAAAAATTGCGAGGATGCAATTTCTTAAGGGGGGAAGATTGTAATGAACTGAAATTTTGAATAAATCTTGTTTCCTAATTTTGTGTGTTATTTTATTTTTTATACTCAACAAAACGGTTTCATTTGATAACATGAGTATAATTAAAATGGGACCGTTGGGTTTTACTGCAATATGAACATTGGTCAATATCACTGCTGGAATATAAACGTTTCGATTATTGTCTCTAAATACAAGTGATCTTGGTTAATTAATATAGAAGGAATATTTGATGGCCTCATCCAGTAGTCTCGGGCCAATCGAAGCCCATCTAACAGAACTTGGGAAGGAGGTAGCACCACTGGGCTTTGATCTGGACCAAACCCAAGCTAAACTTCATTGTGTGAAGCTAGAACAGAATCGCCTTTGCGATAAGTTTAAACTGATAGAAATTACTACTCATGCAATGCTGGCTGAGCCGCCCCAAGATTCTCTCACCTTAGCACACCTTACTCTTATGTCCTATGCTAGTGTTATAAGGGGCTATGTAAGGAGACTGTAACTTCCTTGTGTAATCCTTTGTTTTAAATAAAAATTTTGATTTCTTCTTATGATGAATCTTATGAATTTCTAAATGTTAGGATAAATATAGTATACATATTTTTGATGAATTTTAGAGAAAGGATATTTTAAAAATGTTTATGTAAACATTAAATAATTTAAAATGTGTAATGATTTTCCAAAAATGGTCTTCCACAATTATGTTCAGTACAAAATTTAGAATCTAATAAGATCAACTTAATTTTTGATGAATAGTAAATTATGAATAGTGATTTTATACTTAGGATTAGTAATGTGACCAAATGAATTAGTAATCTCACTTAAAGAAAGTATTAACATAATCTAGGTACCTTGATTAAGTAATGTGATTCAATAAAATGGTTAAATAATGGTTTCATAAATTATTAGTCAAGTATTAGTTTCTTCAGGTGAATAGTGTTTTTTAATTAAAAATTAAATTAAAAATATTTAGATTTTTTTTTATAAAATGGACTTTATTTTTGAACTCAGAGCATCGATATTATGTTAAGTTTATTTTTGGGGATTTTTCTGAAAAAAATGATTTTTCAGTGAATAGTGTATTTATTTTATAATTAAATTAAAAATATTTAGAAAATTATGTTTATAAAATGGGGTTCATTTTTAAAATCAGAGCATTGATATCTTGTTAAAGCAAAATTTTGGGATTTTTCTGAGAAAGTTGAATTTTTAGTGAATAGTAAAAATACAGTTTTAGGGTTTCGGTATGTTTAATGACATCATAAATGTGTCATGATGATTTCATGAGATATTTTAAGGGTTTTCCAACCAAAGATGATGAATTATTGTGTGGGGGACCCATGTTGCCCAACTCCATGGGAAATACCATGGGAGAGACCATGGTTTTGAGAAAACCACTTGTGAGGTGTCAGTTGGCCATTAATGCCTTGTCCCCTCACCTTCCCTATAAATAGCCACCCTTTCCTCCTTTAGTTTTCACTCCCAAATCTCCCCCAACTAAGCTCTGGTCTCATCACCTCCCAAGGAGTCCTCCCAAGGTTCCCCAAGCCCTCAAGGTCCCAACTTTCGAGTTTTAAGAGTTACGTTTAAGTTAAGGGATCCTACCTCTCCCTTTCTTTTCATGTAATATCTTTAATGTCATTTCATTTATGCTCCATGCTCGTATGTTGGAGTATGTTCTTTTATATTTTTATTACTTCCCTTTTAATGTTCATATGATGAGAGACCACCTCTTTCTCTCATCAATTCATTTTAATAAAGTTTAATAGGCGCCATTAGGCTGCCGAATTTTTAAGGGATTCGTTCATCTTTCTCATTTTTCAAAGTTCTACTTTCATGTCAAGTAATTCAAGTTCCTTGTTATTATGTTGGGTTATGATCTCTATATCTATCTTACTGACTTTATATGTTCATATGATAAGAGAACCTATTTTATCTCTTCAATTCAGTATTTTTAATTTTTAAGTGGCGCCGATAGGCTGCCAAATTTTTAAGGGATTCTTTCACCCTTCTCGTTTTCAAGATCTATTTTCATGTCAAGTATTTCATGTTCCTTTTTATTATGTTGGGGTATGATCTATATATTTATCATACTGATATTTTATGTTCATATGATGAAAGATCCTATTTGACCTCATCAATTCATTTGTTGGGTGTTTTAAGTAGCGTCGTTAGGCTGCCAAATTTTCATAAGAGAAATCTTATTTTTGTATTCCTTCCATGTTTTTCATTTCAAATGGTATGTACTTAAAATTTCATTACCATGTTCATATATCCTTTATATTCTGTCCCTCTACTGTTTTATGGGTCATTTATGAATGTTTGACCCATTTCCCCTCTCTTTTCAATGTTTTCTAAAACCTCGAAACATAGCCATTACGCTGTAGAATTTCTGTCTCAAAATATCTCTCTTTTTCTAAAGTTCTTTTATTTTATTAAGTGAATACCTAAAGATCTATCTTCTATAGGGGTATTGACATATATACCAATATGTTCTATATTAAATTCTGGGATTTACATATATGATACCCACTTTCCCTTTCCGTGGGTTTAAAGTGATTTAAAGATCTTGTCTTTAAAACAGTTTTTAAAACGTTATGATTATGAAAGGAGACCCATTTATTTTAAGCTATATGGGTTGTTTATGAAATGTGTGATGATGATAAATGTGGATCACATGATAATAAAGGCAAATTTAAGGGTTCTCCTGGATAGCACTCCAATGCATTGGGTAAAGACTTAATCTCTAGAGATGACCATTTTTAACGACACCTTGGTGAATAACCTTGGTAATTTTTAATGACACCATGGGGATGGACCCTGGTGAAACGGAAATGATTGTCAATATTAAATTTTGTAGCCACATCTTCAAGTTTTTAAATACATGAATTTTATTATGATATGCCTCATGATTTCTTTCTCATGCCTTAATGTCCTTTTTCATGACATTGTTGATGTATCTCAAGTTCACATGTTAAATGTTTCCCCTTGTTTCCCTTACTGGGCCTTCTGCTCACCCTTTCTTTTGATGTATGTCCCCAGGTTATGAGATGCAGTAATGAACCTAGGATGAACATAAGTAGAATCCTTTCAAGTGCTTAAGAAGGATGTTTTATGTTTTCATGTTTTAAGTTCCTGGTTTCCAAGACACTAAACCTTAAAGATCCTCGGTTTTGTAATATGTAATGAAAAGTTATGTTATAAAAAGGAGGGATGCTATAGTTGGTATCAAAGGATGGTTTAGTTATTTGTGGAAATTAAGATATGAAAACTCTAGGAATAACCCTATAGAAAATTTTAAATATAGGAAATCTTCCTGGTATTTTGGTGAGTATTGAGTAAGGGATTGTCAAGAAAATACATCCATGTCTGGATACGAGCAGGTATATGTGGCTCTGGCACAAATTTACATAGGGGTAAAACCCAAAAACACCGCTTTGAGCGAGACTCGAATGGGAACTGGTACACGACAATGGGCCTTGCTGCACTCTTGGTTGCGACACTCCCGGGGGATATTCTTTGGTAAATTCATAAGCTTAGTATGAACCATTATTAAAGGGACAAATATAAAATAAAATAAAGATTTACATAGGAATATATGATCATGGATAACCTTGATTAGAACCTAGGGGATCAAAAGTTAGGATATACTTTTCTTCTACAATTTTATCCTTCTATTTTAAAGTTTCCTTTTAATGATTATTGGCTAAGTATTTATGCCCCTAATTATACTGTCTTTTCTTAGTTAATGGCGGGAAATGGATGAACATGTCCCAACAACCAATGTGATTGGAAATGTGATGATTTCCATATTAATGTGACAAAGATGACAATAGATCATGTTGAACATATTGTGATTATTCCAAAACATCTATCAAAATTCACAATTAATAATTGGTACCTAGTTGAATGCCAAAATTCATCAATGAAGAAGAAGACAAAGTCTCAAGGATGTTAATCTGATAAAGTTGATAAGGGAAAGAAGACCCAATTTCTTTTTTTCAAAAAGTGTTGGAAGAGGCACCATGGAGAATGTCACAAAGGAATCGTGAGATGTTTTATGTGTGGGAAGACAGGGCATAAAGTAACCAATTTCTTTAAAATATGGATAATGTGATCAATGGAGAGGAGGTTCGATCTAATGTACCATATACATTTTAATGTCGTAAATATGGAAAAGTTAGACATTATCCAAGCCAATGCTCTCTAGGAATGGGTGAGAAGCATGATGAGCTTCAACAATCTTAGAGGAAAAGGGAATAATGAAAGTCCTATGCTGAGATGGATCATGATGACTGAAGTACATGTAACTTCTTCAAAATAATTGTCTATGTCATGTTGTATTTTAGTTCGTGCTCTATGAGAATATCTTTTATGTTTCTAAGATCATCGATTCGCTACCTAAGATGATTTTATATAATTAATGAAAACATATATTGGTATGTACCACATGTTTATGTAGTGAAGCTGTTCTTCTTGAAAAAAGGGCTGATTAGGGGACTAAAAGATTATTATTATTTTGGAAGACGTTAACTATTTTGGGAACCCTATTTGATCGAGGTAAATAGATTACTACAGTATTTTCTTTGAGGAGTAAAGGATGAATTGTATATTGAATAATTGATTAATTTAAGTTGGACTTAGAGTAATTTAGGTTACTATGGAAATGATTAACCTATCTTGGAGAAAATATGTTTAGGTTAGCTACTTTTGTAATAAGATGTTAGGAGTGGTTGATGTTGTTTGGAGATAAAGGATGAAGTTTATTTTTGAAGACTATGTTATCAAATCCTTCTTGTATTTGGGTTTCAATCTTAGTTTGGTTTATTTTGAGGAATTTTAAGGACAGTTATTTATGGAATGGTCTATGATGAACTTTGGGTAATACCATGGAAATTTGAAGATTTAAAAGTAGTTTTCGTTCCTATGGGATTCTTTCTTTTTGAAGAGTTGTTTTATCTTACCCTTTCTGCTTTTTGAGATAATGTTTAAAGATTGAAGAAATTGATAGTTAATCTTTTGTGGATTACGTGATTCTCAAGAAGATGATTCTTGTTCTTTGATGAGACCAAGTAGTTTTGAATGATCATCATTTGGAGAAAGGATTAGTTTCAGTAGAAACTTATTAAAGGATGAAACTCTACTTGAAGATGGGTATATTTCCCTGTGTTTTATTCTATGCATTAAATAAATTCTTCAAAACTATGGAAAGGAACGTAAAACAAAAATGTTTTCTGTTAACATTTCCTACTCGGAAATCAAATACCGTTTAACCCACCATATGTTTGTGATTTTCTTGTTGTTAACTTTCTCCTAATCATGTTTTCTATCACTCTTGCTCAGAAGGTGACCCTTTGTTTTCTCCTCCATGTCCTTGTTTTCCTACATGGAATCCTAGTATGGGTTAACTCAGGTGACCTTTATTCTTACCTTTCTTTCTTTTAAAGAAATAGTTTTACCGACTCCTTTTTTGATGTGGGAATTTCAATGAAATTTCAAAACCCAATTTTAAAACAATTGCGAGTATGCAATTTCTTATGGGGGGAATATTGTAACGACCCCAAATTTTGAATAAATTTTGTTTCATAATTTTGTGTGATATTTTATTTTTTATACTCAACAAAACTGTTTCATTTGATAACATGAGTATAATTAAAATGAGACCGTTGGGTTTTGACTGTTATATGACCATTGGTCAATATGACCGCTGGAAACTAAATGTTTCGATTATTGTCTCTAAATACATTTGATAATTTTTAATTAATATAGAAAGAAGATTTGATGGCCTCATCGAGTATTCTCTGGCCAATCGAAGACCATCTAACGGAACTTGGGAAGGAGGTAGCACCACTGGGCTTTGCTCTGGACCAAACCCAAGCTGAGCTTCATCGTGTGAAGCTAGAATGGAATCGCCTTAGTGAGAAGATTAAATAGATAGAAATCACTACTCGTGCAATGTTGGCCGAGCCGCCCCAAGATTCTCTCACCTTAGCACACCTTACTCTTAGGTCCTATGCTGGTGTTATAAGGGGATATGTAAGAAGACCATAACTACCTTGTGTAATCCTTTGTTTTAAATAAAAATTTTGATTCCTTCTTATGATGAAGCTTATGAATTTTCAAATGTCCGGATAAATATAGTATGCATATTTTTTATGAATTTTAGAGAAAGGATATTTTAAAAATGTTTATTTAAACCATAAATAATTAAAAATGTGTAATGATTTTCAAAAAATGTTCTTCTACAATTATGTTCGGTACGAAATTTAGAATCCAATAAGATCAACTTAATTTTTTGATGAATAGTAAATTATGAATAGTGATTTTATGCTTAGGATTAGTAAAGTGACCAAATTAATTAGTAATCTCACTTAAAAAAAAGTATTAATATAATCTAGGCACCTTGATTACGTTATGTGATTCAATAAAATGGTTAAATAACATTTTCATAAATTATTAGTCAAGTATTAGTTTTTTCAGGAGAATAGTGTTTTTTAATTAAAAATTAAATTAAAAATATTTAGAAAATTATTTTTCTAAAATGGAGTTTAATTTTGAACTCAGAGCATCGTTATTATGTTTAGGTAATTTTTGGAGATTTTTCTGAAAAAAATGAATTTTCGGTGAATAGTGTGTTTATATAAAAATTAAATTAAAAATATTTAGAAAATTATTTTTATAAAATGGAGTTAATTTTTGAAATTAGAGCATTGATATTTGGTTAAGGTAAAATTTTTGGATTTTTCTGAGAAAGTTGAATTTTAAATGAATAGTAAAAATACAGTTTTTGGGTTTCTGTATGTTTAATGAAATCATAACTATGTCATGATGATGTCATGAGGTATTTTAAGGGATGTCCGAAAAAATATGATGAATTTATGTATGGGGGGTCCCATGTGGCCTAACTCCATTTGAAATACCATGGGAGAGCCCATGGTTTTGAGAAAACCACTTGTGAGGTGTCCCTTGGCCATTAATGCCTTGTCCACTTAACTTCCCTATAAATACCTACCCTTTCCTCATTTAGTTTTCACTCCCAACACTCCCCAACAAATATCTGGTCTCATTACCTCCCAAGGAGTCCTCCCAAGGTGCCCCGAATCCCTGAAGGTCCCAACCTTCATTTTTTAAGAGTTACGTTTAAGGTAAGGGATCCTACCTCTCCCTTTCTTTTCAAGTAATCTCTTTTATGTCATTTCTTTTATGCTCAATGATCTTATGTTGGAGGATGTTCTTTTATATTCCTCTTACTTCCCTTTTCATGTTCATATGATGAGAGACGCCCTTTTTCTATCCTTAATTCATTTTAAGAATGATTAAGTGGCGTCGTTAGGCTGTCGAATTTTTAAGGGATTCATTCACCTTTCTCATTTTTCAAAGTTCTACTTTCATGTCAAGTCATTCAAGTTCCTTGTTATTATGTTGGGGTATTATATCTATATTTTTCATACTGATATTTTATTTTCATATGATTAGAGACCCTATTTGATCTCTTCAATTCGGTATTTTGATGTTTTAAGTGGCGTCGATAGGCTGCCGAATTTTTAAGGGATTCTTTCACCCTTCTCGTTTTCAAGATCTATTTCCATGTCAAGTATTTCATGTTCCTTTTTATTATGTTGGGGTATGATCTATATATCAATCGTACTGGTATTTTATGTTCATATTATGAGAGACCGTATTTGACCTCATCAATTCATTTTTTGGAAGTTTTAAGTAACACTGTTAGGCTGCCGAATTTTCATAAGAGAAATCTAATTTGTGTATTCCTTCCATTGATTTCATTTAAAATGGTATGTCCTTAAAATTTCATTAAAATGTTCATATATCATTTATATTCTGTACCTCTACTGTTTTATGGGTCATTTATGAATGCTTGACCCATGTCCCCTCTCTTTTCAATGTTTTCTAAAACCCTGAAACATAGCTATTATGATGCAGAATTTCCGTCTCAAAATATATCTATCTTTTTCTAAAGTTCTTTTATTTTATTAAGTGAATACTCAAATATCTCTCTTCTATAGGGGTATTCACATATATACCAAAATTTTCTATTTTAAATTATGGGATTTACATACATGAGACCTGCTTTCCCTTTCCGTGGGTTTAAAGTGAAATAAAGATCATGTCTTTAAAACAGTTTTTAAAACATTATGATTATGAAAGGAAACCCATTTATTTTATGCTATATGGGTTATTTAAGAAATTTTTGATGATGATATTTGTGTAGCACATGATAATAAAGGAAAATTTAAGGGTGAGTCCTGATAGCGCTCCAATGCATTGGGTAAAGACTTAATCTCTAGAGATGAACGTTTTTAACGACGCCTTGGTGAATAACCTTGGTAATTTTTAATGACACCTTGGGGATGGACCTTGGTGAAACGGAAATGATTGTCAATATTAAATGTTGTAGCCACATCTTCAAGTTATGAAATACGTTATTTTTGATATGATATTCGTCATTATTTCTTTCTCATGCCTTAAAATTCTTTTTCATGACATTGTTTATGTATCTCAAGTTCACATGTTAAATGTTTCCCCTTGTTTCCCTTACTAGGCCTTCTGCTCACCCTTTCTTTTGATATATGTCCCCAGGTTATGAGATGCAGTAATGAACCTTGGATAAACATAAGGATAATCCTTTCACGTGTTTAAGAAGGATGTTTTATGTTTTCATGTTTTATGTTCCTGGTTTCCAAGACACTAAACCTTACAGATCCTCAGTTTTGTAAAATGTAATGAAAAGTTATGTTATAAAAAGGTGGGGTGCTATAGTTGGTATCAAAGGATGGTTTAGTTATTTGTGGAAATTAAGATATTAAAACTCTAGGAAGAACCATATAAGAAATTTTAAATATAGGAAATGTTCCTGGTATTTTGGTGAGTATTGAGTAAGGGATTGTCAAGAAAATAAATCCTTGTCTGGATACAAGTAGGTAGAGGTGGCTCTGGCACAGATGTACATAGGGGTAAAACCTGAAAACACCGCTTTGAGCGAGACTCGAATGGGAACTGGTACACGACAACGGGCCTTGCTGCACTCTTGGTTACGACAATCCCATGGGATATGCTTTGGTAAATTCATAAGCTTAGTATGAACCATTATTAAAGGGACAAATATAAAATAAAATAAAGATTCACATAGGAATATATGATCATGGATAACCTAGATTGGAACCTTGGGGATCACAAGTTAGGATATACTTTTCTTCTAAAATTTTATCCTTCTATTGTTAAGGTTTCCTTTTAATGATTATTGGCTAAGTATTTAAGCCCCTAATTATACTTTCTTTTCTTAGTTAATGGTGGGAAATGGAAGAACATGTCCCAACAACCAATGTGGTAGGAAATGTGACGATTTCCATATTAATGTGACATAGATGATGAGATATCATGTTGAAAATATTTTGATTATGCCAAACCATCTATCAACAATCACAATTAATAATTGGTACCTAGTTGAATGCCCAAATTCATCAAGGAAGAAGAAGAAAAAGTCTCAAGGATGTTCATCTGATAAAGTTGATAAGGGAAAGAGGACCCAATTTCATTTTTGCAAGAACTGTGGGAAGAGTCACCAAGGATAATGTCGCAAAGGATCCGAGAGATGCATTAAGTGTGGGAAGATAGGGCATAAAGTAGCCAATTTCTTTAAAAAATGGATAATGTGATGAAATGAGATGAGGTTCGATCTAATGTACCTTATACATTTCAATGTCGTAAATATGGATATGTTAGACATTATCCAAGGCAATGCTCTCTTAGAATGGGTGAGAAGCATGATGAGAATCAACAATCTTAGAGGTCAAGGGAACAATGCAAGTCCTATGCTGAGATGGATCATGACGACTGAAGTACATGTAACTTCTTCGTTATAATTGTCTATGTCATGTTGTATTTTAGTTCGTGCTCTATGATCATATCTTTTATGTTTCTAAGATCATAAAGTCACTACCTAAGATGATTTTATATCATTAATGAAAACATCTATTGTTATGTACCACATGTTTATGTAGTGAAGTTGTTCTTCTTAAAAAAAGGGATGATTAGGGGATTAAAAGATTATTATTATTTTGGAAGACATTCACTATTTTGGGAACCCTACTTGATCGAGGTAAATAGATTACTATAGTATTTTATTTGAGGAGTAAAGGTTGAATTGTATATTGAACAATCGTTGAATTTAAGGTGGACTTAGAGTAATTTATGTTACTTATGGAAATGATTGACCTATCTTGGGGAAAATATTTTTAGGTTAGCTACTTTTCTTATAAGATGTTAAGAGTGGTTGATGTTGTTTGGAGATGAACGATGAAGTTTATTTTGGAACACTATGTTATCAAATCCTTCTTTTATTTGGGTTTCAGTATTAGTTTGGTTTATTTTGAGGAATTTTAAGGACTGTTATTTATGGAATGGTATGTGATGAACTTTGGGTAGTACCATGGAAATTTGATGATTTAAAAGCAGTTTCCATTCCTATGGGATTCATTATTTTTGAAGAGTTGTTTTATCTTACCCTTTCTGTTTTGGGATAATGTTTAAAGATAGAAGAACTTGATAGTTAATATTTTGTGGATTACGTGACTCTCAAGAAGATGATTCTTGTGCTTTGATGAGACCAAGTAGTTTTGAATGATCATCATTTATAGAAAGGATTAGTTTCTGTAGAAACTTATTAAAGGATGAAACTCTACTTGAAGATAGGTATATTTCCATGTGTTTTATTCTATGCAGTAAATGAATTCCTCAAAACTATGAAAAGGAACGTAAAACAAAAACGTTGTCTGTTAATTTTTCTTACTTGGAAATAAAATACCGTTTAACCCACCATAAGTTTGTTATTTTCTTGTTGTTAACTTTCTCCTAATCATGTTTTCTATCACTCTCTCTCAGAACGTGACCCTTTGTTTTCTCCTCCATGTCCATGTTTTCCTACATGGAATCCTAGTATGGGTTAACTCGGGTGACCTTTGTACTTCCCTCTCTTTCTTTTAAAGTAATAGTTTTACTGACTCATTTTTCGATATGGGAAGTTCAATGAAATTTCAAAACCCAATTTTAAAAAAATTGTGAGGATGCAATTTCTTAAGGGGGGAAGATTGTAACGAACCGAAATTTTAAATAAATCTTGTTTCCTAATTTTTTGTGTTATTTTTTTTATACTCAACAAAACTGTTTCATTTGATAACATGAGTATAATTAAAATGAGACCATCGGGTTTTGACTATTATATGACCATTGGTCAATATGACCGCTGGAATCTAAATGTTTCTATTATTGTCTCAAAATACAAGTGATCTGGGTTAATTAATATAGAATGAAGATTTGATGGCCTCATCCAGTAGTCTCGGGCCAATCGAAGCCCATCTAACAGAACTTGGGAAGGAGGTAGCACCACTGGGCTTTTCTTTGGACTAAACCCAACTTGAACTTCATCATGTGAAGCTATAATGGAATCGCCTTTGTGATAAGTTTAAACTGATAGAAATTACTACTCATGCAATGTTGGTCGAGCCACCCCAAGATTCTCTCACCTTTGCACACCTTACTCTTAGGTCCTATGCTGTTGTTTTAAGGGGCTATATAAGGAGACCGCAACTGCCTTGTGTAATCTTTTCATTTAAATATAAATTTTGATTTCTTCTTAGGATGAAGCTTATGAATTTTCAAATGTCAGGATAAATATAGTATGCATATTTTTGATGAATTTTAGAGAAAGGATATTTTAAAAATGTTTATATAAACATTGAATAATTAATAATTTGTAATGATTTTCAAAAAATGGTCTTCTACAATTATGTTCAGTACGAAATTTAGAATCTAATAAGATCAACTTAATTTTTGATGAATAGTAAATTATGAATAGTGATATTAGTCTTAGGATTAGTAATGTGAGAAAATGGATTAGTAATCTCACTTAAATAAAGTATTAATATAATCTAGGCACCTTGATTAAGTAATGTGATTCAATAAAATGGTTAAATAATGGTTTCATAAATTATTAGCCAAGTATTAGTTTTTTTGGGTGAATAGTTTTTTAATTAAAAATTAAATTAAAAATATTTGGAATTTTTTATTATAAAATGGACTTTATTTTTGAACTCAGAGCATCGATATTATGTTAACGTAATTTTTGGGTATTTTTCAGAAAAAAATGAATTTTCGGTGAATAGTGTATTTATTTAAAAATTAAATTAAAAATATTTAGAAAATTATTTTTATAAAATGGAGTTCATTTTTGAAATCAGAGCATTGATATTTGGTTCAGGTGAAATTTTGGGATTTTTATGAGAAAGTTGAATTTTCAGTTCATAGTAAAAATATAGTTTTAGGGTTTCGGTATGTTTAATGACATCATAGCTGTGTCATGATGATGTGATGTGATATTTTAAGGGTTTTCCGACCAAAGATGATGAAGTTTTGTGTGGGGGGACCCATGTGGCCTAACTCCATGGGAAATACCATGGGAGAGCCCATGGTTTTGAGAAAACCACTTGTGAGGTGTCCCTTGGCCATTAATGCCTTGTCCCCTCACCTTCCCTATAAATACCCACCCTTTCCTCCTTTAGTTTTCACTCATAACTCTCCCCCAAAGAATCTCTGGTATCATTACCTCCCAAGGAGTCCTCCCAAGGTTCCCCCAATCCCTGAAGGTCCCAACCTTCGAGTTTTAAGAGTTACATTTAAGGTAAGGGATCTTGCCTCTCCCTTTCTTTTCAAGTAATCTCTTTTCTGTCATTTATTTTATGCTCCATTATCTTATGTTGGAGGATGTTCTTTTATATTACTCTTACTTCCCTTTTCATTTTCATATGATGAGATACCCCCTCTTGCTCTCATCAATTCAATTTAAGAATGTTTAAGTGGCGCCGTTTGGCTACCGAATTTTTAAGGGATTCGTTCACCTTTCTCATTTTTCAAAGTTCTACTTTCAGGTCAAGTCTTTTATGTTCCTTGTTATTATGTTGGGGTATGATTTTTATATCTATCATACTGATATTTTATGTTAATATGATCAGATACCCTATCTTATCTCTTCAATTCAGTATTTTGAGGTTTTAAGTGGCGCCGATAGGCAGCTGAATTTTTAAGGGATTCTCTCACCCTTCTCGTTTTCAAAATCTATTTTCATGTCAAGTATTTCATGTTCATTTTTATTATGTTGGGTTATGATATATATATCTATCATACTGATATTTTATGTTCATATGATGAGAGACCCTATTTGACCATATCAATTCATTTTTTGGATGTTTTAATTAATGTCGTTAGGCTGCCGAATTTTCATAAGAGAAATTTTATTTTTGTATTCCTTCCATGTTTTTCATTTGAAATGGTATTTACTTAAAATTTCATTACCATGTTATTATATAATTTATATTATGTCCCTCTACTGTTTTATGGGTCATTTATTAATGTTTGACCCATGCCCCCTCTCTTTTCAATGTTTTCTAAAACCCCGAAACATAGCCGTTATGCTGCAGAATTTCCGTCTCAAAATATCTCTCTCTTTTTATAAAGTTATTTTATTTTATTAAGTGAATACTCAAAACAATATCTTCTATAGGGGTATTCACATATATACAAAAATGTTCTATTTTAAATTCTAGGATTTACATACATGAGACCCGCTTTCCCTTTCTGTGGGTTTAAAGTGACATAAAGATCATTTATTTAAAATAGTTTCTAAAATGTTATGATTATGAAAGGAAACCCATTTATTTTATGCTATATAGTTTTTTATGAAATGTTTGATGATGATAAATGTGGATCACATGATAATAAAGGAAAATTTAAGGGTTCTTCCTGATAGCGCTCCAATGCATTGGGTAAAGTCTTAATCTCCAGAGATGACCATTTTTAACGACGCATTGGTGAATAAACTTGGTAATTTTTAATGACACCTTGGGGATGGAGCTTGGTGAAACAGAAATGATTGTTAATATTAAATTTTTTAGCCACATCTTCAAGTTATTAAATACTATATTTTTATTAGGATATTACTCATTATTTCTTTCTCATGACTTAAATTTATTTTTTCATGACATTATTGATGTATCTCAAGTTCACATGTTAAAGGTTTCCCCTTGTTTCCCTTACTGGGCCTTCTGCTCACCCTTTCTTTTGATGTATGTCCCCAGGTTATAAGATGTAGTAATGAACCTAGGATGAACATAAGGAAAATCCTTTTAAGTGTTTAAGAAGGATGTTTTATGTTTTCATGTTTTATGTTCCTGGTTTCCAAGACACTAAACCTTAAAGATCCTCGGTTTTGTAAAATGTAATGAAAAGTTATGTTATGAATAGGAGGTATGCTATAGTTGGTATCAAAGGATGGTTTAGTTATTTCTAGAAATTATGATATGAAAACTCTAGGAAGAACCCTATAGAAAATTTTAAATATAGGAAATCTTCCTAGTATTTTGGTGAGTATTGAGTAAGGGATTGTCAAGAAAATACATCCATGTCTGGATACAAGCAGGTTGAGGTGGCTCTGGTACAGACGTACATAGGGTTAAAACCTGAAAACACCGCTTTGAGCGAGACTCGAACGGGAACTGGTACACAACAACGGGCCTTGCTGCACTCTTGGTTACGACACTCCCGAGGGATATGCTATGGTAAATTCATAAGACTAGTATGAACCATTATTAAAGGGACAAATATAAAATAAAATAATGATTCATATAGGAATATATGATCATGGATAACCTAGATTGGAACCTAGGGGATTACAAGTTATGATATACTTTTCTTCTACAATTTTATCCTTCTATTGTTAAAGTTTCCTTTTAATGATTATTGGTTAAGTATTTAAGACCATAATTATACTTTCTTTTCTTATTTAATGGAGGGAAATGGAAGAACATGTCCCAACAACCAATGTGATAGGAAATGTGACGATAGCCTTATTAATGTGACATATATGATGAGAGATCAAGTTGAACATATTGTAATTATGCCAAACCATCTATCAAAAATCACAATTAATAATTGGTACCTAGTTGAATGCCCAAATTCATCAAGGAAGAAGAAGACAAAGTCTCAAGGATATTCATCTGATAGAGTTGATAAGGGAAAGAAGACCCAATTTCTTTTTTGAAAAAAGTGTGGGAAGAGGCACCAAGGATAATGTCACAAAGGAACCAGGAGATATTTTAAGTGTGGGAAGATAGGGCATAAAGTAGCCAATTTCTTAAAAAAAATGGATAATGTGATGAATGGAGATGAGGTTAGATCTAATGTACCTTATACATTTCGATGTCATAAATATGGAGAAGTTAGCCATTATCCAAGGCAATTCTCTCTTGGAATGGGTGAGAAGCATGATGAGCATCAACAATCTTAGAGGACAAGGGAATAATGCAAGTCCTATGCTGAGATGGATCATGATGACTGAAGCACATGTAACTTCTTCCCAGTAATTGTCTATGTCATTTTGTATTTTATTTCGTGCTCTATGAGCATATATTTTATGTTTCTAAGATCATCGATTCACTGCGTAAGATGATTTTATATCATTAAGGAACAAATCTATTGTTATGTATCACATGTTTATGTAGTGAAGTTGTTATTCTTAAAAAAATTGGTGATTAGCGGATTAAAAGATTATTATTATTTTGGAAGACGTTCACTATTTTGGGAACCCTATTTGATCGACGTAAATAGATTACTACGGTACTTTATTTGAGGAGTAAAGGTTGAATTATATTTTGAAGAATCGATGAATTTAAGGTGGACTTCGAGTAATTTAGGTTACTTATGGAAATGATTAACCTATATTGGGGAAAATATGTTTAGGTTAGATACTTTTGTTATAAGATGTTAGGAGTGGTTGATGTTGTTTGGAGATGAACTATGAAATTTATTTTAGAAGACTTTGTTATCAAATCCTTCTTGTATTTGGGTTTTAATATTAGTTTGGTTTATTTTGAGGAATTTTAAGGACAGTTATTTATGGAATGGTTTATTATGAACTTTGGGTAGTACCATGGAACATTGAAGATTTAAAATTAGTTTCCCTTCCTATGGTATTCTTTCTTTTTGAAGAGTTGTTTTATCTTACCCTTTCTGTTTTTGGGATAATGTTTAAAGATAGAAGAAATTGATAGTTTATCTTTTGTGGATTACGTGACTCTCAATAAGATGATTCTTGTGCTTTGATGAGACCAAGTAGTTTTGAATGATCATCGTTTGGAGAAAAGATTAGTTTTGGTAGAATTTTATTAAAGTATGAAACTCTACATGAAGATAGGTATATTTCCCTGTATTTTATTCTATGTAGTAAATGAATTCCTCAATACTTTGAAAAGGAACATAAAACAAAAACGTTGTCTGTTAACGTTTCCTAATGGGAAATCAAATACTTCTTAACTCACCATAAGTTTGTGATTTTCTTGTTGTTAACTTTCTCCTAATCATGTTTTCTATCACTCTCCCTCAGAACATGACCCTTTGTTTTCTCCTCCATGTCCATGTTTTCCTACATGGAATCCTAGTATGGGTTAACTCGGGTGACCTTTGTACTTCCCTTTCTTTCTTTTAAAATAATAGTTTTACGGACTCCTTTTTCAATGTGGGACTTTCAATGAAATTTCAAAACCCAATTTTAAAAAAATTTGCGTGGACACAATTTCATATGGGGGGAAGATTGTAACGACCCAAAATTTTGAATAAATCTTGTTTCCAAATTTTGTGTGTTATTTTATTTTTTATAATCAACAAAACTGTTTCACTTGATAACATGAGTATAATTAAAATGAGACTGTTGGGTTTTGACTGTTATATGACCATTGGTCAATATGACAGTTGGAAACTAAACATTTCGATTATTGTCTCTAAATACAAGTGATATTGGTTAATTAATATAGAAAGAAGATTTGATGGCCTCATCCAGCAGTCTCGGGACAATCGAAGCCCATCTAATGGAAGTTGGGAAGGAGGTAGCACCACTGGGCTTTGCTCTGGGCCAAAGCCAAGATGAACTTCATCATGTGAAGCTATAACAGAATCACCTTCGTGAGAAGTTAAAATTGAAATAAATTACTACTCGTGCAATGCTGGCCGAACCGCCCCAATATTCTCTCACCTTAGCACACCATACTCTTAGGTCCTATGCTGGTGTTATAAGGGGATATGTAAGGAGACCGTAACTGCCTTGTGTAATACATTGTTTTATAAAAAAAAATTGATTTCTTCTTATGATGATGCTTATGAATTTTCAAATGTTCAGATAAATATAGTATATAAATTTTTCATGAATTTTAGAGAAAGGATATTTTAAGAATGTTTATGTAAACCTTAAATAATTAAAAATGTGTAATGATTTTCAAAAAATGGTCTTCTAAAATTATGTTCAGTACGAAATTTATAATCTAATAAGATCAACTTAATTTGTGATGAATATTAAATTATGAATGGTGATTTTATGATTAGGATTAGTAATGTGAATAAATGGATTAGTAATCTCACTTAAGTAAAGTATTAATATAAACTAGGCACCTTGATTAAGTAATGTGATTCAATAAAATGGTTAAATAACAGTTTCATAAATTATTAGTCAAGTATTAGTTTTATCGGGTGAATAGTGTTTTTTAATTAAAAATTCAATTAAAAATATTTGGAAAAATATTTTTATAAACTGGAATTTATTTTTGAACTTAGAGCATCGATATTATGTTAAGGTAATTTTTGGGGATTTTTCTGAAAAAAATGAATTTTCAGTGAATAGTGTGTTTATTTAAAAATTATATTAAAAATATTTAGAAAAATATTTTTTATAAAATGGAGTTCATTTTTGAAATCAGAGCATTGTTATTTTGTTGAGGTGAAATTTTTGGATTTTTCTGAGAAAGTTGAATTTTTAGTGAATAGTAAAAATACAGTTTTAGGGTTTCAGTATTTTTAAATACATCACAACTGTGTCATGATGATTTCATGAGATATTTTAAGGGTTTTACGACCAAAGATGATGAATTTTTGTGTGGGGGGACCCATGTGTCCTAACTCCATGGGAAATACCATGGGAGATCCCATGGTTTTGAGAAAACCACTTGCGAGGTGTCCCTTGGCCATTAATGCCTTGTCCCCTCACGTTCCCTATAAATACCCACACTTTACTCCTTTAGTTTTCACTCCCAACTCTACCCCAACGAAGCTCTAGTCTCATTACCTCCCAAGGAGTCCTCCCAAGGTTCCCCCAAGCCCTCAAGGTCCTAACCTTCGAGTTTTAAGAGTTACGTTTATGTTAAGGGATCCTACCTCACCCTTTCTTTTCAAGTAATCTCTTTTATGTCATTTCTTTTATGCTCCATGCTCTTATGTTGGAGGATGTTCTTTTATATTCCTTTTAATTCCCTTTCAATTTTAATTTTATGAGAGACACCTTATTTCTCTCATCAATTCATTTTAAGATAGTTCAAGTGGTGCCGTTAGGCTGCCGAATTTTTAAGGGATTCGTTCACCTTTCTCATTTTTCAAAGTTCTACTTTCATGTTAAGTATTTCAAGTTACTTTTTATTATGTTGGGGTATGATATCTATATCTATAATACTGTTCTTTTATGTTCATATGATGAGATACCCTATTTTATCTCTTCAATTCAGTATTTTGATGTTTTAAGTGGCACCGTTAGGCTGCCGAATTTTTAAGGGATTCTTTCACCCTTCTCGTTTTCAAGATCAATTTTAATGTCAAGTCTTTCATTTTCCTTTTTATTATGTTGGGGTATGATATCTATATCTATCATACTGATCTTTTATATTCATATGATGAGAGACCCTATTTTATCTCTTCAATTCAGTATTTTGATGTTTTAAGTGGCGCCGATAGGCTGTCAAATTTTTCAGGGATTCTTTCACCCATCTCGTTTTCAAGATCTATTTTCATGTCAAGTCTTTCATGTTACTTTTTATTATGTTGGGTTATGATCTTTATATCTATCATACTAATCTTTTGTGTTCATTTTATGAGAGACCCTGTTTGACCTCATCAATTCATTTTTTGGATTTTTTAAGTAACTCTGTTAGGCTGCCAAATTTTCATAAGAGATATCTTATTTTTGTATTCCATCCATGTTTTTCATTTCAAATGGTATGTCCTTAAAGTTTCATTACCATGTTCATACATCCTTTATATTGTGTCACTATACTATTTTATGGGTCATTTATGAATGTTTGACCCATGTCCTCTCTCTTTTCAATGTTTTCTAAAACCCTAAAACATAGTCGTTATGCTGCAGAATTTCCATCTCAAAATATCTCTCTCTTTTAGTAAAGTTATTTTATTTTATTAAGTGTATACTCAAATATCTCTCTTCTATAGGGGTATTCACATATATACCAAAATTTTCTATTTTAAGTTCTTGGATTTACATACATGAGACCCGCTTTCCCTTTCCGTGGGTTTAAAGTGACATAAAGATAATATCTTTAAAGCAGTTTCTAAAACATTATGATTATGAAAGGAAACCCATTTCTTTTATGCTATATGGTTTGTTTATGAAATGTTTGATGATGATATATATGGCTCACATGATAAAAAAGGCAAATTTAAGGGTGCACCCTGATAGTGCTCTGATGCATTGGGTGAAGACTTAATCTCTAGAGATGACAATTTTTAACGACGCCTTGGTGAATAACCTTGGTAATTTTCAATGAGAACTTAGGGATTACCTTGGTGAAATGGAAATTATTGTCGATATTAAATGTTGTATCCACATATTCAAGTTATGAAATACGTTATTTTTATTATGATATGCCTCATGATTTCTTTTTCATGCCTTAAAGTTCTTTTTCGTGACATTGTTGATGTATCTCAAGTTCACATGTTAAATGTTTCCCCTTGTTTCCCTTACTGGGCCTTCTGCTCACCCTTTCTTTTGATGTATGTCCCTAGGTTATGAGATTCAGTAATGAACCTAAGATGAACATAAGTAGAAGACTTTCAAGTGTATAAGAAGGATGTTTTATGTTTTCATTTTTTATGTTCCTGGTTTCCAAGACACTAAACCTTAAATATCCTCGGTTTTGTAAAATGTAAAGAAAAGTTATGTTATAAAAAGGCGGGATGCTATAGCTATCAGACCGTGGCATCCTCCAGTGGATTCAGTTGTCACGAGAGGAGGATTGTGACCTGTTGTGTGGATAATGAATGTCAAGAATTGTTGAGGTAGGGGATTCGTGGCTTATCTTATTTTTTATGTGCAATCATAAAGTTAGAATGACTTAGACATTTGGATCACAATGAAATTGACCTAATTAAATACTTAAATCAGATTAAATGAGTTGGTTTTATCACATGTGTTGCTTTGTACCATGATAACAGTTTGCCTCTTGATTTGCTAGATATTGTGATATCTATGTATTTCTTGTTAGCATGTTGTTCTTGAAGAATTGATAAAGAACGTAAAGCTGAATTAATTGATAACTAATTGGCTAAAGATAAAGAGGCATGTGAACGAATCTGGTTGTTGTTGGTGGTGCTTGTTGTTTAAAGGCATGTCAAGTTAATAGTTTAATTAAATTTTGATATCTATGGTAGCTTTTCTGTTAGGTTTCCCGTAGTTGGAACCTACCAATAGTGAACTGGTTAACTCAAGAGGGATTAAAAAACTTTTTGTTGATAAAAGATAATTTCTGATAGGGTTCTTAGTTACCCTCTTTCTTGTATGGCCGAATTCCATATGGTTTGGAGCCATGAGTACTCATTATGTATGAAGGTTGGATGCCTTGTTAACGGGCCAAGAGCCCAAATTTTTTTGAAGTTTGTTTTCCTGTTGCTTGTGTTGTGATGTGACCCTGGAGGGGTGTTGTGATACGTGGAGGCAGGTAGGGATTGTGGTTGTGGGAGCAGATGGCGCCTAGAGTGGCGAGATGCATCGGTTAATGCATGTGGGTGTCAGGGGGGGACACCAAGGATGATGGTATGGGGTGGATGTGTTTGTTGAATGTTTGGTGGTTTGATTGGTAGTTTATCTACTTTACTTTTCCCCACTGTTCAATGAAGCTAGTTTTTCTTACCCTTCTTCTAAAAGTGGTGAAGACACACGGGGTATGCCACGTGATTTCCGTGTTTAACATATCGAGGGAGAATGGGTCTACACTCTAGCTATAGGCGGAAAAGACTCGACGGGTAGTATATCTACTCACCATGTTGAGCCCCCTTGTGTTTAGTAGCATATGATGATATTTCTAGAATGCCTGAGAATATGGGAAAGTAATTCAGTAATGAAAGATTGATTAAATGGTGATAATCCATAGGGATAGAGATGCTGGAATTTAATGATGAGGTTGTGATATTTTGAAGGATCATTTGACATTGGGTGCGATGGTAATAAAGATTAATGTTAAATTGTTCATGGTTAATTAATGTTTAAATAATTAATTACCGTACAATGGAATTGATAGAAAGAGAATGAAGTAACATAATTAATCTCTTTAAATGGTTGTGTGCTTATAGGTTACCTAGTCTTAGAAGAGGAAGCCCGGAGTCCGAGAGACGTTAGCTGAATTTGTGTCTAAGACTAGGTTATGCCCATAGTGTGGTTGTGAGTTATTTTATATTCTGTACTTTTTGTGTTTCTATATGCTACTCCACCCTATCAGTAAGGAAAACTGACACCTCGAGGATTCTGAGCCCTAGGGGTGTTTTCTCCAACATTCCGGTGGAGGGATGAATGGCTGACTACCCCTTTGACCCCAGAGAAAAAACCAGGAGAAGAACCGGTTTTGGATCTGGGGTGTTGACCGAGAGACTCCTTGATCTCACACGTGTAATGCATCCATACTTCAAAAAATTTGAAATGGACTCCACACCAAATGGCTGTCAAGCTGTTCACCTTGCCGAAGTGTGAATCCCAGGACCGCCTGGTAATGGAGAATCTCCACTTACCGTAGCGATGACCTTTCCTCGACTACGCCACAACAAAATCCTCTTGAGAAAACAAGTGAATGAAAAAAAGCCGTTCTCGAAAGGATAGAAACCACCAACGTACTCTCCAGGCCCCAAGAATCCACGGACGACCTGAAAAACGGAATAGGGGGTTTGTCACGCCTGAACCTCATCACTTGAGTCAGCTGGTGATAAGCCAATGCTTCATCAAGCTCCTTCTCCGATAGATCCTCCGACGGGCACCCCTCCACCAGATCCATGCACCGTGGGGCTAGCACGATGCCTGGTATGCTGGGGAAGCCATTCCTGGACGACCGCGCTTGAACACCATCAAGTACCTCCTTGAAAGAACGCTCCCCCCACGACTTATCATCTTCGATACCTGGCTTCCCCTATGGCGGAGGACCGGTATCATCCCACCGAACTGAAGGCAAGCCTACCATAGGCGAACCAAGCACACCTACAAGCAGAGAGGAAAACCGCGCAGAACCCTAAGGAACCGAAATCTCCAGAGAGCATTTTTGAGAAGCCATCTGTTCCATCCTCTCTTTCAGTCTGACGAAAATTCATCATATATCTTAACACATCCACACATAGCCCATTAATTAACTTATTTATTTATAGTTACAAATAATTTCTATATTTTACAATTTACCATCGAATCTCAATTTAATGAAAATTCACAAACCCTATTTATATTTATAAATTTCCCATTTATTTTCAACCAATTACTACACATTTAATTTTATCCCACTTATTTAATTCTTTCTCATTCCATTGTAAATTCCACATTCCTAATAGTTTTAACTAACTACCTAGAAACTATAAAAAATAAACCACACAAAAACCCTATCATCTCATAACAATCATCATACAAACACTACCAATCGACTGTCAGCATATCCCAGGCCAAATAGACCATGGCCCCACTACCCAATATATTTTGTTTTCAAATAGTAACCACCATCATCGTACTACCACACCCGATCCAAAAAAAATTAGGGATAACAAAATAACACATGTACACATACCGAAATATTTCAACTACCATATTCATTGAAAATTCAAATTTAAAGAGGCATTTCATAAAATTTCATCATCTCTTTCATGGGTATTTTCATAAAATTTTTAGGTTTACACACAACCATTTTATATCCTTCTATATGTTACTAAGAATTTTTGAAAGTTATGATCAATAAAATAACCAAAAATAATTGTTTATTACTCATAGAAACTAAAACACACACAAAAAAACACCTTATTATTTTCAAGAGGAATTAAGTGGAAATAACAATGAAATTGAGAAACATATGAAAACTCATCCCTTCACTTTAACAATTAATTATAACATTATTATGAGATTGTTTAAGTCAATTTGTACTATCCAACCAAAGGAAAACAAAAGAATGATAAAATATTAGATAAACAAAAGAAGGATATGTATCAAATCCCCTATATCAATCACGGTTTTTGGAATCCACGACACAAGTATAACCAAGAAGAATATGATCATAAGACTGTGACCACACAAAGAAGCCCTTAAAAACATAAAAGGCAACATCAAAAAACAATTTATCACCAAAAAACACCCAAACCAACCATTCCTATGACTAATGCCTTCTCCAAATAAAGAAATAGATGAAAAAATGCAGGGAAAGAAGAGGAAATCACATAAGTTTTTCAAGGGTTAGTCTCTTGATGTTGGAAAATAATGTTATTTAAAAGAGGTTGAAAGACCTCCCAAGGACGCACCTAGGCCATGCATGACTTGAGAGGAAAGACATGAGAGTGATGAGTTTTGAAAGGTGTATCTAATTTATATCTACTATAATTTTAAATTTACCTTAGTGTACTACCACAATCCATACCTTAGTGAATACATTTTCACTAGAAACTATGGTGAAACAATATGTGATACTCTGCAATCACCCCTCGATCCAACCACCTCCGAAATCCTTGCTATAGATATCAGTGAGAATATTTATACCCAGGGTAAGGCTATGATGAAACCAAATCACTACGTCAAAACAACCCTCAAATTAGAAGAGGTACAAAAATTATCCTCTTCAAACCTCTATGTCACAAGGATTATGTTATTCCATAGAAAGATCATCTATTAACCTACAATGCCACAACTCACCTACATTCCACAACTATTTTAGAATTGACAGAGCCACTAAAACAATAATCATGATCCTCTATGTTGCAAGAATTAAACTACATCATAAGAGGTATATCTCCAAGATACAATGCTTCAGGAATCAGTCCATGATAAACCTCTCCTTGGATTCATAGGGCCACCAAAATGGACTCTACAATAGTCCATACTACACATAACCTCCATTCCATCGCCAATCCATAATTTATAGATCCACAAAAAAATGTATCATCTCAAGACTTTATGCCTCAATACCTTTACTACACCGAAAAGGGTATCTAATACACCACATGTCATAAATCCACTATGAAACCTCCTCCTTCTGAGATTTTAGATCCAACTACTCCATTATATCCTCAAGAATATTTCTGATTCCTCCATCACCCAATGCTACATAATTTAATGGGATATAATATTTAATTCATTCCATTAGATACCTCTTAATTGATTCCCGTCCCTGAGAATCAAAACCAATCTTAGAAAGGAATTAAATAAGCAGAAGACATGAACAACCATTCCGTGAGATACCTCTTTTGAATCTCATTGCCACTAAAGCATGGCCACAAAAAAAACATACTATATAAGAGGAGTATATATATTTTATAAATCAGAAAAAATTAATGCATTAAATCACCAAATAAAAACAAAACAAGGGAAACATGGATAAAAAACACAGGCTTCTAATCTCACATCTATATCTTATGCCCCAAGTACTCCCTTCCCAACAACCATACCTCTATAACACATAATCCCAAGGGTTGATACACCCATGAAATAAAATCCTAATGATATTGATTACTAACCATATTCTTTATTAATCTTATATCATCCATTTTATCCAATACTCCATTGTAAAAGAAATGAGAGTAATTGTGAAGGTAAAAATGTTGTTGGGACACATGGAAGATGTTGCAGATCCTGTCCATCCATGGTAGAAGATACAACATATAAACCACCATGAAAACATGATTCAACACACATATCAAATGTCCCAACACACTAGTCATATATTATTATCCATTGAACAAACCTATGATTAACCCATCAAGGGGAAACCATCAAGAACACATGGTCTACAACCTCAAATTATAGGGGTTATAGCGACCCAAACTTTTCTTACATTACTATTACATCATTTTAAATATAAACCAAATAATATTATTACACATAGAGGATAAAAAGTTTTAGTATATTGGTCAAACTAGGACCACACATAACAAATACAACATCAACAATAAACATTTATTTAATTTTTCTTCACTAGATTCTTAGTGGCACTTGTCCTCTCCTTAGTACATGTAGACACCTGAGGATATACATAAAAAGTGGTGATCTAGAATCCTAGTAAGAGGATAGATAAGAAAAATATATCATGGGTTGAGAATAATCATAACATAGGAAAAAGATCATGAACATGAGAAGAGTATAAATAAAAGACAAGAAATGTGTAAATGCATAAAAATGAAACATCATTTCTTAGTGGTTAACTACAACACATACTTGTGAACCAAGGTATCATATTTTTCGCACATCGTTTCACATTTACTCATGAGAATCATCACTTTACCTAATTCATTGGAGTGCTATATAATTCTGGGCGCACCCGTCACATTTAAACATTCATATTGCGCTATATAATTTCAGGCGCACCCGTCACATCATAACATTACCATTTATCATGCATGCCATAATGAAAATATAACATAAATGAACATAACTAACCCATGAAAAGGAATGGGTTCCATGTCATAATAACACATTCATAAACTCTGGTTTCCCAAAAGAAAGAGGGAACAACATACTTGATACAAGAACCATCAACCTTGAAAGAGCGGTAAAAGTTGAGTTCTTAAGAGAAGAGTTATTTCGGAAAACATTTGGATTGACATAAAATTCATTTGAAAACATTTATATCCAAGAAAATGAAAGACAATGATGAAAAATAAACTTTATGGAGTGACCATATCAAAAATGGAGTGAAAGAGGTAGAACCCGAAGGAAGAAAATTAGGTTCGAGATTTCCCCTTACCTTGTACCCGAATGCCTCCTTATCTTTAATGTACTTTATAATGACATTATATTCATTAATTAGAAATTCCAGAACCTTTTATACATTAATAGTGTTCATTATGATTACATTATGTCATATTATGTACCTTTGGATGATTCATAGAGTTTAAAAACGTTGTTCGGGGATGTTCGTTTTTATGGTTTTCTTGAGCGGTCCACTTGTATTCTTAAATTGAAGTTTGGGTAGATCATGGGTAAACATCCAGAAATGATATTACATGTTATTAGTGATATTAAAGTAGCTTGAATTATTTTATAATGAATTATATTAGACCCATATGGGTGAATCATTAGATAAGAATTAAATGATGATTATTTGGGTTAATTAGAGCGGTTTTTGGATCACAACGAACTTGTTTTAACTTTTCACATAGTAAAATGGCCATAGGTTATTTCCATAACATAAAATATAACATAATACATATAACATATTCTGGCTCAACCATAAAAATGGTTTCATGACCAGATCTGAAGGTAGAAATGGTAGAAGAGAGCATGCGTTTTTTGAAGGCGATAAATTAACACCTCATGAACAACATTCTCTTTAATAAAATAAAAGGAAGAGGGAAAGGGGGTTGGATGATATAACATCCCATTAGAATAATAAAATTATATTATATTTATAATACAGGATTTAAAAAACAATTTGTATGAATATAGGTGGGGAGAGATCAAGAAAGGAACTTGAACATGAAAGGAAATTAAAGGTGAAGAGGGAGGGAAGTTACCTCTTAAATCCTTCTCTTGAGAACCTCCTTAAAGGTCTAAGCTTGGTCTTTTGATGAGATCAGAAGCTCCTGGAAATGGGGTAGGGGCTAGGGAAGGTTTTTGGGGTAGAGTTTAGAGAATTCTTGAAGCATGAGAGGTGTGGTTTGGCAAGAGGAGGGGGAGGGCTTATTTATACATGAGGAGGGAGGCGTTTTTTGTATAAAATATTAAATAAAATAATATATCAAGAGTTAGACTTGTAATAGTAGTTTTTTGACATCCTAAATCATATATCAATATAATATAATTCGTTTAGGCTTTAAGTTTTCTTTTATAATTCGAAGTAATTAATTTATTAAATGGAAAGTGAAAGAAAGAGAAAAAGACACTTTAAGAAATCACCTTTTGACTTTTGGCTTTGGAAAGTTCTTTTTAGGTTTGAGATTTGGATTTATTGTATTTTAAGGATAAATTTATGAAATTTAATATGTTTTGGCCGAAACTAAAGTTCCAGAATGTTTATGTCATCATTACATCATTAATGATGCAATTTAGTATACACCGATTATGCAAAAAACTGTATTTTTTACTATTCACCCGAAAATTGAAGTATTTCAGAATAAACCCAAAAATTTACCCCTACCATTTTTCAACATGTAGAATCCAAAAATGATTTCCATTTTTGAAAAAAATTCTAAATATTATTAATTTAATATTTAATTAAAATTATAATTAACTTAAAAAAACAGTTTTTAAGATTAAAACCAATTTTATAGTGCTTCCAAAAATTACGTAGGGTCTTATAAAATTGTCTAAAAACTATAAGAAATTGATTCAATAATTTATAAATAAATTTTAGGGAAATAAATATTCTTTCAAATTAATTAATTAATTAAAATTAATTATTTATGATTTACAAAATACCAAAACATTTACTAAGGTCAAATTGTCACTTTTTAAGATGTCTAATTTTTATTTAATTAATCATAGGTAATGTTACTCTTATGTTGGATGATTTACTATTCAAAAGTTTCATATTACTATTCATAAGGGTATGTTACTATTCATAAGGGTAGGTAACTATTCACCAAAAATTATTTTTATTTCATTAGACTCCAAAAATTATCTTGAACACAACCGTGTATGTAGGATTTTCAAAATTTCAAACACATGAGTGACAAACTTAGGTTTAAAGGTCACTTATCACTTAGTAGTTCATTATGTTTTGTTTTCATGTTTTTTTATGACATAATTTATAAGAAGGGAATTTCCATTGAAAAACATTGGGTCGTTACATTCTTGTCCCCTTAAGAAATTTCGCACCCGAAATTTCACTTTAGAAAAACAGGTGATGGTGTTTCTCCTTCATTGCCTTTTCTGGTTCCCGAGTTGCTTCCTCAAACTTATGGTTCCTCCACAACACTTTGACAAGATGGGTTATCTTGTTGTGTAGAAGCTTATCACTTCGGTCCAGAATCCTTACTGGCTGCTCGTCGTAGGAGAGATCATCTTCCAACTGCACCACCTCTAAGTTTAGTACATGTGAGGGGTCTGGTATGTACTTCCTCAGTAGTGATACATGAAACACATCATGAACCTGAGCCATATTTGGTGGAAGTGCAAGACGATATGCCACAGCTTCTATGCGGTCAAGGATTTCAAAGGGGCCAATATACCTTGGGCTTAGCTTCCCTTTCTTCCCGAATCGCATTACTCTCTTCCATGGAGATATTCGAAGGAAGACTTATCTCCAACATCGAACTCTAAGTCCCTTCGACGGTTGTCAGCATATCTCTTTTGCCGACTTTGAGAAGCTTCGATGTGTTTCTGGATTACTTGAACCTTCTCTGTCATGTCTTGAACAAGATCGGAACCAAGTATCTTTCTTTCTCCAACTTCATCCCAATAGGTTGGAGTTCTACATCACTTTCCATTCAGAGATTCATAAGGAGCCATATGAATACTCGAGTGGAAGCTATTATTGTATGAGAACTCAACCAATGGGAGATTTTGATCCCAAACACCTTTGAATTCTAGAGAGCATGCTCTTAGCATATCTTCAAGTGTTTGAATAGTCCTTTTAGACTGGCCCTCAGTTTGGGGGTTATAGGTCGTGCTGAAATTTAATTCAGTACTCAAAGCATGAGGAAGGCTCCTCCAGAATTTAGATGTGAACCTTGGGTCACGGGCAGAGACAATTGAGAGTGGAACACCGTGCAATCTCACCACTTTTTTCACATATATCTTTGCAAGTTGATCAAGTGAGAGATCTTCTCGAATAGCGATAAAATGGGTAGTATTGGTGAGTCAATCAACCACAACCCATATTGCATTATTTCCCTTTGACATCTTTGGGAGACCCGTGACAAATTCCATAGTAATGTTTTCCCATTTCCACATGGGTATAGGCAATGGCTGCATCATACCCTTGGACTTTTGTCGCTCAGCTTTAACTTGCTGACATACCAAGCACCTTGATAAATATTCCACAATCTCCTTCTTCATGTTATCCCACCAGAAGTGTTCTCAGAGATCACGATACATCTTGGTACTCCCAGAATGGATAGAGAATGTTGAGCTATGTGCATTGTCCAATAGCACATTCTTTATCTCGGGTGATGATGGCACACAAATCTACGTTCCAAACCGAATCACACCATCATTGTCGATATGGAACTCTTGCAGCTTCCCTTCCTTTACTGCATTCACCCTCTTTTGTATCTCCACATCATCCCTTTGTGATTGCTTAATCTTCTCTTGGATGGATGGTTGCGCAATAATTTGGGCAAGGTAGGATGTATCCCCTTCCCTCATGATTTCCAAATCCATTCTTTGCACATCCATGAAGATGGGTCTTTCTCAATCCGCAACATGGATAGAGTAAAAGGTTCTTTTCTGCTTAGAGCATCATCTACCTTGTTTTCCTTTCCAGGATGATAATGAATAGAGTAATCATAATCCTTGATTACCTCTAACCATCTCTTTTGATGCATGTTGAGCTCCTTTTGTGTGAATATATACTTTAGGCTATTGTGGTCGGTGTATATATCACACTTTTCACCATAAAGGTAGTGCCGCAAGATTTTCAAGGCAAAAATCACGGCTGCCAGCTCTAGATCATGCGTCAGCTAGTTCTACTCATGGATCCTCAACTGTCGTGAGGCGTAGGCTATCACATTATCATTTTTTCCTGAGTACCCAACCCAAGCCTTTCTTTGAAGCATCATTGTATATCTCAAAACTTTCACCACTTTTTGGTAGTGTGAGTACATGGGCAGTGATCAGCCTTCTATTTAGCTCTTTGAAGCTTCCCTCACATTCTTCCGTCCAAACATACATTACCCCTTTCCTTGTTAACTTAGTTAGCGGGCTTGACAATCGTGAGAAGGTTCTCACAAAACGTGGGTAGTACCCAGCTTATCCAAGAAAACTACGGATTTCTGTGACACTAGAGGGCCTGGGCCATTCCTCAATCGCCTTTGTATTTGAAGGATCCACAGAAATTCCCTCACTTGTGATCACATTTCCCAAGAACGTGACTTGATTCATCCAAAAGCCACACTTTCTGAACTTGGCATACAAATTCCCCTTTCCTAATTTCTCCAACACAAGTCTTAGATGTTCTTCATGTTCCTCCTTGCTCTTGGAGTAGATGATAATATCATCGATAAACACTACCACAAATTTTTTGAGGTAATGTCTAAAGTCTCTATTCATCAAATCCATGAAGATTGCAGGGGAATTAGTAAGTCCGAAGGGCATCACCAAATACTCATAGTTCCCATACCTTGTATGAAATGTAGTCTTCTGAATATCTTCCTTCTTCACCTTTACTAGATGATATCCAGAATGAAGATCCACCTTTGAGAAGTATTTATCTCCTCTTAATTGGTCACACAAGTCATCAATCATTGGGAGAGGATACTTGTTCTTTATGGTGATCTTCTTGAGATCCTGATAATCGATACACAGCCGCATGGTTCCATCCTTCTTCTTCAGAAAGAGAACTGGTATACCCCAAGGCGATGTACTAGGGTGTATGAACCCTTTGTCCAGATGCTCTTGCAGCTGCTTCTTTAACTCCTCAGTTCTATAGGAGCCATCCTATAGGGGCACATCGAGATAGGAGTATCTCCAGGTATGAGTTCAATTGAGAACTCTACCTCACGATCCAAGAGAATTCCAGGTAACTCTTCAGGAAATACATCACCATATTCCCTCACGATGGGAATTTCCTCATGGTTGGAACATTACTTTGACTCAACCATTTGGGTGAGGTATGCTTATTCATAGGGAATCAACACCCACACCATTGAAGAAATTTTCAAAGGAGATTCATGATCTTCCTTGCATTTGTAGAGGAGCATGGGATGGTTCGAAATATAAAAAGATATTTCATTTTCCTGACAGTTGATATGTGCTCTATATAACAAGAGCCAGTCCATTCCCATTATAGCGTCAAATTCCACCAAAAGAAAGTATTAAGAGATTTTTCGGAAGAATCTTCCCACATACGTCAATAGGAGAAGATTCAAACACTTGGGTTGCAATGATTGAACAAATTGGTGTTTTTATAGATATCTCTACTTCAAGGTTTCAGGGCTTCGATTCGGTAGTTCTAGAAAACTTGCAACATATAAAGGAATGCGTAGAACCTGAATCAAATAATACTTTTTCCATTATTGAGTGAATAGGAAGTGTACCTTATATGACTTCATTATCATGATCCACCTTCGCAGTAGTGATGGCATAAGCCTTCCGTTGTTCCTTTGGCTTTGGTGGCTGCTGACGCTGATTACCCTCAAGAGCTCAAGGTTTAGTGCACTGGTTTGCATAGTGACCAAGCTCCCTACAGTTGTAGCATTGAACCACTAGTGGTTCTCTCCTTTCATCGGGTACATTATCCTTCCTTTTCGTGTCTTTTTGACACTCTTGAGCATGGTGTCCTTATTTCCCACACTTGATGCATTTCCCCGTCCCTTTGAGGTAGTTCCCATGGTGCAACTTCCCACATTATTGGCATGTGAGTCGTTGATTTTTCATCCCACCTTTGTCATTAGATCCACCAGCTTGAAACTCCATTCTTATTTTCTTATCACCATATCCATGGGACCATTCTAAAAACTCCATATCCACTTTGAGAGCACACAGAAAAAATTCTTCATAACTCCCAAAGTCTCGAATTGCAAGAGCCTTTTGAAGGTGTGGTTTTAATCCACTAAAGAATATATCAATTTTGCTATCATTGCTGATAACAAAACCCGAAGCATAGACTGTGAGCCTTGTAAAATTAGATTCCTAGGTTGTGACAGATTCTCCTTCTTTTTTCTTAAGCTCTATGAATTCTCTCTCCATCTTCGTGCGAAGAGTTCGTGGGAAATACTTATTAATAAACATTATCTTAAAGTCTTCCCATTCCATCTCTTCAATTTCCTCCCTTGGATTGGGGTTCTTAATCAAATCCCACCATTGATCGACTTCTCCATCTAGATGATAAACAACTACAGTCACCTTCTCCATCTCAGAACAGTGAAGCACAGAAAATATCTTCTGCATGGAGTTGACCCACTGTTCCGCAACTAGTGGATCAGAAGACCCACAAAACATCGGTGGTTTTTGCTGCATAAAACATTCGATAGCTAGTTGATCCCTCTTTGGTGAAGGAGGACGTTCACCATTATTATGGTTATTATTCATAACCTGAGATAATTGGGTAAGAATCGCCATGAAGTTTTTAACTCCACCTCCCAAATCACTAGGGTTGTTGTTTGGGCAATCGTTTCATTGGCCCTCACATGAGTTGTTGACCTGGTTTCTCCTAGTTCCCACCATTTTCTAAAATAAAAATGGATAGAACAAAACATAACTAAACAATTCGTGAATAACTTATTCATTTAGACAACTAAACCAAAAACATAACATATGGGATCCCTAGGTAAATATTCTTGTGTGCATATTTGTAATTAGTCTCATACTAGAGGTTTTCTCTAGAGTTCACTAATCCTAATTCCAAAATTACCTAAACCTCCCTCTAATACCAACTATAGAGACCCGAAATTTTCTTACATTTATATTACATCATTTAAAAGATAAACAACATAATAGTATTACAAATAGAGGATCCAAAGGTTTATTATCTTGGGAAAACTTGGACCACACATAACAAATACAACATCAACCATAAATATTTATTTAATTTCTTCTTCACAAGATTCTTAGTGGCACTTGTCCTCTCCTTAGTACATGTAGCCACCTGAGGCTATACATAAAATGGGGTGAGATAGAATCCCAGTAAGAGTATAGATAAGAACAATATAGAATGGGGTGAGCATAATCATAACATAGGCAAAAGATCATGAACATGAGAGGAGCATAAATAAAAGACCTGAAATGTGGCAATACATAAAAATGAAACATCATGTCATAATGGTTAACTACCAAAAATACTTGTGAACCAAGCTAGCATATTTCTCACACATAATTTCATATTTAATCATGATAATCATCACCTTACCCTGTGCATTGGAGCGCTATATAATTCTGAGCACACCCGTCACATTTAAACATTCATATTGTGCTATATAATTTCTGGCGCACCCGTCACATCATAACATTATCATTTATCATGCATGCCAAAATGAACAAATAACATAAATGAACATAACTAACCAATGAAAAGGAATGGGTTCCATCTCATAAGAACACATTCATAATCTTTGTTTTCCCAAAAGAAAGAGGGAACAACATACTTGATACAAGAACCATCAACCTTGAATGAGCGGTAAAAGTTGAGTCCTTAAGAGAAGAGTTCATTTGGAAAACATTTATATTGGCATAAACATCATTATAAAACATGTATATCCCAGAAAATGAAGTACAATTATTAAAAAATGAACTTTATAGAGTGAGCATATCAAAAATGGAGTGAAATAGGTAGAACCCGAAGGAAGAAAATTGGGTTCGAGATTTCCACTTACCTTGTACCCGAATGCCTCCTTCTCTTTAATGTCTTGTATAATGACATTATATTCATAAATTAGAAATTCAAGAACCTTTTATACATTAATAGTGTTCATTATGGTTTCATTATGTTATATTATGTACCTTTGGATGACTCATAGAGTTTAAAAACATTGTTCGGGGATGTTCGTTTTTGTGGATTTCTTGAGCGGTCCACTTGTATTCTTAAATTGAAGTTCGGGTAGATCATGGGTAAACATCCAGAAATTATATTACATGTTATTAATGATATTACATGAGCTTGAATGATTTTATAATGAATTATATCAGATCCATGTGGTTGAATCATTAGATAAGAATTAAATGATGTTTATTTGGGTTAATTTGAGCGGTTTTTGGATCACAACGAACATGTTTTAACTTTTCACTTGGTAATATGGACATAGGTTATTTACAGAAATTAAAATAGAACATAATACATATAAAATATTCTGTTACAACCATAAAAATGGTTTTATGACCAGATCTGAAGGTATAAATGGAAGAAGAGAGCATGTCATTTTTGAAGGTGATAAATTAACACCTCATGAACAACGTTCTCTTTAATAAAATAAAAGGAAGAGGGAAAGGGGGTTGGATGATATAATATCCCATTATAATAATAAAATTATAGTATATGTATAAAAATGGAGTTAAAAAACAAGTTGGATGAATATAGGTGCGGAGAGATCAAGAAAGGAACTTCAACATGAAAGGGAATTAAATGTGAAGAGGGAGGGAAATTACCTCTTAAATCCTTCTATTGAGAACCTCCTTAAGGGCTTAAGCTTTGCCTTTTGATGAGACTAGAAGCTCCTACATGTGGGGGAGGGGCTAGGGAAGGTTTTTTGGGAAGATTTTAGAGAATTCTTAAAGCTTGAAAGGTGTGGTTTGGCAAGATGAGGGGGAGGTCTTGATTATACATGAGGAGGGAGGTGTTTTGGTATAAAATATTAAATAAAATAATATATCAAGAGTTAGACTTGTAATAGTATTTTTTTGATATCCTAAATCATATATTAATATTATATAATTCGTTTTAGGCTTTAATTCTTCTTTATAATTCGAATTCATTAATTTATTAAAAGGAAAGTGAAAGAAAGAGAAAAGGACAATTTAAGAAACTACCTTTTGACGTTATGCTTTGGAAAGTTTTTTTTAGCTTTGTGAATTGTATTTATTGTATTTAAAGGAAATATTTATGAAATTTAATATGTTTTGGACGAAACTAAAGTTCAAAAATGATTATGCCATCATTACATCATTAATGATGCAATTTAGTATACACTGATTATACGAAAAACTGTATTTTTTTTACTATTCACCCGAAAATTGAAGTATTTCAGAATAAACCAAAAAATTTACCCCTACCATTTTTCGACATGTAGAATCCAAAAATGATGTCTATTTTTCAAAAATAATTTTCTAAATATTATAAATTTAATATTTAATTAAAATCATAATTTACATTAAAAAACAGTTTTTAAGATTAAAACTGATTTTTAGTTCTTCCAAAAATTACATAGGGTCTTATAAAATTATCTAAAAACTATAAGAAATTTATTCAATAATTTATGAATACATTTTAGGGAAATAAATATTATTTTAAATTAATTAATTAATTATAATTAATTATTTATGACTTACAAAATACCAAAATGTTTACTAAGGTTAAATTGTCAATTTCTAAGATGTCTAAATTTTATTTAATTAATCATAGGTAATGTTACTCTTATGTTGGATGATTTACTATTAAAAAGGGTCATATTAATATTCATAAGGGTATGTTACTATTCATAAGGGTAGGTCACTATTCAAGAAAAATTATTTTTGTTTCATTTGACTCCAAAAATCATCTTGAACACAACCGTGTATGTCAGATTTTCAAAATTCCAAACCCAGGAGTGACAAACTTATGTTTAAAGGTCGCTTATCACTTAGTAGTTCATTATGTTTTGTTTTCATTTTTTTTATTACACAATTTATAATAATGGAATTTCCATTGAGAATATTTGGGTCGTTACAGGGGTCTCTACCTCTGATCAACAAAGGTCTTCAAGAGATCATGTGCCACCTTCATCCATCCCAAATCCATCTAGATCTTCTTCATAATCTTCACCACATCTTGGATAGTACTTCTAAGACCCTGACTTTGGTTCAAAACAATAGAGATCAAAATTACTATCCATATAGTTCCTAAATTAGGACCATGAAAATGGATGAGTTACATTTATTATTTTAGGGAAAATAAACCAAGGTCATGTTATTTACCCAAGACCTAGAAAAATCAATAATTCAATACTACAACATATTATCTAGAATTTGGATAGAATTAATAATTTTACCATCTATATAGGTATAAAAATTAGTTCCAATGAATAACTATGAACTAAAAGCATGCTGCAATCCTCTCCAGTCACATTAAGTAAACTAAGTTTCTTGATTAGTGTTGATGGTCCTCATAACTCCTTGGATACTTAACATATTTTCCACATAATTCCTTAATAGAACATCCATGGTACTTGACTACCAAATCTCTATGGAATAGGCTACCTTTGGTAGTTTGTCCAGGATCACCCAAACGATATCATATCTTCCCAGGGTTCAGGATAACTTGGTGATAAAGTCAATCAAGATATCCACCCACATGTACTCAAGGACGTCCTTAATATGACCCCCCAAGACATAGTCCTCCTCTTTCACCTACTAGAAGACTAAGAATTTCACCACAAAATCTACTAATGACCACTTCATCCAAGGACACCAAAGGATCCTCTTAAAACCATGATATATCTTAGATACACTTGGATGCTCCACTATGGGTGGGTTGTGAAAGTCATGAAGAACTCCCTTGTACATGTCCATCAGAACATATAACCTACCATGAAACAATATTTCATATGGTACATTCTTTGCCACCCCTATGGAGAATTAACATGACTGAAATAGTCCCTTATCCCCTCTACCTCCATTAATCCTTACTAATATTCCTCCACCTTCCATAATAGGGAAAACTTCACTACCATCTAACATTATAATCCTCTACCACTTGTCTCCACTTCTCTATTATATAAATAACTTACTCCCCTATCACCCTCCAAGCATCCTCAACCTCTAAAATGACATCTCCTCATGACATCCTACTCAACATGCTAGTAACAACAATCTATTTTCTTGGGCAATATATGATTTTAAAATCACAGTCCTGATGAGACTCTACCTACTTCCACTGATATAGATTCAAATATCATAGAGTGAAATCTTACCTCATACTTTTGTATTCAATAAATGAACAAAAGTGATCACTGATAAGGTAATGTCGTTATAGTTTCAAGGAAAACACTACCACTTCTAGCTCTAGGTCATGGGTGGAATAGTGTCATTCATGGGGAAATAAAATTCTAACCACTTCAAAAATCAATATCCTTTACTGCATTAATAAAATGTACAAATATAGATGGGAAGAATCATATAATACCTCAAAAATCACTCCAAAATCATGAAACTAAAGTATTGGGGAACATATAAATATATCATTTAGGTAGTCAATGGTTTCCTAACATTGATCAGTCTAGATGAAGTCCATATCTTTTTTGTTCTAATAAATCTATGGGGCTCTAATTCAATAGAGTTCAGAAATAAGGTTCTGATAATAAAATGCATGGATAAAGATTTAATGATCTTATGCCTTGTTCTTGGGTTCCACCTAATAAAAAACTATCTCAATCTTCAAAAGATCCATGAACATTCCCCAATATGAAACTACATTACCATGAAATTGAACCTATCATATCCAAAACATGAAATTATACAACATCCCATAGTGTTTTTTGTGTTGAGGAAAATGTAATAAAACTCTAAGGTGTTCAATATTTTCTTTCTCTGTCTTCTATCATATAAGGATATCATGGATGAAATATCCTATGAACTGGAATTATAACTCATGAAATATGGAGTTCATAAACTCCTAAACTTATATGGTGAATTTATGAAAACAAATGGAATTACAGTGAATTCAACGTCCCCCAAAATTATCTGGAAGGAAGTCTTTCGAATATCTCCATTTTTACTCTTATGATGATATATAGATTGGAACTCAATATTTAAAACCCAAAAAACACCCTTTATTTAGTCAAACTGAATATTTATACTGATAGGGGTTAATGGTTCTTGAAAAGCACCCATTCTAGATTTTGTTAGACCACAAAATGACATAGAACACTATTTACCTTCTTAGAAAATAATACTGAAGCACTCCACAATGACACACTTGGTCGAATAAACACCATTTAATGAAAGTCATCAATTTGGAATCATAACTCACACAACATCATGAGTTCTCTATGATAGTGATCCATCAAAAGTGTAGATTTTAATGGCTATAATCCTATCTCATTATAGACATAACATCAGGGGTATGGAAGAGACACAACCTCATTAGGGAATATTTCTACAAAATCATCAAAAAAACTGGGATACTCTACAACCTATGATTTATATAAATACTCCTCTAACTAGGATAAAAGTACCTTTACACGCCTTGGACATTCCAAAAAACTATATTTTCTAATGAACACCAATTGATGGCCCTCCACATCATAAAATATGAATCTATTATGAAATAAGTCAACAATTGTACACATGGTATTCAGCTAATCTATTCCATGTATGACATAGTATGGAAATATCTGTAAGAAGAAGTAGTCCCCCAATTACTGATGTTACCCCATAATCAGTCTAAACTCCTTGAACACGTAAAAAAATATCCATACCTCTAATTGGTTTGAATAAAACTATGGGTACTAGGTGTCACTCCACATCCAATCCTAATGCATAGACCAAAGTGGGTGAAATTAATGGGTTCGATGTCCCATATTCAAAAAATGTTGAAATAGGGGTAAATAGTAAACTAATCGTACCTTGAACTATATTTGGTCTCTCCAACACTGATACCTCCATGGAATATATTTATTCATGTCCAAATATGCTACCCCACTACTAAAGACCTACATGACCACCCTATGGTCTATGTACCTAACGATAAAGACCATCAAGGGGTTACCTCTACTATACCCATATATCCTTGGTAGTCCAAAAGTATGTTGATCCATATTCCGAAAAAACACAAGCTACCATTCCTACCAATACATCCTCGGGATAATCTACTTGTTTTACAGCTGAAAAGGGGCTTTACTAGCCTTGTAATACTAACCTAAATGAATGGTTTATGGGAAAGGAAATTGATAGTGGCTACAACCTCTGTAGTCATAACACACTAATAGTGATATCCTGGTAGATTCTCAAGAGTTTTCAGGACTGGAATAGAATCCAAGAGACAAAAAAGGGTTGGGTCACTTCCCAAAAGAATATCAACATCCTTGAAATCCATGATCCCCTATTTGAATTTCTATCACTATAGAAACTCAACTACCCCCTTCATGATGTATTACTACTAGTGAATTCATCTAATTAATTATGTCCACATTTTTATTCACTTATGAGTATATAAATATATCACAAATAGACTGTCTATATAATGGAACATTGGACACAATGCCTCCTCAAGATTCTGTTAGTACTAGAAGGGGACTATATACCCTGAGAGGGGGGGGGGTGAATCAGGGTATAGATATTCTATTTTAAAATTCTTCCTACCACATTGGATCTTGAACTCTATATTATAAGGGTCACTTTGTTTTATTTGATGTTGTTAACATTTATCTTTTTCTTTACTTGTTTAACTGATAATTATGCTTTAGATGCAATGTAGGGAAACAAGAAGGCAAACACAAAGATTTTTACTTGGTTCACCCTCACTAGGCTATGTCTAAGGAGCATACAATGATGATGTGCCGCTGTACCAAATCCAATAAAGCTCACTTCCAATTTACAATGTTTGGGATAAATCTCTTCTATGCCTAGGATCACTGCCTTTACAAAGTTTCGGTTCACCTCACTACTTTCCCAAGGGTCACTCCCTATGTGTCTTTATCTAGCTTACTACTGGTGGAGAGGATCACCTTCTTCCTCTTGTTTTTCTCACAACCATGGAAAGGATCCACTCATATTTTATGAACTTGTATGTCCCTTAATTATCACAAATGAATGCATTTTTCACTATATATAGATTCTCTGTTAACTTTCACCTTTCACCTGTAGATGAATCACCCATTGAACCGAAGGTAACAGGAAATTCTCCAACTTTCGTGCCGCCCTAGAGTGACTGACACGCTTCTCTGAGCTTGGCGCGCTTCTCTATTCTTTGGAGTGATTCTCCAAGACTGGAATGCTAGTGTCACCTAACCACTTGCACAACACTCCCTTCTCCAAATCAGAGCATGGGATACCAAACCCCTTTTACGCCCAAACCAACATTGGCGCACAACTTCTGAATATCATTATACTAGCGCAACCAAACCACCACTTGCGCACCCACACCACTTGTGTGACTAGAGCTCAAAATTTCTCTATGTATTGTGCTTATGTGAAAATAAGGAGGCATATCCCTATATTTATAGGCATTATGGGAACCCTGATCACTAGCGCACAACTCTCCTCTCGGCACACAAGTCCAGCCACCCGAGCCTCTATCTCCCTAGTCACTTGTGCACCTGAACCAAAACATGGGATCCCCTCTTTCCTTTGACATATTTTGATGTTCTAATTTTGAAATCATATGGAATGAAAGTTTCTAAGATTCCAAGACACTAGAATGCAAGTCCCTTTTCCAAAAACACTATTCTCCATTTGTCTATTTTGAGGCCCAACAATTTGGAAAACATTGGAAAACGATGCCACCTTGTATCTGCTATTTTTGTATCACCTCAATACCTTCAATTACTTTTTCAAGGTTCTTCTTTCAATCATGGATAGAAAACAATATCTCTTGAACCCAAGAAATCACCATGTAAACCCGCTTTGTCAAAAAATTGGACATCACGGTCTTCTTTGTCTACAAACACAACATGGAGGCCCACTTTGTCAACAAACACAATTGCTAAAAAAATTATTCTATGATACCTTGAAAGATTTTTTCCAAAAGATTCCATACTCATGAATCCTCATTTTGAAAAATATTAAGAGTGAAACAATAATGGTCATATGTCACCAACTACTACCACCACAAAAATAATCTCACCACATAAAATAGCCAAATAGAAACAAATAATTCTCTTTCTTATTTACATCTATGACTAGTTTCTAGATTTTATAATCTACTAACCAAGCTCCATTTAATTTCCATTTGATTCCATATTTAATTTCAAACCATTCTCTATAATAAGTAATATTTATTTTCATCCATTTCCCATTTAGTTTCAACCAATTAACACACATTTAATTCTAGACAATTTATTTAATTCATTCACATTCCATTTTATTTCATCATTTCCAATCTCTTTCCATAGTTATCAGGAAACTAAAAAAATTGAACCATACAATAAACCTAGCATCTTACAATAATCATCAACCACCCACTATAAACCATCCCTCACCATGTACCATTAAAAAACCAACTATAGTCATATATCCCAAAATATTTTATATCCAAATGGTCAACACTATTACCATACAACCCCACAATAAAAAAGTATCAAAATATTGAAACCAGCACACATAAAAACATATATCAGCCCCCATAAAAAAATTCCAATTAAATGTGGGATTTGAGAACATTTCACCATATTCTACATGGGTACTTTAACAGAATTTCCATATTTATAGACAACCTATTCATAGAAATATATACATTCTTAAACATTTATAAATGAAGAGTTCAAGAAAAAATCTATAGAAATGGTTCATATCTTCTAACAACTATGAAAAACACTATATAAAAATTTAAATGTTTCAAAAGGAATCAAGTGGTAATAATAAGGAAATCAGTAACCACATGTGAACTCATACCTTTTCTTTTCTAATTATTAAGGCCAATTTATTATTTGTTTAAGTAAATTATTATTATCCTTAAAAAGTAAAATTATCTTGATAAACACATAGATTAAAAAAATAAGAAGAGATCTTGGGTCCCCTATATCAATAAAAGATTCTTGAATCTACTACACAATTATAAGAATTTTAATGATTATAGGATTAATATCACACTAAGAATCCCTAAAAAATATAAAAAACAAGATCCCCCATCAATCTCTCACTCCAATATCTCCCAACCCAACAATTATAATGACCACATCATTCTCTAAATAAGAATATAGGATTAAAATAAGATATGAAAGAATATGAATCGACCTTTGGTTTCCAAGGATTAATCACTTGAATTTGAGAGTCTAATATTCTAAAAAGATGTTGAAATACCTCCCAACAATGCACATATTCCAACCACTAGTTAAGAGAAACATCAGTATATTGATGTGTTTTGAAGGGGGTTTCAAAATTCTTAACAATATATTTTTAAAGAGACAATGACACAACACAAAATGAAACACCTTAGTGAATATTTATCCAACCAAAACTATTGTGAAACACTATGGTGTACACCACAATCACCCTTTGGCCCATCCTAATGTATAATTCACACCATATATCCTAGTGAGATATCTGCCTTGGATAACCGTACAATTAAACCAATGAACATGGTCTTAGCCACCATCAAATAGGCATAAACACCAAAACTAAAATCTTTAATCCTATATTCTACAAGGCTTCTTCAACACCATATAAAACCAACCTATAGACTTACTATTCCACAACTCACCTCAATTTCACAACCATTTTAGAATCTATAGAGATAGTAAAACCTTTATACTGAGCCTCTAATTCACAAGACCACGTCTATGTTGTAAGAGGTCATTATACAAGATAACATTACATAAGGCACATGAGCCTCAATCCAGTTGGTGAGGAGTCACTAGGTGCATCCAAGAGACCTGAGGTCAAATCCGGGTGGAGGCATATCTTCGTGTACTGTAGAAGGCACTATTTGGTAATGTAGTAGCGAAAACTATTAATCCATCTAGGCCTTTGGGCCACCGGTTTGGTCCTCGAGTCCTGCAAGGCTTTCGGGCCACCCATGGCCTTCGGGCCACCCATGGACTTCGGACCAGTTGATTCTCAAGGCCTTTGGGCCACCTTTAAGGCCTTAGGGCCACCCCATGTCCTTCCAGAAACATGAATACAGGCCCCATACACACTACAAAAAAAGGAGCAGCCCAAGAAGAGGATTCAGAGCAGGTGCACTCACTAGAGAAGGGCCAAATGGATTGTCATAATGAGAGGGTATGGCTATGCCATCGGTACCAGCCTGTTCTTGCACAGGAAGCCTAGCCAGACGGTCATGAAAAAGTGGAGAGCTACTATCAGGATGTAGATGTTGGGGAGGGGCAGTTTCTTGTAGATAGTCTGGTTTAATTTCCTAAGACCTTCGGGTCATGTAATCTCCTAAACCTATAGGCCTTGTAATCTCTGAGCCTATGGGCCTTGTAAGAGTTCCCCCTCATCCCTTGAAAGGAGGGTTATAAAATAATAAATAAAAATGAAGGCCTTCAGGCCATTCAAGCATAAGCATTAAGCTATGTTGATTCTACCGATAGATCCATAAGGCCACAAAAATGGGTTCTCCTAGATTATATGTTACAACTGTTATCCACACCATAGCCATTCTAAAATTGGTAGAGCCACAAAAACCAATCATCTCAAGGATCTACACCACAAGACCTCCACTACTCTAAAAGCTCCTCAACCACACCAATTCTCACAAAATTATTCCATCACCTCATCATATATTAATTTTATCTACTACTCCTCCTCTCCCTCCTCAAGATTCCTCCTGATGTCTCTATCACCTAAATCTATATAAAGTAATGATTTGGATGATTCATTCCATTACATTCACATCTAATTCGAAAAAATTATAAATCTACTATGTGTTTTCCAATTATGGGTGGATGATTTATAATATTATGAAAAAATTAAAAAGTGGTAAAATTGAATTGGAAATGAATAAGAAGTATAAAATTAGTGAGATAATTATTCTTGATGAATAATTTAAATGAGTTAGAATATAAATTGGTATATTATTATTGAAATTTTAAAAATAGTATAATTAAGATGTAGAAATTATTTTAAATATATTTATATGATTATAAATTATGAAATTGATGGATGTGGAAGTAGTTGAATGGTTGAAAATGAAAAATGGGATATATGAATATGAAATTCATTATTCAATGATTCTTATTATTTAAAATTCATGTATAAATTATTATTATTTTATTTATAGATTGTGGAAAAATTTAGTGTTGTGAAATGATTATAATGATTTGTAAAATAGTATTTATGCACCATTATTAAGCATAGATCTTGGAAGGATGAAATATATAAAAAATAATAATAAGAAGTTAGAGGGGTGTAATTAAGTGTTTTTATACTGGTCCTTCAAATTTTGCATGGTGATCATTTGATATTCATAGAAATTATACCGAAGAGTTCATGAAAATTTTAAATAAAGTGGTAGAGAGTTACATGGTGTTAAATCCATATATGCACAGGTTTGTGCAACATTTAGAAGGGGACATATAACTTGATTCAAGAGATGTGTTTTGTTTATCATATTAATTGATAGTGATCAAACTCAAATCAATTATAAATCCCAAGATAACTACTATAATGTTAATAAATAGATTTGTGGATGTGGTATTATATGATGTTTTATTTTATTAATTAGAAATGATCCTTTTTATATGTGGTGCCTATGAGAGGAGGTGGTGGATTTTTTTGGATTCCTTTGATATAATTAATGTTTGTAATGATAATAATTACCCCTTATAACATAATTTGTGGTATAACAATAAGGGTTTATAGTTTATCTATTCTATGGTGTGATTATATCCCCTATATAAATTATAAATTTGGTGATCTATATGCGATAATGAGCTGATTAGGGGGGTATTAAACAATTTGTGATGAGTAATAGTGATGTGAATGTTGTGACTTGTGACGTGGTAGTGGTTGTGATATGTGGTGATGATTATAATAAGGATGATTTTGTGATAGTATGGATTGTATAGATAACCATAGATGATATATGTTATGTGGTGGGGATAATGTAGGGTGAGGAGGGAAGAGTCTTTGAGTGTGGACACCCTATAATACAAAATGAGTATTTGCTGGTAGATACCCAAATGATTCATTTTGGGGTAGTGAGATTCCTAGAGGGTGGATGCTAAAAAAATTGATGGGAATCCCTAAAGGTGTAAAATAGTCTAACAAATGGATGTAGATATACATATGGATATTTTCAAATTAGTGGATAACTACTTGATGAAATAGATTATTTAAAGGGTTAATTAAAGGTGGATAACTACTTGGTCAATGTGAAATTATAGTGAGGTCCTTATAGGTGGTAAAATATATGATAATATTATAGTGATGATCCTATGGGTATAAAAACACATAACTGTGGATTTTTTATTGTTGAAAACATAGTGGTGGTTTCATGATTCCATGTGATGAGGAAAATGATGTGGTTTTATACGTAAAATGGTTATTTGGTATTGAATGGAAGTGTGTCACAAACCGAATCTAGTTTACATCAAAACCAGCCGCAAACCTGTCTCGTGAAAAGGCCATAAGATAATTACCTATCCCCACTGGCTTGAAAAAGTTCCCGAGTATCATTTATTTTGGTTTGGGAATGATTTACTCGAATATGGAAGCATAAAACATCAAAATCAATTGATAATCCAAATCTGAAAAATTCATACCAAATATAGAACTGAATACATAGGTATAATCATAGTACAATAGGTCCAAATATAAATAAAAACTATATAAAATATTCCACAAATACTCCACATGACAAGGGGTCATCACCCTCGAGCTGTCTCTGCAACACCGTACCATAGGAGGGGACTAACAACCCAAACTGCCTTCACCCGAGGTGTTGCCTTTACCTATGTCAAACATAACAAAGTATACTTACAACTAGGGGTTGTAATTAGGGTTTGAGTATAATCCCAATAGGATACCACCCAAATATTCCAAAGATTATTCAACACAAGGTGAAAAAGCACACAGTTTTAATATGTACGGAAAAGCGGTGACAAATTCCAATAAATGCAACTTTAAATTGTAAACAGTTTTCAGAATAAAACATCCAAAATGTAACAAATTTTAATGATAAATGGTATCTACTATAATGTACACCCAAAAAAACCCTAATAAAAGGGTAAATACCACAAATACAATGAGCACCAAAACCGGGAACACCCCTAAGCTCTAGATAGTCTCGAGCCCCATGTACCTCGTACCACAGTGTAAAATTTCCATGTCACAATCCATTCCCATGCACGAGCCACTAGTAGGAACATACCCATAACCTATTAGTCCCCAAAAATCATCCATATAGTTTAGTTAGATTTTTTTTATCCATTTGTCTTAGTGAAATATGGATAAAACCCATCCTGATCACTAGCGTACTAGTACATATCCGCCCACCTAGGTACCCGAGTTTCCCCCTTTGTGATAAAACAATTTCTAAATGACACATACATCCTTTTTCATGTAACAACACCACTACTGGTCACATACAAACAATAAAATATCTATACACACTTTATACCACTTAAAACACACAACACAACATTTTGATTTTCAATAAAACAACTTCTCAAATATCGCATTGATTTCCACCCAAAACACCTTAAAATCCCTACTTTTCACACCCTGTGCACCCTTATAAGTCACAAAAACAAAAATATAAACCCAATAACTTTAAATGGAACCAAAAAATCAGTTATAGGGCAGCCCCATATGAACCAATAAGTGATATCTTTGTAAAACACCCCATTTTCACACAAACATGGCACTTAAAGATCATATGCTTCACAAACACCATTAAAACAAATTTTTGTAGTAACAACCAAAGTATATAAACATTAAAAACATGATTTTTATCCCTAATACATTTCAATAAAATCAACTAAGTAGTTATAGGTCATACCCATATGAACCAATAATATATTTCTATGAAAAATCCCCAATTTCACATAAAAATGGCACTTAAACTCCATTTGATTTAAAAATACCACTAACACCAATTTTTGCACCAATAATAAAATGATATAAACATAAAAATATTATAAACATATAAATATAAGTCACAAGGATTTCATACGCCTGGAATCACCTTCCAAAGTTGTTAAAACATTGAATTCATTGTGCGAAAATTCAATCGCACCACCGTTGCACCTCAAGGAAGGTAGATTGAGCCTAAAATCAAAATATTAGACCCAGAAAACACAATGTTAAACCATAGGTTCTAAACCCTAACCTCTGGTAATTTTTGACTTCAAGGAAATTGGAATAAAATTCATAAAAAGTGGAGGAACTAAGAGGAAGAAACACTCACTTGAGATTGTGTGAAGTTCCTCCGCCAAATCCCCCTTCAAAATAGAGTTCCAATGAGGGTTTGAAAGGCTTGGAAGGCTTCCATGGCAGAAATGGTCGAATGAGGGAATAAAGGGAAGAGTTTGGACAAATATAAGGAGTGGAATCTTGGAATTTCAAGAATATTTTTAATGACATAGACACCTTGCACGGTTTGGATGCACGGTTTTGTAAACCATGCGGTCAAACTGTGCGGCCTGTTCTGTCCACCCAAAAAGTGATGTTTTCCCTCCAATTTCAGGGGGTCCAAGGAGGAAATAAAGGCCAAGGATAGGGGGAAATAATACCCCAAAGAAGACCACATTTCACCCCAAGACGCGTCCAACTCAAGGGTTCAAACCACCTCAAAAACATACCCCACAACTGGTGCCACTAGGATTTTCACGAATACCACTCCAAACCACTTCAACCTCCTACCATACCTTCAATAAAATAAATGTCTAAATAACATAAAAAACTTATAAGAATAATTACTTAGATCAAGAACACCCAAGACACAAAATCTAGTCATGGAACCCCCGGAGACCAAGAGAAAACCAAGAAACAAAAGTGGATTTGAAACAAAGGATGGAAATTGAAAATCTGGGTGTGCAAATTCTCCCCACCATAAACATTTACGCCCCTAGAAAGCCACAACAAGGCCAAAAGCAGAAATAAAACACAACCGAAGACCATGATGGACTCCCTTTCCATGTTTTTACCCACTTCAAAAGGGCCAAACACCTCCAGTTGATAAAAAAATAATACTCTCACCAACCAAAACTTAACCAACATACCTGAAATGATCCAACATATTCAAACTAAATCCCAAAACATAACACTTCAAACAATACCAGATGATGCTCAAGCAATCAAAATGAAACAAACCACAAACTCGAATAATGCTACCACAAACATACATAAACAAAACAATTGGGTGTTCTCCAATCCTACATTAAACCAAGTAAAAAATTAGTGGACAGATATCCTTGAAAGAGACTACCTGCAACCAAGAAAACAACAAGGAGAAAAACAGGTCATTGATACGGGGTGACCCGAACGGACTTCTATCCACAATGGATAACTTAATTTCTGAGAAAAAATTAGGACACCAATTGGGGGAGGCCAAAACAGTCTACCCAACATAAGGGGTAAACTAACACTATACATTTCCCAATAGAACTTACATAAAACTCATAGTGGGTCTCCCCACCATAAGAACCAACCATCTTAACGGACCAGCATGGGCCGGTACAGAAAGACCCCAAAATTTAATGATTTGGTATGGCTGCAATGTTAGTCCACATGGTTTGGGAAGTTATGAACTAAGCACACAAATCATTCTGTCTGCATGGCTTCCTGGCACATGGTCACTACTAATCGTGCACAAATAGTGTGATCAACCTGTCTAGCCAAATCTCAAACCATTCTCCAAAAACCCTATGGAAACCAAAGGGGGAAGGAATGACATTGGGTGATAGCATGGACACGAGGTTCTCACACCTCTTTCCATTGAATGGGAAAAAACAAGATGAAAACCCGAAAGGTTTAAACTATCCCCATCTTTCATTAAAATGATAGGACTTTGTAATTGTATTTTAACGACCCTAAGATTTCCCCTAACTACGGACCAACTTCACTTCAATACCAATGGCTAGAGCTCAAATGATTGCAGCATCTTTGGCCTTGTAGTTAGGCATTGGAAACCCCCTGAATGGAACTTCTCCATTCAGTTACGTGAAAAATATACCTTGATCCTAGATGGTTTTACTAAGACATAACACATTCCAAACTCACTCACTTTACCCTAACCTGGAATTTCACTGAAACAAAGGCTTATGATATGCACACACATCACACCTTGTTTCATCGAGTGAGAAACAACATAATGAAAGGGAACATAGAAACACCTTCCTATAGAATATATGATTTTATAATTCCCTGAAGGGAGGCTTGCATCCGACAAAATAGAGACTCTCATAAGATTTCACAACCTTGATCCTTATAGTTAAATGAACACATTCCATCATAAGGCATCACTGAACATGCCCATTACATCTAAAAAAGACGCAAGGAGAGAGACCTTTTGGTAAGTCCCAAACATCACATGATTCCAACAAGCATCCACAGTGGACACTCTTGGCCATATTTTACACACTGGTGGCCAAACATGAACGCTTGCATCGATGAGACTTACAAAAGACCCAAATTCATTTTATGAAATCATTCTACAATGAAAAACCTAAACTACATTCACCTTCAACGACACATGAAACATAAGAAACTATGGTCTATTTCAACCTCCCACAACCACTATCCCACTACAAGGGAATCCGCATAACCAAAAAATAAGAGGGGTAAACTCAATCTCCAAATCTAAAAAAGAATGTACTTATGTTGATCAACTGGAGGTTAATCCAATGAATATTTACCATGGGCCACACATGAATCATGCATCAATTCTTTATGTGGGCATACCCTAGCCAAAAAGAAAACTCATGGTCACAACCATTCTTGTCATTTGGTCACAACATAACAAAAATCTAAACTGAAAACATGAGGGGATCCACCACATTGGCCTCCCAAAATTTTTCGCAAAAGAGACCACTGACCAATGCTCCATTCTAAGTATCGACAAAACACCAACCCAAAACATCGTTTAAAAAAGAGGGGTTCTTGAACTCTAAATAACCCACAATAAAAATCCCAAAAACATATAATCCAAACCTCCCAACCACACATCATCAAAACACAACACTTTCCTTCAGAATAATTCTTAGAATAAAAAAGTAGTGTTGGTGGGTTGTGCACTTACCAATGGTATCTCATGAGCCACGCACATGCATGTTCACATGCCACACCGAGCACCCACCTCATATCCATCCTAAAACTCATCTAGTCGTGCCATTAACCATCCATATTACCATATAAACCCATGCATTTGGTAACCCTTGAGAACACCAAATACTAAAACCAAACCTTTCCTCTTTTCAAAATGAAAACCTTTTTAACCACACGTTACCTTTCTCAAATCTGCTAACCATAAAATCAAAACACAATTTAAATATTACAAACCAATTTATAAAATCACCCATAATTTAATAAAAACTCACTTTCATTCCCTTCACAACTATTTCAAAACATTTCAGCCCATTTCAAAACACTTCTAATTTCATAAAAAATACCATTTCATAAATCTCAATTTAATTAAGAACTCAACTCTTCTCATTTAAAAACAAGGTTCTAAAATTTCATAAAACTTTTTAAATTATCATTAGTTACTAAATCAAGATCCATCTTCAACCACCACACATAAATTATAGCACACTTAATTCAATTCAAAACACATTCCCATGGTTTAGAAAATTATACTGGAAACACATTTTCAAAACCCACTTTAACATAATTCATTCTTTCAAAATAGGAGTAAACACATAATTTACCCTTTATAAACAATTATAAAATTTTATTTCTATACTTTCATAAATAAAAATAATTCCAATTTACTAGAAAATCATTGCAAAAAAATTCACACTCCTTAAAATCAAGTCATTTTTTCTTTAAAAAAACAAATTTCCAAGATTCCAAAACAAAGAGACACAAGACAATGTGAGAGGAAACTAGTATCAGTGGTTGACTTGGACATATAGTTGGAGGCCATATTCCAATCACTTCACCATCATAGAGAGTGTTTCTGGGAAATATTCCTATCTCTACATGGCTTTCTAGACCCTACGAGATCACTGAGACCATTGACCCAACTCTCTTTTCATTTTCCCCAATCATAAATGAACCATGAGAAATAATGAACTCAAATACAACCCAACATCCCATAGAGACATTAATTACATTATGAGGTGTGATGGCCAGGAACACTACCCATAACCAGAATGTCAATTCTCAACAATCCTAGCTCTAGACTATCCCGACTCTTCCCCAAATAACATGACCCAAAGAGTGAACATCCTTTGATAGCATTTTGTCACGAACTGAATCTGGTCGCCATCAAAATCGGAGCAAAAACCAGCCCATGACAAGGCCCTAAGTGCGTTCCCTATCCCCACAAGCTGGAAAATGTTCTCAGGTATCATTTATTATGGTTTGGGGATGATTTACCCGAATATGGAATCATAAAACCTCAAAATCAATTGATAAACCAAATCAGAAAACTTCATACCAAATGAGTTTTATACCAAATATAGTACTAAACACATAGGTCTAATCATAATAAAATAGGTCAAAATATAAATAAAAATAGCTGAAAATCATCCACACACACTCTACACGACCGATCCGTCTCCACAACACTGCACCATAGGAGGAGACTAACAACCCGAACCACCTTCACCCGAGGATTTTCCTTTACCTGTGTCAAAAATAACTGTGTATACTTACCCAAAAGGGGGGTAAGTAAGGTGTGAGACGAATAAAAATAGTATAACACCCAAATATTCCAAATATTATTCATTACAAGGTGAAAAATCATGCAATTTTAATATGTATGGAAAAGCGGTGATAAATTCCAAGAAACACTACTTTCAATTGCAAACAGTTTTCAGAATCAAAATTTCAGAATGTAATGAATTTAAATAAGACATGTCAGAGAATTTAATTTATAGCTAAAAACACCCTAATGCAAGGGTAAATACCACAAATCCAATGAGCACCAAAACTGGGAATACCCCTAGGCACTAGATAGTCTCGGGCCCCATGTACCTCGTACCTTGGTGTAAAACATCCATGTAACAATCCCTTACCATTCACGGTACACTATTATAGAACATAATAATAACCTATTGGTCCCCAAAAATCATACCTATGGTTTATTTATAGTTTTCATTATCCATTTTTCTCAGTGAAATAGGGATAAAATCCATCCAGATCACTAGCGTACTAGTACATATCCACCCACCTAGGCACTCGGGCTTCCCCCTGTGGATCAAACAATTTAAGCATTCCACATACATCCCTTTTCATATAAAAAACCACTAATGGTCACATACAATCAATACAGTATATATACACACTTTATACCACATAAAACACACAACAAAACATTTTGATTTTCAATAAAACAACTTCTCAAATCTCGCATTGATTTGCACCCAAAACTCCTTGAAATCACCACTTTTCACATAATGTGCACAATTATAATTCAAGAAATCAAAAATTTCAGCCCAATACCATTCAATGAAACCAAGAAATCAGTTATAGGTCATCCCCATATGAACCAAGAAGTGATATCTTTGTAAAAAAACCATTTTCACACAAACATGGAACTTAAAGTTCATATGCTTCAAAAACACCAAAAAAACAACATTTTGCAGCAAAAACCAAATAATATAAACATTAAAAACATTATTTTCAGACCTAATATATTTAAATAAAATCAACTAGGTAATTATAGGGTTGTCCCAAATGAACAAATAAAAAACTTCTATGAAAACCCCCTAATTTCACATAAAAAAGGCACATAAACTCCATTTTCATTACAAATACCACTAAAACCATTTTTTGAACCAATAATAAAATGAGAGAAATATGAAAATGTTATAAACACATAAATATAAGTCAGAATAATTTCATACGTATGAAATCACCTACCAAAATTGTTAAAACTTTGAATCCTTTGTGCGAAAATTCAATCGCACCACCGCCGCACCTCAGGAAGGTAGATCGAGCGTAAAATCAATATATTAGACCAAGAAAACCCAAATTAAAACCCTAGGTTCTAAAAACTACCCCTTTTAATTTTTAACATCAATTAAATTGGAATAAACTTCCTAAAAAGGGGAAGAACTAAGAGGGAGAAACACTTACTTGAGATTGTGTAAAGTTCTTCCACCAAATCCCCATTCAAAATAGAGTTACAATGAGGGTTTGAGAGGTTTTGGAGGCTGCCATGGATGAAATGGTAAAATGGGGGAAGAAATGGGCGAGTTTCGATAAATCTTGGGAGGGAAAACATGGATTTTCAAGAATATTTTTAATGACCTGGACACCTTGCACGGGTTGGTTGCACGATTTAGTAAATCGTGCAGCCAAACCGTGCAACCTGTTTTGGCCACCCAAAAAGTGATGTTTCTCCTCCAATTTCAAGGGGTTCCAAGGGGGAAACCAATGGGGGAATATAGTCCATGTACAAGGGAAATAATACCCAAAATAGGACCACATTTTCACCCCAATACTCATCCAACACTAGGGTACAAACCACCTCAACAACATACCCCACAAGTGGTTCCACTATGAGTGTCAGAAGTCCCTCTCCAAACCACCTCAACCTCTTACCATACCTTTAAGAAAATACAAGTACAAATACCATAAAAAACTTCTAGGAATAATTACATAGATCAAGAACACCCGAGACACCAAATCTAGTCCTCGAACACCCGGAGACCAAGATAAAACCAAGAACCAAAAGTGGATTTGAAACAAAGGATAGAAAGTGAAAATATGGGTGTGAGAAAGTGCGTGGTTGGATGAGTATTTGGAGATGCTTGTTTATTCATTATTTTATTTTAATTATTCCTTATGTATATTTATTTTCATGCTTCATTCACATGGCCAGATATAGTTTTAATGGAGGAACATGCTGAATACATTAATATACTCAACCCTATATTATAAAATCTATTTTTATAATATATTATACACATATAGTGGTAGTGTTGTTAGGTTTCCTTAGTTATTTACATAGTATACTTTTTTGAAGAGGATATTATATAATACATTTCATAAGGTATAAAAAAAGAAAATATGCTAGTTTTTTTAATATATAACCTAGATTATAAGAAATGTCATATATTTATATACATTATTCATATATTATTTTATTAGAGAAAATTATATTATTTATGGTGATATGGAGATTAATTTTATAAAGTGTTATCAATTCTACATATGTGTGAGGATATACCCTTGGTGTTACAATACCACTCATTTATCATTTAAAGTTGACATTGAGGGTTACACTAAAACTCTTTGCATGTATAGGAGGAGTCCGATTAATATTTGGTCATGACAGAAGGGTATCAAAATGAGATTTTTTGAATGGAGTTTGGGGTATTAATTGGAGAGGATTTATTGGTACGCAAGGAAAAAGTATCACTTAAACCTAGTATGTAATGTATACCAAGGAAACAAGTTGTATTACGCATTTTCCATAATTATCTACAAGAGAACATTGTAGGATAAAAATTGATACATTGGTAATAATATACTAATTGTAGGGTATGTTGATAGGTGGGGATTTATGCATATTATAGTTTTAGATTATGATGTTTTTTAGTTTTTTTTTCATTATATGATTGTCCATGTAGGGGTGAATAATGTGGCCATATGGATATACATTCCATGATTAAATATCATTTGGATGAGTTTGGTATATCTATTTATAGTTATGTTAATCATGTGGTATCTTCATGAGTCTTTACAAGAGTTTTTGGACCAAAAACCTTAGAAAATATATTAAAGAGTATACCGGATCACTGGATAGGCTTAAAGATAACATTTATTGAATTTTAGAAGTAGAGAAATTATTGAATTATGATTAGTATATTTCTATTCAGAGTACTGAGAATTGGTTTGAGGAGTTTGAGATAACTTTCTAGCTAATATTGATATGATTTGAGAATATTTATCCTTAAATGATGAGGTTTTTGTGAGTTTTAGCATATTTTTGGTGGACATTATGTTTGGTAGATTGATATTTCTATAAAAATAAATATAATTAGTTTTTCAAGAATGAGTTCCTAATGAAGAATATTAGCCTCAAGATGAAACATGAGATAATATTTATATATCCAGAGAATTTTTCTATTTGATATTTTTTAGTTTATCAATTTGATGTTATATTAACTTAATTTTATTATGATTAAGAAGAAATTAAATCATTATTTTTAGAGATATTACAGACAACATATCTATAAGTAATTGATATTTTTTTAGTTGTAATTTTTATTGTTATTTTAAAAGAGGATGTGATTATAGAAAATTATTTATGTAGAAAATAAATTTTAAAGGGATTAACAATTACATTTTTTCTTCAATTAATGCTAGAAATGTAATTTCCTAATTTTCAAAACAATATATGTTTAGGTGTAGCCATTAGAGTTGTTTCCCACTATGATCACATTTATATAATGTTGGTGGTACACAACCTCCTAAAATGACATAGGGTTTTTGATGTTTCTCTTATAGAAGTATGAACCATCTTCAATATATATACCCATATATTCATGGAGTCTATAAGTTGTGTGAGAAGAGTGTATCTGGTTACATAAAATCCCATCTACCCCCTCAATAAAAATTTTCATTATAGTTATGAGATAGATAATGGTTGAGAACATTGACATAGGTTTGTGCTAGAAATTGACATAATAGTGGGTTTTTAATAGAGATATATCCCAAGAATAGATAAGGGTATATATCTTGGATAAAGATCAGGAGGAGTTGTTAGTAGGAATCTTCAAGACATAAATTTTAATGAAGTGAAGAGACTATTGGTGGTTCAATGTATGATTTTCATTTACTCCAATATTGTTTCTATTTTTATTTATTCTAAATTCTCATTTTCATTTATCAATACTATCATAATTTATAACATATATTTCCAATTTAAAATATTCAGAGGCTAGTGGAGTTGATACTCTGGTTAGATATTGGACAAGGTTGGGTGAGGTGTGTAGTCGTGATCTAGTTTTGGGTAGATATCAATTATCCTAGAACCTAGTCATGTTAAATTTGTAACTATATGATGTTATCAATAAGATGGATTAGTTATACTCAGTATTAAATTATATTGGGTTTTATTGATAAACATTGATTTTTTTTTCATCGATATGTATTAGTTATAAAACGATATTTTTCTAGGGTGGAGATGGATTGAGCTATTAAGTATTATTTTTCAGTTAGTGAGACTAATTCTTTGTTTCATATGATATAGGGATAGTAAAGATTCCCCATATTGTGAGGGAATATATTGATTTGTTGCAATAGGGGGTTATGATTTTATATTTGATATGAGGGACTGAATTTTTAATTAGGATATATCATAGAGTTTCTCATATATCTATGGGAAAAAATAACATGGAACTAGAAGAGATTAAAGAGTTGAAAATTAAAATTGATGAGTTGATATAACATGGATTAATTTCATATAGTGTATCACAATAGGTTGTTCCTATGATATTTTTGATTAAGAAGGATGTGGGATTGAGATTGTTTAATTATTTTTATAGGTTGAATCAAGAGACAATAAAGAATAATTATAATTTTCAAAGGATATATTATTTTTTTATTATTTTAATGGTATGAGTTTATTTTCCACGATAGATTTTCGATCTGGATATCATGAGACGGGGGTTATGTGTGATGAAATCCAAAAATATAGATTGTTTGGTTTCACTATGATCATTTTATGTTTTTACTGATTTTTTTAAATTTAACAATTCCGAATATATATTTATATGGATATTGAATAGGTTATTTTATACATTATCTTGATTCAATTATGGTTCTATTCATTGATGATATTATGGTTTAACAAAGACATATGAGGATCATACATAGTATCCCAGTATGGTTCTAGAGTATTTCAGAGAGCATCTATTATATAGGAATATGTCTAATTTGTAACATTGTGACTCAATTACCCTATAGCTGGTGGGTATTTTTCAACATCGGCACAAGATACAAAGGATCTCTTTCTAAAGGTTTGAATAGTTTACTAGTCTTAAGAAACTATATACATACATGATTCTCAAATTACTCTTGAAAAAAGAAATATAACTTAATATTCTTATGATAAAGTTATTATTTCTTCTTGTAAATCCCTAAAATCGTTCATAGATCGCTTTATGGTATCCTAGGGAAAGGGGAAAAAAATAAATGGTGACCTCAGAGGAACAATAACAAAAACACAACATAAGCTATCATAGAGTAAATAGAACATAAATAATATAGATAACACAAAATATAATCAAATATTCCATATAAATAATAAAATAAAATGGATATATATCCATGGATAATAGAGGAACATAAATATTAACAATAAATTGTTTCATAATGATGGAGTTCATATTGTTAAACGTCATAATCAAAACATCAAGGCCATGTTCAAATATATCATAATATTACAATAAAGGAATCATTCTAAGGTATCTTATATAATTGGGTATAAATACCCCAAATATCTAGGATAGTTTGTCTCATAAGACCTATAATGAATCGAGAGACTATAATAGCCCACACCTTCCACTAACCATGTCCAATTCTTTCGTCATATGAAAAAGGATGAATAATAAATACCATAATATATATATATATATATATTTGAAAACTATCATATATAATATCATTATTTCCCCCATTAAAAAAATAAAATCATGATCACAGTCCATATAGAGTAATATGGTGGATGATATCATTACATAATATCCCTAGTAAATCATAATATTCATCAAAGTATGTTAACATATATGAAAATAATTTTAAAAGTTTACTAAAATATTGTTGAATGAAAAATAACCTTTTAATTTTGAAACCACTTATTTAAAATAAAAAAGTATTAATGATATCAATAAAAACATTTTATTTGAAAAGAATCATGTAAACTTGTAAAGAAGGCATAAAATAAAAGAGTATTCATTGTAGTGGGAAGAGGGGGTTATGTCATATATGTTAAAAAATATTATTTCTTTACTTTATAAAGGAATTTAAGATTTTCCATAGATGAAACATTAATAATATTCATTTAAAAACTTTTTAAATAAATTCAATGATGGTTTAAAATGACCTTAAGACATCATTAAATTGTAAATATGAATGGTCTTGAAGCATTTTTATAAAACATGGACATGGAAGAGAATTTTTGTTGTCCTAAGAGTAAATAATGTCGGATTTAAAAAAAAGGTTCTCTTGATTATATTAAGTACCAAAGAGTAAAAATGAATGAAAAAATGTAAAATCTATATATAACTATATAATAAAAAAATATATCGAGTTTAAAATATAATAACATTATAATTTCCTTAAAATGGATATTTAAAAATATAAAATCGGAAATAAAAATGAGATTGTAGAATTAATCTTTACCAATTTATTAAAATTTGATTCATAACCCCATTGAAAAAAATATATTCATATGAAACTATAAATACCATTAATATAATGATACCCATGATATAAAATATAATCCATGAAAGGTGAACATGGAAAATGAATCACTTCACTTTGTGGAGGTGGTAGTCCACACGTACGCATGAGCGACATTATAATTTTTAATGGGTGGAAGGTTTATTAGATAAATGATATATTATATTTTCAGAGACATAATTATTTCATAAATATATTATATATTCATTATGTCATGACTCTTCCTCGGGGCCCATTCCGTGACTACCCCAAGCCCGCCTTCCATAGGCTAGGGGCTGACGACTAGCACCAAAGGTGTAAATCCCGATAAAAGGGAAGGAATTGCATTTATATAAGTAAACAAACAGAATAGAGTACTCTAGATGAAGTAAAAACTAAGTAGACTGAGTACAAAAGTAAGTGCTGGAAAGTAAATGGGCCAGAATACAAACCCAACTGAAAGTATAGTACAATAGAAAAGAAAGAACAGCTGCAGTAAAGTAAACCAGAAACCACTGAGTCATCCTCCGGATATCCCACCTGAAGGGTGGGCACAAATGGTCTTCTAAGATCCTCGGGTCCAGTCGTCCGCTCCATGTACGTCCCACCAAGTGGTCCACCTCCAGGTATCGTCCCGCTCCACAAGACTCCACCTCAATCAGTGCTGTCTGTTGTCTGCATCCAACACAACGTAGTGCGGGCATAGCCAGTGCAGGGGTGTGTATACAATACTCAGTAGGGACCCCGAGACCCCCAAATCTCTCCCAGAATCCAAAAAGGATAAACCACAAAGGAAATATACAATCAAAAAGTATCAACCAACTCTGCTTATGTATATTCCCATACATATACCTAAGTCATCAATTCCAGTTCAGCTCCAACTCACGAGCCCAAGTACAACATAGTCCACACCGAAAAAGACATCCCAGTCCACATAGGAAAGCAAGTCAATCACATGGATGATAATGATTGAAAGTAAAGACTCAGCTCACACAGGTATACTACTCACGAAGAGGGGTGGAGATGATAGATGTAGACTCTATATCATCTCCCCTGCCGAACCCACGTAAGATCCAAGTACAAAAGTCATCACTGCCGAACCCACGTAGGAACCAAGTACAATAACCATCGTTGTCGAACCCAGGTAGGATCCAAGTACAGTATTCATCGCTGCCGAACCCACGGAGGATCCAACTACAGTCGTCCTCGCAGCCGAACCAACATAGGATCCAAGTACAGTCATCATCGTTGTCGTAGTCGCAGCCATCTCTAGGGTTTCTACACACAGCACGCTCGATTCTGGGAGGGTCCGCTCCTTGAGCCAAGGGGGGTCGATACATAAACTTTAACGAACTCCCGAGTTGATGTATCCAGAAGTTCCGTCTCGTCAAAAGGAACTCAACGCAACAGACGACGCGTCAATCAGACACCCGGTCTGAGAGATAATGACTTTTCTGTCCCAGGGGCCTGGTTAGTAATACGTTCATTTCTAACCCGGCTGATATCCAAATTCATCCAAATCTCACTTAGAGTATCGCAAAAGGGCAATCTCATCGAAGGAGTCCCAGTGCCAGAGACGACGTGTCGATCAGACGCGCGGTCCTCATGTTATTGACGTTTAAGTGAATATCGGGCCCGACCCGTTTAACCCAGTGGGCCGATGGGTCAGGTTGACCCAGTTTGACGGGTCCGACCTAGCAGGGGTGTCGGACTGGTCCGAAGAAATACACAACTCAGCCCGAAGTGGAGCGGCCCGGCCTGGCCCGGCCCGGCGGGCTCGACTGATGGTCGAGCGGGTTCCAAGGGGTGGGGGGGGGGGGAGCGGGGCGTGGCCCCCCATGTTTTCCACGCCTGCGCCGCCTCCATTCCCCAAAAAGGCCGGTCTTATGTGCACGCGGCCCGAATGGGTGGGCCACCGGTCTTCCTTCGTGGGGCCCTCTCGGCGCCGTGGTCCAGCTCCACCCGGCCGGCCGACGAGCTGGCCGGTTCCTCCACCGAAGCAGCACATGTAGGAGGCCGCGGTTCTTCCCGCACAACCAGTGCGACGGAACTAGTTCCCTTCGCCTCTTTCATGGCACAGAGCAACGCCATCAGGCTTCCTCCGCCATCAATTGCCAATTCTAAATTAATAAACGAGAACAACAGAGTATTGTCGGGCCGTGTTCGTTCGACCCGCACCCTCCGCCTAAAACGATATAAATCGGCCATATTTAACAACAATTTCCAACGAGAAAGGAATACATAAACATCCAATTTCAAGAATAAACCTTTATCTCAATAAAATATAATGAGCTTCGGGCGTCACAGAAGATGGCGTCGCGGGATGAGGTTCCGTAAGTGACGACGGGGTGTGCCCGAGGAGGAAGCGACGCCTCCCCTTTTGTCACGGAGAGAAGATTATAAGGCGAGACGTCATTGGCGAGATCCCACGTCGGTTTTTCCTCCCTTGTCGTGGAGGAAGAAGGGAATAGAGAATCTGGGGTCGCCGAGTCGATGTTCTTCGTCGGAGAGTTGGCGTTCTTCAACAAAGGAGATGAAGCGTTCTTCGAAACTCAAGAGCTCTCTCCCCAAAATCTCAACGCAACAAGCCAACCCAAATAAAATAATGTCACCCCTTATTTTAATTAAACAAGCCAAGAATTTCAAATTACAAATTCAAACACATAATTAATTAATTACATAGATTCAATTAATTAATTAAGGTGTGTGTGTTGGAATGTTTTAATGAAGTGAGAGGTAGAGAGGAAAGGTCGACATTAAAATATGAAAGTTTTCAAGTTTAAAAGGGGAAGTTTTATGAGAGTTAAGAGAGAGTTTTGGGAATGTGAATGGTAGGGGATCGTGTGGGCCCCACCATACAAATATCTTTACATGGGTAGTTATGAGCTTGTGGGTCCCATACCAACTCCCCAATGTAGGATATAAGCACTTAAGATAAAGAATAAAAATGTTTCCACAATTTTTATTCACTTCTTATTTAAACCACAAAATTAAACTTCTCCTCCCCTACAAACACAATTGCAGTAAAGGTCCTCTTAAGCAATTACCAGCATTATGAGTTCATCAGTGCCCCCAGATTTCAATTCCGAGCACCGGTTCAAAAGATAGAAAAACCCGCTCATTCGTTCACTAAATGTACCTGAGATAAACTTTGGAAATTGATTCCGGGCACACTGGGCCTCAGAATCAAGTGCTGTCAAAATCCACAGACTCGCAAAATTCCAAAGTATTTAAGAAAAAAATTTCCATGAAATTTCTATATCTTTAAATTACTCCCACCTCAGGGATTTATGTCCCCGTAAAGATACATCATAAACTAGGGAAACAAATGAGGGTATTGTGCACGCATCTGAGCCTCTCGCTCCCATGTGCTCTCCTGGAGGTTCCCGTGCTGCCAACGAATGCGCACCAAAGGAATCGACCTTCCACTTAGGACCCGCTCTTGTCGATCCGTGATCTCCACCGGGACCTCCGCAAATGTCACCCCGTTATCGATGTCCAGCTCCCCGTGATCAATAATATGCATTGGGTCGTTCACGTATCTCCTTAGCTGAGATACGTGGAAGACGCCATGCACCCTATGCAACTGAGGTGGAAGGGCCAGGCGATAAGCCACCTTGCCTACCCTACTGAGGACCTAGAACGGTCTGATGAAGCATAGAGATAACTTGCCGCCCCATCCAAATCTCCATAATCCGCATCGAGGTGAGACCTGTAAGAAAATGTGGTCGCCATCCTCGATCTCCTGTGGTCTCCGCCTCATATTAGTATAGGACTTCTGTCTACTCTATACAGTCCTCATCCACTCCTGGATGATCTACACCTTCTCTGTCGTAGCCTGAACTATCTCTGGTCCTATGAGTGCTGACTCCCCAGGGCCAGTCCACCATAGAGGTGATCTGCATGGTTGGCCATACAGTACCTCGTATGGTGACATCCCGATGATGGAGTGGTAGTTGTTGTTGTACGCAAACTCTACCAAGGGTAGATGATCTTCCCAGTTGCGACCAAAGTCGAGGACACATGCACAGAGCATGTCCTCGAGTGTCTGAATGGTCCTCTCCGTCTGGCCATCCGCCTGAGGATGAAAGGCGGTGCTCAGGCATAGCTGCGTTCCAAAATCTTCCTGCAACCCCTTCCAAAGCCAGGAAGTAAACCGAGTATCTCGATCGGAGATGATAGACAATGGCACACCATGAGCCATACGATCTCCTGAACATAGTGGCGTCTCAAGCTCCTCATTGAGCCATATTATCTGATAGGTAGGAAGTGGGCCGACTTGGTGAGTCGGTCGACAATCACCCAGATGGAGTCGTGTCCTTTAGAAGTACGTGGGAGCCCAATCAAAAAATCCATGGATATCCCGTCCCACTTCCACTCTGGGACCTCTAAGGGATGCACTAAGCCTATCGGTACCTGGTGCTCCGCCTTCAACTGATAATGACTAAAATTCAAGACTCAACCCACACAGGTATACTACTCACGAAGAGGGGTGGAGATGATAGATGTAGCCTCTGAATCATCTTCCTTGCCGAACCCACGTAGGATCCAAGTACAAAAGTCGTCACTACTGAACCCATGTAGGATCCAAGTATAGTAACCATCACTGCCGAAGCTATGTAGGATCCAAGTATAGTCGGCATCGCTGATGAACCCATGGAGGATCCATGTACAATCATCCTCGCTGCCGAATCCACGTAGATCCAAGTACAGTCGTCATCGTCGTCGCGGTCGTAGCCAGCTCTAGGGTTCCCGCACACAGCATGCTCGATTCCAGAAGGGTCCGCTAATCGAGCCAAGGGGGTCGATAAATCAAATGTTAGGATGTATAGAGTTGATGTATCCCGAAGATCCGTCTTGTCAAAAGAAACTCAACGCAATAGACGGCGCGTCAATCAGACGCCCGGTCTGAGAGATATTGGATTTTCCATCCCAGGGGCCCGGTTAGAAATTACGCTCGTTTCTAACCCAGATGATATCTAAATTTATTCAAAACTCACTTAGAGTATCTCAAAAGGTCTGTCTCATCGAATGAGTCTCAGTGCCGCAGACAACGCGTCGATCGGACGAGCGATCCTTAAGTTATTCACGTTTAAGTGAATAACAGGCCCGACATGTTTAGCCGAGTGGGCCGACGGGTCGGGTTGACCCAGTTTGATAGGTCCAACCTAGCAGGGGTGTCAGACTGGTCCGAAGAAATACACAACTCAGCCCGAAGTGTCACGGCCAGGCCCGGAGGGGCGCAGCCCGGCACGGCTTGGCGTGCCCTGGCTCGGCACGGACCGGCGCGACCCGGCTCGGTGCGGCCCAGTGTTGCCCGACTCGGCCTGGCCCAGGGTGACCCGGCTTGGCCCGACCCGGCGTGGTGCGGCCCGGGGCAGCCCGGCTGGGCGCGCGGCCGGCTGGCCGAGCGGGTTCCAAGGGGGGGGGGGTTGTCCGCACCGGCGGCGCCACCCTTCCCCAAACCGTCCGGTATTCTGCGCACGCGGCCGACATGGGCGGGCCGCCAGTCTTCCAGCACGGCGCCTTCTCGGCATCGCAGTCCAGCTCCCTCCAGTCGACCGACGGGCCAGCCGGTTCCTCCACCGAAGCGGCCCATGTAGCGGGCCACAGTTCTTTCTCCACTACCGACGCGACAGCGCCGGTTCCCTTCGCCACATTCCCGACACGACACGATGAGGTCATTCCTCCTCTGCCATCAATTTCCATTTCTAAAATAATAAACGAAAACAACGAAGGATTGTCGGGCCGTGTTCGTTCGGTCCTCACCCTCTGCGTAAAACGATAGAAATCAGCCATATTTAACAACGATTTCCAACGAGAACGGGGTACGTAAACATCCACTTTCACGAATAAACCACTACCTCAACAAAAGATATCGAATGTTGGGTGTCACAGAAGACGGCGTTGTGGGGTGAGGTTCCGTAAGCGACGACAGAGTGCACCTGAGGAGGAAGCGGCATCTCCCGTTTTGTCACGGAGAGTAGATTATATGGCGAGACATCGTTGGCGAGATCTCGCGTTGGTGTCTCCTCAATTTTTGTGGAGGAAGAAGGGGATGGAGAATCTGGGGTCGCTGAGTCGATGTTCTTCATTGGAGAGTTGGCATTTTTCGACAAAGTAGATGAAGCGTTCTTCGAAACTCAAGAGCTCTCTCTCCCCAAAATCACAACACAACAAGCCAACTCCAAATAAAATAAGGTCACCCCTTATTTTAATTAAACAAGCCAAGCATTTAAAAATACAAATTCAAAAACATAATTAATTAATGAAAGAGTTTCAATTAATTAATTAAGGTGTGTGTGTTGGCATGTTTTAATGAAGTGAGAGGGAGAGAAGAAAGTTCCACATTAAAATAAGGAAGTTGTCAAGTTTAAAGGGGGAATTTTATGAGAGTTAAGAGAGAGATTTGGGAATGAGAAAGGTTGGGGCTCGTTTGGGCCCCACCTCAAAAATATCCATACATGGGTAGTTAGGAGCTTGTGGGTCCCACCCAAACTCCCCCATGTAGGATATAACCACTTAAGATAAAGAAAAAAATTGTTCCATAATATTTATTCACTTCTTATTTAAACCACAAAATTAAACTTCTCCTCCCGTGAAAACGCAATTGTAGTAAAGGTCCTCTTAAGAAATTACCGGCGTTGCGAGTTCATCGGTGCCCTCATATTTAAATTCCGAGCACCAGTTCAAAAGATAGAAAATCCCGCTCTTTCGTTTATTGAACGTACCTGAGATAAACTTCAGAAATTGATTATGGGCACACCGGGCCTCAGAATCAGGTGCCGTCAGAAACTGCGTACTCGTAGAATTCCAAAGTATTTAAAAAAAAATTCCTTGAAATTTCCGGGTCTTTACATTACTCCCACCTCAAGGCTTTACATACCTGTAAATCTACATCATAAACTAGGGAAAAAAATGAGGGTACTGTGAATGCATTTGAGCCTCCCGCTCCCATGTGCTCTCCTGGAGGTTCCCATGCTGCCAATGAATGCGTACCAGAGGAATAGACCGTCCACATTGGACCCTATCCTGTCGATCCTCAATCTCCACCGGGACCTCCACAAATGTTTCCCCATCATCGATGTCCAGCTTCTCGTGATCAATGATATGTGTCGGGTCGTGTGCGTATCATCCTCAACTAAGATACGTGTAAGATGTCGTGGACCCGGTGCAACTGAAGTGGAAGGGCCAGGAAATAATCCACCTCACCTACCCTACTGAGGACCTGAAATGGTCTGATGAAGCGTGGAGATAACTTTCCTCCTCGACCAAATCTTCGTAATCCACGTAGAGGTGAGACCCGTAAAAAAATTTGGTCACCATCCTCGAACTCTAGTGGTCTCCACCTCCTATCAGCATAGGACTTATGTATGCTCTGTGCAGTCCTCATCTGCTCCTGGATGATCTGCACCTTCTCCGTCATAGCCTGGACCATCTCTGGTCCTACGAGTGCTGACTCCCCAGGGTAAGTCCAGCACAGATGTGATCTGCATGGTTGGTCATACAGTGCCTCGTACGGTGCCATCCCGATGGTGGAGTGGTATTTTTTGTTTTAAAAAAACCCCTCCAAGGGTAGGTGATCCTCCCAGCTATGACCAAAGTTGAGGACACAAGCACGGAGCATCTCCTCGAGAGTCTGAATGGTCCTCTTTGTCTGGCCATCTGTCTGAGGATGAAAGGCGGTGCTCAGGCGTAGCTGCGTCCCAAATGCCTCCTGCAACCCCTTTCAAAGCTGGGAAGTAAAGCGAGCATCTCGATCGGAGACAATAGACGATGGAACACCATGAAGATGTACAATCACCTAAACGTAGAGGCATCACAAGCTTTCTACTGGACCCTGCACTCTGATAGGTAGGAAGTGTTCTATCTTGGTGAGTCGGTCGACGATCACCCAGATGGACTCATGTCCTCTAAAAGTACGTGGAAGACCCGTCACGAAATCCATAGATATCCTGTCCAACTTCTAATCTGGGACCTCTTATGGATGTACCAAACCTGCTGATACCTGGTGCTCCGCCTTCACCTACTAGTAGGCGAGGCATCGTGAAACGAAATCTTCCACAACCTTCTTCATACCCGGCCACCGGTGCTGTCGTCTGAGATCCGGGTACATCTTTGCTACTCTTGGATGTGCCGCCAGAGGGGAAGTTTGAAACTCTCTCTGAACCTCCTCATGTAATGCAACTGGTACCATGGTACATCCCCTAAAGAGGATGACTTGCTCTCCTCCTTCAGAAAATCCATCAGGTGCCTGTCCTGTGGATATTTGTGCACGTCGCGTATCACAGTCAACATCCCCGCACTGTGCCTCTCTGACCCGCTAAAGAAGTGCATGAGTTACTATGAGCGACTGTAGAAAGTCTGCTCCATCTCTATCCACAAAGGATATCTGAAAAATGGCTAGCTACTCCTTCTCCTCTCCAAGTAGCTGAATGCACGACCTCCTGCTGAAAGCATATGCTAATACGTTCCACTTCCCATGAGTATAGACTATTTCAAAGTCATAGTCCTGGAGGAACTCGAGCCATCACTGTTTTCTTAGGTTCAGGTCCTTCTATGAGAATACATACCTTGGACATTCGAGATTAGAGTAATCCATAAACCGTTCACTCAACAAACTATGGGGGTGACTAGCCATTTGTAAAGAACTCGACTACACCCTTTTCTCGCTTACGTCTTTCAAGAGCTGCTAAGATTTCTCCTTTGTCGAGAAGAGAAATCCAGCCTCATCCCCTGGATGAACCACGTTCATTGCCTAATACAGTCAATCTTGACATGAACGGTACAATTTCACGCCATGGACGACGTCGTAAGGCCTCGACACTACTACCAAGAGATCCAACCATTACTCTCACCTCCAAGGGTCGAGTCTCACTGTCAGCAACAATGTGCGGTCACTGGGTCTCCTCTAGTAGGAATCTCGAAAGTGAGGGTCAATTCAATGGTTTTAACCAGAACCTCTCAGTATCAAACATACAAAATGTCAAGAGAGAAAATGTCACAAGGAAAATTGTCTTTTATCACTGCAGCTCAACGTACAAAGACACAAATAAACTACAAACAAAGACATCAAGAACAAAGGTCTCTATGCCTGGAGCTAGTCCCGCTCCTGTCCACCTGCTCTCAGAGAATTATGGTCATAGGCCTCACCTTCTTGATGCTGAGATCTCCCCTTTCCACCCATTCCCTGGGGTCAGGGTGGTCCTCCTGGTGGTGGTGGTGGTAGAGCCTCGAAGCGCCATCCACTACCCTCTGCTCGACCAGCTCCACTGCCCCATCCACCTGCTCCCTACGGACCACCACGGTCAAACCTCTGCCTCTGCCTGGGTGGTCCCTCTGCTGTCTGTTACTCCTCTGCATGGTGAGTCGGACAGTCCCGAGCCATGTGGACCTGCCCGCCACATGCATAGCATTGTCTGCCTCTTGTATGACTGGCTCTGCTGCGTGTGCCCCACACCTCCGAACCATTATCCTGAGGTTGCCCACCTGATGGACTAGTCTGCTTAGACCTCTACAACATCTGTCTACTGCCTGCTGCAGAAGAATCCACTACATGTCGTCCTGTGGTAGGCCTCGCTGCTGGCATAGGCTCAGCAATGAAGCTCTCCACAAGAAGGGCTCGCTCCAGTACTCTTTCCTGCGTCAGAATGCTGAGGGAGATCATCGAAGCCCTGATCTCATGCCTCAGTCCCCGCTCAATAGTCCAGGCCTGGAAGAATGGGTCCTGTACCATGTCTGTGGAGTACTGCGAGAGGTCGGTAAACCTCACTGAGTTCTGGGCTACTTTCATGCTACCCTCCCGCAACTGTAATAACTTCTGGATGTAGACCGCACAGAGGGTGGACGGATCAAACTCCAAGAAAAAGAGGCTCTCAAAGTCCGTCCATAGTAGTGATGCCTCTTCGTGCACCTAGAGCATCAGGCTCCACAATCTACCTACTTCTACGTGTAGGAGGCTCGCTACAAGGATCACCATAAGATCTGCTAGTGTCCCTACCAATATGAAAACTCTAACGATAGCCTCCAGCCAATCCTCGGCTGCCTGAGGGTCCGTCTCTCCACGGAACATGGGAGGCCACTGTCTTTGAAACTCATACAGTGCAATCAGGCGGCGTGCCCTCGCTACTGTTGGGGATGGTAGTATTGGTGGCCCAACGGGTAGTGATACAACTGGTGGCTCCGCTATGATGGGGCCTTGCACCGAGGCCTCGTCGATCGGTGGGATACCATCTTGTACAAAACTCTGAACCCTAGCTGGCTGCCTTCGTGGGGCCATCCTGAAAAGTAACAAGTTCACCATGGTTTAAACAGTATACATGGTGAGCTGACACAAGTAATCACAAAGAAAACTTCTTGAAAGACGCACACAATCAGTGTTTTCATGCACTGAGTCGGAATTCAGAGATCAAGGTCCTGGTGTATGGATACGTCGACCACCACACCAACACTGGACTCCCTGGACTGAAAACCACACTCAATACTCTTAAAACTATTGCTTCACAGAAATAATGATCAGAGTCCTGTGTTTTATGGTAGAACCGACTCCTCTGATACCAATTTGTCACGACACGACCTCGGGGTCCATGCCGTGACTTCACCAAGCCCGCCTTCCATAGGCCAGGGGCTGGCAACTAGCACCAAAGGTGTAAATACAGATAAATGCGAAGACATTGCTTTTATATAAGTAAAAAACACAACAGAGTACGCAAGATGAAGTAAACACTAAGTAAACTGAGTAGAAAAGTAAGAGTTGGAAAGTAAATGGGCCAGTATACAAACCCAACTAAAAGTACAGTACAATAGAAAAGAAAGAACATCTACAGTAAAGTAAACCAACAACCACTGAGTCGTCCTCCAGATATCCCACCTGAAGGGTGGGTACAGATAGTCTCATCGGCTCGTCGGGCCTGTCCATCCGCTCTGTGTACGTCCCACCAAGTGGTCCACCTCCAGGTATCGTCCCGCTCCACAAGACTCCACCAAGGGTCAGTGTTGTTCTTCACCTGCATCCAACACAATGTAGTGCGGGCATATCCCATGCAGTGGTGAGTATACGATACTCAGTAGGGACCCCGAGACCCCCTAAGGTCTCTGAGAATCCATAAAGGATAAACCACAAGGAAAGATACAAACACAAGGTATCAACCAACTCTACTTAGGTATATGCCCATACATATACCTAAGTCATCATTTCCAGTTCGGCTCCAACACACGAGCCCAAGAACAACTCAGTCCACACAGGAAAGCACAAACCAGTCCACACAGGAAAGCAAATCAATCACATCGATGATAATGACTGAAAGTCAAGACTCATCCCACACAGGTATGCTACTCACGAAGAGGGGTGGAGATGATAGATGTTGCCTCTGAATCATCTTCCCTGCCGAACCCACATAGGATACAAGTACAGAATTCGTCACTGCCGAACCCACGTAGGATCCAAGTACAGTAACCATCGCTGCCGAACCCACGTAGCATCCAAGTACAGTCGCCATCGCTGCCAACCCAACAGAGGATCCAAGTACAGTCGTCCTCACTGTCGAACCCACATAGGTTCCAAGTACAGTCGTCATCGTCGTCACAGTCGCAGCCAGCTCTAGGGTTCACGCACACACCATGCTTGATTCTGGGAGGGTCCGCTCCTCGAGCCTAGGGGGTCGATATATCAAATATCACGAAGTACAAAGTTGATTTATCCTGAAGTTCCATCTCGTCAAAAGAAACTCAACGCAATAGACGACGCGTCAATCGGACGCCCGGTCTGAGAGATATTGGCTTTTCCGTCCCGGGGCCCGGTTAGAAATTACACTCATTTATAACCCGGATGATATCCAAATTCATCAGAAACTCACTTAGAGTATCCCAAAAGGGCTGTATCATCGAATGAGTTCCTCTTCCGTAGACGACGCATCGATCGGACGCACAGTCTTTAAGTTATTAACGTTTAAGTGAATAACGAGCCCGACCCGTTTAGCATAGTGGGATGACGGGTCAGGTTGACCCAGTTTGATGGGTCCGACCCAGCAGGGGTGTTAGACCGGTCCGAAGAAATACACAACTCAACCCGAAGGGGCACGGCCCGGCCCGATGGGGCGTGGCTTGGCCCGGCGGGGTGTGGCGCTGTGCGGCCCGACCCATCGCGGCCCGGCCCAGCGTGGCCCGGCCAGGCGCGGCCCGGCCCGGCGTGGCCTTGCTCAGCCTGGCCCGGCACGGCCCGGCCTGGCTTGGCCGAAGGACAAGTGGGTTCCAAGGGGGGGGGGGGGGGGGGGTTGTCTGCACTGGCGGCGCCATGTGGCGCCAACCTTCCCCAAACCGGCCGGCTAGACCGGCCGGTCTTCTACGCACGCGGCCCGCATGGGCAGGCCACCGATCTTCCAGCGCGGTGCCTTCCCGGTGCCGTGGTCCAGCTCCGCCCTGCCTACTGACGGGCTGGCCGGTTCTTCAGATAAAGCGGCCTATGTAGCGGGCCGCGGTTCCTTCCGCACAACCGACGCGATGACGCCGGTTCCCTTCACCACATTCCCGGCACGGCGCTACGGCGTCGTGCCTCCTCCGCCTTCAATATTCATTTCTAAAATAATAAACGAGAAAAATGAAGGGTTGTCGGGTCGTGTTCGTTCGGTCCACACCCTCCGTGTAAAACGATAGCAATCAGCCATCTTTAACAAAGATTTCCAACTAGAACGGGGTACGTAAACATCCACTTTCAATAATAAACCCTTACCTCAACAAAAGATATCAAATGTCAGGCATCACAGAAGACGACATCGTGTGGTGTGGTTCCGTAATTGACGACGGAGTGCGCCCAAGGAGGAAGCGGAGTCACCCCTTTTGTCAGGGAGAGAATATTATATGGTGAGACGTCATTTGAGAGATCCCACGTCGGTGTCTCCTCCCTTGTCGTGGAGGAATAAGGGGATGGAGAATCTGAGGTCGCCGAGTCGATGTTCTTCGTCAGAGAGTTGGTGTTCTTCAACAAAGGAGATGAAGCGTTCTTCGAAACTCAAGAGCTCTCTTTCCAAAATCTCAACACAATAAGCCAAATCCAAACAAAATAAGGTCACCACTTATTTTAATTAAACAAGCCAAGCATTTAAAAATTCCAATTCAAACACTTAATTTATTAATGAACGAGTTTCAATTAATCAATTAATGTGTGTGTTTGAAAGTTTTAATCATGTGAGAGGGTGAGAGGAAAGGTCCACATTAAATTTTGGAAGTTTTCAAGTTTAAATGGGGAGTTTTTTGAGAGTTAAGAGAGAGTTTTGGGAATGTGAAAGTTTGGGGCTTGTGTGGGCCCCAATAGACGGCACGACATGGGGTCGGAAGGTAGAAGGCAGTGCGACTTGGGGTCTGGTGTGTCGTATCGAAAAAAGGACCGTCTCATCAAAAGAGTCCCAGTGCCACAGACGGGGCATCGATCGGACGAGATGTTCTTAAGTTATTCACGTTTAAGCGAATAACGGGCCCGACCTGTTTAACCCAGTGGGCCGACGGGTCAGGTTGACCCAGTTTGACGTGTCCGACCCAACAGGGGTGTGTCGGACCGGTCCGAAGAAATACACAACTTAGCCCGAAGGGGCGCGGCTCGACCCAGCGAGCCATGGCCCGACCCGGCGCGGCGCAGCGCGGCCCAAACCGGTGCTACCCGGCTCGGCCCGGCGGGGCTCGCGGCCCGGTTGGCTGAGCGGGTTCCAAAGGGGGGGTGGGGGGCGCCCCCCTCGGTTATCGGCACCGGCGGCGCCGCCCTTCCCCGAACCGGCCGGCTAGACTGGCCGGTCTTCTGCGCACGTGGCCCGCATGGGTGGGCCGTCGGTCTTACAGCGTGGCGCCCTTCCGATGCCACGGTCCAGCTCCACCCGGCCGGCCGATGGGCCGGCAGGTTCCTCCGCTGAAGCGGCCCGTGTAGCGGGCCGCTGTTCTTCCCGCACTACCGGTGCGATGGCACCGGTTCCCTTCACCACATTCTCAGCACGGTGCGACGACTTTGTGCTTACTCCGCCATTAATTTCCAATTCTAAATTAATAAATGAGAACAACAGAGGGTTGTCGGTCCATGTTCGTTCGGCCCGCACCATCCGCATAAGACGATAGCAATCGGCCACATTTAACAATGATTTCCCGCGAGAATAGAATACGTAAACATAAACTTTCAAGAATACACCCCTACCTTAACAAAAGATAATGAATGTCGGGTGTCGCGGATGACGGCGTCGCGGGGTGAGGTTCTGTATGTGATGACAGGGTGCACCCGAGGAGGAAGCGACGTCTCCACTTTTGTCATGGAAAGAATATTATAAAGCGAGACGTCATTGGCGAGATCCCGCATCGGTGTATCCTCCCTTGTCATGGAGGAAGAAGGGAATGGAGAATCAGGGGTCACCGAGTCGATGTTCTTCGTCGGAGAGTTGGCGTTCTTCAACAAAGGAGATGAAGCGTTCTTTAAAACTCAAGAGTTCTCTCCCCAAAATCTCAACACAACAAGCCAACCCAAATAAAATAAGGTCACCCCTTATTTTAATTAAAGAAGAAAATCATTTCAAATTACAAATTAAAAAACTTAATTAATTAATGAAAGAGTTTTAATTAATTAATTAAGGTGTGTGTGTTGGAATGTTTTAATGAAGTGAGAGAGAGAGAAAAATGTTCCACATAAAATTATGGAAGTTTTCACATTTAAAAGGGGGTGTTTTATGAGAGTTAAGAGAGAGTTTTCGGAATGTGAAAGGTTGGGGATCTTGTGGAAACCACCTCACAAATATCCTTACATGGGTAGTTAGGAGCTTGTGGGTCCCATCCCAACTACCCCATGTAGGATATAGCCACTTAAGAAAAAGAAAAAAAATTGTTCCACAATTTTTATTCACTTATTATTTAAACTACAAAATTAAACTTCTCCTCCTGTGAAAACACAATTATGTTAAAGATCCTATTAAGCAATTTCTTGTGTTGCGAGTTCATCGGTGCCCTCAGATTTCAATTCCGAGCACCAATTCAAAAGATATAAAAACCCGCTCATTCGTTCACTGAACGTACCTGAGTTAAACTTCGGATATTGATTCCGGGCACACCGGGCCTCAGAATCACGTTCCGTCAGAAGAAATAGACTCGAATAATTCCAAATTATTTAAAAACAATTTCCTTGAAATTTCTGGGTCTTTAAACATTATTTCCATCTTTATATCCATCCATGTATTGTGGTCATGAAAAAATAATTACAGGGTTATGTAAAGACAATAGGTTTTATGTACACACGAGGGATGTTTTCATTTTCCATAGGATAGAAGGAAGTTTAATTTTTTCCCATATGTAAAATTAAATCTCAGTTTATTGATGATTATAAGGTAATTATGTTTGGAAGGGTATAATAGATTTATTTTATGTAGAATTAGAAATAAACATTGACAGTGTCAGTAAAGACGATTACCTATTTTTTGAGAAACCTCATCTGTCTTATACCTTAGCCCTTCAGAGGACAGTATTAGGAGAAGAATATGTGGTAAATAAAAGAGTGAAGGAAACTGGGAATGTACTAGGGTACGTGTTTTCATATTTAATGTTTTCAATCGATGTGAATAAAGGATAGAATGAGGTTCCCTTTCAAAAGTGAGGGAAAGGACATAGTTGGAATTGATTAGAATATTTAAATATAATATATATCATAACCATTTAATCTATCATAAAATAGACATAATTTAGAAGGCATGGATTTATAAGGTTAAAATACATTCATTCAATCAAATTTTAATATGTTTAATGTATATTTTAATCCTTATCTATTGGTTTAACCACCTCTTCAACAATTTCCCTCAAGAATTATAAAACATTTTTTAATTATTTAAGTGTCATTAATTTAATTATAAGTATATAAGTGTCTCAAAAATGGTATATGTATGAACTTTTGGACCATTTACCATACCACTTTCTCTATTTCAATTAATTTTTGATTTTTAAATATTTTAATTAAATATTGATTATCATAAAATATCATAAATGTATTTATGAGAATATTTATCCAATTTAACTTTAATGTCATCAAGAGAATAATGTAATTTGAATCTAAACATATTTTCCATTACTTAAACTTTATAATTACCTATTAAATTCATGGAAATCCATAATTAATCAAAAAAATTTTATTTTTATTATTATTAAAATCATTTACATTGATTTTTATACAACTTTAACAATCATTGTATCAACGTTGTATATGTATTTAAGTTAATTATATCAACACTAATAATAAAAAATAAATTAATATAATAAAAATAATTTATTTAGGTTAAAAATAAAATTTTATATTTTATAAAAACTTCTTTTAAAACCTATTAAAACATATAAAAGAAAATAAAATTAAGAAAGTGACATTTTTTATATATCCTATTTATTAAAATAATATAAATGCTTTTATCATTGAAAAATGTCACAAAATTTATATATATATTAATTTAGGATTGATATGGTCGAATTCCTATTATCCAATGAAATATAGGGAATTTTTGGACTGATTTGTTGGCCTTATCCCATAGTTTTACCTTTTTAAACCTATTTTACCCATACCGTGGTGAAAAATCATTATTATGGTTACTATTCATAATGAACAAAAATAAAAGAGGAAAATTTATTAAATTTTAACCACATTATTAAAAATATGAATTTATTTTTTCAATAATAAATTTATATAATTTTATGAAATTAATTTTAAAATAAATGAGTGAAACACAACGAGAAGCCTTTACTAGAAACTTGTTTTTTTAATCCCACAAATTAAAATTTTACCAAAATCAAGTATAATTCAGATTCATGTGTAATTAATTATATTATTTTTAGTTTAAGGATAATTATGTTACTTTAAAATAAAATTATAAATATATTGGTACTTTTAAATTATGTGATTTTATGAAATGAAATAATATTTTTAAAAAAATTAGTATATTTTCACTATTTATTAAAAAAAATCAACAGTTTCATAAATTTATCAAAAAAAATTCCTAATCCTATTATGAAATGATGATATAAAATATAATATTCATTTATTCAAATAAAATTTACAAAAATGGTGGATGTTAGTAATATTTTACATTAAAAAAATGCAATAAAAACCATTTTTGAAGAAAATGTATTTTTGAAGTATAAAATAACACTATTATTATTATTTTACCAGTAACAACAATAATATGAATGATAAATTTCATGAATGAATTCATTATTTTTATGAAGTAAATCCATTCCAAAAATATCTCACAATTAATTTATTCTTATTCAAACTGAAAATTTAACAACTGAGTTATAATAGTCATATTTAAATAATATTATTTTTATAGTATATCACAAATCTCATAAAACTCAATGGTTCATGTTAATAAATACATCCAACATATTATTATTTTAAACTATTTTTTGGGGTACTACATTCTTTACCCCTTAAATAAATTTCACCATCATAATCTTTGTCTCAGTAATCAAAGGTTTAATATTTGAAAATACCTTTGTTAAAATCCGACATCATACAAAGAGATAATAAGACTTATTATGAAAAGTGGAAGTGGGAAACAAAAAGGTTACATGAAATAAAAAATAATAGGGTACTCAATAAGGAAAAATTACCAAGAAATGAAAATATGGATATGGAGGAGATAAATTAACGTTCTATGAATAATAGAGCGTGATAGAGAACATGATCATGAGAATTTTAATGACCAAAAAACCATTAATAATAAAGGGATAAATAGGACTATAAATTCGTCATAAAATAAGGTAAAAGTTAAAAATTTTAATTTTGAAATCCTTTTACTATATGTGAGGGATTATTTTAATATCATTATAGAGAACATGAAAAATATACTTACTTGATTTCATTATATTTGATAGGAACAATTTAATACATTGGTTGTGGTTCAATTAATTTCCACTTCTATATTATCTCTTACTCCATGAATTGAATATTAAAAATAAATTTTTCATGTATGAATAACTAAAATTTTCTTTTAACGGATTGTGAGATCTATTAATGAATGAAGATAAATTATTTCTATCACTAGATACTAACAAATACCAAAATGGGTTTCACAAGTTATCCAATAAAGATAAAACATTATATAATGAAATAATACCTTAATATATAAAATCACAACAATAAAACCAAAATTTAAATTAAACCATTTTATAAATATTTAACATCAAGGCTCCTCCAAAAAATGTATCACTAACTTAAAATTAAAAAAATATGAATTATATGATCACATAATTTTTCCCAAGATAAAAAGTAACATTTATACCCCAATAACATAAAGTAGCTCATAATGTCACATACCAAGAACCTAAATACCATGATTTTATATACTTTTAAAAAATTATAATAATTTATCAAAATAACCCAATTCACCATAAAATGTAAATAAAACAATATATGTTTCTATAATTTAACTCAGTATTCATTCCTAAAATTATAATTACCTTAATTATATAATGTTCCTAATATAGTATACTTCTTAAAAAATAATGTTAATAACACAATCAAAAAATCAATTTTTAATCACATTTATATTTATATTATTAAACTTATGTTCCCAAAATATGAGAACAATTTTATCCCAATTAACTATACTAACATCAATGATTATATTTAACCTAATTTTTATCAAAACCATTCAACTTATGTACACAAAATACAATATCATTATTCACTAAATAACATTTTTACTAAAACACATACTAAAAGAGGGTTTTATTCCCATAAATATCTCCCAAAATACCATTAATCATCTTAAACACTAATCACTAAAAACCTCAAAAGGGGGATATGTTCCTTTAAACTTATAATCAACCTTAGACATATCAACCTATGTTGCTATAAGTTTATCGCATATACCTGTGGAATATCATAGTTTTCCATATGTTATATCATCTAAATCATCATAATAGTTCATAAAATAAATTGAATTAATCCTTGTATATCCCATGGGATTTACTAGCTAGGTGTGAAGTCTTATTCCCATTTATATTGCACCGGTGATGATTTAGTTAACACCCAATTGAACCCTTTTAGAGTTGGTATGACTAGGGGAATCTATTCTATTACTACGTCTATATACTAGAATACATATACGGATTCCTTTTATTTGATAATTATATAATATATAAATTAATAAATATTAATTATAATATTATATACATTGAATTGTACCAATAATCAATCATAGTTTTTTGTTCTCTAATATATTTTTTTCCAAAATATAGTTCCCAAGGGGCCTAATAAACTTCCATTAATACCAAATATAACACTATAAATCACGTAACCTAGAGATGATGATTATTTTACTATATTTATATAATCTACATGGGATCATATACTAATGTATTTAATATTATAGTTTTATTGAAAAACTAGAAACATACATGAATCTCTAATTACTATTGAAAAAAGGAAATAAAATTTTTGAGTCTTATGATAACATTATTATTTATTATAGTATATCCCTAAAATCACTTATAGATATCTTCTTATTATCCTGGGGAAATAAAAAAATAATAAAGGTGGAGCTCAGATGATCGGTAAGGGATAAAGTATAATAGAAACTATCATAGAATAAATAAGTTATGAATAATATGGAAGAGATAATCAATAATTATGTAGTCTATATATCTAATATCATAAATGGGGAATATATAAGTGTATAATATAATAACATAATTAATTACATGGATAATAACAATTTTTTTCATAATGATAGAATGCATATTCCTTGACATCATAATCACATCTTCTAGGCCTTGTGCTAAGATATCATAAACATACCTGCAATGCCTGGTTCCAAGACATCATAAATAATTGGGTAGGCATAAACAAAATACCTAGGATAGTTTGTCTCATGATACTTAACAATGCATCAATGGGATATAACATGCACGGATCATTACATACTAATTTCAATGTAATCAATATATGAAAAGGGTTGTAAAATCAATACAAAACAAAGTAAACATAAATATATTTATTTAAAAATTGGCATATGGAATATCAACGTTTTTTCCAAGTATAAAATAGAACATCATGATAAAAAGATATCACATGTAATATGGTGGATGGTAACATTATTTTGTATCCCCACTAAAGAATAATATTCATATGAGGATGTTAGAATATATGAAAATACTTTTAGAATATCACTAAATCATTTCATGAGAAAAATACCATTTTTATTTTGAAATCAGTTATTTAAAATTTTAAAAATACTTAATATTAAGAAAAAAAATTTCTTTGAAATGGGCCACGGAACTTGTAGATGATTCATAAAATTAAATAGTATTTGGGGTGGTAGGAATAGGCAATCAATCCATAAATGTTAAAAACAATCATTTTCGACTACGTAAAGAAAGTAAATTTGTTTTCCCAAAAATGAAAATTTTAAATGGTTATTATTTAAAAAATATAAATGAAATCTAATATAGTATAAAATTAAATTGTAAAATCATTAATATGTGATTAAAAAAATTATGTAAACATTTTTATAAAACATATTCATGGAATAAAAATTTCATTAACCAAAGAAGAAATAAGGCCATCTTTTCTTACAAAAAGTTTTCTCAATCATATTAACTGACAAAGAGTGTAAAATGAAAGAAAATTATGTAAATTCTATAGATAACCAATGAATAATAAAATATATTTATTTGAAAATTTAAATATCTTATAATTTAATTAAATTTAAATTTAAACATAAACAATCCCAAATAAAAATGGGATTTTAGATTAAAGCCTTACCAATTTGGTAACATTTGAATCATAAAACACCTGAAATAAATAACATCAAATGAAAATATAAATAATATATATATATATATTCATTATCTAATGTATAATTGGGGTGTTATAAACACCACACAAAATTAACAAGTTGTGAATTTGGCACATGTCTCATAGAAACAAAAGTAATATGGGAAGCCCTTACAAATATCATAAAATTGAAGTTTAATTATTAAATGATTTGATTATGTGTAAAAAAATTAAATCCACATAAAGCAAGTGTAAATAAAATATTAAATAATCATGACTAATTACACACATAATCATTTCATAACATATTCAATGAAGAAGTAACATAACCTAATGAAAAAAATTAGTTAAAAAACCCCTTAACTCAATCTCTACATATGTCATAAGTGATTTAAAATTCTTTGATAATAAGATTATATTTATTATAATTCTATATCATAAACATATAAATACTTATAAAGTCATATATGATACAATTATAACATTTCAACACATTTTTATTAATATTTCATCATTCAAATCGTCACTTTTGAGTGTTAACAGTTTCATTTTTTATGTAAGTTTCAGTTTGGTTGTTATGATCCTTAAATATTGATCATGATTTCATCATATCCATAATGTTAATTATTATATAAATATCATATATTTTAATTATATACATATTTATAATCATCCATGAAATGCAGATATGAAAAATGAATCACTTTGCTTCATAGAGGTGGTTGTCCACACGTACACGCGAGCAATGTTAGCATTTTTAATGGGTAGAAGGGTGAGTAGGTAAATTATATACTATATTTAAACGAAAATAATTATTTCATAAATATAATTAATACCAATTATTATAATATTTATAACCATCCATTTAATGTGGAGATTAAAAATGAATTAAACCACTACATGGAAACGACAGGTTGTACGTATGCATGAATGATGATTTAATTTTCTATAGGATGAAAAGGTGGGGAAAATGGTTTTATCATATTAATAATAACATATTATTATATTTATGATATTTGGTTCATTATCTTAATATGGTTACACAATATTTATAGGAAGTATAAGAAGAAAAAAACTTTGAAAAAGTCGGTAAAGACAACAACCTCTTCTTTGAGAGACCTCCTATGACATACACCCTAAGACTTATAATAAATTTATATGGGGATGAAAATAAGATCAATAATTAAGGTAATGAATATATTAAGGTACTAGATTGGGAATTTTCTGAGCTGAAGTGATCAATTGTTATGATTAAAGGAGAAAAGGAGGTGTCGTTTTATAAGTGGGTGAAATGAAACACATAGAATTACATAACAAATTTACATATAATATACACCATAATCATGTAATGTGAAAAAATTAAAATAATTTATAATTTATGACATTATATTATGTAAATAACTTCATCTAAAAAAATCTATACATTCTTATGGTATAATTTGAACCCTATATCCTGTTTTAACTCCCATACTATTCCTTTTAACCATAACTCTGGTAAACCAGTTTTTACCTTGAAGGGTTATAGATTTACATTTAAGGTGAAAATGGATAAAAAATGGACCATTGTTGGTGTTTCATGTAATTTACCATAAAAATCACATATTTGTATTTTTTTTATTTTTAAATCATTTAATTAAATATTGTTTATCATAAAATATTATTAAATTCATCGTTTGTAATATTCATTTAATTTGAATTCAAAAAATAAAAACATTGAAATGGAATTAGAATATAAAAACACATAACATAATTTAAACATTATAAATACCTATTATTTTTTTAACACCATAATTTATTTAAATAAAATTAAATTTTATGGGGTTTGAAATCATTTACCTTGATTTTTCTACTGCATGAAAAAGAACTAAATCGGAGTTGCGTACGAGTTTATGGTAATTAATCCTTAAATAAAACAAACTAATAAAATAAAAAAATTTATTTAATTTATAAATATAATTTTATATTCATTTATAACTTCTTATAATCCATATGAAAACAATTAATAGAAATTAAAATCAAGAAAGTGAAATTTTGAATTTATCCATTTCTTAAAATAATATAAATGTCATTATCAAAGTGAAATATCAATAAACTTATCAATATTATATTTTAGGATTTCATTGGTCAAAATAATCTCATTCAAGGAAATAAATTCATGTTTTCAGTTTATTTTGATCCCTTATCCAATAGTTTAATCTTAATCAACCAGTTTTATTCGAACAATAGTGAAAATATTTAATATGATTAGTATTCATAATGTCCAAAAAAAATATTTAGCAAATTAAAACCACATGATTAAAAATATGGAATAAAATTTCTATGAATAAATTCATATAATCGGAAGAAATAAATTTTATGATAAATGTTTAAAACTCATTGATTTTTTTTAAACAAAATGAGGTTTTAAGCCCAAAAGATAAACTTATATGAAAATGAAGCATAATATTGAATCCAATGTAATAAAATAAAATATTTATAATTAATTGAGGATTATTTTAATTTAATAAAAAAATTAAAATATAGTGTTACTTTTAAACTACTTCATTTAATGAGAAGAAATGAGAGTTTTACAGTAATCAATACTTGTTCACCATTCACTAAATAATATTCCTTTTCATTAAAATATAAAAACATCACTATAAACCATTAATGACGTGATTATTTAAAAAAATTAATTCATCCAATAAAATAAAATTTCTAAAAAAGTTGGAAATTAATTATAATGACATCAAACAAAATAAAATAAGGGCGATTTTTTATTAAAATATGTTTTTGAAGCATAAAATGACTTCATTATTTTTTTTCCTAGAAACAGAAATTATATAATTTTTAAAATTATTGATTTAATTCATTATTTTAATTATGCTAATCCAATAGTATACCAACAAGGCTCTCAATCCATAATGCACTGCACCTATCAAAATTGATGTTTGAGGCTCTAATCAAGTACCTTAAGAGCCCTCTCTAGTTTCAGATCTAAGTATATTCAATTGAGGCCAATTCTGCAATGGAAGTCAAGTAGGAAGAATGTAGAGCCATAATTTCCTTCTATATGTAAGATAAGGATAACCCTATTTAAGGGCACATATTCGCACTATATGACACATGAATGTTTAACAGCATGGTGATCCATCATTTTCCTAGGGAAATTGGCTCTAGGATCAATCTCATCCCAACCAAAAAATTAAGCAAGTAAGTAATCACAAAAGAATATCTGACCCCCTCCAACATGAAAAGTTTGGGTTATGAAAAGAGTGAGTAGAATCCATACAGAATGATTTGGCTATAATATCAATTTTTAGACATGGTGGAAAGCATTGAGTTCATGGTTGATTCACAAGATACTTCATACAATGCCCTATTGGGAAGGACCTGACCCCATATACATGTAGTGGTCCCTCTTATTACCAAAATTTCCTAAAATAAACCATCAATGGTTGAGTACGACTACTCTAGGATGATGTTTCTCCCCTTAACTCCTTTTAAGCATTCTATTAGAATGATTGTTACAACAAAAGGGTTGGAAAGCAGCTCCAAACCAAGGTGGTCAATTGAACTGCCACCCCCAATGACATGAAATCCACCTCAGAAGATCCATAGGGTGATTTTAAAGATAACATCATCATGCCAATCCAAAGGCTAGAGACAAAAACTCTGAATCTCAAGAGATATTTCATTGGCCCCATGAATAAGGAATGCTGGAATAATAAAACATATTACTACATAGGATAGGCATTATTGAAGTTATAAATTCCGAATCCTATTGTGTAATGATAGATATATCCCCTAGAGACTGACCTGCAACTTCAATACACCTTCTGGAATAAAGGGTTGACTTGGTGGAGGTCAACCAATCATCATTGTTTTAAAATCAATGGTCTATCTCATAGTATGAAAGAACACAATATTGGATCGTCAATATTTGTTACCATGGTCTCCAAAGAGTAGGAATCCATCTTTGAGGATTCCACCCCTACTAGAGTAGATAACTTCACCACTCCCTGGTTTCCTGATATAGAGAAGTCACACCCTTTATCTGATATTTATATTCAATCCCAACACATTTCTAACACATATCTCTATATTTGTTCCTTAATAAAATTAAATTTAAAATAACCATTCAACAATATTTTTAACTATATAGAAACCACCCTACACAATGAATTTGGAATGACATGCCTCATGTCACAAGGGTGGAATGATTTTATTTTATAAAGTGTGATCTAAAATGCATCATAGTTTGTTTGTAACCTTAATCAAAGGAAACAAGTATTCTTTCTAGAATGTATTTATTTATTATAAATAAATATTTAAGGTATTCATAAAGTAGATGATATTCTAATTTTATTATGATTCATCAAAAATCATATCAAATATATCATGTACATCCCAATACATAAATGATATTTCACCCAAAATAGGGTTCAGGGGCCTATGTATGGAAATATTGGAAAAATTAATATGGAAAACAAAATTAAATCCATTAAATTTAAAATATATTGATTTAAAATTAATATTTATTTATGATATTTCATTAAGAAGAAATATTTTTTATTCATATAGAATCCAAGTGAAATATTTTTCTAACAGATGATAAGGTACTAGAATCCTAGACTATCTTGGTAGAAATATCATGGAAATCAATGTTTCCATGACCTGAATAATGACACACTAATCCAAAAAACTTATGCTAATTTTAGTACAAAAATAAATATATCATCAATGAGACATTGAATTATACCCTCCCTACTGAAACACAATTACCACCCAATAGTGAGCACCATAGTGTGAGAGTTATTTTTTAATAGTGTTATTATAACCTTGATTGTATCCCAAGGTAATATTAAAGGATAGAATATAGAAATGATATTGGATTGTTTAGAAAAATTAGTTTAATTGTAGAATATATCATGACATAAAATTTCATCATGATTAACATCATTCAGAGTGGAAATTCTTTTCCACCCTTTTTCAAGGAATCTTGCAAGAACATCACATGAGTAAATGTTACATCCTAAGAGTCCTATAAAAATTATCCCACCATTAATATAAATTTATAGTACCATAAAACTCATGCATGTCTAGTAATTTATAAAGAATAAACCACCATATTAATCTTGAATCCTACATCAATAGGAATCCATTGAGGTTAAACAACATCTTCCACTTTATAGGAATCTTACTTATTTCTACTACTAATACCCCCAAGGTTCATTATAAAATATCAATAGTGACCTAGGGATAGATTAATAATATTATTGGTTATAAACCCTAACCAAAATTTAAATCTTATTTAGTGAATATAATTTGTTATCACATATCTTTAAGATAAACAATTCACAACAATGACACTACAAGTGATATCGAAAAAAACTACTATAGAGGTCATCCTCAGTATGGGACTAACAACTATTTTTAGAGAGGTCCACTATATAATGACTCAATCAATATTTTATAATTCCTTCTCCATGTTAATATCATAATCCTTATTTTAATGATAAAAAATATGTTTATTATGATATATAATGAGTTTTATGTGTTATGAAAACAATTTATATTTTAACGCAAATTGGAAAGAAATTTTGCTAAGTATGAAAAATAATGACCATTAAGGTCAAGTGACCACCAAGGATGACTAACCATGAAGATGGAAATTTGAAAAATTATGAGCCACCAACTGCAATGTCTCACTGCCTGCATAGGAATTTGGATAAGTGTTGGAAAAAGTCAACATCATCTATGTCTCACCACTAGAATGTAGATTTGGTAAAGTATTGAATTACACACCACTAGAGGACAACTCACTAATGGACCAAAATTTTGATAATGTATTAAACACACATACCATTATATTGAAGTCACTACCATAATGAAAAATTATCTAAGTATCAGAAATACCTACCACCACACCTGAGTCATCGTCAACCTAAATCACCACAAGACCTGAGTCACTGTCAACCCGACTCACCGCTAGACCCAAGTCACAGTCAACCTGACTCACCACTAGCCCGAGTCACCACCAGATAAAGAATTCTAGACTATCACTTTTCTAAAGACTCACCACTACTATTTTATTATCATTTTTAATTAAATAATTCTAACAACTATATTATCATAATTAATTCGGAAAATTATTTTAAATGATTTTGTATTAAATATTTTTTAATTGAAATAATGTTCATGTAAAACATGAAATACATGGAGTAGAGTATCCATTTGATTCTCTTTGAATATTAACTGATAAAATAGGAAGTATACTCCCTTGTGCACAAGACTAGGAACGTTTTTGAATGATAAAATAAATGTACACGTAAAGAGAGCGTAGTTTCTATGAAGTGCACCTTACATGAACAATATATACCAGTGATCACCTATAGATAAAGTGGAGAATATTAAATATATAGACTACTTTTTATAGATAAAACAAATGAGTTTATGACCATATATTCAACTATGAATTTCATAAACACAACTCAAGCCTCATTTTGAACTAAACTCAAGGAATCACAAGCTATAGAGCATATCATACAGAGAAATATGATCTTTATATATTTTTTAATTTCTCCATTTGTTTATTTATCTTTACAATACTAGATGTGTGTTTATACTATGTATTTCTACACACACACTTTCTCCCACTCTAAAATGGAAGATATGAGATATCTCCTCACACACACTTTTACCTCTTTTACCATGTGTTGTAGTAGAGGTATCTGTGTGAACTATTTTAAGTGTTTCTCTTGGTATACCTATTAAATAAGTCCTTGTGTGGCATGTACAGTTGTTTTACTATTTTATACCTGATCCAGGTTTGGATTAAAGTTTATTTTTTTTGTAAATTTCTTGGAAGCAGGTGATTTCCCAGTGAAGAGGACTAGGCCTTATCTTGAGAATGAACCTCTTTTATTCATTTCTTCTGTGTGTTTTATTTTTTTTCATTTCTAAGATTTAAAATTGAAGTTGATTTAAATTGAAAACAAAAACCAATTCTTTGATAGTTAACCTTAATTAGTGTTTATATAAGTTTTTGATTGAGTGAATTGAGTTCAAAATTTAAATTAATATTATATTATTTTTAACTGAGACATAATCAATCTTTGAGAATTATTTTATAAGGTTCAGTCTTATATCTATTAGTTGTTTTAATTAACTAGACTATATTAAATTAATTGGAGGATTCTATTTTAACCATTTTTATTGAAATATTTATTGGGTACTCAATTCACCCCTTCTTGAGATACTCCATTCAAAAAAAATTTGGTATCAGTCGAGATTTTATTTAGTATTAAAAGTTTTCAAAACATTTAAACTATGATATTAGTTTTATTTTAAAGATTATAAATTTATATTATTTTAAAATTTAGTTCCTTAAATGGATAACAGTCTGTAAGGCTTTTCTACAAATAGAACTACATTTTACAATAGAAATAATTATGCTTAATGGAAGATGAAAATGAAAATTCATATTGAAAGTATGTGATTTGAAATATGATATGATTTTGAGGATAAGTATTATTTAACTAAGACTAATAGAAAATATTCATATGATTCTACCTAAACTACATATAATAATAATCGCAAAACTATGAATGCCCAATATTGTTCCTTAAGAGTTGGGAAATTCAATATAATTCCTTCTTGTAAAAATGATTTTGAAATACATGGAACATTAGATATTTATCATGAAGGAACAAACAATATTAAAGAAATAATATTGAATACATATACTATTAAGTATGGTACTTTTAAGATGGAGCTTGAAGAATTAATTTTTGATATGTATCTCATGTTTAATGAAATAGTGAATATCCTGATCTCCCTAATAAATTCAGTATCTAGAAAGGATTAAATTATTATATTACTCAGATGTAGTTCTGAAATATGGATAGGGATATCAGTGTCAATCCGAGAGTCCCATGATTTTAGAAAACTACAAGTTAAGGAGTTAATTGGTATATTAACGATGTACGAAGAAGATAATTAAGTCAATAGATAAGAGGATGATGAAACAAATAGAAAGTTAATAGATTTCAGGTCTACTACATTCAATCAAAAAGAAAAGGAAATGGAAAAGATAAAAGTGGAACGTTATAGTGACAGTGATTGACCACTAGAAAATGATGAGTAAATGGCCCATCTGGCCAAAAGATTAAAAAAGATCTATAAGAATAATAAATTTTTCATAAAGCCTAGTTAAACAGGAAAGTATGATAGTATAAAAAATTAGAAGAAGTATTGGAAAAAGGATGGCAATAAAAATGAGTTTACCTACTATGAATACAAGAACAAATATAATATTAAATAAGACTATCCAAAATTAAAATGAAAATGAAATATGTTGACAAGGACATAAAATTAACGAAATCCATGAAAGTAACTTGGAGTGCCTCTGAAGAAAACTATAGTGTATCAGACTCTACTCCTAAAGAGAAGGCTCACTGAGCCAACATGTGCTTCATGACTAATGTTTATAAGGTACATACTATATCATTTGTGATTAGTTATGAATGTTTAGACAATAAAAAACTGACGATGATATGTATTAAGAATACATGGTTGAATACTAAAAAATGTTTGAGGAAATGTTCAATAAACTTAAGTATAAATATAATGTTATGAATAAACAACATGTTTTTTCTACAAGTATTAAGACTGAATTTATTATAAAAAAAGAAAATAATGCTCTATTCTCAAAGGAAAATAACGAACATAAATTTTCTAATGAAGAAAAATTTAGAAAAATTTACCAATATAAGAGAAACACATACACAGATTCTAGGTAAATATATTTCTTCAAATGATGTTATAGGTATAGGATACCATCCTAGGAAAATAATTATAGTTAAGAGCATATTTTTACCTAAATCTAATTCTAAAATATCAACTTCCAATTATTTTTATGAAGAACCAAAAAAGTGTTCATTTAAAATAAATTATAGTCTATTCATAAGAGAGACATTAAACAAATTTGGGTTCCTAAAGTCCTGATTAAAAACACATCTGGACCAAAGAAAATCTTGGTACAAAAATCATTCCTTGTATAATTTTTTATAAGAAAGATACTTGAAGACCTCTTATAAAAGTATTTAGTACTTGGATAACGGATGTTCAAGGAATATGACAGGGTACTACTCAAGTTTAAAGATCATAATAAAGGTTTATGGAGTTCATGTCACCTTTAGTGATAATGATAAAGGTAAAATCATTGGCCTTGGATAAATTGGTAATACTAATTCTGTTCTAATTTCCTAACTACCGCTTTTTGATGGCTTAAAATATAATTTTCTTTGCATCTCACAATTGTGTGATGATTGTTTTCATGTTATATTTAATAATAATGCATGTAAGTTTTTTTATAAATATGCCTTAATTTTTATTGCTTTAAGGAATATGAATTCTTATGTTGTTGATCTTAATTATTTAATTTCTTATAATGTTTCTTTCCAAAGTGCCTTTCATAAAGAATTAGGGTTTTGGAATAGGATACAAGGCCACTATAACATTCACTCACTAAGTAAGATCACTAAGAAATAACTATTCATAGATCTAACCAAACTCATGTTACCAAATGACTAAGTCAGTAACCCCTATAAAAAATAGAAATAGAAAAAGATTTGTTTTAAATTAAAGAAATAAGTTTCAACTTCTCAACATATTGGGTTGGTTAATATGGATTTATTTGGACCATCAAGATTTCTAGTCTAAATGGTAATCACTATGTCTATATACTAGTAGATGACCTTTCTATGTATAATTGGGTATTATTTCTTGCTCACAAGTGAAAAAATTGTTTTCATTTTACGAAGTATTCTATATCTGTAGAAAAAATAAGTGAACTAAGAATTAAGACCCCAAGAAGTAACCATGGTCAGGAGTTTAAAAATCATGAATTTGAATCCTTATGCTCAGAAAATGGATATAGCCATATGTTCTCTACTCCTAAGACCTTTTAGTAGAATGATGTTATATAAATAAAGAATAGAGAAATTCAATTAATAGCCCAAACTATGCTTAATGAATATGACTTACCTGTCTACATTTTGGAAGAAGCTGTAAATACAACCTATTATATAATAAATAGTGTTTTAATTAGACCTTTCTTTAAGAAGACCCCTTTTGAGGTTTATAATAGTAGAAAGACAAAGGTTAATTAATTTTAATGTTTTGGTTGCGGGGTCTTTATTATTAACACTGAGGATAATCTTGAAAAATTTTCCTCTAAGAGAGATAAAGGAATTTTATTGGCTTATTCAAATTCTAGTAAATCTTATAGAGTTTTTAAAAAGTGAAAAAAGACTTTGAAAAAATATATTCATTTAAACTTTAATGAGACTGTTCCACACGAGCTAAAAACTCTTTAGAAAACCATGAGGATTATTTATATTCTCTAAAACTAAATTTTAAACCTTTTCATTCTGAAGAAAATAAAGAAAAAATATCACCCAGTTCTGATGAACTTCTAGAACATGAAATTGATCATGTAGAGATCCCATATGTGACCGAACCTTCTTTTTTATAGAGTTGTTATAACCCATAAGTACCACCTTCTAGATGCTATAGTTGGAGACCTAGAAATATTTACATAAACTAGAGATTCTCTAAGAAATCAAGTTGAACATCAAGCTTCCTGTTCACAGCTTGATCATAATAAAAAAAATAATTCCATTAATCATGAATTTTGGGTGACGGAATATAATAAGAACTAAATAAATTTCAAAGAAATAAAGTATGGGAACTTGTTGAAAGGCCTAAAGACACCTTAAATATGGGCATTAAATGGGTGTTTAGAAACAAGTTTGATGAATCTGGCACTACAGTAATAAATAAGACTAGGATAGTTTCATAAGGATATAGTCAAGAAGAAGGCATATATTATGAAGATACCTCTGAACTTGTATCCAAACATGAATCTATTAGAATAATAATAGCATATCCAACACATATATACTTAAAAAATTCTCAAATCAATGTCAAGAGTTAATTATTAAATGGGTATATAATTGAGAATGTTTTTGTTGAACAAAACCCTAGTTTTCAGAATCCCCATTTTCCATATCATGTTTTCAAATTAAAAATATATTTATATGGTTTGAAAAAAGATCCTAGCGCTTGGTATGATATGCTCAACTTTTTTCTTATTTTAAAATGTTTTTCAAAAGGTATATCCAATGATAACCTTTCATAAAAATATTTTCAAAATATGTTTTAGCTGTATACATTTATGTATATGATATTAGTAAGAATTCATGTTTTTAGAACTGGTCAAAATCCTGACCCTGTTTCTGGAAATTTCCAGACTACACGCCGTGTACATTAAGTACATTCCGTGTATGTTTTAGGCGAGTGACTGGCCGTGTGCTCACTGAGTACATGCCCTGTGATGACTGTGTAGAAATTTCGTACAACATGGCATGTAGTTTTTGACACGCTGTGTACTCGAGACCATGTGGAGGCCATACATGGTGTGTAGGCCTATTGGATGGGTAGAAGCATTTAACCAAGTACACGCCATTTCCTCCTGGACACGCCATGTAGTCTGATCATGTATGAGGAATATACACGGCGTGTTGGTAATCCGGCAAGGATGGGACGAAAAATGAAGTACACGCCGTGTACCCCTAATTAAATGCCATGTACTCATGTCGGTAGGTTCTGGAAAGTATGTCAGCAGATTTCCAACCGCCATATGAACAGTTAAATGATATACACAGAATGTATTCCTAAAGTACACACCGTGTAGTTTATTTTTTTTTTTGCATTAAAATGGGAAGAAGCCTCGTATTGAGGCAGTACCTCATATGTTCAACTGGGTTTCACTAACCAAGCCAGTCGAACCTTTTTCTTACTCCCATTCCTTCCTTTGAGATCTATTTATATCACTAATTGATCCGTTGGAACCCCCTTGGTATGGCCTCGATTCCTCTTAGGCCTTTTTGTTTGATTTCTATTCTAGAATGAGTTATAAGGGTTTGATAGGTTTTGATTATTTTGTAGATCTACCATGTTTTAGACCTAATTGGAGACTGTTACTAGAGGAGTAGCATCGTACGAGTCTCTGGTAAGTGGTGTATACCTATTTTTGTGTTTTTGTGGTCATTTGTGTGATGCAGCCTTCGACGCATTTTTGGGTATTTTGAGCCGGACCCGTTTTATCCGCTGTTTCATAATGAATTGATTGTTTGACTTAAGGGGTGCCTTTGGGTATTCCATGTTACCAATTTTTCTTGAGCAGGCCCGGGTGAGGGGTTGTTGCTCATCGGGGAATTTTGGCAGGGGGATTCCAAAATGTTTATATTTGAATTATATTATTTTAAACTATTGAGTTTAGTTTGTTGAACTTGATATAAATTTGTTAGAGGCATTCAAGACCTCAGTGTTATTGATTGATAACCGTTGGGTTAGGTAAATTCAATTATTAGATTGTTTTTTTGTTTATGTGTTCTTTTTAAATATTCTATATATGTAATTCTTGAATTGCATACGTTAAAACCTTTGGGTTGTGTTGGGCATGGCTTGGATATTATTGAGTGATACAGATCACAGGTTGGGCTTGGCCCGGGTTACGTTGGGTGGTTCGAACAACGGGATTGGGCATCATGGGCGTCGGTTTGTGGCAGGATGACTGTCAGGTTGGGAATGGCCTGGGTTACTGTGATGGAAAGGCCATCAGACTTGAGCGGCATGGTCGTAGGGACATGAGGTGTCAGAGGTGTTGTGGATTGGGTACTATTTTGGTGATTACCGCTCACCCGAAAACATTGAAAAAATATAATCATGTAAAATTTAATGAGACTGTTTCACACGAGCTAAAAAATCTTTAGAAAACCTTAAGGATTATTTATATTCTCTAAATCTAAATTTTAAACCTTTTAATTATGATGAAAATAAAGAAAAAATATCACCCACTTCTGATGAACTTCTAGAATATGAAATTGAACATTTCGAGATCCAAGATGTGACCAAACCTTCTTTTTTATAGAGTTGTTATAACCCTTAAGTACCACCCTCTATATGATATAGTTGGAGACCAAGAAATATTTACACAAACTAGAGATTCTCTAAGAAATAAAGATGAACATCAAGCATTCTTTTCACAGCTTGAACATAATAACATAAATAATTCCATTAATCATGAATTTTGGGTGATGGAATATAAGAAGAACTAAATAAATTTCAAAGAAATAAAGTATGGGAACTTGTTGAAAGACCTAAAGAAACCTTAACTATAGGAATTAAATTAGTTTTTAGAAACAAGTTTGATGAATCAGGCACTATAGTAAGAAATAAGACTAGGATAGTTTCATAAGGATATAGTCAAGAAGAAGGCATAGATTATGAAGAGACCTTTGAAATTGTATCCAAACTTGAATCTATTAGAATACTAATAGCATATCCAACACATCTACACTTAAAAATTTATCAAATAAATGTCAAGAGTTAATTATTAAATGGGTATATAATTGAGAATGTTTTTTTTGAACAAAACCCTAGTTTTCAGAATCCCCATTTTCCAAATCATGTTTTCAAATTAACAATATATTTATATTGTTTGAAAAACTATCCTAGAGATAGGTATGATAGGATCAACTCTTTTCTTATTTTAAAATGTTCTTCAAAAGGTATATCCAATGCTACCCTTTTATAAAAATAATTTCAAAATATATTTTAGCTGTATAAATTTATTTAGATGATATTTGTAAGAACCCAGGTTTTTAGAACTGGTCAAAATCCTGACCCTGTTTCTGGAAATTTCCAGACTACATGCCATTTACATTAAGTACATTTCGTGTATATTTTAGGTGAGTGAAAGGCCTTGTGCTCTCCGAGTACATGTCGTGTGATGATCGTGTAGAAATTTCTTACAACAGGGCATGTAGTTTTTGACATGCCCTGTATCCAAGACCATGTGGAGGCTATACATGCTATGTAGGCCTATTGGCTGGGTAGAAACATTTAACCAAGTACATGTCATTTCCTCCTGGACACGCCGTGTAGCCTGATCATGTATGAGGGATATACATGGCGTGTGGGTAAGCCGAAGAGGATGGGAAGAAAAATGAAGTACACATCCTATACCCCTAGGTACATGTCGTGTACTCATGTCGGCAGGTTCTGGAATGTATGTCAACAGATTTCCAACCGCCATATGAATAGTTAAATGATATACACGACATGTAGTCCTAAAGTACAAGCCGTGTAGTTTCTTTTTTTTTTATTAAAATGGAAGGTAGCCTCGTATTGAGGCAGTAACTCATATGTTCCGCTAGGTTTCGCAAACCAAGCCGGTCGAACCTTGTTCTTTCTCCCGTTCCTTCCTCCGAGATCCGTTTATATCACTGATTGATCTGTTGGAACCCCCTCGGTAAGGCCTCGATTCGCCTTAAGTCATTTTTTTTATTTCTGTTCTAGAACGAGTTATAGGGGTTTGATACATATTGATTCTTTTTTAGATTGTAGAGACCCGAAGCTTGACATACATGGACATTACATTACTTTTGTGGAATAATTAGTACATAACAAAAACACACACATAAGGATCGTAATAGTTTAGTGTCTTTGGAAACTCGGAATATAATCTTCTAATTATGGTGAAAGATCTTCAACATCTCCCATAAAGATCTTTTTTTAAAAACCTAAATCCTTTCTTTATGTCCTGGGGAAAAGAAAACATAAAATGGTGAGCTCAAATGCTCAGTAAGGGTAAAAAAAAGAAATATCAATCACGTCATATTCATACGAACATAAAATTTTGGAAATCATAACCTGCAAAAGAGATCATAATTTCATAACATGGGATAAATCATTGTAGTGAAATGGAATCCCAATAATCATAACTTAAAACATGAAACTTTGTGGCATACACACATAATCATAGAGAATCATTTCTTATTAGTCAATACTCATTACCAAGACTATCTTAGTGGACAAAGTCCCTTTCTGAACTGAGTTCGTTCCTCGTTTCAGTCCTGTTTCACTGAACCAGTATAACCTACCATTTCAGCCATGTCTATCTCATGAGATATAAAATCTTTACCCAATGAATTGGAGGGTGATATAGGTCCCACCCATCTCATAATGATACCATTCTTATGTGTGCCACAAAATCATAAATCATACATCATTGCATAACCCATGTAATAAAAATGGAATTCTTAAACAACATGACATCATAAAACAATTAATATAAGATAAAGGAATTCATAAAAATAATTCCATCACAACATAATCAAATAAATTTAATAATAGGGATATAAAAAGAACCCTTTATTATCTTAGATGGAAAATAATTTTGATAAAACACTTGAACTCCATTCTTGAAGAAAATATCCTTTCTACTTCAAAAACACTTTTCATTTCTTAACATGTCATAAAACTCTAAACTAAAATAATTTGATTAAAAATAACCATGAAAACTTTTAAAGGAAGCTTCTTGTAAATAATGTTTTAAAAATACATTCATTCCGTATAAGTTAAAAAAACATTCTTCTCGTACTTTTATCGGAAAAGCCAAAAAAAGTACCTCGTACGAAAAACGACAAAAGATTCCTTTCATATCTTTTACAAAAAACTCAAAGAAGGGTAAAATTGTATATAAACTATTGTAGAATTATTTAAATATTACATATTGAGGAAACATGGATGTGTATGATAAAATGCACCCCAGTAAATTCCAAAGTATAAACAATCTCGGATAAAAATGAGATTGTGAAATTTCCCTTACATTAGGTCCGATTTGCTTCGAAAGTGTTTGAACCTCCTGCATAATGATTTAAATAATTTTATTGACTTATTCCAGAATCACAATTATTGTTATGATATCATATATGGTCGTATTCTTAGCTTCTTAGTAGTAATATTTCATTGCCACTTGTTATTTGGGTGTTTATAACTTTTTGTTCTTATGCGTGTTTTGTCGAATAAATTCTTATTCTTCTGTTTGGGTTATAGATACCTCATTTCCAGATTGTTATTAGTGTAATATATATCATATTAATTCATTCAATGCATTTATATAATCATTATTAAATGAATATCATGTAGAGCGAGTCGCATCACATCGTGGAGACGGTATTCCGTACGTACTCACGAGTGATGATATCGTTCCTATAATCGTGGAATTGTATTGGAGTGTATGTATACTATTTCAGAATAAATATCACTTTATAATATTCATATATAGTCATTATTTACACCATTATACCCATCCAAGTATGGTGGTGGTGGAAAATAGATTACACCACGGCGTGGAGACGGTATTCCGTACGTACGCACGCGCGCTGATTTCTTTTTCCGTAGTATGGATAGATGGTGAAATAGGGTTGTTTAATACTTATAATAACATATCCGTATATGAGTGATACTGATGTTATTACTTCATGATGAAACAAATAAATAAGATTAAGTGGAAGAAGAAATAAATATGAAAGAATCGGTAACGGGCATTACCTCTTCTTTGAAGCGCTTCTTTGAGTCCTCCTTTTAGGGCACTAAAATTGGTCTTTGAAGAAGACCAGGACCTCTAAGATGTCTCTAGGGAAGTGTAGAGAAGGAATTGGCAGGGGTTGGCCGAGCTTGAAGGCTCAAAGTGGTGTGAGGAAGAGGGGGAGGATTTGCCCTTTTATAAGGGAGGAGAGGGGCACCTTTGGAATAACAAAAAATATTATTTTATTATAAAGTCAAATTCTGTTTTTAATAGCTTCAAATTGATTTATTTCGAAGCTAAGGTGGGGATGGTTCGAAATACTCTCATGCAATAGAATTTAGACAAGTTTAGGTTTCTATTCTAACATTATCATTTAGATTTAACATTAAGTTAAATAACTTTACTTTTACCGTGTCTTCTTGTGTTATTACACTATAAGGTTAATAAACTTACTATAAAAAGTCAAAAGAACCCCAAGTTGTTTATTATTAATATATATAACCTTATCTAAGTCATTTTGACGAACCTTAGATTTTTAAGAATAAAATAAAAATTAATAATATAATATTTGTTTTAAAACCTATTTTATGTCATTTTTGACACTATTTGGTAATTGATTTTTGTAACTCATAACAGAATTATTAGTTCGAAAAAAGTTAATAAAATCAATACTAACATATAATATTAACCTATAAAATTAGTGTAATTCATAAAAAGTCTCAAATTACATTTATTTGGGTATTTATAACATCAATTATGTCAATATTTCATTAATAAGATAATTACTGCATCATCGTTGTGTCAGAAATAAATTAAATTATTTAATGTCTAAAAATTACAAATAAAATATCATTATGTATTAACACTTCTTAGATTTCTAATGAATATTTATAGTCGAATTTATCTTATGTATAACCCTATATTAAAAATGATTTACCTATTAAACTTTGATTTTAACTATTTTAACCCTTCATTAAATAAATTAATAATAAATGCCCTAATCTAATCCAATTGGGCATAAATGGTAATATTTTATTCCTAAGGTTGTTTTTGGTCAAATTAAACTTATCCAATAGAATTAGGACATGTATTAGGATAATTATAATATCATTTTTTCCCTTAATTACCCTATTTACTTTTAACCGTGGTAAAAAAAGTAAAAAGTTACTATTCACCAAAAATTATTTTCATCTCATTGAACCACATTTTAGTCCTTGATATTAACCGTGTCTCTCGGATTTTCGAAATTCCACTCACAGAAGCGGTAAAATTATGTTTTATGAAAAATTCAGTTTTTTAACTACCACTTAGTGGTTTCACTATTCATCAAAAAATGAAAGTTTCCAGAAAAATGCCGAAAATTAAGCCTAAGCTATATTTGATATTATGAACTAAAACATTATGTCTATTTTACCAAATTCAAAACATATCAGTTACATTAACTAATTTAAAAATTAATTCCCGTCGTCAAAACAAATAGCGTGTTTTTAAAAGATAATAACTATCAAAAGATTGACACTTGTTTATGTCTGGTTTAAATGGGAAATTACATCCAATGAACAACATTGTATTACATTGTTAAAATATATTCTAAATATACTTTAAAACCACTCAAATTAATAACTTATCACTATTAATTATTTTTATTAAAAAAGTTGTTTTTAATTAAAATTTAGTAATTTTCACTATTCATCAGAATATGAAAGTTATCCGAAACGTACCAAAATTTCACCCTAAGATAATTTCGATATTCCGAATCCAAAAATGAAGTCCATTTTGAAAACTAAAATTTACAAAATTTTAAAAAGTGGTTATTACTATTCATAATGGCTAGTTTTAATAATATTTTAATAGCATATCGTTGTTTAGTGAAACTCGGTATTGCGTACTACACACGCTATCGAGGAAGGTCACAATTGCGTGTAATGCAAGGAAAGTCAAAGATGCGTGTTGTGCAAGCTTCTTTTGTTTTAGCGTACAACACAAGACATGAAATTAAAAAGAATATTTTTCCTAAAATCTTGGGGTGTTACATTCTACCCCCCTTAAAATGAATTTCGCCCTCGAAATTCGTCGGGGTTATAAATGGTTTACTACATGAAAGTTTTTTTAATAGAACCCCACATTGTAAAAAGTAATACCAAAACCAATCTTTAAAAACAAAAGTATGAAATGTAACGGTTACCCAAATTTACTATTCACTAGGTTTCCAAATAGGAGAACATCGGTGAAAATATAGATATGGAAGAGAAATCTAACCGTCATGTTCTGATGGAGAGTGGTAGAGAACATGGATATGGAAAAGCCAACAATCACAAAGCCATAAATTTGTGACGATCTAAGGTACCATCTAATTCATCAGATATAAGAGCACTAGGAAAACATTTTTGGTTTTCAAGATCATTTCCCTAAAGTTGATGAAATTGGAATTAGAAGAAATACTTTTGTGACTTTGGTATAGTCTCACCGTTGGTCGTTATTTGGACAATTTCCACTTCATCTCTTAAATAAATGAACTTGAATTTTTCATTCGTGATGTGATAGCAGATCATGTGATAGAATGATGGGTCATTCCATCTGTCTCAAACAAAAGGTTAGAAAAGTTATCAAAAAATACATAAGTCCATCTATAGTGAGATTAATCATATATGGTTCCTAAAATAGAGTTATACTACTTAATATAATAAAAATAGTTTCTACTAAACAGGGACTTCCTGTAGGCCAGTGGTAGGCGATAAAGGCCAGTCGCACTTCGGTTGTGGGTTCGATTCCCATGGCCGTGTCCGACGCGATGGGCTGTCGCCCGTCCTGCAGGTTGTCCTTTTTCTAAAACTATATTACTATAACATCCCATCAATAATATCGAAAAAACTTTTATCCTTAAACAATACTAACTTATGTCCAACATAGTCCATTCCAATCTTTAGGCTTATCCATAATATTGCATTCCACTCTCATAATATAGTGAAAACGATTACCAGAGATTTAATACCATCGTTGATCCCCATATATCATAAGATATGTCTTGTTGGTTACATTCCAAACATTCAAAGGCCTTAATCATGTGTTCTCTTGAATACCCATTGAACCTTAGTGAAAACATGAATTCAGTTAAAAGTTAACACTTTCCACATACCAAAATCCTCAAAATTCTATATACTCAAACCATGATATCACTTAGTTCTTATATCAATCATGAGCTCATGAATACTGTCAAACATTTCATTTTTTTCCTTATCCATTCATTATGCGCATATCATCTGCTTACCAAAAATATCTCAATCACTTCCAATGGTTACTGGTACCATAAAATTATTGAAAACCACAATAGACCAATACATAAATATTCCAATATTCCACGATACTATATACAACATTATTTTGGAATCCCATTACATAAACACTTAATCATTCCACCACATCGTTGTCATATTCAACATCGTCAATGGTGATCGCATGTGACTTCCCTTTTTCCATTGCCTTAAGTGGTTGCTCATGTCGATCATCACTAACCCTTGGATTAGGGAATTTATTGGCATAATGCCCCATTTCCTTGCACTTGAAGCATTGAAGTGTAGTAGGTTCATTCTGTGTATCCCTTCCTTTGTTTGCATCAGTAGACATCTTCTTCCCAACATTGCGGCATTCAAATGCCCGATGACCTTCCTTTCCACATTTGAAACATTTACTTGTACCTTTAAGACAGTCTCCACCATGCTTCTTTCCACACTTTGAGCATAGGGAAACATTCATCTTCTTTTCACCATTATTCTGAGATTTCTCCTTGAACTCCATCTTTCGTTTCTTGTCAAAACTATTAGATGGATAAGTAACACCAAATTCCATTTCTACCTTGATTGCACAACGCACAATTTCTTCATAGCTACTGAAGTCTCATATAGCTAATGCCCTTTGGAGATTTGTTTTTAAGCCACTGAAGAATTGATCAACTTCACTTTCAGGTTGGATGATAAATCCAGATGCATACCTTGCAAGCCTTGTAAAATTCGCTTCGTATATACCAACATATTCATCATCCTTTTTCTTTAGTTCAATAAACTACTTCTCTATCTATGTTCAAAGAATATGATGGAAGTAATTATTGAAAAATATGTTCTTGAACTCGTCCCATTCCATGGACTCAACTTCATCTCTTTGCTTCGTATTCTTGATAAAATTCCACCATTGATCAGCTTCACCTTCCAAACGATATACTGCTAAGATGACTTTATCATGTTCAAAACATTGAAGAACTGAAAATATATTTTCAATGGTACTAATCCATTATTCAGCAACAAGTGGGTCAGAAGACCCACTAAAATAAGGTGGACGTTGCCTCATGAAGGACTCAATAGAATATTGTTCCTTTCTCTGTTCATTTGGAAGTCCAGAATGATTCAGAGCTTGTGTAAGTATTGAAATAAGATTTTGCACTCCATATCCCATAAAATTTGTTTGTTCAGGAGGAAAATCATTCCATTGTCCATTTCATTGATCAACATGGTTCCTTTGGGTTCCATCCATCGTCGAAAACCCAAAAAGAATAGTGTGAGAGGCAAAAATCATGCTAGGGAAAACAACACAATAAAGGGGGAGTACCTTCAATATCTAACATCTTAGGTTTAATTCTAAGATCATTAGCGCAATTCTAGGACTATAACCTATACTTATAGTTAACCTTAGGGACATCCCTAGACATACCTTAGAAATATCTCTAGGGATCTCACTAAAGTTCTCGCATCCTAGTTTCCAAAGGTTGACTAAACCTTCCCTATGATGCCAACTGTAGAGACCCGAAGCTTGACGTACATGGAAATTACATTACTTTTGTGGAATACTTAGTACATAACAAAAACACACACACAAGGACTGTAATAATTTAGTGTCTTTGGAAACTCGGAATATAATCTTCTAATTGTGGTGAAAGATCTTCAACATCTCCCATAAAGATCTTCTTTTTTTTAAACCTAAATCCTTTCTTTATGTCCTGGGGAAAAGAAAACATAAAAGGGTGAGATCAAATGCTCAGTAAGGGTAAACAAAGGAAATATCAATCACGTCATATTCATAAGAACATAACATTTTTGGAAATCTTAACCTGCAAAAGAGATCATAATTTCATAACATGGGATAAATCATAGTAGTGAAATGGAATCCCAATAATCATAACTTAAAACATGAAACTTTGTGTCATAAACACATAATCATAGAGAATCATTTCTTATTAGTCAAGACTCATTTACAAGACTATCTTAGTGGACAAAGTCCCTTTCTGAACCGAGTTTGTTCCTCGTTTCAGTCCTGTTTCACTGAACTGGTATAACCTACCGTTCCAGCCATGTCTATCTCATGAGATATAAAATCTTTACCCAATGCATTGGAGGGAGATATAGGTCCCACCCATCTCATAATTATACCATTCTTTTGTGTGCCACAAAATCATAAATCATACATCATTGCATAACCCATGTAATAAAAATGGAATTCTTAAACAACATGACAATATAAAACAATTCATATAAGATAAAGGAATTCATAAAAATAATTCCATAACAACATAATCAAATCAATGTAGTAATAGCGATAGAAACAGAACCCTTTGTTATCTTAGATGGAAAATAATTTTGATAAAACACTTGAGCTCCATTCTTGAGGAAAAATATCCTTTCTACTTCAAAAACAGTTTTCCTTTCTTAACATGTCATAAATTTCTAAACTAAAAGAATTTGATTAAAAATAAACTTGAAAACTTTTAGAGGAAGCTTCTTGGAAATAATGTTTTAAAAATCCATTCATGCCGTATAAGTTAAAGAAACATTCTTCTCGTACTTTTGTAGGAAAAGTCAAAAAAAGTACCTCGTACGAAAAAAGAAAAAAAAGATTCCTTTCATATCTTTTACTAAAAACACAAAGAAGGGTAAAATTGGATATAAAATATTGTAGAAGGATTTAAATATTACATATTGAGGAAACATGGATGTGGATGATAAAATGCACCCCAGTAAATTCTAAAGTATAAACAATCTCGGATAAAAATGAGATTGTGAAATTTCCCTTACCTTAGGTCCGATTTGCTTCGAAAGTGTCTGAACCTCCTGTATAATTATTTAAATCATGTTATTGACTTATTCCATAATCATAATTATTGTTATGATATCATATATGGTTATATTCTTATATTCTTAGTAGTAATATTTCATTGCCACTTGTTATTCGGGTGTTTATAACTTTTTGTTCTTATGCGTGTTTTGTCGAATAAATTCTTATTCTTCTCTTTAGGTTATAGATACCTCATTTCCAGAATGTTATTAGTGTAATATATATCATATTAATTCATTCAATTCATTTATATAATCATTATGAAATGAATATCATGTAGAACGAGTCGCATCACATCGTGGAGACGGTATTCCGTACGTACGCACGAGTGATGATATCGTTCCTATGATCGTGGAATTGTATTGGATTGTATGTATACAATTTCAGAATAAATATCAATTTATAATAGTCATATATAGTCATTATTTACACCATTATACCCATCCAAGTAAGGTGGTGGTGGAAAATAGATTACACCACGGCGTGGAGACGGTATTCCATACATACGCACGCGCGATGATTTGTTTTTCCGTAGGATGGATAGATGGTGAAATATGGTTGTTTCATACATATAATAACATATTCATATATGAGTGATACATATGTTATTAATTAATGATGAAACAACTAAAGAAGAAGAAGTGGAAGAAGAAATAAAGATGAAAGAATCGGTAACAGGCATTACCTCTTCTTTGAAGCGCTTCTTTGAGACCTCCTTTTAGGGCACTAAAATTGGACTTTGAAGAAGACCAGGACCCCTAGGATGTCACTAGGGATGTTTAGAGAAGAAATTGGCAGGGGTTGGCCGAGATTGAAGGCTCGGAGTGGTGTGAGGAAGAGGGGGAGGATGTTTCCTTTTATAAGGGAGGAGAGGGGCACCTTTGGAATAACTAAATATATTATTTTATTATAAAGTCAAATTCGGTTTTTAATATCTCAAAATTGATTTATTTCGAAGATAAGGTGGGTATGGTTTGAAATACTCTCATCCAATAGAATTTAGACAAGTTTAGGTTCCTATTTTAACCTTATCATTTAGATTTAACATTAAGTTAAATAATTTTACTTTTACCGTGTCTTCTTGTGTTATTACACTATAAGGTTAATAAACATACTATAACAAGCCAAACGAACCCCAAGTTTTTTATTATTAATATATATAACCTTATCTAAGTCATTTCGACGAACCTTAGATTTTTAGGAATAAAATAACAATTAATAATATAATATTTGTTTTAAAAACTATTTTATGTCAATTTTGACACTATTTGCTAATAGATTTTTGTAAAAATCATAACAGAATTCTTAGTTCGAAAAAAGTTAATAACATCAATACTAACATATCATACTAACCTAGAAAATTAGTGGAATTCATAAAAAGTCTCAAATTACATTTATTTGGGTATTTATAACATCAATTATGTCAATATTTCATTAATAAGGTAATTACTGCATCATCGTTGTGTCACAAATAAATTAACTTATTTAATGTCTAAAAATTACAAATAAAATATCATTATGTAGGAAATATTTTTATATTTCTAATGAATATTTATAGTCGAATTTATCTTATGTATAACCCTATAGTAAAAATGATTTATTTATTAAAAATTGATTTTAACTATTTTAACCCTTCTTTAAATAAATTAACAATAAATTCCCTAATCTAATTCAGGTGGGCTTAAATGGTCATATTTTATTCCTAAGGTTGTTTTTGGTCAAATTACACATATCCAATAGAATTAGGACATGTGTTAGGGTAATAATAATATCATTTTTACCCTTAATTACCCTATTTACTTTTAACCGTGGTAAAAAAAAGTAAAAAGTTACTATTCACCAAAAATTATTTTCATCTCATTGAACCACATTTTAGTCCTTGATATTAACCGTGTGTCTCGGATTTTCGAAATTGCACTCACAGAAGCGGTAAAATTATGTTTTATAAAAAATTTAGTTTTTTTAACTACCACTTAGTGGTTTCACTATTCATCAAAAAATGAAAGTTTCCAGAAAAATACCAAAAATTAGGCCTAAGCTATATTTGATATTATGAACTCAAAAATGATGTCTATTTTACCAAATTCAAAACATATCAGTTACATTAACTAATTTAAAAATTAATTCTCGTCGTCAAAACAAATAGCGTGTTTTTAAAAGATAATAATTATCAAAAGATTGACACTTGTTTATGTCTGGTTTAAATGTGAAATTACATCCAATGAACAAAATTGTATTAAATTGTAAAAATATATTCGAAATATACTTTAAAACCACTCAAATTAATAACTTATCAGTATTAATTATTTTGATTAAAAATTTTTTTTAATTAAAATTTAGTAATTTTCACTATTCATCAGAATATGAAAGTTATCCGAAACATACCAAAATTTCACCCTAAGCTAATTTCGATATTCCGAATCCAAAAATGAAGTCCATTTTGAAAAATAAAATTTAAAAAATTTCTAAAAGTGGTTATTACTATTCATAACGGCTAGTTTTAATAATATTTTAATAGCATATTGTTGTTTAGTGAAACTCGGTATTGCGTACTACACACGCTTCGAGGAAGGTCGCGAATGCGTGTAATGCAAGGCAAGTTAAAGATGCGTGTTGTGCAATCTTATTTTGTTGTAGCGTACAACACAACACATGAAATTAAAAAGAATATTTTTCATAAAATCTTGGGGTGTTACATAGATCTACCGTGTTTTAGACCTAATTGGAGGCTATTATCGGAGGAGTAGCATCGTAAGAGTCTTAGGAAGTTGGTGTATACCTCTTTTTGTGTTTTTGTGGTCATTTGGGTGACACGACCTTCAACGCATTTTCGGGTATTTTGAGCGGGACCCGTTTTATCTGTTGTTTCATAATGAATTGATTGTTTGACTTATGGGATGCCATTGGGTATGCCCTGTTACCAGTTTTGCTTGAGCAGGGCCGAGTGAGGGGTTGTTCCTCATTGGGGCATTTTGGTTGGGGGATGCCAAAAAGGTTATATTTGAATTATATTGTTTTAAACTGTTGAGTTTAGTTTGTTGAACATGATATAAATTTGTTAAAGGCATTCAAGACCTCAGTGTTGTTGATTGATAACCGTTGGGTTTGGGAAAATCATCTATTAAGATTGTTTTTCCTGTTTATGTGTTCTGTTTCAATATTCAATATATGTAATTGCTGAATTGCATACGTTAGAACCTTCATGTTGTGTTGAGAATGGACCAGATATTATTGAGTGATACTGATCACAGGTTGGGCTTGGCCAGGGTTACGATGGGTGGTTCTAACCACGGGATTGGGCGTCATGGGCGTCAGATTGAGGTAGGATGACTGTCAGGTTGGGCATGCCCCGGGTTACTTGGATGGAAAGGCCATCAAAATTGAGCATCATGGTCGTAGGGACACTAGGTGTCAGAGGTGTTGTGGATTGGGTTCTATTTTGGTGATTACCGCTCACTCGGAATCTTTGAGTAGTGTGCACATAGAGATACTCCGTGATGAGGTGGTTTTGACCACTCATGTGGGTTGATGCCCCCGTTAGTTGCGGTTTAGGTACTTTTGGTTGGGGGTGCTTGCCGTAGGAAGCCACGTGGGAGGTGAGGAGCCTTCAGGGGATAACATTGAGGCTATCGAGTTGGGGGTTGAGGCCTGCCATTATTTGAGGGCAGATATTGTTGTCCCTCCGGATACGTTTTATTTGAGGGCATACATCGTTGTCCCTCCATTTATGTTATTTGAGGACAGACATTTCTGTCCCTCCAATACTTATTTGAGGATAGACATCGTTGTTCCTCCAGGTCTCTACTATTGGGCGTGCCTTCAGGACATCGGTACTTGAGACACGTGGTATCAGGGGGCACATGGTGCCGGGTTATGTGATAGAGATTCCGGTGTTGGCCGAAGCAGGTGACACTCCATGGTGGCTGTTGAGAACCAGTGGAGTTTGTTTATTTATGCATTATTCTGTTTACTGATTTCTTTATAAATGCATCTTTTATTAAACACTCATATTAGGTACGCACTGTTGGGCGGTATCCAACTGTGATTTGTCTCACACCCTGTATAGGCCCTTCGAGATGCGTGCAGACTTTATGGATTTGTGTGCAGGAAAGAGGCCAGCTTTAGAAACTGGGCTGTGTTAGTTGTTGCATGAAGATGGTATGGACCATGAGGTCTTACCTAGTTGGAGTTACTCTGTTTTTTTTCTTTATTCTTGTATCAACATGCTTGCCTTTTTTGTAGCTACAATTGGTTATCCATTGGTGCCCTTTCTATTTAGATATGTATTAATTGCTTTGGGTGCATGTTTTGTTGCTTGGTAGTAGTTACAAGTAATCAACATGTAGTTGTGTTTATTTCCACTACTGTTGTTTATATTTATTGCTTTCACTGTTTATTGATATTGAATGTGATTCCACTCTGTGGGTCTGGTTCGAGTCTGCTGAGTCATTTTATTCCACAGTATAATTACTGTTATACTTGGACCAGTACCATTATTATTATCCTCTGAGAGAGTATAGCCTCCCCACTATACCTATAATACCCTCATTGCTAGTCGGCAGCCTTTGGAATTCAGAGAGGTGTGCCTAAGGTAGTAGCACCCGACCCGTTTAGCACTATTCGGGTGGCTGTTCGGGTTGGGTTGTTACAAAGTGGTGTCAGAGGGGTTCGTAATAGGGATTTAGTAGCAGTGTTTTACTGGATACTTGTTAGATTAAGACTTCTCTTTTATTTCTGCAGCTTTTACTATTTGGGATATGGTAGACTAGAGATAGGTTTTTACTGGAACTGGGTTTCTAGCTTGTGCTTGGGTGGCAGCAACCCCGAGTACGAGGGATGGACCAAGTTGCCATGGGTGGGAATTGCTGTTTTCTTTTTGCTCAGATTATAGTTTATATGATTTCCACCTTAGTGGATCCCTTAGTGTGTGATGTTATTGATTGTGATATGTAACCCTCGACCCAGTGAGGTAAGGTAGAATTGACCTTGGTCCGGTATGGCAAGGCTTGTTTTCTTGGATTTTGATAGGCACATTTTTAGGGTATTTCAATTTCATAACTGCATGTATGCTTTGTGAAGTGATAATACCACGTGAATAAAATCAAATGCTATGCTTGTATGCTCTGAAATGTAAATCGGTGAAATTTATGATAGAATTGATTGTTGTTTCAATGTGTATGTCATGCGTTATATTTTTATAGAATTGCATGTGGCAGGATATTTGGGTCTGGCTCTTATGAGAGCGGGCAAGAACTTAGTTGAGGTGATTTTGATCACCATGATTGGGAGATTCAGTCGTCGATTTGTGGCAATATTAGTTGTTAGGACGGGCATGGCCCGAGAAACTTTTGATACTTGGCTCTGTTAGGGGCAGGTAAGGAGGCCATGTGGCCGGGCTGCCGTGGGGCATGGGTTGCAATGGGGGAGAGTAAGGGTATTAGTTATGCACTACCTTTTACTTCTTTCCTTATCTGCGTTGAATATATATTGTTATATATATATATGGCATGTCTGACCATTTATGGTATTTAGCTGGTTTCTTTTTGGGTGAATCAGATGAAGCATTAGACGATAGATGGTACAGTGCCGCAGGTGTAGGATCATGTTCAGGATCCGGTGTAGGTAGAGCAGGAGCCGCAGGTATAGGCTTAGGGACAGGATCAGGTTCAGGATCCAGTGTAGGTTAGACAGTAGCCTGGTTTGGCAGCGTTCGGACCATGGATCGATGAGCAGCTTGGAGCTAGCCTAGTTTGTATCTTGTAGGGGATCGACAGAGGCACGTAAGGTACAAAGCCATCTATGGAATACCTAATAAAGGAGTTCCAGTCGCAGCACCCGCTGCTTTTTCATGGTGAGGGTGGTCCACAGGCAGCTGAGAACTGGATAGAGAGTATACAGATGATCTTTGAGCAGCTCGAGACGTCTCCAGGGCAGAGGTTCAAGTTGGAGACGTACATGCTGCGGGGACCGGCAAAGAGTTGGTGGGATGTGTAGGTTCAGGCTCGTAGGAATGAGGGACTAGAATTGAAGGACTTCGAGGATAGGTTCTTTGAGAACTTTTACCCAGAGATGTTGAGAGTAGAGAGAGCTCGGGATTTCTTGAGTCTTCAGCAGGGAGACATGTCCATCATGGACTACGAAACTACTTTCACTGAGTTGTCTTACATTGCACCTGGTATGGTAAGCGATGACACATCTAGGGTGAGGCACTTCGAGGATGGCTTACGAGATGCCATTCAGATCTAGATGAATATCTTCAGGCTGGGTTCTTTCTCAGAGGCAGTGAACCAGGCGCTCATAGCGGAGGGCATCCAGTGGGATAGGCCTCAGGTTGGCTGGGTGACAGCTTCAGGTGATGATTCATGCAGCAGAAAGCGAGGATGAGATGAGTTCTAGTAGGGCAGTCAGTCTAAGGACTCAGATAGACCACCTCGTAGCAGTTCCGTAGTAGTTTTCTTTCAGTGTGGACAGCCAAGGCATGTTCGAACTCAGTGCGATAGGCCTCAAAAGGAGTGTTGGGCATGTGGACAGGTCGGGCCTCTGGAGAGGTTTTCCAGGCACCCTTCTCAGACAGCCAATAGGTAGGGACAAGGACATATGGTGGAATCTAGATTCGGTTCAGGTTTGGTACCAAGAGAGGGTAGCTGAGGTTCAGTTGCACGGGGAGGGCGTGACACAGGTAGCGAGATCCAGCTGAGGGGTCAGTGGCCGGTGGCTGGAGCAGCACCGCAGGGAGGTCAGACATCATGTAGCCATACATCAGGCCTGGTGCATGCTGTGGAGCTGCTAGAGTATGAGCAGGCTGGTGAGATGACGACTGTTAGAGGTACACCATGGGTGTGGCCGTGATTTCCATGTTTCCTTTTTGGCATGACCTATAGAGGCATGTCTGTTTTGAGTGCACGTGGTGTACATGATCTATGTGGACTGACTAGATGCTATTCAGTGGGATTGACACTATATCAGGTTCGTGATACACACACACACACACACACATATATATATATATATTTATGAGATGCGTAGCATCAGGGGCATCAAGGATGCGAGTTACATGAGGTGTCATGGTAATCAGGGCATCAAGGATGCAGGTCACATGAGGTGCCTTGGGCATTGGGGCATTGAGGATGCAGGATACTTAAGGTGCAAGGCACTAGGACCTCATGGAGGTGGACACTGATGCGGTGTGGGATACGTTGGGTGTCAGGAATGACACAGGAGCACCAATGAGGTGCAGGGGTGACGATGCATCATGAAAGGACTATGCATCCAGAAAACAGGTTAGTAAACCTTGTTTTCCTTGAGTTTTATTGGGTTGGGACCAGGTTAGGTGATTCCTAAGGTGGGGAGACCCCTTTAAGAATTTATTCGGGACCTTTGAGACCGGGGAAGTTCGGGTTACTTTGATCGGGGTGGTATTTTTGGTGCCATCTCTGCGTTTCATTTGATAGCTCGGGGATGAGCTATGTTAAGGTGGGGAGATTATAAGAACTCGGGTTTTTAGAACGGGTCAAAATCCCGAACCTGTTTGAATTTTTGACTTGTCCCGGAAGAAATTAGAGAAAATGGGAAGTTTCTGGAAATTTCTAGACTACACTCCATGTACTTGAAGTACACACCGTGTATATGTTAGGCGAGTGACTGGTCGTGTGTTGACCGAGTATATGTCGTGTGATGACCATGCCGAAATTTCTTACTACACGGTGTGTAGTTTTTGACACTCCGTTTACCCCTGACCGTGTGGAGGCCATACATGGTGTGTAGGCCTGTTGACCAGGTAGAAGCGTTTAACCAAGTACACAGCCTGTCCTCCTTGACACACCGTGTAGTCTGACCACGTATGAGGGATATACAAGGCATGTGGGTAAGCCGGTAAGGAAGGGAAGAAAAATGAAGTACATGCCATATACCCCTAGGTAAACGCCGTCTACTAATGTTTTCAGGTTCTGGAAAGTAATTCGGTGGATTTCCAGCCGCCATATGAATAGTTAGATGCTATACACGGCGTGTAGTCCTATAGTACACGTTGTGTAGTTTCTTTTTTTTTTAAAACGGGTAGTAGCCTCGTATTGAGGCAGAACCTCATATGTTCTGTCGGGTTTTGCAAACTAAGCTGGCCGGACCTTGTTCTTGCTCTCATTCCTTCAATAGAGATCTGTTTCGATCACCGATTGATCCGTTGTAACCCCCTCGGTAAGGCCCCAATTCCACTTGAGCCATTTTTTTTATTTCTGTTGGAGAACGTGTTATAGGGGTTTGAGAGGTTTTGATTCTTTTGTAGATCTACCGCGTTTTAGAAGTAATTGGAGGCTGTTACTAGAGGAGAAGAATCGTACGAGTCTCAGGTAGGTGGTTCATATCTCTTTGTGTTTTCATGGTCATTTGGGTGACATGGATTTCAGCGTATTTTTGGGTATTTTGAGCAGGACCCTTTTTATCTGCTTTTTCATATTGAATTGGTTGTTTGACCTATGGGATGCCTTTGGGTATGCCCTGTTACCAGTTTTTCTTGAGCGGGGCCAGGTGAGGGGTTGTTTCTCATCAAGAGGTTTTGGCCGGGGGATGCCAAAATGGTTATATTTGAATTATAATGTTTTAAACTGTTGAGTTTAGTTTATTGAACTCGATATAAATTTGTTAGAGGCATTCAAGACCTCAGTGATGTTGATTGATAACCGTTGGGTTAGGGCAATTAAACTGTTTAGATTGTTTTGCATGTTTATGTGTTCTATTTAAATATTCTATACATGTAATCGCTGAAATGAATACGTTAGAACCTTTGGGTTATGTTGGGAATGACCCAGATATTCATGAGTGATACTGATCATAGGTTGGGGTTCACCCGGGTTACGTTGGTTGGTTTTGGCCACATGATTGGGAGTCATGGGTGTCGGTTTGAGGAAGGATGAATGTCAGGTTGGGAATGGACCAGGTTACTGGGATGGAAAGGCCATCAGACTTGATCGGCATGGTTGCAGGGACACGAGGTGTCAGAGGTGTTGTGTCTTGGGTACTATTTTGGGGATTAACGCTCTCCCAGAAAATTTGAGTAGTGTGCACACAGAGATACTCCATGATGAGGTGGTTATGACCACTCGTGTGGGTAGCGGTCCCCATTAGTTGCAGTTTAGGTACTTTTGGTTGGGGGTGCTTGTCGTAGGAGGCCACATGGGAGGTGAGGAGCCTATAGGGGATAGAATTGAGGCTATCGGGTTGGGGGTAGAGTATCTCCATTATTTGAGGGTAGATATCATTGTCCCTCTGAATAATTTTTATTTGAGGAAATACATCGTCGTCCCTCTAGTTATGTTATTTGAGGGTAGAAATGAATATCCCTTCGGTACTTATTTGAGGATAGACATCGATGTTCCTCTGGGTTACTACTGTTGGGTGTGCCTTCGGGACATCAGTACTTGAGACACGTGGTGTCAGGGGGTACATGGTTCCGGGTTATATGACAAAGATTCCAGCATTGGCTGAAGCAGTTGACACTCCAGGGTTGCTGTTGAGCACCAGTGGAGTTTGTTTATTTGTGCATCATTCTGTATACTGATTTCCTTATAAATGAATGCCTTCATAAACACTCATATTAGGTACGCACCATTGGGTGGTATCCTACTGAGATTTGTGTCACACCCTACACGGGCCCTTTGGGACGCGTGTAGACTTTATGTATTTGCGTGCATGAAAGAGGCCAGATTCTGGATGTGGGATGTGTTAGTTGTTTCATAGAGATGGTATGGATCTTGAGGTATTACCTAGCTGGAGTTAATCTATTTTGTTTTCTTTATTCCTGTATCAGCATGCTTGCCAATTTTGTAGCTATTGTTGGTTATCCATCAATGCCTTTTCTATTTAGATATGTATGACTTGATTTGGGTGCATGTTTTGTTGATCAGTAGTAGTTACAAGTAATCAGCATGCTGTAGTGCTTATTTCGGTTGTTGTTGTTTATATTTATTGCTTCTGCTGTTTATTGATATTGAATGTGCTTCCGCTCTACTGGTCTGGTTTGAGTCGGCTGAGTCATTTTATTTTGCTGCATCTTTACTGTTATACTTGGACCAGTACCATTATTATTATCCTCTGAGAGGATATAGCCTCCCAACTATGCATATAATACCATTGCTACTAGTCGACAGATTTTGGCATCCCGGGAGGTGCACCTAAGGTAGTAGCACCCGACCTGTTTAGTACTGTTCGGGTCTGGTACTTTACAATATTATTTTTGGATCTTCAAAAAATTATTTATGTACTGAGTTTTCACAAATGATGCAAAATGAATTTGAAATGATTTTATTGGGTGAACCTAAATTCTTTCGTGGGTTTCAGATATTTCAAAATAAAGAAGGAATTATTTGAAATAAATGTAAATATACTAAGGATCATTTAAAATGTTTCAAATTGGACAACGCTAAGAGTAGTGATACTCCTATGAGTTCTACCTGTTAGTTGGACCTTGATGTAACTGGGAAACCAGTGTATCAAATAGGTTAGAAAGGTATGATTGGAAGTATTACCCACTTAACTACTATCTGACCAGATATTATGTTTTGTGTGTGTATATGTTCTCATTTTCCTAAAAACCAAAAAGAGTCACAATTGGTTGCTATAAAAATAATTTTCAGATACCTTAAATATACTACCAATTTAGGATTATTTTACCCTAGAGTATAATAATTGGACTTGCTCAGTTTTTTTATGCTGATTTTTTGGTTGTAATTTATATAGAAAAAGAAAATTTGAAACATGTCACCTTTGAGGCAAGTCCCTAGTTTCTTGGTGTAGTAAGAAACTAAATTTTGTGTTATTGTCTACTGTTTAAGCTGAATACATAGTTGCAGGTAGCTGCTATGCACAAATTTATGTGGGCGGAATAGACATTACTAGAATATAGGTATCAATTCTGACACATTTTAATAAATTGTGATAATACAAGTGCTATAAATATTTTTAAGAATCTTGTGTCACATTCTAGAACAAATCATATTGATTTAAGACATTAATTTTTGAGTGACCATTTTCAAAATGGTGGTATGACTCTTGAATACTTTGGTATAGAACCTCGACTTGATGATATTTTCACTAAGTCTATGAATTCTTAAATAATTTATTATATCAAACATTAGTTAGGTTTGATTAATTTTGGTTAGGTTAATTTTTTTGGACTCATCATTATATATTTATCACCATTTTATATTTCTCACCATTGTAGATTTCTCCATTGTAAATTTCTCACCATTATAGATTTCTTATCATTCTATATTTCTCACTATTGTGAATTTATCATCATTTAAGACTTTTAACCGTTGATACTTCTCACCATTGTGAAATTTCTCACCATTGGAATATTATCTCAAGACTTTTTACATTTTTTCATTGTTCTTGTTTAAACCTCCATTTCTATTTTAAAATTTTATTTTATGGACTATTTGATTATATTTTTTATTCACTATTCAATTGAAATTCTATCAATTGTATTGATTTTTTTTTGAATCCTTAAAATCCCAAATGATATAAATGAGATAATTTGTCTATTTTTTTTAACAAAAAACCTTCCATTACTTTTCTCTTGAGAGCTATTGCAACTCTTTCTCTCTCGACTGTTTTTCTTCCTTATCTTTTTCCCAAACCTATCAAACCATTATAATTTGAAAGAATAGAGTGAGATTATGAGTTTTATATGGATGAGTTTAATCCCAAAAAGAAGTAAAAATGGGTGTGAATTCATTTAGTGACTGCTTTGGAGCCTCTAAATACCGATCTTTCAAAGAGGGTTGCAATTATTGAGAAGGAAGTTCAAGAAGAGTGGCTACTTTAGAGTAAGTCTTTAATGTTTCAAGTTTTATATAACCATGAATGGGTTTGTTGGTTATTTTCCCACCAAAGACCTTTATATCCTAGGGTGGTATACAAGTTTTACCATCTTGTGGAGTATAGATTTGATGAAAATGAAGACTGAGTAAGGAGTAGAGTGAATGGGAGAAAAGTTATTTTTTCAATGAGATAGTGGTATGCATGTCTTGGAGTACCATATGAGGGATTAAAAAATAATTACCAAGGAAAAATTCTAGAACTAGTGATTATTTAATTTATGATGTTTCCATTTCTAAGTTGACTAGAAATGGAATATTTCAACGATAAATTGTATCAAACATTGATGGAGAGTGCATGCCTCTTTTTTAAGTTCATTCAGCACATGATTTTCCAAGAAAATGAGATTTTTCTACTTTGAGATACCAAGATATTTACCTCTAATTCATTATGAAAATAATGGTGAAGATAAATTTTTGGAGATATTTGTTTCTTCATTTGGTAGATATAAGTAAGGAAAACTCTAGATAAAATTATTTAATATATCATATGTTTTTTCCAGTGATGTTGGAAGCAAAAGGTTTGGTTGGTAAATATTAAGAATCAGTTGTAGACTATGGTGGTTTTTTCATCACTAGTATAATATGCTGAAGGATGAGAATAAGTTGGACTCCATGGAAAAAGCAATGGGTGGTTGATGATGAAAAATTATATGTTGAATTCAATCCTATTTACTATCATTAAAGACTGAATTACCTTATTGATCCTTGTTTGGAACTAGATGAATTAGTTGAGTATTATGATGAGGAGGAAGAAGTTGTTGTTTGTAGAAATGAAGAGTAATAATTTTCAGTGGATGATGGAATTAACACTGATTTTTCACGAGAATCCCATCATATTACTTATGGAGAACCTACTATTCCTAAAAATCTCTTTAAAAGAGATAAAATCTTAAAATAAGGTAGTGATGAAGAAGAGACATAAATATATGGCAAGGATCAGTTCAAAATTACATCCAAATCCTAGAAGGATAATGTAAATGGTGTAGATGAAGATGATGATGAAGAATCTAATGATAAAGAAAATGGTAATAGAGATGATGATGTTGGAGATGCTAATTATAATGTTGATGGAGAAGGTAATGGAAGTGATAGTTATAGAGAATCTAACCCTGATGGTCCTTGTGTCAGAATTAGAGCTGAGGATGTGTAAAAACATAAAACTCTTGTTCCTTCACTTAGAGGTTCTATTTCCATATATGAAGAAAGAGACAGTTTTGTTGAAGAAGTAGACCTAGATGATAGAGAAGAGAAATATTCATCTATTGAGTAGGAGGAATACCAAATTCTTGAGAGTTATCCAATTGAGCCTATTGTTGGTTATCTTTCTACTCCTACAGAATCTATTGATATGGTTGATGAAAAGACTATTTTTTAATAGTCAGTGGTGAGAAGATGATGTTTTTGGTGTTTTTGACCAGTTAGTTGATGAGAATTTGGGATTTTAAAGTACTGATGTTGAGAATTCTAGAGAAGTTTAGAGATCTATTGAGGAACCTATTATTGTACCTATTGTAGTTACGTCTAGAGATACAGATTCATTAGTTATTGAGATTCCTCTTAAATAATATAAAGGATGAATGGAACCATTGCCTAAGGAATGTGACATGTTTTATTAGGTCCACTAAAGAATGGTAGAGGTGATATTTAAGAGTAAATAGATCCCAATGGATCTTTAGTTAATTAGATCGATGTTTCTATCATGTTAGAAATATTTTCTTCTTAGATATTGGTTTCACTCATTGTTCCACAAGTTGTAGTGGATTGTGTCACTAGATGCGAGTTAGAATATTTTAGATAAAGGATTATATCAGACTTTAGTTTTTTTAAAGAAATAAAATCCCCCAGGTTAGTAAATTAAATGAAAAGGATGCAAGTTATTTGTTTGAGTTGGTGATACAACATATTCAACTCAAAATGATGCACCACATTTAAGAGGTTCAGATTGAAAATAAATGGCTTTATAGTGAGATGTATTCTATGAAATATCTCATGTAAGGGATGAAAAATACATATTCTTATTATATGGATTCCTTACTTGAGTGGATGGATAATATTTCTTTAGTACCTTCTACTTCTGCTACTTCTCCTGTTGATGTTGAGATGAACAGATCTATTGTAAGAGAAAAACTCGACTGTCTTTCAAGTGGTCTTTCCAGTGCTACACCTTCCATAACTGAGTCAACTTTGAGAAAGATTGAGCATTACTAGGATTATGCACACATGATGTTTCATGAAAACATGAAATAAATGAAATATGGAAGAGAAAACATAACCAAAGAAATCAAGTATTATATCTCAAGGATACACTCTAAGAATTAGTTGAATGCTCATTTCATGAATCTGGAATAAAATATGAGAATGACTCTGGTAATTCAATCCTTTAAAGAGAAAGTAAACTAGTCGGAGAATCTAACTATGGTGCTTTATCAGTTTATGGAAGAGAAGAAATTTTTCTTTAGTTTTAATAGACAAAGGTGGTTCTATAATCCTTGATTTCATAAATCTTATGAAACCATTTTTTTCATGTTCATGGAACTATTTTTGTGGATCATGAGGCTATACCAGTTAGAGATCATCTAAATCCTCTAACTGTTACTCCAGAGTACATCGGGCCTGGTGTGACCAGAGATCCTCATACACCTTTTCCATCCAGTTTCCAACCTTTCACTATTTCTCCCATAGAATTCGTTCAACACCTTAGAACAATCATCATCAGAGAACCTCATACTCTAACTGATCTTCCTACAAATCTTCCTTTTATACCCTCAACCTCAATTGCTACACCCTCTGAATCATATAGGGACAAGTGAAAATATCTATTGGTTCCTTCCACCAAACCTGAGCCGCGTTTATCATTAACCTTTTCACTTTGTTGGGATTATTTTTAAGGGATGTTTTTTGTGTCACTTTTTGTTGAAACCATTTGACTATACATTCAATGATTTTTCATCAAAAGAAATTCATTGATTATTATTATTCCTCTTCATAATATTATAATTATATGCATTTCCTTTCTTCTATTTAATTTTTGATAATCCTAGAAGTGGGATAAAGATACGAAATTTTCATTTTTATACTAGTATTTCTTTGATGCCATATTTTCTTTGATTTTGTTTTCTATATATTTCATTTGATATTCTTATCTATTATTTACTTTTTCTTTTGATTCCATGGTATATAAACTATCTTTATTTACCTTTGATATAATGTGTATAAAATTACATAATTTGTGATCATCAAAAAGTGGGAGATTGTTGGACTCATTATTTTAATGATAACAAAACCATATTTATTATACTATTAATGAGTTTTATGTGTTATGACTACATTTTATATTTTAAGGATGGTTTGAAAGAAATTTGGATAAGTTTGAAAAAGACTCACCATTGAGGCCAATTCACTACCATGGATGACTCACCACTGAGATGGAATTTGAAAAAGTATGAGTCACTACTAGTAGTGTCTCACCACCAGTATAGAAATTTGGATAAGTTTTGGAAACACTCACCATCGACTATATATCACCATCCGAACATAAATTTTGTAATTTATGGAATGACTAACCGCCATAGGATGACTCACCATTGTACTGGAAATTTTACAAAGTGTTAAACTCACCTACTGTTATAGTGAATCCAGCCCCGGAATAAAAAATTGGCTAAGTATTAGAAATACGTAATGCCAGACCTGAGTCACCATCAAACTGACTCACCACCAGACCTAAGTCACTATCAAACTAGATCACCACCAAACCTGAGTCACCATTAACCTAACTCACTACTAGACTGAGTCACTGCCCAATCAAGACCTCTAGACTGTCATCATTCCAAAGACTCACTGCTACTATTTTATTATTATTTTTAATTAAATAATAATAACAACTATATTATCAAACTTAATTATAAAACATATTTTAAAATATTTTGTATTAAATATTTTAGAATGGAATTAATTTTCATGTTAAACTTGAAGTATGAGGAGTAGAGGATTCATATGATTCTATTTGCTTGCTGAAGATTAAAGAAGAAGAATACTCCCTTATGTGCACGACTAGGAATGTCTCTGAATGGGAAAATACATGTACACATGAAGAGAGTTGAGTTACTGTGAATATTTCCTCACATGAAGAATCTATACCAATGATCACCTTTAGATGAATTGAAGCACACAAGACATCTGGACTACTTATTACATACATGAAAAATGAGTTTACGACACTCCGTTCCACTACAAATTTTCGAAACATGACTTGAGCCTCATTTTAAACTATACTCAAGGAGTCACAAGATATTAATTATATCATACAGAGAAACATGATTTTTATATATTTTACTTGATCTATTTCTCTATTTATCTTTTTATTATGAGTAGTGTGTGTATAATATGTATTTCTATACACACAGTACCTCCTTCTTTAAACTGAAATATATGAGATATCTTTTCAAACACTCTTTTTCCTGTTTTCATACGTGTTGTGGTAGAGGTATGTGTGTGTAATGTTTTATTTGTTTTTTCTATGATTACTATGGAAGAGGTCCCTATGTGTCTTGGATATTTGTTTTACTATTATATACCCGATCCAGGTTTTATATCAAAGTTTATATTTATATAAACTTCTTGAAAGTAGGTGATTTCTAAGGGGAGAGGACTAAGTCTCAGGTTGAGACTGAACCTCTTATTAATTTCCACAATGTTTTTTATGATTATTTTCATTTATTAGATTTAAAATAGATGTTTTATAAAACTATAAACAAAAAACACTAATTTCATAGTTAACCTTAATTAGTGTTTATATATGTTATTTATTCAATAAATTTATTTCAAAGTTTAAAGTAATATTATATATTGTTTTAACCGAGATCTAATCAATATTTGAGAATTATTTTAAATGATTTTAGTCTTATATCGATCAACTATTTTGGTTAATTTTCCTACACTAATTTAATTTGGTGGTTTTATTTCAACCTATTTTAACATAAATTTTTATTGGGTACTCAATTCACCCCCCTCTTGAGATACTCACTCCAACCAACAATTAATTTATTCAATATAAATAATGTACCCCCCCTAATGAATAGTCTATTAGACATATAGGTCCTCATTGTGGGAACCACCCCAGATTTCCCACTATTAAAATGAATCCAATAGATATATAGTTTCTCCCTGTATTAAAAAATTAAGAAAATATAGTTGTTCTCCTTATTAAAATAAATTAAGATAACACATAGATCCTCCTCATACCGAATAAGACTTATCCAAGGTACTCCTTCTCATGGTAATATTCAATGAGTTCAACCTAATGAGAATGACTCCAAATGACTAAGGGGTATTCCTAATATTGAAAGACACATAAATCAAGGACATCCTTCCCTTAGTAACCAAAAAGGGTGTCCTCCATGAAAAAATTAATTTAAATTATATGGAAATACTCCTCATCCCATAGAAGATTTCAACTATGGAGAAAATCACCACAGTAATCGCCAAAGAGTTCATCCTCATGACTATGAACCTAATCAACATAGAGGTACTCCCAATGTCAAAGAATAAATATATGATGGAGTTCCTCCCCATAGTTACCACTATAGAGTTCCTCCTTGTAAAAATTAATGATAATAATATATAGTCCCTCATAATATTAAATATTATATGAACCATAGTGTAATTACTTATTAAACCTTCTCCAAAGGTCCTCCCCATGACAATGAACATTACAAACATATAGGTCCTCCACATGTAGAATATCCCATAACTCATGAAGTTATTCTCCGTGGTATTTACCATAGAGGTCCTCCTTACTATGATGAGTCAAGCTACCTAGAGGTCCTCCCCATGTTCAAGATTCCCAACATCATGGATGTAATCCCCATTATGGGGAACCCAATTATATTGTAGTTATTCATAATAATATCACTAAAAGATGATGTGGAGGCCCAACCCATTATAATGATTAAGAGACTCATATAGGATTACTCTCAGTAAATTTAGAGTAGGTTACCTAATTTAAAATTTTTTTATACTACAGGAGAAGATAATTGGAATACCCAACACCCTTTGATAGTATATTTTCAGAAGATTTTAGAGACGGTCTTATACATCATGTAACTATTAATATGAATAGTATCTATTTGAGTAATTTTTATTTTTCACCAATCAAACTAATAATAATCCACAATGGTCCCATATTTTAGGCCATGCATGATAATACCACAATGATATAGTGGATATCCCAACCAATGGAAAGATACCATGTTATCGAGTGATTATTATTAAGTTAGGGATAACTCTATCAGGAACTCCACTATTGGTTGATGATAGTAAATATGAGATAAACTAGACCCACACTTTTGTATTTGGTTCTTAACATTCCAACATATCATTATCACTTAAAATACTAAAACCCCCAAGAGTATAGTTTGGTGTATTTGAGAAAATAATTACTTAATCATCTTAAGTTTCAAAATAATGTACATTTTTTTCCAAACAAATTCTCAAAACATGAATCTATTATATACCTATACATTATTAGAAAATAATGGGAATTGGGGAAATATAACAAAGCATTGATTTCAAATTCTCATTCATGGTAAAAAACTAAAAGTGAGACAAAGATCATAATTAATTGAGATATATGTTATTGAGAGAAATGAAATAATTAAGCGAATAAGGTCATGAAATCATAATAGGTAAAAATTATTCATAAGAGAATAATCATAAATCATTTCATAAAAATGGGGTGAGGTGTTAAGAGAGACAATATTAATTACATGGAATCAATCCTAGAAACATGTTTTAAGTGACATAATGTTATATGAGCATTGTAATCATGAAAAAAAATAAATGTGTCCTAAAAATAATGAATTATGTTGAAAATATTTTCAAGGATATCTATAATGCAATTATAACCAATGGATGTGGATAGCTACACTACTCCACAAATAACATTATGGAAAATGTTATCATAACCTGTACCAAAATTACATTACATAAGAGTTTTACACCACTTGACCTACACAAGGATATCACGTAAGACATTAAAATATCCCAATTCCTTAGAGGGTTATATAATACCCAAAAATTAAATAATTATAAACCTTATATATTTTTTCTATATGATTTAAATAACACATCTTAGCATGAAAACCCTATGTAAAGAATATGGGTTATATAAAACTGTCGTAAGTCATTCCATAAGATGAAATCAAGAATTGGATAAGTTTATATAAGAAATTAAATTATAGAAAATAATTATATCATAAGATAATTTAGATGGTGATCCATGAAAAAAAACACTCCATTCGATATAGATATCATGTGTATAGAGAGGAATATTTAAGAAAACTTTTTAATAGAATTTTTTATAATATTTTATATGGTTTTTGTAAAACAATGTAATATATAATTTTCAAAATCTATTTTATGTGTGGAAGGAGGACATTAAAAAGATTAATTACATAATAATTATCTATAGTTCAACCATTAATGTAAATAAAGGTAAAGACAATAAATGTGGAGTGATGATAAAAAATATATATAAGTGGAATTATTTACCATATGGGATTTTTAAACAATGTTGGGAAAGCCCACACTGATTAATGAAATATAAAACTTCATTTTTAATAGTCATAATGTGAAATATGAATGGTTTGGAATAGATTACATATTTTTCATAAAAATTAATAAAACAATATATTTGTGAAAATAAAGAACATGGATATATATTAGAATAAACAGTCAACAAAGAAGTGAGAAAATATTCTTAAAATATAATACATTATAAAACAAGGATTTCAGTAAGAAAGCATTGAAAAGAAAATGTAATTACCTATGATATGAATATAAAATATCATTATATAGAGAATATGGAAGAATATATTACTCAAATAATAACATAACCAAATAATATAGATTATGAACGAAGGAAAAAATACTGTGTTAAGAAAAACCCTTATGAGCAACATAGTGTGTGAAATATATATAAAAAATATTTTGAAAGAGACCATAAATTCATCATAAATTAATGTTAATTTTTAATTTTTCCATTTAAAATTTTTAGGAGATACATAGATGATAAGTTATGAAATACAATATAAATACATGAAAATAATGGAGTGTTGGAATGAAAATCCTTACATCAAGTCTCATGTCACTGCATATGTCCTATAACATATTAAATAATCAAAATAAATTAATTTTTTAATTAATTTAAAAACATTTTAATGTTTTTAACTTATTTAAATTTCTTTTAATTAATTTTTTAAATTTCTCATACATTTACTAAATTAGTATTGTTCTCATCGGTCGTTTTGAGGTTATAAGGTTCATAATATCCAAAAATTATTTGATATAGTTATTGTAGTCAATTATACATTTACAATTCTTAAATAAAAACCATAACTATTTAGGTATATGATATATGTAATGATAGATCCAAATTATTTAAATAGGTTATGGAATAGTTACCATTCAAAGGATCTTCCTCTACTAGCATGTTTTTAGTGGCTATAAATGACTATGGTTGTTTGATTTTTATCTAACTATAATGATGAATATTTTACCATTATAGAATCATTATAAGGATATAAATTGAAAAATAATTTTATATTAATTCATTAGATAAGCTTTAAATAATATTCATGTAATATGTATGTTTATGAAAACATAGTTTTTATCATTGGTATAGTAAAACAACAATGATGGGCGATGCTATCTAAAAGAGTTTTAAAGAAGGAAATTAATAAAAAAAATATGTGTTTATGAAAATATTATTATATAAATATTATAATATTTTATGGATAATATTAAATATTATATTTTTTTATTGAAATGTATAATAGAATAAATGTAATGAATTTAAATAGAATTGAAACTCATATTTTGATGTAGTAATGAATTATAAAAAAAGAGTTCGATAGGTAATGGGATCCCGATTATCATTGATTGATACAAAATGTTATAATTCTTTTATAATGGAATCATTTATGTTAAATTGGTATAGATTTATATGTTTTTAAGGAATTGGATCATAAATAATAATGTAGAAAGAAGTACGGAAACCCTCACCTTGCTCTTTGAGTAACCTTCTTTAAATTGTGTCTGAATCCTTTGGAGAAGGGATTTTTGGATAACTAAAATACTTATGAAAATGTAAAGTGATGTTATAGATATATTTGGGTATATTTTAGTGAAAAATATAGAAAATTATATGTTTTTATAAAGGTTATAGGGTGTCCCCATTTGTTGGAAAAATTCACCGACACTTTCACAAAAATTTAATTTTTAAAAGAAATATATATAATTTTAAAATGGTAAGTATATTATAATATGAAAATAGAAGATATTATAGAACATTAAAAATCCATAAATGGAACAATATTTTGTTTCATGATTTTTTATTAATTTATTAATTATTTTTAACATGAAAGACCACTTAAATTTATTTTTGATGTTATTCTTGCATTTTGAATTTAAAAGTATCTAGGTAAATATGGAATTAAAATTTAGAAATATAAATAATTTATTATTTTTAATTTATATGAAAAAACATGGAGCACCATATTTAATACTAAACATATTAATTATGAATATTAAAATCACTATTTTTATCTTTTCTCATACTTTCATAAGCACAGTGTTAAAACTTCCAAATCATTTTAGATTTATCTAAATTTAAAAATAAACTAATAAAAAAATATAATTTATTATTTATCATTATTAAATTCTAGTACTATATATAATATAATAACACATATATTTTATACAGTTCATTTCATGATTTATCACACAATGATACACATAACACTATCCCAAAAGATCGAGAGGCCTAGTGTATTTGGGTAATTAGATTCATAAAACAATAAAATCAAAGAGGGATATAGTTCCCCCATTTAAAAATCCTAAAAATTCCATAAAATTTCATCGATCTTCTGAAACATCAAAGGAAAACATGAGGAAGTACATAATAATGGGATGATCTATAACGTTGAGAAAGGTAATAATAAAACCAAAGATTAATGTAAAAAACTACATGAGAGTCAAGAGGGAAAATATGATAACATAGAAAGGTGATAATAATTATAATAAACATCAAAACATGGTATAAGATATTAATATCAAGCCATCATAAGAATATGGTAAAAATATAAAACATAACATTATAAGCACAATTCATGGGTAAACATTGAGAAACCATAACATAGTGTACTTAGGATAACCTTCTATTCACCATACATGGTATCTCAAAAGGTAAAAACATAATTTGTTGCATTGGAAGGAAATATAATTTTAGGACCACTCTTCAATATACTATTATGTATGTTTAATTATTTTCAATATAGATAATATAATATAAGAACTTATATCATCACAATTAATATTATGATTAATGTGTTTGGTTTAAATAAATATAAGTACCCCAATAATTAAAGGATAGGTTCAACAATGTGAAATCCCATGATTGTAAATGGGGATGAGTATTCACAACACTATAGTTTGGTATATAAAATCAAAACAAATTTTGAGAAGCATAATGCGTATAAATAATGATTCATAATAGGGATTAATGAGAGTGAGAGGTGGTCTTTCATTACATAGGCATAATAATAAAAAAAGGAATATCTAAAATTGAACTATTGGAAATCAAATGGCTTAATATTAAAAAAATTACTTCGATAAAGAGGAAGATAAATATAATACTTTACCTTTAGAGGTTATTCGAAATGAATGTTGGGTGCTTCTTTAGATATTTCTAAGACATTGGGAGGTATTTAGAAAGTATGAGGGAGAAAAAATTCATAATCAATGGATTTTGTGGTAAGATGAATGGGAATTTTTGTGATTATTTATAGAAAAAGAGTGGGGAATTCATTATTAATTTCAAAACATAAGTTTTGGATGATATGTGATAAAATAATGAAAACTAAAAACTATCCCATGGTTTTCCCATGATTTCTACCAAAGTGTAGTGGTTTTCAATATTTTATTAGGTTGAGAACCTAACAAATTTGAATAATAGAATTCATGACGTTGAAGTGAGTAACATTCATAAATTATTGTTTTCGAACCATTAAAATAAAATATAGGTTTTGAAGGATTCATTAATGGTTTATAAAATTAATAAAATTAATAAAATGACATATCAAATATTTTATTTTTAGAAAATATATTTTTGACCATGGATTAATTTTATAGTATTTATTACATCACTTTTGGGATATTAAGATGTTATGATACATATTATATATTTAAACCAGATTTATTTTTTACAAAACAATTTGACTATTGAAGAAAATTATAAAAAATTTACCATTGAATAATTACAATATATTAATTTTTAAAATATTATTTACTATACTAAAATATTTCTTTAACATGAGAATTTACACTTTAATAAAAATCCTTATGTACTGGAAAATACACAATTTTATAATACTAAAAACTTTAGACTATTATTAAATTTTGTTTAAAATCATTAAATTATGTTATAATTTATATTTATATAAATATTATTAAATGAAAAAATTTCATGAAAATAAAATTTATTTCGAAAAATCAAGATTTTATGAAAAGTGTGTTTTAATTAAGATTTTATATTTCCAAAAAATATAACATTGATTTCATCTTATAAAAATATAATTTTTTCACCCACATTATATAATCCAATATAAGTTAATAATAAAAATGTGTAAATGTAGTGATTATTTTATTAAAAATATAATATTAAAATTTATACTACTAGGGTCTAGATAAATAAGCCTTTTCACACCATCATAGTCCCTAGGGGTATGGTGTGTTATTGTAGTACATTCTTGGAGGTGGTTTAAAAAACATAGTTTGGGTGGTGATCACTATGAGATTAATCTAGTTTCACATTTCTTTTAGTTGTTGAATCTCAACTTATTTTTTGTCCTGGGAAAAGCTTAGTGATTCCATCTCCCTCAGAATCTCCAATTAATGGGCTTCATAGGGTATGATCCTATTGGTTGAGGTTTTCGATTTGTCCTTCTATGTCAATTGGATTTTATCATAACCCTCAATATCTAATAATCTTAACAATACAAATAAAATGAATATATTATAAATGGTTATGTGTGACGTCTCGGACCCGGCCAACCACCGGAACAGTGCCGAACGGGTCGGGTGTCACTACCTTAGGTGCACCTCCCCTGAACACCAAAGGCTACCGACTAGCAGCGAGGGTCTGATAGGTACAGTGGGGAGGCTATACCCTCTCGGAGGATCATAATAAGGGTATTGGTCCAAGTATAATAGTAAAGATGCAGCGGAAAGAAATGACTCAGCAGACTCCAACCAGACCCGCAGAGTGGAATCACATCCATAGTCAATAAACAGTGGAAGCATTAAATATAAAAACAGCAGAGGAAAGTAAACAGAACAACATGCTAAATAATACAAGCAACTACTACTATAACCAAACAAGCATGCATCTAAATCAAGTCATACAGCTCAATACATAACGGCGCAAATGGCTAACCAGTAGTAGCTAAAAAATAAAGACAACATGGTGATACAAAAGGGAAAACTAAACAAGGTAAAACCAGCAAGGCATGACCTCAAGCTCCATACCATCTTCTTGAAACAACTAACATAGCCCAAATCTGGAAGCTGGACTCTTTCCTGCACGTAAATCCATAAAGTCTGCACACGTCCCGAAGGGCCAATGCATGGTGTGAGACAAATCTCAGTAGGATACCACCCAACAGTGTGTACCAAGAATATGTGTTTAATAAGTCATGCATTTCAGGGAAAACAATAAACAGTACTATGAACAAGTAAACAGAAACTCCACTGGTGCTCAACAGCCACCATGGAGTATAACCTGCTTCGGCCAAGGCCTAAATCTCTGTGGTGTAACCCGATACCACGTGCCACCCGACACCTCGTGTCTTAAGTACCGACGTCCCGAAGGCACGCCCAAAATAGTAACCCGGCACCATGTGCCTTCTGATAACTCATGTCTCAAGTACTGACGTCCTGAAGGCACGCCAAAAATAGTAACCCAGCACCATGTGCCTCCTGACACCTCGTGTCTCAAGTACCGACGTCCCAAAGGCACTCCCATTCACTGAATGCTCCTCACCTCCCACGTGGCTTACTACAGCAGCTACGGGGTCCTATACCCACACGAGTGGTCAAAACCACCTTATCACGGAGTATCTCTATGTGCACACTACTCAATGTCTCGGGTGAGTGGTAATCACCAAAATAGTCCTATGCCACAAAAACATATGACACCTCATGTCTCTGCGACCATGTCGCTCAAGTCTGATGGCCTCACCATCCATGTAACCTGGGCCATGCCCAACCTGACAGTCACACTGCCTCAATCCGACGTCCTTGACGCCCAATCCCGTGGTCAAAACCACCCATAGTTACTCGGGAAAAGCCCCAACCTGTGATCAGCATCACTCAAGCGTAACCAGGCCAAGCCCAACACAACCCCGAAGGGTCCAACAGATACAATTCAGTAATTTCATATATAACATATTTAAACAGAAAAACATAAACCAACAAAACAAACTAAACAGTTGAATTTTCCTATACCAGGTTATGTCCCATACCAGCTCTGAGGTCTTAGATGACTCCAACAGTTATAACAGGGTTAAATAAATTAAACTAAATATTTTAACACTTTAATAGTTCAACTAAAACCATTTTGGCATTCCCTGGCCAAAATGCCCCGATGAGCCATGACCCCTCACCCGGCCCGCTCACGCAAACTGGTAACCAGTCATACCCAAAGGCATCCCAGAGGTCCCATAAGCAATACCATATGAAAACGTAGATAAAACGGGTCCCACTCAAAATACCCAAAAATGCACCGAAGGTCGCGTTACCCAAACAACCGCGAAAACACAGAATAAATAATGCACCACCTACCTGAGACTTGCACGATGCTACTCCTCCGGTAACACCTGCCAATTCGGTCTAAAACGCGGTAGATCAACAAAAGATTAAATACCGTTACACCGCTGATATCTTGTCCTAGAACGAAAATCAGACAGAACGGCCAAAGGGGAATCGAGGCCTTACGGAGGGGGTTCCAACACACTAATTAAAGCTCAAAACGGGTCTCAGATGGTGATCCGGGAAGGGATTGAAGATCCGGCCAGCTGGGTTCACGTATCTGGGTGGAGGGAATGAGTTCTTCCTCAATAACGAGGGTACTGCCCATTTTAGCACAAACAGAGTGTACTTTAGGACTACACACCATGTATAGTTCATTTAACTGTTCATAAGATGGCTGAACTCCACCGAACTACTTTTCGAACCTGCCAACATGAGTACAAGGCGTGTACCTTGGGGTACACGGCATGTACCTTGGGGTACATGGCGTGTACCTTGGGGTACACGGCGTGTACTTAGTTCCTCTTCCTTTCCTCGCCGACACACCCACACGCCATGTGTTTCCCTTATACACGGCTAGACAACATGGCGTGTTCAAAGGGAACACATCATGTCCCTGGTTCTACCCTGCCAACATGCCTACAAGCCATGTATGGCCTCCACACAGTCGGGGATACACGACGTGTTTAAAAATACACGCCGTGTATAAATAAAATTCTACACAGTCACCCGCACGACATGTACCCGGTGAGTAAATGGCTAGTCACTAGCCTACACATACATGGTGTGTACTCAAAGTACACGATATGTAGTCTGGAAATTTTCAGAAACATCCCATTTTATCTAGTTTCCTCAGATACAAGTCAAAAATTCAAACAGGGTCGGGATTTTGACCCATTCCAAAAACCCGGGTTCTTACAAACTCCACACCTTAACGTAGCTCATCCCCGAGATACCAAACGAAACTAGGAGATGTCACTGAACACGCCCATCTCGGTTAAACAACTAGGAATACCCCAGTCCCAAGGTTCTTGCTAAATTCTTCAAGGGGATCTCCACCTTAGGAATTGCCTACTCGGTCTCAACCCACCGAGCTCAAAGCAACCACGGTTTACTAACTAGTTTTTCCGGGCACATAGTCCTTCCGTGACACATCGTCACCTCTGCACCTCATTGGCGCTCACGTGTTGCTTCTGACACTCAACGTATCCTGCACTGCGTCGGTGTCCGCCTCCACGAGGTCCCGGTGCCTAGCACCTCAAGTAACCTGTATCCACGATGCCCCGATGCCCACGACACCTCATGTAACCCGCATCCATGATGCCCTGATGCCCACGACACCTCAAGTAACCTGCATCCTCGATGACCTGATGCTACGCTTCTCATATATATATATATATATATATATATATATATCATGCACCCGATATGGTTTCAATCCCACTAACTAGCATCTAGTCAGTCCACATAGATCATGTGCACCACGTGCACTCAAAACAGACATGCCTCTACAGGTCATTCCAAAATGAAAACATGGAGATCACGGTCACACCGCGGTGTACCTCTAACCATCATCGGCTCACCAGCTTATTCAGCCTCTTGCAGCTCCACGACATGCACCTGGCCTGAAACACGGCTGCCTGACGCCTGACCTGCTGATGCTTCTCCAGTCTCTGGCCACTGACCCCTATGCTGGGTCCCACTATCTCTATCATGACCTCCGTGAATAGCTGCACCTCGACTACCCTCTCTGGGTACCGAACCTTAACCAACTCTAGACGCTGCAGTCTGTCCTTGTCCATGCCTACCGGCTATCTGAGAAGGCTGCCTGCTAAACCTCTCCAGATGTCCGTCCTGTCGACATGCCTGGCACTCCTTCGGAGGCCTATGTCACTGCTCCCGAACATGTCCTGACTGTCCACACTGGAAGCAAATCACCGAAGAACTCCCATGAGGCGGTCTAGCTAAATCGCTGGCCTGACTGCCCTGCTGGAACTCGTCCCGTCCTTGTTTCCTACTGTTCGATCCACCACCTGAAGCTGTCACCCTGCCCAGGAGAGATTTCACTCTCTCGTTGCCCTCGGCTCTGAGAACCTGATTCACCACCTCAGAGAAAGAACCCAGCCTGAAGATGTTCACCTGGACCCGAATAGCGTGTCGTAAGCCATCCTCGAAGCGCCTCACCCTAGCTGCATCATCGCTCACTATACCAAGTGCAAAGTGAGACAACTCTGTGAAGGTAGCTATGTAGTCCATGATAGATGTGTCTCCCTACAGAAGACTCAAGAACTCCCGAGCTCTCTCTGCCCTCAGCGTATCCAGATAAAAGTGCTCGAAGAACCTGTCCTCGAAGTCCTTCCATGCTAGTCCCTCATGCCTATGAGCCTGAACTTGTACGTCCCACCAATGCTTCGCCGGTCCGCTCAGCATGTACGTCTCCAGCTTGACCCTCCCCCCCGGGAGGCGTCTTGAGCTGCTCAAAAATCATCTGCATACTCTCTATCCAGTTCTCTACCGCCTGTGGACCACCCTCACCCTGAAAAAGCAGCGGGTGCTGTGACTGGAAGTCCCGCTTCAGATACACCATAGAAGGATCTATACCCTGCGCGCCTCTATCAATACCATGCAAGAGGCGTACCGGGCTATCTCAGAGCTACTCGTCAAGCCACGGCCCGAACGATGCCAAACCCGGCTGCTGTCCTACCTGCATTGGTTCCTAAACCTGATCATGTCCCTGAGCCTATACCTATGGCTCGTGCTCTACCTGTACCGAATTCTGACCCCGATCCTGCGGCACTGTACCATCTCTCATCTGACGCTCCATCTGAGTCGCCCAAAAAGGAAACCACTGAATACCATAAATGGTCAGACAACCCATACATATATATTAAAATATATTATACGTAGATAAGGAATGTAGTAAAAGGCAATGCATAAAAACTACCCTTACTTTCCCTCACCACAACCCATTCCCCACGGCATCCCGACCTCCTTACCTGCCCTCAGCAGAGCCAAGTATCAAATGTACATCAGTCCATGCCCATCCCAACAACTCACGTTGCCTCAAACTGATGAACGAGTCGCCCAATCCTGACAGTTACACTGCCTCAACCATAGTACCTCTCTGCTCTCATAAGAGCCAGACTCAGAATCCTACAACATGAAATTCTACAAAAATAAAGCATGACATACACATTGCAACAACTAGCAATTCTATCTGGAATTTCACCAATTCACATTTCAAGCATATAAAGCATGGAAATTGGTATTTCATTCACATGGAATTATCACTTCACAGAGCATATGTGCAATTAGGAAATTGAAATACCCTAATGAATGTGCCTATCAAAAGCCAATCAACCAACCCTCGCCATACCAGCCAAGGTCCAATTCCCCCTTACCATACCGGGTCAAGGGTCACATATCACAATCAAGAAAATCACACATAAAGTGAGCCACCGAGGTGGGAATCATATAAACTGTATTCTAATGAAATGAATCAGTAATTCCCACCCATGGAAACTTAGTCCATCACTCGTACCTGGGGATGCAAGCACCCAAGATAAATTTAGAAACCCAGTTCCAGTAACAACAACCTATCTCCAGTCTACCATATCCCAAATAGTAAAACCAGCAGAAAGAAACGAGAAGCCTCAAACTCATTAGTATCCAGTAAATCAGGGATACTAAATCCCTGTCACGAACTCTTCTAATACCACTTTGTGACGTCCCGGACCCAGCCAGCCACCCTAACAGTGCCAAACGGGTCGGGTGTCACTACCTTAGGTGAACCTCCCCTGAACGCCAACGGGTGCCGACTAGCAGCGAGGGTCTGACAGGTATAGTGGGGAGGCTATACCCTCTTGGAGGATCATAATAAGGGTACTGGTCCAAGTATAATAGTAAAGATGCAGTAGAAAGAAATGACTCAGCAGACTCGAACCAGACCTGCAGAGCGGAAGCATATCCAATATCAATAAACAGCGGAAGAATTAAATATAACAACAACAGTGGAAAGTGAATAGAACAACATGCTAAAGAATACATGCAACTACTACTATAACCAAACAAGCATGCATCTAATGAAAGTTATACAGCTCAATACATAACGGCGCCAACGGCTAACCAGAAGTAGCTACAAAATAAAGACAACATGCTGATATGAAAAGGAAAACTAAACAAGGTAAACCCATCTAGGCATGACCTCAAGGTCCATACCATCTCCATGAAACAACTAACGCAGCCCAGCTCCTGAAGCTGGCCTCTTTCCTACACATAAATCCATAAAGTTTTCACGCGTCCCGAAGGGCCCGTGCATGGTGTGAGACAAATCTCAGTAGGATACCACCCAACGGTGTATACCAAATATATGTGTATAAGCAGTCATGCATTTCAAGGAAAGCATTAAACAGTACTATGCACAAGTAAACACAAACTCCACTGGTGCTCAACAGCCACCATGGAGTATCACCTAATTCGGCCAAGGCCGGAATCTCTGTCGTGTAACCTGGAACCACGTGCCACTCGACACCTTGTGTCTCAAGTACCTACGTCACGAAGGCACACCCAAAATAGTAACCCGGCCCCATGTGCCTCCTGACACCTTGTGTCTCAAGTACCGACGTCCCGAATGCACGCCAAAAATAGTAACCAGGCACCATATGCCTCCTGACACCTCATGTCTCAAGTACCGACATCCCAAAGGAACGCCCATTCCCTAAAGGCTCCTCACCTCCCACGTGGCTTTCTACGGCAAGCACCCCCAACTAAAATACCTACCCATATCTATGGGGGCCTCTACCCAAACGAGTGGTCAAAACCACCTCATCACGGAGTATCTCTGTGTGCACATTACTCAATGTCCCGGGTGAGCAGTAATCACCAAAATAGTCCTAAGACACCAAAAAATATGACACCTCATGTCCCTGTGACCATGTCGCTCAAGTCCGATGGCCTCGCCATCTAAGTAACCCAGGCCATGCCCAACCTGAAAGTCACACTGCCTCAATTCGACGTCCATGACACCCAATCCCGTGATCAAAACCACCCAATGTAACCCGGACAAAGCCCCAACCAGTGATCAACATCACTCAAGTGTAACCGGGCCAAGCCCAACACAACCCCAAAGGGTCCAAAAGATGAAATTCAACAATTGCATATATAACATATTTAAACAGAAAAACATAAACCAACAAAAAAACTAAACAGTTGAATTGCATTATACCAGGTGTTGTCCCATACCAGCTCTGAGGTCTTAAATGCCTCCAACAATTATACCAGGCTTAAATAAATTAAACTAAACAGTTTAACATGTTAATAGTTCAACTAAAACCATTTTGGCGTTCCACGACCAAAATTCCCCGATGAGCCACGACCCCTCACCTGGACCGCTCATGCAAACTGGTAACCGGGCATACCCAAATGCATCCCAGAGGTCCCATAATAAATACAGTATGGAAAAATATATAAAACGAGTCCTGCTCAAAATACCCGAAAATGCACCGAAGGTCACATTACCAAAACAACCACAAAAACACAAAATAAGGTATGCACCACCTACCTGAGACTCGCATGATGCTACTCCTCTGGTAACACCAACCAATTCGGTCTAAAAAGCAGTAGATCTAAAAAATATTCAATACCGTTCAATCGCCAATAACATATCTTAGAACAAAACTCAGACAGAAATTCCAAAGAGGAATCATGGCCTTACCGAGGGGGTTCCACCGCACTAATCAGAGCTCGAAACGGGTCTCAGACGGCGATCTGGGGAAGGATTGAAGATCTAGCTAGCTTGGTTCGCGTATCCGGGCAGAGGGAATGAGTTCTGCCTCAAAAACAATCCTACTTCCCGTTTTAGCACAAAAAAAGTACACGGTGTGTAACTCAGGACTACACACCGTGTATAGTTCATTTAACTATTCATAAGATGGCTGAATTGTACCGACCTACTTTCCGAACCTGCCGACATGAGTATACGGCATGTACCTAGGGGTATACGGTGTATACATGGTTCCTCTTCCTTTCCTCGCCGACTCACCCACACACCATGTGTTTACCTTATACACGGCTAGACTACACGACGTGTTCAAAGGGAACACAGCGTGTCCTTGGTTCTACCCAGCCAACAGGCCTGCACGCCATGTATGGACTCCACACGGTCAGGGTTACACGACATGTTTAAAACTACACGCCGTGTAGTAATAATAATCTACACGGTCACCCGCACGACATGTACCCGGCGAGTACATGGCCGGTCACTCACCTACACATACACAGCATGTACTCAATGTACATGGCGTGTAGTTTGGAAATTTCCAGAAACTTCCCATTTTATCCAGTTTCCTCAGAAACAAGTCAAAAATTCAAACACGGTCGGGATTTTGACCCGTTCCAAAAACCCGGGTTCTTACATTATAAATCTTAATGGGTTTTGAAGCATGGAAAAAATTATAGCTATATTTAATAATGGTCCAAAATAAAAATTCGAATATAGTGCATGTGTTTTCTATAAATACATTACATAATATTTATTTTATTCATTTATACGAGAGTTTAATTTATAAAATATTTGGTCATTATATTCTTAACCCTTAAGAAATTTTGCTCCTAAAATTTAATTTCATACACTAAAATGTATGGGGGTATTTCTATTTCATCATGTCTCCAGGTTTCCATGATTTCTCCTCAATATTTTGGTTCCACCAAATTACATTGATCTGATTAGTTGTCTCATTTCATTGAACATCATATATAATATCTATGAACTTCACTAACTACTCTTTGTTTGAAATATTTTTCTCCAAGGGTATTACCTCCAGATTCAGTACCTATTAGGTGTCTAGTATATAATTCTATAAGAGGGATACATGGAATACATAAATTAATTGATATAGGTTAGGTGGGATTGGTATTTGATACACTATATGCCCAATTAATCAAGTATTTATAAGGGGAAGATATATCTCAGAATAATAATCCCCTTCGACAAGAACCTCTTTACTTTCATCCATGGTGATATATAAAAGAACACCTTATATTCAACCTCAAACTCCCTCTCACATTGATGATTTTTTATGTAACATTCATATTGAATTTTTTTAGATTGTATATGATGCAGAATGGTTCGAACCATCTCTATTATATCATGGATAATATCATGTCTCACCACATTCTACTCTCCAACCTCATATAATCATGATGGAGTTTAACACCTCTTCCCATATAGATCCTCATAAGTTTCCATTTGAATTCTATAATGGATGTTTTTTTATATGATAACTTCACTAGAGGAATGTGTTGATCCCAAAATCCTTGGAAGTCCATCGAATAACATCTTGACATATCCTCAACAGTTTTAACAGCTATCTCATTCTGAACATCTATACAAGGGTGGTAAGAAGTACTAAAACTCATCTCTACATCCAATTACTATTGAAGGTATATCCAAAAACTCAATGTAAAAATTATATCTCAATTAGGTAAAATGGATAGTGATAATCCATGTATTCTTACCACTTATATTATGTATATCTTATTGAGTTCAGTAAGAGAGAAATATTTTTTGATTGAAATGAAATGGGCAGATTTTATATGGTGATTGACTATAACTCAATTGGTTTTATTCTCTTTTTATATCTTGAGGAGTCCAATAATGAAATATATGGTCATGTATTACTATTTATATACATTATGGTAAATGGATTCATTATACCATTAGACTTATATTGTTCATCCTTTAAATGATGTAATACCACACTTAGAGATACAAATTGTGAAATATCTATCTTTATATTATCCAATAATAAGTTTTTCTTTAGATTTATATATATATTAGTGCTTCATGGATGAATGGAGAATGATGATCTATTAACATCATATATAATTTCCTCATTCAATTTTCATTTTTATGGATCGCATATCCAAGTTCCAAATCTTCTAATACCATATTTATAAAATTTAAACTCTAAAATATTCACAACCTTTCTCTAGAGAACCTCGTCATTTTTTGGGCCTCCATGATTCAATCAAGAATAGTAGGTTGAGTTTCCTTTTGAAAAAGGTATTATGAAGTTTCTTTTATGATTCCCATGTCGATCCTTTTAATTTCTATGAATATTGTATCCATTTCAATCCACATCATGGATAGGGTTGTGGGATCCTTTCATCTCAACCCATCCACCACATTATTTTCCTTCCTAGGATAATAATGGACTGAAAAATCATAATCTATGATTATATTTAAAAAAATCATTGGAAGATATCGATCTTATTTTGTGTGAATATATACTTGAGTCTTTTATGATGTTTATATATATCACAATTATCCTTGTATAGATAATGTCACCAAATCTTTAATGACAATTTCACTACATCCAATTCTATATCATTATATGGGTAGTTCTTCTATTGGATCAGTAATTGGAAGGAGGCATAGGATATCACATTTTCAATTTTCATGAGTACATAACATAAGACATTTTGGATGCATCACTATATATCACAAATAATTCCACACTTCTTTAACTATTTAAAGCTCTATCACATTCATCTGCCCAAAAAAAGCATCACTCCCATCATAGTTAGATTTCTTAGTGGGATTGAAAATCATGAAAAGTTTCTCACAATTCAATGGTAGTACCCAAATAATCCTAGTAAACCATATATCTCTGTTGCACATGTTTTTTATGGAAATCCTATAAATGCATAAGTCTTGAAAATATCCATAGATATCCATTTTTAGAAATAACATGGACCATGAATTTTAATCTCTCCATTCAAAATTCATATTTATTGTTCGTATCATATAAAATTTCTTTTAATATAGAAGTCATAAAATCATTAAAAATCAATTTATGATCCTTATTTATTTTACTACAGAAAACATTATTGTGAATAAATACTACCAATTATTTGTTGAGCTAATCTCTAAAGACTTTATTTATTAACTCCATAAAGATATTTGGATCATTAGTGAGTAAATATGGAATTAATATTTACTCTTAGTTTCCAAATATTTAATGAAAATAATTTGGGTCCATATACACCTTATTTATATATAATTAATAAAATACTAACTGGATATATCCCTTAGAGAAGTACTGGGTTCCACATAAGTGATTAAAAAAGTTATCAATTCAAGGTAGAGGTTAATTGTTCTTTATCTAGATCTTGTTGAGGTCATGATAATAAATACAAATCATCATTAACCCATAGTTCTTCTTGATGAAAATGATCGACATACGGTATGATGTAACACTTGGTCATATAAACCCTTTATCAGATCCTCCTATAGTTAATTCTTCAACTATTCCTGCGGAATAATGGGCATTATTTATTGATTCTGGGATATTGTAAAAGACCTAGGTATATGTTTTAATTAGTACTCAACCTATCTTCTAGTAGGAAGATAAAATAATTATTCAGGTAACACATCAACATATTCACTTATAACTAGAACGTCATTAAGGATGAACATTTCCTTAGTGCCAATCATTTGAGCTATATATGATTTCTTATAAGTAAATAATATATATGTATTAGATGATTCTTCAAATGTATATCCATCATACTTACACTTTTATATACTTATAGGGACATTCATAATGGAGTGGGTTATTTCCTTCTCCTAAAATGTTATGATGTCTCTATAAAAGGAATGACAATCAATACCCGCAATAGCATAAAATTCAACTTAAGTGAGTATCATGAGGTTTTCTAAGAAATTAATCCCAACAAATATTGATATAAGTGAAGTTATATTCTTGGGATTAAATAAGTTTCAAATTCTTTATTTTCATTGATAGAACGACATCTATGTTTTGAGGTGGTGTTTTGAATAGCTCTATTAAAGATTATTGATTTGAAATAAGGCATAGAACCAAAATCAAAAAATATATTCTCTATCCTTGAATGAATAAATATCATATCTACCACCACTTCATTTTCCAGAACCAATATAGTAGTTGTGATGGAATATTATCTCACTTTTTCTCTAAACAATTGAGTTTATTATCAACAGTTATCTTTGAAAATCCTTGGTTTATTACATTAGTTTACATAGTGTTTGTGTTTCTTGTACTTTAATCATTAGAAAATAGGATGAGGGTTGACAAAAAGTTTTCTTTCTTAAATTACATTATTAGGTTTGTCCCATTGGAATTTATTGGCTAGGGTACCCTCCTTACCACTCATATTGCATTTTATTTCCCCTTTCAGGAAATTTATGAGATTCTTCTTACCACACTTTTGATAAGTGATACATTTAAAATTATTTCCACTACGATATCTATCCATTTCTATTCTAGAATTAGAATCCATTCTCCACTTACTATATCCAGACCAATGAGAACCATGAGATTCTATAATCTCTACATTGACTTTGAGAGTACCTCATAAAAATCGTTCATTTTTTTAAAAGTCTCAAATAACCAAAACTTTTAATTTATTTTGATTTATCCCACTAAATAATCAATCAACTTTTCTTTTGGGTTCAATGACAAAGTGAGACACATATCATCGAAGTCTTGTGATGTTTACCTCATATGCCCTAAATGATTCATCATGCATTTTCTTAAGGCCAATAAATCACTATACATTTTAATTTAGAGTGTGTGATGAAAATACTTATCGATAAATGTTTTCCTAAATTCTTTCCATTCCATCACGTTAATTTCATCGTCATGCTAATTTTTTTTATCAGTATCTATATATAAACATCTTATCCCTCAATGCGATAAACATTCAACATGAAATTATCTAAATCATGGCATTGAAGTATATATAATATCTTTTTTTGTAGTTGATCCATTATTCTATGATTAAGGGATCCGAATATATACTAAAAGTTAGAGTCATTTGTCATATAAATGTATCAATTGCAACTTGATCTTTTAAAAGAGATATAATTATTCCCATGATTTAGGATCCTATTCAAAACATGAGTTAACTGCGTAAGAATTTTAATGAAGATATAAACTTATTATCCTATAAATTAAGGATTCCCTTTTGGGATGTCATCACATTTCCCATCACATTGGGTTTTAACTCAGTTCATTCTATTTCTATACATTAACTAAAATAAATGGAAAACGAGGAATTAGAATTCTCATAAAACTAAACACATAAAATTGAATATATGAACATTTAAAGGATAAATCATAAGTGGAATAAAATAATTATCACCTGAATTTATAGGTTTCAATCTATGTTATCTATGATCTATTCTAAAACATTAAATTTCATCCACATTTTTGTTCCCTTTCTAATGGTTCATAAAAATATTGTCAATTTTACAAAGCATATCCCATGTGAGTGTAAAACCTGGTTTTTATACATGCCTATTTATCATTAAATATGTGTCGATGGAGTTAATACCTAATTATCCCTTTTAAGTTTTATTACACTGAGGTAAAACTCCACAAGATCTACATCCACTCATTGTATGTAGAAAAATATTTCATTGCATGGAATCCACACACTCTCTACTTTATAAAAAAATTTAGGGATAGTTTATATATTCAGTATTCCCCTATGGGTTTCAATATGGTTTTCTAATACTACTCCCTAAAAATTACTATACCTTCATATGATTCCAACTATGAAAACCCAAATTATTTATACACATTATTTCATGAATTATTACCTAATGGAACACATAGAACAATCATAAAAGATCAAGTGGCCTATTGAATTTTGGATAATTAGATACATATAAAAATAACATTAATTAGGGATACAATGAATTTATTTATAAATCCAAAACATACAATTAAATTTTAATTATATTCTAAAACAAAACAGAATAACCTGGGGAGGTACAAAAGAAAGGGTTGAGAAATGGATCCTAGTAAAGTAATAATGAAATATTAGAAAATGAAAATAAGTGCATGTGATTCAAGATACATAATATGATTACATAGAGTGATTATAATAATAATCATGAACAATAATCATGGTATAATTTGATAACATCGAGGCATTATAGAAATGTAGAAACAATATAAAACACGACATAATATGCATTAGCCATTGATAAACACTAATAAATCATAACATAGTGTACTTGGGATAACCTCCCAGGAACCATCATAGTTTATCTTGAGATAAAAACATTACCTAATTCATTATAGGGATATATAATTTTGATCCCACTCGTAACCATCATATCATGTACATGAGTTTTTGTGCCATGTAAATTATACAACATAAGAACCGTTTTTATCACTTTTAGTCCCACAATTAAGTACTGTGGGGAACATATATTTTATAACCAAATAAAATATATTATATTACAACTATGTAAATACCCTTGAGTGGATATGGGGAATGGTATTGACAACATAAATGTTTATCATGGGAAATCAAAACATAATTTTGGTAGCATAACATGTGTACATTAAGGCTCATAAAAGTGATTAATGGGAGTTAAAGGTGGTATATAATTACTTATGAATCATAATTATAGTAATGATATGTGTGAAAACATATTCCATCATGAAAAATTGTAGATAAAAAGTCTTGATACATAAAATTTACTTGAATAAATGGGAAGAATATGAGATTCATTTACCATGAGAGAGTGCTTCTAAAAGACGAGAAGGAGCTTCCTCAGAGAATGAGAAGACATTATTATGGATTTAGAAATGTATAGGGAGAGTAAATTAATACTTAATGTTTTTTTATTAATTTTTAATTGGATATTAGGTGTGTATTTATAGCAAACGAGATGGGAGTTCTTTATGAATTTCAAAACATTGGTTTTACATTCTAAGAGACAAAAAATCAAAACCACAGAACTTACATTGGTTTTTATAATTATTTATACCAAAGAAATGCGATTTTAAATATTTTATTAGGTTAAGAATATAATTCATTAAAATTATACCATTCATGATGAGGAAGTGATTCATGTTTATAAAGAAATATTTTTAAAACCTTAAAATATAATATAGGTTTTAGAGGATTCATTAAAGGTTTAAAAAATTAATAAATAAATTAAAAAAATATGTTTTTTAAGGGGAATATAATTTTTGTAATGAATTTATTTTATATCATTTATCACTTCATTTTTGGTCCATTGTGATGTCATAATACATAGTGTATATTTATACAGTAATAAATTTTAACCAAATAATTTGATTGTTTTAGAAAATTATGAGAAAATTACCATTGGATAATTTTAACATATTGTTTTCAAAATTATATATATTGAATGAAAATAATATACAAAATATTATAATTTAAACTTTTAAAAAAATAATCATTTATTGGAAATTACTAGTATTTATGACATTAATAACATTATGACCCATTTGAAATTTAGACTAGACTTAGTTAAATTATATATTCATTTATATATAAATAAATATAACATAATAAAAACACTTCAAAAAAATATCACCTATATAAAATATTAAATATTTTATCAATAGTATGTTTAATTTGAAATTAGATTTTTCCCAAATTTTTTTTTGAATTGTTCATATTAAAATATTATTTTTATCAAACACATTATATAATTCTATATAAATAAAATATAAAAATGGATAAATATATTTATTAATTTGTTAAAATGAAAATTTAAAATTTCATACTATTATGGTCTATATTCATTAACCCTTATTAAAGTAGCATACTCCTTAAGGATGTGGTTTGAAATAATAGTACTTTCTTGTAGTGGTTCGCTGAACATGGTTTGAGTGATGATCACTATGAGATTGAACTTCTCCCATAAGTGGTTTCAATCATGTTTCAATTATTGAATCTGATCTTATGATTGATCTAATGTAATGCCTTGTGGTGCCATTTAATTTTTAATATCTGATAAATGAGCTTCATAGGGTAAAATCTTACTAGTTGAGTCCATAACATATTCTTTATCAATCAATTATAATTTATTTTATCCCTTAATATCTAATGATATTAATGGTCAATGTATAATGGAAATATTAAAAAATAAATTATGGTTGACAATATTTTAATCCCTTCAGGAAATTATGGTAATATTTTATAATTCTAAAAATGTCAAATGAAATATAGTGAATGTGTATTTAATAATTATATTTCATAACATGTATTTCATTAATTCATAATGGAATTTAATTTATGAATTATTGGGACATTAAATTATTCCCCATTTAGAAATTTATCCCATGAAATTTCATTTGACACACTAAAATAGATGAGGGTTCTTTTGTTTATTCACCTCTTTCAATCCATATGTTATCTTCTGAAACTTATGGTTGCACCACCACACATTGACTAGGTCACTTGACTTTTTTTTGTTGAAAATTTCTCTTCAATAAAATATATTCAATGATTTCTCCTCATATGAAATATTATTATACAAAGGTACCACCTATTCAGTATATCTATGGGGTCTAGAATACACTTACATAAGAGTGATATATAGAACTAATCATGAAATTGAGATAAGTTGTGAAGGAGTTTTAGTTGATAATACATGACTATGATGTCATAAAGGACCTAAAAGGGGATGATGTTTCTAAGAATAAGCTTTTCATTCTTCCAAAACCTCATGAATGTCTTCCATGGTGATATATGAAGGAAAAATATATCTCTAAACTAAAACTCTTGGTCACATCTATGATTGTATACATAAATGTTCTATTGAAATTTCATATATTTCATATGGAATTGAATGGATTTAATTATCACTGTCATATTTGGGATAATATCAAGTCACATAATCTTTTACTCTCTAAATTTACCCCATCATATTAGATTTTGACTCCTCTTATCATACATAGCCTCATATTATTCCATCTGAATATTGGAATGGAATTTTTTATATGGGCACTCCACTTGGGGAAGTTGTTGATCCCAATATCCTTATAAATACATTGAACAATATAATATAAGATCTTATGGAGTTTAAATGGTTTTATTTGATTGACCATATGTTTGAGGATGATAAGTTGTACTGAAACTCAAATCTGTATCAAATTTATACTAAAGGATTCTCCAAAACATTGAGGTAAACATTAGATCTTGATCAGATACAATAGAGGGTGTAACTCCATGTAGTCTTACAAATTTTATTATGTTTATAATAGAGAGTTAGTAATGACAAAAATCATCCTTGGTATCAATGGAATTCACTAACTTTATAAGGTGATCAACTACCTCCAAAAAAGGTTATTTCATTTAGATGTACTGGGGTGCTTTATTTTTAAATCTATGGTTATGTTTTCCCATCTTCATACTTGTATAAGAAATAGTTGCATCATAAACATATACATCTATTTTTAGCCACTAATTTTTGGAATAAAAAGAATCAAGATATAAATTCTTCAATCTCTCTCTTCATGTTATGCTAAAAAAACATTTTCTTCAAATCTCTATACATCATAGTTATTCCTAGATGAATTGATAACGATGAGTTATAAAAATCATCCAAAACATATCAATTAATTTGTTGTTTTTATGGGATATATATTTAGGTTTCAAAAGTTATAACTTCAAATTTAGAAAGTTTGAAAATCGTAATATTCACTACCTCTATCTACACCACATTATCATCAATTTTAGCCTCCATGATTTTCTCAAGAAGGGATGGTTGACCAGTTATTATTAAAAAAAATTCTAAGAAGTTTGTTTTATGATTCCCATGACTTTCTTTGCATGTCCAGAAATATTAGATCCCATTAAATCCTCATCATGTATAGGGTTATAGAATTATTTCAACTTCAAGAATTTGTCACTTCGTTCACCTTCCCAAGACAGTAATGGATTGAGTAGTCATACTATTTCATCAACTCTAACCACCATTGTTGGTTCATATTTAGATCCTTTTGTTTGAATATGTGATTAATGATTTTATGATCCTTATATGTTAAAATATTACACATAGTGATAATTTCATTCAATCATCAATGTGAATATAACTGTATCCAATTCAAGATCATGTGTTGGATCATTTTTGTCACGGATATTTAATTGGATATACGAATAAGAAACCACTATATCATTTTAGATGAGTACAACTATGAATATGTTTTAGATATATCAGTGTAGATCATAAACCCTTCTCAGTTTGTGGGTAATGTGGGAATAGGTGCAGTGATTAGTCTCTTATTTATCTCTTTAATGTTATCCTATCATTCATCAGTCTATAAAAACATCACCACATTATGAGCTAGATTTAATAATGAGAATTAAATCATGAAATATTTCTCAAAAATCAATGATGTTATCTAGTTAATTCACGAGAACTATGTGTCTACATAAATGATGTTGGTTTGTAAAATCATTGAATTTCTTCTATCCATGAAGGATGACAAGATATCTTATTATTAGATATAACATGCCTGAGGAATGTTACTTGATCTAAAAAATGAATTTACTATACTTATGATATAACCTTTACTATCTTATGTTCTTTAGTACATCATTAAAATTATCCCCATGTCCCTCCTTGCCTTTGGAGTAGATAAGAACATCATCTATAATGACTACCAAAAATTCATCAAAGAAATCCCTAAATAACTTAATAATTAAGTCTATGAAGGTCACATGGATATCACTATTCCCAAATGGAATCACTATGAACTCATAGTATCCATAACTTCTTTGAAAATAAGTCTTGGAAATATCCTCCATATTCACATTTACATAATTATATCCTGACCAAAGATCCACTTTAGAGAATTATTGGAACCCACATTACTAATTGAATAATTCATAAATTTGGGAAATGGTATATTTTTTCTTTATCATAATATCATTAAGATCATGATAATCAATAAAAAGGTTCATTGAACCATCATTATTCGTAAAAAATTCATATACACACCGTATATCTAAGAACATGGGTGTATAAAAACATTATCAATATTCAAATAAAGCTTCGTATTCATCACTTTAAGTTCAACCATGTACATTATATATGAAGTCTTGGATATTTGAAAAGATGCGGGTATAAGTTTTATTGAGAACTCAATCTATCAGTTAAGAGGGAGTACTAGAAAATATTTAAGAGAACACATCAATATATTCTCTTACTATGGGTATATCATCAGGGATAATATTTTATATGATCATAATAATTTAAGTTTGATAAAAATTATTATAATGAAATAATATCCATACTTGAGATAATTATTTTAAATTAGATCCATCTCCCTCATTACACATGTATATAATTAGAGGGTGATTTGTGTTATGGAGGTTTGTTTCATTCTCTCATAATTTTATGTGTGATCTATACAGGGAAATCAAATCCTTTCCTGTAATAGTAAAAAATTATTATAAAGAGATTATAATAAGGTTCTCAAGGAAACTAATCCCAAAAATATTGAAAGGTGATAATTTTTATTGCTAGGATGGAATAATTGAACCATTTTTTATTTTCATCAATAGATTTTTTTTTCAATTTACTATAAATCCTTGTACATCATATATACTCCTCAAAAGCATGGATACATGTAATAATTTTCATTTCACCAATATATTAACTTCCATGTTTTGAGGTGGTTTTGAATATTCCTTCTCAATATTTGTGTAATGAATGAATTATTATAACTAGAATAAAATATTGCATTCAGTCTCTAAGAATGAATAACTACAATACTTATCACCACTCTATTATGAGGATCCACCTTAGAAATTGTGATGAAAAATGATCATCCTTGATATCTATAACTTGGAGGTTTTTTTCATCAGTTACCTATGAAATCCCTTGAATTAGTACAATGGTTATCATAGTGTCCTTGTAACATATAGTTAAATCATTAGACAATAAGCTAAAGGTTCACTAAAAAATTACTTTCTTCTACCACAATGGTGGGTTTCTCCCATAAAAAGTCCTTATGTATGTTCTCATATTTACCAAACCTAATGAATTTACATGTAACCTTTATCCAATTCCCAAGAATCTTCTTCCTATATATTTGAAAAGTTGGACATTGGACCTTCATTCTGCCATTATATTTTTCCATTGCTCTACAAAAATTATGCTTTGTTCTCCTCTTCCTATATCTAAAACCATGAGAACCATGAGATTATATGATCTTAATTTATACTTTGAGGGAACATCAGAAACTTTATTCATGAATATCTATTTATTGAATCACATTTTTTTTCATAGAATCACTTTTATCATAGAAAAAAGTCTCTCAAATTCACTTTTAAGGTCAATTACATAGCTATAAGCATATCGTAGAAGACTTGTGAGGATTTCCTCAATTGAACCAAGAGATTCTTATCCCTTTTTATTGTTCGAAAAGAACATCCCCTCCATGTTAGTTTTATGATTGAGAGGAAAACATTTATCGAAAAAAAATTTCCTAAATTCTTTCCACTCAATCACTTTAATTTTTTTCTTTGGGATTCATATTAATGATCAAAATCCATGATTGGTCAGCTTCAGCCTCCATGTGGTAAATATCTAGCAAGAAATTATCTATATATATGCATTAAATAATAGTGAATATATTTTCAATAGATTTTATCAATTTTTCTGTGATTAAGGGATTATAATATTGACTGAATGTCGGAGGCCTTTATGGAATAAATGTCTCAATTATAAATTTTATTTCATTAGTAATGTAGGTTTTCCAAAATATTCATTTTTAAATTCAAATAATCTATTAACTGAGTAAGTATATTTTAGATGTTCTTGAATCCTTCTCAAATCAGGTTTGGAATCTCATCTCGGTTGTCATCACATTTCTCATCACATTGGTTGTTGAATCAGTTCCACCTATTTCCTACCATTGACTAAAATAATGAGAAAATTATGGATGAGAATTTTCAAATAATTAAACACATAAAATGGAAACTATAAACATTCAAAGGGAAACTCATAAATGGAATATATTACATAACATATGAATTTACAGGTTTCAATCAATGTTATCCATGGTCTAATTCTAAATATTAAATTACACTGGAATTTTTTCTATTCATAATGGTTTGTAAAGAGATTACGAGTTTACAAAATAATATAACCTTGTAGTTTCAACTATGTATTTATCAATTCCACCTTTTCATGAAACATGTGGTGATCATTTTAATATTTAATGCACCCTTTTTAGAATTATTACCCCATGGAACAACTGTGACAGAGCCACATTCACTTGTAGTATCCAAACATTGATTTAATTTATTAGAAACCACTCAACCTATATTATACCTAAATTTAGGGATGATTTACATTTTTTAGACTTATACCTGTGGTTTTCACTATTATTTTCTAATCTTATTCCCCAAAATCTAATATACCTTTCTATGATACTAACTATGACATCCCTTATCTTTTATATACTTTATTTCATTATTTATTACATAAATATACACACTATAGAAACACTACTTTTATTACATGATAATTAAATAATTTTAAATATAAAAAATGTAAAAGAGTTACACAACCATGATCCAAAGGTTTAGAGTCTTTGAAAAATTAGGACCATACATAACATTTAAAAATGAGACATAAACATTTTTTTAATCCCTTCTTCCCTATCTTCTTATTTTCCCTTGTGCTCTCATTAGTATAAGTAATCACCTGAGGATATACATCAAAGAAACAGGTAAGATAAAATCCTAATAAGAGGATGAATAAGTGACATGATACAAGGCTGAGAATAATCATCATCATAATATAGGCAAATTATGATAATCATAATCATTATAGGAAACATTATATAAATTCATGAAATGTGGCAATGAATAAAAACGAAACATCATGTTTTAGTTGTAAAATACCACAAATAGTTGTGAACAAATATATCATCAGGTTCATGCATATTTCACTTTATCTCATGAGATTCATCACATTATCTAATGAATTAGATCACTGTATTATTCTGGGAACACCCATCACATCATAACATTTACATGAGCAATATAATTCTAGGCGTACCCTTCATATAATAACATTTACATTATCATGAATGACACATAGAACGTATATAAATCTTGGATGTAAAGTAACCCATGGAAAGGAATGGGTTTAATTTCATAAATCATCAATTCGTAAACTTTTTTATCTCATCAAAAAAAGGAATAATATTCTTTGTATCAATCTTGATTGAATAAGAAACAATCTCATGAGAAGTAAAAAAATGTTTTTTTAGATGAGAGTTATTTTGGAAATATCTTGGAATTTTTCATAAAACCAGATTGTAAACGTGTGTATCCAAGAAAATAAAATTTAAAGAAAAAAGAAAGTATATTTATATAAAAATAATGGAACATCAAACTGAAAATGAACTAAAAGAGAGAAAACCCAATGAAAGAGAGTTGGGTTGGAGATTTTTTTTACCTTATGTCCAAATTATTTATTTACTCTAATATCTTGAATAATCAAATAAAGTTAATTAATTATCAAATAAATTACCTTTTATATATTCATTTGATTAATTTTAGTCTAATTATGTTCATTTATGGGATTTTTAATTAGTTTTATAGTTCAATTTCATTGTTTAGTAGTGTTCGGTTCCTTGGATTTCATGATCGATATGCTTGTATAGCAGTATAAAAGTTTATGTAAAATGGGAATGATTATCCAAAATGGAAATTATATGTTATTAATGAAAATAAATAATATTAGATTATATTATATATCATTTGGTTATATGGTATGAGTATGATTTATTAATTTAACGTTAATGAAAATGATTAAATTAATTTTAAAATTTTCACGACCATTATGAGATTATATCATTTTATTTATCATCTTGATTATATATTGGTTCCAAAACATTTTATAACTTATAATATTTATAATAAAATCTTTATTTAACCATAATTATGGTTTAGGACTATCCTTCAAGGAGGTAGTGAAAAATTAAAATGCATCGTTCGTAGTGGTGGTAAATCGACACATCAGAGATAATATTTTCATGTTTAGAAAAATGGAAAAGAGAAGAGACTTGAAGATGAATTATTCCATTAACATAATAAAATACCAGTATATAATTGATACTGAAGTTATCATGCCTCTTGGATATATTTATGCGAGGATATGATAAGAAAAGAAATTAAATTCAAAAGAAATTAAAATGAAAATAATGAGGGTTTACCTCTTGAATTTATCCTCCCTGAGAACCTATTTAGGAAAAAGGGTTTGGTATTTTGATGAGACCAAGGGATATGGAACATAAGTGAGGGGATTTGGATGAGTATTAATGAAAATTTGGACAAGTCTCAAAGCATGGATGGCGTGATGAGAAGAGGTGGTATTTATAGGAGAGGAGAGGGTTTTTTCTCATTATTTTATTCATTGGTTTATTATTTTGGATCAAGACTATGAATATTATGATCATTATCACTAAAAATATTAAAATAATCTAGGATATATAGATATTCGTGGCTTAAATAATCCTTACATCATATATGACTCAATAATTCAGCTATTTAGCTTTTATCACAAATTATCATATTTCACTATTCACTAAAAATTGAAGTATTTAAGAAAAATACCAAAAATTCACCATGATATTTTTTATGTATCAAATTTAAAAATGAACTCCACTTTATAAAAATAATTTTATAAATACGAGAAATTAAATTTTTAATTAAAATCAACATTTAATTAGAAAATACTGAATTTAAAATTATAACTGATTTTATAAAATGTTTAAAAATTAATAAAGGTCTCATAAAATTATCTTATAATAATAATACAAAAAAAATTTATTTTATGATTTTATTTTTTTTAAAATTATTTTTATTTTAAATAATTATATTAATTATAAAATTATAAATAAATTATGTTGTATAAAAATAACAACCCCAAATCAATAATTTTGGAAATATTTATTAAATTATAACATGATATAATTATATCATATTTTAATTTATAAGATGCCTAAATTTTATTTATACTTTCATAGATGAAGTTGCTATTCCATGTTCCAATTTACTATTCCTAATGCTCACAATACTATTCCAAAGGTCATGTTAATATTCTATCAGGATAGGTTCCTTAATCTCTAGAAATACCTCTTATTTCACTCATTATTCATTTAAAATGTTTTAGTTGTGTTCTATAAGTTATTTTATGTAATTTATACAATATTACATAATTATAATATGGGAATTTCCATTTATAAATTTTTGGGTCATTACATTTTCTCCCTTAAGAAATTCCACCCTCAAAATATCATTTTACAAAAAATGGTGAAAAAAAGCGAGGGTACTTATCCTTCATCTGTTCCATTAGTTACCATGTTGAATATTCATACATATGGTTCCTCCATAGTACTTTGACTAGGTGATTAGTCTTTTTGTGTAGGACTTTATCTCCACGGTCAAAGATCTTCACTGACTGCTCCTCATAAGAGAGATCAATTTCCAAATGTACCACCTATGGATTTTGTACATGTGAGGTATCTGGTATGTACTTACTCAAGAGTGATACATGGAATACATCATGTACATAAGACATGGTAGGTTGAAGTGCCAGTCAATAGGCCATATCTCTGACATAATCAATGATCTCGAAGGAGACAATGTACCTAGGGCTCAACATTCCTTTCTTCCCAAATATCATAACCCTCTTCCATGGAGATATGAAGAGGAATACTATGTCTCTAACATTAAAATGTAGGTCTCATAGATTTTTTTTTGCGTATATTTTATATCAACTTTGGGATGCCTTGATGTGATGCTAAATGGTTTTTAACCTTTTCCATTATTTCTTTGAATAGTTCAAGTCCTAGCAGCTTACGTTCACCAAATTAATCCTAGAACACTAGTGTTCTACATATTTTCTCATAAATTGATTTACATGGAGCCATTTGGATGCTCGATTGTAAATTGTTATTGTAATAGAACTCAACCGGATGAAGGTGTTGTTCCCATATTCCTTTGAAGTATATAGAAAATTCTCTTGACATGTCTTCCATTGTTTGAATAGTCTCATTAGATTGGAAATCAGTTTGAGGATGATAAGCTGTACTGATGTTCAAATCAGTGTTTATATTAGGTTGGATACTTTTTCAGAACATGGTGGTGAATCATATATCTCTATAAGATAAAATAAATAGTGATACTTCATGTATCCTCACAACTTTTCTAATGTATATTTATGCAGGTTGATCTAGTGATATGTCCTCTAGAATTGTGATAAAGTGAGCTATCTTTGTAAGTTGATCCATAACAAACCATACAACATTTTTTTCTCTTGATGTCTTCAAAAGTCCAGTGAAAAAGTACATGGTGATGTTTTCCCATTTACATGTCAGTATGGGTAATGGTTAAATCATCCCCTTGTACATTTTCCATTAATCCTCCACTTGATGACTTACCAAGAACATTGATTTATAATCAATGATCTCCTTATTTATATTGTCCCACCAATATTTCTCTCATAGATCCACATACATATTTTTTTCCTGGGTGAATAGAGAAGGTTGAGCTATCTGTATCATTCAAAAGATTCTTATTTATATCTGGATTGTATGGTACACTTAACCATGATTCAAATCTTAAAACTCCTTCCTTGTAAATTTTAAAATCTGAGGAATTCCCATTTCTCATAGCTTCTATCTTCTTCTAAATTTCCTCATCATTTTATTAAGCATCCTTTATTTTATCCATGATCTATGGTTGAGAAATAATTTGAGAAAGGATTGATGATTCTCCTTCTTAAATGATTCCCATGTCCATACATTAAAAATATAAGAATATAAAATCCATCTCAATCATTATCATTGATGATGTTATAGGATCCTTGTACTTAGATCATCCACAAATTTATCCACTTTTCCAAGACGGTAGAGGATTGAGAAGTCATAATCCTTGATGAGATCCAACCATCTTCTCTAGTTCATGTTCATCTCTTTTTATGTGAATATATATTTGAGTCTATTATGATCATTATATATTTCATACTTCTCCCCATAAAGATAATTCTCGAAACTCAAGATCCTTCATGGGATAGTTTTTATATTTAATTTTCAACTACCTTGAGGTGTAGGCTATCACTTTATCATTTTACATCAATACACAACCTAATCTTTTCTTTGAGTCATCGTTGTATACTACAAAGAGTTCCACACTTCTCAGAAGTGTGAGTACTGGTGAGGTGATAAGACATTTTTAACTCTTTAAAGTAGTCTTCACATTCATGGGTCGAAAAAAAAATTTCTCCCTTTTGAGTCAACTTGGTTATTAGGTTCTAAAATCATCTCATGTTCTTAAAAAATCATCGTTAATACCCATATAAGACAAGGAAACTATAGATCTCCACTACGGATGTTGGACTGGACCACTCTTCAATTTCCATTGTCTTAGAAGGGTCTATAGATATCCCTATGCTAGTGATAACATGCTCCAAAAAATGATACTACTTCCATATGAAAATCACATTTACTATACTTTTCATAAATTTACTCCCTTCACAATGTATTTATAATTGTATATAAATGCTCCTCATGTTCCTTTATTCACTTGGAGTATATTAGAATATCATCGATAAATACTACCACAAATTTGAAGATGTAATATCTAAAGACTCTATTCATTAAGTCCTTGAATATTACTGGATAATTAGTGAGTTAGAAAAGAATCACTATGAACTCATAGTGTTTGTACCTAAATCCAAAGGTAACCTTGGGAATATCATTCTTCCTCACCATTAATTGGTGATATAAAAAACGAAGGTCGACCTTAGAAAAATACTTGATCCGATGTACTTTATTGGATAATTTATCTATCCGTGGAAGGGGATACTTGTTCTTTATCATGATTTTGTTGAGATCATGATAATAAATGAAAAGTAACATTGATCTATCCTTCTTCTTGATAAATTGGACAAGCCCAGCCCATGGTGAGGCACTCGGTCATATAAAACCCTTGCCCAGATTATCTTATAACAACTTCTTCTATTACTACAACTCAATGGTGGCCTTTCTATAAGGTGGATATGATATAGTTAGATATACATGAATAAGTTCAATTGAAAACACAAACTCTTGATAAGTAGGAAGACCAGTAAATTTTTCAGGGAACACATTAGTGTAGTCCCTAGAAATGGAATCGTATTTGATCCTTATTCTGTCCATCATATCAATAATTTGAGACATATACGATTACTCAAAAGGGAATAATATCCACACATGAGATGATGTATCAGATGAATATTCATCCTCCTCTTTACAGATTTATAGCAATGGAGGATGCTTCGGGGTGTGAAGAGTGATCTCCCTTTCCTGACAGTTGGTGTTGGATTTTTATAAAGATAACTAATCCATGCCCAAATAGCATCAACCTCCACCAATGGAAGTAATAAAATATTTACTGGGAGGTTCATTCCACAAACATTAACTAGGGAGTAGTTATATACATTGGATTCAATAATTTCTCAATTTCCTGTTCTCACAGATAACTCAACCTCTATATTTTGAGGAGTTGTTTTAATTGTTCTACCAAACATTCAAGATATGAAAGAATACGTAGAACCATAATCCAATAGTACATTATCTAGTCTTGAATGAAGGAACATTATACCAGTCAACACATAATTATTGGCCCCCACCTCAGTAGTAGTGATGGAATAAGCCTTCCCTTTCTCCTTTGGCTATGGTGGTTGAGGAGACTGATTACCCTCAAGGACTTAGGGTTTATTTCACTAACTTGCATAGTTCCCTTGATCACTATAGTTGAAGAATTATACTAAGGGTGGTTCTCTTCTTTATGCCACCACAATATCCTAATTTCTCATGTCTCTTCGACATTAAAGAGCATGGTGGACTTCCCCCCCGAACATAAAGCATTTTCCCATCACTTTGAAGAAATCCCCACGATGCATGTTACCACATTTTTAACATGTGGGTGGTTTATTTTTCATTCCACCATTTTCATTAGATCCTCTATCTTGAAAATCTATCTTTTTTTTTCTCATCACTATATCCATGGGATCATTCACCAAACTCCATCTCCACTTTGAGAGCACATCGAACAACTTCTTCATAACTCCCGAAGTCTTGAATTGCTTGAGCCTTTCAATGGTGGGGTTTTAAATAACAAAAGAATGTATCTATTTTTCAATCATTATTGATAACAAAACTTGGAGAATACCTTCCATTCATTGTTAAATTTTATTCTAATGTCAAAAGATATTCTTCTTCATTTTACTCAAGATCTTTGAATTATCTATCCATATTTTTACAAAGAGTTTGAGGTAAATAATTATTATGAAAAATTATCTGAATGTATTCCCACTCCATATCTTTAATTTCTTCATTATTATCAGTGTTAATTCCCACCATTGGTCAACCTATACATCTAAATGATAAACATACAGGGTCACCTTCTCCATGTTAGAATATCGAATCATAGAAAAGATCTTCTCCATTGAGTTGGCACACTATTTTGTGATTAGTGGATTAGAAGATCCACTAAATTTCAATGGTTGTTGTTGTTGTATAAAAGACTCAATATCCAGTTTATACCTCTTAGGTGAATGAGGAAGTTACATATTATTTAGTTTATTTTTCATATCCTGAGCAATATGGGTAAGAATCACTATAAAATTTTGAACTCCACCTCCCAAAGCAATGGAGATATTATTTGGGTAATCAATGCATTGTCCCTCACATGGGTTGTTGGCATGGTTTCGTATAGTTCTCACCATTTTCTAAAATAGAAGAGGATAGAAAAAAACATAATTCAAGAAGTCATGAATAAATAATTTATTCTTTTTTTGCAATTAATTCTAAAGGCATATCTTGTGTGATCCCTATGTTTAAAATTTGTCTAAAATAAAGATTCTTGGGTTATTAATTATAATTAATATCATACTAAGGGGTTTCACTAAGGTTCTCTAATAATAATTCCTAAATTAACTAAACCATTACCTAATACCAACTATAGAGACCCTATTTTTTTACATGATTATTACATCATTTTAAAGATAAAAACATAAAATCATTACAAAACTATGATACAAAGGTTTAGTGTCTTGGAAAAAATTTGAACATACATAACATTTAAAAAATAAAACATCAACATTTATTAAATTCCTCCTTCTCTAGATTCTTATTGTCCCTTTTGTTCTCCTTAGTACAACTAATCACCTAAGGATATACATCAAAGAAATGGGTGAGATAAAAGACCACTAATAGGATGAATAAGAGACATGAAAAATGAGTGATCATAATAATAATCATTATAATATAATAAAATTATCATAATCAAAATCATGATAGGAAACATTAAATAAATTCATAGAATGTAACAATTCGTAAAAATGAAACTACATGTCTTAGTGGTCAAATACCACACATAGTTGTGAACAAATATATCATAATTATCATGAATATTTAAATTTACATCATGATATTTATAACATTACCCAATGTATTGTAGATCTATATAATTTTGGGCTCACCCGTAACATCATAACATTTACATGTGCTATATAATTCTCAGTGCACCCATCACAACGTAACATTTACATTTTTATTCATGCCACATATAACGTATGTCAATCTTGGAAATAAAAAAACCCATGGGAAATAAATGGGTTTAATTTCATTAATCATCAATTCATAAACTTTGGATCTACCAAAAAAATAAATAATATTCTTAGTATCAATATTTATTGAAGAAGAAACAATCTCATGAAAATTAAAAGACGTTTTTTTAGAAAGAAGAGTTCTTTTGGAAAAATCTTTTCATTTGGCATAAAACTAAATTAGAAACATGTATATATTATAAAATAAACTTTGAGTAAAAATAAAATATATTTATAGAAAAATAATGAAACATTTATACTTAAAATTCATTTAAAGAGAGAAAACCCAAAGAAAGAGGGTTGGGTTCGAGAATCCCCATACCTTCTGTCCGAATGTTTTATTCACTTTAATATCATGGATAATCAAATTAAATTAATTAATTATATAATAAAAAACATTTTATACATTTAAAAAGATTAATTATATTTTTATTAAGTTTATTTATAGGTTTTTTATGAGTTATAGAGTTCAATTTCATCATTGAGGAGTGTTCGTTTCCCTAGTATTAATGATCAGTTCACTTGTATATGAGATTAGAAGTTTATGTAAAATGGGAATGACTCTCCAGAATTGGAATTATAAGTTATTAATGAACATAAATATTATTAAATTATATTATATATAATTTTTTTATATGTTATGTGAATGATTTATTAGATTGAATGTTAATGAAAATGATTTAATTAATTTTGGCGGTTTTACGACCATTATGAGCTTATATCATTTTATTTAATATGATGATTATATATTAATTATATAACGTTTTATAAATTATAATATGTATAATAAAATAATAGTTAACCATAATTATGGTTTTATGAGAATCCTTAATGGCGGTAGTGAAAAATGAAAATGCATCTTCCACGGTGGTGGTAAGTCGACACACCAGAGACGATATTTTCATGTTTAGAGAAAAAGGAAAAGGGAAGATACATGAATATGAAATATTCCATTATCATAATAATATACCATTATATAAAATATAATATAGTTATCATAATTCTTGGATAGTTTTAGGTGAGGATAGGATTAGAAAATAAATGAAATTGAAAAGGAATTAAAAGGAAAATAAAGAGGGTTTTACTTTGTGAATTTCTCCTCCTAAGACTTCCTTAGGGAAAAGCGTTTTCTATTTTTATAAGACAAATGGATCATATAAATGGGATAGGGTCTTGAGAATAGGATTGGGAAGAATTTGGACAAGTATGAAATCATTTAAGGTGTGAGGAGAAGAGGTGGTGAGGGGTGGTATTTATAGGGGAGGAGAGGGGTGTTTTCTCATTATTTTATTCATTACATTATTATTTTGGCTCAATACTATAAATAGTTTGAGAATTATCACAAAATATATTAAAATAATTAATTAAATTTCAATTTTTTTGGCTTATATTATCCTTACATCATTTATGACTCAACGATTCATGTATTTAGCTTTTATCGTAAATTATCGTATTTTACTATTCACAAAATTCAAGTATTTAAGAAAAATTTCAAAAATACACTCTAACCATTTTTGACATGTAGAAATATACAATGAACTCCATTTTATGAAAATAATTTTATAAACATGAGAAATGTAATTTTTAATTAAAAACATTATTTATTTGAAAATTACTTATTTTAAAATTATAATTGATTTTATTACACTTTGAAAAATTAAGCAAGGTCTCATTAAATTATCTTATAATCATAAGACAGCAAAATTTTAATTTAGGATTCTATTTTATAAAAATAAATTTTCTTTTAAATAGTTATATTAATTATAAAATTATAAATAAAAATTTATATTTTATGAAAATACCAAAGCCTAATCAATAATTTTTAAAATATTTATTTACTCATACTATGAGATAATTACATAATATTGACATTTATAAGAAGACTAAATTTTATTTATAATTTCATAGATGAGAATACTATTCTATTTTCTGGATTACTATTCCTTATAGTCACAATACTATTCCAAATGTAATGTTACTATTCTATCAGGATAGGTTCCTTAATTTATAGAAATACCTCTTATTTCATTCATTCTTCATTATAAAAGTTTGTATTGTGTTATCTATGTGATTATATGTGATTTATACTATATGAAATAATTATAAGAAGGAAATTTCCGTTGAAAAGTTTTTGGGTCATTACACACACTACACAATCCCAAAATATTGAGAGGCCTAGTTTCTTTGAGTAATTTGATAAATATAAAAATAAATAGTATCGGGGATACAATGACTTTATTTAAAACTCGAAAACATGCCCTTAAATTCAATTGATATTATAAAACTTCACGGGATAACATGGGGTTGTAAATAAGGAAGTGGTGTGTTGTAATTCCCATTAAGGGAATAATTAAAGTATAACATAATGTAAAGGATTACATGAGAGTCAAGAGTCATTGCCCGATAAAATATAAAGGTGAAAAAAAATCACAAACATTAATGAAACGTATAAGATGATAACATCAAGGCATCATAAAAATACAGTAACAACATAAAATATGAAATTATAAGAATATGTCAAGGCTAAACACCCAAACATCATAACATCATGTACACAAGCTAACCTATAGGGAAAAATACATTGTATTGAATAAGATAAAAACACCTCCAAATTCATTTGAGGGTATATAATTCATGTCCCACCCATCACATTCATATCATGTACATGCATTTTTATGCTACATATATTATACAATATAAGAACAAGTTTTATCACATTTAATCCCATTATTAAAGAGTATGGGTTACATAAATGGATTTCCTATATAAATTAACAATAGGAATAACTAGGTACATTCCCTTTATTGGAAATGGGTATGGTTATTCACAATACAAATGATTGTCATGGAAAATCACAACATAAATTTGATAGTATAATGAGTGTAAATCAAGGTTAATAAAAGGGATTGATGAGAGTAAAATGTGGTATCTAATTACTTTTAAATCATAATTATAGTAATTTTATGTGTAAAAACATATTAGAACATGGTCAATTGGAAATCAAATTACTTAATACATAGAAATTACTTGAATAAAGAGGATGAGGAACACATTACCTTTCCATGAGAGGGTGATTCTAAAAGATTGGGAGTGTAACGTCCCGGGCTCGGGTGCAACTCAACGGGTGCCCCGAACCTGGTTCGCCACGTGACCTCAAGCGCATCTCCCAAAATTCCACAGGCTGCCAACTAGCAGCAAGGGCCTAGGTCTTATAGTGGAGAAACTATTCCCTCCTTTGTCAAAGTGAAATGTAGCGGAATGAAATAAAATGCATACAACAACAGCGGAAGCAATAAACCATACACTTTTATAATAATCAACTATTGTAAAGATAACCATCCAGTTATATAAATATGATGCAACATGTCTCAAGTTCTATGAAAATAGCAAGAACATGTTACATAGCAGTACAATACATTACAACTGAAGTACAAGTGTAGAAAACAAAATAGAAGAGCCAATGGCATCACGAGCCAATGATCGGTCCCATGCCCTCCTACACCCCAGTAAAAATCAAGAACCTGTATAGGGACTCTTGCCCCTATCCACACCTGTAGAAACATAATCTGTTTGGGCCGAAAAGCGTGACCCAAATAGGGTGTGAGAAATAATTTCCCAGTAGGCACCCACTAAAGGCCAGTGCCCAACTGTGTGTAAAAACATGCAACAATAGTGTTCAGTAGTAAAATGCAATAAAGTAAGCATTACCATAAGTCACTAACTTAACCATTTATATTACCATTTTAATATCCATTTAATCATTGATTTAAAATATCACCACAATGATTATTCTATGTAAAACAATCAATGTCCTCAGACATGTAAACTCCTACCCTAAGGTAAAGAGTATCCAACATAAGAATCTTCCCACAGGCATAGGGATATTGCCCACAGGCATAGGTAGTGTCGTCCTCAGGCACATAGTCTACCGCCCCCAGGCATGTAATAAGTTTCCCTCAGGTTATGATAAAAACTACCCTCAGGCTAAGAAAAACAACGCCCACTGGCTAAGTAAAACACTGCCCTCAGACGCAAGTAACCGGGAAATGCCCAACATGTAAATAAACATTCACAAGAAATTATTCTCAAGGAAATTTTACAATATTTACCTTAAAGGAATACCCTCGGGTAACCTGGCCAAATGGCTAAACAGGGGAACACACCCCTCAGGATGGTCCTGGATCCAAGCACTTATCCCAAACAACAATTTTACAATTTTATTTAATTACCTATACAGTTATAGGTAGTTAAAATAGCCCCGGTCTCAGCCTCACAACACCCCAACATGGGTTCGAAGCTCAAAAACACACAAAATGCATGAAAGTTGGAAAAATAACACCAAGACACCTACCTTATACTCCAAAGAGCGCTATATACGAACGTCGATTCCAGAAATGCCCAATTATGACGTATATCTGATGAAGAATAAATCTCTCTTAACCTCAAATAACTCTCGTTAGGAGAAGAATTGGGAAGCAACATGAAAGGAGAAGAGAGGGTTTACCCGCGTGGTTCCAATGTGATCGACAGAAGCGGGATCAAATTCCCTATGCTCGATCGGCAGATCTCCCAAGGTTCGGCCTCCTCCTTTGGCTCCAAAACGGCTCAAATGCGTCCTCAGCCAAATGAAGAGGCTACTAACTTTTTAAGCGGAAAAAACAAACTACACGGCATGTAATCTCAAGTACACGACGTGTACTTTCCATTTTTAAAATGTTCACTTGGCGGTTCCCGCCAGCGTGACACTGTTCACCTACCGACATGACTACACGGTGTGTCTTCTTGAGTACATGGCGTGTGCTGTCGCACAGCTGGCCACTGCCTTACTATTTTCCTGCAGACTAACTACACGGCGTGTAAAGGACTACTACATGGCGTGTAGTTGGTTCTTACACCCTTCATCGCCGACATGGACACACGCCTCATGTACTCATTCCACACGGCCAGAAGTACACAGCGTGTACTTTCCAAAATTTAGGATTTTTCCCCATTTTCCATATTTTTTAAAAAAACTTTAAGAAAGGAGAGGAGAAGAAACCCGTACCTAAAAAATAAGAACGGGGTTCTTACAAACTTCCCCCATTAAATCAATTCGTCCCAAAATTTCCCTTCCAAGGGTGGTGGAGATATAGTCGTGAAAAACACCGACCACTGAGCACGTACATCGGTCTCCCACTCCCAGGTTTCGTCCTAAAATCGGCCATGCTACAATAACACCCGTACAAGAGGAACTGACCATCCTCGGAGAACCTTCGTGCTCCTGTCAACGATACGAATCGGATGCTCCTCAAAGGACGCATCCATCTGAAGCTCAACCTCCTCGGGCTGAAAGATGTGAGATGAGTCTGAATGATAGCGGCGTAACTGAGATACATGGAAGACATCGTGCATGGATTGGTACCACTACGGTAACTACAACCGATAGGCAACCAGACTGACTCTCTCCATAATCTTAAATGGCCCCACATACCTCGGTGAAATTTTACCCTGTCTCTTGATCCGTCTGTGTCCCAGCCTCGGTGAAACATACAAGAAAACCTGATCCCCGACCACGAACTCCAAAGGTCGTCTGTGACGATCAGCATAAGATTTATGACGAGACTGCACGTTAGACATCCGGTTCTGAATCAACTGGACCTGCTCAGAAATCTCCAGCACTAGACATGGTCCCGGTAAAGCTGCCTCACCTGCCTCCGACCAGCACAAAGGTGAACGACATGGCAAACCATATAAAGCCTCATAAGGTGACATCTCAATAGTTTCCTGAAAACTGTTATTGTACGAAAACTTGACTAGGGGTATATGCTTCTCCCAATAGCCCCCAAAGTCCAGGATGCATGCACGCAACATGTCCTCAAGAACCTGTATCATACACTCTGACTGGCCATCAGTCTAAGGGTGGTAAGTTGTGCTCAGAAGCACTTATATACCTAGTTCCCTATGAAACCTCTTTCAGAAACGAGACGTAATGTGGGCGTCCCTATCTGAAATGATTGAACGAGGGACCCCATGAAGACGTACTATCTCTCAGATATACAGCTTTCTGAGCTCATCAACCCCAACGGTCTCCTTGATCGGTAAAAAGTGATCTACCTTCATGAGTCTGTCTACAACAACCCAAACTGCATCATTGCATCTAGGTAACCTCGACAAACCCGTCATGAAATCCATCGCGACATCATCCCATTTCCACTCCAGAATGGGTAACTACTGTAACAGTCCGGCTGGCCTCTAATTCTCCACCTTCACCTATTGATAGGTGGAACACCTCATATCAAAATCAGTTACATCTCTCTTCATACCCGGCCACCAGTACTGACGTCTCAAGTTACGGTATATCTTGGTAACCCCAGGATGAACTGCCCAAGCTGAAGCATGAAACTCCCACATCAGCTCCTCATGTATATCCCCTGGAACCCACACTCGTCCATGGAAACACAGAACCTCATTATCGCGTATTGTCCAACTAGGAGGAGGGTCCTCACTTGCCACCGACTCTCGTAGAACTAGGCCTTCTGGATCTGATAGTTGTCTCATACTCACTCTATCCAGGAGGGTAGAAGTAACGACTAAAGATGAAAGATAAGTTTTCCGCTGACTGTCGTGAACCCCCAAATTCATCTCAGAGAACAAAGCCATAAGCTGCCAATCACCACTGGCCTCCTTCACTGCCTGTACCTGAGTCTTCCTGCTCAGCACATCAGCTACTGCATTACCTTTACCAGGTGTATAGACAGGCTCAAAATCAAAGGACTTTAAGTACTCGACCCACCTTCTATGCCTCAAATTCAAGTCACGCTAAGTAAAGATATACTTGAGGCTTTCGTGGTCGGTGAAAACCACAAAATGCTCTCCCATGAGATAATGTCTCTAACAACGTAACGCATGCACAACTGCAGCTAACTCGAGGTAATGCGTTGGGTAATTTCTCTCATGTGGCCTCAACTGCCAAGAACCGTACGCAACAACTCGATCGCCCTATATAAATACTTCTCCTAGCCTAATACCTGATGCATCACAGTAAAATGTATAGCTCTTCTTCTGCTCAGGATGTATCAGGACTGGTACTGATGTCAGCCTTCCTTTCAAATCCTAAAATTCTATCTCGTAGGCTTTTGACCAAACGAACTTCACAACCTTCTTAGTCAAACCCATCAACGGCGCTACTAAGAGGGAGAAGTCTTGTATGAAGCGTCTGTAGTAACCATCCAACCCCAAGATACTCCGTATCACAAACACGTTCTTAGGATGCTCCTAGGAAACTACTGATCTCACCTTCTTTGGGTCAACTACAACTCCTGCCTCTGAGATAATGTGACCAAGGAAGGGAATCTGGTCAATCCAAAAGTGGAACATAGAGAGCCTAGCATACAACTGATGCTCTCTTAGTGTACTCAATACGATACCAAGATGGGTGACATGGTCGTGTCGAGTGTGAGAGTACACCAAGATGTCATCCAAGAATACCACCACAAAAGAATCGAGATAATGATGGAACACACGATTCATCAGAGCCATGAAAACTGCTGGCACATTCGTGAGTCCGAATGGCATAACCAAGTACTTGTACAGAACATATCTGCTCCGAAAAGCTATAAGCGGTATATCCGATGGTCTCACGCGCAGCTGATGATATCCAGATCTCAGTTCAATCTTCGAGAACACTCGTGCTCCACGAATTTGATCAAAAAGATCTTCAATCCTCGGAAAGGGATATCGGCTCTTAATCGTTAACTGGTCCAGCTTCCGATAATCCACAAAACGTCTGAGGGTACCATCCGCCTTCTTCGCAGAAAGTATCGGAGAACCCCAAGGGGAAGTACTGGGTCGGATAAAACCCTTCGCATGTAACTCCTCTAACTGCCTCTTGAGCTCCTGTAACTCAGGAATGACCATCCTCTAGGGAGGAATGGACACCAGCGCTGCTCCTAGCACAAGCTCAATAGATAAATCCACCTCACACTCCGGAGGAAGACCTGAAATGTCATTTGGGAAGACATCCCTGAAACGATCAACCAAGGGAGGGAAATCCATCTGGCAAGTCCCCTGATCATCCAGATATAAGCTCGCAATCTAGGCTTTGACTCCACCTCGACCATGATTCTTTAGTCTAGCTCGAATCGCCTGAACATCCCATTTTACCTTGAATAGAAACTCTCCACCCTCTGGTGACATGAAACACACCCTATGATGATAGAAGTCTACAAAGGATCGAATGGGAACCAACCAGTCCATCCCGAGAATGACATCATAGCTCGTCATCTCTAAGACATAGAGGTCCCAAAGAAAGTGACACCCACCAACCTCAAGGGGGCACTCCTTGCACTGATGCACACCAGTCGTTGTAGTCCCGAACAGAGTGTCTAGCGTCATGATATAAGAAAAAGAAGAAACATAGAGCCCAAGGCTCTCCACAACAGGTACAGATATGAAACTATGTGTAGGACCCGTATCGAAAAGTACTAAATATAAGACAGAAGCTACTAGTATTTTACCTCAAACCGTAGAAGGTTTGGGATCCTGCTCTTGCTGGGTCTATTGCGCTGCATATGCCTACCCAGTGTCGCGGCCCTGCGACATAGCTTGGTTACCCTGAGCTATCCCGCCCTACTGCCTCTGAGATCTTGTTGTCTGGATACCACGACCATGACCACCTTTTATGCCTGCACGCCCTAACGTATTCCAGTTCCCTAACTGGTTAGAAGCTGCTGGTCCTGCTCCCGCACGCGGAGTCTACACAGAACCCTTCCCACTAGCCACTGGTTGAAACGCCCTGCAAAAGCACTGCAGATGACCCATCTTTCCGCAAGATCGACACTCTACTGGATCGCGTGGACACTGTGGTATCTTGTTCCCCTCTCTACCACACTAGTAGCACATAACCTGGCCACCTGAAGCATTCTTCTGACAGGTACTTCCACCCTGAGAGAGGTCCATCTGTCTCTTCCTCTTGCCCGCAGAAATAGTGCCAGTAACTGGTACTGAACCTCCCTGGCCCACACCATTAGATTCCCGCAGGTTCCTTTTTGTAATCAGTGCCTGGTTCAAAATATCATGTACTGAAGGAAATATGAAAACATTCACCAGTGCTCAGATTTAATAATAGAGACCATCCCCAATGCGCCTGGCTCTCAACGTCTGATCACCCACCAGCACGGGTGCAAAACGCTGAAGCTCGGTAAAATGAAAGAATAATCCATCACCGACATAACTCCCTGATATAGATTCATGAACTCTAAAGCTCTATCTGCCCTTAGCGTTTCCGGGAAAAAGAATTCATAGAAGACTGCCTGAAAATCTTCCCACGCCATGTCCCTGTGATGCTCTGACTGGGTGGTAACATCCCACGACCTCTTGGAGAAATCACGCAGCATATAAGTCACGAGCTTGACCCTCTACCCTATAGGCATCTCAAGATGCTCTAAAATGGTATGCAACGATCCTAGCCAAGACTCTGCAGCCTGTGGCCCACAATCCCCTGAAAACGTAGGCGGATGCTGCTACTTAAAGATACGAGTAAGCTCAGCCATAGATGTGGCAGCCGGCAGTGCTCTTTGAAAGGTCTGCATGAACCACAGAAAGCCTTCACGGAACTGCGCCTTAGCGCCATTGTCCGGTATAATAGCTAGATCTGCATCTGGCTCTGCTAGAGGATCAACTGGTAGCCCATGGCCCACCATCTCTAGAGTATAATCGTCTCCGCTCTCCTGGCGAACAACACGTGGTCGTCTAGGGGGCACGACACTACAAGGTCAAAAACACGCCTTAGATTCAAGTTTATTAAAGACCAAAAAGTGAAGAAAACATAAAGGGAATAAGAGGAAGAAGGCATTAAAAATTTTCAAAACAAGACTACATGGTGTGTACAATGACTACACGGCGTGTACTTGACTTCCCTTCCCTGCTCAGGTCCGTTTTCCCAGTTAAGCCACACGAATCTTGTTGAACAAAACTACATGATGTTTATAACATCTACACAGCATGTATGGTTAAATTTTCCAACTGCCCGTGTCGTTTGTGAGACGGCCGACTACTCTTCTTGACACTACATGGTGTGTTACACCCACACACAATGTGTATACCATCCCGTTTTCCCATCCACATGGCTAAGTCCACACGGTCTGTCCTCAGACAAGACTACACGGCGTGTCCCACAGGTACACGGTGTGTACTAGACGAGCTTCGTCGACCCGTGTTGTTAGTTACACGACCGGACACATGGATCATACTACACGGCGTGTTCTATAGACACACGGCTTGTATCCAAAAGGATTACACCTACCCATGTTGTTATTTACACAGTTGGGTCCCCAGGTTAGACTACATGGCGTGTTCCATAGTGGACACGACATGAATGTCTCAAGGTCTCCTCCGTCCATGTTTTCTGTCACACAGGCGGACTACGGGTCAACACTACACAGTGTGTACAAAAGCTACACGACATTTTCTCCCAAGCCTTTCCCTACCCCGTGTCGCCACCCACACGGTCTATGACATGGGAAGATACTACAAGGCATGTAGTTAGAGTACACGGCGTGTAGTCAAAAAGTTTATTTTTCTTCCCGAACAAAACAACATACACGGCATGTTTAATGTACTACACGATGTGTATACTGGGTTTCTAGACAGTATGCCTCAGAAACTACTCCGGAGCCCAGGAAATACTGAAAAACAACACCTAAGTGTCAAATTCTGGTCTGTGAGGGCCCATACTCCCCAAAAATCAATGTTTGACATCTCATCTGTGTTATAACAAAATAAACAGTCAATAATCCACCAAATTTCAGTAAATGGGATCCCATACTCCCCAAAAACCAATGTTTGGCATCCATTCCTTCAACAAGCTCACACAATATACCCATCACATTGTAGGTATTTATCATGCAGCTTTCACAACAATATGATTTTCTACCACAACAACTATCACAACAACATGAAATTTCTAATGCTCCTACATGGCATGAAACTATGCATGGCATGTGATTTATAGAATGTTCCTAAATGATGCATGAGACGGCATACCCTCATCTCATCAGGTTGCAACTTAATAGAACCCATAAATAAAATATAAACAACCCAATCTCACGTGTGTCACCCTACGGTGAAATCAAATCAACTGTAAATTGAAAAATCAGTAGAATTGCAATTTGAGATAAATTGGATTTTCCCTGTACATGGGTTAGATACACCTGGGCACAGCTTATTACCAACTACCATTCATCCTATCCCTGACTATGGATCTAAACAGTAAGTCAAATAAAAGAATGCCTCTGATACCACTTTGTAATGTCCCGGGCCTGGGTGCCACTGAACGGGTTTCCTGAACCCGGTTCGCCACGTGACCTCAAGCACATTTCCCCAAACGCCAAAGGCATCCGACTAGGTACATGCCCTTTATTGGAAATGGGTATGGGTATTCACCATACAAATGCTTGTCATGGAAAATAACAACATAAATTTGACAGTATAATGAATGTAAATCAAGGATAATAAAAGGGATTGATGAGAGTAAAATGTGGTATCTAATTACTTTTAAATCATAATTATAGTAATTTTATGTGTAAAAACATATTCAAACATGGTAAATTGGAAATCAAATTACATAATACATAGAAATTACTTGAAGAAAGAGGATGAGGAACACATTACCTTACCATGAGAGGGTGATTCTAAAAGATTGGGAGTGTAACATCCCGGGCCCGGGTGCAGCTCAACGGGTGCCCCGAACCTAGTTCGCCACGTGACCTCAAGCGCATATCCCCAAATGCCAGAGGCTGCCAACTAGCAGCGAGGGCCTAGGTCTGATAGTGGAGAAACTATGCCCTCCTTTGTAAAAGTGAAATGCAGCAGAATGAAATAAAAATCATACAACAACAGCAGAAGCAATAAACCATACACTTTTATAATGATAAACTATAGTAAAGATAACTAGCCAGTTATATAAATATGATGCAACATGTATCAAGTTCTAATAAAATACCAAGAACATGTTACATAGTAGTACAATACATTACAACTGAAGTACAAGTGTAGAAAACAAAATAGAACAGCCAACGACATCGCGAGCCAATGCTCAGTCCCATGCTCTCCTACACCCCAGTAAAAATCAAGAACCTGTATAGGGACTCTTTCCCCTATCCACCCCTGAAGAAACATAATCTGTTTGGGCCGAAAAGCGTGAACCAAATAGGGTGTGAGAAATAAATTCCCAGTTGGCACCCACCAAAGGCCCATGCCCAACTGTGTGTAAAAACATGAAACAATAGTGTGGAGTAGTAAAATTCAATAAAGTAAGCATTACCATAAGTAACTAACTTAACCATCTATACTTCCATTTTAATATCCATTTAATAATTGATTTAAAATATCACCACAGTGATTATTCTAAGTAAAATAGCCAATTTACTCAAACATGTAAACTCCTACACTCAGGTAAAGTGTATCCAACACAATAATCTTCCCATAGGCATACGAATATTGCCCACAGGCATAGGTAGTGTCACCCTCAGGCACAGAGTCTATCACCAATAGGAACAGAAGAATTTTTCCTCAGGCTATGATAACAACTTCCCTCAGGCTAAGAAAAACAATGCCCAGAGGCTAAGTAAAACACTTCCCTCAGGCGCAAGTAACCGGGCCATGCCCAACATGTAAATAAACACTCACAAGAAATTCCTCTCAAGGCAATTTTACAATCATTACTTTAAAGGAATAACCTCGGGTAACCTGGCCAAATAGCTAAACAGGGGAACACACCCATCAGGATGGTCATAGATCCAAGAACTGATCCCAAACAACAATTTTACAATTTTATTTAATTACCTATACAATTCTAGGTAGTTAAAATAGCCACGGACTTAGCCTCAAGACACCCCAACATGGGTTCGTAGCTCAAAAACACACAAAACACACAATAGTTGGAAAAATAAACACCAATCCACCTACCTTATACGCCAACGAGTGCTATATACGAACGTCGATTCCAGAAATGCAAAATTATTACTTAGATTTGACAAAGAAGAAAACTCCCTTAACCTCAAATAAATCCTGTTAGGAGAAGAATTGGTAAGAAACACGCTAGGAGAAGAGAGGGCTTACCCACGCGGTTCCAATGTGATCGATAGAAGCGGGATCAGATTCCCAGTGCTCGATCGGCAGATCTCCCAAGGTTCGGCCTCCTCATTTGCCTCAAAAATGGCTCAAATGCCTCTTCTACCAAATGAGGAGGCTACTGCCTGTTTTAAGCCAAAAAAACAAACTACACGGCATGTACACTCAAGTACATGGCATGTACTATCTATTTTTAAACTCTTAACTTGGAGGCTTCCCGCCAGCATGGAACTGTTCACCTGCCAACATGACTACACGGTGTGTCTTCTTGAGTACACGGCGTGTGCTGTCGCACAGCTGGCCACCACCTTACTATTCGTCTGCCGACTGACTACACGACCTGTAAATGACCACTACAAGGCGTGTAGTCGGTTCCTACACCCTTCATCGCCGACATGGCCACACGCCTCATGTACTCATTCCACATGGACAGAGGTACACGACGTGTGGACAAAGTACACGACATTTACTTTCCAAAATTTAGGATTTTTTTCCCTATTTTCCATATTTTTTTAAAAACACTTCAGGAAAGGAGAAAAGAAGAAACTCGTACCTCAAAAATAAAAACCGGGTTCTCAGAGGGAGGTGCTTCCTCAGATTGTGGGAACACCTTTGGAAGAAATTATAGAGTTATATGGAGAGATAATCTTTCTAAATGGGTTTTGAGTGAATAGAAAATGGTGGTTGGGTGGGTATTTTTTAAAAAAGACGGGAATTCATTATTAATTTCTAAACATGGGATTTCAAATATTTGTTATAAAAGAATCAAATCCATATACCTTCCAATTGTTTTTTCATATTGATTCTTCCAAATAAGAATGGTTTTAAATATTTTATTATTTTAAGAACATAACCCATTCAAAGTATACCATTAGGGATGTGTAAGCGAGTCATGTTCATAAAGAATTGGTTTAAAAATATTAAAATATAATATTGGTTTTGGAGGATTAATTAATAGTTTCAAAAAATAATAAAATAAATTTAAAAATATACATTTTTTATAAGTCTAAATCTAATTTCAGTCATGGATTCTTCTTTTTTATTTTATTACATATCTTTTTGTCTATTATTATTCCATAATACATATAGTATATTTATAACTTATTTAATTTTAACCTAAAAATTGACTATCTCAGAAAATTATGAAAAGTTAACCATTGGATAATTTTGATGTGTTGTTTTCAAAATAAAAATTTTCATTAATAAAATAATTTTATAAATATGAGAATTTACAATTACAAATAAGAACCCTAATTTTTTGGAAAATAACAGTTTTTATGACACTAACAAATTTCTGACCCTCAAAAAATTTACACTGGACCTAATTAAAATTTATTATCATTTATATTTAAATATATATTATTTAATAAGAATTTTTCGTGAAAATAAAATTTATTTAAAAAATTATTGAATTTATCATAAGAGTGTTTCAATTGAAATAATATATTTTTCAAAAATAAAAATTTAAATTCTTTATATAAAAATATAATATTTATGAAACCCATTGTATAATAATGTATAAAGTAATCATAAAATGGATAAACATATTACATTTTTTATTAAACAGAAAATAGAAAAATTCAGACTACTAATGTCTAGATAAAAAACTCATTAAACCAGCTTATGACATAAGGCTAAGGTGTGTGATAATAGAACTTTATTAGGGTGTTTCGATTAACATGGTTTGATTAATGATCTCAATGAGATTGTAATTATTCTGTACTTGGTTCTGCTCATTATTTAGTTCTTGAGTTTCATATTGGGACTAGTAAATGGGAAAACCAAGTGATGTCATTTCCCACAGAAGCTTTGATAAATGGGAATCATAGTGTATGATCGTAATGGTCAAGTCTATATCTTCTTCCTTCTATGTCAATTAGATTTTATTATAAGCCTTAATATCTACTATTCTTTTGGGTAATTGTAGAATGACTATATTGTAAATATTATTATTTTTAATGTTATTTTATTCCTATTAAACATTTATGTCTATAATTTATATGGTCTAAAATAATAAATGAAATATTGTATATGTTTTTTCTATAAACACATTGCTTAATAAGGCCTTTATTTATTTAAAAGGGAATTTTATTTATAAAATTTTGGTTCATTACACATAATATATTTTTATTCTCATATTTATCATGTCAACATATTTTTTAAAATATTCTAACTTTTCTCACCATAAGTAAGCACTGGGAATGAATTTGGATAATTAACATGTAAATCCACAAACCCTTGTAGACAAGAGTCAGTGGTTAATCTATTAAATTAGAACTAATATAAGTGATCACATTCTAAATGTCAGGACCCATACCATATACCCCGGTAATCTAATACTCATTCCAATCATGACATATAATATAGCGTGTTCTTGATCCCCACATGTTGATGACTTTCACCTGGCATCATACAAGATAAAACTGAGAATGTTTTCCACAAAAACAATATAAGGAATAGAAAAAAGTCAATATGATCAGAGAAAACTCCTAAAGAAGACATATCCATAAGAACAAGATAAAAAACACAAGTACCAATAGAAACAACACTCCAATCTGAAAGAGTCAACAATAACCACCACCTCTAAGGGGAACATTCCCCTTGCTAGAAGCTAGTCGAAGGAAATCTACAAATGCCTGGAGGAAAAGATAGGGTATGAGATAAAAGCCCAATAGGTTCTCACCAAGTGATCCATAATAAGATTTCATAATAAATAAATGTAATCAACCTTTAAATTTTTTACAAATATTACATGGAAGTACAATTAAATATTTAAAACAAAACATATTGTTCATTTCAAGTGATGGAAACTTTTCAAACAATGGATTAATACAAATTTTATATAGAACAATTTATATAATTCATTAGAAATGAGTAAAGAAGATTTAAAATCAATGTCATATACATAAAAGTAAATACAACAAGAAACACAGTAATATTGCAAGATGTAATATACTTCCAATCTATGTAATCCTTATACATCTTATATCAGTGATCACGATAATGTGGACACATGTACCTATGAAACTTCCCAAAGAGGATTCATCAATGTCCCACTAAGGAAAAGATTTCCCAAAGAAGGTTTTTCTTAGAGTTGAAAAGTGTCAATTCATTGTTAGGGAATTCCCATTCTAGTATTTTTTTTCCTAAATAACCCACTAACTACACATGATCACATGTTTTTAAAAAATCAATCCATAATGGGAAAATTATTTTAAAACTATTTGAAATAAAATTGCCCCATTTTATGTTTCAATATGAAAATTTCACTATAAAAACCAAATCATGGGTTTTTAATCAATTCATTACCTTTTAAATATAAATCTTACCCTAGGTTTATATTAAAAAAATTTAATCCATTTTTCTCAAAATCAATTTCACAATTCAATTTTCTCAAATTTAATCAGTTCCAAATCACACATCAATTTCCAATTCTATTGAAATTGTGGGTTTTACCCAAAATTCATTCTGAATAAATTCAAATACCAAATAACATATATTTAGTTTTCCACAATTCAATTAAATATAATTAATATAAATTCAGTAAATCAAGGGTTTATAACATTGAAAATATCAACAGAACCACCTATATTTATCACGAAGATCACATATCACAACATCCAAAATGAAATTTTCCTTTGAAGAACGTTAAAAAATAGATAAAGGAATCAAATATATATTCAAGATCCAAAATAAATGAGTTTAAATCCATCAATGAAAAGATAATCTAACAAAACCGTTAGAGGATAGATTAAGAGAGCAGGAGAGAAGGAATGAGAGAAGATCTCTTAACAGAGAGGAATTAAATGAGGTTCTCTAAGATTCCATCCTCTTTAGAATAGATTTTTAGGAGTAAAAAGGGTTCTTGAGAGCATTAATGAACTATCAATTTCTAAAATCCCGAGTTAGGGTTAAGCGAGGGTCTATATGGGGGATTATGAATTTTTAAATTAATTTTCACAATTTAAAAAGTCTACATGCATGGTTATCTTGGAAGGGCTGCACAATTTCTCAATACGTGCACCCTAACAATGATCACATCTAATGGGGTGAAAGGCTTATTCGAGGTGTAAAAATGGTATTTTAAACCATGTAAAAACCATGAAAACCCCCACTATTTGGGTTTTCCCAGTTTACCCTTGGTGGGAGAATAGTTTAGGAAAATCATGTGCCAATAATTCAAGTCATAATAACCCTATAAAAATTTAAAAATTACCCTCAAAGAACCTATAATTGAGACCCAACCAAATCATGATAAAAAATTGGGTCAAGCAGTACCTACAAATATAATTAGGATGTTACATCCTGTCCACCATAAAAACATTCTATCCCTAAAATTCCTTCCAAGAAGTCTCCATGTCAAAAAGATGAGGCCACTTCTCCCTTGTCACGACCCGCCCTCGGGGTCCGTGCCGTGACTACCCCAAGCCCGCCTTCCATAGGCCAGGGGCTGGCGACTAGCACCAAGGCGTAAATCCCAGTAAAAAGGGAAGGCATTGCCTTTGAAAAGTAAGCACACACCACAGAGTAAACAAGCGGAAGTAAACACTAAACAAGCAGAGTACAACTGAAAGTGCGGAAAAGTAAATGGGCCAGAATACAAACCCAAACTGAAAGTAAAGTACAACTCAAAAAGGGAAAAACAGCAACTGTAAAGTAAAGGCCGCTACTCCGAGCTGTCCACCGGAAATCCCACCTGAAGGGTGGGTACAGATAGCTCCTCTGCTCCACGGGTCCCACCGTCCGCTCCGTGCTCGTCCCGCCCAGTGGTCCACCTCCGGGTACCGTCCCGCTCCGCAAACCTCAGCTAAGGTCAACGCTGTCCGTCGTCTGCAACCAACACAACGTAGTGCGGGCGAAGCCCGTGCAGGGGTGAGTATAAGCTACTCAGTAGGGACCCCGAGACCCCTGAAGGTCTCTCAAAATCCACAAAGGATAAACCACGAAACAAAGTACAATCACGAAGTAACAACCAACACTGCTTAGGTATATGCCCATACATATACCTAAGTCATCAATTCAGATACGCTCCAACTTCCGAGCCCAAGTATAACTCAGTCCACGCAGGAAAGTATACGTATTCCACAAAGGAAAGTAACAGGATTCAGCTCACACAGGTATACTTCTTCAGGGACGATAAAGATGATCACTGATCCATCTAAGTCGTCGGACCCACGAAGGATCGATAGGTAACTAACCCCCGCAAGACCCACACAGGATCGGGCTCACACAGAACCTGTAGGCGCTGGCTCACACAGAACCGCTGAGCGCAAGGACCCACACAGGATCGGGCTCACACAGAACCTGTAGCACTGATCCATGTAGGATCGCTGAGTGCTGTAGTCGTCGTCGTCGAATCCACACAGGATCTCTGTACTGTCGTCGTCGAATCCACACAGGATCTCTGTACTGTCGTCGTCGCAGTCACAGTAGCAGTCGTAGCAGTAGAACAGTCGCAGCCAGCACTAGGGTTCCCGCACACAGCAAGCTCGTACGGAGGATCCGCTCCACGAGCCGAGAGGCTGATACATCAACTGTCACGAAGACCGAAGTTGATGTATCCAAAAGTTCCGTATCGTCAAAAGGAACTCAACGCAACAGACGGCGCGTCGATCGGACGCCCGGTCTGAGAGATAATGGCATTTTCGTCTCCGGGGCCCGGTTGGTTTTTAAGGCAAAACCAACCCGACCGTACTCCACCTGCGTCCAAACCTCGGGCGGAGTATGCCAAAAGATCCGTCTCACTAAGAGGAACACTACGCGACTGACGGCACGTCAATCGGACGTCCGTAGCTCAAGATATGAGCGTTTCCGCTCCGAAGGCCCGGTTGGTTTCGTGAACGAACCAACCCGGCCGAACTCAAAGTAACCCGAAACCTTGAGTGCGATATACCGAATCGACCGTCTCGATCCAAGGATCGCGTTGCCGCAGACGGTTCGTCATTCGGAGGTCCGAGGCTCAAGTTATGAGCCAAGAACCGAATCTGGTCCGAAACGGGGGGTCCGGGTCCGGGTCGACCCGGCCCGACCCCCCCCCTCTGGACGGCGCGGCGGCCGGCGGCGGCGGACGGCGGCGGCGGACGGCGGCGGACGGCGGCGGCGGCTGGCCACGTGGCGGCGGCGGCGGGCCGCGTGGCGGCGGCGGCTGGCGGGCCGCGTGGCGGCGGCGGACCGCGTGGCGGCGGCGGCTGGCGGGCCGCGTGGCGGCGGCGGCTGGCGGGCCGCGTGGCGGCGGCGGCTGGCGGGCCGCGTGGCGGCGGCGGGAGGCACGCGGGGGCTAAGCCCCGCGTTTCACAAAACGGCACGGCTTAAAGCCGTGCCTTGAATTAAAAAACGGCCCCCGCGGATGGGGGCCGGCTGGACAAAAACCGGGGGGGCTTTGCCCCCCCCTCCTTTAATGAACCGCCCCCCTCTTTAAGAGGGGGGTTTGAAGAGCCGGCCGGGGGTTTAAACCCCCGGTTTTTATGATATCCGGCCGGCCCGCTGGCCGGCCGGTTTTTACTAACGGGACCGGGAAATTCCGGTCCCGCCCTTGATTTCCGACGCCGGCGGCACGGCCGCCGGTCTTTCCTTCCGCCGCGGCCCGGAACCGGCCGCGGTCTCCTCGTCTCACCGCGGCCCGGAACCGGCCGCGGTGTTCGTCGTCCGGCGCGGTGCGACGGCACCGCGCCCCTTTCTCCGTACCAAGAATCCTCCCAACGTGGCGCGACGGCGTCGCGTTCTTGAAATCTCTCCTCGACGAAGCGCGACGGCGTTGCGGAAAAAATATCTGAACGTTCATCCGCGTGGTGCGACGGCACCACGTTACTTGTTTCCTCCAGCATGAACAACATGAACGATGGAGGGGGATTCGGCCGTGTTCGTGCGGTCCGGTCCCCCTCACGTTAAAGAAATAAAAACGGAACTTAAATAAAATAAGTCACACGTTAAGTCATGCTAAAATCCACGATTCAAGAAAGGAATAAAAAATAATCAATATAGATCATCCCCTACCTCTGGTTTCAAGAACGAAGATCGTCAACGACCCGCGGAAGACGCGTCGCGGTGGTCGGCGTCACGGAAGAAGGACGTCGATGTCGTGAAGCGAGGATTCGAAGTTCTTTGACGACGATTTCGTCGCGGGAAAAGATGACGCGGAAGAAGACGTCGTCGGTGTCGCGGGTATGGCGTCGCGAAAGACGATTCCCGAGTACGTGGCGTTCTTCGTCGATGTTCGAAGGTTCTTCGCGTTCTTCAAGGAGGAAAAAGAAGTTCTTCAAAGTGTAGAACTCTTCCTCTCTCAAATCCCAGACAACACAGCAACCCCCAAAATAAAATAAGCTACCCTTATTTTATTTTCACTTTGCCCACCTTTCAAAAATTCAAAAGTTGAATTTATTACATTAATTAAAATCTTGAGTTGTCAAGAAATTAAATGGAAAGATAAGTTGGCAAGTTTTAATGTAGGGGAGAGTCACAAATTAAAGAGGGGGTTTAGAGGGGTTAGGGAATTTGAAAAGGTGGGGGGTTCGTGTGGGCCCCACCTCCCTCATAACCATACATGGGAAGTTGGGTGGTTGCGGGCCCCACCAACAACTTCCCATGAGAGAGTCTAACCACCTAGAATAAAATAAAATTCACACACAATTTTATTTTACTTATCTTTTAATCCCCAAAACTAACTTTCAACCCGCAACATACGCAACTCCCGAAAGGGTCTCTTTAAGCGAATATCGGCACTGCGAGTTCATCGGTGCCCTCGGATTTCAATTCCGAGCACCGGATCAAAAGTTAGGAATTCCCGCTCGTTCGTTCACTGAACGTACCCGAGCCAAACTTCGGAAATTAATTCCGGGCACTCCGGGCCTCGGAATCAGGTGCCGTCTGAAACCGCGCTCTTGTAAAAATCCAAAGAAAATTAAGAAAAAATTTCCCTTGAATTTTACGGTCTTTACATTACTCCCACCTCAGGGCTTTACGTCCCCGTAAAGATACAACAAAAACTAGGGGAACAAAAGAGGGTACTGAGCACGCATCTGAGCCTCCCGCTCCCAAGTGCTCTCCTGGAGATTCCCGTGCTGCCATCTGATGCGCACAAGAGGAATCGATCGCCCACGTAGGACCCGCTCCTGTCGATCCTCTATCTCCACCGGGACCTCCGTAAAAGTCACCCCATCGTCAACGTCAAGCTCCCCATGGTCAATGATGTGCGTCGGGTCGTGCACGTATCTTCTCAGCTGGGATACGTGAAAGACGTCGTGCACCCGGTGCAACTGAGGTGGTAGAGCCAGGCGATAAGCCACCTCGCCAATCCTGCTGAGAATCTGAAAAGGTCCGATGAAGCGCGGAGATAACTTGCCGCCTCGGCCAAATCTCCGAATACCACGTCGAGGTGAGACCCGCAAGAAGACGTGGTCGCCATCCTCGAACTCTAGTGGTCTCCGCCTCCTGTCAGCATATGACTTCTGCCGGCTCTGAGCTGTCCTCATCCGCTCCTGGATGACCTGGACCTTCTCTGTCGTGGCCTGGACCATCTCCGGTCCCACTAGTGCTGACTCCCCTGGGTCTGTCCAGCACAAAGGAGATCTACATGGTCGGCCGTACAACGCCTCGTACGGTGCCATCCCGATGGTGGAGTGGTAGCTGTTGTTGTATGCGAATTCCACCAAAGGTAGGTGGTCCTCCCAGCTACGACCAAAGTCAAGGACACATGCACGGAGCATGTCCTCGAGAGTCTGAATGGTCCTCTCCGTCTGACCATCCGTCTGAGGGTGAAAAGCTGTGCTAAGACGTAGCTGCGTCCCGAACGCCTCCTGCAACCCCTTCCAAAGCCGGGAAGTAAAGCGGGCATCACGATCGGAAACGATAGATGATGGCACGCCGTGGAGCCGCACAATCTCCTGAACGTAGAGACGTCCCAAGCTCTCCACTGAGCCCTGCTCTCTGATGGGTAAGAAGTGTGCCGACTTGGTGAGTCGGTCTACAATCACCCAGATGGAGTCGTGACCTCTGGAAGTGCGTGGAAGTCCAGTCACGAAGTCCATAGATATGCTGTCCCACTTCCACTCCGGAACCTCCAAGGGCTGTACCAAGCCTGCTGGTACCTGATGCTCTGCCTTCACCTGCTGACAGGTAAGGCATCGAGAAACGAACTCTGCTACAGCTTTCTTCATGCCCGGCCACCAGTGCTGTCGTCTGAGGTCCTGGTACATCTTCGCCACTCCAGGATGTACCGCTAAAGGAGAAGTGTGAAACTCCCTCAGCACTTCCTCTCGCAATGTGACTGGTACCATGGCACGTCCTCTGAAAAGGATGTCGTGCTCTGCTCCAAGGGAGAAACCATCAGGTGCCTGTCCCGAGGATATCTGTGCACGCCGTGTCTCGCAGTCAGTGTCCCCGCGCTGTGCCTCCCTGACTCGCTGCAGTAGTGGAGGAGTGACTGTGAGAGACTGAGAAAGGCTGCTCCATGTCTATCCACGAAGGATATCTGCAAAGAGGCTAGCTGCTCCGTCGCCTCCTCAAGTAGTTGAATGCCCGTCCTCCTGCTGAGGGCATCAGCTACTACGTTCCCCTTCCCAGGAGTATAGACTATCTCAAAGTCATAGTCCTGGAGGAACTCGAGCCATCGTCGCTGTCTCAGGTTCAGGTCCTTCTGCGAGAAGATATACCTGAGACTCTGATGATCGGAAAAGACCGTAAAGCGCTCGCCCATCAGATAGTGTCGCCATGTCTTCAGAGCGAAGACCACTGCTGCTAACTCTAGGTCATGGGTAGCGTAGTTCTGCTCATGCGGCCTCAACTGACGTGATCCATAGGCGATCACGGCCCGCTCCTGCATCAGAACACATCCGAGTCCGGTCCCTGATGCATCGCAGTAGACTACGTACCCTACTCCCTCCTCAGGCAACCTCAAGATAGGTGCGCTAGTCAATCTCTGCCTCAGCTCCTCGAAGCTCTGCTGACAACTGTCTGACCACACGAAGGGTTTCCCCTTCTTCGTCAACGCTGTGAGTGATGCCGCAACTCTGGAGAAGTTCGGCACAAATCTCCGATAGTATCCAGCTAGTCCCAAGAAACTCCGAACCTCAGTCACGCTCCTGGGTGGCTCCCATGCTAACACAGCCTCAATCTTCGCGGGATCCACTGCAACTCCCGCCTCAGAGATAACGTGTCCCAAAAAGTGGACCTCACGTATCCAGAACTGGCACTTCGAGAGCTTACCATAAAGCTGGTGCTCTCGGAGTGTGTCAAGAACAACTCGCAAGTGATAGGCGTGCTCCTCCTCTGTCGTAGAGTAAATCAGAATGTCGTCGATGAAGACCACGACAAACCGATCGAGGTATGGCTGAAAGATCCTGTTCATGAGAGCCATGAACACTGCTGGAGCATTGGTTACACCGAAAGGCATAACCAAGAACTCATAGTGGCCATACCGACATCTGAAGGCCGTCTTCTGCACATCCTCGTCTCTGACTCTGAGCTGATGATAGCCTGACCTGAGGTCTATCTTCGAGAACCACCGTGCTCCCTTGAGCTGATCAAAGAGGTCATCAATCCTCGGTAGCGGATACTTGTTCCTCACTGTCACCTGGTTCAGGCGACGATAGTCAACACAAAGTCGCAAGCTTCCGTCCGCCTTCTTGGCGAACAATATCGGGGAAGCCCAGGGTGAAACACTGGGTCGGATGAATCCCTTGCCCTGCAAGTCCTCCAACTGTACCCGTAGCTCTCGAAGCTCGGCGGGGGCCATCCGATATGCTGGAGTGGATATCGGGGCTGTCCCGGGGTACAAGTCAATATAAAAGTCTACCTCTCTGCGAGGAGGTAGCCCTGGAACATCGTCGGGAAAAACGTCCGCATACTGATCCACCACTGCAGGAAAACCAGGACTCCGCACGTCAACTGCTCCAAGGATAAGGCTAGCCAACTGATGAGTGATGGGCTGTCCTCTCCTCTGATACCAATTTGTCACGACCCGCCCTCGGGGTCCGTGCCGTGACTACCCCAAGCCCGCCTTCCATAGGCCAGGGGCTGGCGACTAGCACCAAGGCGTAAATCCCAGTAAAAAGGGAAGGCATTGCCTTTGAAAAGTAAGCACACACCACAGAGTAAACAAGCGGAAGTAAACACTAAACAAGCAGAGTACAACTGAAAGTGCGGAAAAGTAAATGGGCCAGAATACAAACCCAAACTGAAAGTAAAGTACAACTCAAAAAGGGAAAAACAGCAACTGTAAAGTAAAGGCCGCTACTCCGAGCTGTCCACCGGAAATCCCACCTGAAGGGTGGGTACAGATAGCTCCTCTGCTCCACGGGTCCCACCGTCCGCTCCGTGCTCGTCCCGCCCAGTGGTCCACCTCCGGGTACCGTCCCGCTCCGCAAACCTCAGCTAAGGTCAACGCTGTCCGTCGTCTGCAACCAACACAACGTAGTGCGGGCGAAGCCCGTGCAGGGGTGAGTATAAGCTACTCAGTAGGGACCCCGAGACCCCTGAAGGTCTCTCAAAATCCACAAAGGATAAACCACGAAACAAAGTACAATCACGAAGTAACAACCAACACTGCTTAGGTATATGCCCATACATATACCTAAGTCATCAATTCAGATACGCTCCAACTTCCGAGCCCAAGTATAACTCAGTCCACGCAGGAAAGTATACGTATTCCACAAAGGAAAGTAACAGGATTCAGCTCACACAGGTATACTTCTTCAGGGACGATAAAGATGATCACTGATCCATCTAAGTCGTCGGACCCACGAAGGATCGATAGGTAACTAACCCCCGCAAGACCCACACAGGATCGGGCTCACACAGAACCTGTAGGCGCTGGCTCACACAGAACCGCTGAGCGCAAGGACCCACACAGGATCGGGCTCACACAGAACCTGTAGCACTGATCCATGTAGGATCGCTGAGTGCTGTAGTCGTCGTCGTCGAATCCACACAGGATCTCTGTACTGTCGTCGTCGAATCCACACAGGATCTCTGTACTGTCGTCGTCGCAGTCACAGTAGCAGTCGTAGCAGTAGAACAGTCGCAGCCAGCACTAGGGTTCCCGCACACAGCAAGCTCGTACGGAGGATCCGCTCCACGAGCCGAGAGGCTGATACATCAACTGTCACGAAGACCGAAGTTGATGTATCCAAAAGTTCCGTATCGTCAAAAGGAACTCAACGCAACAGACGGCGCGTCGATCGGACGCCCGGTCTGAGAGATAATGGCATTTTCGTCTCCGGGGCCCGGTTGGTTTTTAAGGCAAAACCAACCCGACCGTACTCCACCTGCGTCCAAACCTCGGGCGGAGTATGCCAAAAGATCCGTCTCACTAAGAGGAACACTACGCGACTGACGGCACGTCAATCGGACGTCCGTAGCTCAAGATATGAGCGTTTCCGCTCCGAAGGCCCGGTTGGTTTCGTGAACGAACCAACCCGGCCGAACTCAAAGTAACCCGAAACCTTGAGTGCGATATACCGAATCGACCGTCTCGATCCAAGGATCGCGTTGCCGCAGACGGTTCGTCATTCGGAGGTCCGAGGCTCAAGTTATGAGCCAAGAACCGAATCTGGTCCGAAACGGGGGGTCCGGGTCCGGGTCGACCCGGCCCGACCCCCCCCCTCTGGACGGCGCGGCGGCCGGCGGCGGCGGACGGCGGCGGCGGACGGCGGCGGACGGCGGCGGCGGCTGGCCACGTGGCGGCGGCGGCGGGCCGCGTGGCGGCGGCGGCTGGCGGGCCGCGTGGCGGCGGCGGCTGGCGGGCCGCGTGGCGGCGGCGGCTGGCGGGCCGCGTGGCGGCGGCGGCTGGCGGGCCGCGTGGCGGCGGCGGCTGGCGGGCCGCGTGGCGGCGGCGGCTGGCGGGCCGCGTGGCGGCGGCGGGAGGCACGCGGGGGCTAAGCCCCGCGTTTCACAAAACGGCACGGCTTAAAGCCGTGCCTTGAATTAAAAAACGGCCCCCGCGGATGGGGGCCGGCTGGACAAAAACCGGGGGGGCTTTGCCCCCCCCTCCTTTAATGAACCGCCCCCCTCTTTAAGAGGGGGGTTTGAAGAGCCGGCCGGGGGTTTAAACCCCCGGTTTTTATGATATCCGGCCGGCCCGCTGGCCGGCCGGTTTTTACTAACGGGACCGGGAAATTCCGGTCCCGCCCTTGATTTCCGACGCCGGCGGCACGGCCGCCGGTCTTTCCTTCCGCCGCGGCCCGGAACCGGCCGCGGTCTCCTCGTCTCACCGCGGCCCGGAACCGGCCGCGGTGTTCGTCGTCCGGCGCGGTGCGACGGCACCGCGCCCCTTTCTCCGTACCAAGAATCCTCCCAACGTGGCGCGACGGCGTCGCGTTCTTGAAATCTCTCCTCGACGAAGCGCGACGGCGTTGCGGAAAAAATATCTGAACGTTCATCCGCGTGGTGCGACGGCACCACGTTACTTGTTTCCTCCAGCATGAACAACATGAACGATGGAGGGGGATTCGGCCGTGTTCGTGCGGTCCGGTCCCCCTCACGTTAAAGAAATAAAAACGGAACTTAAATAAAATAAGTCACACGTTAAGTCATGCTAAAATCCACGATTCAAGAAAGGAATAAAAAATAATCAATATAGATCATCCCCTACCTCTGGTTTCAAGAACGAAGATCGTCAACGACCCGCGGAAGACGCGTCGCGGTGGTCGGCGTCACGGAAGAAGGACGTCGATGTCGTGAAGCGAGGATTCGAAGTTCTTTGACGACGATTTCGTCGCGGGAAAAGATGACGCGGAAGAAGACGTCGTCGGTGTCGCGGGTATGGCGTCGCGAAAGACGATTCCCGAGTACGTGGCGTTCTTCGTCGATGTTCGAAGGTTCTTCGCGTTCTTCAAGGAGGAAAAAGAAGTTCTTCAAAGTGTAGAACTCTTCCTCTCTCAAATCCCAGACAACACAGCAACCCCCAAAATAAAATAAGCTACCCTTATTTTATTTTCACTTTGCCCACCTTTCAAAAATTCAAAAGTTGAATTTATTACATTAATTAAAATCTTGAGTTGTCAAGAAATTAAATGGAAAGATAAGTTGGCAAGTTTTAATGTAGGGGAGAGTCACAAATTAAAGAGGGGGTTTAGAGGGGTTAGGGAATTTGAAAAGGTGGGGGGTTCGTGTGGGCCCCACCTCCCTCATAACCATACATGGGAAGTTGGGTGGTTGCGGGCCCCACCAACAACTTCCCATGAGAGAGTCTAACCACCTAGAATAAAATAAAATTCACACACAATTTTATTTTACTTATCTTTTAATCCCCAAAACTAACTTTCAACCCGCAACATACGCAACTCCCGAAAGGGTCTCTTTAAGCGAATATCGGCACTGCGAGTTCATCGGTGCCCTCGGATTTCAATTCCGAGCACCGGATCAAAAGTTAGGAATTCCCGCTCGTTCGTTCACTGAACGTACCCGAGCCAAACTTCGGAAATTAATTCCGGGCACTCCGGGCCTCGGAATCAGGTGCCGTCTGAAACCGCGCTCTTGTAAAAATCCAAAGAAAATTAAGAAAAAATTTCCCTTGAATTTTACGGTCTTTACATCCCTCATTAGTTCCGCTATCTCCCAAGTCTCATGTATATGAGAAACATGATTCCATAGCACCCAAACCACATTTATATTCCTCCCATGAATTACCTTGGTTTTAGAATAAACTATCCTAGCAAGATGCTCATTCATGGATAAACCATGCTCAATATCAATATCACTCCAGATTGGAGCCTGAGATCGACCAAAAAGATAATTTCACAACTGTGATACATGGAACATGTTATGTATGGAATTAAAGTATGGGAGAAGTTTCAAATAGTAATCCACATTTCCCACCTGGTCAAAAAATTCAAAAGGTACCACAAAATAGGGATAAAGCTTCCCTTTCCTTTCAAGTTATTGATAACCCAAATGAGGTGAAACTTTCAAGAAAACCAGATAACCATATGAAAATTCCAATGGTATGTGAAAATGATCAAAATAAGATTTATACTAACTTAGAACAATCAACATTATCTGAAGAATCAACTAAATCATTGTTGTCTTCTCTTGAACGATGCTTGGTATAACTATGTAACTGTCACTAATCTCTGACCAACACAATAAATATTTTCAAGGCTAGCTGTATAATGCCTCAAAAAGAGCCTTCTTGGTGGAATAATGGTAATTATTTTTATAAGTGAACACAACCAGTCAAAAGATATCATCCTAATCCTCACAAAATTGAATAATATAGGAAAAAATTTTATCTTAAATAATCTACATGGCTCCCTCTATCAATCCATCCTATTATGGATGGTATACTTTACTAAAAAAACATGATACCCAGTGCCTCATATAGTTCTCTTCAAAAGTGAGAAGTAAACAAGGATATATATTAGAGACAATAGTAGATGGATCTTTGTGCAAGTAAACAATAGCTATAACAATGATCTACCCCAATTTCTCAACTTTGGTTCTATCATTAATGTGTAAGAAGTTAGACGACATTGTTATCATATCGATCATAACATATATCACATTCTTATTTTTCTTAGCTCAATGAAACCCCACCAAAATGTCTATAGAAATCCCATCCCACTTCCAATTTGGAAGTGGAAGTGGATAATGAAAACCCAATGTTCTATAGTGCTCAAACATAACCTTTTGGAATGTATAATAATGAGAGACATAGTAAGAAATTCCCCATATCATTCTTAACTTCCATAATCGATGCCACATGTCATAGAAAACTTTTATTATTCCTGGGTGGACAACCCAATAGGAATTATGGAAATCCCCCATCACAAGTTTTATCACTAGAAACGGTACAATGTACCAGTTCTAGAAACATTGGATACCTTTCGTATGGAACAACCACTCAATAATGGTCTCAACACCATACATAGAGTTCCTAATTCCATAGAATTCATCATAAAGTCACTTATCCCAAAGAATCATATAGAAAATAGTGAAGGTCCACCAAACACTATCCAAGACAACCTCATTCTCTATTTCCCAAAATCCAATATGAAACTGTTCAAAAATATCTATCAAGTTATCATTCAATTATTCTTTCACTCCCTGGGTCGGAGGTTTCTGGCACAAGGAATCTGTGAAAAAATTCATTTTTCCTAAGGAATAGGAAATTTCAAAGTCAAAATATTGTAGTTATTACACCCAATTCCTCTAGATGAGATTAAAATATTTTCAATAAAATATATAAATTGATCTCCTAGGTTCAAAATACATTATTAAACTTTATCTGAAAAGGTAATTCCACCAACTCTTAAGCACATGAATCACAATTGCAAGTTCAAGGTCATGTGTCTGATAATTATTCCAGTGTGGCCTAAGTTTCCAAGAGACATAGAAATAACATGGTCACCCTAAATAATAACTTTACCAACCCCAAACCTGATGCATAAAAAAATACCACATAACCTTTCTTGGCCTCTGGAAGATTCAACACTGGTGTAATAGTCAAAATAAGTTTAGACTCAATAAAAAAACTCTGACAGTTTTTCATCCCAAGTAAACTTCACTCCCTTATGAGTGAGAGCAGTAACTGGAGAATCCAACTTCAATAAATCCTTTACAAAACTTCTATAATACCCGACCAAACCCAAGAATCTCTGAATCTCCAAAACATTTTGTGGTTTCTCCTATGTCATAACAGATTTCACCATTTTAGGATCAACTTAAATACCATGATTCAACAACATGTGTACCATGAACATTACTTATCAGATCCATTTTTTTTTTGATTTCTTAAGATAAGGTCGGTGATTTATAAACAATTTTAGATCTTCTTTTATATGTAATATAAGATCCTTTTCAGACATAGAGTAAAAAAAGATTTCATCCATAAAAACCTACATGAAGGTCTCAAGATACTCTTGGAAGATCATGCTCATTAAATAAATGAATACTAAAAAAGAAATGATCAGATAAAATTTCCTAAAAAGTTACTCATAATGGTTGTACCTAATCCATAATGTGGTTTTCTGAACCTCATATTGTTTTATTCTCAATTGGTGATAACCAAATCAAAGATCAAACATCAAAAACCACTTCTCCTATTGAAACTGTTCAAACAGACCATCAATTAATGGTAATGTATACTTGTTATTGAATATAAATTAGTTGAGTATTTGGTAATTAAAACAAAAGAAAAGTGTTTCATAAGATTTATTAGAAAATAGAACCAGTATTTCCCAATGATACAGACTCCAAAATATAAAGTCGTTCTCAATAAAACCGTCCAACTGAGTCTTTAACACTTTCATTTCAGATGGTTCCATGAGTTAAGAAGGTATATATATTGACTAAGTACTAGTTACTAAATCAAAAAAGAACTCTACCTCCCATACTAGTGGAAAACTAGAGAATATAGAAAAAAAACGTCAGGAAAATCAAAAAAAACTATATGGAGATAATTGATCAAGGATTATCTCCCCAAATTAAAAAGGAACACATATATTGTATACCAAAATTTTGGATAATAAGGTCCAATTCTACTCTACCTCAAGTCCCATTCTCCTTGAAACACATGACACACACCATCAGACATAGTAATGGGTACCCATCAAAGATAGAAATAAATGTGAGCTTTATTAGAAATTATCTAATCCATCCCAAATATTAAATCAAGTGGTTTCAAGTCAAGAACTATAAAATACCATGTAAGATCAATATCGAATAATGATAAAAAAAAATTAGGGCAATAGAGACCCTATTCTCTCTTCATTCAAAGGGGTGTAATAATAACCATCACATAAGATAAAATATCCATAAGAATATTTAGAAGATTCACAATATGAGTCAAATTAAAAAAATGAGACCATTATCAAATAAAAGAGTCACTAATGAAGAATCTATAGTGATGGTTCTTCTCATGGTCACTGGACCTATATTTACTTGCTCTGGAGACTCTTCCACTGTGTAAAGATGCTTAATTCTATATGTTTGTGGTTGGGACCCCTTAGTTCATGAAGCATCTAATTGCATCATAGTAGTTTTAGTGTTTAATGATCGCATGCCACTACATGGAGAAGAATAGACATGATAAAACTTATTCTATTGACCTAAACATCCACAGGAACCATATATATTTTTGGTGCCTTAGTGAAACCACATTTTGAGTTCCCAGGATTACCAAAATGATAAAAAATAAAAGGACCTCTACCAAGAACTACAAGAGGTGTTGAAAAACCCTACTTTCTAGAACTACCATGATAATCATCACACGTTCTCTTTCCTTTTACGGAACTCATAGATCTTCCACTGAGTGAAAAGAGAGATCCCATCAAACCTGAAATACCAAAAAAATCAAGGTCAACCATCAATGCTCTTTCTAAAAAATCATCATAAGAAGATAGATTCAATAATAAAACATGACAAAAAATATTATATCTGTGTACCATATCAAATTGTTGAGTCATAATATTCTCATTATATACATTATCAAGTAAAAACTCTATAATATTTGCAAAACGATTTGAATATTCTGTCACTATCTTGTTAGCCATCTAAAGTTTGAAAAACTATAGAGCCTTAGAAAACACCATAAACTCTTGATATAACAATTCATTGAAAGGAAATTTTATATAATTCAACTATAATCCATCTTTCTTTTTCTCCAATACCATTATGCACCACCATCTCCTACTATGTCCTTCTAGCTTGAAGTTGGAATATTTCACCTAGATTGAATCATGAATCTCTATGAACTCAAACCAAAGATCAATTATTCTCAACCAATACTCAACCTCTTAAGGATCATTTGAGCCTTGGAACATTGGTGGAATTTTCCAAAGGAACTCATGAGCATGATTTTGAGACTCATCCCCCTAATATTACATAGTTTTGGCCTAAATAAGAAGGGGTGAAGGTGCTTGTCCCAGAGCTTGGACTATACATATGATAACCTTAATGAGATTCTAGTCCAAGAGAGGAATTTCTTATTGTGGTTCATCAACATATTCCTCTTGGATCCTATTCATGAATGTTCTCAGACTAATGATTTTGAAAAAAATCCGCAAATAAAAAATAAGGCGTCTGATGATTACTCCGATCAACACTCAAACAAGAGAAATGTGGGAAAATAATCACATCAGATAAGTAAAAAGGATTTTTACTTTAAGTACCCAAATAAAAATTAGGGAAAATTCTAGAACTAATCCTCATGATTCCTTTCCCAATTATACAATGATGTGTTAAGTCTCATTACAATGAGAGGTATAAAAACACTCACTTGTAACTTCCTCCTAATTACCAACAAGATTACTCAAACTAAATATTGAAAGGAAGGAAATAGGAATAACCCACACCATTGATAACTCTTTTCCATGAACTAGACCATGTACCCTGGTAATTTGATACCTGAGATGATTTTGAGATATCCCATAGTGTGTTCCTAAGTCCCATGGGTTGGTGACTAACACCTAACATTATACAAGATAAAACTAGGAATGGGTTTTCCACATAAACAATGAAAGAAATAGAAAAAAGTCAGTATTATCGAAGAAAAATTAAAATCATAACAATACCATAAGAAAAATATAAACATCCTAAGTCCCAACAGACACATCACTCCTATCACAAAGTCTTAACAATAACTACCACCTTTAAGTGGTTCTATCCCCTTGCTCGATCCTGGTAGAAGTAAATCTAAAAATTCCTAAAGGTAAAGGATAGGTGTAAGATAAAAGTCCAGTAGGGTCTCACCAAGTGTCATATAGTAAGAAACTATAATAAATAAACTGAACCATGCATTCAATTTTTTTTTAAAAAAACTGCCATGGTAGTAAAATTTCATTTTTAACACAAAATATTATTTTCATTCCAAGTGATATAATCATTTCAAACAATATCTAAATAAAATTTTTATAAAAAAAAGTTTCTATAAATCACTAAGCATGGGTGAAACAGTTTAAAATCAATCGAATCTACATGAAAGTAAACAAAATAAGAAACATAGTCCTATTAAAAGAGGTATTATTGTTTCAAGATATATGATCCTCAAACATCTCATATTTTTTATCACAGTAATGTGTACACATATCCCTCTAACAATAGAAAAATATAACACATCAATGTCCCACTGAGAACAAGATATACCAAACTTTGTTTCTCTTTGAGTTTCAAAGTGTCAATCTCTTTCTAGGGAATTCACATCCTAGCGTGTTTTTCCAAAATTTCCCACTAAATACCTAAGATTTCATGTTCTTAAATAATCAATCACTAATGGGGGAATTATTTTAAAACTGTTAAAAATTAAATTTCCCAATTTTCAGTTTCAATATGCGAATTTCACTTTAAAAACCAAAACATGGATTTTTAATCAATTAATTCCATTTTCAAGGTACAATTAATCTTATGTTTTTTATAAAATAAATTTAATCCAATTTTCTCAAAATCAATGTCACAAATTATTTTCACAAATTCCAAAGTTCCAAATCAAAACCCTATTTCCAATTCCATTGGAATTGGAGGTTTCTCCCCAAAACTCATGACAAATCAATTATAATACCAAATTGTATCTTGTTTGTTTTTTAGAATTCTATTGAAAAAAATTTAATATAAATTAATCATATAAAGGGTTTATAACATGGAAAATATAAATAGAACCACCAACCATTATTGTGAAGATCATGTATCACAATAACCACAATAGTATTTTCCAATGAAGAACATCATAAATAGAGACCAAGGAATCAAAAATAGATTCAAGATCCAAAATAAAGTTGTTTTGATCCATAAAATCTAAGATGATCTAAGAAACCATATGATAGACATAATAATAGAGTGAGATAGAAGGAACTCGATACGATCTCTTACTAGAGAGGAAGTGAACGAGGTTCTCCATGATTCCATCACTTTAGAATCATTTTAGAGGAGAAAAAAGGGTTTCTTGAGAGAACCAAAGACTGATTAATTTATCCAATCCTGATTTAGGGTTGAGTGAATGTTCTTATGGGGGTTTGGTAAATTTTAAATTAATTTTCATAATTTAAAAATTTTCTATACTGATTAGTTGTGTAGGGCCGCATGGTTTGTAAAATCATGTGACCTAACTCTATGCCCCTTTTATGGGGTGCACATTTTCTAATAGGTGGGGGAAAGGTTTGGAAAACCCTAAACCATCCATGAAAACCCCCACTTTTTTTGATTTCATGGTTTTACCTGGTTGGGCGTATGGCTTGGGAAAACCATGTTCCAACCATGGACAACCCAAGAACTCTAAAAAAATTCAAAATTTATCCAGAATCACCCCTAAACAAGACCCAACCAAATCATGATTTAAAATAGGGTTGAGGATTAGTGGAAAAAAGGAATAGGATGTTACAACACCCCTTAAAAATTGATACTTAAAATGGATAAATGTAACTTCTCATTTGAACAAGCTACACCTTTCTTTCGGAGAGCCTATCTGATTTGAACTTCATAGTTATGTGTCCTTGTCCTACAGTAGTAATTAGGATGGGTGAGATTTTGGGAAGTTTCATTAGTTTGGTTTGATTAAGGATAAAAAAAATAAACGAACTTTTGTTGGTCTATATGCATAGTCATTAGTCTGATAAAAGAACCTAGTGAGTGATAGCATGTGGTGTGTCGGGAAGGAAACCAAGGTATTATGGGAGACCCATGGGGTCAGATGAATATGTTCATGGCCTGAGGAATGATAGGTCATGAAAAATGGTATCAAAGCTAATACCCATATTATATTTCATATGTAACACCAACGTTTGAGTATTGGGGTCCACAATGAGTGTGTTGTTCTTTAAAAGGGTGGAGAGTGTAACACCCCTGGAAAAGTGAGAGATAAAATGACAAAAGTTATGACCCATTTAAATAAGGTACATATTTCTTATTGGGAGCCTACCTGGTTAGAACTCCATAGTTAAGCATGCTTTGCCTGGAGTTGTCATTAGGAAGGGTGAACTTCTGTGATGTTTATAATGGTGTGCGTGAGTGTGGATAAAACACACTAAAAGAAAATATGATGGCCTATGGGGACATTCATTAGTCTGATAAGTAATTCTAGTGAGTAATAGACTATGGTGTGCTAGGAAGGTAGATGAGGTATTATAGGAGAGCTATGGGGTCAAATGACTACATTCATGTCCTAGGGAAGGTCAGTTTAAGAGATTGATTGACCAAATAATTTAGTACTCTTTTAAAAATAGATTAATATCTCAATCTCGTATTACAATTGAAACATAAAATATAAATATTTACATTGTTTGAGTACACCATTTTCTCATTTTAATATCTCTTCAAATTAATCATAATAGACATCCTAGTATCCTGGGGAAAGGAAACATAAGAATGCGGTGAACTCTAATGCCAAGTAAGGATATGTGTACAATAGAAGGTATCACAAATAAATAGGTCATAATCAATATATAATGTTAAATATACGAAACACATTCCATTTAATCAATAACATGAACATAAGAAATAATATGGAAAGAATAAATGATGATAAAATAATTCCATAAAAATAGTTATTTGAGAATGAAACTTAATTATGGATTTTCTAACTAATCAAATAATCACATGTACATTAATAACTAATCTCATAATGAGGTAATGAATAAGGTCAGAAATAATAACTATACCATCATGGCCTCATACCATGACATCTTACATTATTGGGTAAAGCCTCATCTAAATATCCAAGCTAGTATGTATCATGAGACCTATCAATGAATTAAGGGGAAGAACATACCCTTCCCATCACACACCAAGTGTAATACATTCTTCATATTAATGGTGATAAATATAATCTATGTAAACATTCATATTGAGAAACTGGCATACAAAAAGTTAATGATTTCCCAAATCAATAAAGACAATCATATACCATTAGGAGTATTAAGAAAAATTGTATCAAAATACTATATCCCTGATCAAAATAATCATTAACTATCATAATAAATTTGGTGTATGGTATCATGGAAACATATCTCTAATATATAATAATTATCATAATTATTTTTTTCATTAATAAATAGAAACACTAGATAAATTTAATTTAAAAAGTTCCTAAGGAAAATACAGTTTTCACTTTGAAAAGAAATTTTTTAAAACTAAAAAAGTCTAGAATATTAGGAATAAATTTTTTTTAAAAACAAAATTTTAAATTTTTAAATTTATATTAAAATAATTAGGGTATGGAGGGACATTCCATACATGCCTCATAAGTTAAAAAACATTCTTTTCACACTATTTAAAAAAGGATAAAAACACATATTTTAGAAAATGATAAGAAGATTCCTTCCATTTTTTTAAAAAAATTCATAAATGGGTAAACATTTATTAAATATATAATTTGGATAATGATAAGAAAATTGAAAATATATTTAAAAAACGTGGATATGGATGAAAAAATATTTTCGATCGAAGAAAGAAATAATGAAGGTTTTTATTCAAAAATATTCCCAATCAATTAAAGAATAAAATAGTGGAAAATGGTACTATTACATGAAATGTTATTGAATAAATAGAGGATAAGGAAATATATAGGGTATAATATAGAAATATTAAACAACTCCAACAAGGTATACATAATCCTAAAAAATCCTGAATAATGAAGAGATTGTGAAATAAACTCTTACCACTTCAGTAAATTTTGAATCATAGGCCCCATGAAATAAATAATGTCAATTGAATCATTGAATACCATTATGATAAAATAATTCATTATATAAAAATTCATAGGGTAAGAATATAAACCACAAAAAATAAATAAGTAATGAATATGGAATATGTCTCATGGTAGTAAAATTTAGTTGAGAAACCCTTACTGTTGTGGTAACTTTATAATCATAACTCACATGAAATGAATAACTTCAGATGAAACATTAAATACCATTAATATAGAGAGATTCATGATATATCCTTTTAAAATTTCAATGACCTAAAAATTTATAAATGAAATTCCCTCTGAGATTAAATTGAATGCCTTATTATGTAATGTGGTAACAGAAAACACATGCACTTCATTGGTTATTTTGAACCAATATATGGTACATCCAATCATATTTAAAATAACATTAAGTATCATAACATTTTATATTATATACATTAAATAGTGATCATATTATTACTATATATATATATAGTATTTTGATAATTTCCAATTGATATAGAACAAAGAAGTGATGGACCTGACTAGTATGAATCTTAAAGTATAATGCATATTTATTTGAGCCTTCTAGAGAGAGAGAGTATATTTAGGAATTTTCCATGATGAATACCAAGTTGAAAATCAATAACTATAAGAATAGAAAAACCATTTATTAGATGATTTAAATATCATTAGGATCATGACTCAAACCAAGTTCACCGAACAACCCTATGATAATCTCACGACCGAGCACCATACCCTTAGAGTGTTTACTGATGTAATAAAGGGTTATGTATCATGAACCTAATATTTTTTATTCTTTATTGTATTCTTATAAATTTATTATTATATATAACTTTTATAATTATTATTAATTTTTTAATGATTAGATAATCAGTTGATAAAAATTAGGCGAAACAAACAATTTTTTGGGATATGTATAGTTTTAATCCAGATGATATTTTTTTAATGAATTAAATAATTTTTTAAATAAATTATATTTTAATAAAATAATTTTTTAAATAAATTTTATAAAATATAGATGACAAGATAATTTTACAAAGCCACAAATTAATGTTATAAGGTTTAGAAAACTATTATTGTAAAAAAACTAGTATTTTTCAATCAATATAGAATTTTGAATTATATATGTATATTATCATAAATATAGATATTTTTAATTAAAGAAATATTATTTATAAATAAGTTCATGAAAATTATTCAATGGTGATTTTTTCACAAACTTCTGAGAAATTCAAATTTTTGGTTTAAAATTAAATATAGTCTAAAAATATGGTTTGTATTATGATATTATACTGAAAAAATTAAAGTATTGTATCCCATAAATGTATCCATGAAAAAATATTTGTTTAACCTGAAAAATATTTTTTATTTTATGATATTTGTTTTAATTTTATAAACCCTTTATGAATCCTCTGAAACCTATATTATATATTATGGTTTTTAAAAATAATTCATTTTGAACTTGAATCACTTCCAAATCATCAAGGGTAATATTTTAAGGATCATGGTACTTAAACATGTATAATAATTCAAATAAAATCACTTCAAAAAACCATAGGAAAAAACTATGGGAAGGTTTGTGGTTTGGAATTTTTTTGTATAGAGTCTAAAACATAAGTTTGGGAAATAATAATGAACTCCCCACACTTTTTCTATATAAACCCATGAAATGAATCATTCCTATTTATTGAAAACCATTTGATCATGAATATACTCTAAAATTCTCTCTCTAGATACATCCCAAGGTTCCTCTAAACTCTCAAGAAGCTCCTACCATTCTTTTGGAAACAGCCTCTTAAGGTAAGGGTTCCTCTTCTTCTCTTAATTCAGGAACCTTCTTTTTCTTATTCCTTTAAATTCAAAATTTTTCATGTTTTATTATGTTCATGTGTATTATTATTACTTTTCTTATGATGTATAAGTGATTAGAGACCCCTTTCACTCTCATTTATCCCTCTGGTGAATATCCTAGTACCCCAGTTGTGCTGCCAAAATTATCCCGCGATTTTCAATTGCAATTTTTTTTTTCAAAACTCATCCCCATTTCCATTCAACGGTATTCAACTAGATGTAATTATTCTTCATTTATAGTTGAATTAAATGTTTTAATCCCAGAATACTTAAGTTTGAGATTAAATGTGATGAAATATGATCCTATTTTGAATATTTATGTGGAGCACTTATGCATGTACATGATCTGAAACTGACAGATTAGCCCAAAAATATATAACCCTCAAATGAATTGGGTAAAGTTTTTATCTCATTAGATTACATGTATGGTGTTAATGAGATCACCCTAAGAACACAACATTATGATTTATTTTCAATTGTCCATAACTTATGTTTATAATTCCATGTTTTAAGTTGTTTCCACATCCTCATGTTACCTTTATGTTATCTTCATATATCATGATTTGATGTTCATGTTTATTATGATCACACCTTTTATGTCCAATTAAAACTCTTATTGACTAACATGTAATACTATATTCATTTTCTCTTTGTTTTTCCCTTATTGTGATTTATAGATCACCAATTTCTTATACATATCCCCAGGTTATCCCATGAATTTTTAAAGTGTAATGGAATTTTAGAGCATTCTGAGGAAGTTTTCAATAATATTGTTGTACCCATGTTTCAAGTTTGTATTATACATACCAAATCTCACAAATACACTAGTATTTATGATCTTTTGGTATTTTTTATTGGTGAATTTATGAAATAAATAATTAAATAAGTCATATAAATGATTTGGTTTCTCATAGTTGGTATTAGAGGAAGGTTTAGTTATATTTGGGAAAGGATTAAAAACACTATAGGAAGCCTCATGGATAATAATAAACATTAAAAACATATCTATTTCTTTTGTTAAAGTATAGAGTAATCCATTTCCAAGAAAATAAATCCTAGTATTAATAATAAAAGTGGATGTGTCTCTGGCATAGATGTACCTAGGGGTAACAACCTCAAGAACAATAGATTGAGCTAGACTATGTCATGGATTGGTGCATGAGATTTGGCCTTACTATACACCCATTCTGACACTCCTGAGTTATGTGATTTGGTAAATTCAAAATCTCATTTTGAACCATTATTAAGAGAATAAAAATTATCATAAGAATATATAATAGGAAATAGATAATGGATAAATTATATTGAAGCCTAGAAATTCATAGGTTAAGTAATATATGTCATAGATGAGTTATCCATTTAATGTTCATGGTTTCCCAATTATTTGTTAAATTATTTAAAAATAATCATACCTAATTTTTACTTGGTTCTAGTGAATGGATTGAAAAAGGAGAAACCAATTTAAAAACCAATGTTATGGGAAATGTTATTATTACCCAAATTAGATGTAAAAAATGAAGAGTGATCAAGTAATACATCTGGTGATTATGCCAAACTAGCTATCAAAATTCAGGATTAACAATTGAACATTTTTAAATGTACAAACACATCAAAGACGAGGATGATGAAATATCACAGAGGTTCATATGATAAAGGTGATAATGGAAAGAAGACCCAATTTCCGTTATCAAAAAATTTGGATAGTGGGAGTAAGGGAAATGTCATAAACGAATTGGGAGATGTTCTATGTGTATAAATATAGGGAATAATTTTTCCAATTTCAATTTTAAATTTAATAACATGAATGAGGGAAATAAATTTTAATCTAAGTTACCATTAACAGTTCAATGTCATAAATATAGAGAACGTGGGAATTATTTTAGCCAATACTCTCTTCCAAAGGAAAACGAGAAAGATGAGAACAATAAATCTATATGATCAAGGGAAAATTTAATGTCTTGTGTATATATGAATCATTATTAAATAAGTACACCAATCTTATACTCCACTATTTTATGTCTTGTTGTTTTTCAATTCAATCCTCATTTGATTATCTTGTACGTTATCTATGAACATCGAGTTTCCACTCAAAATGATTTTATATAATCAAGAAAATATTCTATGATTATTATATCACATTTTTAAGTCTGTGGGAATGTTCATAATGAAAATAATATCAATATCCCTTTAGTGTAATTTTATTTTATCCTAGTTATGGAATGGTATTCCTTTTATAAACCCAATATAATTTTTTTGGAGAAGTAAATCAAGCCCTATACCATGAATCACCGTTCCATTCTACACAAGTGCAAGTAGGATGATGAGTATCCTTTGGTATCAGCATCTAAATCATGGATATTATTATCTTATTAGAAAGAGTTTTTGGTCGGAGTGGATACTCAAGAGGGGGGTGAATTGAGTTCCAATTAAAATTTTTGTTAAAAACATTATGATTAAAATCCCCCAATTCCAAAAAACCTAGTAAATTAAGGCAGTAGAGATATAAATGTTTAATTGCTCAACAAGTTTCTCCAAGGTTTATTAGTCCTCATTTGAATCAATTTAATCACTAATTCAACTTTTGAAATAGGTTTACTGAATTAAGAACATATATATACTAACCAAAACTAACTATCAGAGTGACTGTAAAAACAATTTTCTGTCTTTGAAAAATATAAGCAGCGGGTAAAATAAAATAGAGTACTAGAAGATTAGAACAACAATGTAAACAAGAGGTTCAGTCTCAAGCTAAGACCTAATCCCCTCCACTTGGTGATCACCTTCCACTAATCAGTTTATATAAATAAACATGATATACAACCTGTATCGGGCTTTACAATAGTTTGTACAAACTATCCAGGTCCTATAACCTCTACCAGAGTTCTATGTGGGAAAACAAGTTACCAATCTATACAAGGATTCTTCCACAGTTATGCATTGGAAACAAAAGTTGAGAATGTTTAGAGTGGGGATTTTCAGTATCCCCTAGTTGAAGCACAAGAGACAATGTGTGTGTAACAAACACACACTGCTCAGAAATGTAAAATAAGGGACACATTAGAGGTAAATAAATTTGGGTTGAGTTTATAATTCTCTATGTGTTTGAATATCAGCTATGGACTTCTTGGAGTTGAGGAAATGAAGGATTTGTTCTTATCTGCATGTTGCCTACAAAAACAGAGTGTCGCAACTATCAGGTATTGGCTTCCAGGTATTGAGATGTTCAACTTCTTGGTACAAGGGAGTTGATGAAGCACAACAGGTCAACCATGAGTATGTTCTACAATATGATCTTCAGGAGGCCCTATGATTATCAGAGTGAGCACTTGGAGAGTTATTCTTACTTCCCTTTGTTTTTGTATGGTGTATGATATCAAACTTTTATTCAAACCTTGGAATGCTCTATTTTTTCCTTAGTGTGTCTTTTAATTGCACATAGCCTTCTTTAAGAATGATCACACCACATGCGGCCTTCCTCGTACCTCATACAGTTTCTGACATGTCTGAAAATAATTTTAATAAATTTCAAGAGAATTAAAGTTAGTAAAATATGACCATTAAAATAATCATACGAATTTGGAAATGTATGGAGTAGAAGAGTATGGTAGACTAGTAACAGTAGCCTTCACATCGGTAGCATCTTCAACATAAAGCATAATCAGGAGTAGACTTCCAACATTAGACTTGTCCACCGGTAGACTTCACCCATAGTAGACTTGTCCAACGGTAGACTTTTCCAGCAGTAGACATTACCAACGTTAGACTTCTCCGGCAGTAGACATTACCAGTGAGCTCTTCTACGGTATACTACTTAACAGTAGACTTCTAGTAATAATTCTGCCAATGGACTTCTAACAGAAACTCATGGTAACATCAACCTTGTCACAATAGTGACCTATCACGTTGACTCAGTATCTGTATGCTTTGGTAAGTACTCCAATGGCAGTCTTTACAATAGTGCCCTTTTACTATTTGCTTATAATAGTAAATTTATAACTGTAGCTCTTATAATGGTAACCTTCGTTAGTAAGGTCTTCAACGGCGACCTTTTCACCAATGACTTCAAGTGGTAAGGTTCAGATGTAGGTTTGTCAATGGTGACCGTGACAGTGGCCTAAAACAGTTACCTCTTACCAGTAACCTTCAACAATAACCTTTAACAGAAGGCTCTTTAAATAGTAAACTGATTTTAGCAAAGTCTTGAGGTTAAAATATATTAAAATAGATTGTTAAATAACTAACCCATTATAGAATTAACCAATATTTGGCATTATAAAATAGGTGAGTCCAACAATCTTCCCCCAAAAATTACACCATTAAACTTTAGAATAATTATAGGATTATTAGAGATAATGAAAATCAGATGTAAGTTAATAAAAATAATAGGTGTTACAGATAGGCCTATCACACATTTATCACACATGTAGTAGCAAAGATTAATGTGATTTGGATATTGAATTACTTTTTTTGTATTTTGTCCCACTTTGTGATTAGAAAAAAGAAATATAATAAGAGACAAAAGATAATATTTGTATTAATGAAATATCATTACATGATTCAATGAGAATTACAAAATCCCTATCAAAGATAAAACCACATTCAATCCACATCAGAAATAGGTAATGAATCCTTCCCTTTGGAAGAAGAAGAGGGAGGGTCTGCAGGAGGAAGTGGAGGATGAGATAGAGGGATAGCATCAATTATGGTAGGAGAAGCGGCAACAGAAGCTTCAGTGTCTCTATACGGAATGAATCTATGAGGAATCATCAGAGTCAAGCTTCTGATGACTTGAGCAGGAGACATCCAGGAGCAGCAATGGCCGAGGCTGAGGCAGTGGAGGTTGAAGGTAATGCTGGAGGAATAATGATGGGTGTACAAACCACGTGGAGGAAGGGTAACAAAAGATTCCCGAAGTACATGATGATGCTTCCACCTCTCTCCATGGCTGAGATAATGTCATCCTTATTCTCTATAAATTTCTCCAAGGTAGGATTTAACTATACCATTCTGATGACCTAATCTTTGAAAGCTCTGGTGACAGGAAGAATCCTCAGGTTTTCCAAGAGTAACTTGAAGTGACCAGCAATATGATACTTGGTATAAAACCTTTTGTAATAGAAATCAAATTGATCCTTGATGGCCTTATGATCTTGATCAGCATCCCTTAAATAAGTTTCTACAAGGGTATGCATTTCCCTAGTAATAGAGATGACCTGAGAGTCTGAGGTACTAGAAACAGAGATCTTTTCCACTTCATCTCTAATAATGGATATGAAAGCTTCAATGTCAACTAATGGAGAGGCTGAAGTGGAAGCAGATGCCCCTAGAGCTGCCACAGTGAATTCTACTGTCGCCTTGAAGGACATGGTCAGACCACTGATCAACCTCTTCACATCATCATCTTGGTTCTTCACATGGGATTTCATGGACACCTTAAAGTCCCCAAATACAACAACAATCTACTTCAATACACCTTTGACATATTGAATATCCCTGTCCACCTGAGCCCTATAAGTCAGAAGAGAATTCAAGCTCACCACTCATTGTTTCAGAAGCTCCACTAACTCTGACACTTCACTCATTTGACTATGACACTTCTTTACTTCCTGAAGTAGATTATATTGAATACTGAAATGCATTTTGGCTAACTCAGATGTTTAATTCTCTTGAACTAGATACAAAAACTTGTCCATGTTAGAGGATATATCTTTAGACATTATCTATTGGTCAGAATTCAATGATTCAAGGTCTACCTTACTGACATAATCTTGAGGGAAAGAGACTACTGGAGGAACTAAAAATAAATCTGAAACAGAAGGCACTGAAGGTTTTCTGGTACGGATTTCATCTTCTAAGTCATCATAATCTAGGCCCAACACCAGAAACTCAGGGTCCTCATACCACCCCTCAATGTAATGAACAATAGATACTGACCCCTCTGTAGTAGGATGTTCCCCCTCACTTAGAGCTACTTCTGGAATGTTCTCCTCTACTTATTCTATTCTTGCAACCTCTTCTATTTCTGCCTAATCTGTTGAATCACTGGTAGAGTTATCCATTGCCTCTACTGAATCATCCACAATATCTATTGCATCAGCAACATGCACAACCTCTTCTTCTTGATCACTTACAACACTTTCTGTAATGCCTATTAGAGGACATAGACTGAGATCCTCTCCTTCACTATCATCAGTGGCTGACCTATATTCCTCATGGTTAGAGTGACTAGATTTAGTAGCTTCTTCAACTTCTGAGGTATCTCTAACAGTAATATAAGCCTCATCAAAATCCTCTTCACTAGTTTCTTCATCCTCATTGTCCCTTATGACATATTCTATCCTCGGTAACTCTCTTGGAAGACTGGGCTCTCCAAAAGATACCATTCCGACTAGAGGACTGGCGGGTAGATCAGGATCACTCCTATCATCTATAGAAGTACCCTCTTTCTCAAGATCTATAGCCTCCTCTACTTATTCATTAGAATATATAGGTTCTACCTCATCAAGATTTAGACTTGGATCCCTCTTATCCTTTGGCCTAGAAGTATTATTTACAGGGTCAATCTTATCATAAAGCTTCCCTTTATAATTTACCCATTCTATTCTCCAGGGATTCCAACTGATCTTCATGAACTTGTAGATTATCTTGGAGATGAAAAAAATTTTTGTGTGTAACACCCCGAGCTTCCATGATACGCTTCTCATTCAATAATGCAATAGCTTGCATTGTACGCAACTTCGAGTTCTAAAACACCGCGACTAATCAAAGTAGCCATTATGAATAGTAATAACCACTTTTTAAAATTATAGAAATTTTATATTTCAAAATGGACTTCATTTTTGGATTCGTAATATTGAAATTAGCCTATGTTAAGTTTTTGGTATTTTTCTAAGAACTTCTAATTTATTCTGAATAGTGAAAAATACTTAAAAAAAACTTTTTTAATAAAAATAATTTATATTGATAAATTATACTATTTAGTGGTTTTAATGTATAATTGGAATATATTTTTACCATTTTATCCAACGGTGGTCATTAGAATTAATTTAACATTGAAATTGGACATAAACAATTGCCAATCTTTTGATATAAATTGTTTCTTAAAAACACGCTATTTGTTGTGACAGTGGGAATTAATTATGAAATAAATTAATGAAACTTATATTTTTGGAATTTTGTAAAATAGATATCATTTTTGAAATCGGAATATCAATTATAGCTTAGGGTGAAATTTTGGCCTTATTCTGAAAAACTTCAATTTTTGATGAATAATGAAACCACTAAGTGGTTGTTAAAAACTGATTTTTCGTTAAAATTAAATATTACCACTTCTGTGATTTGATTTTCAAAAATCCGACATACATTGTTGTCATTAAGAAGTAAAATGTGGTTCAATGAGATTAAAATAATTTTTGGTGAATAGTAACTTTTAAGTTCTTAATCACGATTAGAGGTAATTAGTGTAGTTTAAGGTAAAAATAATGTTTTAATAATATGAGATGAGCTTTACACTTGTCCTACTCCTATTGGATGAGTCATGGCCGACCAAGAGAACCCATGGGTCAACTTGGGGACCCCATGGATCCACTTTAGTTGGAAAATGATATTAATATATATTTTTTTAATGTTAAAATTAAATTGACACAAACATGAGATGTTTTACTAAAACAGTTTTTAAGTGGGGTTACACAAGTCCAAATTTTGACTATAAATATTCATTAGAAAGATAAATAGATTTCCTAAATCATAGTAGTTTTTTTATAATTTTTAGACATTAAATAAATTAAATTATTTATGACATCATTATGATGTAGCGATGACCTCATTATTTAACGATTTTAATAAAATGAAAAGATAATGTAAAATCTAAGGCTTACACTTGTCCAAAGACTATTTGATGGGTATATTGCGAACCCTTATCACCGTAGCCACGAATTATATAAGTGTGGGTCCTTTAGAATCCGAGAATAATTGTATAATAATGTAACATTTCAATCTTTCCAAAAGAGCCCCTCCTCTCCACTTATAAAAGGCCCCCACCTCTCCCACCCCATTTACACTTTCATGCCCTTTGGCTCGGCCAAACTATTCCCAAATACTGTCCCAACATTCCTACCTTACTAATAGAAGCCTCACTTTGGGCAGAACTCTTCCCAAGGAAGCCTTTGTCTCAAATCAAAAAGAGTTACCCGATTTTGAGGTAATGTCTTCTCCAATGTTGTTTTGTTTTATTTTTCTTCTCCAACCCCCTAAACTCTTTTTATTCATTTCTTTTGTAACAACAACAGTATCCTAAATATACTAGGATGTTGTTATAATAAGGATTCGAGCTACACTTACACACACCTACATCTAATGGTTAAAGAACATACAGTTTCTATGGATGGCGAATTTCTGCCTCACGAAACGATGATTGTTCCACACTCATATAAAACCTTCAAAGGAGGACATTAAGATGTCACTATTTTTATATATGATATATAATATGTTTATGTTTTACTTATGCTTCTGTATTTGTCATTTATGGCATACTTTATGATTTCTATTATGGGTAAAACGCGATAATTTCATTTTAGGGAGTGCGGACTACCGCCCCCTCAAAGTGATTTGAATCGTTAATGCCATATGTGGGATGTATAAAGGATGGAGTAAATGGTATTATACACTATATTATACTGGAATTATATTATACATTTATATCCTTATTATTTCGTTCCATTAAATATGAAATTGAAATGAAAGCAGCGTTAATGCGTACGTACGGCTTACCGTCTCCATGAACGGTGCATTTCACTTCTTACCTCTAAATGTTATGTAATATTATAAATGAATGTATATACTGGATATATATTAGATATATATGACATCTAAATAATGAATATAATTCTGGATATAATGGATATTCTACCACATAAACAACTTGTAATTATAAGAAGTTTATTGTTGACTCAAGTACCAAAAATCGACAAAACGACCGTTATTAACATAAATAATTAAATAATGTTCATAACATGGTAATAGGTGATATAAATGGAATAATGAACATGAAAAAGGTTCTTAAGTAAATATAAATTAACTCTAGTTTATTATTCAGGAGGTTAAAGAACGGTCGAGTGAGGACAAGATGCAAGGTAAGGGAACTTCTTAACCCAACTTCCATTCTTTGGGTTAATCTCATACTTTCAAATTATGTCATGATATTATTATGTCCTATTTTGTATTTTTACTTTCTTTATGTGTACCTATAGTGAATACACATAATAGATCTATTTTATTTTAAAAATGATCTATTTAAGGAATTCGTCTCAATCCCCTTTCATTGAGGCATATTTGGTTTTATACACAACTTTCTTTTATTAGGTGTATAAACCCCTTTGACTTTTACGTTTATTCAAAAGGAATCTTTTTTATACAAAGCGATTTGCTAAACGACAAAAGGGAATGTTTTTCTTTCCGTACATATGCGGCGACAACGACTTCTCTGCCGTCGTGACCATTATTTGAGTTTCGGCTTCCTCTACAAGCCATCATTTTTTTTAATGAAAAATAAATACAAAGTTTTAACTTTCTTTTATTTTGGTATTGAAAATGGTTTTGAAAGCATTTTTATTATATCAATGTGTTGTATTGATATCTTGTGATTGAAATGTGGAAATGTTATGTTTCCTTTATGCATGTTTTATGTGATACGATTATGTTATGGTTTATGATATGTTTAAACCTATTCATATGAGGAATGCATTGGACTTAATATGTGACGGGTGGAGCCCGCTATAGCTTCTCGATGCATCGGCCGGTCTCATGAGACAAACTAGTGTTTTGGCACGAGGCTTTGACAAAATCTAATTTGTGGTCTTGCCACGAGGCCTTGGCTACATGGTTATGATAGTCTGGCATTATGCATTCCATCGTTATGAAAGGGGTTATTGATATTTCATGTGATTATTCGACCAGTAGAATATCCATGTGAATAAGTAAATGGAATTATCTCATTTTACTTTTTCCATATTATGTTGAAGTTCATGTTTAAAAGGCTTTTGTTTTAGTTATAAATTGCCTTAAATGTTAATTTTTATTTATGAAAGCTTCCTCATTATTGTTATCCTTACTGAGCATCTGAGCTCACCCCTTTCAAAGTTTTAATATTTTCCAGGATGTGAAGATGTATTTTATGAATGACCTGCAGGGATAGTCAGAAGAGGATATGAGTGTGGACTATGGAGACTTTGTTATTGTAGTTTTTCACTTTATGATGTAATGTAACGTTTAAGAATGTATCTAGTGTTCCAAGGCTACAAAACTAATCGGTCTTTCAAGACTTGATCTTTTGTGATCATGCCAATGTTACGAAGTAATGCACCGACTCTGGGTAGCTGGGGTCGGGGCGTTACAGTTTGTATCAGAGGAAGTTTTGTACAAACCTTGGAAGCTAGATTTAGATAAACTCTGATTAGAGCACGTAGTCCTAAGATGCATTTTGAGGATTAGTATAGAAGAACTTCCTAGAATTATGTTATTGTAGAGATTTTGTGAGTTTTCCGAGCAATACATCCCTGTCTGGATACGAACAGGTAGAGGCGGCTCTGGCACAGATGTACCTAGGGGTAAAACCCGAAAACACCGCTTTGAGCTAGACTCAAACGGGAACGGGTGCACGACAACGGGCCTTGCTGCACTCTTGGTTACGACACTCCCGGGGGGTATGCTTAGGATAACTCTCATTTTCTTGACAAATCATTATGATGGGTTTATGAGTATATACTTCCTCAAAGAAAACATTTTTATGATTATCGATTATATCCATAAATAGATCAATTTGTGTTAAGTGTTTTATAAGTATGGGATTATGCATTTTGATTCATAAACTGATCTAGTTTACGCCATTGTTTAGAAATGGCACCTAGTGGAAGGAATCGAAACTGTATCAATGCACGCACTCCATGTAGGGATTGCCCTCCTGCTCAAGATAATTATAGTGGGGCTGGTGATGCAACTGGTGCCGATCAGCTAATCACCATACCGGGACAACTTACTCAGGTTATGAATAATAATCTTACCCGTATGGAGCACCCAGATCCACAGCGTGGAGGATCAATGTTAGATCGATTCATGAGGAAACAACCACCAACGTTCAATGGGAGTAAAAATCCCTTAGTAGCCGAGCAATGGATAAATTCCCTAGAGAAAATATTTCAGGCTTTGGGGAGTAGTGAAAGGGAAAAAGTTATCATGGCAGTTTATCGCCTCACTGGAGATGATGATCAATGGTGGTCATTGATTCAAAACATGAAGAAAGATGATGAAGTATCAAATATGGAATGGAGGGAGTTCAAAGATCTGTTTTTAGAAAAATACTTTCCTCGCGACCATCGAGCAGATATGGAAGGGCAATTTCTGAGTCTGAGACAAAAGGAGGATGCGAATGTCACAAAGTATGAAGCTAACTTTACAAGGTTAGCGAGGCATGCTGCCGATTATATACCTAACCTAAGGAGTAGGGTTGATCGTTTCTTTGATGGGTTAAAACCATTTCTCCATCGAGCTTTAGTATCACAATCCTTCTCATCATACGAAGATATTGTCTCGTGTGCTATCAAGATAGAAAAGGAATTCTCTAAGTCTTATGACAACAAAGTAAATCAAGAGAAGAAGAGAACGATGGAACAAGAGACAGATAAAGGGATAAAGGGAAAGAAGGATTTTCCATTTTGTGATAATTGTGGGAAGAATCACCCTGGTACTTTCCTAAAAGGAATGAGAGTTTGTTATAAATGTAGAGAAAAGGGTCACCAGGCTCGTGATTGCAAGGGAATGAAAGAGGCTGTCAAAGTTGAATGCTACAATTGTAGGGAAATGGGACATTATGCAAATGAATGTTCTAAGCGTCAGGGAAACTTACCTCAGAAAAGGCCAAGGGATCAAGGCCAATCTTATGATGTGACTACAGTTGAAGCGGAATAATTAATGTATCGGTACTTTTGTACTCAAGGATTATATTCTGGTTATAGGAATAATGTGATATATATAAATATTGTACTGCATTACTTTTTGATTAAGGTAATATGATTAAGGTAATCATATTTTTAGTATGTGACAATAAGAGAAACTTTTCTTTTTTTTGTGGAATCTGATGTTACAATTGATTTTGGAATTTAGAGACCTTTTAGAGAAAGTCTGGACGGAGGTATTTTGGATAACTATTAAGGTTGGAATGGATTAAGTTGAACCATGGATAGTATTGTTTAAGGTTAAAGCATTTATGAAGATTATTTTTGGAATATTATGATACTATTGGTTTAGGAAAAGGACAACCTGTAGGGTGGGGCATAACCCGTCGCGTCGGACAAAGCTGCAGGAATCGAACCCACAATCATAGTGCGACATGCCTTTATTTCCTACCACTAGCCTACAGGAAGTCCCCTGTTATTACAAATAATTTTACTAATCTAAATGGTATGTGTTAACATTTGGAACCTTATACAATTAGGATAAGTATAATATTTTTGAGTTCTATTATCTTTTTGAGTGAAAGATGAGTTGAAAGTTGAAACTCTAATTTTCAAGCATAAATATATATATAACTATCTCCTATTCAATGAATAAATTAATTCTTAAACTTTAGTAAAGGGATATTAAAAAAATGTGTTATCCTAATACCTTATGTTTTGTTGAACTAATGATATTTTAAATCAACATAGATCGAAGGCTTTGAGGCCCTCAATTTGACAGTTGATTGTGATTGATGACCTCAATCACTCCCTACAAATATTTACGTTTTTCCTCCAATTATATGTCTTTAATTGCCACCAATGTTCTCCTTATCGAGATCATAATTGTGTGATGACTTTCTTATTTCCATTTCCCTCTTATTAAGGCTAAATTTTATTAATCTTATTTCCGATGTGGGTTTTCCACAAAGGTATTTTCTCTTTTCAACCTTTTATTTTCAATGAAAAATTTCAAATTGTGAGGACACAATTTATTGAAGGAGGGGAGAATGTAACACCCCGAGCTTCCATGATATGCTTCTCATTCAATAATGCAATAGCTTGCATTGTAAGCAACTTCGAGTTCTAAAACACCGCGACTAATCAAAGTAGCCGTTATGAATAGTAATAACCACTTTTTAAAATTATAGAAATTTTATATTTCAAAATGGACTTCGTTTTTGGATTCGGAATATCGAAATTAGCCTATGTTGAATTTTTGGTATTTTTCTAAGAACTTCTAATTTTTTATGAATAGTGAAAAATACTTAAAAACAACTTTTTTAATAAAAATAATTTATAGTGATAAATTATACTATTTAGTGGTTTTAAAGTATAATTGGAATATATTTTTACCATTTTATCCAATGGTGGTCATTTGAATTAATTTAACATTGAAATTGGACATAAACAATTGCCAATCTTTTGATATAAATTGTTTCTTAAAAACACGCTATTTGTTGTGACAGCGGGAATTAATTATGAAATAAATTAATGAAACTTATATTGTTGGAATTTTGTAAAATAGATATCATTTTTGAAATCGGAATATCAATTATAGCTTAGGGTGAAATTTTGGCCTTATTCTGAAAAACTTCAATTTTTGATGAATAGTGAAACCACTAAGTGGTTGTTAAATACTGATTTTTCATTAAAATGAAATATTACCACTTCTGTGATTTGATTTTCAAAAATCCGATATACATGGTTGTCATTAAGAAGTAAAATGTGGTTCAATGAGATTAAAATAATTTTTGGTGAATAGTAACTTTTAAGTTCTTAATCGCGATTAGAGGTAATTAGTGTAGTTTAAGGTAAAAATAATGTTTTAATAATATCAGATGAGCTTGACACTTGTCCTACTCCTATTGGATGAGTCATGGCCGACCAAGAAAACCCATGGGTCAACATGGGGACCCCATTGAGCCACTTTAGTTGGAAAATGACATTAATATATATTTATTTAATGTTAAAATTAAATTGGCACAAACATGAGTTGTTTTACTAAAACAGTTTTTAAGTGGGGTTACACAAGTCCACATTTTGACTATAAATATTCATTAGAAAGATAAAAAGATTTCCTACATCATCGTATTTGTTTTATAATTTTTATACATTAAATAAATTAAATTATTTATGACATCATTATGATGCAGCGATGACCTCATTATTTAACGATTTTAATAAAATGAAAAGATAATGTAAAATCCAAGGCTTACACTTGTCCAAAGACTATTGGATGGGTATATTTCGAACCCTTATCACCTTATCCACGAATTATATAAGTGTGGGACCTTTAGAATCCGAAAAGCATTGTATAATAATGTAACATTTCAATCTTTCCAAAAGAGCCCCTCCTCTCCACTTATAAAAGGCCCCCCACCTCTCCCACCTCATTTACACTTTCAAGCCATTTGGCTCGGCCAAACTCTGCCCAAATACTCTCCCAAAATTCCTCCCTTACTCCTAGAAGCCTCACTTTGGGCAGAAATCTTCCCAAGGAAGCCTTTGGCTCAAATAAAAAAGAGTTACCCGATTTTGAGGTAATGTCTTCTCCAATGATGTTTTGTTTTATTTTTCTTCTCCAACCCCCTAAACTGTTTTTATTCATTTATTTTGTAACAACAACATTATCCTCAATATACTAGGATGTTGTTATAATAAGTATTCAAGCATAACTTACACACACCTACATCTAATGGTTAAAGAACATACGGTTTCTATGGATGACGAATTTCTGCCTCACGAAACGATGATTGTTCAACACTCATATAACACCTTCAAAGGTGGCCATTAAGATGTCACTATTTTTATATATGATATATAATATTTTTATGTTTTACTTATGCTTCTGTATTTCTCATTTATGGCATAATTTATGATTTCCATTATGGGTAAAACGCGATAATTTCATTTTAGGGAGTGCGGTCTACCACCCCCTCAAAGTGATTTGAATCGTTAATGCCATATGTGGGATGTATAAAGGATGGAGTAAATGGTATTATACACTATATTATACTGGAATTATATTATACATTTATATCATTATGATTTCGTCCCATTAAATATGAAATTGAAATGAAAGTAGTGTTCATGCGTACGTACGGCTTACCGTCTCCATGAACGGTGCATTTCATTTCTTACCTCTAAATGTTATGTAATATTATAAATGAATGTATATACTGGATATATAAGATATATATGACATATAAATCATGAATATAATTCTGGATATAATGGATATTCTACCACATAAACAACTTGTAATTATAAGAAGTTTATTATTTACTCAAGTACCAAAAATCGACAAAACGACCGTTATTAACTTAAATAATTAAATAATGTTCATAACATGGTAATAGGTGATATAAATGGAATAATGAAAATGAAAAAGGTTCTTAAGTAAATATAAATTAACTCTAGTTTATTATTCAGGAGGCTAAAGAACGGTCGAGTCAGGACAAGACGCAAGGTAAGGGAACTTCTTAACCCAACTTCAATTCTTTGGGTTAATCTCCTACTTTAAAATTATGTCATGATATTATTATGTCCTATTTTGTATTTTTACTTTCTTTATGTGTACCTATAGTGAATACACATAATAGATCTATTTTATTTTAAAAATGATCTATTTAAGGACTTCATCTCAATCCCCTTTCATTGAGGCATATTTGGTTTTATACACAACTTTCTTTTATACGGTGTATAAACCCCTTTGACTTTTACGTTTATTCAAAAGGAATATTTTTTATACAAAGCGATTTGCTAAATGACAAAAGGCAATGTTTTTCTTTCCGTACTTATGCGGCGACAACGACTTCTCCGCCATCGTGACCATTATTTGAGTTTCGGCTTCCTCTACAAGCCAGCATTTTTTTAATGAAAAATAAATACAAAGTTTTAACTTTCTTTTATTTTGGTATTGAAAATGGTTTTGAAAGCATTTTTATTATATCAATGTGTTGTATTGATATCTTGTGATTGAAATGTGGAAATGTTATGTTTCCTTTATGCATGTTTTATGTGATACGATTATGTTATGGTTTATGACATGTTTAAACCTATTCATATGAGGAATGCATTGGACTTAATAAGTGACGGGTGGAGCCCGCTATAGCTCCTCGATGCATCGGCAGGTCTCATGAGACAAACTAGTGTCTTGACACGAGGCCTTGACAAAATCTAATTTGTGGTCTTGGCACAAGGCCTTGGCTACGTGGTTATGATAGTCTGGAATTATGCATTCCATCATTATGAAAGGGGTTATTGATATTTCATGTGATTATTCGACCAGTAGAATATCCATGTGAATAAGTAAATGGCATTATCTCATTTTACTTTTGCCATATTATGTTCAAGTTCATGTTTAAAAGTCTTTTGTTTTAGTTATACATTGCCTTAAATGTTAATTTTTATTTATGAAAGCTTCCTCATTATTGTTATCCTTACTGAGCATCTGAGCTCACCCCTTTCAATGTTTTAATATTTTCCAGGATGTGAAGAAGTATTTTATGAATGACCTGCAGGGATAGTCAGAAGAGGATATGAGTGTGGACTATGGAGACTTTGTTATTGTAGTTTTTCACTTTATGATTTAATGTAACGTTTACGAATGTATCTAGTGTTCCAAGGCTACTAAACTAATCGGTCTTTCGAGACTTGATCTTTTGTGATAATGCCAATGTTACGAAGTAATGCACCGACTCTGGGTAGCTGGGGTCGGGGCGTTACATTGTGGCTACAATTGTTTCCTATCTATATCCAGAAATTCCCTTAAACTTCAGCATCATAGAAATCAGTTTGGCATGAAATAGAGAATTTTATTTAGAACTTGCCTTAGTCATGTCTTCCAACTGATCCATCAGCAACCTAAATAGGTTGATCTTATGTCCATGATTCAGAAAATAAAATATGAGTATGTCCTGATACTTCAACGCAACGAATTCCCCTCTCCTGGGACTTATCACATGTCGGGTAAACTTGAACAGAAGTCTATACTCTCCATTCATTTGAGTAGCAATAATCTTCCTTGAGGTCCCATTTCCTGTCATCTCTTCCAGTGATTTCTAATACCAAATCTCCCTGTCTGGAGGAATCACTCTAGAGTAGTAGTCACATATACCCTCATGAGGTACCCTCGGACACTCAGCCCACTCAGTAGATGAAAAGCTTACCGCAGCTCCATTTACTCTTGACATCAGTCGGTTCTCATCATCTGACATCTCGAATTTCAGATAGTTGTAAAATTATTTGACTATCCTTGGGTAAAACGGACCTTTATTGTTTTCAAATCACTCCACCCATCCCCGAGCCTCTAGTGCCTCCAGCACTAAGGATTTTCGTGAGAGCAACCAATATTCACTTAACTCCTTTTCAGCCATAATTGTTTTCTTTGACAGATGTGGGTTAACAGGCTCTGTTGATATATTACTGCCACTACTCGACACGGCTTGGGGTCTCTTAGGCCTGGGCGCATCTCTATCATCAGCCGAAGGTCTCTTTACTCTTGCCATTGAGATTTTAAGCGGTTTGAGGGTTCAAAAGAAAGTTAGGGATTAAGGATTTTGAGAGCAGGGGTTCTAGAGTGAGGAATAAAGTGGATCGAAAAGTGTTTGTGATCTAATTTTATCATTTGGGGATCAAAACAAAAACAAATAGAGAAAAAGAATATTAATAAAACAGTTCAGATTCACGCATAAAATATGAAGTAACGGTAAATTCCAACAGTGAGGTACCCAACAACGAGGTTCTAATGGTAAGGTCTTAATAGTGAGGTTCTAATGGTGAGGTTCTAACAGCGAGGTTCTAACAGTGAGGTTCTAATGGTGAGGTGAAATGGTGAGGTTCAATGGTGATGTTATAATAGTGAGGATCTAACAGTCAGGTTCTAACAGTGAGGTTCTAACTGTGAGGTTCTAATACTGAGGTTCAACAGTGAGGTTCAACAGTGAGGTTCCCTATACTGAAATTTTTCATTCCTAACTCATGTTTGATGTAGTTTAACCTCTGATAATTCAAGGGCTTTGAGAATATTTCATCCAATTGATGTTCAATGCCAATGAATTCAAGAGTGAGATCACCTTTTTGATAATGATATCTCAAAAAGTGATGTCTCACATCAATATAATTTGTCCTAGCATGAGATAATAGATTTTTAGAAATTTTAATAGCACTTTTATTATCACAATTTATTGAGACATATTTGAATTGATATCCGTAATCTATTAAAGTTTGTTTCATCCACATAATTTGAGCACAACAACTACCAGCAGCTATATATTCATCCTCGACAGTAGATAATGCAAAAATTTATGTTTCTTACTACACCATGATACCGGTGACTTTCCTAAAATGTGACATGTTTCAGAGGTTCTTTTTTTGTCTATCTTGCAACCAGTAAAGTCAGAATCTGAATAACTGATCAAATCAAATGATTTTTCTTTTGGATAAAAAAAATCCTATGTTGGGATTATATTTGAGATATTTAGAAATCTGTTTTATAGCAGTCAAATGATATTCTTTGGGATTAGCTTGAAAACAAGTACACATGCATACACTAAACATAATATCAGGTCTAATAGCTGTATGGTATAGTAGACTCACTATCATACCTCTGTAGTTGGTTTGATCCACTGATTCACCAGTTTCATCAACATCTAACTTATAAGTGGTACTCATAGGTGTATCACTACCTTTAATATTATCCAAACCAAAATGTTTTAGAAGATCCTTAATGTATTTACTTTGATTCAAAACAATGCCATTTTTATTTTGAAAATCTGAAATCCAAGGAAAAATTTAAGTTCCCCCATTAAACTCATTTCAAATTAATTTTGCACTATCCTTGAAAAATGAGTACATAAAGAGTTTTTATAGGATCCAAAAATTATATCATCTACATAAATTTATACTATTAAAACATCTTTGGACATCCTTTAAATAAACAAAGTAGGATCGGCTATCCCTTTTGAAAAACCTTTTGAAATAAGAACAGAACTAAGTCTATCATACCAAGCTTTTAGAGATTTTTTTAAACCATATAAAGCTTTAGAATGTTTAGAAACATGATTTGAAAAATGGGGATTTTAAATCCATGGGGTTTTTCAACAAACACATCCTCAACTATATACCCACTTAGAAAATCACATTTAATGTCCATTTGATAAAGTTTAAAATTCAGATGAGCTTCATAAGCAAGTAGTATCCTAATGTCCTCTAACCTAGCTACAAGTGGAAAGGTCTCCTCATAGTCTATTCCTTCCTCTTGACTATATCGTTGTACAACTAATCTATCTTTCTTTCTAGCTATTTTTCCAGACTCATCAACTTTGTTCTTAAATACCCATTTAGTGCCTATTGTCAAAGTGTCCTTAGGTCTTTCCACTAATTCCAAGACTTTGTTTCTTTCAAACTGATTTAATTCTTCTTGCATAGACATCATCCAAAATTCATCATTGATAGAATCATTGATATTTTTGGGTTCAAGCTGTGAAATAAAAGCTTGATGTTCAACCTAGTTTCTCAAAGATGCTCTAGTTTGTGTTCCCCTATTTAGATCACCAACAACAACATCTAAAGGATGATTCTTAAGAGTCCTAATGCCTATAGAAAGGGTCGAACTAGATTCCTCAAGGTTTTCTGTTGGTTTAGACTCAACAGATGAAGATTCTAGAAGACTCGTAGAATTGGTCACTTTCACAGGGGGGTTCGCCATTTTTATCATTAAGGTCCAAAATTGACATATCTTCCTAAAGATATTCAAGAGAGGTCTTAGGATCTTGTGGATCAGTCTCATCAAATTTGACATGAACTGAATCTTCCACACATTTGGTGTTTTTATTTAATACTCTATAGGCTTTACTCGAGATTGAGTAACCTAGAAAAATTCCCTCATCACTTTTGGGAGCAAATTTGTCATGATTATCTTTCGTGTTAAGGATAAAGACTTTTCAACCAGAAACACTAAGGTAATTAACCATAGGATTCCTATTGTTCCAAAGCTCATAAGGGGTCTTCTTATGAATTGGTCTAATCAAGACTCTATTGATGGTATAACAATATGTGTTTATAGCTTCATCCCAAAAATAAATTAGTAAATCATATTCATTGATCATTTTCCTAGTAATTTCTTGAAGGGTCTTATTTCTTCCTTCCATGAGCCCGTTCTGTTGAGGTGTTCTAGGAGCAGAGAAATTGTGACTATATCCATTGTGTGAGCAATATGATTCAAACACCTGATTTTCAAACTCATGGCTATGATCACTTCTCATGGTCTTAATTCTAAGTCCACTATGATTTTCTACAGACTTGGAATACTTAATAAAGTAAGAACAAGCTTCAATTTTGTGAGCTAGAAAGTATACACAAGTATATCTAGAAAAATAATCTACAGGATCATAAACATAGTGTTTACCATTTAAACATGAAACTCTTAATTGTCCAAAAAAAATCCATGTGGACCAACTCAAGTGGTTGAGAATTAGAGACCTCTTTATCATGTTTGAAATAAACTTTGTTTTGTTTTCCCTTTTGATAGCTATTACACACATTGTCAAGTGGGAATTCTAATTTAGGTAAGTATCTAACTAGACCTTTCTTAGATAGTTTCCTAAGTGAGTGCACATTATATTGTCCTAATCTTCTATTCCATAACTATGATTCCTTATGAAAATAATTTAATCAAGAAACATTTTGCTTCTCTAAGGAATTTAAATCAACAGTATACACATTTTCATTTCTAAAGGCAGTGAATACTAAATTATTTTTCGAATTAAAAACATTTCATGCATCATTTTCAAACATTAAATTAAAACTATCATCACAAAATTGAGAGATTATAAGTAAATTGTACTTTAATCCATCAAAAAAGAGTACTTTGGAGATTAATATTGTATTAGGGTTACCAATCTGGACTAAGATGACGATTTTTACATTTGTATTGTCACCAAAAGTTACATGTCCACCATAAACTTTGATTAGTCTCTTAAAGAAAGAATAATATCATGTCATATGTCTTTAACATCCACTTTCCAAGTACCTCAAGGTCTTATAGGAACTCTTTAGGCATCTTTCCTTCAAAATAGATTAGGTATGGGGTAACTTTGGTACCCATATTTTATTGGGTCTAGAGCGGTTAGCAAGTAAAAAATCGGGAATCCATATTTTCTTTATAGGTTTCCTAACATTAAAATACATATTTGGAGGAATAAATACATTGTTAGGTCCTTTAGAAAATTGTATCTCAAAATATGATCCTGAGATGGAACTAGCAGTGAACTGTCCATATTTTGGAACAAATTTGGTTTTGCTAATTTTTCTATATCCTGGTTGATATCCTAGACTTGTTTTATATTTTGGGGAAATCTGTTTTCCTAGAAACTAAGTGAATTTATCTCTACTGGAAGTAAAATTTTGAAGATTTTTTTTTAATTTCTCATTGGATAATTTTAATTTTGTATTTTCTTTTATCATCTAGGAGAATTTATCTTTTTCATTATCTAGATTTGAAATATAATTTGCATTTAAATCATGTTGTATCTTTAATGATTTATATTTTTCCTTGAGCTCATTAAAGGTATCTTCAATAATTTCAAAGTATTCGAATAATTCATCCTTAGTCATATCTCCATCATTATGTGAATCACTCTTATTCCCAGAATAATAGGCATTATGTATAGGATAATTAAGTGTTACCTCATATTTCTCTGTCATGAAACATAAGTTGGAATGATAGTTCTGTTCACTATCAGAAGCATTAGATCCACTGGGGATGTCTTCTAAAGCACTCTAAGTATCGTTTATATCCTTTTTATAACCTTTGCTCTTATCTTCATATTTCTTCTTAAATTTCAGCTTGGGGCAGTCTTCCTTCACATGACCTTTTCATTTACACTCATAGTAGATTATTTCATTTGAGTTTTCATTCCATTTTCTATCTTTCATCCATTGTACTTTAATATCATAATTTCACTTGTAGTTTGACTTTCTAAATAATTTATTCTTTATGTATAACATTTTGAATCTTCTAGCAAGATGAGCCATCTCCTCATCACTTTTTGAATTTGACACTTCACTAGTAGAACTGTCTACAAGAACTTGAACTTTTTATTTGTCTTTTCTCTTTGAGGTTGAAGTCTTGAATGCTACTGACTTATTCTTTCGTTATTCTCCTAATTCTTTATTCACCTTAAGAACTTCTTCATTTATCATAATTTTTCCAATTAGCTCCTTTATTGGTTTCTTTCTTATGTCACATGATTCTCGGATGGAAACAGAAGTTCCCCTCCATCTGTCAGGTAGGCATCGAATTTGTCTCATGATTTGGTCATTTTTGTCCACTGGTTTCCCAAGTAGACTCATGATGTTCACTATTTCATTGAACCTGAGATACATTTTAGAGATAGGTTCGTTAGGATTCATTTTAAAATTATCATATTTAATAGTGTATGTATTTAATCTCATTTCTTTAACATTGGTTGTTCCCTCACGAGAAACAGCTAAAGTAATCCAAATTTCATATGCAGTATTACAAGTAGATATTCTATTGAATTCCTCATCACATAGAGAACAGTACAAAGCATTCATTTCTTTACAGTTATTATTATATATTGCTTTAGTCAACTGAGACCATGTGTCTCTAGTAGTATCAGACAATATATGTTGTTCTTCAATTGTGTCCCAGATTTCAGGTCCCATTCTCTCTAGATACATTTTCATTTTTAATTTCCACTGAGCATATTTATTACCATTAGATAAAGGTGGCCTATTAGTAGAAGCACCCTCGAATCTAGTTTCCATAGTTGATTAGAATTTAAATAACTCAAAATTTAGATTTGACAGAAAATTTAAGATCTTTAAGATACAACTAAAATCACAGTCGAAAAGAATTTGAAAACTTGAAAATAAAACTCCTATGATACCAAATGTTGGTTGGAGTGGATACTCAAGAGGGGGGTGAATTGAGTTCCAATTAAAATTTCTGTTAAAAAAATTATGATTAAAATCCCCCAATTCAAAACTTCCCAGTAAATTAAGGTAGTATAGATATAAATATTTAATTTCTCAACAAGTTTCTATAAGGTTTATTAGTCCTCAATTGAATCAATTTAATCACTAATTCAACTTTTGAAACAGGTTTACTAAATTAAGCACATATACACACTAACAATAACTAACTATTACAGTGACTATAAAAATATTTTTCTGTCTTTGAAAAATATAAGCAGTGGATAAAATAAAACAGAGTACTTTAAGATTAATAGAAAAATTTAAACAAGAGGTTCAGTCTCAAGCTGAGACCTAAGCCTCTCCACTTGGTGATCACCTACCACCAAGAAGTTTATATAAATAAACTTGATATAGAACCTGTATCGGGCATTACAACAATTTGTACAAACTATCCAGGTTCTACAACCTCTACCACCGTTCTATGTGAAAAAACAAGCAACCAAGCCTCACAAGGCTTGTTACATAGTTATGCATGGGAAACAAAAGTTGAGAGAGTTTATAGTGGGGGTTTTCAGTATCCCCCAGTTAAATCACATGAGATAGTGTGTGTGTAACAAGACAACACTGCTCAAAAATTTTAAATAAGGAACACAATAGAGATAAAGAAATTAGGGTTGATTTTAGAAATCTATATGTGTTTGAAGATCAGCTCTGGACTTCTTGGAGTCGAGGAAATGAAGGTTTAGTTCTTCTCTTGAAGAGGCCCCCAAAAATAGAGTGTCACAACTTTCAGGTACTGGCTTCTAGGTACTAAGATGTTCAAATTCTTGGTGCAAGGTAGTTGATAAAGAACATCCGGATATCCTTGAGTATGTTATTCAATATGATCTTCGCGAGGCCCTTTGATTATCAGAGTGAGCACTTATAGAGTTCCTATTGCATCCCTTTTTTCGTATGGTGTATGAGGACATACTTTTCTTTTCACCTTGGCATGCACTCTTTTTTTTTCTCAGCATATCTTTTTAATTTCACAGAGCCCTCTTGAGGAATGATCACACCACGTGTGGTCTTCCTCATACCTTGTAAGGTTTGTAACATGTATTCAACTAATATTAATGAATTTTAGAATCATTAATGTTAGAAAAATATGACCATTAAAATAATCATAAGAATTTGAAAAATTATGGAGTAGAAGAGTATATTAGACTGGTAACAGTATCCTTCGTATCGGTAGCATCTTTAAAAGCAAGCTTAATCAGCAGTAGACTTCTAACAGTAGACTTTTCCAGTAGTAGAATTCACCAACAGTAGACTTGTCCAGCAGTAGAATTTACCAATGGTAGAATTTTCCAATGGCAGACTTTACCAAAGGTAGACTTGTCCAGCATTAGACTTTACCAGTGAGCTCTTCCGCGGTAGACAAATTAATAATAGACTTCTAGTAATAAGTCTGACAGTGGACTTCTAACAAAAACTCTTTGTAATATCAACCTTTTCACAACAGTGACCTATCACATTGACTCATTATCTGTATGCTTCTGTAAGTACTCCAACAGTAGGCTTTACAATAGTGACCTTGTAATGGTGACTTCAAACAACAAATTTATAACTGTAGCTCTTATAAGGGTAACCTTCATCAGTAAGGTCTTCAACAGTGACCTTTTCACCAATGAATTCAAGCGGTAAGTTCTAGATATAGGTTTTAAAATGGTGACCATGATAGTGACCTAAAACAGTGACATCTTAATAGTAACTTTCAATAGCGACCTTTAACAAAAGGCTCTTTAAACTGTAAACTGATTTTAGCAATGTCATGAGATTAAAATAGATTGAAATAGATTGTCAAATAACTAACCCATTATAGAATTAAACAAGATTTTGGATTATCAAAATAGGTGAGGCCAACAAGAATATCTTTCTCAAATGATTGATACTAAAGAAAATTTCATCCTTGATAAAATTCCCATTGTAAGGGAATTAAATAATGTATCTCCTAATAAATTGATCGATCTTCCTCCTAGAAGAGAGGTTATAGTCTCAATAAAAACTATAATCAGACCAAGTCACATTCTTAGGGAATTTTATCACCATAAAAAGATATCTATGGACCATTAAAAATAGAGGCAATTGATGGATGGAATAGACCAACCTTTATGGTATAAATCCATAATTTCCTTGGAATAGTTGGGTACTATAATTGATTTTTGAGAAAATTAGCACAATTTTCAATCGCCTTAACTATGATAACTTGGAATGGAGCTAGATTTTTATAGAATGATTAATTATTTTTATGTTTTAAATAGATGATTAAGAGGCTAATCATTGAACTTGTGCTCACGTTACCCAGTAGTGGGGAAGGATTTTTGATCTACAGTGATGTATCCAAAAATTAAATGGGTTGTATACTCATTTAAGATGAAAATGTGATAGCCTATGTCTCACACCAACTAAAATCCACTTTAAGAAATATCTCTCTTATGATCATAATTTGGATTAGTTGATCTTCTCATTAAATATATTTTTTAATTCTCTCTAAATGTAAAATTGTAAAATATATACAGATAATAAAATCCTCAGGTATATATTCAAACAAAAAGATCTTAATATATTCCAATTTAGGGGATCATATTTTATCAAGGAATATGAATTTTCAATCCATTTATATCTTAGGAATTAAAACAATGTGGAAGATGATTTCAGTAGAATGGATCCTACTACTCTTTAAATTATTATGATTTCAAGGGATCTAATCTTCATGAACATTAAAAAGGTGGATTTGGGAATAATAATAGGATATTTATCATACCTTTATCAAATAACTTCTCAAACATCCATTCTTGAGAGGATATTAGAGGATCAAAAATATGACGAGGTTCAATATATGATGGTAGCGAATATTATGAAGTTAAACTTTTCTAAATGTGGATTTATAAGGTTTGCATCCTGGATATGTGTCCCATAAAAACATGAACTGAAGAGGGAACTTCTAGATGATGTTCATACATCATCCTTCTCTATTAATTTTTCCTAAACTAAGAGGTATAGAAATTTGAATAAAAATTTATATTGGGATAATATGAAGAGATTGATTATGGAATTCGTTTCGTGATTCTTGGTATGCCAACTTGTTAAGGATTATTGGTAGATGTATAAAGTTTTCATGATAAAATTTCTTATACATGTATGGAAATGGAATAAAAAACATGTATTTCATTATAGGACCCCAAGAAATATCAAGTTAACAATTAAATCTCTGTGGTAGTTGATCTCTTTATAAAATAAGTATTTTTAATTAACATAAAGAAATACTTATCTGTTGAAAAACTATATAAGAAATACAAAACTAAAGTGGAAAGATTAATGGAGTACCACTCTCTATTCCCTAAAACTGTCGCCTAAGTTTTATGTTGATGTTTTGGAAAATACTATAATAATAATTGGATATAGAATGGAGATTAAACACTTGTTATCATTATTAGATAGATGGTTAGTCTAAAGAGACCATTAAAAGTATAGATAATATCGTGAGATCAAGTTCAATAGATTTCCAATTATACTTTTACAAGAACCATCCCCAAGTATAGTAAACATTTAATAAATATTTTCATTCTAACATTTAAACAGAACCATATAAGGATCTTTAGGGGAAGAGTTTTTAGACGTCATCATGATTGGATGATGTTTGGTAGTGGAATTTAATTTTAAACAACCATAATAAATATATGAAAGATAAGGTTAAAACTATTCAGCATCATATTATATCCACAAAAAGTTGACAGAAAATATATGCATATAACTATTGATAAGACTTAGAGTTTCTGGTCAGCGATAAAGTGTTCCTTTATATATTCCCATGGAATAAAGTCATGAGGTTTGGGGAAAATGAAAAGATTAGTCCTAGATACATCATCCCCATTTATATCCTTCATCACATCGGAGTAGTGGCCTATTTACTGACACTCTCAACAAACTTATATCAAGTACATGATGTGTTCCATATATCCCTCATAAGGAAGTATTTACTAAACCCATCACATGTAATGAATCCAAGGGTGGTATAATTGGAAGATGATCTTTCATACAAGGAGAATCTGGTGAAGATATTAAACCATAGATACTAAGCTCTACAAAACAAGATGACTCACCTTGAAAAAGTATTTGGGAAAAACCATAATTTTGATGAACTGACATGGGAACCTGAAGAGATGATGACACAGAAGTACACTCATATGTTTTATTGTGTGAAATGAATATTTACAAGGAAAAATTTATTTAGTTTAAATAATTTAATAACCCAAACATTTAAAAATAAAATTACGTTTATGATTAAATTAAATTCCCTACTATGTAACATGGTAATTGTAAACACACAAACTTCATTGATTTTTTTTGTAAATTTATAAGTTATATCCAATGGGATTTAAAATAACATTTTAAATCATAATTTTTGATAATATAGTAATTGAATATTGATAATATGATTAGTATATACAGAGGGTTATGAAAAATTCCAATTGATATAGAAGAAAGAAGTGATGGCCTCTACCTGTAGGATCATACCCTATGAAGTCCATTTATTAAAGCTTATGTGGGAGATAACATCACAATATTCTCCATTAATCAAGAGAAATATATGATTGAACAAATAAATCATAACATAAACAATTTATGGAAAAATTTAATGCTCATCTAGATCATGATCCAAACCTTGTTCACCGAACCACAAAATAAAAATCACATAATCATGCACCGTACCCTTAGGGCGTTTGCTGGTGTAATAAAGGTATATGTATCAAGAACCTAATAGTATGTTTTATTTAAAAAAATTGTTGTATTTATATATTATAAATATTATTATTTTTTTAATTGATTTTATAATGAATTATAAAAATTAAATGAAACACAAATTTTATGTCTTTAGAAAATATATAGTTTCAATCAGGATGCTCTATTTTAATGATTTTAAATTTTTTTTGAATAAATTATATTTCAGTAAAACATTATTATTAATTTTTTTTATAAACTATAAATTTTAATAATATTTTATGTAGTCAAAAAAAAAATTTTATATGGGTCATAAAACTGCTACTATTAAATAACATGTTTTTTTCAATAAATGTTGATTTTTGATATAATAGTGAAAATTATAATAATTAGATATATTTTAAGATATAATTTATTTTATTTTCAAAATTATAACTTAGAAATCAATTAATGGTGATTTTTTCATAATTTTATAAGATAGTCATATTTTTTTGGTCAACATTTAATACAATATACATATGCAATTTGTGTTATGACATCATCATGATCAAAAAGTGATTTAATATATTCCATAAAATATCCAAAAAACAAAATAAATTTTCCATTTAAAATAATTTTTATTATATTATATTATATTAATTTCATAAACCCTTTATGAATCTTATAAATACTATATTATATATTATGGTTTTAAAATAAATTCATTTTGAACATGATTAATTTCCACATCACCAATTTTCATATTTTAATAAGACATGTTCATAATAATAAAAAATAGTTAAAACCACTTCACTTTGGAAGAAATCATGGGAAAATCATTTTAAGGATTTTGGTTGTAATGCTTTATTTTATAGAGTCCAAAATTTATGTTTGGAAAATAATAAATAACTTCCCATTATTTTCATATATAATACCACCCAATCTCAATTTAATCTTCACAAAATACCCATGGAACATCAATATAATCTTATGTTACCTCTATAAATCCATAATAATGTGCCTCTAAGCTCTCAATAATCTCCTCCCAATCATTTGGAAACACCCTCTCAAGGTATGTCATCCTCTCCTTCTCTTCTTTGTTCAAGCATCTTCATTGTCTTGGGCCTTTTAAATCTCAATTTTTCATGTTAGATTATGTTCATATATATACATATTATTTCTCTTATAATTTACAAGTGATGAGATACCCCTTTCACTTTCATTAATACCTCCCATGATTCATATAGTGTCATTGTTATGCTATTGAAATTATCCTATGATTTTCATCCCAAACATTTGTATTTTTAAATACTCATCCCTATTTTCACTCACATGTATTCACCTAGATATACCTATATTTAATGTATTTGGGATATTCATTTATTTATCACCAAATCCTTAACTGTGGAATTAAATGTGATAAAATATGGTATAATTTTGAATGATCTATCAGGAATACTTATGCATGTAAATGATATGAAAGTGATTGGTGGGGCCAGGATTATATATCCCTCCAATGTATTGGGTAATGTTTTAATCTCATGAGATTCCATATATGGTTATTAGGTGATTATAATAATAACACTATATTATGTTGTCTTGGAGGTTATCCTTGATTTATGTTTATCATTCCATTTTTATGTAGTTTCCACATCCCCATGTTTCCTTTTATGTTATCATCATATATAATGCTTTGATGTTCATGATTATTATTCTCACCCAATTTATTTCCCATTGACTGAAATGTAATACTATGTTCATTTGATTCTATATTTATACCTTTATTGGTATTTATAGTTCAACAATTTATTATGTATGTCCCCAGGTTATCCTATCATGTTTTAAAAGTTCAATGAAATTTTAGAGAACGTTAAAGAAGTTTTCAATAATTTTTTTGTATCTATGTATCAAGTTGATATGTTATGTACCTAATCTCACAATGACACTAGGATTCATGATATGTTTTTACTATTTATGAGTAATTTTATGTAATAAATCATTAAATATAGTGTATTAAATATATGGATTGTCATTATATGGGTAGTATATATACCACATAAAATAAATAAGTGGTGAATATAGTATATGTCTCATGAATGTAAAAGTTACACGAGAAACCCGTACCATTGTGGAAACTTTTGGATTATGACCCCATGAAATAAATAACATAAAATGTTACTTTAAAACCATTAATATAAATATATTCATTATACAAAAAATAAATGGGTAAATATATTAACCACACAAAAGAAATAAGTGGTGAATGTGGTATTTGTCTAACGAATATAAGACTAAGATGAGAAACCCTTACATATGGTCTGATTTACTTTGAACATTTTTGAACATACTATATTATTAATATATATTTATTATAAATCTATTATATAAAAATAACCATTAACATCACTCCATATTAGGTTTATTATAACTTTTATCACCTATTTATATATAATTTTTTGTTAAAATCATTCTTTCGGGTAATAACTACTGCATTTTTCTTATATGTTTTGGTTGGGTAGTTTCAGTCATTGTACTCCAATCTTGGTTATGTAATATCTATATTTATAGAAATGTTATAAATATTATATATATATAAATTATATAGTTATATATAATTGTCCATAAAAGTTAGAGACATAGAAAATGAGTTATACCATTCATGTAGAATGTATTTCCTACATACACCTAAACGCTATTAGTATTTTTTTGATGAATGGAATGAAATAAAAGTAAATAATAATTATAGTTTATATAATAATTATTATATAACACACATAATATATTTTCATAAAATCCATCATTAATACCATTAATGACAAAATAAAATAAAAAATGAATCACGTCTCTTCGTGGAGGTTGTAGTCGACACATATACACATAGGATGTTATCATTTTCTAACTAATTAAAATGTAATAAGGTAGATATGTTATTATAATTATATAAATTTATTTATATAATTATTATCATTAATATAAATATACATTAAATACATCATTATATCCATCCATGAGAGGCAGTGATGGAAAACTAATTACATCAGTTCATGAGACGGTAGTCTTCTATACACACTATCAACATGTTCGTTTTACATTTGATAGGAGAAGAAATAGATAAAATTTATCACACTAACATAAAAAAATATCATTATATAATACATAATTGTGTTATTATATCATCATAGTTTAATTAGATTTTAATGAGGAGGGAGAAGATATAAAATAGAAATGCTCAGTTACCATTGATATCTCTTCTTCGAACAACCTCTTTTTGTTAGTACCAAAAGCTTTTCTATAAGGGTTTTATGATAAAGAAATTTAATATAGGTTGTGATGAGTAAAATATGGAATCTAATTTTTTGGGTATTGTTTGAAGAAAAGGAAAATTAATGTGTGAAAAGGAGAGGATATGGGTTTCCCTTTATAATATGGGGAGAGGACCCACATTAAATATTTAAAAATAAAAACATTTACTGGAATTTTTAACACTCCAAAAGGATTAAAATAGATAATTATGTAATAATAGATGATATAAGTTCACTATGACACTAAATAATATTAATTTTACAATTTTATAGGATAATTTAAACTGTATATTCTTAGATTAATCCATGATAGATATATTTTAAACCTAACCACGATAATTAATTTTTACAGATGTTACTACTCATTATGACCCATTATCAATTTTAAATTGTAATCCAATTTTCTAAATTTAACTCATATAACTGAAAGATTTGTTTTAAAAAATTTAACCCACAAATGCGATGAAAGAACAGTTTTAGAATTGAAAATATTTCAAAAGTATGAAAAGTCTATTATATAAAATTTGAAAATATAATTCAATAAATTGAACTAAATTGGATTAATTATAATATTATTTATCTAATATTACTTTTAAAATAACTTAAATACAAAATGGATCTTTTAAATGTTATAAATGAAAATGCAGTTTTCAATAAAACCCAGTATTTATCACTACTCATCAAAAAAATACATTTTCATAGAATTATGAAAAATTAAATCAAATTATTTTTGACATCCCATTTTAAAAAATTAGTTACATTTTTCAAATAAATTTTGTAATGGTGTTAATAATTAATTTCAAAAATAATTTCGCAAAGTGCAACGAAGCAGTTTTATAGAAAAAATACAGTTTTTAGGAAAAAAATTCTTTTCCCTTAACATGATTTCAATTTTTATTTCTACTCAATTGATAAGTAATAAATTTATTTTAAAATTTTTTTAAAAAATATATTTTTTTCATAATAGTTTTATTCCTATTCATACCTCAAAATTTTTTGGTAAGGATATAATAGCTATAATTATGTAATATATTTCATGGGTCTTCGAACCTCAATCTTGTGTGTCACATATACTATAGAACATAATGATCTTATTATAAAATCTGCTAATGTATCATAACTGATTATATAATTAAAAAAAGCATAAATATTCACCAAAATAATTTATTATTCATCGTTTTAATAATTTAAGTCTATCATAGACTTATCTATTCTTAATCATTTTCTAAAAAAAATCAATTTTGCCATTTCCAATAATGAAAAAGCACCGAGTCAACACAAATAAAAAATTAATATTTATTATGACATAAAAAATTAATTTATATTTATTGGATAAAATTTTATGATATTTTGATTATAATTTTATTTAATACACTATCCCTGGTTAAAATAAAATTTTAATTCACATTTATATCATGGTGATGTGAAAACATTTATGGTATTCCAAAAAAAATACATTTTTACTATTCACCATAAAATCTATTTGTGTAGGAAAATCCAAAATTTTTACCCTAATATAATTTTTAAGTGACTATATAAAAAATTATTTATATTTCATTAATTTTTTTAATATTTATTAATGTTAAATTTAAATGGAATCAAATAATATGTTGAAAAAGCAATTAATGTAGAATAAAAATAGTTTCGATTGTTATGAGTGATTAATTTTATGTCTTTTATTATATATTAATTATTATTTTATTGAAATTTAATAATTTAAAAACTTAATATATTTTTTAAAAAATTTATCCTAATTAAGTATAATTTAGCTCATAAATACATGATTAAGAAAACAATTTTTGTGAAATAATCTTTATGCACTATTATTATAATCTTGAATTAATAAACATTTTAATTGTCTAAAAGCCATTCAAAATTTGTTATAACAATGTTTTGATAATAATACACCATATATATGATGAATTAAAATTTAAAGTAATAATAATAAATATTTTGTAATGTCATTTTAATGTAAAACATATTACTTACACCTATTAAAAATAATGTTTATGTGTAATAAAATTTGTGCATTGAATGTGATAAAAACCCTTTAGAAATTAAATGAACTATAATATAAATAAAAAATATAATATAATTTCTTATTTTAGTGTAGAAATTATATTTAACCATTTATTTAATCATATGATTACTTATAATATCATATGACATCACTTTCAATGGATATCAAATATAGTTTTTTTATTATGAAAACATGTATCATTCTTTGTTATCAATTTGAATAAATTTACCAAAATACTATTTACATTATTATATTGAAATAAAATTTTTAGTAAACATGATGAAGTTATCAAAAAAATTTATATTTGTAATAAGAATCATCAATTCTAAAAAAATTATTAGAAATGAAATAAGTAAATTTTATCGATAAAATTATATTATACATGAACTAAAATATTTCTGAAAAATATGTATTAAAATATGAATGTAATTTATAAGTTTATATAATTAGGAATGAATGATTTTAAATTCACTTATTCTTTAAATATAGTTTTAGAATAAAAATTTATAAAAATATTTATTAAAAATATATAATGTTTATTTCCACCCCCTTTATGAAATTGCATCATCAAAAGTTTACCCATTGAAAAACAGTTATTAATATTTTCTAACATTTTCATGAACCATAATAAGATTACCTAGTATTTTCATAAATATTAAAAATAATAAGGCCATAATATAAAAAAATATACATGAGTGGAAAATGACAATCCTATAGGGTCAAATTAGTTATACACAACCTAGTACTCCAAATCAAAATGTTTTCAATCTAAGGGTTCAAAAAAACAATACCCAATCAAAATTCTAAAAAATAAAAAAAACATTATTGTGATACCAAATGATTTAAACCATACCCTCACTTATAGTTCTAGTGCCTAATATACATACCTTTCTTACATAACTTTAATGAAAAAAACATCATGATCATACTTTGGTATCTTTGGGATCTAGGTGTATATTATTATTTACTCAATATAGTTTATATTTATTCTAAAATAATTATTCACACATGAGTCTCCATTATACATATCCCTTTATAGAAATTTATTTTTAATGTGGAAACATAATAAAAGAGTGATCTCAGACACTCATTAAGGTGTAAAACATCAAAAATGTGACAAATATAAAAAAAAACCATTGATATTATTGTTCAGAAGAGAAATAACCTAATTAATATAATAAATCTTGAAATCATATGGGGTGAAAATGATGCATGAGATAATAATCATAAATCAAGGAATATAAATGGGATGATATTTTATGATATTTAATAATAAAAACATGTAATCAATCATTAAATATTTAATATGAGACAAGATTTCTTAAGAGCATGGTAATCATGATAAATATATAATTTTCTAAAAACATAAGGCATGACATCATAAACATTGGTCAATGATTAGTTCAAAGGAATTCTATTATTATAAAAAATGATAACAATAACTAACCCATGTATAATATTATATAAAAATATATTTGAACATGGCCCATACGGAACATTATGAATGAGGATATCTAAATGTGTACGACACATAATATTATAGATGATGATTGTTTAACCTATCCTGCACCTAGTGATCACATGAGATATGATGTATTTATCAATTTTTTGGTGGGATATATCAGACCCATATATCACATAATTGATAAATCACACAAAGCGTTAAAAGATTATTTCAATCATACATCATATCATTAAACCCTGATGGATGGAATACTGGTTGCACAACAATTTCAAATGGTATTATATAAGATGAAATCAAGAATTAGATTGATGGGTTACAAAAAAATCATTTACCAAAAAAGAATTCAATAATATCATTTAGTGTTTCATTAATGGACATAACTCTATAGGATATATCTCTCTCTGATATACGCATTAAAATTGAAGTGAAATCCTAAATACAATTTTCTTACAGCTTTGTAACATTTTTGTAAAAACAAAGTTATAATTCACATTCAAAATCCAACAAAAAGGGTGAATGAAGTAATTGAAAATAATAATTCCAAAATATGTACCAATAATGTAACAATAAAAATAAATAATGGTAACAAGAATACATGTTGGGTGAAAAACAAAATATATACAGAAGTAACATGAAGTGCCTTTTAGGAGTTTATTTATTTTAGAAAACACACATAAATCAATAAAATGTAACAGCTATTTTTGAATGGAGATAACATGAAATATTATTGGTTCAGAAGAGAATATATATTTTATCTTTTCAAATAATAAAAAATAATATTTCTGGTATGAAAAACCATGGAAATTTCAAATAAAAAATATTCAACAATGAGGAATAGAATTAATCTTAACAAAGTCATATTTTATGAAAAAATAAATACAGAAATGATGACAAATATGACACTAATATGTATTTTTACTATATTAAAATTGATAATACAATTCTAATAATATAATGGAGTAATATATCAATCATATAACAATATGGTAAAACAAGAAAGACTATGACTTATAGAAAAGAGATAGATTTATGAAAATCCCTCATGAACAATGTATAGTTTAAACTATAAATCAAAATTAGAGGAAAAGAGACCATAAATACATAAAAATGTTTATAAAAATTTAATTTTTTGATTTATATTTATATTATTTTAGACTTTTAGGATAATATAATGAATATAATAACAATACATGAAAATAATGGAGACTTGGAAAGAAAACACTTACATGAGTCCCGAATCACTTTTCATATCCTCTAAATTTTAATATAGTAAAATTATATTAATTATTTGCATCATTTATAATTTAACCCCTATTATATAAATTATTAATATTCCATTTTATCCATTTTTTTATTATTTATCATTGAAGTTATAAAATAGTATTATTCTCTTCAGTTTTTTTGAGGTCTTATGGTTTAAAATATCTAAAATAGATTTTGTAGATGCAAGGTCCCTAGTTTTTAGTATGTAACCTATTTTTTTTAATTATATAATATATATTTTTTAAGTTTGTAAGAGTTTTAAGGACTTTAATTGTGTTTTTTTGGGCTAGAGGGAAGGTTCATGGGTGGCACATGAGTTGTCCAAACCGTATGACAACATAGAAGAAACCATGTGGTTTGGGTAGTTTGAGGTAGTGGATTTGGCATGATTGGTGCAATATTTTGGAAACTGTGAGAGGATACCATGTGATGGTAAATATTTGAGGTATTGGCTGATGCACAGTTAGCACATGATTTCCTTAACCTTGCGACTAAACCATGCACGAGTAAAAACCACCCCCTTAAAAAGTGGATTTAGGTCGACCTTAAATTTTAATTCCTTATTCATCCTCCTATGATGAACTAACTTTGGATTTTCTTCTCTAAATGTCAAGGAAGGTTCTTCAATTGATTTTAATGTGATCCGAAAGCTTCACTTGGTTATTTGAAATAAATTTCTCATGGTAAGTCATCATTCTTGAAGTTTTTCTTAGATCTAATTCACCCTCTTATGTTTTTCTTAGATCTATGCCTACTATGGGTAGAACTAAGGTTTTGGATTCCAAATATGGCTATTTTTGGTCTTTTATGTGATATGGGAAGATATCTAAGGTGGGTTCATGGAGATTTATCCCATTTTTGGTTAGTGTTCTTCGTATGTTTATCATTTTTACCAAAACCCTTGAGGTAGGTGGCTTCAATATCAAATAATATTGATATAATTTATTGAATTAGTTTAAAATTGATTTAATTGTTTGCAATTGGTTGTGAAATATTGGTGAAAATCTTGCTATAAATCTTATTTAGTGATGATTTCTGGTTTTTGGTGAAATTATAGAATTGTGGAGATTTGTTGTGAAAAATGATTTGGTTTCATGATTTTAAAATGTTAGTTTTAAAGTATGGATTTTATATATTTTTGAAATGAATTTTTTAAAAAAATGGTTTTCAATAGAAATATTATTTTATTGAAATGGTTTTGGCATATTGGTACTGACATGGTTTTGTGCATACTTAGTGTGTGTGTGTTCATATTTAATTTCTAGGGTTTGGTTGAAATATTACCCTGTGGTTGGTGAAAAAGATGTAATGGAACATGAGATATTATTACCTTATGATGACTTGGTAGATCGATGAAAAACCACTCATGAGTAAGGAATTTTCATCATGATTCATGCATGGTTGTTATTGTAGATATGTGGAATAGAATGGTTATTCCCAAATTGAACTTGTTAAGTGGTATTAAATCAAGGTTTGGTTGTTTTATTAAAAATAGATTTTTATGGAAAATTTGGTTCCATGAAACTTTTTTATTTTGGGTTATAAACTATTTTAGAACTTGTTTATATTTAGTTATGATGTATTTTGGAAATTGTTGTATATAAACTATTATATATAAATATTTCTAACTTTTCTATCTGAGTGTCATGAGTAGAGAAGTCATTGGGGAAACCAACTAATTTTTAGTACTCACCCCTTCTTTATAACTTTAGTGATTTTGCATATGTCAACTACCAAGATATGGAAAAAGGTAAAGTATCACATGTCTTTAGCACTACTTCTTGATACATGGGCAGTTTGGTGATGTTGGAGCATAGAGCTTGTAGAGCATGGAGTCTTGTGGTCATCTTGGAGTATTAATTTTTATCTTCTTCTATTTACTTTGATGTTATTTTGGATTCCATTGTACTATACTTTGGTGGGTTTGGATATAAAATAATTGGTTTAGTGGTCTTTATTTTTATCATCATCATATAGTGGTTAGTTTGGTTTAGTTTTTTTGGATTAATTATTTTATTCTAAAAGTGTAAATCATCCCTCACATGTTTTTAAACCCTTAAAAATTTATTTCTAGTATTTTTCATTTTGGGGATGTCACTTAAGGCCAAGTAATACCTCACTTTATTCTCAAGACAATGATACTGGGTGATATGTTACAAATGATATCAGTTTTGTTCAGTCCAAAGTCTATATGAGAAAAATGGCTGTGTGAGTCTTGGAGTTGAATTCATTCTTATCTACTATATAGGATGGAATATTAGAAAGGAGTCGGACTATCAAGAAATGAAATGTAGAGCATAAAAACATGTATCTAACCTTTTTATTTTGATCTTCAAGTTACCAGGGAGTCGGGTACATAAGTGTTTTAGAGACACTTATAGGATTTTCAATCTCATTGTCATGGGTTTAAACAATGAGATGAGAATGACTTGCATTAGATGAATGACTTCCCACTATGATTTTTGACTTCATTTTGATTAATCACATATGATTTGGTGCAATATGTTACTTTTTAAAAAAATTTGAAATTATTTTCAAAAGAAATATTTTGAAAACACACATGATTGTAGTATTTTGAAAATATTTTTATTTTCAAAAGTAATTAGAAATGTTTAAAAAATAGTTAATCATGGAAAAGGGTTGATTTTTTGGAATGAAATGTATTGATAGTTGATGTGTTATTATTTTAAATGCTAAGACTGAATTTTATAGAGAGTTAGAGTAATTGAGTTGTAGTTTGTTTAGAAAATGGAACCTGGTAGGCATCGTCGAAACCAACCAAAATAAGCTGTAGAGAATGTGGTTACACCTGATCCACAGGTGAACTAAGAGATAGTTTAGAATATCATCTGAGCTCTTTAATTTTTAGACACATGGAACTGGAGGGATACACCAAGACACGTTTCTCATTCCGTCTAGTTTCAAAAATAGAATCCACCCATATTGAGGGGTGATTCTAAACTAGAAAAGGATGATGTGTGGCTAAATTGGATGAATCGTATCTTCGATTTAATCAGCACACCCATGAAGCTGAAATTCAATATATAAACGAATAAGATCAAGGATCATGCATGCCAGTGGTGGGATATAGTAGTGTATGCTCGAGTAGATCAAGGCATTAGTTGGGATGATAATGAGGAATTTTTCAATAGAAAATTCTATCCTCACATGTTTAATATTAAAAAAATGATAGACTTCTTCAGACAGGGGATGAAAAATTTATCTACCACTGAGTATGCGACTAAATTCATGAATTGAGTGCACTTTTCACCTGAGGTTGCTGCCAGTGCATCCTTGAAGACATGTACCTTTGAATTGGTGATGAGATAGGATATTCACTTGAAGGTAGTTGTGCTCTATATTATGGACTATACAGTGATGGTAAATAGAGAGATAACGGATGAATAAGATATCGTAGGCGCTATGGGAGGAGGAAGTATCATTATACCCCTGGAAAATGGTGGGAACTCAAATGTTCGGAGCAAGTGGAAGAGGGACACCTACTTCTAGGGTGGGAGAAGAAATTATAATCAGATATTTGGATTAGTAAAGACTCTTTCAAGGCCCATGAAAAAGGGGGATGTTTCCAATGTGGTTCCTTCAAATACATGAAGTGGGAATGTAAAAAACCACCAAGATAATGCCATAATTTCAAAAATTTGGGACATGTTAATGAACTATTTTTGCAGTTCTCCAAGTTCAAGTGCTCGGGAAACTTCTCAGGTGTCACAAGAATTGTATGCCTTGATGGGTCGAGGATAGAAGAATCAATCTTATTAGTAGAATAGATTTATCCATGGTTATTCTTAGAATACCATGACTCCTCAACAAGGGAAATATCAGAAAGACAATAAGGAGTAGAGTGCAACGATGAAACAATTATTTAGAGATAATAAGAATATTGTAGATGATCAAGCTGGACCATCAATAGTGAGAGGTATGATTCTTTTAAATTCTACCCCTATGAAAGTGATATTTAATACTAGTGCATCACATTCCTTCACTACTTCTCATGTTTTTTATATTCATATTTTCAAAAATGAGATTATACCTTCTATGATAAAACTTTAAACTCCTCTAGGTTAAAGAGAATGTTGATCCTTTCTATGTAGAATATGTTATATAACTATTTATGGAGTTGAGATGAAATTGGACTTCTCGGTACCAGAGATAGATTTCTATTTTGTAATATGAGTTATGTATTGGTTGACAATATTCAAGGCTCACATCAAATGTGGTATAAGAATAGTTAAGTTCATAACTGAGGATGGCATCGAGAATATATTTAAAGGAGATAGCATTGTGAAGACAAGAACAATGGGCTTGCTAGAACTAGAAGTGGAAATGATCTATTACTAGTTGGAGTTGTTGAATTTGGCATTGATGTAAGAGATCAAGGATGACAGTTTCCAAGTAGTCGTGGATCAGTTTCTAGATCCAAGAACTTATCAGTGTTACCAACGATAAGGGAAGTGAAGTTTATGATTGATATCCTTCTGGTGACCAATCCAATCTCACTTCCATCTAATCAAATGGAACAAGAAAAATTAAGGTAACTAAAAGTACAATTTGAATAACTACAGAGAAAGGGTTTCATTCGACCGAGCACATATCTATAGGGAGAAATAATCCTATTTGTAATGAAATCTAATGCAACTATAAGGTTGTGTGTAGATTTTCATAATATTAACCATGTTATGATAAAAAATATATATCCAATTCCAAAAAATAATGACCAGTTTGATCAATTTATGGGGACTAAGTGGTTCTCTAAAATTGACTTGCGATCAAGATATCACCAATTGCATGTTCTGGAGGTTGATATTCTAAAAACAACTTTTAGATGTAGATATATCCATTATGAATATGTGGTAATGACTTTCAGTCTTACAGATACACCATTAGTATTTATGGAATTGATGAATTAGATATTTTAGAGATATGTAAATTCTTTTGTTTTTGTGTTTTTGGATGACATATTGGTGTATTCAAGGATAGGGAATGAGGATGAGAAATAGTTGGTGATAGTGTGGAAATATTGAGAGACCATCATTTGTATGACAAATTATCAATGTGTGTTTTTTGGATACAAGAAGTATGCTTTCTTGGACATGTAATTTCTGAAAAACGTGCCTGTGTTTATCCAGACAAGATAAAATATATTGTCTCTCGGAAATCACCAAAGAACATCTTTGAGATACAAAGATTTCTTGGTATCTCTAGTTATTATCAATTCTTTGTTTAGGGATTCTCATGATTATCATTTCCTATGATAGCCTTGAAAAAGAATAATGTTCTATTTCAATTGACTAAGGAATTCCAAAAATCATTCCAAGAGTTGAAAGTTGATCTTACATTAGCACCTATCCTGATTTTTCTCAAAATTAGAATAAGGGTATGTGGTGTATTATGATGCATCGGGTACTGTGTTGGGGTGTGTTCAAATGAAAGGATACCAAGTTGTGGAATATGCATCAAGTAATATGAGGATGCATGAGAAGAATTACCCCACACATGATTTGGTGTTAGCTAAAGTTATGAATTCCTTGAAGACTTGGTGTCATTACCTATTTGGTGAGAAATTTACTATGTTCACAGATCATAAGATCTTGAAATATATTTTGTCACAAAGGAATTTGAATCTGTGGAAAAAGTAGATGGATAGAGTATCTACAAATGTTTTAATTTGATTGATGTATACACTAGTAAAATGAAATACTATGGTAGATGTATTAAGCAAAAATTCATATGCTCAGATGGAAAAAGAACCTTCAGACTATCGGTAGTTGATATCAGTCCTAGCCAATATACATGTGGAATGTGAAGACTGAGGTGATGTTGTGGTTTTATTTTCTGTTTCTATAGTTCATATTTTGATGAATATGGTAAAAGTGGTATAGACATCCAATGTTGAATGTGTTAAAATGAGTTTAAAACTCAACGGTGTGGAGAACATTGAGAGATAGTGGGTGGATGGGAGTTTAGTGTTGTGGTTCCGGAATTAGATGGTTGTACCTATGGATTGTCAGGTGAAATTTCTTAGTGATTATCATCATTAATGAGGGGTTGTTGATCTCGGAATATAGATTATGTGTAAGGGTTTTAAAGCACAGAGTCAGTTGAGTGGCCTAAAAAGGAAAGTGGTTGATTTCATTTTAATATGATTAACTTGTCAACAAGTTAAGGCATAAAAGCAGCAACCAGTAGGTATGTTGTAGTATTTACCTTTCCCAGTGTGGAAATGGGAGAAAATAACAATGTAATTTTTCATAGGTCTCCCATGAATGATTAAAAAACATGATTTTATATGGGTGATAGTGGATTAACTCACAAAGTTGGTTCATTTCATCTTTATTCGGGAAACTCACACGATAGAGGATCTTCCCAAAATCTATATCTAAGATGTGGTAAAAGAAAGTACATACCAGTTTTGATCATATCAGATAGGGTTATGATGTTTATGTATTGTTTATGGAAATCCTTATAGAGATCCCTTGGGAATCATTTGACTATGAGTACAATGTATCATCCTCAGACACATCGATAATATGAAATGATAATAAAAATGTTGAGAGACATGTTGTGGGCTTGTGTAATTGATTTTAGTGTATCATGGGAAGAGGACATAACCTCAGTGGTGTTCTTATATAACAAAAACTAACAGGCCTCGATATATATGGCTACGTTTGAATAATTGTATGGGTTTCCTTGTTGTTCACCACTGTCTTGGGTAGAAACAGGTGATACTTCACTAATTGGGCCGAACCTTGTTTAGAAAACAATATAGAAGATTTAGTTGATTAAAAAGATAATGGAGATGACTCAGAGTCAAAAGAAATCAAATGAGGGTCATCGTCGAAGGTACTTTTTATTTTTGGTGAGTAATAATGTGTTCTTATTGATTTTTATGAGGTTTGGTCATTGAAATTTTGGGAATTGGGGAAATTTATATCCTTGATACATAAGAACTTTAGAGATACTAGAAAAAGTTAGATATGTGGAATATCGGTTGGAATTTCCACCACAGTTCAATATAGTGAATAATGTGTTCCATGTATCATAGATAAAAAAGTATCAGTATGATCCTGACCATGTGATCAGATGGGATCACATTGACCTTGAGCTAGATGCTTCATTGGTACATATCTCAACGTGAATTGTAGAAAAGAAGCAGAATGTATTGCATGGAAAAATCATCAATCTAGTACATGTTTTTTGGTAACATGGTCATGTTTAGGAAGATACTAGGTAACACGAGAATGAAATGAAATAGAAATGGCCACAACTCTTTCAAGACACCAATGGTTTTCTACTTTATAGGGAGGGAAAGACCAATGGTGAAGAGAATGTAACACCCCTATTTTCTAATAAGTAACCCTTTATTTATGATTTTAAGTATATAATGTATATAGTTCATGTTTGGAAGAGTTCGGAGAACTTTAATTGTGTTTTTATGGCTAGAGGGAAGGCACATAGGTGGCACCTAATTTTCCCAAACTGTGTGACAGCCTAGAAGAAACTGTGTGGTTTGGGAAGTTTGAGGAAGTGGATTCAGAATGCTTGGCATAAGGTTTTAGAAACCTTGCAAGGATACCATTCAAAGGGACATATTTGAGATAGTTTATAACACTCAATTCATTCATGATTCTCCTAATAGTGAGACTAAACCGTGCATGGGTCAAAACCAACTCCTATAAAAGTGGATCTAGGATGGCCTTAATGTTTAATGACTCATTACTCCCCATATGAATCCCTAACTCTGGATTTTTATTGTACAAATGTTAAGGAATGGTTTTCCATAAATCCAGAGGTGATTTAAATGCTTCGCATGGTGATTAGAAGCCTATTTATCACGATAAGTCATCATTCATGATCATTCTTGGTGTTTTCCTTAGATCTACTTCTACCCTATTCTCAATTTCTCAGATATGCATTTCTTGTGGGTGGATCTATGGTTGTGGACTCTAAATATGGTTAGTATTGGTATTTTTTATGAAAGGGGAAGATATCTAAGGTAGGTTCATATAGATATAACTCGGTTCTGTTATATTTCTTCATCCATTTGTTGTTTTCACCAAAACCCTCAGGGTAGGTGGCTTCACTCTTAACTCCTATAACTATAATAGATTGGATTAGTTTTAAAATTATTTAATTTTTTTAAATTGGTTGTTAAATCTTGGTACAAATCATGTTATAAATCTTCGTTAGTGATAATTTATGGTTTTTGGTGAAATTGTGGAATTATGAATATTTATTGTGCAATGTGATTTGGTTTCTTGAATTTAAAATTTTAGTTTTAAAATATAGATTTTATGGAATTTTGAAATGGATTTTTAGAGAAAGGGGTTTCAATAAAAATGTTGTTTTATTGAAATAGTTTTGGTATATTGGTATTGACATGATTTTGGGCATACATGGTGTGTGTGTTCATATTACATTTTCAGGGCTTGGTTGAAACAAGACCTTATGGTTGATGCCAAAGCTGTAAGGGCTCCTGGGATGCATTTACCTAGTTATGACTTGGTATATTGATTTGAAACCTCTCTTTAGTATGGAACTTTTATCATGATTCATGCATGGTTAGTACTGTGGATATGTGGAATAGAATGGTTATTACCTAATGGAACTTGAGAATTGGTTTTAAACCATGGTTTGGTTGTTTTATTAAAAAATAGATTTTTATGAAAAAATGGGTGGCATGGTGATTGTTTATGTTTGGTTATAAACTATTTTAAAACTTGTTTATATTTAGTAATTAACTATTTTGGAAATTTTTATATATAAAATATTTTATTTAAATATTTCTAAATTTTATATCCTAATGGCATGAGTAGGAAATTCATTGGGAAAAACCTACTAAGTTTTTGTACTCACCCCAACTTTGGCACTTTGGTGCTTTTGAAGATGTCATTTACTAGGACATGGGAAAAGGTAAAGTATCACACATCTTTTGCACTAATTCATGATACTTGGGTTGCTTGGTGACGTTGCAGCATGATGGTTGTGAATCATGGAGTCTTGTGGTCATCTTGGTGTTTTATTATCCAGCTTCTATTGTTTACATTGAAATTAGTTTGGCTTCCATTGTACTACACTTTGGTGGGTTTTGATATAAAATAATTGGTTGAGTGGTCATTATTTTTATCAAGCATCATATATTGGTTTTTTGAGTTTAGATTTATTTGATTAGTTATTTTATTATAAAAGAAAAAATCATCCCCCATATGTTTTGAAACCCTTCATAATTTATTTCCAACCTTTGACATCTTGGGGATATCGCTTAAGGCCTAGTAACATCTCACCACCTTCTTAGGTAATGAGAACGGTGGGATGTTAAGGTATATTTATAATAGTCAACGATCAATTTTTAGTTGATCCATAAGATAAAACAGAGTTAAGGTATATATTTTATAACATTATATAGGTACATTAATTCAAAAGGTCATTAATGGTTTAGAAATCAGAGGATCTTCTTCAATAATCTTATTTTTATGCTTTATAATGATTATGATTGTTTATTTTAATTTAATTATTATGATATATATATTTTACAATTAATGAATTTTAATCATTAATTAAATTAAATATTAACATTATATAGAATAATTTAATTATTTTTTGTGAATTTATATAAAATATATATGTCTAAGAAAACATAATCGTTCACTTAGGATGTGTAAAACCACAATAGTGAGTTATGTTTTTCAAAAATAGGTCAAAATAATGGATATCCCAATAAATATTTATATATTATAAAAAATTATATGATAATAAATATTTTATTTTTTGGTTACTTTTAATGAATAATTTTATTATTGAATAGATCAAGATAAGAATTGAAACACAAATGCATGGTTTTTGAAAACAATATTTCATTATATTAATGATTTATGAAAATGAGTTTTATGAGAGGAAAAATTGAAATACCATCATTCATGAATCAAAATATTTAAAATAACCTGAAAATTGAACCACAATATCAAATTAAGAATATATTTAAAATATTTTTATGGTAATTGATCAAAAATAATAATGTAGAAAGAGGCTTGTAAACCCTTACCTTTCTCTTTGAGTTTCCTCCATTAGATTGAGTCCAAATACGTTTAAAAATATAATTCTGTATATAGAATATATTTATTAATATGAAAATGTGTTTTTACATACTCTTTTGGAATAATGTAGATAAAAACAAGATCTTTATTTGTGTTTTGGAAATGGTAAATTGAATCCCCTTTTTAGGAAATATTCTATTTAATTTAATCAATATTCATTCTATAAGTGTTACAATTGTTATTTTGAAATTGAAAATCACTCAAAAATTGGATATATATGTTTTTCCAAAACAAAAATGGACTTAATATGAGGTTTAATGATTTTTATTTATTACTTTGTAAATAAATGTTTTCACATAATACCATTTAAATTTTTTTTTGAAGGTTATTTTTGAAATTTTAAATAAAAAATATCTATATGGCTATGAAATTCCATTTTAAAAATTTTAAATTATTTCTAACCTATTATTTTCATCCTCGAAAATCATAAACCACCATAAATCCTCAATAAAATTTCACTTTAAATATTTTAATCATTATATTTTTTACTTTTCACCTAGTTCAAAAAGTGTTATGTCGATACTATGTACTAATTTTATGTAATTTTTAGTATATTATCTTATGTTACATGTTCCATAGGTTAAATGGATTGTTAGTCCATATTTATATATGATGATGTCAGAAGTGATTGTTTAGGAAAATCCATTGAATTCACCCTAAGATATCATTGGTGCGATCATACTAAAAATTAAGTCCACTTAATCAAATTAATATTATATTATTTAAAATTTTACCTTTATATCGAATTATATAATACAAGTAAAAACAATTTATATCAAAAAACATCATCTTTTACTAAAGTGGTTAATTTTATGTATATTATTATATCTTAATTATTTTTTGATTGATTATCAATAATTTATACATTTTTAAAATATAAATCTTATTAAATCAACTTCCTAATTAAGTTGAATTTATCATTTAAATACATAATTGAAAAAATAGTTTTAGTGAAATAAATATTATTCACAATTATAACACAATAATTTCAATGACCATTTTTATTTTCGAATAAAACTACATTATCATGGTTTTATTACTATTTTTTCATAATAAGACTATATATATGTATGTTGAATTACATTTTCATATTAAAATAATAAATATTTCGTAATGTCATTTTATTATAAAAAATATTACCTAACATATTAAAATAATATTTATAGAGTAAAAAACATGTATATAAAAATGATAAAATAATTTTGAAATTAAATAAACTATATTATAAATAAAAAATAATTTTAAAATACTACTTGAGTGTGAAATTTATTTTTACCCGTTTATTTTATCAAATGTTTCACATAAAATGTCATGTAACATCACTTTTAATGTTTATATGTTTGAATTTAATTATAGTGAAAATATGTATTTTTGTTTTGTAATAATTTAATTATAATGACTTAATTTCCATTTAAATGACTTTATGAAAATAAATTGTAAATAAAATTAATGTAGTTATAAAATAAAATTATATGTGTAACATAAATCATGAATTTAACAAACGTGATTTAAAAAAAAAATTAAATATTAATATACATAAAATTACATTATACTTGAATTAAAATTTTATGGTAAACGTGTATTTAAATATGAATTTAAAATTTATATTCATTGAATTATGAATTAAAGAATGCAAGTTACATGGTTATACATATATATTAGAATAAAAATTTATTAAAAATATTTACTAAAACTTTTAGATGTTATGACATCATAGTTGATGAACATAATGAGATAATTGTCATCATAAATCCAAATATTTGACCATTTGCAAATGGGGAAATAAAAAATAAAAAATATAAACAAACTGATTTTGAAAATGTAACCCAGAATTATCCCATTATGAAAAAATAATCTGATTAGACTTTTATTAGAGATGAGACTGAATATAATGATTTATGGGATAAATTGAATACTGATATGATGCCAGTTATATTCTAGTAGCCTAAAATCTAATCATATTTTATTGGTGAAATCATTGAGGAACAGTACATAAAATTCCTCAATAATAACCTGTAGGCTACATTCAACCACCTTAGATTCTGATGCTTTATTTATGTTGATTATTTTTTCATCTAATGATTATTGATGAATAATAATGATAAGTGGACCACAATACTCTACCTGTAGTGTATAACCTGATTTCATGAAAAAAATATGATAATATATGATGTGTTTTTGTGGTTAGAATTTGGATTAATTTATGAATCATTAAAAAAACGTCCCCTGTGTACACATAGAAGGATATGGGTGGTATGGTTAGCTACATTTTTCTTCTTTTTTATTACCAGGGTGACATAAGAGTTAAAACCTACCTATTTCATCAAATCAGTTCCATGAGTTAGTTTAAAATATTATCACTACATGTGGTTCCACAAATATTAGGTGTGGTAATACCAAATATTAATCTCAGGTGGGGGAAATCACTTTCTCTAAATCCTAAAAGAGACTTCCCTAGTGGGATCATTCAATTTATTGGATACCTCCAATGGATACAAAAATAATAAAAGTACAATAAATCCCATAGAAGTTAAAAATTGTTAATAAAAATCCTCCGATAATAGTAATTTCTCCTTAATCAACATTTTTAAATGATACACCACATACATCACTCATTATAATATGACACCATGAAGCATGAAGAGTTTTAACCATAGTTATACTACCACATGTGAAAACCTATCCCAAAGGTATGTGGTTATTGTTCACCATACCGATTACTTATATTTCATCAAAGTGAGAAATATTTATCATAAATACACCTACTTTAAGGAAATAAATATTTTAAATCATGTATATATCCCAATTTTTGTCTTATAAAAGTGCTCCTATACCTATTTTATATTTGGTGGTTGTTAGAGGATATTCCCTTAAAAGTTTTTTGTTATGAGGAGTCACCTACATAACCACAATGAGAACATATTGGTAACAAATTAACATTACATAAGGGCCATATAGTTATATATACCTTTAATAGATCAACAACATGTGTTGAGGATGATGATACACCTTCTGGTTACTTTAAAATCTATATATCCCTAAATTTTATTGATTGTAATGATGACATGGTTCTCATAGAGATTTTACTAGTGATTATTATTCATAATATTTCTATTGGAACTTTAAAATTTGATATTTTTGAAGATCTTGTCATGGATTATGTATCTATGAAAACCATCACTCATATGGATATACATGAAGAAATAATTTCTGTAACACCCCAAGCTTCTACGGTATGCTTCTTTTTGAATAATGTGATAGAATGTGTTGTACGCAACCCCGAGTTCTAACACACCATAACCAATCACACTAGCCGTTATGAATAGTAATACATAATTTTTGAAATTTAATAAATTATATCTCTCAAAATGGACTTCATTTTTGAATTCGGAATATCGAAATAATCCTAGGGTGAAATTTTGGTACTTTTCGGATAACTTTCATATTTTGATGAATAGTAAAAATTACTAAATTTTAATTAAAAACAACTTTTTAATCAAAATAATTAATTTTAATAAATTATGAATTTGAGTAGTTTTAAAGTATATTTAGAATATATTTCTACCATTTAATTCAATGTTTGCCGTTGTACATAATTTCAGAATTAAACCAGACATAAACAAGTGCCAATCTTTTGATAATTATTATCTCTTAAAAACACGCTTTTTTGTTTTAACAACGGGAATTAATTTTACATTAATTTCTGCCACTTCTGTGTTTTGAATTTGGAAAAATGGATTCCATATTTGGAATCAGTATGTCCAAATTCTATAAATAGGTAATTTTTATTTTTAGACATTTTGGATAATTACTTCAGTAAATATTTTATTTACCATGGTTAAAGGGTAAATCCGGTAAACAAGGGTTAAACAATAATATTATAATAATACTAAATTACCCTAAAACGTGTCTTAACCCTATTTTTTAATACATGGTCGACCATGGGAATCTTTGGGTCGATTTTGGGACCCCATAGATCAACTTGTAAGTGATAGGGACACTTTATTTTAATTAAGTTAAAATGAATACAAAAATGACACAAGCATATATCTTTTAGAAAAATAATTGTTACATAGGGTTATATATGTTGGAAATTAGACTATAAATATTCAATAGAACTATAAAAAGATTTCCTAAATAATGATACTTTATTTATAATTTTTAGACAATAAATAATTTAATTAATTTATGACACAATGGTGATGCAGTAATTACCATAATAGTGAAAAATTGGAATAATTGATATTATAAATACCCAAATAAATATAATTTGAAACTTTTATTGAATTAAACTAATTTTATAAGTTAATATGACATATTATTATTGATTTAATAACTTTTTTTGAAGTAATCATTCTGTTATGTGTTTCAAAAAAATCAACTATTTAATAGTGTCAAATTTGACATAAACGATTTTTTAAAACAAATATTATATTATTAATTGATATTAAATTCCTAAAAATCTATGGTTCCGAAAAAAGACTTATATAATGATAGGTGTATCATTAATGAACCACTTGGGGGGTCACTTGGATGTATATGGTAAGTTTATTAACCATATAATATAAAAATACAAAGAGACATTGTAAAAGTGAAACTAATTAACTAAGAGTTAATACTTAAAGATAAGGTTAATATAATAACCCAAACCTGTCTCAATTCTATTTGTTGAGTGGTTTTCGACCAATCCCCACCTTAACCTTTAAATAATCAACTTTGGAGCCATTATAAACCGAATATGAATTTATTATAAATTAATATTTCTAGCTTTTCCAAAGATTCCCCTCACCCCTCTTATAAAAGGGAACTCCTCCTTCTCATTTTTCACACCTTCAAAGCCTTTTGGTTCGGCCAAACCCTGCCCAAATAGTCTCCCAACTTCACCCACTACAACCTAGAGGCCTTAGTTTGATCAGAAATCCAACCTAAGGAGCCCTTTTGATCAAATCAAAAGGAAGAACCCGAAGAAGAGGTAATGATTTCACCACCCTTTTCCATGTTCCTTTCTTCTTCCACTTCTTCTTACTTTGTTATTACCATTATAAAATAATAACTCCAGTATCATATATATACTGTGATTTTATTATAAATATGGTACAACCATATTCAGTATTCTCTCCACCCTTTGAATAACATGTCACCATACGTGCGTACGTATGGCTTACCGTCTCCACGTCGTGGTGTAATTGTTATTTCAATATATTATTATTTTGGATGGGTATAATAATGATGTGTAACTAATTTAAATAATAAATATAACATGATAATGATTCTGTATATATGAAATAAAATCCAATTATATATTATTTTAATATCAAAAGGATGATATTGTCGCTCGTGCGTACGTACAGACTACCGTCTCCACGAATGCGATGAGATTCATTCTCCATCATATCCATTCAAGTATAATTATCATTTGAAGATTTAAAAATAATGTTTAATAACTTTATATCATTCTGAATATGAATAATATACAACCTATCCATGAAAAATATTTCTTACGTAACTAAACATATAAAAGAAAACGAGTAAGTTAACACCAGAAACGACAGCAATTCTAAGATATTATTAACAAAGCAATGTTAAAAGATCATATAAGATATCATATTAATGTATATGATTCATGAATAATTTAATAACAATTATTTAAACATTATACAGGAGGTTAACCTACCCCCAACCAAGGAAATGTACAAGGTAAGGGGTTTCTAATCTCACTCTTAATTTCTTGAGAATTCCATTGTTCACCACTTATTTATTGCATGTGGTGTATGTGTACTGCCCATGATTGTATTAATTATGTAATATACTTTTATTTATGTGTATTTACATCATCATTTTATGATCCTTCTTTCATGGGTGCATGTTTCATAAGTTACCAAATCGATAAGGGAATTTGAGATTTCAATTTCCACTCATTCTGCTTTACGCATACTTCATTGATTATTTTAATCCAAGATTATGTGTGGAATCACTATTCATTTGATTATTTCATAATTTCCACTCCCCTTCCTGTGGATATACTATTGATACACATAATCACTCCATTGATAATTTCTCAAGTCATCGATATGAATTTGATGAGACTAATTTTAACTCATTCTCCATTTGTTGAGTTAAACATCCAATTCATTGGAGTTGTTATTACAATATGATGTGTTAGTGTATTTTGATTGTTTTAAACTGAATATCCTGTCATATTTACTGTATTTATATTTTTCACACATAAATATGTCTTTTATTTGTCCTTAACCTAAGGATACATACTTTATGAGAGATTTCATCTCAATTTACATTCCATTGAGACTTCTTTGTTGTTATACACCAAATCACTTTTATGTGGTGTATATAATGTAATTTGACATAGTATATCATGAATCCATTTATTCTCATGATATTAAAAAGTGTTTATTACCTCAATTGTTTTGTATTCAAGTGTCTGTCTTTTGGTTAGAAACTCTAAATAAAATACCTTTTTTAAATGTTTTAAAAGACCGATTCATCTAAATCTTGCTCATTAATGTCCATGTTTTAAAAATGCTTTTAAGGATTTATTTATATGGACATTAAAGTTTTAAAATTAAAACTCATTTTTAAAGTTTCAATGTGGTATGGGACACTTTGATTCAAAAATCAATTTTTAAACGGCTTCTTGAAAAATAGTGTGACTTTTAAATGATTTCAAGAAAAGGGGGACATTTCTCTCAAATAGTTTTGATTATTATTTTCATCTATGTCAACATCCTTCATTATTATTGATTAAGGTTAATGTGATACAATACAATCTTTCATATTGTATCGAATAAGTTATGTTTGACTGTAGATGTGCTATTTTTATACAATTCATGGTTTGCGGTTAAAGTATTAACATTTCGTATGCTAGTTTTAGTACGAATGTTTATGTTATGTTTAAAATTGTTCATATGAGAATGCATTGGACATAATAAGTGACGGGTGGAGCCTGCTATAGCTCCAAGATTCATCGGTAGGTCTCATGAGACAAACTAGTGTCTTGGCACAAGGACTTGGAAAAATATTATTTGTAGTCTTGGCACGAGGCCTTGGCTATGTGGTTATGATAGTCTGGAATTATGCATTCCACCATTATGAAAGTGGTTATTGATATTGCATGTGATCATTCGACTAGTAGAATATCCATGTGAGTAATTAAATGTAATTATTTTATTTTATCTTTGCCATTTTATGCTGAAGTTAAAGTTTAAAAGGCTTTTGTTATAAACTGCCTTGAGTGTTTATGCTTATCTATGAAAGATTCTGCTATAATGTTATCCTTACTGAGCATCTGAGCTCACCCCTTTCAATGTTTTATTTTTCCCAGGATTATGAAGAGGTAATTTATGAATGACCTATAGGGATAGTATGAGGGGATATGAAGCCAAGATGTTGTTGTAGTTTTTTTACCTTATGATGTAATGTAAGAATTATGAATATATCTAGTGTTTCCAAGGATACTAAACTAATCGGTCTTTCGAGACTAGATCTTTCTTGTGATCATGCCAATGTTATGTAATAATGTACCGACTCTTGGTAACTAGGGTCGGGGCGTTACAGTTGTTATCAGAGGAAGTTTAGTACAAATCTTGGAAGCTATATTTAGATAAACTCTGATTAGAGCACGTAGACCTAAGATGAACTTTGAGTATTAGTATAGAAGAACTTCCTATAATTTTGGTATTTTAGAAGATTTTGTGTGTTTTCTGAGCAATACATCCCTGTCTGGATACGAGCAGGTAGAGGTGTCTCTGGCACAGATGTACCTAGGGGTAAAACCAGAAAACACCGCTTTGAGCTAGACTCGAACGGGAACTGGTGCACGAAAACGGGCCTGGCTGCACTCATGGTTACGACACTCCCCGGGGATATGATTTGGTAAATTCACAAGATTAGTATAAACCATTATTAAGGGAATACAAAAAATTCCCTAAGAATATATGTCGGCAAATAGATAGTGGATAACCTAGATTTTAATATAGGGTATCCCATGTTAGCATATATTGTTCAATTACAAGATTATCCTATTATTTCTATTTTTTACATTCTTATTAGATAAGTATTCAAAAACCCTAATTGTATTTTCTTTTGTTAGTTGAAACATGGAGGGAGAAAGATCACGAACAACTCTTCTCTCTCTTCTTGAATAACTACTTAAAATTATTATCCAGAAGTCATGCACAGATGATGTTGAAACTTTTTAAAATGTCCAAGTTACATGCAAACAACATTATGAGACATACAATACCTCTAGCATTGCACGATTCTTTCAAGGATCAAGTACCAACTATGGGATAATGTTGCGCTCTCAACTTTCATACCACGCTAAGTGTGGGATGTACCATCAGGGTCTTTTCAAATTATTCACTTTATCTCAAAATTACAATGCACTAAATGATTTTCTAGATGCTGTAGAAGAGGGAGACCTTCGAGCAGCCTATATGTATCAAATTATATATTTATGTCTTTTGGGATATACGAAAACTGATTTACCAAAACCTTATTTTGAAATATTTGAAGATGAATCAGTGATAATTTTTCTAAAAAAACATGTTAAAGACGATGTCTCAAAATTATATATAAGAAATAACTATTTTTTTATGATTCATCGATGCTTCCAACGATATAATCCAAGATGGATGAGGAGTTTTTGGGTAAAGTAAGTAGATGATTTTGAAAAATTCCTGAGGTACCATTGTGACACATGAACGCATTCTACCAAAAGGAAAATCTGCCTTATCTCTCCAGAGTTCATGTTGTGATCCACATATCTCTAGTGACAAAATACATTCCTGACCCAACGCATGTACTCTCCTATGACTAATTATAACTGGAACCCGATCTATCTTATTGTGGAGAGCCTATCAGAATTCTTCATACCAAAGAACAAGTCTTGAGAAACCGGATGACTCGTTTGGTAAAAGATCTATGGAGAAATCATAAGATGGAAGAGGCAATGTGGGAACCCGAGGAACATATGATGAATAACCTATGTAGAAATAAATGGATGGTGAAATGTTTAAAAGTGTTAGTGCTATTTATTGATGGGATTACTTTGGAATAATTTTCTCTTGTATGTGTAAACCAGAAATTTATCATGTGAAAATGATATTTGAGAAAGAATTATTTTTTCTGTTGCTGATAAAGTTATAAATAACCATTTGGTTTTATATGATCATTGGGTTTGAGGAAATTATATGTTATTATAATTTGGGATGAAAATGCAAGGTATGAGATAAGATTTGTGGTTAAATTATGTTATGGTATTTTGAAGAATTTATCTCATTTTGGTAATATTATAAAATATAGTTTTTGAAAAAGGACAACACGTAGACCGTGTGACAACCCGCCGCGTCGGACAAAGCTGTGGGAATCGAACCCACAACCAAAGTGCAATTGGGATTTACCGCCTACCACTGGACTACGTGAAGTCCCTGGTTAGTGTGACTATTATTGTAACAGCCTGAGATTTTATGAAAAATATTCTTTTTAATTTCATTAATGTCTTGTGTTGTACGCTACACCAAAAGGATCTTGTACAACACGCATCCTTGACTTGCCTTTCATTACTCTCAATCGCAACCTTCCTTGATAGCGTGTGTAGTACGCAATAACGAGTTTCACTAAACAACAATATGCTATTAAAATATTATTAAAACTAGCCGTTACGAATAGTAATAACCACTTTTTGAAATTTTGTAAATTTTATTTTTCAAAATGGAATTCATTTTTGGATTCATAATATAGAAATTAGCTTAGGGTGATATTTTGGGGATTTTCGGATAACTTTCATTTTTTGATGAATAGTGAAAATTACTAAATTTTAATTAAAAACAACTTTTTCAATCGAAATAATTAATAGTGATAAATTATTAATTTGAGTGGTTTTAAAGTATATTTAGAATATATTTTTACAATTTAATACAATGTTGGTCATTGGATGTAATTTCACATTTAAACCAGACATAAACAAATGTCAATCTTTTGATAGTTATTATCTCTTAAGAACATGCTATTTGTTTTGACGACGGGAATTAATTTTTAAATTAATTAATGCAACTGATATTTTTTGAATTTGGTAAAATAGAAATCATTTTTGAGTTCATAATATCAAATATAGCTTAGGCCTAATTTTTGGTATTTTTCTGAAAACTTCCAATTTTTGATGAATAGTGAAACCACTAAGTGGTAGGTTAAAAACTGAATTTTGCATAAAACTTAATTTTACCGCTTCTGTGAATGGAATTTCGAAAATCTGACAGACACAGTTGATATCAGTAAGTAAAATGTGGTTCAATGAGATAAAAATAATTTTTTTGGTGAATAGTAACTTTTTACTTTTTTTTACCACTGTTAATAGTAAATAGGGTAACTAAGGGTAAATATGATATTATTATTACCCAAACACATGTCCTAATTCTATTGGATAAGTGTAATTCGACCAAAAACAAGCTTATGAATATAATATGACCATTTAGGTCCACTTGGATTAGATTATGACATTTAATATTATTTTATTTAATGAATAGTTAAAATAGTTAAAATCAAAGTTTAATAACTAAAACATTTTTAATATGGTGTTATACATAAGATAAATTCGATAATAAACATTCATTATAAAGATAAAAAGATTTCCTACATAATTATATTTTATTTATAATTTTTAGACCTTAAATAAATTAATTTATTTATGACACAACGATGATGCAGTAATAACCCTTTTAAGGAAATGTTAACATAATTGATGTTATAAATGCTCAAATAAATGTAATTTGTGACTTTTTATGAATTACACTAATTTTCTAGGTTACTATGATATATTAGTGTTTATTTAATCAACTTTTTTCGAACATATAATTCTGTTATGACTTTCAAAAAAATCATATATCAAATAGTGTCAAAATTGACACAAAATTGTTTTAAAATCAAATATTATATTATTAATTGTTATTTTATTCCTAAAAATCTAAGGTTCGGGCAAATGACTTAGATAAGGATATATATATTAATAATAAACAACTTGGGGTTAGTTTGGCATGTTATAGTAAGTGTATTAACCATATTGTGTAAGAAAACAAAAAGACACGGTAAAAGTTAAATTATTTAACTTAGAGTAAAATCTAATTTATAAGGTTAAAATAATAACCTAAACTTGTCTAAATCCTATTGGTTGATAGGATTTCGACCCATCCCCACTTTACCTTCTAAATAAGACCCATTGGAACCATTATAAACCGATTTTTACTTTAATATAAAATAATATTTTGATATATTCCTAAGGTGCCCCTCTCCTCCCTTATAAAAGAGAACCTCCTCCCCCTCCTCCTCACACCAATTTGAGCACTCAAGCTCGGCCAACCCCTGAAAAAATCCATTCTCCACTTCCCTAGAATAATCCTAGAGGTCCTGGTCTTCTTCAAAGACCCATCTTAGTTCCCTAAGTGGAGGATTCAAAGAGGCGTTTCAAAGAAGAGGTAATATCCATTACCGATCTTTTCAATTTCTTTCTTCTTCAACTTCTTCTTATTTTGTTGTTTCATGATAAAGTAATAACATCAGTATTACTTATATAATGATATGTTATTATAAATATGAAACAACCATAATTCACCTTCTATCCATCCTACAGAAAAATAAAATCACCGCGCGTGCGTACGTACGGAATACCGTCTCCACGCCGTGGTGTAATCTATTTTCCACCATCACCTTACAAGGATGGGTATACTGGTGTAATGAGTAACTATATATGATTATTATAAAGTGATATTGATACTGAAATATTATAAATACACTTAAATACAATTCCACGATCATGGGAACAATATCATCGCTTGTGCGTACGTACGGAATACCGTCTCCACGATGTGATGCGACTTGTTCTACATGATCATCATTACATAGTAATTATATAAATGAATTTAGTGAATAAATATGATATATGCTTCACTAATACCATTCAGGATATAAGGTATCTATAACCTTAAAAGAAGAATAAGAATTTATTCGGCAAAACAGGCATAAGAACAAAAGGCAATAAAGACCCGAGTAACAAGTAACAATGAAATATTACTAATCAGAAGCTAAGAATATGACCATATATGATATCATATCAATATTTATGATTCTGGAATAAGTCAATAACATTATTTAAACCATTATACAGGAGCTTCGGACACGTACAATGCAAATCAGACCTAAGGTAAGGAAAATATCACAATCTCGTTTTTATCCGAGATTGTTTGTACTTTGGTATTTACTGGGGTATATTTTATCATCCACATCCATGTTTCCTCAATATTTAATATTACTTCCATCCTCCTAAAATTGTTTAAATTCAATTTTACCCTTTGGTGAGTTTTTAGTAAAAGATATGAAAGGAATCTTTTGTCGTTTTTTTTGTACAAGGTACTTTTGGACTTTTCCGACAAAAGTGCGAAGAATGTTTTTTTTAACTTATACGACATGAATGGATTTTTAAAACATTATTTCTAAGAATCTTCCTTTTAATGTTTTCAAGTTTATTATTAATCAACTTCTTTTAGTTTAGAATTTCATGACATTTTAAGAAAGGAAAAGTGTTTTTTAAGTATAAAGGATATTTTCCTCAAGAATAAAGTTCAAGTGTTTTATCAAAATTATTTTCCATCTAAGATAATAAAGGGTTCTGTTTTTATCCCTATTATTACATTAATTTGATTATGTTGTGATGGAAATATTTATATGAATTCATTTATCTTATATGAATTGTTTTATGATGTCACGATGTTTAAGATTCCCATTTTTATTTCATGGGTTATGTAATGATGTATGATTTATGATTTCGTGGCACACATAATAATGGTTTCATTATGAGATTGGTGGGACCTATATCTCCATCCAATGCATTGGGAAAAGATTTTATATCTCATGAGATAGACATGGCTGGAACGGTAGGTTATACCGGTTCAGTGAAACAAGACTGAAACGAGGGTGACTCAGTTAAGAAAGGGACTTTGTCCTCTAAGATACTCATGGAAATGAGTCTTGACTAACAAGAAATGATTCTCTATGATTATGTGTGAATGCCACAAAGTTTCATGTTTTAAGTTATGATTATTGTGATTACATTTCACTGCCATGATTTATCCCATGTTATGAAATTATGCTCTCTTTTGCAGGTTAAGATTTCCAAAATGTTATGTTATTATGAATATGATGTGATTGATATTTCTTTTGTTTACCCTTACTGAGCATTTGAGCTCACCCTTTTATGTTTTCTTTTCCCTAGGATATAAATAAATGTTTTAGGTTAAAAAGAAGAAGATCTTTATGGGAGATGTTGAAGATCTTTCACCACGATTAGAAGATTTTATTCCAAGTTTCCAAAGACACTAAACTATTACGATCCTTGTGTGTGTGTTTTTGTTATGTACTAAGTATTCCGCAAAAGTAATGTAATGTCCATGTACGTCAGGCTTCGGGTCTCTACAGTTATTTTTAGTTAAATGATTTTATTGATCAATAATAATTTGATTTGGGATCTTATGTCTTATCAAATGAATACCCTTAGTATAGGAAAATGATTTGGTGATTAAGTGATAAATGTTAATTTGTAAGTTGTTTACTTTGTTGAGAACACTATATGCCAAAGAAAAATAGAGTAGTATGGGATTTCATTTGAGGAGTAATGGTAGATTTTTATCTATGTTTTTATTATGGATTTATAATGATTTGGGTTATTTATGGAAATGATTAGGTTAATTACTTTTAAGTATGTGAATTTAAGAGTAATTAATGTCATTTGGAGATACAATTTAACGTGGAAGACTACATTCATAATAAGTTTTGGTTTTCAATATTAGTTTTGATTATATTAAAGTATTTTACGGACAATTGATTATTGAATGGTATTTATTTAACTTTGGGGTATTGTTGGTTTAATTTTGGAAATTAAGATTAGTGTTTATTTCTATCAAGGAATATCCTTTTGGGGTATCATTAGATCTTGTACTAACCATTTTGGTTTTGATTAATCTCTAAAGACAATGTAAACATATAGTTCATCCTGCATGGACCATGTGATTCAATAGAAGTTTATTCTAGCTCTTCCAGTGTGACCAAGTCTTCTTGAATACTCATCGTTTAAAAAAATGAGTTTGTGGTGGAAATTTATTAAAGAATGAAACTCTACCTAAAATTTAAGTATATATCTTTATATTCTTAATCAATATCATAAATGAAAGTAACTTAAAACAAAAAAATTTTGTCCGTTTACTTTCCTACTAGGAGACTAATGGTCATTTGTCCCAACACAAGTTTGTGGCTTTCTTATTGTTAAATTTCTCATGATCATGATTTCTATCCCTCTCCATCAGAACATGACAGTTAGATTATCATCCATATCCATGTTTTCCTACATGGTATCCGAGTATGGGTTATCATGGTTGACCTTTATACCTCTCTTTCTTTCTTTTAATGTTATAGTTTTATTGACTCTTTTTTCGATGTGGGACTTTCCATTATATTCCCAAGCACAATTTTAAAAATTGTGAGGACACAATTTATTGAAGGAGGGTAGAATGTAACACCCCAAGCTTCTACGGTACACTTATTTTTGAATAATGTGATAGCGTGTGTTGTACGCAACACCGAGTTCTAACACACCATAACCAATCTCACTATGTGTTATGAATAGTAATACCTACATTTTGAAATTTTATAAATTATATCTCTCAAAATGGACTTCATTTTTGGATTCTGAATATAGAAATTAGCCTAGGGTGAAATATTGGTACTTTTCGGATAACTTTCATATTTTGATGAATAGTGAAATTTACTAAATTTTAATTAAAAACTAATTTTTTAATCAAAATAATTAATATTGATAAATTAAGAATTTGAGTAGTTTTAAAGTATATTTAGAATATATTTTTACCATTTAATTCAATTTTTGTCATTGGAATTAATTTCACAATTAAACCAGACATAAACAAGTGCCAATTTTTTGATAGTTATTATCTCTTAGAAAAACACTTTTTCGTTTTAATAACGGGAATTAATTTGAAATTAATTTCTGCCACTTATGTGTTTGGAATTTGGAAAAATGGATTCCATATTTGGAATTAGTATGTTCAAATGGTGTAAATAGGTAACTTTTATTTTTAGACATTTTGGATAATTATTTCGGTAAATATTTTATTTACCATGGTTAAAGGGTAAATCCGGTAAACAAGGGTTAAAAAATAATATTATAATAATACTAATTACCCTAAAGCATGTCTTAACCCTATTGGTTGATACATGGACGACCATGGACATCTTTGGGTCGATTTTGGGACCCCATGGATCCACTTGTAAGTGATAGGGACACTTTATTGTAATTAAGTTAAAATGAATACAAAAATGACACAAGCATATATCTTTTAGCAAAACAATTGTTACATAGGGTTATATATGTTGGATTTTAAACTATAAACATTCACTAGAAATCTAAAAATATTTACTACATAATGATTTTTTATTCATAATTTTTAGACATTAAATAATTTAATTTATTTATGACACAATGGTGATACAGTAATTACCATAATAGTGAAATATTAGAATAATTGATATTATAAATACACAAATAAATATAATTTGAGACTTTTATTGAATTAAACTAATTTTATAAGTTAATATGACATATTAAGATTTATTTAATTAACTTTTTTATAAGTAATAATTCTGTTATGTGTTTCAAAAAAATCAACTATTTAATAGTGTCAAATTTGACATAAAAGAGTTTTTAAAACAAATATTATATTATTAATTGATATTAAATTCCTAAAAATCTAAGGTTCGGCCAAGAGACTTATATCATGATAGGTGCATCATTAATGAACCACTTGATGGTCTCTTGGATGTATATGGTAAGTTTATTAACCATATAATATAAAAATACAAAGAGACATTGTTAAAGTGAAACTAATTAACTAAGAGTTAATACTTAAAGATAAGGTTCATATAATGACCCAAACCTGTCTAAATTCTATTTGTTGAGTGGTTTCCGACCCATCCCCACCTTAAACTTTAAATAATCAACTTTGGAGCCATTAGAAACCGAATATGAATTTATTATAAGTTAATATTTCTAGCTTTTCCAAAGATACCCCTCACCCCTCTTATAAAAGGGCACTCCTCCTTCTCAATTTTTCACACCTTCAAAGCCTTTTGGTTAAGCCAACCCCTGCCCAAATACTCTCCCTCCTTCCCTCACTACAACCTAGATGCCTTAGTTTTATCATAAAGCCAATCTAAAGAGCCATTTTGATCAAATAAAAAGGAAGAATCCGAAGAGAAGGTAATGATTTCACCACCCTTTTCCAAGTTCCTTTCTTCTTCCACTTCTTCTTACTTTGTTATTACCATTCAAAAATAATAACTCCAGTATCATATATATACTGTGATTTTATTATAAATATGGTACAACCATATTCATTATTCTATCCACCATTTGAATAACATGTGACCATACGTGCGTACGTACGGCTTACCGTCTCCACGTCGTGGTGTAATTGTTATTCAATATATTATTATTTTGGATGGGTATAATAATGATGTGTAACTCATTTAAATAATAAATATAACATGATAATGATTCTGTATATATGATATACCATCCAATTATATATTATTTTAATATCAAAAGGATGATATTGTCGCTCGTGCGTACGTACGAACTACCGTCTCCACGAACGCGATGAGATTCATTCTCCATCATATCCATTCAAGTATAATTATCCTTTGATGATTTAAAAATAATATTTAAGAACTTTATATTATTCTAGATATGAATAAGATACAACCTATACATGAAAAACATGGATTACGTAACAAAACATATAAAAGAAAACGATTAAGTTAACACCCGAAATGACGATAATTCTAAGATATTATTAACAAAGGAATGTTAAAAGATCATATATGATATCATATTAACGTATATGATTCATGAATAATTTAATAACAATTATTCCAACATTATACAGGAGTTTAACCTACCCCCAAACAAGGAAAAGTACAAGGTAAGGGGTTTTTTTATCTCACTGTTAATTTCGTGAGAATTCCATTGTTCACCACTTATTTATTCCATGTGGTGTATGTGTACTGCCCATGATTGTATTCATTGTGTAATATTCTTTTATTTATGGGTATTTACATCATCATTGTATGATACTTTTTTCAAGGGTGCATGTTTCATAAGATACCAAATCGATAAGGGAATCTGAGATTTCAATTTCCACTCATTCGGCTTTACGCATACTTCATTGATTATTTTACTCCGAGATTATGTGTGGAATCACTATTCATTTGATTATGTCATTTTTTCAACTCCCCTTTCTATGGATATACTATTGATACACATAATCACTCCATTGATAATTTCTCAAGTCATCGATATGAATTTGATGAGAGTAATTTTAACTCATTCACCATTTGTTGAGTTAAACATCCAATTCATTGGTGTTGTTTTTACAAGATTATGTGTGAATGTCCATTGATTGTTTGACACTGAATATGAAATCATATTTAGTGTATTTATATTTGTCACACATAACTATGTCTTTGATTTATCCTTAACCTAAGGATACAGCCTTTATGAGATATTTCATCTCCATTTACATTCCATTGAGACTTCTTTGTTGTTATACACCAAATCACTTTTATGTGGTGTATATAATGTAATTTGAAATAGTATATCATGAATCTCTTTATTCTAATGATATTACAAAGTTTTGATTACCTCAATTTTTTTTGTATTCAAGTGTCTCTCTTTTGGTTATAAAAGCTAACTAAAATACTATTTTAAATGTTTTAAAAGACTTATTCATCTAAATCTTTCTCATTAATGTCCATGTTTTAAAAAATGGTTTGAAGGATTTATTTTTATGGATATTAAAGTTTCAAAATTAAAACTCCTTTTGAAAGTTTCAAAGTGGTATGTGACACTTTGATTTAAAAATCAATTTTTAAACGACTTCTTGACAAATAGTGTGACTTTTAAATGATTTCAAGAAAAAGGGGGATATTTCTCTCAAAAAGTTTTGATGATTATTTTCATCTATGTCAACATCCTTCATTATTCTTGATTGAGGTTAATGTGATACAATACAATCTTCCATATTGTATCGAATGATTTATGTTTGACTGGGGATGTGCTATTTTTATACCATTCATGGTTTGTGGTTAAAGTATTGACATTTCATATGCTAGTTTTAATACGAATGTTTTTGATATGTTTAAACCTGTTAATATGAGGAATGCTTTGGACTTGATAAGTGACGTGTGGAGCCCGCTATAGCTCCTCAATGCATCGGTAGGTCTCATGAGACAAACTAGTGTCTTGGCACAAGGCCATGGAAAAATCTTATTTGTAGTCCGGGCACGAGGCCTTGGCAATGTGGTTATGATAGTCTGGAATTATGAATTCCATCATTATGAAAGTGGTTATTGATATTGCATGTGATCATTCTACTTGTAGAATATCCATGTGAGTAAGTAAATGACATTATTTTATTTTATCTTTTCCATTTTATGCTGAAGTTAAAGTTTAAAATGATTTTGTTATAAACTGCCTTGAGTGTTTATGCTTATCTATGAAAGCTTCTCCTATAATGTTATCTTTACTGATCATCTGAGCTCAACCCTTTCAATGTTTTATTTTTCCTAGGATTATGAAGAGGTAATTTATGAATGGCCTGCAGGGATAGTATGAGTGGATATGAAGACAGTATGTTGTTGTAGTTTTTTTAACCATATGATGTAATGTAAGACTTATGAATATATCTAGTGTTTCCAAGGTTACAAAACTAATCGATCTTTCGAGACTTGATCTTTCTTGTGATCATGCCAATGTTATGTAATAATGCACCGACTCTAGGTAACTGGGGTCGGGGTGTTACAATTTCTACCTAACATCAATGGAAAACACAAAAAATAGGGTCTCAACATGAATTTCCATTATTGAACACCCAACATACCATTGATAAAGGAAACAATGTCTTCTCTTCATTTACTAAAAAGGATAAAAAAAATTTATTAACATCATCCCACATGATAAATAGATAGCTATGATTTTGAATGAACAAGAATTTATCCAATAAATCACCTCTAAGTTTCTCCCACTAGATATACTTTGTGATGATGATTCTTGATCCAACACTTCATCTCCACAAATTTATTCTCCTTAGTAAAAACAATCCAATCAATTATTTATTGTTGAATCTTGAAAATGAGTTAATAAAAAACTACACCACCCATCCATATAATCATTGTTCCAAAAATTAATAAGAGTTTCTTCTATTGGGTCTCCATAAACATCATATCTAAGAAATTCATCCTTGAGAGATTCCAATATTGGGTGTGAATTTTTTGGTTGAAAAACGTGATAAAATCACTACTCAAATAAAATTTATTTAACCCTAAAATTAATCAATGAAACTAAATATTATGTTTTATAATAATAATTTGGATTTGAACACTTATCCTTTTAATTTTATAAATCTCAAAATTTCCACCATTAATAGTATAAGATACATCGATAGGTATCTTACCCATTTTTCCTTTATATGATTCTTGATGTTAAAGGATGCTAAATGATATAGAGGAAACTATATATATATTTTTTTGTAATCCATGGATTAAAATGAATTCATTTGGTATAGTAAAATGTATTATTTGTTTATCACTAGTTAAGATGATATATAATATAAATTTCACTAAAATATATATTTAAACTGAGGAAAAAAATAAATCCTGACCTCTATAATTTTATGAAATATAAAATTTAGTCATTATGTGGTTTTTTTCTTAGTGTTAATTTCTGATGTAATACTCAAAGATATGACTCCCATAGGAGTCACTATAATTTTTTTTTTGGAAAAAATTAATGATAAGTTTACTACCATTAAAATTCCATTGAAGTACATTTCTAAATTTCATTAATATTTTGAAATAGTTCTATATATTGAATAATTAATCCATTAAAACTAAATTATGTCTTTGTAAGTACTTATATCATAGATAATAAGGTTAATAAAATAAAGGTACACATCATTATTCATAAACATATAGTCATACAAAATTCAACCCAAAAACAAATTTTGTTATAGGAAATGGTATATCTTAGACCTCAATAGTAAAATGAACACCCTAATATAGATATATGACTCATTTATAAGAAAATATTGTACCATGAAATATATTAAAGGAAAAATTAGGCATATTATGTTTAATGAAAGAGAATTATATGATATTTAACTTCTTCTCTAGAGAATAATTTGATAACACTTTTCAAGAAGATGTATCTTGAGTAATAAGGTTTGAAAAACCATTTCAATTATTTCCCCAATGAGTTTATTTTAAGGAAAAAATATAATATTGTTTCTAATTTAATATTTTTTAAAATTAATGTCATATTAATGGAAGGTAGAGTTAGGGAATAAAAATACACACATAACCTATTAATAAACTACATACATTAAAGAACATGGTGAATATAAAAAATATCCTAGTAAGAATAAATATATGTTATAAAATTGGGCCAGTCAATGGTTTATAACCCATGTACATACAATCATTTAGGAATGACTAAATTAATGATTCACTTCCCTAGTTACCTTTTTAATTTAAAGGCAGAAATCCTCTACTTCCCACCCTTCTAGAAACTATTGTACTAAACACTAAAAAATTAAATAATAATAGAAGGAACCAATTTGAGAACCCAGAACATTTTAACTATTATAGTCATATTACTTCATTATTAGTATCATAGGAACAAACTAGACAAATATAATCCAACATTTATAATGGAAAATAGTTATTTTTATAAATTTTATCAAACTTGTAAAAACTTGGTCTTACCAGAATGAGTTTAATATACTAAGATCCCTAAACAAATTCAGATGTATGAATTTAGGGTAGATGGAGACATACTTGAGGCATGGAATAAGGTTGATGATAGATATTTGTTTATATAATACTTGTTTTATAAACTAGGATTAACATTATTTAATAATCTTTACATGAATGAAATTATAATCTAGGACCCTCCAATGATCACCATTTTCTAATCAATCTAATGGGTTTATTATCATAATAGATGTTACTCAGCTATTTTTTAAGTGAATTTGGGTGTCGTCAACACAACCCCTATCCAAAAAGTGATATGTTACACAACAAACCTTGGGTTTTACAATCATGTTCACCTTATCCCTTTATGCATTGATCTGAATAAGAAATAAATTAAATAATACCCAGGACCTTGGATAAAAAATATATTGTTATAAATAGAGAATTTATTTTCAATCATGAAATTATATTATAGATTCCATTCAGTTGTACTATGTTCTTAGGGAATATCTCATTAAAACTTTATAAAATCCTAATGTTTTTGATATTGAAGTGGAAAACAATCAAATGTTTGAAAATTCAATATATGAATAAAGTTATCTATCTATGTATAATAGGGAAGATATTGTTAAATCAATATCAAATAATCAAATGTTTGTGACATAAGTGTACAAAAAATTTATATAAAAAGACTGAGAAGCATCCATCTATGTCATTTTAGACCCCTATACAAAATCTCTAATCTTAGTGATATTGAATTATGTAAATATAGAGTGGTTGATGATTCCAAGATCAACCTCATTCGAGCTGAAAACCTCTATAAATTAGGATACAAGGAAGCTAAATAAATTCTCTTAAACTTAATAATTTAGGGTTACCTTAAGAGTAAAGAGAATCCAATAGGAATGATTAGTTTGAAAAACTTGTTTTGGGTTCTCATGAATAAAACATAGTTTATGGTGGGTATTCAATACACCATGTTAAATTCCCATTGAAGAAGGCATACGATTCATCTACATATAGCTATATTATCATCATGCAATCAATTTTTTTAAAATACCATTGGTTGGAAAATAGTAGTGTTTTATGGTGAAAGTTCCTCTTTAAACTCATGTGAATCATAGTACATTGATGATAAGAAATATAACGAGGATGGGAAATAAACTCAATAAATGAAGTTATTATATGATGATGCCCAGAATATATTAAAATATGAACCTAATAGTCTATATAATTATAAGAAGTAGAGTTTATTACCCATAATCCATTTAAATGAAGTAATATAGAATTACTTTGAATGTCACCTCATCCTTACAATGAAAGAAAAAACCATATAATAAATTCATCTCCTATAATGAATATTATAATTAAATTTTAAACAATATCCATTTATAAATGAAAAGTGGTTTCTCTCTATGAATCCTTTCACATTGATCTTGTCTTAGATTGTATCTGTCTGGACCAAGTTTTTAGAAACACTCCATAAATAAATAATATGAGTTTACAATGAAATAACTTTGTCTTGCAAAAAATATCACATAAGGTTTAGGAGCCTACTTCTCTATTCATATGGTCTCAATAGGGTCCAAATGTTCTTTTCATATTTTCTATTATTATCCACCCTATTGATTGTATGATAACCCTATTCTACCATCTAGGGATTACAAAGTTTTTTAGTCCTCTATATATCTTGATAATTATGCGGTGTATCCTAAAAAATCCATCTAACCATTAATGAGATATCTTTACCACTATGGATGAGCTCAATCAAGTGAATATTGTAATTGAGAAATATCAAATACCTATACTAATAATAATATTCATGATTATTGAAGATCATGAATAATATATGACATTTTTTTAAATGAAATAGATTTTATTCTACTTGAGTTATATAAAAAGTTTATAATTGAATCCTCATGTGGTCGTCCATCTCCTAAGTCTACCATTTAATCATAATAAATATAATAAAATAGCGAGAAGATGAATTTATCTCATTCTGCTACAGTGAAACCTAAAGTGATATTTTGATTAAAACCTACTTCATTTGAGAGGTTTAGTTACCAAGATGGTTATCTAATAGTTTTATTATATAAAAAGGGTCATTTTAGTTTTTTTTCACTTTCCATGATCTCAACTTCCAATATTAGAAGAATTATTTTCCCATCCCAATCAAAAAACTATTCATCAAATAAATAACTGAATTTCATGTTCCCACTTCCTTGGTAGCAACCTCTACTTATAACCAAATTTGAATATCCCTTGATAATTTAAAATTCATCACCTCTAGGGTACCCAAAAAATTATATTTATACTGATTGATTTTGTTTAGTTTGGATAATTATAAAGATACTTATAAATAGGTGAGCATGAAATACTTATAGCCCTTTTATACTAAATTGATTCATGTTATTTGGATGATCTGGTAGTAATGTCACACCATTTTATGACCAATTCATTTACTTGGATATGTTGTTTTATACATTCTAGTAACAAAATATAAACATAAACCATTAAAGAGTGAATTTCATACTACATTGAAGAAATTTTATTGATTTGTAATAAGTTATTAAGGCATTGAGGTCGAACATAATAAAAAAGGTTATACATGAGATTTACACCCCTTATAACCTCTAAGAATAAATAGAACTCTAAATACACCTTTATTATATCTTTAATTTCACTAAAAACCATTTTATAAATTTTTTACACTTAACTATGATGGATTAAAGGGATGAAAATTACTATTTGGATAAATATGATCAGTTATTTTTTGATAGTATAAAGACAGTAATTTCACATATACCCCCATAATTCCAACAATGTATGGAATACTATCTATTCTCCCTATAGGTTCTTCAAAAAATATCTTACGTCAATATTTTTATAGAAGAATGATACTGTTTATGATAATAGTTTATGTTTCCTTAGACATATAATTATATATTATGAGTAAAGGTATAAAACCATTGAGAATAATTTTATCATCTTGATATTTATGGTGGATAAGATGCATCACTACCTACAACAATATGAGGTATTTTTTCTATTTTATATTTATCAATAAAAGTACATCATCAATCTCCCTATATTGACTAGGTGTTAAAAGAGATGGGTTCTAATTAAATGGAATATAAAATTCCAAAAAAAAAATTATAAGGTAACCTAATAGAAATTTATGACTTTCTTGAAACACACCATAATCTTTAGAAATTACCCTCGGAAAAAATTATACTAGACGAGAATCTTTTCTATATAAATTATGTCTCTTGAACATGGGATATGTATTTTGATAGTTTATCCTAAATTATATTTGGGATGTGGATAGAAAATACAAATATAAACCTGGTCAACTAGATTTTATTATCTATCTCTACTATAATGGTAATATTTTTATAAAATTTCCCTTATCTATAGAGTTTTAGAAAATAATGAGGAAGAATACATAGCCATTATCCAAAAATTTAACTATCCCAATATATAAAATTTAATCAAATTATTATGGAATAATATTTTGAATTAGTAATTAAATAGATTAATGATGAATATTTATTCAAGAAATATAAACTAATAAATCCATCTAATCATACTAAAAAGTTTATAGAATAATTTCATACTAATATAGATCTATTTTATATCCCATAAGAACACAATTCCCATGTAAGAATTTTTTCTAACCAATTTAGTGCTACTAATAACCAAATTCGGATAAATTCGACATTTGTGTTGTGTATAAAAGAGTAGTAATTCATATTATCATCACGGTGTTAGAATAAGGGTACGAAATAGACACTACATTGACTTAGTTCAACCCTACACCCATATAAGTCAAAAAGGAAATCAATTATATTATACAATAATTAATTACATTAATGATCTTCAATAAGAAGACATATGAGAGACCCTCAATATTATGAATGATTCACTTGCTGAAACATGAGGTGCACCTCATCTGGACTGAGTATCACTAACCAAATCTAGAGATTGTGATAATTTTGGGCCTCAATAGAACAAAATTTCATGAAATTCAAAATGAAATATCACTAATTCCATGTATATTCCAATTTCTTTTAGAAACCCCTAGTGTTGATACATACTATAAAGTAATACTAGATTTTATATAATTAGAATAGATATTATGTGCTCTTACCCTAAAAAACCATTGAGTTTTTTATGATTATTATCAGTACCACCAATATATTTTCAAAGTAGGTAAATTTATCCACATGATTTCTATTAGAGTGAATGTTTTTATCACTTTTTTGAAATCTAATATTATCAAATTATTTGATTTTCTCATACTATCCTTATAGGAAATAGAATAAATATCTATATTCTTTATTTAATGATGGAATATTTTATATAAAATATTCAATACAACCTCTCATCCTACTATAAAATAACAATAAATGGATTCATAGAGGCCTCCAATAATACTTACTAAAGTATAAAACAAAAAATAGCGGACAAGGACTAAAATTATTATCGTTACACACTACTCAATATGCTATTGTCCTACCACATAAATACACATTACCTACCAAATATTCCCAATATTATATTAGTGTGTGGTAATGAAGTTGTATTAACTATTGAGGTCTAAAGACCCTCACTCTAGATGATCAATTAACTAAAGATAAATAATCCTGATTTTAGATGGAAATTTCATAATATCTTATTTAAAAAATGTCACATGAACAATATAAGCCTGATATTCAACAAAATCACGTGATTTGATAATTTCAATGAAGTTTTTGATCCATTAACTTATTGGATGGGTTTTTTCTTTGAGGGATGTAATGATAATAGGGATTGAACATCCTAAATTTGAATCCAAATAGAAGGCGCATTGAATCAACACAATGTCAACTAAAATAGAGTATATTATCTAACAAAACCATATGAAGAGCGAGTTATGACTCTTAAAAATTAATGGTTTACAAAGAAATATGCTACATAATAATTCCGATTAGATTCATATACATTAATTTTTTTTCCAAAAAGTATATTACACACGGATCATCCCATACAACCCAAAAATACTTAGTGGATGTAGAAGCCCCAAACTGGACGTACATGGACATTACATTACTTTTCGGAATACTTAATACATAACAAAAACCAACACAAAAGGATTGTAATAGTTTAGTGTCTTTGGAAACTCGGAATATATTCTTCTAATAGTGTTGAAAGATCTTCAACATCTCCCATAAAGATCTTCCCCTTTTGTTTTCTTACCTAAAACCTTTCTTTAAATCACGGGGAAAAAACATATAAAGGTTGAGATCAAATTTTCAATAAGGGTAAGCATAGAGAACATAAAACAATCCATAAACATTTTAATGCAAAAACTTGATCATAAAATCTAAACATCAAAGTCTTGAGCAAATACATAAATCATGGAAGTATGTAAGGGATATATCATAAAAGAACATCAATAAGGATAAAATAGCATGGGAATAAAACATATAATTATGGAAAACCATTAAACACATTATATGATTTCCAAAGTATCCAAGGAATTACTGCAAAGACCATCTTAGTGGACAAAGTCCCTTTTTGAATTGAGTTCACTCCTCGTTACAGTCCTGTTTCACTGAACATGATTAACTTACGATTCCAGCCATGTCTATGTCATGAGATATGAATCTTTACCCAATGCATTGTAGGGAGATATAGGTCCCACCCATCTCATAATGAAATCATTCTAACTTGTGCCACAACATAAACATAAATCATTCATCATAACCCAAAGAATAAAATGGGTTTCATATACATCATCCCATCATAATGTAATCCATATAAAACAAATGGATGTCATTTCATAATATGAAATCAAACCATGTAAATAATAGATACATTATACTTGAATCATAATCATACAAAATAATTTCATCTTAGATGGAAAATAGTTTTGAAAAAACACTTGAAATTAATTCTTGAAGAAAATATCCTTTCTTCTTCAAAATAATTTTCTTTTCACAAAATGCCATTAAATTTTAAAATAAAAGGATTTTGTTGAAAATAATAAAGAAATTTTGTAGAGGAAGCATCATTGAAATAAGTCATTATGAAAGCTTAAAAATATGTTCATGCCGTATAAGTTAAAAAAACATTCTTCTCGTACTTTTGCCGGAAAAGTCAAAAAGTACTTCGTATGGTAAACAAAAGAATGATTCCTTAATACCATGTAGTAAAAGTAAAAAATGGGTAAAAAGGACTTTAAACATACACGAAACCCTATTTAGAAAACAGGGACATGGATGATAAATATAACCCCAGTAAATACTTAGGAATAAACAATCTCAGATAAAAACGATATTGGAAAAGTTATCCCTTACCTTATGTCTGATATGCTTCGTATGTATCCGAACCTCCTGTATAATGATTCAAATAATGACATTGAATTATTATAGAATCATATTCATTGTTATGATATCAGATATGGTTCACTTATGACATTATATTACCCGTTCTTTTGTAAATTCCATGTTAAAACATCGTTTTGGGTAAAATCGTTTCATTTATCGTACGTTTTTCGATTTCTTGTTCTTGATATTATTAATCATATCCTGATTTACTTAATTAAATAATTTAAAACATTATTTATATATAACATATATATTCAGAATATAAATATATATTTTAGATCAATAAATGGAATGAAATACACCGTTTATGGAGACGGTAGGCCGTACGTATGCATGAACGCTGTATTCGTTTCCTTATTGAATTGAATGGAATTAAGTAAATAAAACATATATGTACATAGATAAAGTATCATTATTATTTCATATATTTAATGAATATTTATTAGATATACTTTATAATCATTCTTGAAGGGTTAACATGGATAATGAATCTCATCGTGTCGTGGAGACGGTAATGCGTACGTACTCACGAGTGATGATATCATTCCCATAATTATTGAATAGAATTGGAGTGAATGATATAATATCTCAGAATTAGTATGATGTTATAATTACCATATATAATTATTATTTACACCATTATAGCCATCCAAGTATGTTGGTGGTGGAAAAACTAATTACACCACGGCGTGGAGACAGTATTTCATTGGTACGCACGTGCGGTGATTTCGTTTTCCATAGGATGGATATAAGGTGAAATGGGGTTGTTTCATATTTATAATAAAATATCAGTATATTAGCGATACTGATGTCATTACTTTATAATGAAACAACTAGAGAAGAAGAAGTTGAAGAAGAATGAAAAATTGAAAGCATCGGTAGAAGAGATTACCTCTTCTTCGACGCACCTCTTTTAAGCTTCATATTAAGGCACTAGAGTTGGTCTTTTGAGGAGAACAGAACCTCTATAATGTTTCTAGGGAAGTTGAGAAGGGAAATGGTCAGAGTTTGGGTAAGCCTGGAAGCTCAAAATTGTATAAAGAGAAGAGGTAGGAGGTTCCCTTTTATAAGGGAGGAGAGGGGCACCTTAGAAAAAATATAAAATATTATTTTATAATAAAGTCATATTCGGTTTATAATAGCTACAAATTGATTTATTTCGAAGATAAAGTGGGTATGGGTCGAAATACTCTAAACCAATAGGTTTTATACTTGTTTAGGTTACTATTTTAACATTATAATTTAGATTTAACTCTAAGTTAAATAATTTATCTTTTATCGTGTCTTCTTGTTTTCTTACACTATATAGTTAATAAGGCCGTCGGGCCACATGAAGTTGCCACTAAAACACTACAAAAAGGAGCAGCCCCAGAAGAGGATTCAGAGTAGGTGCACTCATCAGAGCAGAACCAAATGGATTGTCAGAATGACAGGGTATGGCTATGTCATCAGTACCAGCCTGTGCTTACACGGGAAGCCTAGCCAGACGGCCATGCAAAGGTGGAGAGAAACTATCATGACGCAGATGCTGGGGAGGGGAGGGACATTTCCTTATAGATAGTATGGTTGAATTCTATAAGACCTTCAGGTCATGTAATATCCTTATCCTATGGGCGTTGTAATCTCTGGGCCTATGGGCCTTGTAAGGGTTTCCCCTCATCACTTGAAAGGAGGGTTATCAAAAATCAATAAAAAATGATGGCCTTTGGGCCATTCGGAGTTACACTATATGGTTAATAAACATATTATAACAAGCCAAAAGATCCCCAAGCAGTTTATTATTAATATATATAACCTTATCTAAGTCATTTGGATGATCCTTAGATTTTTAAGAATAGAATAAAAATTCATAATATAATTTTTCTTTTAAAAACTATTTTATGTCAATTTTGACACTATTTGGTAAATGATTTTTGTGAAAATCATAACAGCATGATTAGTTCAAAAAAAGTTAATTTAATCAATACTAATATGTCATATTAACCTAGAAAATTAGTGTAATTCATAAAAAGTCTCAAATTAAATTTATTTGGGTATTTATAACATCAATTATGTTAATATTTCATTAATAAGGTAATTAAGGCATCATTATTATGTCATAAATAAATTAAATTATTTAATGTCTAAAAATTATAAATAAAATACCATTATGTAGTAAATCTTTTTATATTTCTAATGAATATTTATAGTCGAATTTGTCTTATATATATCCCTATATTAAAAAAATTTTAGTTATTAAACTTTGATTTTAACTCCTTTAACTCTTCTTTGAATAAAATAATAATAAGTGTCCGACTCTAATCCAAGTGGACCTAAAGGGTAATATTTTATTCCTAAGGTTGTTTTGATCGAATTAAACTTATTCAATAGAATTAGGACATGTGTTAGGGTAATAATAATATTATTTTTACCCTTAATTACCCTATTTACTTTTAACCATGGTAAATAAAAGCAAAAAGTTACTATTCCCCAAAAATTATTTTTATCTTATTGAACCACATTTTACTCCTTGATATTAACCGTGTCTCTCGGATTTTTGAAATTCAACTCACAGAAGAAGTAAAATTATGTTTTATGTACAATTGCAAATGCTCTTAGGAGGTGGGTAAAAGACGGTGAAAAGTTCAATAAAATTTTTATATATCTAAAATAGTTATATAATAACGCCAATGAATTATATTGAACTTATATAAGTATTATGTATCTATTTTTACCTGAAATAAATTTAAATAAAATAAATGATTATTTAAATAAAACGTCGGTTTAAACCAATAACTTAGTGTTTTCACTATTCATCAAAAAATTGAATGTTTTCAAAAAAATACCAAAATTTCACCCTAGGCTAATTTCGATATTCTGAATCCAAAAATTAAGTCCGTTTTGAAAGATAAAATTTATTAAATTTAAAAAAGTGGGTATTACTATTCATAACGGCTAGTTCATAATAATATTATAATAATATCTCATTTAATGAAACTCGGTATTGCGTACTACAAACACTATCGAAGAAAGTCTTGATTGTGTGTAATGCAAGCCATGTTAGGGCTGCGTGTAGTGAAAGCTCTGTTTGGTGTTGTGTATAACATAATCAAAACTTATTTCATTTATACATTAAACAAAATCTATACTTAATGTTGCGTAGAATAATTTCCACAAAACGAACTTGAAATTGTGTGTAACACGAGCCAAGAATAGTGTTGTGTATACTGCAAGATAATACGTTGTTGCATACAGTATAAGATAATCTTGGAGTAGCGTAAAATAGAAGACATCAAAGAAATTAAAAAACAATATATCTTAAAAAATCTTGGGGTGTTACATTCTACCCCCATTAAAATCAATTCCGCCCTCGAAATTCATCGGTGTTATAAATCGTTTACTACATGAAGTTTAATTCATAGAAACCCACATCGTAAAAAGGAATACTAAATCATCATTTTAAAAAGGATCATTAGAAACATAATGGATACCCAAAGTAACTCATCATCGTGTTTCCACATAGGAGAATATAGGTGAAATTATGGATATGGAAGAGAAATCTAACCATCATGTTTAGATGAAGAGTGGTAGAGAACATGGCAATGAAAAAAGCCAATAATCATAAAGCCATAAATTTGTGATGATCTAAGGTACCATCTGATTCATCAGATATGAGGGAATTAGGAAAAAAATTTTGCTTTTAAAGATCATTTCCCTAATGTTGAAGAATTTTTGAATTAAAATAAATACTTACTTGATTTTGATACAATCTTACTCTTGTTTGTAACTTGAACAATTTCCACTTCATCTCTTAAAGAAATGAGGTTGAATTTGTCTTCCATGAAGTATTAGTATATCATGTTATAGAATGATAGTTCATTCCATCTATCTCAAACATAAGGTTATAAAAAGTTATAAATCCATCTTATGGTGAGATTAATCGTATATGGTTCTAAAAATGGACTTATACTTCATCTATCATAGCGCTCAATAAAATAAAACTAGATTCTAATAACCAGGGACTTCCTTTAGGCCAGTGGTAGGCGATAAAGGCTTGTCGCACATCGGTTGTGGGTTCGATTCCTACATCCTTGTCCGACACGACGGGTTGTCGCTCGTCATACGGGTTGTCCTTTTTCTAAAACTATACTATTATAATATAAAAAAAAGTTCTAGACTTAAACAATACTATCTGATGTCTAACTTAATCTATTCCAATATTTAGGTTTATCCAAAATACTTCTGTCCAATATCATAGTATAAATAAATTGACTACTAGAAAGGTCATCTACCAAGCATTGAATACAATCATTTATCACCCATATATCATAAGATATATATATCTTGTTGGTAACATTCCAAACATTTTAATTCCTTAATCATGTATTCTCTTGAAACATAAGTACCCATTGAACCTTAGTGAAAACATGAATGTTGTCAAATGTTAACTCTTTCCGCATACCAAAATCCCAAAATTCTGTATACTCAAACCATGATATCACTTTGTCCTTATACCAGTCATGAGCTCATTAATACTATTAAACATCTCATTATCTCCTTATCCTTTCATTATGCACATATCATCTACCTTCAGAAAAATATTTGAATAACCTTTCATGGGTATCGGTACCATTCATCATATACTTTCAAAAACTCAATGAAAGACAACAGTGTAACAATCCTTAGATTTTTCTTTATTCCATAGTACCATACATTAATCTTGATATACATACAGTCATTCTACTACCTTCTTAAACCACTGACTGAGCTTCATCATTTCTTTCATCTCAAATATCATTTGTAGTCTCTTCATCATCATCCACATAAATACTACCCATATGACCATGCTGATTCTATTCATGATATTTTCCCTTAGGGCATTGGTTTGAATAATTCCTGTACATTCTACATTTAAAACATTTAACCGTTGTTGATGTCTTAGAACTACTATTATCCTTGTCCATGGTGTAAACTGAACCTTTTCCATTACAATTACTGGCTTTGTGTCCTTCTTTTCCACAACCAAAGCATCTTCCAGTTCCTTTGAAACATTCTCCCTGATGCCTCTTCCCACAAGATTTACACGAGGGAAATTGAACTTTCATTCCTCTATGATCATCATCAAACTCCATCTTTCTCTTATTAGCTGAGTCGGGAAACTTACCAAAGTTGAGATTATTGATCATATTATGAGATTGATGATTAGGCATAATAATGATATGTGGACGTCCAGATCCAATTTAATTTGGTTTCTCATGAAGAATATCATTCCATTGTCCATCATATTCTCTATTATCACGAATCTTCCTGTTTCCAGCCCTTTTCTAAAACCCAAAAAGAATAGTGTGAGAGGAAAAAATAAAAATCAAGGGGGAGTACCTTCAATATCTAACATCTTAGGTTTAATTTTAATATCATTATCTTAATTCTTGGACTCTAACCTATACTTTTACTTAACCTTAGGGACATCCCTAGACATACATTATAAATATCTCTAGGGATTTCACTAAAGTTTTCGTATCCTAGTTTCCAATGGTTAACTAATCATTTCCTTTGATACCAACTATAGAGACCCCAAACATGATGTACAGGGACATTACATTACTTTTGAGGAATAATTAATACATAACAAAAACCATCACACAAGGACTGTAATAGATTAGTGTCTTTGGAAACTCGGAATATATTCTTCTAATCGTGGTGAAAGATCTTAAACATCTCCCATAAAGATCTCCCCCTTTCATTTTATTACCTAAAAACATTCTTTAGATCCTATGGAAAAGAAACCTTATAAAGGGTGAGCTCAAATTCTCAATAAGGGTAAGCATAGAGAATATAAAACAATCCATAAACATTTGAATGAAAAAACATGAACATAAAATACAAACATAAAAATCTTGATCAAAGACATAAATATTGGATGTATGTAAGGAATATATCATAAAGGAACATCAATAATGATAAAATAGCATGGGAATAAAACATTTAATTGGGGAAAACCATTAAGTACATGATATTATTTCCAAAGTATCCAAGGAATTGCTGCCAAGACCATCGTAGTAGACAAAGTCCGTTTCTGAATCGAGTTCACTCCTCGTTCCAGTCATGTCTCACTATACCAGATTAACTTACCATTCAAGACATGTCTATCTCATGAGATATAAATCTTATCCCAATGAATTGAATGGATATATAGGTCCCACCCATCTCATAATGAAATCATTATTACTTGTGCCACAACCTAAACATAAATCATTCATCATAACCCAAAAAATAAAATGGGTTTCATAAAACTCATCCCATCATAACGTAATTCATATAAAACAAATGGATATCATTTCATCATAAGAAATCAAACAATTTAAATAATAGAGACATTATACTTGAATAATAATCAAACAAAATAATGTGATCTTAGACGGGAAAATAGATTTGACAAAACACTTGAAATGAATTCTTGAGGAAAATATCCTATCTTCTTCAAAATCATTTTATTTTCACAAAACGCCATTAAATTTTTTAAAAAAAGGATTTTGTTGAAAATAATCATGAAATTTTTCCGAGGAATATTCATTTAAATAAGTCGTTATGAAACTGTAAAAATCCGTTCATGCCGTATAATTAAAAAAAACATTCTCCTCGTACTTTTTCCGGAAAAGTTAAAAAGTACTTCGTATGTTAAACAAAAGAAAGAATCCTTACATACCATGTAGTAAAATTAAAAAATGGGTAAAAAGGACGTTAAACATACATGAAAACATTTTAAGAAAACAGGGACATGGATGATAAATATAGCCCCAGTATATACTTACGAATAAACAATCTCGGATTAAAACGAGATTGAAAAAGTTATCCCTTACCTTTTGTCCAATATGCTTCAGATGTATCCTAACCTCATGTATAATGATTCAAATAATTTCACTGAATTATTAAAGAATCATATTCATTGTTATGATATCATATATGGTTTTCTTATGACTTTATATTACCCGTTCTTTTGTAAATTCTATGTTAAAGCAGTGTTTTGGGTAAAATCATTTCAGTTATCGTACGTGTTTTGATTTCTTGTTCTTGAAATCATTACTCATATACTGATTTACTTAATTCTAGAATGTAAAAAATTATTTATATATAATATATTTATTCAGCATATAAATATATATGTTAGATCAATAAATGGAATGAAATACATTGTTTATAGAGACGGTAGGCCGTACGTATGCATGAACGTCGTATTCGTTTCCTTATTGAATTGAATGGAATTAATTAAATGGAACATATATGTACATAAATACAGTATAATTATTATTTCATATCTTTCATGATTATTTATTATATATACTTTATAATCATTCTTGAAGGGTTAACATGGAGAATGAATCTCATCGTGTTGTGGAGACGGTAATCTGTACGTACGCACGGGTGATGATATCATTCCCATAATTATTGAATAGAATTGGATTGAATGATATAATATGTTATAATATGTATGATGTTATAATAACCATATATAGTTATTATTTACACCATTATACCCATCCATTAAAGGTGGTGGTGGAAAAACTAATTACACCACGGCGTGGAGACAATATTTCATACGTACGCACGCGCGGAGATTTTGTTTTCCATAGGATGGATATAATGTGAAATAGGGTTGTTTCATATTTATAATAACATATCACTACATTAGTGATAATGATGTTATTACTTTATAATGAAACAACTAAAGAATATGAAGTTGAAGAAGAAATAAAACTTGAAAGAATCGGTAGAAGAGATTACCTCTTCTTCGACGCACCTCTTTTAATCTTCCTCTTAAGGCACTAGAGCTGATCTTTTGAGGAGACCAGAACATCTATAATGTTTCTAGGAAAGTTTATAAGGAAACTTTTTAGGGGTTGGCATAGCATGAAAGCTCAATATTTTGTAAATAGAAGAGGGAGGAGGTTCCCTTTTATAAGGGAGGAGAGGGGCACCTTAGAAAAAACTTAAAATATTATTTTATAATAAAGTCATATTCGGTTTATAATAGCTAGAAATTGATTTATTTCGAAAATGAATTGGGTATGGGTCGAAATAATCTCAACCAATAGGTTTTAGACAAGTTTAGGTTACTATTTTAACCTTATTTTTTAGATTTAACTCTAAGTTAAATAAAATAACTTTTACCGTGTCTTCTTGTTTTCTTACACTATATGGTTAATAAACTTACTATAACAAGCCAAAAGAACCCCAAGTGGTTCATTGTTAATATATATAACCTTATCTAAGTCATTTGACCGAACTTTATATTTTTATGAATATAATAACAATTAATAATATAATATTTGTTTTAAAAACTATTTTATGTCAATTTTGACACTATTTGGTAATTGATTTTTGTGAAAATTATAACATCATGATTACTTCAAAAAAATTTGATTGAATCAATACTAACATGTCATACTAACCTATAAAATGATTTTAATTTATTAAAAGTCTCAAATTACATTTATTTGGGTATTTATAACATCAATTTTGTTAATAGTTTATTAATAATGTAATTACTACATCATCATTGTGTCATAAATAAATTAAATTATTTAATGTCTAAAAATTATAAATAAAATACGATTATGTGTTAAATATTTTTATATTTATAATGAATATTTATAGTCGAATTTATCTTATGTATAACTCTATATTAAAAATGTTTTAGTTATTAAACTTTGATTTTAACTCCTTTAACTCTTCTTTAAATAAAATAATAATAAGTGTCCTAATCTATTCCATGTAGACCTAAAGGGTAATATTTTATTCCTAATGTTGTTTTCGGTCAAATTACACTTATAAAATATTATTAGGACATCTGTTAGAGTAATAATAATATCATTTTTACCCTTAATTACCCTATTTACTTTTAACTGTGGTAAATAAAAGTAAAAAGATACTATTCACCAAAAATTATTTTTATCTTATTGAACCACATTTTACTTCTTGATTTTAACCGTGTCTCTTGGATTTTCGAAATTCAACTCACAAAATCGGTAAATTTAAGTTTTTTGTACAATTGAAAATGCTCCGAGGAGGTGGATAAAAGACGGTGAAAAGTTCAATAAAATTTTTATATAACTAAAATTATTATGAAATAACTCCAATGAATTACATTGAACTTATATAAGTATTATTTATCTATTTTGACCTAAAATTATTTTAAATAAAATAAATGATTATTAAAATAAAAAGTTGGTTTTGACGAATAACTCAGGGTTTTCACTATTCATCAAAAATTGAATGTTTTCAGAAAAATACCAAAATTTCACCGTAGTCTAATTTCGATATTATGAATCCAAAAAATGAAGTCCGTTTTAAAAGATAAAATTTATAAAATTTCAAAAAGTGGGTATTACTATTCATAATGGCTATTTCATAATAATATTATAATGATATCTTGTTTAGTGAAACTCAGTATTGTGTAATACACACGCTGTCGAAGAAAGTCTTGATTGCGTGTAACGCAAACCAAGTCAGATCTGCGTGTAGTGGAAGCTCCATTTGGTGTTGCGTATAATATAATAAAAACTTCTTTCATTTATACATTAAACAAAATCTATACTTAATGTTGCGTAGAATAATTTCCAAAAAATGAACATGAAATTGTGTGTAACACGACCCAAAAATAGTGTTGCGTATACACCAAGCAAATACGGTGTTGCGTATAGTACCAGCTAATCTTAGTGTAGCGTACAATAGAAGACATCAAAGAAATTAAAAAGGAATATATCTCATAAAATATCGAGGTGTTACAGTGGGGTCCTTATTAGATGAATATAAATTTTATGGCATATTTATCTTCTAGTTTGATCTTAAAATATATGGAGTTGTTCTTACAACATGATGATAAATAGTGTAAATTTTTTATTTTAATTCATCATAAGTATACATTTTCTTCTTTAGGGTCCCAATTTACGATGATATATTAAGGAACAGTAACAAGTTCATGGGATTCATCTCCTATTCAATTTGTATATGGGTAAATAGCCTCTCTTATAAGACCTAAAATATGGTTTCATTCATGTGATCATGATTGGTGAAAAGAATATTGGCCACCAAAATCTTCATTAATACTTTTCCCATTATGGCTTAACAAACATATTTTTTGTAAAGACTCGAGATTTTGGAATATTTTTTTTATTAATTAACATTATTTTATATAGTATATTTCACATAAATCACCAATCTAACACAATAACTCAATAAATAAAAACTTGAAATAATAAAAAATTAAATTTAGAATATAGTAAATAGTGAATAAAAATATAATAAATAATTAAAATTGTTACATATTATTGTTTTTCATTAATTCATATTTTAAAAAGTACTCATTTTGAATAAAAATTTTCAAAAAAGTTTATTGTATTGTACCTAAATAAATTAAATTGAAATGATTAAATTTAATTATAAAAATTAATATTTAGAATTATAATATAATATGTCAATAATATTTTATTTATAAATGTATATGAAGATGATTTAGGACACATGATGTTTATGAGGTTATTTCTCTAAAAAAAATTCATTATATTTTCCTTTATAAGATAAATCTATTTATTTTAGATTTTTAATTTCATGAAATTAATATCTTTTATGTTTCCATCATGTTAATATTATCTTAATATAAAATTTTGGTATTTTTTTAAAACATATAATTATTTGGTGAACAGGGAAAATACAGTTTTTACCAAAACTATAACTTCTAGTTATTTTGTAATATGTATGAAATTATGAGAAGTATAAAATAATTTTCAAATGACATGAAATTAATTTAAGGATTAAATTTATATGTTTTAAAATAATATTTTATTCCTATAAAGAATATTTTCAAAATTTTAGAACCTAATTAACATTTTTTTCAAATCTAAAAAAAGGTTTTTGAGTATTTTTCATTCAATTAAACAATTTAATGATGATATTCATTTTTAAATTGATTTTAAGAAAACTATTATTTTATTTATTATAACCCAATTTTTTTAATCAAAATAAAAAATATTTCAAATTTTATCCTACACATGAAACTTATTCTTAAAATACACATTTTTCAAAAATAGATTTTACGTGTTAGGCGTGCAAATAATAAAACTGATTTTTTATGAACCTTAAAAATTGATTTGATAAAATTATTTTTATATTATAAATTATCATATAAAAATTATGTAATTATGTTAATTTTAATCATGGTAATTAAAATTAATTACAAATAATAAAAATTAATTACCATTGTATAATGTTAATTAGGATTGATGTTAAAAACTAAGGGGAAATCCATAAATAAACCAATCATGTATTCAAATTAATAGTGAAGATGATTAAAGACCCAAACACCATTTAAAGTCCATTATTTCCTCCTTTTTGATCCATTTAAACATTAATACTATTATACCATTTGTGAAAAATAAGGGGTATTCAAAACAAATTATTTTTCTTCACTTATAAAAGGGCCACACTTGCACCACTTCATGCCACACCTATTACATAAAATTTCCCCCTAAAAATTTTCCAATTTATTTTTGATTGAACAGTTTCTTATGATATTAATCCCATTGGTCTTTAATATTTCACAAACCCCTTAAAAATAAAGGGGGATTCCAGGAGAAGTTTAATATATTCTACATAAGTGTATCACTTCTCCTTAGTTTTTCTTCTATACATTAATATATTTACACCCCAAAATATATTATAATATAATGATTTCAATATTAATAATATGAATAAATTTTACTATATTAGTGGATCAACCATTATTTAATCATCATCATCCACTTAGAAAAAGAAAAAAACACTAATTATGCATATGTGTGGACTACCACCCCTATGAAATAATGTTTTCTATTTTTAATATAGTTTTAATTTTTTGTTAAAAAAACATAGAATATTATTCTAATCCATAAATAATTTAAAAAATTTAATTATTCTTCTATTATAAGTATATTTTTTCATAATAAAAAATTTCATAACCATACTCACCCATTGTATTATAGAATGTTCTTGTTTAGTTGGGCTTGACAACCTACATGAATGATGTTATAATAATTTATCATGGAATATCATGGGAACATAAATAATAAAATTATTACGAAGTTGTAATAAAATAATTATTTTTTAATGTTTTTGAAAAGTTTTTATTGTCTTTATTTTTAATTAATAATTTAAAAATTATGTTTGATCGCTAATGTTACCAAAATAAGATAACACTTTTTCAATTTTCAATAAAACATAACTAAAACAGTAATGGAATGAGGTAATAGAATTATAAATAAATATGAGTTTCATTATTTTTTATTTAAATAATCTATTAATAATTAACGTTTTATCAAATTAAGGATACTAAAATATACATCATGTTGCAAGTGAAAAAAAATTACAGTTACTAACACTGATGGAAAAAATAATCTATAAATAACAAATTTATTCATAATTAATGATAAAAAATAAATAATATAAAAGTTAATTTATATTAATAAGGTTATGAAATTGAATATTTAGATAGTTTTTTTATTGGATTTTATATCACATTTGGGTTTTTGGGGAAATAATGTAAGTGTTTTGATAACTAAAATTCCTTCCAATGAATTACAATCATTCTTATTAAACTGTATTGTTACAAGATTGATTTGTTCTACCAAATGAAAAATATATGATTCAATTAATCCTTCATTAAGTTTTATAATTATTCTCTATAAACTCATTTTCATAATATTCTCAACTCAATGATTTTTTTTACATGTAAGTGTTTATCAGTATCAATTCTGACTCTTAGGGACATGTTATATTTATGCACCATTTTCCATTTTATATTATTTTTATTTCATTTTCCTCCCGTTAATTCTTTATACAATAATTTTCATGTAATTATTGGCATATAAAAAACCAAATAAAGTTACATTATTCACTTATCTTTCAATTCATTTTTTACCTAAGACACTAGGGTTATTTATCTCTATTTTAAATTTTAGGTTACATGTTTGATATTGCACACTATCATTTATTCAATATGATTTATTCAATTCCATATTACCATAAAATAAAATTATCTTCTTTCATTTAATTATAATTCAATTCCCACTTCAATATGACCCTCTTATATACTTTTTATTATTATGTTACCATTACTATAAGGGTTAAATTTCTAAACACATCTTCAAATAAATATTTTTTTGAACGATAATCCATATGGATAATTTTTATATTACTTATTTCTAAAAAATCATTATAATTTCCCTTCTTCTGTTTATTTTTGGAGTTTTTTATATCTCTCTACTATTTCATTACCCCCCTTGTCTCATTATTTACTCACTATAAAGAGACTAAACCTACCACCTATTTCAGTTGGTAATCCTACACTTCAATGTCTGTATTTAGTAGATAACTTTAATAAACACCTTATCTAAGAATTAATAATTTATTAAGGCCATTTTATACTAATTTTACCTTATATAAAAGTTTTAAATAATGTTATAACATTTTACATGTTGTTCATTTTTCTCAATATGTGATAAGAGCCTCTTTTAATATTTTCCATGTGAATAAATCTTTCAAATTTTTTTTATTTTTCTATGAAACTTCCAATCGACATTTTTTTTAAAATATAAATTGTTTTTGTTTTTGTTTTTTAAAATATTTTTATATTTATAATTTTTTTCCAAAAGAAAAATAATATTTCTAATTTTAAAAATATTTTCCTAATATTTTTTTTTCATTTAATTCAATGCCATTTGATATATTTTATTCTTGGTCAAGGATAATATTAATATGATGGCATTCACCTTATTTATCATGTTTTATTTTGAAATATTATTTTTTATGAGATTATTAATCTATTAATACGTTTTCTTTTCATAACCATCGACTGTAAATATGCCTAACATTTATTATAATTCCTTTCCATTATAAATACCATGTATTCCATTACTTAGATTAAAGGGTGTTCACCTAGATTCTATATTTCAATTTATTGGGGAAATTATCAACTAAACCATATATACTTTATATATGTGGTCTAATATTACATACAATTTTTTTAATGGTACCTACCAAGTGATTTATTTAGTATCATTGTATACCCAATTAAATTCTGTTGGTTTATCTTGTTTATTCATAGAATTATGAATTTTTCCCTAATATGATTCCAATTTAAATAGATATAGAACCCATTCCCATTAAATTGATTGTTATAATATTATAATGATTGATTTTATGTGTCACACTTGTTTAAGGTTTATAATGGGTGTGTCTTACATCATCATACAAAATATATTTTATATCTGATTTCTCATTGGATAATAATGCATGTAGATATTGATTTTTTTTTCAAAAAGTCATGTGAATAGTGAGATTTTTCACATTTAAATGCGTGAACATAATGCTTTAGTTAACGTATGGTCTCAGAATTATGAGTTTTCTCCAAATTGTCATATTTTTATGATTATTCCACCTTTCTAAATTTTATTTCCTTTTACTCTATGTTACATTCCATGTCTATAAAACATTTCTAAGATATTTCATACTTTTATGGTATTCCATTCCTTATTAAAAGATATATGATCTATGATTAATGGGTATAATATTATTATATATCTTGATAATAAATATATAAATATAATATTATCACTTAAGATCTTTTATTTTCATCACTTATCTTTACCATTACAAACTATCTCAGCTCACACCTTTATTAAGCTTACATTTATCTTGGTTGTAAATAAATTAAATATATATGATGTTTCTAGAATAATATATTGTGTAGAGAATTAATATGAGATATGTAAGAATTTTTATATTTCAAGTAGTTGATTATATAGTGTAAACAATTCTCATTTATAGGGAAAGACATGAGTTTTGTTAGTTAATACTTTTAATAATTATCTAAATATAAAATCTTAAAATATTATTGGAAATAATTTTAATGAAATTATTTATTTAAGTCTTGTAATTATTAGATGGTAACATATTTTGGATGTTATATTTGGTATAAGGGTAGGTTTTAGACAACTATTGAGGTTATGATGTTAGTTGAGGATAATTTAAGGGTTGATAAGTTAAGGTTTATCATTTTTTTCAATATTTAGATACCCCTTTTGGTTAAGTGATGTAATATTTAATATTTTAGGGTTTAGTAAAAGATAAAATTATTTAAAACCCAAGATATTAGTTTAATGTCAATGTCTATGTATAGGATAAAATCCTTTAGATTAGTTAGTGTAGATATTGGGTGGTTCTCCTCAAAATTAAAACCCTATATATATACTATAAAGTGGATTCAACATTAGAAAATTGAACCTATGGGTAGTATCCCTGAAAAGGCTGGTTCAATATCATCTAACCCATTTACCTATTAAAAAATAAGTGATACAAAGGCTTCACTGCTAGATAGACAGTCCTAGGCGATATGATTTGGTTAACTCATATTCTATTTATGAACCATTATGAAGGAATTGAAAATCATTAGGTTAGAAAACCTACAAAATAATGACTCTTGATAATGAAGATTAAAATATTTATTCTAAAGAGTTAAGGAAAATATTAATTAATATGTGATTTTTTGGGTAATGGGTATGTCAAACTTTGAGAGAATAGATTTTAAAGATATTATCATTAAGTGTAATTTATGAATGATCATGATAATTTTTAGAAATCTCTTTTAATTTTTGGTTAAGAAGTATAAGTGAGCCTAACTTAAAGGAATGGAAATTTTACTGAATGTATAAAAGGTGGAAATTAATGTGTCATTAGAGAATATATTTTAGGATTGTGTTTTCATATTCATATGATCATTTACTCTGGTTTTATTGATAACCATTTTGGGTTTTACTAATTGGTTGATTTAGAATCAGGAAATTGAATATGAGAATGGTATTTATATCAAAACCACTTTGTCTTAAAACATAATAATGGAGAACACATCAATTATTTAGAATCTTAGTATATGATCATTATCGTGGAAAAAGAGAGTTTCCTAGTCTTACTTAATGTAGTGAGTTAGATATCTTAATAGAAATGAAATAAGGATATTATTAAAAATTTTCATTAGCGAGTGATATTTATGGATGTTATTCGAGTACATTCTAAATTTTTTGAGGTTCATGTATAAAATCTAAGGATTTTTTTCTGTAAATTTATTTAAAGGTTTATAAACATATTAAAATGGTATCAACAATGATGAAAATTGACTTTAAAATAATGCTATATTTTATGTGGATAATTATTGATGAAAACATGATTAAGTATTATATAAATATTAAGTTTAATATACAATTGATATTGATATAATAATGGTTTCATTGATTTTGAGAAATTATATTATGTAATATTAGTAACCTTGGGATTGATAACTGATTCACGATATTCGTGGTAAATATCATCTCATTTTTGGGGTTGTGGTATATATTGGATAATGCTTGATTTTATGAACCACTGATTAATATCATTTATGATTAAATATATCATTAATTTGATGATGATAATATTATTTTGTTGTGGCCTAATGTCTTCATGATTTATATGGTTTTGGGAAAGGTATATTTTGTAGAATATATGATTACAATATATACATAATTGAGTATAATATTTTTCAAAATATTAATGTTGTTTGATGAAAGATATATAACATAATATAGCCTAAGATATTAAGTTACATGTAATATTATAAGTAATGGGGGGTAAGATGTAATGACTTGAGATCTTCAAATATATTATCTTCTCTAAATTAACATTATGTTTGATAGATTTTGCCACACTCATCCCCAAACCGACCCAATACCAAAATAAAATGAACCAAGACATATTAAAAATTACATGAAGTATATAATCATTAGTAACAAAAAAATATAATAATCAATTGAAAAAAATTATATTTTTTTATTTTTCATTCATTAATATTTTATGAAGTATGTCTTTTAAAGACACATTTTAAAAAAGGGTGCAATATTTTTTCTTAATAAATTAAACTATTCAAAGTTAAAAGTGTATGATAATAGTTAATATTTATACTAATAAACTAATTTTTCATGATTAAAATATTTACAAATTCATATGGAAAAATATTGGAGACACATGATGTTTAAAAATGACATTTTTGTATAAAATCAGTTTTTTATATTTTCATTTAAATAGGTATTTATTAATATTTTATTTTGAATTTCATAAAATAAAATTCATCTCTGGATTCATCATATTAATATTATCTTAATATTCAATTTGGGTGTTATTTTGAAAAATTTAAAATTTTGGTGAATAGTGAAAAATACAATTTGTAACAAATGAATATATTTTTTGACATAATTATTATATAATTTCGACCTAGAATATTATAAAAATTTATAAATGATATAATATGTATTTATAGATTAAAAATATATATTTTAAAATAATGTATTAATCCTATAAAATCGATGTTTATCCTTTTATAACATAAGTAACATTTAATTTTAATCTAAAAAAACATTTCAGGTCTTATCATTCAATTAAATATTTTAATGGTGAAATTTACTTTTTTTAACCATTTGGAAGACACATAACTATTTAATGATTTATAATAATCCAATTCATGTCATAAAAATGAAAAACATTTATAATTTAATAACACACATAAAATTTGTGCCTAAAATATACATTTTCTAAAAAATGAATGTTACACATTATGTGTGCTCGTAAAAGAATAATTATTTATAAGCGTTAGAAATTTTATTCTTTTTAAATTTTTTTTATAGTTTAAATTAGAATATTTAAATTATTTAAAAAATTTAATTCCAAATTTGTTCATTAAAATTAATTATTAAGGTTAAGAAACAATTACTACTATAAAGGATAATTATGGTAATATGTTATAACTAAGAGGGAACACTATATTTCTGTCAATTTTGTATCCAAATGAATTTTGGAGGGGATTATAGCCACAAATAAAATGTATACACTATTAGTTCACCCTTTTTAATCCATTTACCCTTGAATAGTGTCATGTAATTTTTGAAAAATAATAGATATTAAAAAAAGTTCCCTTTTTCACATATAAAATTGTCCCACTTACAGCAGTTCATTTGAAACATGTTCCAATATATTTCAACATGAAACTATACCATTAAATTTAGACTTTAAACCTGTGAATTTTTATTAATCCATTAGTTCCTTAAATTTTCCCAAACACCTTCAAAATTAAAGATTTTTCAAGACAAGAATAATTTATTCTCCGTAAGTGTCTCAATTATCTTTTTTTTTCTTCCATAAATTCATATATATTTTTCAATAATAAAATAAATTTTAATATATTTACCATATTATTATTACTATGATTAAATTTTCATTTTTTATGAAACTAGTATTTATTCCACCCACATCAACTAAGAAAAAGAAAAAAACATTGATCATGTGTACATGCAAACTACCGCTTCAACAAAATAACATTATTATTATTATTATAGGTTTTAATTATTTATATAAAAAATATTAAAATATGATTCTAAAATTTTATACATATAAATAATATCATTCTTCTTATATTATAAGCATATTATGTCAAACTAAATAATTTCTTAACCATACTCACTGATCTAATTCAAGAATATTCATATTTGTGTAGGTTTAACCACCTACATGAATGATTCTATAAAAAATTGTCATTAATCATTATGGGAATAATAAAAATATTATTATTTTAGTTTTTTAGAGGAATAATTTTAGGTTTAATGTTTTTAAATGTTTATGTAATGCACTTTTATTATTACTAAAATATCATATTAAATATCTAAAGTTATATAAATAAGCTCACATCGATTCTATTTTTATGAAAGAGAAATAAAAAATTTATGGAATTATATAGGATATTTATAAATCAATAGTAGTTTTATATTAAAGTAAATTAAATAATCTTGTAATGATAAACTTATTATTAATTAATGGATATATAAATCATTATCATAGAGAATTTAAGAAAACATTACAGTTACTAATACCCAATGGTGAAAATAAGTTATACCTATCTAATATTCTTATAATAATTAATCATAAATAATTTTTATAAAAGTTAATGTATATGAATCAGGTTATAAAATTTAATATTAATGTACTTATTTTTTATAAACAAGAGGTTAGATAACATTTTATTAAATAGGGAAACAAGGTATGGTTTTTGCTTACTCAATTTTGATCCATTGAGTCACAATATTTCTTATTGAACTCTATTGTTCAATATTTTATTTTTTATAACTATCGAGAACTATAAGATGTATATCATCATTATCAAGGTTTAAAAATTATTAATTTTAACATAATTTTCAAATTATTCTTACCTAAAATATTATGTTACTTTTTTATGTTTATTTTTCTGATATCTACCTCTCTAAGACATGTTATATTTGCAAACCATATTCACCTTTACATAGTGTTCTTGAGATTTACCTCACATTAATGAATTATAAAATTTTTTTCATTTAAATCATGGGATATAAAAATCCAAATCGATTTCCTTTCTTAATTCATCTTTTTATTCAACTGTTACCCAATTCATTCGGGTCATTTTTCATGATTTTTAATTATATGAAATGTGTTTAAAAGTGTGAATGATATTTTAATTTTTATATTGTATTCCATAAACCATTACATTTTACTATTATTAATATATTTAATTTCATGATATTTAACCTTGTTATGTTCATTTTATTCTTAAATTACTATCACCTTAATGGTTCTGTTGCCAATTATATCTTTAAATCCATATTTTGATTGAAAGATAATAATTTTGGGGAATCTTTATTATAATTATTTATGAAACCCACAATATATTTACCCTCCTATGTTTATTATTTTGTGTCATATCACTATATCATTTTTCTCCTTGGCTCACTATTTACTTATTTTATGTAAACCTACCGTACCTATTCTTTTTTTTCATTAATACTCCTCTTTTATGTTTTTATTCATTTTATTTCTTTACGAATGTCCTTATGTAAGTATCAATAATATATCAAGTTAATTATAAAATAATTTTACATTATTTTAATGTTTTAAAGGAATTTATAACATTTTATATATGGTTATTTTTCAATAATGCGTGAAAGGAACATATTTTAACATTTTCCATGTGAGTAGACCTTTCTATCATATTTATATTTTATAATGAGACATCCTATTTTTTTTTTCATGTTTTCTAAAAAATACTTTTCTGCTAGATTAATTATTTTTTATGTATATAAGGGTTTAAAAAATATCAAGAATGTTTCTTAATATAAAATAGATTTTCTAAATGCTCATAAAAATACTTTTTATCTATGTGAAAATTCATTGATATATTTTTTTATTTATCAAGTACATTATTAAATTGATACCATTTTCATTCATTATTTGGGCGACATATGAAATGTTCTTTTATATCCCATGAGTGATCTATCACTTCATTTTTCATTACTATAAAACCACTATAAATATAAATAACATTTCATAGAATGCCCTTCCTTCATGAATACCATCACTTCTACTACATTGATTGATGTGTGTTAACCTAGATGTAATACATCGCATTATTGTGGAAATTATTTATTAAATCATATAGACTTTTTCTATATGGTGTAAATACAATTTATATCATTAAATGGAATCTACCTATATTTTAATTTAGTATCACTAGATTCCCTTTTAAATTTCATGGGTGTATAATATTAATTCATTGAATTATTATTATTTTATTTATTTGATTCTATTATAAAGGGATATAAAACACATTTTATTTCTATAAATTCATTTTTATATGGTTATTATTGATTTTATCTGTCCCACACAGGAATGGATGATGATGGGAGGCTTCTATATCGCATTCCAATGAATATTTAAGTTTGATATATCATGAGATAATAATTTATGGAAATATTGAGTTTTTTCATGAAGGCATGAGAATAATTAGTTTTATCACATTTTAATTCATAGTCATAATGATTTTGTTCATAAATGAGAGGGAAAATGAGTTTTCTCACAAATTGTCTATGCTTATGATTATGGAAACTTACTGAGTTTCTTTTCTTTTTAGGCTATGTTACACTACTTATTTCTACATATTTTCTAAGATATTACTTAGTATTTGTTATTTCATGCCTTATGTTTTGATATGTGATCCATTATTATTAGGTATAACTTTAATATGTATCTTTATTATACATATACAAACATATTATTCCACTTATGATCTTATATTTTTATCACTTATGTTCACCATTATTTAACACATGAGTACACCCCTTTATTATCTTTTCATTTCTAAATCTTATAAAGAAAAATAATACATATGATGTGTCTAGAAGATTATATTATATAGTGAGTTTTTTTGGATATTTTTAAGACTTGTTATGTAATATTTAATTTCTTATATAGTGGGAAAGATTACAAATAGTTAAAGAAGTGTGAGGTATTTTTTTTAAATTCTCTAAAACTCAAATCCCAAATGATAATGGGAATGTATTGTCCAGAGATATTTTATTTTTTTAATGTAATTATGATATTGTCACATCCTTCATATATCATAATTTTTCCCTTTTCAAATTGGGATTTATTTATTTAAAAGTAAATGTGGATTGATTCCAAAGTTAACATGATATACAATAATGAATATATATATTATCTTGGTCCTAATTATATATTATACACCATTAAATTTCTCTTATTTAAATCCAATGATTAATTCCATTATCCTAACATTTCGGGGATCCATTTATAAAGATTCCACTATCCATTCTACATTGGGGTTTGAGAACCCATTGATTCCTATCAGGCTTAATCCACCACTCTAACACTAATGTATCTACTTTTTTAATAACTGAAAATATATTGAATCATTTATATATATAATAAAAATAAATTATAATATCTTCTAACTTGGTACCAACATCAATATTTATCATTATCATTCCTTCTTTTTATATATTTCTCATTCATTAATTCTTTATTGATCTATGTAAGGTTATAATCAACACTCACACCCCAAAATCCATTTTTCCACAAATTCATAATGTTTCATAATATAGTTCCTTTATTATATTTCATAATATATAAATTCATAAATTTATAAAACTATAAATACTTTATGAACAATTCCTTCATTATCCAAAATACTTCAGGTCTTGAATTCTTATATAATATTGAAATATATAAAACTACTTGTAATGAGTTAATAAAATATAAAAAGACTATATTTGGTATTTTGGTAGCACATGTGCCCAAAATATAGAGAATCAATAAAAATAAAAAGTTATATATTTTTATATGTGATATTTTTAGATTTCATCCTCATTTGAAAACATTATTTTGGGAGTTGTTAATGAAATGTGGTTATCAATAATCCTAAATATAAACATTTTACAATTTTCTTATAGACCTAGAATTTAATATTGTTTAATTTTTATACTAAAATATATATTTTTATTTCATCAAATCTGAATAAACTATTTAAATTACAAATTTAATTCACCCAACATTCCCTTAATTAAACATATTTTATATTTAAATGGTATGTATCCATTATATATTATTCAAACTATAAAAAAATATCATCTTATTCACATTGATATTTCCTTTTTATTCTACCAAGGTTTATTTCAACCCATTCCTCTCCCATTGCTGTTCATAATAATAATTCTCCTCATTTTCCTTTGGTTAACCACACACACATCTGGTGTAGAGCTGTATAGTTGAAATAATGACCCATGCAATTAATTAAATAACGACATTATGTTCTAGTACAATTTTCCCAACCTTAAATTCCAAGAAACATATTTTTATGACCATTATGAGCCTAAATTATTAAAATTTTACTTTATCACCCATTAAAAAAAGAATAAAATTCACACCAATGTTTAATTAATCATTCCTCTAAATTAGTATTCATTAACATTAGGTGTAATAATTCATAACTGTGATTATTAATTTATCATAGAAGTGATCCATATAATAGGAGAAAAATGATGAGAAAATTAGGTCTAAGTTATATGAAATTAAACTATAAGAACCTTTGTGGTGCTAGTTACACAACATTGAACTTCATAGTTTCCCCCTTATCTAGTCATTAAATCTTGTAATGTATTAAATATAAATTCATAGAGAGTCCACTTCATTGTCACATAGTGTAAATACCAATTATTAAAACAAGGATCCATGTTACTGGTGGATAAACTATGTAACACATTGGTTAATGATTTATGAACACAAACTAAGAGACACCCCTTTGGCCCAAGCTATATAGAATTAAAATAATTTCTCCTAATTTTTATACAAACTATAAAAATTTACACTATAGATCACCAATATGCCTAAATTAAAAGACCTTAAATTTCATATAAAAATAAATAAAACATTTCATGTTATAGACCCATAAAGGTAAATCATAGTAAAATTCATGTAACTTCTTGCAAATCCAAGCCCTTTATGGCTTTGAAAAAACATAGAACATATAAATAAGGAGGCATAAACCCTGTAGGAACCAATGTTTTCATAACATATTATTAATAAACATTTTATAGTTCAATAAAAAAGGAAAAAAATAAGAGAACCATATCATTCCACAAATGAAATTTCTCTTGTACTCTATTAAATGCATTAGATAAAACCTAAGAGTACTTATTTTTTTGAAATATCTTCTTTTTTGTTAAATATACTTCATTATTTCATTATTCTTATGAATTTTCCATTCTCATAAATTTTTTAATGAAATAACCATGGTTCAATATGACGTTACATGCACCCACCACATGTCATACCTGTATCCAAACTTGTAAACATGTTATGGAAGAAATCATCCCAATTTTCAATAATATTTTGATAAGACTAACCTTGGTTCATGGTCATAGCAGAAACATGTCCCATACGTACTAAAAATATCCATCTAAGTGCATATTTCGTTGATAAAATCAACTCATTATTATCCCTCTTCCAAATAGTTTAACCATTGTTTATTATTATAACACATGTTTCCCTATATGGTATAATTATTTCCATATAATGGTGCATGTCTTGAGGGAAATAAAGTAGTCATCCCCTGTTTTTGACTAATAATATTCTTTGGCGATGGTATATTCACACCCTATATAGTCTTCCTAGAACCACCCAATGATGCATGTATGAATGATAATAAATATCACAATCCTTTCTGTCCTTGAATGAATCATTTTAAATAATGATCTATAAAATTCATTACTTATTAGTATCATGTGAAATAAATATATTTAAGTGTTACACTTATATATGATTTATGCATAACATTAATGGAAATAAATGCATGGATCTTTGAAACAGTGATAATTTGTCAGTCTTTGATAGATTGTATATAATTAATAACCCATACCAAGGACAACTAACCCTCTCAATCACATGTAAAATAAACATGTGTGTACATTTATGTATTGAGAATTATTTCAAATGAGTTCATTTTATTTATAATCCATCAAAATAGAGAGAGTATCCTAGTTTATAGTATATACATATGAATTAAAAAAAATATGAAAAGAAGGAAAAAATTACAATATAATAGTAGAATAATGATAAGTCATGTTCAATTAATATTTGCAGTTAAAGTAGTGATTTTTATGAGTCCTCAACATCTTATTAAAGCACAACCATACTTGTGGCTTAATCTTTGGAATCATGGAATAGTTTATACAACCATTCTACCATATAATCTCCCTTTCTAAGCCTCATTAACCTACTTAAAATTTCCCACAACTAGTCTATCAATCATTGCCAGTTTTGAATGATGTTTTTCCACAACGACCATTTGATAATAATATGAGCCCTGATTCTCAACTCCCACATCATCTTGGATATAATTTTCTTAGAGAAATTAATTATGTGATTTCATAAAATGGGATTAATATTATTTCACTACTTGATTTATCAATCACATATTCTCTTTATTATATTCCTAAATAATCACCTCCACTGATTCTTAAAAATTATGATAGTTAAATACATGAAATACAAATGTTGTGAATGGAATTTTTAGAAGTTGGATCTATCAACTCAAAAAATATAGGTAACTTTAAGTAATTAGGACTGGAACACACCTCAAAACCATTAGAAATATCACTTTTCTATGTACAGAAACCTTTGGGATATAATATAGAACCTCATTGGGAATAAATATCTAATTAGGAATAAGATCACTCAATGGAAGTGGGGTGTCAACTATGCACCATAGAACATAAGGATAAAGAAAATGAATGAGGGGGTAAACATCCTTGATCATCCCTCATATATGAAACTTTAAAGTAGTCGTTTTGTGTTCTTTCCCACCAATGAACCAGGATAGTACTACAATTGATGATAACAAATTGATATTCAAGGCCATGAATATGCAATGCATTATTGAAATATATTAATATTACCAACCATCACATACTAGGAAGAAAATATCATCAATCATGACTACCCTGGAAACTAGATTGTATTGAAACATTTATTAGGACAATCCCCATTCTAATATCTCATAGGATACCCTTGACGAGTTTTACAAGGCTTCATAATGCATTAGACATTTGGAAGTATAGACCCTAACCTATAAAAATGTGTACAACATTTCTTTCTATTTACCAAATTCACTTACAAGTATTATCTAGATATAAATATTACATACCATTATTTCCATATTAGAATTGATATTATATATATACATGATATTATACACTATATCACAAAAATTATAATTTTATTCAAGAAATATCCATACAACTCATGGGGAAGAAGTAGTGAAGACCAAGTGCTTCACTACTTATAATAAAGGTACAATCTTGAAGTAAAGAAATAGTGCATTAGTATAAAATGATAATTTCAATATAGTTCCCATTAGTAGACAATATTTCTACTACACAGTTCTCTTCCCTCCATGTGTGGCTAACCCTGATACCTTATTCAGTGATCGTTATGAAATTCTAGACGCAGTAGGTCAAATACCATGGGGTGCCAGTACTATCATGAAGGAATCTAACATGAAAAATGGATTTGGACTCCACATTAGAAATATCAAAGTTGTAAATCCTACATAACATAAGAACCCTAAACGTATATCTTCTTTCTATAACAATGGATTTTCTTGGTCTATAGTATACACAGAATAAAAATATCACCTAGCCCTTATCATCCCATACAATTCCACCCCTTCTCATATCCCCATGCACACAAGAAACATTGATGTTAAACATCAATACATGTACTGGGTTGTCTCCATTTTACCCACCACCCTTGGGTTGTTGTGCCTCCTCCTTCTATGATAATGGTATTCTTTGGGAGAATCCCCCTTGAGGAATTTGATGACACCCCACCTATAATGAGAGCATTAAGATCCACCAAAAGTGATTTAGAATGAAATTTAATACATAAATGGGAGAAGTGAATGACTCCTCTCATGTTGTTCCTTTCCACCCATTTCACCCAACACATCATTGTGAAAATATTTCCATTAATAATTATTTCTATACCATAATATCTGGCCCCCAAAAACCAAGCAGTGATAAATTCTAACAATGAATCCTCTTGCACCAAAATCCTTATTCCCTTTAAAATAATATACTAAATAGTGATCACCAATTCTCATTTGAGGATAAGGTTTGATGTCGATTCTAAACTAGGGATTCACAACATAGATAATGTAAGGATATGTAACTACACTTAATTTTAGCATTATCATCATGGGGAATTTTTTTGTTCCTCAACTTCCAATCCTAAAAGTTATTCTTTATCAGTATCTCTTTGTACCATAAATTTTTGATATACTCATCAGGATTTTGTTTTATAAGAATTTATACACACCTATAAAGGGGAATCACATCCGTTTATTGAGGAGGTGAAATGTTATCACTCTATCATCAATAAATCATGATATTTGTGACGTCCTGACTTGGAATATAATGAAGAGTGCACTAAGACGGTTGGCCACATGCCCTCAAGCACACCTCCCCATATACTAGAAGGTGCCGACTTGCTGTGAGGGTCTGGTTAGTCGGTCTTGGGGAGACTATACCCTCTGTTATTAGAATAAAACACTAGTGGAAGCAAATAAAAATTAACCAAGTACGGAAGCATATATAAATAACTAGAATAGATCCATGACATATGATAGTCAAATATTGAAAATAAAATATTCAACTGAAAGGTAAAGAACACTATGACAACAAAAGTTCCAAGTGTCTACAATGCAACTAAAAGTAAAGACACAACGACTCCAAAATATGTCCCGAACCACGTCCAGTTACCTATCTCATGCTCCAAAACCATATATGAATCTATCTCAAGACCTTGCCCTTATCCTATCTTTCAATAACAAAGACTTCTCAGGTTCTGATCAGGCGACCCAAATAGGGTGTGAGTATAAATCAACAGGCCATCACTAATAGTGTCTAAACAATTCTAGTCAAAAGATAATGAATGCAGTTTTATAAAGTCACAAATACAATACATAATTTAAACAGTTATCACATTTTCATTTAATCATTAATCATCACATTAGGCCAACTTCAATTCATGTTTCCCATTTGAATCATCATTCATTATCATTTATCATTTGGTGTAGGTCATCATTCCTAGCACCACAAATCTCGTGAGTGTAGGTCTCCATACCTAGAAATCCTTTTCTCATTCAATGTAGGTCGCCATGCCTATCACCCCATAATCTCAATATTGGATAACTATTGGGGAGGAATGCCATATCCATGTACCAAATTCTAATTGGTTTAGGATTTCATGCCTAGCACCACAAAATCTAAACCATTTAATCATTATTTAATTATCAAGAATTTTCCACATTATTCATTTACTAATCCAATGGTTAGTTAAACATTTCAAAGTCTATTAGTTAATTTAACTATTAACTATGCCCATAACCCATTAATTAATTCATCAATTAATTAATAAATCAAAACCATTTTCATTCCATAATTATTTCTTCACAATTAATTATGCATTTCAAAACCATCAAGTAATAATTAATTCTCAAAATTAATTATCTTTAATCACATCATAACAAAACATTAATTCTCCCAATTAATTATCTTTTTTTCAAAATCATGGAACTCAATTAATTATCATAATCAATTATATTTTAAAGCCAAACATCCATCCATAATTAATTTACCCCAATTACTTATCTTTCCACATTCAATTTAATAACTCAACTACAATATCAAATCTATAAAAGATAAATTTGGGAAACCCCCTTCATTCGTTCCGTGGTCAACTATCAATTAACCAACAAAGAAAATCACATGTCAAAACCTTATTCCTAATTACACCAATTTAGAAATAATATTATCAAGGGAATATAGAAATTTCATAACTCATCCAAATATCATAAATCATGACTATGGGAGTCAAATTTAGACCAAATACCTATATTTATTGATGGAAGTTAGCCCTATAGAAATCCCTAAAATCCAAGTGGCACAATGTCATCGATCAAACTCCTGATCTATGTCCCTAAAACCCAAATTAATATCAAAGGCATTAAAATTTTTTAAAAGTAGATCTATATCTACAATAATAGATCTAGATCTTAACTCATAGGATTAGATATAAGAAAAAGGTGAATATCCTCCATGAAAATATTTAAGAAAGATGCAAAAAAGAATGATAAAAGCATCGAGATGAAATCCACTCACTATGAGAAGATTGGATCTTCAATCCGGGCATTCAATCTCGTAGAAAGGTTTTGGATCACCTTGGAATCCCTCTAGAAGGCTTTGAGAAAACCTAGAATATTTCAAGCCCGAGCCAAGGTTTAAATATGGGAGTCCCAGGGGGTTCAAGTGTTTTTAAAATAGATTTTTGGATATTAAAAATAGTGTGCACAATTTCATGGGCAGGGGTGCACGGTTAGGTAAACCGTGTGCCAACCATACTGACTCCACTGACCAGTTTTACACGATTGACACAGTTTGGTCGCACAATTTTTCAAACCATGTGCAAACCATGCAGAATCCTATTTCCAATTTTTCACCCTTGGAACAATATGGTCGCATGGTTTTTTAAACTTTGAAAAACTATGCACAACCCAATGTCCTTTAGTTTTCTTTAAAAGTTCATCCAAACTCTCCCGAAGCCAATACTTCAAGTTACTGGTACTTAAAAACATCAAAAATAACCTAAAAACACACCTGATATGACTCTAGAAAAGGACGGTGTGATACCACTGTAGTTGTGACACATGAAAAACATCATGCATAGAGTTGAATTTATGTGGAAGTGCTAATAGGTATGCCACCATTCCAATTATCTCCAGTACCTCAAACTATCCCACAAACCTAGGTGATAACTTGCCCATTCTCTATATCCTGTAGTGACCCAATCTTGGAAACAACCAAAGGAATACACAATCACCCTTTGATACCACATTGTGACACCCCAACCCGAAAGCCACAGAACGGTGCCCCGAGCCAGTTGGCCACATGCCCTCAAGTATGCCTCCCCGTACTCTAGAGGGTTCCGACATGCATCGAGGGTTTGGTAAGTTTGTCTTGGGGATATTATACCCTCACTTATCAGAAAAAAACACCACTGGAGGCAAATAATAATTAAACAAGTACAAAATAGTATATAAATAACCAGAACAGATTCATGACATATGATAGTCAAAACCATAAAATACAATATTCAACTGAAAGGTAAAGCATGCTATGACAACAAAAGTGCCAAGTGTCTACAATTAAACTGATAGTAAAGAAACATGGACTCCAAAAAGTGTCCTAACCCACATCTGGTTCCCTCTCCGATTCTTGAAACCCTAACAAAAATCTATCCTAGGCCCTTGACCATATCCTATCCGGCAATAACAAAGTCTACTCGAGTGCCAATCAGGTGGCCCGAATAGGGTATGAGTACAACTCAGTAGGCCACCACCAATGGTGTCTATATGAGTCTAGTCAAAATATAGTGCATGAAATTTTATAAAGTAATAAATACAATGCATAATTTAAATAGTTATCACATTTTCATTTAATCTTTAATCATCACATTAGGCCAAGTACAATTCTTGTTTCCAATTTGAATCATAATTCATTATCATTTATCATTTGGTGTATGTAATTCCCCAAACCCTCTAGACTGGAGCCGATGCATTTCTAATTACATTGGAATGGTTAGAAGGAATGAAAATCCCAAAGGGGCGATCAATTTAGTAGTCTTGAAGAAATTAGATACATAAATGTAACTCAAATTACATTGGAAAAGGTTACAAAATAAAATACATAACAAAAACTAAAAACTACAACCACATGAACTCAATAAATAATCTCCTCTTCATCACTTGTTGAAGGTAAAAAATGAAAGGCGTGATCTCAAATGCTCATTAAGGTTTAAAAATATCATAAGAATGAATCAATAAGAACTTAATTGTAAAGAATTTGACATAATCAATAAGGAATGGTTAATAAATAAAAAACTCACGCCATTAATAAACTGAGAATAAATCTGCATCCATAGATTTTGTCATAATGAAAACCTCATGGATAGTAATCACTGATAATGAATAAATAGAATTATTATTAATTGGAGTTCATGTATCTGGAACATGATAGCACAATACTGTAAAAATGGTTTAGTTCTATGGGTTGAAACCCGTCTTATTTTTGGAAACATATTTGAAGGGTTTATCGCCAACTGTTTTTTATCATGAGACCTACCGATGCATCGAGGGGATGTAGCAAGCCCCAAATGAAACTGGATGTCCAAATAATTATTTATAAATAGATTCAAAACATGAGAAATATGCATCTATATTATCTATATAGAATAGAGGATATAAATTCATCAATATTTTCACTGTCAAAACAACATTCAAAATAAATACCGTATGTAAAATGGTATATGGCTTAGAAAATAATCATATCCATGATATGAGAATATTGACATTTAAATGGAATATAATTTCAATTGAAAATTGATCTCAAATAGGAAGTAGGTACACCACATAATAAATATTAGGTTCACAATACTAAGCATGTCACAACGAAGTGAAAATTGAGACAAAGCTCGTTACCACGTTGTAATCAATTGATTCATGTGACCAAAAGTTAATAACAAACAAAACAAATAACATAATACCATGATAATAATTAGAATCATGACATATCAAATTTCATTACACCTATACCACATATAAGAAATAAGAGGAGAATAATGGAAATCCCACAGAATTGAAAGTGAGATGAGAAAACCTCTTACAAACATTTCGGCATGGTAACAAGTGTTATTGTGAGGGATTAATGAGAGGTAAAGTGGTATAACATTATTTATATATCATTAGGGAAATATGGGGGAGGTTATAAAACATACCCATCATTAGGTATTAAAAATAAAAGATCACAACATAGGGGAGATTCTTGAACAAAAGCGAGAGAGAGGATCCCTTACCATATGCTTGAAGGTATTCTTGATTATTCTTAACAACATGAATAATCAAATTTAGCTTCATTAATTAATAATTCCAGAACCTCATGAACATTTAATTGATATTTTATAATCTTATTAGGTTCATTAATGGACTTTTTATGGGTATAATATATTCAATTTTATTGTTTTGGTAGCATTTTCTTTTTTGGTTTTCATGATATGTTTACTTGTATTAATGAATGGATGTTTGTTGGAAATGTGATTAAATATACTGAATTGTTAATATACATTATTTGTGACATTAAAGAGATATAAATTATCTTATAATGATTCTATTTATATACCATTATGATGACTCATTTTATGAGTTAAAAATAAACGCTTGGATTTGGATTTGCGGTTTTGTGCACAATAAACTTGTTTTGTATTATTATTCCATATTATGAATGTGTATGGATTACAGAACATTAAACAAGATAAAATACACATATTATGATCTGATTCAACCATTCAAAAGGTTTCATGACTAGTATTGAAGATAGTAATGCAAATTGAAAACTTGTCTTCCTTGAGTGTGACAAATTAACACATCTCAGACGGTGTTTGCATTTATTGTATAAAAGGAAGGGAAAAAAGAGAGATTATGAGTAAATATTACATTAGAATAATGAGAATATAGTACAGGTAAGGTAATGGTATTATCATGGAATTTGGATGAGGGGAGGTGAGAAGAGAGAACAAAATAATGGAACTTTGCAAAATAAATTGAAAGAAAAGAGAAGAGAGGTTCACCTCTTGAGTACTCCTCCTTGAGAAACTCCTTAAGACCATTGATTTTGGACTTTTGGTGAGACTAGTAGGTATTGGAAGTGGGAGAGGAGGCTAGGGAGTTATTTGGGCAAAATTTAGGCAAGGCTTGAAGTCTGAGTGGTGTGGGAGGAATAGGGGGTGAGGGGTGGTTTATATAGTGGAGCGGAGGAGAGTTTTCTTAATATTATAATTATTAATTTTTTATTTCTTCTCAAGACAAGAAATAGTGAGTATTACTTGACTTATAACATTAATAAGAGCACATGATTCCATGATCTGGGTGCTTACATCACCCATGATTCTCGGAATAGTTAATTTAATTTATAATGTATTTATATAGTAAATTAATGTAATTTAGTATTCACCAAAAATTCAAGTATTTCTGAAAAATACCAAAAAAACCACCCTAACCATTTTTTGACGTGTAGAGTCAAAAAATGAAGTTCATATTTGAAAATTAATTTTCTAAATATTATTAATTAAATATTTAATTAAAATCATTATTTAATCGAAAAATATAAACATTTAAAATATTCATCTTTATTTTTAAGGTGCTTAAATTTATTTATACAATCATGGGTATGGATATGATTCATAAATGTCATAATACTATTCATTAAGGTATGTTACTATTCATAAAGGTAGGTTACTATTCATAAGGGTAGGTTACTATTCATCGAAAATTAAGTTAATTCTATCGGACTCTAAATATCATCCTGAACACAACAGTGTATACCTGATTTTCAAAATTCAAATCACAGAGCTGAAAAATTTTAGTTTAATGGATAGGTTATGACTATCACCTATAAATACCCATGTTTTGTTCCATAGAGGCTCAATGATTAATTAAATATAGGCTATAGCTAGAATGTATTTAAGAGAAACATACCATAAAATGTTTTTGGAGTTACATTATTCCCTCATTTGGAAATATCGTACTCGAAATTTTTTATTTATAAAGACCTTCAAAAGGATGTGGGTGGTTATTATTCATAAAATCCTCTGTTTCCCACATTGCATCCTCTGTATTATGGTTTCTCCAAAGAACCTTTACTAGATGAGTTGTCCAATTTCTCAATACCTCCTCCCTTGTGTCAAGAATCCCAATAGGTTCTTCACAGTATGACAAATCAGGTTCCAGTTCTATTTCTTCATAGGTGAGTACATACATTGGGTCTCAAATGTATTAGTTCAACAATGACACATGGAACACATCATGAACATTGGAGAGACAAAGAGGCATTTCTAAATAGTAAGCAATAGCTCTGATTCTTTACAGAATTTCTAATGGCCCGATGTACGAGGGGCTCAACTTCCCTTTCTTACCAAACCTTATGACACACTTCTATGAAGACACTTTCAGAAATACATGATCTCCCACATAGAATTCAAAATCCTTTCTCCAGTTATTAGAATAAATCTTCTTCCTACTTTAGGCTGCTTTAATATTGGCTTTTATTGTCCTCCTTTTATCATGGTCTCTTCAATAAGTTTTGGTTCTATAAATTTCCTCTCACCAACTTCGTCCCAACAAGTTGGAGTTCGACATCTATTTCCATATAATGCTTCATATGAAGCCATATAAATACTATAATGGAAAATATTGTTGTAGGAAAATTCCACCAAGGGAAATTATTTACCCCACATACCTTGGAAGTAAAGAGAGAATGATCAATTCATGCCTTCTGGAGTTTGAATAGTCTTTTCAGACTATCCGTCAGTTTGGGGGTGATAAGCAGTACTCATACGAAGATCAGTATTCAAATCCTTCGAGAAACTTTTCCAGAATTTTGACATATAATGGGGATCTTGATCTGACAAAATTTATATCAGTGCACCATGAAGTCTTAAAACATCATTAATATAAGGTCTGGCCTGGCACATAAGTGGTAAATCCTCTCTTATAGGAAAGAAATGTGATGATTTTCTGAGATGATCAACAATTACCTATATTGCATCATTGCTTCTAGGTGTCCTCAGTAGTCTCATGAAAAACACCATTGTAATGTCATCCTACGTAAACATAGGAATAGGTAGAGGATGCATTAACCCTCTAGGATGTTGTCTCTCTGCCTTCAATTTCTGAAAAACTAGACACCTTGACGCATATACAAAGATTTCTCGCATCATATTATCCCATAAAAATATTCCTTTAGATTTCTACACATCTTTGTGCTACCCTAGTGTATAGAGAAATTTGAGCTATGAAAATCATCTAATAGTTACCTTTTTAGCTTAGCTACTGATGGAACACATAACCTCTTCCAAAATTTCAAAACTCCTTCTTCATACACGATGTCTTTCAATCTCCCATCCTTGATAGCATTAATTTTCTTATGCAGATTCACATCATCAGATTGAGATCTTTTTTTATTCTCTAATAAATATGGTTTAACAATAATTTGAAAGAGGAAATATGTTTCTCATTTCTTAGAAATTCTTATATCCATATTTAGTAGATCCATGAATATAGGATCTCTTTAAATCCTCATTTGGGTCACGAGTCTGTGATATTTCTTGCTTAATGCATCTGGCACCTTATTTTCCTTTCCTGGGTGGTAGTGTATTTAACAATCATAATCATTGAGTAACTCGATCCATATCCTTTTCCTGATGTTGAGTTATTTTTGTGTGAATATGTATTTCAAAATCTTATGGTCTGTATAAATCTCATATCTTTCTCCGTAAATATAATGTCTCTATATTTTCAGAGAAACGATTACGGCTGATAACTCAAGATCATGAGTTGGATAATTTTTCCCATGAGTCTTCAACAATCTTGATGCATAAGTAATAAATTTATCATTTTAATAATGATGCAACCCAGTTCTTTCTTTGATGGATCACTATATATCACAAATCCCTCATTTCTAGAAGGAAGAGTCAAATTTGGAGCATTGACCAGTCTTCTTATCAATTATTCAATGCATTATGTACATTCTTTCATCCATAAATACTTCACCCCTTTATGTGTCAGCTTGGTTATCGGTTTAGCCAGTCGGGAAAAATTATGAACAAAATGCGGATAGTAACATGCTAATCCAATAAAACTGCATACCTTGGTTATGTTTGTGGGAGTGGTCTAATATTGGATTGCCTTTGTCTTTGTAGGATCAAGTAGGATTCTATTCTTAGAGACAATGTAGCCTAGAAAAGAAACTGATTGAATCCAGAATTAGCACTTTCTAAACATCCCATATAATTCATTTATTCTAAAAGTTTCTAGAATAATCCGCATGTGATCCTCATGGTCATCATAGATTTTTGAGTAAATCCGGATTTCATCGATGAATACCACAAAAAAGTTATCAAGATATTCCTTAAAAACTCCATTCATTAAATCCATGAAAATAGAGGGTTCATTAGTCGGTCCAAAAGGCATCACTATAAACTCGTAATGCACATACCAGGTTCGAAATGCTGTCTTAAGAATATCTTCCTTCCTCACACGTAGTTGATGATATCCGGATCAAAGGCCAATATTTGAAAAGTATTGAGATTCATGAATTTGATCAAATAAACCATTAATCTGGGGCATAGGATACTTATTATTTATTATAATAGCATTGATTTCACTATAATTAATTCGTAGCCTCATGGATCCATATTTCTTCTTGACAAAGAGGACATGGGATCCCCATAGAGAAACACTATATCAATTAAATCCTTTTTCACTCAATTCCTATAGTTGTTTATTAAGATCCACTAATTCCGCAGTGTTCATTTTATAGAGAGTCTTTGATATAGGTCTTTCACCAGGAATTAAATCAATAGAGAACTCATCTTCCCACTCTAGAGTATGTCAAGGTAAATCCTCTAGAAATACACCAATGTATTCTTGCACTATATGCACATCTTCAATTTGGAGATTTATTTCATCAACCATAGAGATTGGTTTATCTTCCACTCCAAGTATTTAATTTAGTATATCTATTGGGGGTGGATCTAGATAAGAATCAGATGACGAGGTTTCTGCTCAAAAAACAAGATATTCTACACCATTTTCAAAGATTGTAACTTCCTTCTTCTTGCAATAAATCTTCGCATCATAATTTGACATCCAATTCATAACGAGAATTATATCAAAGTCAGTCATTGGTATGATTATAAGGTTAGTAAATAAATCATGTTTTGGTGTCTAGAGGGGGACTAATCAACATGCCTTTCTTACAATGATGCATCCCTTAAGAGTTTCGACTGATAATTCCTTTATTAAATGAAATTGCACATGTCTAATTTTCATGAAAAACTGGGAAGATATAAATAAATGCGATGATCTATAATCAAATAAAGTGTTGGCTATGTTTGAGGAAATAATTAAAGAACCTACAATCATATCATTTGGAACTTCAACCTCCATGGTTGTAATCGCATAAGCTCTCCCTTACTCTCTTGGAATTTTCTAAGGCACATTTACTTGGAACTGAGGATACATATTTTCATAATGTACCATCTCTCTACAATTTTAGCATTTAATATCATTGAATTATTTCTTCCCCTTCCATTAATCAGATCAATGAACCTTTTCTCCGCACTTTTAATAGACTCCCATGCCTTTCAAGTATTTACCGAGATGATTCTTTCCACGGTTCTCACATAATGGAAATAACATCATTCCCTTGTTCTTATTTGGTGATTCTCCTTTTCCTTGGTTATCTGAGTACCACTTCTTATATTGGTTTCCTTTGAACAAATTTGATCAAGAAAATTCCTTCTCTGTTTTGATGTCACTTGATACAATTTCATCATATGATGAAAATGTTTGAGAATCCAGTGCCCTTCGAAGACATGGCTTAAGAACTTCAAATAAATGATCAATTTAGTATTCCAAGTAACATATATAATCTATGGAATACCTATGTAGCTGTTTGAAGGTAGCCTCATACTCGGCAATACTATTTTCTTCTCTTTGTTTAAAGCCAAGGAATTTCCTCTTCATTTCAGTTCATTGCTCACGAGGGAAATATTTTATGAAGAATATTTCCTTAAAAGCCCAGTATTTGATATCTTATATTTCATCTTCCTTAGTGGTATTCTAGATCAAAGACCACCATTGATCTACGTCACCATTTAGAAAATATACTACAAGCACTACCTTCTCATTTTCATTACATCTTAATTCCATGATTATCTTTTCAATTGACTTGATCCACTATTCAGTTACCATAAGATTAGTAGTCCCACTAAAATATGGGGGCTTCTTCTACATGAAATGATCCCACATAGGTTTATCATGGTTACTCATAACAACTTGAGTAAGTGGTCCCAATATGTTCATAATCTGATCTGCTCCGACATTGACTGTGTTGACTTGCTGAGTGGAGCAATCCCTACATTTTCCATGAGTATTGATTCACCTTATTACATTAGGCTCCATTTATAAATAATTTCATACACTAGATTAGGTTATAAATCATAATTATTACTCTCAATTTGAACATTTTTTAGAATAAATTAAAATTATTTGCATAGTTAATCTCATAGACATGGTTTTTCTGAGGAAAAATTTATATTAAAATCTTTCATAATGGATTGTAAAGAAAATGTGTATTATCCTAAGCATATCCCCTAGGAGTGTCAATACCAATAGTACAGCAAGGCCTATTTTTGTGTACCCTGATACCTTCGGTCATGCCCGAAACTCCTTGTCGGAGTTTTCACCCCTAGGTACATCTGTGAAAGAGCCACCTCTACCTGTGTGTATCCAGATAAGGATGTATTTTCTAGATAGATATAAATAATCTATTCCTCACCAAAACCCCAGGACATTATTGTATTTTTTTCCTCAAATACTACCTTAGGTCTTTATTCCCTAAACTAAATTTTCTAATCTAGTTTCCAAGGTTCCTACTAAACGTCATCTGATATCAACAATAACTCACTGACCCCTCTAGACTAGAGTATATGAATTACTAATTACATTATCATGGTTAAAAGAAATGAAAATTACAAATGAACAACCAGTCTACTAGTCTTGAAGAAACTAGATACATAAATGTAACTCAAATTACATTGGAAAAGGTTACAAAATACAATACATAACAAAAACTAAAAAATGCAACCACATGAACTTAATAAATTATCTTCTCTTCATCATCGGGTGAAGGTAAATAAAAAAAGGGGTGATCTCAAACACTCAGTAAGGGTTAAAAATAGAAGAATCATGAATCAATAATAACTGAATTGTAAAAAATTTGACATAATCAATATGGCATGGTGAATAAATAAAACACCCACGCCATTAATAAACTGAGAATTAAACTGCATATATAGATTTTTTCATAGTGAAAACCTCATGGATAGTAATAAATGATAATTAATAAAGGGAAATATATTTAATTTGAAGTCATGTATCTATCACATTATATCATAATACCATAAAAATGTTTTAATTCTGTGGGTAGAAACCCATCTAATTCTTGGAAACAAACTTGAAAGGATTTTCACCAACTGATCTGTCTCATGAGACCTACCGATGCATCGAGGGGTTGTAGTTGACCCCAACCACCACTGGATGTCTAAATAATTCTTTATAAATAGGTTCGACACAAGATCATTATTCCTTTTCATTATCCATATAGAATAGAGGATACAGATTCATTAATATTTCAATAGTCAAAAGAGCATTCAAAATAAATACCGTATGTAAAATGGTATACGACTTAGACAATAATCATATCCATGATATGAGAACATGGAAATTTAAATAGAATATAATTTAAATTTAAAATTTATCTCAATTGGGGAGTAGTTACACTACAAAAGAAAGAGTAGGTTCACAATACTAAGCAAGTCACAATGAAGTGAAAATTGAGACAAAGATCATTACCACGTTGTAATCAATTGAGTCGTATGACCAAAAGTTAATAAAAAAATAAAGAATCACATAATAAAATAAATATAAATATAATCATGATAATATATATCAAATTTAATTACACTTATACCTCATATAAGAAATAAGAGGTGAACAATGAAAATCCCATAGAATTGAAAGCGAGATGAGAAAACCCCTTACAAACATTTCCGCATGGTAATAAGTGTTCGTGTGAGGGCTTAATGAGAGGTAAATGGGTATCCCATTATTTATATATCATAAGGGAAGTATTGGGTATGTGCGAAAACATACCCCATCATTATGTATTAGAAATAAAATATCACAACATAGGAATGATTCTTGAACAAAAGTGAGAGATGTGATCCCTTACCATATGCTTGAAGGTGTTCTTGATTGTTCTTAATGACCTGAATAATAAAATTTAGCTTCAGTAATTAATAATTCCAGAACCTAGTGAACATTTAATTGATATTTTATAACCTTATTAGGTTCATTAATGGCCTTTTTGATGGGTTTAAGAGATTCAACTTTACTGTTTTGGTATCATTTTCTTCTTTGGTTTTCATGATCTGTTTACTTGTATTCATGAATGGATGTTTGTTTGAAATGTCGTTAAACTTCTAGAATTTTTAATATACATTATTAGTGAAATTAAAGAGATATAATTGATCTTATAATGATTTTTTTACATACCATGAGGATGAATCATTCGATGAGTTAAAAATAAATTCTTGGATTTGGTTTGGCGGTTTTGTGCACAATAAGTTTGTTTTGTATTATTATTCCATATTATGAACGTGTAAGTATTACAGAACATTAAAAAAGATAAAATACATATATTATGATCTGGTTAAACCATTGAAAAGGTTTTATGACTAATATTTAAGATAGTAATTCAAATTCTAAACCCGTCATCCTTGAGTGTGATAAATTAACACATCTCAGACGATGTTTTCATTTATTGTATAAAAGGAAGGGAAACAAAGAGAGATTATGATGAAATATTACATTATAATAATTAAAATACCTTAAATTCAAGGTACTGGAATTATCATGTCATTTGGATGAAGGAATGTGAGAAGAGAGAACAAAAGAATGGAACTTTGTAAAAGAAATTGAAAGAAAAGAGAAGAGAGGTTCACCTCTTGAGTACTCCTCCTTGAGAAACTCTTTAAGACCTTTGATTTTAGCCTTTTGGTGAGACAAGTAGGTATTTGACGTGAGGGAGGAGGTTAGGGAGTTATTTGAGAAGAATTTAGACAAGGATTGAAGCTTGAATGGTGTGGGAGGAAGAGGGGGGTGATGAGTGGTTTATATAGTGGAGGGGAGGAGAGTTTTCTTAATATTATAATTATTAATTTATTATTTCTTCTAAAGACAAGAAATAGTGAGTATTAATTGAATTATATTATTAATAAGAGAATTTGAGTTATATATTAGGGTGATTACATCACTCATGATTCTAGGAATTGTTAATTTAATTTATAATGTATTTATACGGTAAATTAATGTATTTTACTATTCACCCAAAATTCAGGTAATTTAGAAAAATACCAAAAACTCACCCTAACCATTTTTCAATGTGTAGAATCCAAAAATGAATTCAATTTTTAAGATATAATTTTATTAATATGAATAATTAAATATTTAATTAAAATCATTATTTAATTGAAAAATATAAACACCTAAAATATTCATCTTCATTTTTAAGGTGCCTAAATTTATTTATACATTCATGGGTATAGATACCATTTATAAATTTCATATTACTATTCATAAGGGTAGGTTACTATTCATAAGGGTAGGATACTATTCATAATGGGAGGTTTCTATTCACTGAAAATTATGTTAATTTTATTAGACTCTAAATATCTTCATGAACCCAATCATGTATGCCAGATTTTTAAAATTCAAATTGTAGAGTTGGAAAATTTATGTTTAATTGATAGGTTATGACTATATCCTAAAAATACCCATGTTTTGATCCATAGAGGCTCAGTGATTAATTAAATATAGGCTATAACTATAATGTATTTAAGAGAAACATACCACAAAATGTTTGGGGTGTAATAGAGTAGGTCATCATGCCTAGCACCACAAATATCATGAGTGTATGTCATCATGCCTAGCACTCTTTTTCTCATTTGGTGTAGGTATTCATGAATATCACCCCATAATATAAATCTTAGGTAACTATTGGGAAGGAATTCCATGTCCATTTCCAAACATCTAATTGGTCTAGGACGCCATACCTAGAACCACAAAATCTCATCCATTTAATCATTCTTTAATTATAAAGAATTTTCTACATTATTACTTTTTTAATAAAATGATATGTTAAACATTTCAATGGTCATTAGTTAATTAAACAATTAACTAAGAACATAACCCATTAATTAATTCATTAATTAATTATTCAAAACCATTTTCATTCCATAATTATTTCATTACAATTAATTATCCATTTAAAAATCATCAAGTCATAATTAATTTTCACAATTTATTATCTTTAATCACATCATGACACATAATTAATTATCCCAATTAATTATCTTTTTTCAACATCATGGAACATAATTAATTATCTTTCAAATCAAAACATCCTTCCATAATTAATTTCCCCCAATTACTTATATTTCCACATTCGATTTAATAACTCAACTAAAACATCAAATCTCCATAAGATCAATTTGGGCAACCCCATTATTTTGTTCCATGATCAACCATAAATTAACCACTATGGAAAATCACATGTCAAAAACTTATTCCAAATTAATCTAATTTAGGAATTCAATTATGAAGGGAATCTAGTAATTTCATAACTCATACACAAATCATAAATCATGAATAAGGGAGTTACTTTATACCACCTACCTCGGTTTATTATTGGAAGTTATCCCTACAGATATCCCCAAAATATGATCTACACAACGTCATCAATCAAACTCCGCATCTAAGTACCTAAAACTAAAATTAATCTCAAAGGCATCAAGATCTTGAAAAACCAGATCTATATATACAATCCTAGATCTAGATCTTTACTCACATGTTTAGTTCTAATAAAAAGGTGAAGATCCTCTATTAAAAGATTTATGAAAGATGGAGGAAATAATGGGAGAAACATAGAGATGAAATCCACTTACCAAGAAGAGAGCGGATATTCAATCCGGGATTTCAATATCGAAGAACAGTGTTGGGATCTCCTTGGAATCCCTATGGAGGGATTTGACAACACCTAGAATTTTTCAAACCTGATCCAAGGTCGAAATATGGGAGCCTTGGAGGTTCTTGTGGTTTTGAAAGAGATTTTTGGATATTAAAAACCATAGGCATGGTTTTCTGGGCAACAACGCACAGTTAGGAAAACCGTGTGCCAACCGTGCGGACTCCACTACACAGTTTTTCATAGTTGGCACAGTTTGGTCGCATAGTTTTTCAAACTGTTCACAAACCATGAAAAATCCTCTGTCCAGTTTTGCACGCTTCGCATAGTTTGGTCACACAGTTTGTCAAACCGTGTGAAAACTATGAACATCCCACTATCCTTTAGTTTTCCTTAAAATTTCACCCAAATTCACCCCAAGACACTACTCTAAGTTAATAGTACTTAAAAAACAAAAAATACCTAAAAATGCACCCAGGATGATTTCAGAAAAGGCCGAGATCTTACAATATTTCTCATGGTTCATCATATTATAATCCTTAAAATATGCCACATTATCTTCAATTTAGTTTATTTTACAAATATTTTGATTAATTAGTTACCAAATCATATAATGGATTAGAAAATTAATTTGGTGGATCTCTGTAAATAGTTAAATCAAAGGTATGGTAATATTTTATAATTATATTTATCAAAGTTTGGTCCATCACTATCTAATATCCATTATATGTATGTAGAGTTTCCATGAATTTTACTATAGTTTCTTCCCAATAATAGAAGGAGCGTACAATGTAATTGAAATTTCCATAAGGACCATATAAGTTATAACATGTAAATGTACTAAATATTGTCTTCACTATAATAATATATGTTATTATATAATTTTAGGGTTTAACCCAATGAGTATCCACCTAAAAATTAAGGTATCTATCATAAACAAGATAGACACTGGATTCATAATTCATATTTCATTATAATTCAATTTTAAATGAGGAAAAAGGATTGTGTTTGGAAGATGATATCTCTCACACAAGTATAGAATTGCATGAAAAATATTAGTGTACCCTAATTTTCAATGTTATTTTGGCAGAGTTACCACATCTACAACCAAAAATGGTGTTATAGGGATTTCCTATAGTGGATCCACTATAGAATCCACTAGTTTTTCTATACACAAGAGAAATTAATAAGCCTATATAGAGACACCTCGATTCACATCATCTCTAATTTTTTGGCCAAATTTATATATTTTAAAGTGATATCCATGATCCATAATGATAATTTTATTTGTTTAAAGGAATATATCAAGTATTCTAATCATAGTTATTAAACAAAAAAATTATTCCTATATTTTCTACTTTACCTTCATGATATCAATATACTCAACCGATTTGTCCTCAGACATGTCACCAATAATGGAATCCTGAAAAATATGATTCATATAAAATATAATACATCATTTATAGGCGTGTTTATCATCAAATATGTGGATAATATATTAGTAAGGTTATCTACACAGTTTACATTCGTGGGACCATCAAGGATTCTAATTTGATGAATGTGAAATCCATCATGAATATTTCTCCATTATTCCTCTATTATTGTTACTAACTACTATTTATCCAAGATATGATGTTACTTTTCTTTACATCATAATATTTATTTAGTATTTATTATATGGATGGGATTCTCCCAATGTTTTGATTGATTTTAGGTGTTTAAGGCCTTGTTCAATAACCAACAATAGGTTTTCCATTTGTACAGTCTTCCCTAGAAACTCCCAGTGGTTCCCCCATCTATAACTGGGTATGGAACTACTTTCCAAAGGGAGGTGGTATCAAGGGTTTTCATATCCGATGGCACTTAGAGACTCGCATTGGTTATGGGGATGGGAGGCCGGGCTCATCCTACCCTTTTTGGGGGGAATTGTTTCCAATTTTTGGATTCTCTTATAGAGTTATATATGTGTTTGAATCTCTTCATAATCCCAATATGAGACTGGTTAACCTAATAAAATTACTATAGGTTAAGTCTCTCTCTTTTTGTAAAAAATATGGGGGTCCCATATATGAATCCATATGTACGTATATAAGGTTCTCCATCCATTTCCAGTATTGGATGGTTGTCCATATGCTAGAGTCATGTAACTAAGAGCTTCAAAATTTTCTACCATGCAAGGAGGTGGTTAATTTTATTAGGATATGATAATACATTAGAAGGAATCCCACATATCTTAGTAACTATTGGAATGAAAAACCATATAGTTCATTATAAACCTGAAGTTTAACATCATACAAAAAGAACATATAAGAGTGCTCTAAGGCACAAAAAATTCTAGATCATGTCCTAAAGAGATGTCCTACATATCCTAACTATAATGAGAATACGAGTTTGCGTAGTTCATTTTTTTCTCTATCCACTTACGGATGAGGTAGAGAGATCATCCCATGGAAATTATTGTGTCCCAATGGTTGAGGTTTTAAAGATATCATAATACTTGCACCAAATTAGGTCGAGCCTTAAAAAGGATCCCTACATATCCTGATTATTATAGGAATTAGAGTTTACAATGTTCAGCCACCCACTTAGGACTGGACCCAAGGTATATACCTTTATGTTGACATAAATATATCATTACAGTCATTAGATATTATATGTGGAAATGTTTATAGCTAATAGATATTTGTGATGAAAATGATATGACTATTACAACTACCTAATCCCACATGAGTTATGATCAGTTTGAGAAACAAGGGATAACAAGTAATCAATATCATTTAATATGAATGTGGAGATTATGTACTAGGACACCCCTTGAGATGCTTCATATAGAGCTCATGACTTAAAGAGGCATACTACATATCCTAATTTTGGCCAGAATCAATGTTCTCTTAGTTCACATGACCAAGGATTACATAATGATGTTTCCCTAGTCTTTATGGATGTTTATGGTGAAATATATATGAAAATTCAAATTCCCTAATCCTACATGATCCATGATCATTGTGAGAAACAATGGAAGATAATTAATCAATGTCAATTCTTATGGATGTGGGAATCATATACTGAGATCTCCTTTGGAAGGTTAATATAGATCTTGAACCTATGTGAGGCATCCAATGTATCCTAGTTATGATAGGAATCAGAGTTTTCATAGTTCCCTTGATTGGGGTTTACACATTGTGGTTTCCCTATTGATCGAGGCTTACACACAGAGGATGTAAATTTTTTTCAAATCTTAGGATGACCCTATAGATTAGGGAATATTGTATTATTCCATTGATTGGAGATTACACTCTTAGGTTTCCCCTGTATTCAGGGCTTAATCACCAAGGATGAATGTGGTTATACAATCCTGGTATTCCCTTGGTGATTGGGGAATATTGTGTTTTTCCATTGATTGGGGATTGAACTTTGAGGTTTACCCTATATCTAGGGATCACACACCAAGGATGAATGAGTTTATAAAATATTGGGATGCCCAATTGACCCAACCTTCTTGCATTTCTGTCATGCTTTGACTATTTGTTCATCATGTTTTGATTTTTTGGTAGATATGTAAGAGAGTATCTACCCAACATATAAAAAGATAATCAAATGATCAATTTGACTTGTTTGGATGACTTCACATAACCTTGATGCCATGTATGAAGGCTACTACATGATCATGGTTAACTTGTATAGAGGACATCCCAAGACCTAAATGATTTTCTGGGAATCCATAACATAAGTTGGATGGCTTCTATAGAGGGTGTCACATGGTTTAGATGACCTACCCTAGGTTTCATCATAATATCTAGCTGACACATATAGAGGGTGTCACAAGATTCATTGAAAAATTCTTAATATGGTGTCACATGTCTTGGATGACTTTTTTGGAGGCTATCACATATCCAAAATGACATTTATAGAAGGTAGTGTGAGTATTGGATGACTTTCTCGGAGGGTGTCATTAGAGCTATTTAACATGCCTAGATGCTATTGTGAAGCTCAGATGAGATGATCAGGTTCCATTATATGTGTTACGTGTTTTATCTATCTGATATAAAAAGGCTTGGGAGACAATCCCAAAGGGATTTATAATTCTAAATTGATGCACCCATGAGAACCACGTGGCATGATCTGACATGTCTAGAGAACTCACAATTGACCAAATAACATAACAATGTGGCTTCATGAGATCCAAGCGACATGTCCTCATATTTTGGTGTTTCTCTTATGGTTTATGCGATACATGTGAGGGTCAATTATAATGTTTTTGGATTAATTATTCCACCATTAGTCTTTGATATATCCCTTATATTATGAATTTCTTAGAGTTATTCAGGTTCAGTTTATTTTAAGCCTCAGATGATCTAGAAGACATGTGGGATGTTATTCACATGTCCAGATAGAATTCATTCATGTGATCTATAAATGATAATGTGATGTGATTTATTCATGGATAATTATGGATTAAACTTTTTTCAAATATATTACATGACAGAAGAATTGTTTATCGTGATATCAGCCGATCTGAGAAATTTGTTACAGTGTATTGGTGTGTTGATGCGCCTAGATGAAAAAAAATACAACCCTTTTTTTGATTTTGGTGTGGGGGATTTATAGGATTCACCACCCTGATTGTTAGTTTTTGTGTGTAGCATATCTCTTGTGAATCTAGGCTAGAGTTAGTGATGTTTTCTGGCACTATGAATCTTTACAAGCCTCTATTGTTGACCATTTTTTAGGGTGTTACTTGATTTTCAGCTACTGTGAGTCCCTCCCATCAATGTTTCCATTATTGGATTATTTATAATTAATGGTAAAATCTCTGATCATGAATACATGTCTAATTACTTCCTTGTTTTCATATTGAAATGTACAAATTCCATCACAATATTAGGATGCCTACTGAAAGGCATTCGCGTGATATTAGAAGACTTGTCCAAGAAATTTCGAATGACAAGGATGGCTTTTATAGGGTCTTTGTTGGACTATGATGTAGACTTCCTTAGTTTGTTACAAATTTTTTACTACCATGAGAGGCTCTCACGTCCCCCCTATTATATTTCCTTTCAAATTTTGGGAGTCATAAGAGATTTCATAAGTAATTTCAGTGAAAACTACTCTACCTATTGAGGATGCATTACATGAACAATAAATTTCCTATGGATATGTGCGATAATTTCATGGAAAATCCATCCATTCATAATTATGGATACAATGGGGGAGAGAAAGGTCAACTGGACATACCTGAGGTGCTTTACGCAATGAGTCTAACATGACAAAGAAATTTTGCAAGACAAGGCTGACATATCATCAAAGACTTCTGGTGTCTTGTGAATCACTAGTGGTGCACTACATGTCTCTTTAGACCATGAGTAGATTCTGTCTCATCTTCTTTTATTTCAATTTTTTATTATATAATGGTTTCAGGGTCTCTAAAACTCATTTGAATTTTGTCAAGGAAATATTCCCTTTCCATCTGTGTTTTGTTTCAAGATCTTTACAACTGCTAGAGGCCTCCACCTTTTAGACATTTTCCTTCCATTTTAAATGAATTTTTGGATGAGTTTTTAAGTTATCACTGATGAAAAAACAAGTGGCCTAGTGGAGGTTATCCAGTGCTGATGCATGACCATCCGATATACGAAGCACCTTTGTGAGAGTAGAAGGATTTTTCAAGCGAGGCTTTGTGGGACCTTCTACAGACTATCCGCTGCACCCAATTCCATCACGTGAACTTATAATGGTTATATGATCACAAGTCCCTTGGAGTATTATGAAATCTACGATCTTTGGACACCTCTTCCTTCCATTAATTTTTTTGTGGGGGGAATAATACTCATATTAAGGTATTCATTCCTTTTTAAATTTTCTAATGATCATTTAGCAGGAATCAACAATTCCCCCTAGGAGTGACATCAGTAGGGAAAAGGTCTCAGTTTATAGGAACATAAATGTCCAGCTAAGTCATTATCATTGTTGTAAATTTGTTCCTGGGGTGATGCTTGGTCTTCTAGGTCAAACTTGGTATTATTCAAAATTACCTATATACAGGGGAGTGGTGGATGACTTTATCCACTGATTACCATTCATCTAGACCTCTCTCACATTTCATCTGTCATGCATCCTTATCGTAATACCTTTCTATAAGACCCAATCATGATACCCCATAGTGATCCTTCATCATGAGCCTATTTCGAGATAATTTATTCAAAATACCGCTCTAACTCAGGCACCTATCCAATCCAACTAGAAACCATAATTCAATAATTTATTGAACTTTTTCCATGAGTACTACTATTATCTTGGGGGTTTAATGCGATCTTCTAGCTTGATCATTCAATCAATTGCTTATCATAAGATTCGGGTGACCATGTTCAGGTCCCACGATTGCAAGTCTCCAAGGGATCATGTGATTTCAAATTTTTCTATAAGATTATGCAACCCATGAGACCTTTGAGGGTCAGGAGATACACAAACACCATTTTCAGTTCTCAAATCTCCCACTAATTCACGTGATGTGCCTGATGATGCCAATTTTTTTCTTTATTTTGAAAAGGTTTTATATTATCTCTATATGACATATACCACATAATCTTATTTAGATGGCCTCCGTTTCCAATCAATATTCCTCATCTATGACCAATAAAAGGGACAAGATTTCTAAAAATCATTATGCTATACCATTCTTATCATTTGTATTGTGATTACGAGTATTTGAAGAGGCTCCATATAAGGTCCTAGAATAAAAAATTACTTAATATTGAGATAATTCATTAATTTGACTTTAATTAACATCTAAGATATTTTTAGGTTTAGAGATTTAGCGAATTATATCATAACTGATACATAACAACCTAAATATTATAAGTAGAAACTTCTACTCACTATCCATTTTTTCAGAAAATAAAAAATCTTTAAAAAACATGTTTCGTTTAATGATTTAAACAACATGAATTTTCCTTGATCCCATCATTTGTACTATTATTATTTAAGGCTTGTGAAAATTATTTAAAAACATAGGATGAGCATAAAATGCTCAGTAGGGGATACACAAGGAATGAAAACTGTTAGTCTTGGGATAACATGAAAACCATGAATACTTTATCATAAAGTAATAATTTTTACCTTTATGAAGTATTAAATATACTTTACTGAATATATGCTCATTGATTAACCTTTTTTGTAACCAAAATTTTAACATTAAATCCATATAAAGCAACATATAGCATATAGAGGTATCTTAGGACATAAACATACTTAAATGTAATAACCATACAGTCGAATTCCATACATATCACTAAATGGAATAGCCATACCGCTGAATTCCATACCAAATGCATTGGAGGTCATAACGTTACCAACCATACTTGGTTTATCATAGAACCACCCAACATTTGGTTTATTATATAACCACCCATCATTGTTTTATCATTTAACCACCCGTTAAATGTCCAAGAACCATTATATAATCATAACACATAAAATATTGAAAATATCAACATTTCACTAATAACATTTCATTTGAAAAGAAATCATTTCAAGATATTTAAATACTCAATCCATTTAAAAAACCATTTTCAATACCAAAACAACCCAAAAGTGAATAATGGATTTTTTTTTTTTAAAACATTAAGTCTTATAGAGGAATCCAGATATCAAATAACAGTTACGGCAGCAGAGTCATTGTCACTACATATGTTAAAAAAATTCATTTTCTAGTTTAGTAAAATTATTCATAGAAAAATATTCCCTTTGAATTAAATTAAAATTCAAAGGGTCTTATTATACACTATATAAAATAAGGAGGTGTATATTGTCAAAATATTCCTCAATGAATGGAGATTGAGACGAAGTCCCTTACCTTGAGTCTGACTCATCATGTATGTTCCTTGTTCTTCCTAAATAGTAGAGTTAAATTAATTTTTACTTGATTCAAAACCTTTTTCAAGTTTATTATTCATTTTATATCAATTATTACCATGTTATAAAAATTACATAATTATTTAAGTTAATATCGGTCATTTTGTCGATATTTGGTACTTGAGTCGAAAATGAACTTGTTTTGATATAAATTTTTCATGTAGTAAAAAGTAAATAATCTAAAGAATGATATTAATGATTTAAATATCATATATATCCAGTATATATATATATATATATTTATAATAGTATATAACATTTTTAGATAAGAAATGAAATGCACCATTCATTGAGATAGTAGGCCATACGTTTGTGTGAACATTACATTCATTTCTTTGTCATATTAAGAGAATAATAATCAAATTATATAAATGTATATTATAATAAATGAATTATATTTATGTAATTTAGGTATCATAGTTTAATAAAATCATCCTTTATATGTTCCATGTATAGAATGAATGAATCATATCACTTTGAGGGGGTGATAGTCCACACTTCCTGATATGAAATTATCATATTTACACATCATGGAAAACATAAAGGTATATTGTAAATAAAAATTAAATAATTATGGAGAAAAATATAAATTTAATATATATCATATATAAATACAATTACATCATAATTTCCACCATGATAGGTGGTAGGGGAAAATCGAACAGTCATCAATTTGTGAGGTAGTGGTTCACCGTACAAAGAAACGATATGTTCATCTCCATTAGATGGAAGTGTGTATAAGTGTAGTTAAAATACATATCATAAAAACATCATAGTATATTTAGGATACTATTTTTATTATTTAATACAAGAATAATAAGATCATATGGAGTAGATGAGGAAAATAAAGGAAACGAACTTGAGGGAAGATGTTACCTCTAAATCGGGTAACTTATTTTGATTTGAGACAAAAGGATTTCTTAAATTTCCTTATTCTCAAGGTAATGATTCTAAAAGGAAGGGAGGGATGTTGTGAGATTATTTGAGTAAAATTTGGATGAGCCAATGGGCTTGATTTGTGTGAGTAAGTGGGTATAGGTTGTGGACTTTTATAAGAGGGAGGAGGGGCACATTAGGAATGTCTTGAAATATTAATTTATTATAAATACAATTTAGATTAAAAATGGTAAAAAAATAATTTAATTAAAATATAAGATGATTTCGTTTATAATACCCATAATCTTATAATTTTTAGAAAAGTTTTGAATATTTTTTTATCCTTATCGTTTTTGTTTATCCCTTATTTTACCATTTTTAATATTAGTCTGATATCATGTTATTTACACATCGTGGGTCAATATAATTACCATATCATTCCAAAAAACCCAAAAAATGTCATTTATGAAATATTTGGACTTATCTTAATGATTTTTCATAATCTTTGATTTTTATGAATTTAATATCATTTAATAAACTATTTTGTAGTTTAAGTTTTGAATTATGTCAATTTTGAACACTATTCATACTTCACCTTTTTAAAACATCATAAAAACATGATTCCTTCGGAAAAAAACATTTAATCATTACTAACATGTGGTATTCACTAATAGAATTTTTGGATGACATTAATTATGTAAAATAATACATATTTTAATATTTATAAATAATTTATTTAAAACATATATTAATGAAGCAATCACTGCATCATCATTATGTCATAATTAAATTTATTTATTTAATGTATAAATATTATAAATAAAAAAACATGATGTAGGAATTTTTTTAGCTTTCTATTTACTATTTATAATAAAATAGTTCCCTTATATAACCCCATAAAGAAAAATTAGTAAGAAGATACATGTTTATGTCATTTTTCACTTTGCTTTAAATTAATTAATATAACATGTAATTATCACTCTCAAGTGGATCCATGAGGTAATAATATAATCCCAAGGATTCCCATGGTCATAAATATCTAATACAATAGTATTAGGACACATTTTAGGATTGTTATAATATTATTTTTTACACTTATTTACCATATTTACCCTTTAACCATGGTAAATAAAATAATTACTAAAGCTACTATTCATAACGACTCAAAAGGAACCTTTTTACACAATTTGTACCCATTTATTCTCAATTTCTAATCTATTTTTCCAAATTTAAAACACATAACATTCATAAATTAATCTAAACTTAATTACTGTTGTCAAAACCAAAAAGAGGGTTTTTAAGAAGTAAAATATATCAAACGATTAACATGTTTTTATATCAAATTTAAAAGTGAAATTAATTATAATTACCAAAATTAGAATACATGATGAAAAAGTAATAAAATTAAACTTCAAAACAAATTAAAAGTACAATCTAACTATATAAATAAATTAGATGAAAAATCATTTTTGACTTAAAATGTGGTATTTTTCACTATTCATTAAAAAATGAACTTTTTCATAAAATTACCAAAAAATTATCAAAAGTAAATTTTGATATCCTGATTCTATATAAGTAGTTTATTTTTCCAAATAGAGCATATAAAAGTGAAAAAACAATTTTCAAAAAGGGTTTTCCATCAAAAGGTGGTAAAATAACCTTTAATAATATTAGCGTATTTTATACTTAAAATTGGATTCATTCTCATTTTAATCCTCTAATATTAACTAGATAATTATAAAAACATTTAAAAAATATTTAAAATCATAATATAGTTATTTCTATTAATTCCTGCCAGTACAATAGTTAGGCATTAACTACCATTTAAAATAATAATAATATTATTGTATTATTTTTTAGTATAACTCAAAATTGTGTGTAATGTAAGATTTCAGAGAAACCTGTTGCTACTTGTTGAGTATGCTATCAGAAAATTTGTATCTTTAATGTAAAATTAATAACTTATTTATAAATATTAATATATATGAAAAAGTATAATTCTATAAATACCTGGGATGATACATCATTCCCCCTTTTTGAAATTGTTTCCCCGAAATTTTATTTTCTTATAAAATAAGTGAGGGTATTTATCCCTCATAGAATTTTTAGATTACCACATTTCCACTTCAACTATATAGTTTTTAAACAAAACCGTTATTGGACGAATCACCTTATTCCACAATACTTTTTCTTTATGGTCAAGAATCTGTAATGACTGTTCCTCATTAGAAATATTCTCTTCCAAATAAAATAGCTCCAGACTCAAAAAAAAATGAGATGGATCTAACATATAATTTCTCAATATTGAAAAATGAAAAACATTGTATACCTGAGATAAACTTGTAGGTAAAGACACCCTATAGGAAACTGATCCAAATTTCTTTAAGATTTTATAGGGTCTACTGAACCTTAGACTCAACTATCCCTTTTTACCAAAACATATCACACTTTTCCATGGAGAAAATTTGAGAAATACATGATCACCTACCTCAAAATAAATATCTGTCTTATGGTTTTCCAGATAACGTTTTTCCTGATATGAGCTATCATCATGTGCTTCTAAATCAAATGAACGTTTTCTGTCATCTCTTCTACAAATTCTGGTCGCATTAACTTCCTTTCACCTACTTCATCCCAAAAAGCTAGAGTTCGACACCACTTTCCATAAAATGCCTAAAATCATGTCAATCGATCAACAGTAACCCAGATTGAATTGTTAACTTGAGAAGTTTTTGGTAACCCCACTACTAAATCGATGGAAAGATTTTCCCATTTCCACTCTGGCATTAGAAAAGGCTGAAACATCCCTTTTCGTAACTTTTACTCTACTTTAACCTATTGAGAAATAAGACCCTTCACAGTAAAGTCAGTAATAACTCTTTTCTATTCTATCCCACCAAAAATGCTCCCAAAGATCTCTGTATATCTTAATACTGCCAGGATGGACTAAAAATGGAGAACTATGAGCTTCACATAACAACCCTTTCTTCAATTATCAATCACAATGAACACATAATCTCTTTCCAAACTGAAAAACAAAATCTTTATCAATGTTAAATTTAGGTAAATTACCCTTATGAACCAATTGTACCTTTTTCTGTAACTCAATGTCTTCTTTCTACAATTGCTTAATTCTATCTAATAGAGATTATTTCACTGCCACCTAAAATAAAACAGATTAATTCCCTACACAAAAAACATCCAATCAAAAATTCATCAAATCAGAAACCAATGGATCTAGTTCCAAACATGTCATGGTTAATGTAGCATTACTCTTTCGACTCAAAGTTTTAGCCACTTTATTTTCCTTTCCCAGATGGTAATAGATCATGCAATCAAAATCCTTGATTAATTCAAGTAATCTCCTCGGTCTCATGTTTAATTCTTACTATGTGAATATATACTTCAAACATTTGTGCTCAATATATATTTCACACTTTACAACATACAAATCATGTCACCAAATTTTAAATTCAAAGACAACAACAGCTAATTACAAATCATGTGTAGTGTAATTTAGGTAAGAAGGTTTCAACTGATGTGAAGCATAAGCTGTTACCTCATCATTTTTCATTAGGAAACAACCGATTCCTTTCAATGATGAATCACTATAGATAAAAAATTCACCATTCATGGAAGGCAGGTCCAAAACTAGACCATTCTCCAATATTCTTTTCAGTTCATGAAAATAATCATCACATTCTTTTGTCCAAATGAACTTAACTTCCTTACGTGTTAGCTTATTTATTGGTCTATATAAAAGAAAAAAATTTTCAACAAACCCTCAGTAATTACCCGCTAATCCATGAAAACTAAGAATCTCTATGATATTGGTAGGTCTTAGACACTCTTCAACAACTTTTTTTAAAAGGTCCAATAGTTATTCCATATTTGAAAACAATATGACCAAGGAAAGAAATTTGTTGCAAAAAAAATTCACTCTTACTAAACTTTCCATAGAGTTTCTTTTCTTTTAAGGTATGAAAAACAATCCTTAAGTGACATTCATGTCCCTCTTGGATTATAGAATATGACAAGATTTAATTTATAAATACAACCACTATTTATCAACTGAGTCAACAGATCCATCACTGCAACAAACTATTCAGTTCTGATTTGGACCATCTCAGGATATTTATTTGGACAGTTATTTCCCTCTGTATGATTTCCCAACACAACAGCCCTTTTTCCACTATGGAATTTTTTTTTGAAAAAAATTATCTTAGATATAAAAACATGGAAATTTTCAACTTCTATATCATTTCAATTTGACCATAAAGTAAAAATATTTTCTTGATATTTTATTAATAATATTCTAACTCCTAATGTTATCTAAACTATCCTCTGATATCAACTATAAGGCCCCAACCTTAAACATTATTTAATCTTGAGATAAATAAAAAATTCACTTTAATTCACATTGAGGATATTTTCAGGTTTACAGCTTTAGAGAATTAGGTCATAAATGATACATAACAACTTGAATATTACAAGTAGACACTTCAACTCACTATTTTTTTCATAAAACAAAAACTATTTAAAAGGAAACATGTTTCGTTTCACAATTTAAACAACATGACTTTTCCTTGATCCCATCCTTGACTCTATTATTTTTCAAGTCCAGTGAAAAACATTTAAAAACATGGGATGAGAATAAAAATCTTATTAAGGGATACACAATTAAGGATAACTTTTAGTATTGGGATAACATGAAAACCAAAAATACTTTATCATAAACTAATAATTTTCACCAATAAGAAGTAGTAAATATACTTTACTGAAATAAGCTCGCTGCTCAAACTTTTTGTAACCAAAATATTACCATAAATACAATATAAAGAAATATATATCACATAAAGGCAACTTGATACATAACCATAGTTAAATATAATAACCATACAATCAACTTCCATATATATCGCTAAATGGGATTTCTATACGACCAACTTCCATATCCAATGCATTAAAGGTTAAAATGTAACCACCCATACTTGGTTTATCATGGAACCACCCTTCATTAGATTTATCACATAACCACCCATCATTGGTTTATCATGTATCCACCCATGAAATGTCCAAATACTATTATATAATCATAACACATAAAATATTGAAAATATCAGCATTTCACTAATAACATTTCATTTTCAATCAAAAAAACTATTTTATGATATGGAAATATCCAATCCATTTCCAAAACCATTTTCAATACCAAAACAATAAAAAAGGATTAAGGTATTTCTTTTCCTTTTAAAAACATTAAGACTTATAGAGGAATCCAAATATCAAATAACAGTTACGGCGACAAAGTCGTTGTCACCTAATATGTTAAAAACATTCCTTTTGTCATTTATTAAAATTATTCATAGAAAAAGATTTAATTTTAATGAAATTAAAAGTAAAAGGGGTTTATTATACACCATATAGAAGGAGGAGGTTTATATTATCAAAATATTCCTCAATGAAAGGATATTGAGACGAAGTCCCTTACCTTGAGTCTGACTCATCACGTATGTTTCTTCTTCATATTGAATAATAAAATTAAGTTAATTTCTACTTGATTCATAAAATTTTTCAATTTTATTATTCATTTTATATCAATTATTACTATGTTATAACAATTTCTTACTTATTTAAGTTATATCAGTAGTTTTGTCGATATTCGGTACTTGAGTTGAAAATGAGTTTTTTGATATAAATTGTCCATGTAGTCAAAATTAAATCATCTACAGAATTATATACATGATTTAAATATCATATATATACAATATTTATGTATTTATAATAGTCCATAACATTGGGAGATAAGGAATGAAATGCACTATTTATGGAGACGTTAGGCCGTACGTACGCATGAACGCTACTTTCATTTCTTTGTTATATTAAAAGAATAATAATCAAATGATATATATGTATGTTATAATACCAGTATTATATTTATTTAATGTATGTATCATAGGTTTAATATAACCATACTTTATACATTCCATGTGTTTCATGAATGAGCCATATCATTTTGAGGGGGCGGTATTCAACACTCCCTTAAATGAAATTATCGTATTTACACATCATGGAAAGAATAAAGGTATGTCGTAAATAAAAATTATAGAATCATAGAGAAAAAAATAAATATAATATATATAATATATAAATACAGTTCTATATTAATGGCCACCATGATAGGTGATTGGGGAAAATCGAATAATCACTGTTTCACGAGGTAGTAGTTCACCGTACACAGAAACTGTATGTTTTTATCCATTAGATGGAGGTGTGTGTAAGGGTAGTTCAGATAATTATCATAAAAACATACTAGTATATTGAAGATATTAGTGTTTTTATATAATCAAATAATAATAATAAGATAATAGGGAGTGGATATGGAAATTAAAGGAAATGAACTTGAGGGAAGGCATTACCTCTAAATCGGGTAACTTCTTTTGATTTGAAGAAAATAGCTTTCTTTAATTACCTTCTACCCAAGGTAAGGATTCTAGGAGGAAAGGAAGGATGTTTGGAGTTTTTTTAGAAGAATTTGGATGATCCAAGGGGATTTATAGGTGTGATTAAGTGGGTATCTGTGGTGGCCTTTTATAATATGGAGGATGGGAACTTTAGGAACGTCTTGAAATATTAATTTATTATAACTTCAATTTCGATTCAAAATGGTACAAAACTAATTAAATTAAAAGATAATATGATTTTGGTTCGAATACCGATCATCTAATAATCTTTAGATATGTTTTGAATATTTTTTTATCCTTATCTTTTTGGTTTAACCCTTATTTTACCCTTTTTAATCTTATCGGGATATCATGTTATTAACACATTGTGGGTTAATGTAATTACCATATAATGTAAAATGACCCACACTAGGTCATTTATGACATATTTGGACCTATATTAACCATTTGGACAAATATTATCATTTTAAGAATTTAATATCATTTAATAAACCATTTTAGATTTTAAGTTATGAATTATGTCAATTTTGGACACTATTCATACATGACTTTTTAAAAAATTCATAACAACTTGATTCCTTCGAAACAATATCATTGAATAAATACTAACATGTAATATTCACCTAAATAACTCGTGGATTACATTAATTATATCAATTAATATATATTTTAATATCTATAATATCATTTATTTAAATCCTTTATTAATGAAGAAATCATTGCATCTTCATTATGTCATAATTAAATTTATTATTTAATGTGTATAAATTATAAATAAAGTACAATTATGTAGGAAATAATTTTATATTTCTAAGTACTATTTATAGTCTAATAGATCACTTATATAACCCCATATAAAAATTGTTTTAGTAAGAAGATACATGTTTATGTTGTTTTTTCCATTTACATTAAATTAATTAATATAACATGTCATTATCACACCCAAGTGGATCCATGGGGTCCTAAAATTGACCCATGGATGCCCATGGTCATAAATATCACATACAATAGTATTATGACACGTTTTAAGATAGTTTTAATATTATTATAAAATTAGTTTTTACTCTTATTTACCATATTTACCCTTTAACCCGGTAAATAAAATAATTACTGAAGTTACTATTCATAATGTCTAAAAATAAAAGGTATGTATTTACACAATTTGGAACTCCTGATTAGAAATATTTAATAGATTTTTCCAAATTCAAAAAACATAATTTCAGAAATTAATTTAAAATTAATTCCCATTGTCAAAACCAAAATGCGGGTTTTTAAGAAGTAAAATATATCAAAATATTGACATGTGTTCATATCCAATTAGAAAGTTAAATTAATTACAATGAAAAAAATTGGAATAAATGATAAGAAAATAATCCAATTACACTTTAAAACTAATTAAAAGGGTAATAAAACTATATAAATAACGTATATGAAAAGGCAGTTTTGACTTAAAATGCGGTATTTTCATTATTTATTAAAAAATGAACTTTATCAGAAAGTTACAAAAAATTTATCCAAAGTAAATTTTAATGTCCCTATTCTATAGAATCAGTTTATTTTTTTAAATACGACATATAAAAGTGACAAAAAAAATTTTAAAATGGGTTTTCCAATAAAAGGCTGTAAAATGAGCTTTTAAAAATATAGGAGTATTTTTTTGCTTAAAATTGGATTCATTCTAATTTTAAGCATTTAATATTAATTGGATAAATTTAAAATCATTTAAAAATTATGTAAAATAATAATATAGTTAATTCTTTTCCTTCCCGCCAATACAATAAAGAGGCATTAACTACCATTTTAAATAATAATATAATTGTATTATGTTTTGGTATAACTCAACATTGTGTGAAACGTAAGATTTCAAAGAAACCTGTTGTTTCATGTCAAGTATGATATCAGAAAAAGTGTATTGTTAATGTAAAATTAATATCTTATTCATAATTATTAATAGATATGAAAAGTATGATTCTCTAAATACCCGGGAAGCTACACTCCACTCATCTGATCATTAGAACTATCGTCTATCTCAATGACTTACTCTGTACAGTTTTGGCCTAATGGATGTTGTATTCATCCCTCCATCAGATTTCAATCTACCCCTCATGAGGTGTCAATTTATTCTCTATTCATTTAGATGAAAATTTCCGAGGAAGGCCAACTGTTAGTAGGTCCACAGCGTAACTTTTCTTATATTCTGTAAAACTTTCATTTGGGTCTAGATGGATGTGATTTCACACATCATCCTATCACTTAGAATTATTCAAGTATATTTGATTTTTTTTCTAAACAATCTTGGATGAATATGGAGCTCGAAGTGAGATCTCCATCCCTGTGGAAATTTTTCTAATGAATGGGAATAATTTTTTTGGGTCAGGCACAATTTCAAAGATTTTGCTTATCAACTATATAGGGTTCATCTTTATAAAGACATGTAGATTTACAAGTTTATTGATTATCACTAGATTGGCCTTCTTTGAGATATGAATATCCATTTGTGCCCTAGAATATACACATTGCAGTTGTCCCATGGTATAGAGGGAATTATCTTATGGGAAATCTACCAAATGGATCAGATTCCCCCTCTTAGAGAGATTTATGATGATTTCCTCCCTATTACATATATTTGGGATGACCCTTTTTTTATCCCACTTTTGGTGAGGGAGATTCTTATTATTTTTAAGGAGAGATTGAGGAAGGATTTGACAATATGTATTCTCATTTCTTCATATATTGGATCAATATTTTTCTTTTCTATTGTGGGGACATGCCAAATTATATAATCCCTCATTGGTTCCATTCTCTTCATGTTCGTGACAGTATTGGATCGTATTGGGATATCTTGGAAGTTGGGTATTATACCACATGGGGATACCAAGTGAATTTGAAGATCTCCCTTGACCTTAGGTTGGCAGGATTTATAACCATGTTTTTGAATGGGTTGTTTTTTCTAGTTTGGGATATATATTTTAGGATATGAGTTAAAAATTTGGAGATAGAAGCATGAATTGTGGAAGGATAGTGCCTTAATTTGGTAGTTCTGGTCCTTAAACATCATTATCATCTCATTTGGCCATATGGAACAAGGTAGTACCACTTATAAAATTAGTGCTCCCATCTATTTTCTGATAGGCTGGATATGGGATTACTTTAATTGATATGAATATTAGAATGCCACATATTTCCCTAATTCTCTATCCCACCCTAGATTGTTGAATATATTCGGGGATGGTACTATGTCACTAAGACCTTACAAGGTTAATAGATGAGCTGATCCAATCTTATATCATTGAATTTATTTATTTCTATGAACTAGATGGGCCGATTATCGATAATAGTGGAATTTTCCATGATGAAAGGTCGTATATGATCTCTCTTTGGGATGGGGTTCGAACAGCCTAGGTGGAAGGGCTATTTGTCTAAGAACCTTATACACCATATCGATTCTCTCATCAGTTTGGTTCTACCCAAAGGGTATCCCCTCTTCCCTTGGATGGAGTTCGAGGGGAACAACATCCTTGGGTCATCCACCAGTTTTGTAAGATGTTGGAACATGAAGATATTGATGCTGAGATCATTCTTCCACCTCCTGATGCATCCACCCTTCTTACCCAGGATTATTCCCCGACATGGGTGGAAACTTATCTTGGAGGTGTTATAAAGTAGTTGGTCCATCATGTGGATACGAATTTTGACTCAATAACCCGTCAATCTATGGCGATGATGGAATTGAATGAGGATCTAGGTGAGATGTTATGAAAGTGGCCTTGTTCAAGTGATGAATTTGATGATGGTAAAATTGACTATGTTGAGTAAATTAGTCATAAATTGAATGCTAAATATGATGCACCTATTGAGAGAAGGGGATATGAGGCTTCCTCTCATATTTCTTTATTGGATCACTGGTTATTCCTCCTCCTTCCATTCATCATCCATCAGTCATAGAAGCTCAAGTTCAACGTAGGATGATCCAGAAACAGATTTATTCCATGACCCCTGAGATCCCCTTGGAAGTATTCCATGACCAAGGGGAACATCTTCATATGTTTCTTCATGATTTAGGAATATGTGGGTTTGACCAATAAACTATGTATGAAATCATTATTAAAATTGTTTTGACTTGGAAATATCTGATAACAAGTGAAATAGATTTTCTTGATCTTGTAGATGAGGTTACTCATCTTAGGAAGTTGAGGGAGATGCTCGAGGAATTGGAGAAGGTTCATCAGTTGATATCCAAATTAAAGGCCTAGACGGATTCTTGGACTACATAGACATGGATATGAAAAGAAATCATAGATAATCTGAGGTCCGATCTTTCAACATCGCTATATTACTTGGATACTACCTAAATAAGGGATGAGAAGTTTATGGCTTTTGCAGAGAGTCTTTGTCCCTAAGTAGAAGGTGAAGAAGCGGGTGGGTAGCACTTAGAAATTTGATTGACACTTATTTCTAATCCCTTTCAGACTATAACAGTGCATCGAATAAACTTTTATCTTAGTTTTAACCTTATAGTGTATTCCATTTTTTTGTGAGACTTCATAAAGACTCCAATGATAGATATTCCTCCCCTTTTTTAAAATTATTAATGAATTAATTTTCTGAACGTTCCACATTAATATACTAATTTATTTCATTCATGACATGCATTATGTTCTGTTTCTTTGATATTATATGCCAACAATACCCATCCCTTGCATTATATGAAATAAAAAAGAATTCCTAGAACTAAATGTTTAAATTATAACAGATTCCCCTTGAGAGATGCTCATGAATACACACCAAAAAATATTCTTTATCGATATTTTGTTCAAGGTATATTGAGATCACCTGATTTTCAAAAGGATCATTTGGGTAGGATACATATCATGGAAGAAGAGTTATTTTATTTTAAAAAATATGATAGTCTTGGCTCGAGAAGATTCACTATGCTGAGTCCATGTAGTGGTCCTTATAAGATTTTGTAGACTAAATCACTCTCTGGCTATAGTTTAGGGTCTTTTAGATCAGACCTACTATCACTTTAGGTCTGTTTTCTTAGACCTTTTATTTATTTAGTTTAGGGAATTTTAGATCATAATTTATATCTATTTAGGTTAAGATCTTTTTTCTCATACCTTTTGTTACTTCAGTTAAGGTTCATTTAGCTTGGACTTGATATCAGCTTAGTTTAATGTCTTTTGGCTTGGGCCTTCTATTTTATTAGTTTATGGTATTTTTATCTTGTACTAGATATTGATTTAGTTTTTGGTATTTTATCTAATACTCTCTATTTATTTAATTTATGGCATTTTTTCTTGGACCTGATATTGCTTTAGTTTATGTTATTTTATCTTAGACCTTATATTGGTTTAGTTTAGGGCCTTTTAGCTCTAAAATGATATTTCGTTAGTTTAGGGTCTTTTAATTCAGACCTTATGTTGCTTTTGTTTTGGTTGTTTTATATTAGACATTATATTACTTTATATTAGGGTCCTTTAGCTCTGATCTAATCAATGATCATGGGATATGGTGTAGTCATTCCATCAATGAACCAAAACACAATGAGGTGTTGGGTTATGCCATGGTATTTGCAGGGATCATAAGGATCATAAATCTCTTCTTGCAGAGTGACACATTTGGTTGATGGCCATAGGCACATATATAGGATCATATGTATACATGAATAGTCTAAAAAAGGGCCCATAAATCCAGACATCTTTTCTAGGTGCTATAGAAGATTTATGGAGTTAGTATCGATTGATGGAGAAATACTAGGGATGATAGATCTTTATAGATATTTTTAATATGGGTGATGTAATTCATAACCCAAAATTTTTGAGTAGTGAATAGGGGATGGGGAAGACAAAACAAGGATTACCCATAACACTATAGGGTGTCAGGTTCCACCACATTGTTGCTAGGGCTCACATGTATTGAAGTTCCTCTCTTCCAAGGAGGAGATGCCTTTCGCTGGTGCGTCAAGGCACTTACATGTCTGTATCATGGTCAAGAAAAATATTATATACACATCTTTTTGAGGTTCATGAATATATTGACCTAGTCTTAGAATACATGGATATTACATCATATTAGTTGAATGTCCAGTATATTACAAAAATACATTCCTAAGGACAGTAATAGTTTAGTGTCTTTGCAAACGTAGAAAACAAATTCTTCTATCCTAGTGAAAGATCTTAAAAATATCCCATAAATGTCTCCACATTTAGTATTTCTACCTAAAACCATTCATCATAACCTTAGGAAAGGAAACAAAAAAATGGGTGAGCTCAGATGCTTAGTGAGGGTAAAAAAAGGATACATTTAAGCATAAACATGAACATAGTGGTATGAGAATGTGATTGTAACATTATGAGATCCTACTATGAATATCAATGATAATAAGAATGAGTTATGGGATAAATATTTTTAGTTTTTAAGACAAGAATCATAAGGAAATAAACATAATGATCCATGAAATTGTAACTAAGTAATAAGACATAGGATTTGTGGCATACATATAAGAATATATAATTTTATGTCAAGGATACCTACCAAGATCTTTATAACTTGTTAGTCTTGGGTAATGACCCATATACATAATTAGGGCTTGGTCTAGTGACCTATGTACCCTATTTCTTTTAGTCTTGGGCTACAACCCATGTACCTTCTTGTTTTCAGTCTTGGGATAAAATTTGTGTACTCTATTTATTTTAGGCATAGGTTATCACCCATGTACCTTTATATTTTTGGGCTTGGGATACAACATGTATACACCCTTTCTTTTAGGCTTGGGATATAACCCATTTACCTTATTTTCTTTAGGGATTAGTCTACAACTTGGGTACAATTTGAGATCATATACAACTTATAATTAACCAATGAATTTTAGGGGGATATAGGTCCCACTAATCTCATAATAAAATCATTCATACATGTGCAACAAGTTAATAAAATATTCATCATATCATGACCAATAAAATGTGACAGGTTTTATAAATATAAAATAATAACACATGAAATGAAATGGGCATCATTAAAATTTCATCACATAATAACCTATGAAAAAATTATAAAATATGCTTGGACACCTTTGAAAATCATTTCCATAAAAATATCTTTTAAAAAAAATTCTTAAAAATTAACCTTTTAACCATGAAAATAAATCCTCAAATATTTTATGTTGGGTAAATTCATACATGTCGTATGAGGTAAATAGAACATTCCTTTTATATGTTAAAAATGTTAGAAAAATGCCTTAATCAGAAGGTGAAAAGAATATTAATTTGAAAGAATTAGTAAAATATAAAAAGAGTTAAAAATTTATTTCAATTATTTTAGTATAATAGTATAATAATCTTGGAAACCTTTTTTGAAAACATAGATTTTCGACTGAAAAGAGGGTAAAGTCAAGATTTCATAAAAAAATTTATTAATTATCTTATGTACCAAAGAGTAAAAATATGGTAAAACTACCTGCATATATAATTAATTACTATAGGATAATAAATTTTATGAACGTTCTTGAGATATGGATCATACAATTTCATCAAAGGAATCATACAAATAAACATTCTCAAAAAGCGTTGAGATTGTCTCGATACATTCTTATTACTTCGTAACTTGGGATCATACTCCCCATGTAAGAAAAAAAATTAAATTAAGATTAAAATATAATTAAACTAATATATTTCATGATATAACATGTAAAATTGAATTATATACACCTGAAAAATTAATTTAGGTGCCTAAAAAAACACGAGTCTCAATGAAGAAAATTGAGACACTATTATTTTACTGATTTGGTAACCTTTGAAACTTAAACCCCACGAAAGAGAAGTCATATAATGGATATGTTAATACCCATAAATTTAATTATAAGATAGATATAAAACAATAATTAGTAGTACATACATCCTAAAAAATTAAATAGTGGAGAATATATCATGTATCTCACGGAAATAAAAAGTGAGATGAAATCCCCTTACCTGGTGTCTTTACTCTAATCGTACATGTTCAAAACTACTATATAATAAAAATAAATTTATTATAATTATTTTAAATAACCGTATTATTATATCTAATATCATATATTGATTTATTATGAATTTATATTATGCTTTTTTCATCAATTTCATATTATGGTTACACTTCGTGTAATATTCACCTTGTTTTTTACACGTGTCCAAATTTGTTATATATTTGGTATTTATTCTTATATAATGATTTATAGAATTTAAAAAATTATATAAATATCAGGTATAAATAGTTTATTTTTATTATAATAATCTATAGAATATATATGTATGAAACAAAATACACTGTTCATGGAGACAGTTGGCTGTACGTACGCATGAATTCTATTTCCATTTAATTATCATGTTGAAAGAAATAAAGTAAAATAAATATGTTTATAATTATATATATTAGTATTAAAATAGATTTATTATATCATATATATCATATATATTCACTAAAACCATCTTTAAAGCAATCCATGTAGTGTATGAATGAATCATATCACTTTGAGGGGGCGATATTCCACACTTCCTCAAAAGAAATTATCATATTAAAAAATGGAAAGTAAAAATATATATGTTTAAAAAAAAATAAGATTAAAGGAATAATAAATATAATACATGAGATATATAAATAGAGGGTCTATCATAATTTCCACCATAAGAGGGAGTAAAGGAAAAATAAATAATTATCATTTAGTGAGGCGGTAGTTCTCCACACACACAAACAGTATGTTCGTTACCCATTAGATGGATGTGTGTGTAAGTGTAGGTAGAATACCCAGAATAAAAAATCAAAGTATATTGATGATACTATTTTTGTTATAAAATAATAGAATAAATATAGTCGAGGGGAAGAGAAGGAAAATAATTTAAAGGATCATGAGAGAAGGTGTTACATTTATTCGGGTAACTCTTTTTGGATTGTGCCACAAATCATCATTGTAAGAATTTATTCACAAAGTGAGGCTTAAAGGAGTAAGGTAGGGATTTTGGTAATTATATTGTGCATATATTGGAAGAACGTATGATGTTTGAGAGGTTTTAGGAAGTGTGATAGGTGGTGTCCTTTTAAAGGGAAGGAAAAGGACTCACTTGGAATTTTTGAAAATAGGGTAGGTGTACACATGTTCTTACATAAACAAAGTCATAAAAAACCAAAATAAATCAATAATAGAAGGTTATTTTGATAAATTTTACCATTAAATGTATTTTTCACAAGTTTATAGGTCATTTGGGACCTGAATATTAAGTTTTTGTTCCTAATTAATCATAATTTGACCTTAATCGTTGTGATTAATTTTAATCGCTTTTACTTATCTATTTGGTAAAAAATTAAGTTGATATTATTATAATAAAAATATTATAATTATTAAAATTTTGTGTTTAGGTTTTTATAAATTCAATTCACATAAGTGGAACAATTATGATTAATGCTAATTCCACAGACAGGATGAAATTACGAGTTTTTAAGGTAGAAAGAAGTTCAAAAGATTATGAAGTTTTTATATTCAATTTCAATGTGAAATTTATTCTAATGACCTAAATTGTATTAATAGATTTATAATGGATCAAATTTAACCTTAAAAATATTAAAATATCATTTAACATTAATAATTATTTAAATGAAAACGTAGTTTTTAACTAAAAAGCTGTATTTTTCACTATTAATAAAAAATGACGTTTCTCAGAAAAAAACACAAAAATTAGCCCTTTTATAATTTTGAAAATTTAAATTAAAAAATGAATTTTATTTTATCAAATTAAATTTCTAAATGTTTCTAAAATTAATTTTATTATGAAAAGTAGTTCATTCGAGAAAATGGTATTTTTAAACAAAAAAGGACGTTAACAAAAATTATTTCTTTTGTTATCAATATGTTTTATTTACATAAAACCATAATGAAAAATATTTTAAAAATATTTATTAATATTCATATCACTAATTTTAATTTCTATGTTATAATTATAATATTTTTAAAAAATATAATAAAATAATGCGTCGTAGAAACTCGGTGTTGCGTGTAACGTATGCCAAGTCTGTGTGGTGGCTAGCGCAAGCCAAGTCGGTGCCGTATGAAAAGAATTTTGGATTTAGTGTTTCAATATATATATATATATATATATATATATTTCCAGGGTCATGTGAAATTAAAGATATCAAAATGATAAATTAATTCCAAAAAATAATCCACAAAATCTCAAAGTGCTTCATTCTACCCCCCTTAAAATGATTTTTCTGTAGAAATCCATCTTGGTGACCAATGGTTTAATACTTTAATTTTTCAATAAAAATATCCTAAATCATAAAAATTAATATTAAAACTTCCTATACAAAGCGAAATTTGGTACCATAAGAGATACCCAAAGTAACATATTACTGGATTTCCACATAGTAGAACATAGGTTGGGAGTAAATATTGGACAAGGAAGAAAATCATAAATATTTATAGGGAGTGACTGAGGTCATCAATCAAAAACAAGTGAAGGATCAAAGAAAAGTTTACGAACTCAAATTCATAAATCTATGATGATTTAATTGTTCACTATTTCAACAAAATTAATGTATTGGAACATTGCCTTTTCTTTTGATCATTATCTTAATGTTGAGTAATTATTTAGTTGACCAAGAATATAAGGAAATATACTTAAAAAGAAATATTTAGATAAGAAAAATTTCATTCTCTAGTTTTATTTTTGTCAATTTATAATTCATCCATTACATCGTATACTGGGTGACTGGAAATTATATTTTTTTTCCTAAAGTTCAAAAATACAATTTTAACATATTTTATGGATGATTAAAGAATTAAATGTATAACTATTTATCTATGAATATTCTTACAAAATTTTATATTGTGAATACATAAATCTATAGACATAAAAATTAACAGTATTATTTCCTCATAAATAATTATTCATCAAAAATAATTATACATTAACCAAGACATCGTGTAGGCCAATGTTAGGCATGAAACCATTATCATCCTTCAGTATTGGCTCAAGACCTACAAACATTTCTAGAATTGGTTGGTTATCATCCGAGATACATGACTTCCTTTTGTAAAAACATACTAATATAATTCCAATAAATAAATAATATGTACACCCTTAAAATAAGGTTAATCAGTACGTAGCCTTTTAACCAAGGTTCTCAATACAAACTCGGTGCATAAATACTTTCTCGAAAGTTTACCATAAAATTTTCATGAATGATTAACCTTATAACCCTTCTAAAAGACGAAAATAAAAAACCTTATAAAAAGAGTCACAAAATCATCTTAACATTGATCCAAATATATAAAAAATTATCTCTTAGTTTTCACATTCCATACATGTGAATAATATCATGGTAAATTCTCTTGGAACATTGTAACAACCTGAATTACCATAAATACTTTTGGAAAACATACATGCTTCGTTATTTGATAGATTACTAGATATATTAAATAAATCCAAGATATTGTAAACTCCATCCATGATAGTATAAAATACTAGAAAACATGTCCTTAATAAGTTCCAAGGTAATACATACCATCCAATTTACTCATTCATATCCAACATAACTTTATCCAAACAACAATATATAAACATCAAAAATTAATCAAGGTTTACCTTTAATTATTAAAAATATTATCTTTTAATGAAATCACATTAATATGTCTTCATCACCATTAAACAAGTACTTTTCAATCCTTAATGAAAATTTATACTGAAAATAATTATATATTTCATAATTCATAAAACATAATATCTAAAATATAAAGCACAAATACTTCATTTAACCAACATTATTCTTAAACCATTACTCAAGCTTCGTCAAATTATGCCTTAATAAATATTTCCTATAATATGAAATATGAATCTTGTATTAAGATTCCTAAACCCCAATCTAATCATTCTTCTTATGTTTAATGTAGAAAATACTGGGATAAAATCACATAAACTTCACATGTCACGTGTGGTTTCCTTATATTCAGTAAAAAAACCAATAGTTGTACCAACTTTTTCATTCTCTTCATTATCCTTCCCCATAGCACATCAATTTTCATAATTATAATAATTTCAACAATTAAATTAGTCATCGATTGATAATACCTTAGGGAGGCCAACATTTATATCTATTTCTTTAACCGAACTCTTCATTTTTCCATGTAATTACTTGCTTTGTGTCCTTATTTTCCATATTCAAAACATCTTATTGTTCATCTAATACATTCAATTAGGTGATTATTTTAACATTCTTGAAAAAGGTGAAACTGAATAATTCTTTCTCCATGGTCTCCATTACCCGAACTCTCAACAAACCATTTCATTCTCTTCCTTGGTGAGTCTGAGAGTTAGTTAAGGTACACATTGTAAATCATGTTTCATGAAACATTATTAGGCATGATCAAAACATCTTTCACTAAAGTGATCATCCCCCTTGAATGATCATCATAAAATCTTCTATCACATTTGATTTTAGTCCAGTTCAACCTATAGACTAAAACCTTAAGTATAGAATGAGAATTACTTATCATAGTAGAAAACCACATAGTCATGGAAAAATTACTTATAGGATGTACAAATCATGAAACCATACTTAATATATGAAAACCTAAATTCATCCTAGGTTATTCATATCGAAATTATATTTAAATACTTTATGATGGTTCGTGAAGAGTTTGTGAATTCCCAATGCATATTCTCCAAGAGTTTCAAAAATATTGTGCATCAAAGCATATTTTCATGTACCAGATTACCCTAGGTCATGCCCTGAACATATTGTTGGAGTTGTTACACATAGGTACATATGTTCCAGTGCCACATCCATTTGTAGTATCCATACATGGATGCATTTCTGGGAAAGAGATCACTCTATCCTTTAACAAAATTCCAAGACATTTTCATAAATGTTAACTCATCCTTATAATTATTCTTAGAGTCATCCCTAGACATATCCTTAGAAATAAACCTAGAGATATCACTAAATTTTTATCATCATAGTTTCAAAAGAACGAATAAACCTTTACTTTGATACCAACTATAGTGATCCAGGCTTAACATACACAAATATTGCATCATTTTAGATGAACTTTCAATATATTACACAAGTACAAGCCCAAGGATCGTAATATTTTAGTTTCTTTGAAAAATTGGAAAAACATATTCTATAATGGTGAATGATATTCAAAATATCCCATAGATATCTCCACCATTAGAACATTAACCTAAAATATTTCTTCATAACCTAGGGAAAGGAAATATAAAAATGGGTGATCTCATATTATTAGTAAGGGTAAACATGGGATACATGTAGACATAAACATGAAGACAAGGGTATGATAACATGATCATAACATTAGGATATCACACCATGAATATCAAAGATCATAAACATGAGTTATGGGATAAATATTGGCAGTTAATAAGACATGAATCATAAGGAAATGAACATAATGATCCATAAAATCATAACTGAACAATTAGAAATTGGATTTTTGGAATACATATAATAATATAAAAGTTTGTATGAATGATACCTACCCTGACCTTTATTACATTTTAGGATTCATCTAAGACTCATTTACCTCATTGGGATAGGGTTAACAACCCATATACCCTCTTTCTTTAAGGCATGGGATACAACACATGTACCTTCATATTTCAGGATTGGGCTATAACCCATGTACAATCTTTCTTTTAGGATTAGGCTACAACCCATGTAACTTATTGTTTTTAGTCTTGGACTATAACCTGTGTACCCTCTTACTTTTAGGCATGTGCTAAAACCCATATACCTTCTTGTTTTCGAGATTGGTCTAAAACCAGTGTACCCTTTGAGGTCATATATAACTTATCGTTACCCATGAATTTGCGAGCGATATAGGTCTCACCCATATCATAATAAAATCATTTATACATGTGACAGAAGGTAATAAAACTTTCTTCATATCATGACCCATAAAAAGAGATAGGTTAAATAAACATGAAATTGTAACCCATGAAATGAAATATGTGTTATTAACAATTCATCACATAATAACTATGAAAAGAGATAGGTTTCATAATCACTTCATGAAAGCATATCCTATTAAAATAAGTGGGTTCAAAAGCATAAAAATAGTGGAAGTGAAACAATTGTATCACAAATCATTCCATAAAAACGTAAACCACTCAAAAAAAGTATGAATTGAACCTTTGGATAATTTCCTATAATGGCATGAGTAACATCAACAGATGTTATCATATATGTAAAATAACTTGGAAGGATATTTTGAAAACATTTCCTGAGGTAAATATCCTTTTTTCCTTGAAAAACAATATTTGAAAAATAAAACATTTTGAAATCCATTTTACTTAGGAACTTATAAAATAATCTTGAAAAACTACTGAAAATTATTTCCTTAAATATATATTTCTTAAAAATTATCCTTTTAAACATGAAAATAAATCTTCACTGAATTGAAAGTGGGTAAATATATACATGGCGTACGAGGTAAAAAGAGTTTTTCCTTTTCACAATAAAAAAATTAGAAAAATGCCTCATTTAGAAGGTGAAAAAAATATTCATTTTAAGAAATTTGTAGAATAAAAAAATAGTAAAACATTTATTTTAAATATTTTAGTATAATAGTAGAATACTCTTGGAACCCATTTAAGAAAACATAGGTCTCTGACCGAAGAGAGGGTAAAGTTGGGCTTTCTCAAAAATACATTCTTAACTCTCATATGTACCAAAGAGTATATATATGGTACCAATACCGGAATATATCATGAATAAATAGAGGAGAATTAATTTAAAGAATTTTATTGAGAGATGGATCATACTATTTCATTAAAATAAGCATAAACATAATCAATCTCAATAATCCATGAGATTGTTTCAATACACTCCTTTAACATGGTAACTTGGGATCAAACCCTCCATGTCTAAAAATTAAATTAAATTAATCTTAAAATTTCTTGAAAAGAAAATTTTTCCTGATATAACATGTCAAATGGAATTATATACGTCTCAAAAAATAATTTATGTGCATACCAAAACACGAGTCTAAAAGAAGGAGAATTGAGACAAAACTATTTTTCTGATTTGGTAACTTTTGAAACTTAAACCCCCTGAAAGAAATATAATTAAATGGATATGTGAATAACCAAAAATTTAATTTTAATTTAAATATAATACAACCATGGGTAGTACATACACCAAATAAAATTAAATAGTGGAGAACATAGCAAGTATCTCACGAAAATAAAATATGTAATGAAATCCCCTTACCTTGTGTCTTTACTGTCATCGTACTCATTCAAAAATCTAGTATAATAATTATATATTTATAATAAATATATTAAATAACTATATTATTATATATAATACCATATAGTTATATATTATGATTTTATATTACCCACTTATTAGCAATTTTATGTTATAGTTATACTTTAGGTAATATTCACTTTTCTTTTCGCATGTTTCTTAATTTGTTATATCTCTAGTATTTATACATATATCATGATTTTATAGAATGTAAAACATGATATAAATATAATTTATATACATTATGTTTTTATTATAATAATATATATAATATATAAGTATGAAACACAATACACTATTCATGGAGATGGTAGGTCGTACGTATGCATAAACATTATTTCCATTTAATTGTCATGTTGAAAGAAAAAAAAGTAAAAGGAATATATGTATATATATATAATTATTATATTAGATTTATAATATCATATATATCATATATATTAACTAAAATCATCCTCAATACAATCCATGTAGTTAATGAATGAATAATATCATTTTGAGGGGGCAGTAGTCCACACTTCTTCAAACAAAAGTAGCGTATTAACAAAAAATAGAAAGTAAAAAGATATGAGTTGAAAAAAGGGATATACAAGACTAAATTCATAATATATATAATATATTAAATATATAAACAAATTTTACATCATAATTTCCACCATGAGAGGTGGTAAAGGAAAAATGAACTATCATCGTTCAGTGAGGCAGTAGTTTTTCGTACACATAAACAATATGTTTGATACCCATTAGATGGAGGTGTGTGTAAGTGTAGGTAGAATAATTATAATAAAAAAATCCTATTATATTTAAGATACTGGTTTTTTATACAATAATGTAATAAATAGATTGTAGGGGTAGGAGAAGTAAAATAAAATAACTAAATCTTGAGAGAAGGTGTTACCTATTAATTGGGTAACTCTTTTTGGTTTGGGCCAAAAGGATTCCTTTGAAGACTTTCTACCCAAAGAGAGTATTCAATGAAGAAGGTAGGGATGTTGGAAAGTATATTGGGTAGATATTTTCTTATCCTATGAGGTTTTAGAGGTGTGAAGAAGAGGGAGAGATGTTGGTATTTTATAGGAAAGGAAAAGGACTCACGTCGAATTTTTGAAAACAAGTTAGGTGTACACATGTTCTTACCAAAAAAGTCAAGAAAATAAACATAAATAAATAATATAAGGTTTATGGAAAAAATAATTACATAAAATGGGTTTTGGAAAAGAGAATAGGTCAGTTGGGACCCTAATATTATGGTTTAGTTTCTAATTAATCTTAATTTGACCTTAATCGTTGTGATTAATTTTAATCACTTTTACTAATATTTTTTATAAAAAAAATTAAGTTGATCTTATTAGATTATAAATATTATACTGATTAAAATGATGTATTAAAATTTTTCTAAATTAAATTCACATAAGTGTAAAAATTAAGATTAATGATAATTCTGCAGATGAGATGAAATTAGAGGGTTTTAAGGTAGAAAGAAGTTTAAAAGTTTGTTATGTTTTTATATTCAATTTCAAAGTGAAATTGACTATAATTAAATAAATTATATTAATAGATTTATAATTTTTCTAATGTGACCTTAAAACAAATTGAAAATATAATTTAACATCAATAATTATTTAAATGAATAACAATTTTTAACAAAAAGTAGTATTTTTCACTATTCATAAAAAAAAACAAATTTTCTCAAAAAATACCGAAACCTCACCCTAAGATATTTTAGACATTTTAAATTACGAAATGAATTTTATTTTATAAAATTAAATTTATAAATATGTCTAAAATTTACTTTTCTATTAAAAGTTGTTCATTCGAGAAAACAATATATTTAAAAAGAAAAGAACTTTACCAAAAATCATATATTTCATTATAAATATGGTTTATTTATATAAAACCATTATAAAAAATATGTTAAAATTATTTATTAATATTTATATCACTATTTTTAATATCTATATTATAATTATATTCTTTTTTACAAAATATTATAAAATGATGCTTTAAAAAAACATGGTATTCCATGTAACGTACTCCTAGTAAGTGTTGTGGGTAGAAAAAGACTGGTTAGTGTTATTCAAAAGGAATGTTTGAATTATTTTTTTAATATATATATATTATTAACTATTTCTAGTTCCATTTCAAATGAAAAAAATCAAAAACAAAAATTAATTGAAAATAAAAATTGACAAAATCTCAGGGTGTTGCAATGTAAGATTTATGAAGACTCAAACGTCTTGATGATGAGGTTGGGTATTAGAGAAAATCTATCCATGAAGGGTTCTACAACCATAGGGTAGTTTATCTCTTGATTATGACACTTGATCCCTATGCAATGTGGTTTCAAATCATAGTGTGTGGTCCCTTAAAGCTTTAGGAATGGATTGTCACATTCCTACTTTGAGAAAGGGTATAAAGAAGGTGAAACATCATCAATGATGTCAAATACACTCAGATTGTTTTGTACAGAGACTGTAAGTCGTGGTCCATATTATTTAGATTAGGAGGATGACATGGTACAATCATACTGGGACTAGTTGAGACATACTATGGTGTTGACTGTTGTCGTGATGATGTCAACACTTACAAGGATTGGAATGTCATTTTTTATAGAGTGACACATTTGGTTGATGGTCATAAGTGAATATTAATGAGACATAGGCATACATTCATGTTCAAGAAAAGGGTCCCTTTAATCCAGATACCTTTTACATGGGCCATAAAATGTTTATGGTGATCCGAGGCACCCAAATAATGAAGTGTGATTGGTAGAATGTTTAATATCCAAGAAGGGTTCGAACACCCTGAAGGTTATGTCACTTCATAGTGAAAATATTATCCTAGTGAGGAGATGTGAAAAATCATTACTCTTACTTTTTCTTGAACTAGGGTTTCAACATGCATAGAATTGTTTTTAATTGGGCTATAGAGTAGACCCTGTGAGCTTCATTCCATATTCATTTACATGCTAAATATTTCCAAAACTCAAGAGATGATGATTTCAACGACAAAAGACTTTCATTTTCTCTGGACAAACATTATAAGTTTTCATCCTGACAAGTTTTCTGTCTCTTTTACTAGATGTTTATGGTCTTGTGATTTTACTATCGTAGTCTAGAGTTTAAGGTCATATAGCATTGACCATTGTGTAGGTGGTTTATGTCCATGACACATATGGACCTAATATGGAGGATGATACACAAGATCCAAATTGGGACATCCAGGGTTATGAGCATCAGAACAACCTTCTGATCGAGAGATCAAAGTGTTATAAATCATGGATCAAGGTTACCAGGTCATGATTAGTTACATTGGACAGTCATACTGGGAGTAGTTTAGATCACACTAAGGTGTTGAGTTTTTACAAAATGATGTCAGGGCCTACAAGGATTAGAAAGTCCTTTTTTTAGAATGATTCATTTGGTTGATGACCATAGGTGCATATGCATAAGCCATGGGCATAAATGCATAGTCAGGAAAAGGGTCCCTTAAAGATGGATATCCTTTCCACGTAGCATGTAAGTTTCATAGAAACCCAATGCATTGGAAGAATGTAGTGTGGCTTATGAATTGAGGTTATTTAAAATATGATAGAATCACCCCGTACTCCGGCCAACTAGAATAAGGCTCTTGTAGTCCCTTGATAGGGGATGAAAAATGAGTGATGTCATTCACATTTTATAGTAATGTTGTGGGGATTTACTTCTGTATAGTTTATCATCATGTGGTAAGGATGTATTTGTTGTGCAGTTTTAATGTCATGCGACCAAGATGTTTTCCTTATTGTTTAATGTCATACAGTAAGGACATACTTACATAGAGTTTATCGTCTTGTGGTAAGGACATACTCTTATAAAATTTATCAACATGCAGTAAGGATGTATTTTTGTGCATTTTTAATGTCATGTGACCAAAAAAATTTATTTTAGTTTAACATCATACGGTAAGAATGAGGGACCCAACGTAAAAAAATTGTGAATGATAAATTATGTACAAAAGAAATCCATACGTATATCAGGATTGAACATAGGAAAATGAGCTTATATGACATGGTTCTTCTACATTTGGGGTTAATTCCTTATTATTTGTTGTAGTTGAGCCCATGATTGGAGATCCGAATGTCAATACATATCATGTGATGACAAGAATCAATCCACATTTAGTTCTTGAAATCCCATGCTATTTATTGTCATGAAGTGAGGACAAAGATGAGTCGATGTGAAAGAAATAAAATATTGCTGTTGGGATCAAGGCTGGAAGTCTATGTGTTACCATGTATCTCATGATAATAAGAATCATACCACACTTAGTTTTAAAGGGTTGTGTAGTTTAACGTCATGCGGTGAGGATGTTGGTCCCCCAATGTGAAATGGTAATATTGCGGCCGAGCCCATGAATTGAATTTTGGGTGTCACTATGTATCTCATGGTGGTGTAAATCAAGCCATACATAGTTTTATAGGGATTTTTCTATTCATTTCTGACCCATATTCAAAGAGGCAGGGCACCTTTATACTTATCTACTATGATAGCAGCCTAGAGTTAGAAATTTGGGCATCCCTACGTATCATGTTGGGACATGAATCACATTACACATAGTTCTTGAACAAGAAAATATATCTTCATTGTTCTGGAAAACAAAGATTGGTGGTAATAGTTTCCATTTATAATTTAATTTGGTCCCAAAATTAGAGATCCATGCCTTACTACATTTCCTATGCTGACAAGAACCAAGCCACAGATAGTTCTTGAGGAACTATGAAGTTTTATGTCATGTGATAAGGAAATATGGTGTTCCTTTTATGATGTTGCATTCATGATCATGATATACCCGTTGTGTGCTTTAATTCCTTTTTCATTTGGGGAATCCCTTACTATAATTCCTAATCTTACGCGATCTATTTTTGGTTTGAGAAATAAGGAATAACAAGGGTTCCTCTTGCCATGTAGAGGCAATCATGACATGATAGAGGCATTATGTATCATGTGGTTCTAGGACCTAGATATAAGTTCTAGGTTTACCTACATATCTCATTGAAAATGATAATATGTCAATACATAGTTCTTGAAATCCCATTAAGTTTAACATCATGTAGTGAATACATTACCCATGCAATTTAATGTTTTGCAATAAGCACATGGATCACTTGACGTGAAGAAAAAGGAAGAGGAAGATTGTGATTAAACCAAAGATTGGAGTTTTAAGTGTCAATATATATCATTCTATAGAAGGAATCATGTATCATGTATTTATATAAAATCTATATAGTTTAATGTCATGCGGAGAGGATATTAGTCATGTTGTTTCAATGTATTTTGGAATGGATAGATCCATACAGTTCAATATAATGTTGTCAGGAACAATAGTGAGGGTTAATCTGATATGGATTCCCATGTGATGATGACTATGAAAATTATTTCTTGGAAAATATAACATTGGTAGGTGGTGTGACATGCTACCCATCCATGGTGTCCAATGAGAGGCTCCATAATAATAGACCTTACATGTGATGTAAAGACCTTCCCATTTGGGTTCCAGATTCCGGGGATTATTTCCTGGAATCAATGGGGTTCTGAGGGCCAACACCATTTCTCTTTGGAGGAATGAACATAAGAAAACTTTCTTGGTAAATTAACATTAGATCTAATTCTGATGGACCGTTGGGTTGTGAAATGAGTGCAACCTACTCTCATTGATCTTCTCTAATTCTTCCAACCACTTTTGTGATTTTTCATCATCTGAGAGTTGTCTAGAAATGGATACTCAGTTCGAAGGAATCTGTACATATATGGGTAACACTATTTTGGTCTCATACACTAATGATTATGGTGTTGTTTATGTGGTAGTACACACGGTTTTATGGTAGGAACATAAATCATGGAGGAGATTGTCTGTCCAAGAGTTATTATCTCGGTTCACCATCTTCTAGAGTATATTTGACACAGCCTTATTATAGGCCTCTATCTAGCTATTTTCTGCTACATTATTGTGATATCAGTGATTATACTTGATATTTTACTCCTAGTATAGTCTATTCAACACTGTAGAATGGATTCTGGTGTCGTTGTCCATTAATATTGTACGAGGGACCCCAAACATGGTTATGATATTCGAATTAATGAAATTTATGATATTCTACATCGAAAATTCCTTGGTGGATATTTCCTTGGTTTATTTGGAAATGAATTCTTTAGTAGTAAGGATATTACTGAACTACTTAACTGTGGATGGGGGATATGGCCCTACAACATCCATTCCCTAAACAGAAAATGACTTTGAATATTTAGATATATGTATCCATTCTAGGGGATGAATGATGAAGTTTTAATAAATATGGCATGCATGAAATTTATTAGTGATCTCCACACAGTCCTCTATCATTATTTTACAAAAAATATCCCAACCTCTTGATTTGGTAGGAGATCCTGGTCCCAGATTTATGGGCGTCATAAGAGCCTACATGGAATTCTTCGTTGAAGATGGAAATCTATCCTTCTATGAATCTGTGGAGTATTCCATCAAAGCCACATTTGTAGAAGACTTTCTACTCATTTAGGATATCTTGTATAAGTAATTTTACTATAAGATTCTTGAATCTATTCCATTCCAGCTTGGTCTATTGGGAGAGTCCCTTTTGGAGTTAACTGATTATGATTTCCATCCATCCGGGGGTGGTAATTGTTTCATCATTATCTAGTGTCGTGTTTACCTGATTGATTTTTTCCATGTTCCATATGATGATCAATGAAACCAATATTCGATGAATTTTATGGAAGATGGCTTTCTTTTGATTAGGGTCATCCAGGATGGAGGCTGCATTATCCAGTGTGTCGACATGAGTGTTCTATGATCAAGGAACATGATGCAATGTGGAATCAAAAGGGAACTCTTCCATTAGTCCCCAGATAAAGCTAGTTAGAGAGGTCAATTATTCATTTTTAATGGGATATTCACCATTGATATGTTTTATCTATAATTTTGAATACCCTTTGATATTTAGGTAGGCTATGTGCAGCTGTAGGGCCAGTTCCAACCCAGTGATGAGGGCTTGGCATTCTGCCTCATTATTTTTGCATCCTTCGAATAGTGAATTTTTTTTGGGAAAACATGATTTGTCTAGAGATACAAACACAACCCCTATACCAACCCGATTCAACTTTTGGTTTTCCATAATTGGTTGACGGTACTTTAGGAGGCACCACCAAAGTACATCTCCAATGTCTGGGGAGTGTCATGGGTAAAGAATAGGTCATTATCTAAAAGTTCAGTACCTTATGATTTACTTTATGAGGCATGATGTGCTTTGAAGAAAACATCCATGGATTTCCATTTCACTAAATTATGTGATATTAACAAAATTTAATTTTTCTATAGAATAAATATCAATCATAAAAATAACCCAATCTACATATGGTGACCAAGGATGATCTTGAGAGAATCAATACAAGATTCCAGATCAACTTTGTGGTGATACAAGTATTGCCTCAACTTTTCTTATTTGAAGATGAGTGTAAGACAGTTCTTCTTGACATCATAATATCTAGTTTCAATACCAAACATCGCCCGAATGAGGTTGTAGAGATGATTATCACCCCCTGAAACATTGTTCTGTATGAGGTTGGTGTCCAGTGAGTGCACTATGGTGTCCTTATATAAGACGAGTGGACTCCCTTCTACTAGAGGCATCAAAATCGGTGGTGAAGTAGGTAATAATTGAGACTCTCAAAGGATTCTTTATAGTAATCATCCCAATGATATGCGACTCCCTTATTCATTCACCTAGTGAAGGGGGGGAGTTTTTTTCTGTCCCAGTTGGCTATGAATCACCAAATTTTGGTGATCTTCCCTTAGATTCCCCTAAGTTATTTTATATTTTTGGGGGTGAAATTGTTAAAATATCACTAGCCTTTTCTGGGTCAACATCAATGTCATGGTGGAATACTAAAAAACCATGGAACGTTTCTGATGTTACACCAAAAGCCCATTTTAGGGGATTCATCTTCAGACTATGATGTCACAACTTGCCAAATATTTTTTGAAGTTCCATGAAGTGATCACATCATTGTCATTATTTAACAACCAGGTCATTGAAATAACACTCAGATATCCTTCCCTGGAATGGATTAAAGATGCGATTCATTCCACATTGGTATGTAACCCTAGCATTATATATCAGAAAGGGCATGAATTAATAGAATTAGATCCCCTAAGACACACTAAAAGGAGTATATTCCCTATCTTTAGAGGCCATATTGAATTGATTATACCACAAATACCCATTAATGAAGGAAAGGCTTAGAATCCAATAGTTTCCTCGATCAAGAGTTCCGTGATCGATAATAGGAAATATTCTTTTGGAAAATTCCAATTAAGTTCTTTAAAATAAACACCAAACCAAATATTATTATTATTTTTCTTACAGGGATGATGTTAGTGATCCATCTTGGGTATTGAAATTATTGGATAAATTTGTATTTGATCAAATTGTCAAATTATGCCTCTACATTGGTGTCATAAGAGGGGTGCATCCTCCTGGATTTCTTCATAAAGCCACGATTCTCATCGGGTAGGCCATGATAGTGCATAGCCACATCTATATTTTGTATGGGAATTTATGTGTAGTTTTAAGAGAATACATATTGTTGCTTCTTATGAAATGATATGTATATTTATTTCTCTTCAAGGAGAATAGTGGCGCTAATTAGAGTTGGCTAAAAGTCTTATTTTGTTCCCAAATTTGTCTTCTTGAGTTCATCGATGTTTGTGGAGACACCTTCCTTGAATGTGGGAGGGGATTTTCTGAGGTCATCCCCCTCTTCTTCTATATTGGAGTTTATGGAGACATTTTAATGTGAATATGGAAATATGGGGGATTCTCTATCACTATTAGGGGGAGGAAGGCCATGAGAAGAGACATTATTATTCTTTACTACCTGATTCATTATAGAGATATATCAGAGGTGGTTTCTTATATACATTGTCACTATGTATAGAAGGTTCTTGGACCTCTAGGACTAGATCTGTTACCTCAATAAGATTTATAGGCAGAACATAATCTCAATTGAAAAGACCCCAGTGATTTTCAGTGGTGGTCCCCAAGCGATTAGGGGTGTCTATATATATACCATCATACACCATTAGTTGTTTTCCTCCCTTGTTGTGCAAATATTCTTTAGTATATGTGGCTCCATAAGTCTTAAATGGGTCATTATCACTATGTAATATGTGTATTTTTCTATCAATGGAGAACTTCAGACACTGATGGAATGTTGAAGGTATCACCAAGTTTCTATGCATATAGGTCCTTCTTAACATGAAATTATATGTGTTATCCTATAGTATTACCATAAAATCAACATAAAATGAGAGGTATCCAAATTTATCTTGTAGTTTTTTTTACTGAGAGGTATATGGTCACATGTATCATACCCTTGAATGGTCATATTTGTGGTAGATATGTCCCCTTTTCCATATCCCAAACATCAAAGGGTATGAAACGAGATCTGTTTGATCCTAAAACCATTATAAAATCATATCCATTTATACCATAACATTATTGAGTATTTCTGAGACATATAGGGGCCTGATGTGTCCTTGGAATACCTCTTTATGATCCTGGTCAGTGAATGAGATGGAGGCATGGAATTCTGATGGTACGGTCTCCACTTGATAAATGTTGGATACAATGACTTATATCTCGAACTCATATGGTATTTTGAGGGCTTCAAAAAGTGACTCCTCGAGTTCCTTTGAAATATTAAGTGCATCCATGTTCAATAGATTGGTTGAGGATACCAACAACTATTTCATAATGGTGTACTTTTGAGCAAGTGGTTGCATTATCCTAATGTGGGGTTGCACGTGGACATGCAACTCAGAAATAAAGGAATATAAGTTGGATGATCCTAGTGCTTGTGTGGGGGTTGTGGGAGTATCATTTTCCAGTGGAGCTGGTTATGCCAAACTTCTCCATAGTCTGGGATGATCAGATAATCTAACCCCCACTAAGTGGTCTTCAAATACAATTGGATGTGGATGACTAATGGAGGGTTCTAAGACACCTATGTTCCTTTTTTGGTTCATTAGAGTGTATTACCATGATTATCATCAACATAAATATCCAATTTGGGGTATTGAATGAAATATTGGCTCCTACCATTCCCATGGTGTCCCATGTATCCTCTGTTCTGGTGCATGTGGCATCCTGTTTCTTGATTATATACAGGGAACTTGTTTTCTGAGACATGTTCACCATTAGAGAAAGAGTTTTACAAGTTTATCACATTGAAAGAAACAAATATGATATCATTATCTGATGGGGATCCCATTTATTGGGGTGGTTCCCATGATTCAGATGTCGCAGGGAATACATCTACAAGAGTTAAAGCTTGTGTTAGAGAAGAATCTCCCTATTTTGTTTATTCCTGCTTCCGGTTATCACACCCACCTTTTAAAGGCACATATGATGACTACCTCTGAGGTTGTGGAGGTATTATGGGTTTTTTGAACTATGATTTCTAGGTATCATGAGATCGATCTACTATTCTTTGAGTCATCCAGTTGTTTAACTTTTACGCACGCCTAACCAAAACTTTTTACAACCATATTCATCTTCTGATGAGACAACGGTTATGCATGGCACTATCTTCAGGGAGTTGTCTAACACCACCTATCTATAATAAACCAAGCATTGGAGGAATTATTTGAAGATGAAGTAGTCCTATATATTAGGACTCTTCCTTTTATGGAAAGAGTAGTAGGTAGGATGATCAGTGAAGTTGACCTCATCAGGCTTCCTTGGTTGTGGGAGCATGAGCAGGTTAATGTCCACAATTACCAATAAATAATTGAGTATTTGTTCATTTCGGAAGGAGTATGCCTTGTTCATCCACTCGTAAAATCCTGAGTGACTATGATTTCTCTGTGCTTCTTTTTGAGGGTGGTTCAAGGGTTTTTACCACTTGAAAGGTGGTGCCATGCAATTTAGGGCCTGGATAAGTTCTTGGATAGGCACATCTAACATCTTTATATTTAAAACTATAGATTTTTATTTTCCAAACCTTTTATCCACTGATGGGGGAATGAGTTGATATTTAGATCAGGTTTGCTAAATGGATTCTTCCAAACATTGGGACGTTTCTATAAACTTGTGGAATACACATTGATACTCCATTAGAATTAGAGGTTTCTATAACTCATCCCTGAGATTTAAAGCACAAATTTACAATAGTTTATCTTTTGAAAGATAGATTTTGAGTGAATAGGTTAAACCGTTCAACCTCTCTATGAAGTCAAACAAACTCTCATTATCATGTTTCTTGCAGTTTTTATGTCCAAAATTGTCATTTTACTTATTATGGAGCTGAAATTATAAAGGAATTGATGATGATGTTCTTCCCACTCTTCAGAAAATCCTACCGGTAGACTTCCATACCAAACATAGGATGTACTTATCAGATTCTGTATGAAATACCATAGCTTCATTTCCTCATGTTGATTTTGAGGGCCCATTATCATCCCACATCGAGATACGAAGTGTGTGAGATGTTTTTTAGGGTCTCCTATATCATTAAAGGTAGATAAGGTATTACTTAAAAAATTGGGTGGTGTCCTAGTTTCATCCACCCATTTGGCTATGGATTCATCTCAGGATGTATTGGTGCATGTTTCTCTTCCATGGATTCTATTCGAGTATCCAGAGAGTCTATGATGTTTAGAAACATCAGGAGGGGGGGATACTATTTGAGCCATATCCCATCCACAGGAAGTATGCAGGGGTCAATGAGATGGACCCATCTTCATATATTTCTAATTTTTTATTCTTCCAAAGAAAAAATTATTACCCTAGAGATGGAGGGGATTTCATCATAGTGAAGGGAAATCATGATCATTTATGACTTCATCATCTATATATATTGGGTGCCTAGATCTAGATATAGTCTGATGCCCAGATACCACTTTTTTTAGGATCAACTCTTATGGGAGAAGGGATATTTTCCCCGACATAAAGATGATACCCAATGGGGATATTCCCCCTGAGTATCCCCTCATTGAGTTTTCAGAGTGTTTTTATTTCACTATTATATTGAAAAAAATGTTCCTTTGTGGTAGGAACCTAAACTCTTCTGGAAGGTGATTACGATGTAGCCACACCTTTCCTTTTTTATTTGGCAGTGTTCCTCCAGATAGGTGGAAACTCATTTTTTTGTGGTTCCAGATTTTGGAGCCTTATCTAGTTCTAGGTGTGTGAATTCTAAGTCAGTGCATCTAGATCACCCACATATCAAGGTATATTTTCAATGTTGTGCTCCTTTGTATTTTTTTCTTTAACCTCATCATCTACCATATTTATTGTGATTACATTTACAGAATCAGAGCTATAGTGACTCTAGTCATTTACTCATCTCATTACTTGATTTTATGCATAATTAATAATCAAATTAAAATCCTTGGATTGTAAAGACTAGTGTATTTGGAAGATTAAGTACACAACTAAACATGATGAAAACATATTTTCTTTAATATCCATATCATGCTACTAACATTCATTGATCATCTATATCTGCTTAGGATAACATTGGGAATAAATTTACAAAAGGGATGAGTTAAAAATCCCAGTAAAGAAATAATCATAAGAATAAAACATCGAACATGGGTTAGAAGACCAAAAATTATGAAATAAAATACATGGAACATGAATAAAAATAAGTAATAATAACATTTATAACATTGTAACATATAATAATATAATTATTGGAATTTGGTAACAACATATAACGTGGCACAAAAAAGAGTCAAGGCTAACCACATAGACTATATGACATGGTGGACAAAGTCCCATAAAGGAATCAGGTTCACTCCCAATCCCAACATGACATATCATAAGACTAAACATTAACCAATGAATTTTAGAGATATCTGGGGAAACCAATCATAACATGTACATGGAAATGTTTTCCATAAAATGAATAAATATAATGGTTACACATGGAATGAAATGGGTATCATAAACATGTCATATGGAATAACAAATGAGTATATCATAAATGAGTCAATGAAAGCATAGATTCAAAACATACATGAAAATAAATAATGTAAAATAGGCATGGATCATGATAAGTGATGTCCAATTGAAGTGGAAACATGTAAAAGTAGTGTTTAAGAAACATTAGAAATGAAACATTTTAGTGTGGTTTAAGGAAAATATTAAAGACAATCTAAAGTGAAAAAGATATATTTGCCATCCTAAAACCTGAAATAAACCAAGATAGTTTTTCTTAATAAAATTATTTATTTAGAAAAATAATGGTGGTTTAAAACAAATTATGTAGTTCACTTGTATGTGGGTAAGAAATCAGAAAGTTCCCTTGAATCAGGCTTACTTATCAGGAAGAATTAAAAATGGATCCTTTCTAAAACACGTATTAACCCATCAAAGAGAAATGATCTAATATAGATACATGAGTATGTAACATATACATACAATTTATTATAATTTTATAAAAATAAATAAGTATTAAATTGGGTAAAAAAGATAGAAAGTGTAACCTGAAAGAAAAATGGAGGTTTGAGTAGAATCCCAGACATTATGCCTAAAACGGTTCTACACTTGATCTTAATGTTCTAAATAATCAAATTGGATTCATTAATTAATAATTCTAGAACCTTTTAAACATATAATTGATTTATTATAATTTTATGAAGTTCATCTATGGCTTTTTTATGAGTTATAGTGTTCAATTTCATTTTTTGGGATTGATCGTTTTCTATGTTTTCATGACCGGTTCTCTTATATAAGAGTATAAAAGTTCATGTAAAATGGAAATAGAAATAAAAAATTGAAATTATAATTTATTAATTCAAATATAGGTGGTTAAATGATGTTATAAATCATTTTTATGGTATTATGATGAATCATTAGTTAAATTTTTAGTCATTGTTGTTGGAATTATCTTGGGCAGTTTTTGCTCACAACACACTTGTTTTGTTTTATTATTTAACATCATGTGCATATAATGATTTCAAAACATTAAATAAGATTTAATACATATATAATATGGTGGTTTAACCAGTAATGTGGTTTTACGGACATCCTTTAAGTATTTAATGGAAAATGAAAAAATTTAATCCTTAAAGGTGATAAATTAACACCTCATGAATGATGTTTTCATTTCAAGAATAAAAGGGAAAGGAGAAGGGATTTTTTGATTAATTATTACATTATAATAATAAAATTCTATTATATGTAATGTGATTTAGTTTTCCTGACATTTTTATAAAGGGATGTGAGGAGAGAATAATAAAATAAAATAACTTAAAAAGCAAATAAAAGAAAAGGAATGAGGAATTTACCTCTTGAATTTCCCGTCCTTGAGAACCATCTTTGGGAAAAGGTTTTGGTATTTTAAGGACACAAAGAGCTTATTGATGTGTAGGAGAGGTTTGGGAAGATATTTGAGTAGAGTTTGGACAAGTCTCAAAGATTTATATGTGTGAGGAGAAGAGGTGGTGACGAGTGACTTTTATATGGGAGGAGATGGATGTTTTCCCATTATTTAATTCATTCGTTAATTATTTTGGATCAATTCAATGAATAGTGAGAGAAATATAACCAAATATAATAAAAAATGAATGTAAGTTTGATATATGGTTCATATATCAGTGATTAATCAATTAATAGTGTATTTATCTTTTATTTTATATATACTATAAATTACCACATTTTACTATTCATAAAAATCAACTATTTGAAAAAAATTCAAACAATTTACGCTAACTATTTTTCGATGTTTATAATTCAAAAATGGAATCTATTTTATGAATGTAATTTTCTAAATATGCGAAATTTAATTTTTAATTAAAGTCATCCTTTTCATGGAAAATATCAATTTTAAAATTATAACTGATTTTGCAACACTATGAAGAATTAAATAAGGTCTCATAAAATTATATTATAATCATAAGATAACAAAATATTAATTTATGAATAAATTTTATGGAAATAAATTTTCTTGTAAATCATTATTATAAAATTGTAATTAAATATTTATAACTTACAAAAATACCAACACTTAATTAATACATTTTTAAAACATTTATTTACATGTCCTATGATATAATTATATCTTACATTCATTTATTAGATGCCTAAATTATATTTACACTTTCATGGGTGAGGTTACTATTCTATTGGCCAATTTACTATTTATATGGGCCATATTACTAATTATTTCATTATTTTCTCATTTATTAAGTTTTATTATGTTTTATGAAGTAATTAGAAGTAGGGAATTTCTATTTCATGAAAATTTAGGGGCATTACAGTCTTCCTCCCTTCTGGATTTTTTCCCTCAAAATTTCATTTTACATTCTATGTTGAAAATAGATGTGGGTACTTTTCCTTTATCACTTATTTAGGTTCCCATGTTTCCTCATCATACTTATAGTTCTACCATAGTACTTTGACCAGGTGGGTAGTCTCTTTGCGTAGAACTTTATCTCTACGATCCAAGATCTTCACTGGATACTCCTTGCGTGAGAGATAATTTTTCAAATGTACCACCTCTAAATTCAGTAAATTTGAATGATCAGGAATGTACTTCTTCAAGAGAGATATATGAAATACATCGTGTACTTGAGACATGGTACGTGTAAGTGCTAGTTAATAGTCCACGACTCCAACACGATCAATAATCTTGTAGGGGATGATGTACTAAGTACATAGCTTTCCTTTATTCCCAAATCTCATGATTATATTCCATGAAGATATGCAGAGGAATACCATTTCTCCACCCTTAAACTCAAGGTCCTGTCAATGATTGTCTGCATAACTCTTTTTTAAACTTTGGGATTCCTTGATGTGCTAATAAATGGTTTTCACCTTTTCCACCATTTCATTGACCATTTCAGGTCTTAGTAGCTTATGTTCACTAACCTCATCTTAGAATGATGATGTTCTGCATCTTTTCACATAAAGGAATTTATATGGAGTCATTTGGATTCTTGAGTGGAAACTGTTGTTATAGGAGAATTTGACCTGTTGGAAGATGTTGGTCCCATATTTCTTTAAAGTCCATAGAACATGATCCCAACATGAATTCCTATGTATGAATAGTACATTCATATTGGACATCAGTTTGAGGATGATAGGACGTACTGAAGTTCAGCTCAGTGATTGGAACATAATGGATACTTTTCTAGAACATCAAGGTGAATCTTTAATCCTGAGTAGATACAATCGATTATGGTAATTCATATTTCCTTTCCACTTCTTTGATATATATCAGTGAAATTTGATATAGTGAGAAATACTCTCAAATTATGATAAAATGAACTGTCTTTGTAAGACGATCCACAACCACCCATATATCATTGTTTCCTTTAGATATCCATAGAAGTCTTGTGATAAAGTCCATGGTAATGTTCTATCACTTTCATGTTAGTATGGGTAGTGGTTGCATCAATCCCTTATACTTTTTTTTCTAGCCTTCAATTACTGACATACCAGTCACTTTGATGTATACTCAGTGATATCCTTTTTCATATATTACCACCAATATTTCTCTCTATGTTCTCAATACAAATTTGTTCTCCCTAGGTGAATAAGGGTGGTTATGTTATGTTCATCATTTAGAATCTCATTATTTATCTCTATATTGGATGGTACACATAGTCATGACTCAACACTCATGACTCTTTCCTCATCCATTTTGAACTCTGAGGATTTCCCTTTTCTCATGGATTCTACCTTCTTCGTAATTTCCTCATCATTTCATTGAGAATCATTAATTTTCCCCTTAAGGTATGGTTGAGAAATAATTTTAGAAAGGATTTATGATGTTCCTTCCATAATTATTCCCATTTCTATCCTTTATAGGTTGAATAATATCACATCCTTCTCAATTTCCATCATTGATAAAATGTTGGATCCATTTTACTTAGAGAATCCATTACCTTATTTGACTTACTAGGATGGTAGTGGATTGAGCAGTCATAACCCATGATGAGATATAACCATATTCACTAGTTCTTATTATCCTCATTCTATGTGAATATATATTTGAGCCTCTTATGATTAGTATATATTTTACACTTCTCCCCATAGAAATACTACCATCATATTTTCATCTCAAATATCATAGCTTCCAACCCCAGATCATGCATGAGATTGTTTTACTCTTGAATTTTCAACTTACTTGAGGAGTAGGATATCACATTATCATTTTTCATTAGTACACCATCTAACCCCTTCTATTAATCATCAATATACACCACAAAGAGTTACACATATTTCATAAGTGTATATATTAGTGAAATGATAAGAATCATCTATAACTATTTGAAGAAGACTTCCCATTCACCTATCTATAAGAACTTCACTCCATTCCAATTCATCTTGGTTAGTGGGTTTGAAAATCATGAGAATTTCTTCAGAAATCACTGGTAATACCCAGGTAGACCAAGGAACCTATGGATCTACATTAGAGATATTGTCCAGGCCCACTCTTCAGTTGCCTTTTTCTTGGAAGGGTCCATTGATATCCCTTTACTGGTGGTTACATGCCCCAATAATGATACTTCATTCATCGAGAACTCACATTTACTATAATTTCCATATTGTTTCTCCCTTCAAAATGTATTCAACACATTATTCAAATTTTTCTTATGTTCCTCATTACTCTTGGATAATATCATTATATCATAAAAACATATTACCACAAATGTTTTGAGGTAATATCTAATGCCTTTAGTAATTAAGTCCATAAAAATTGCAGGAGAATTAGTGAGTCCGAAGGGAATCAATATAAACTTATAGTGTTCATTCATTGTTTGAAAGGAAATCTTGGGAATATCTTCCTTCTTTACCTTTAATTAGTGATATCCCGACCGAAGGTTCACCTTGGAGAAAAAACGGTCCCCACATAGCTAATAAAACAATTCATATATTTTTGGTAGGGGAAACTTGTTCTTTACCACGATTTTGTTGAGCTCATGGTAATCAATGTAGAGGAGAATTGATCCATCCTTCTTCTTAATGAAGAGGACTGGAGCACTAGGGAATATAAAACCCTTTTCTATATTCTCCTATAATAGCTTATTTTTTTTCTAGATCAATAGTTGTCATTCTATAATGTGTATTTGATATAGGTAGTGATCTAGGAATATGTTAAATTAAGAAATAAACCTCTCAAACAAGAGGAATAAAAAAAACTCTTCATTGAATACATCTATGTAATCCCTCATGATTCACATGTATTTGATCCTGACTCTCTCATTTGGATCGATCATTTGAGATAGATATGATTTCTCGTAAGGAAACAATATCCATGCTTGAGATGATGATTTTGAAGGAGATTAATCTTATTTTTTACACTTTTACAGGATTAGAGGATGCATCAGGGAGTAAATATTGATCTTCATTTACCGATAGTCAATGTTTTATTTTTATAAAGATAGTCAATCCATGCCCAAAATAGAATCAAACACTATCAAAGGGAACATGAAATGATTTTTTGGGAGGTTCAGTCCATATAAATTTACTAAGGAGGAGTTATAAAATTTGGATGCAACAATTTACCCATTTTCTATTCTCATAGATAACTCATCCTTTAAATTTTTGATGTAGTGTTTGAATAGTTCTACTAAATTTTCAAGAAATGAATGAATGTATAAAACCCAAATCAAATAATACATTTGTTATTATTGAATGAATAACAAGTGTACCTGTCACCACATCATTTTTGGGATCCACCATAGTGGTAGGGATTGTATATACCCTTAAATGATTCATTGGAGGGTTTTTTTGTTGATTTCCTCAAAAACCCTTGGCTTAGGGAAATGGTTTTCATAATGACCATGTTACTTGTAACGGAAACACTTCACTAAAAGATAAGTGTTGATCTGAACCTTCCTTTATTCTTCCGTATTAGTGGGATTATTAATATCCCATTAGAATGTATTAGAAAAATTCCATTATATTCCATATTTTAAGCATCTCTTGGTTCTATTTAAGAAGTTTCTAGAATTCTTCTTTCCAAACTTTTGACACGTGAGATGTGTGGTATTTTTTCCATCATGGGATTTATCAAGCATTTTAATCTTCATTTTCCTCTATTTTTCACCAGGCCCATGAGACCACTGAGTGTCTGCAATATCAATTTCAAACTTTAGGGAATAATGGAAAATATCCTCATAACTATCAAAGTTTTGAATCACCAATTCTTTTTATAGGCTCAGATTTATTGGACTAAAGAAATGATCCAACTTGATTTTAGTGTTCATGAAAAAGCCAAAGGCGTATATTAAAGGACTTGTGAATTTTTCTTCATATTACATAATAGACTCATCTTCCTTCTAATTTATTATGTGGAATTCTCTTTTCTATATTGAGATGAAGGGTTTGAGGAAAATATTTATTGGAAAATATTTTCTTAAAATATTCACATTCCATGGAATTAATTTTCCCATGTTTTCCCATAAAAATTAAAGACTAATAGAATAACATTCTCTTTTTATGTGAATTAGAGGACAGATAATATCTTATAAATTAATTTAATTCATTTCTTCATTAGGATGGGATTAGAAGATCCTTTAAACATTGTATTACTTTTCCGCACAAAATATTCAATGACAACTTTCTCCTTATTTGGATAAATAGGGTGTTCCACATGATTCAAGTTTTTATTCATAACATTAGCTGGTTGAACTAGTATTTTAATAATGTTTTGATCACCAATTACCATCATGTTTGGAATATCATTAGGGAAACCATCATATTTACTATCACATTTATTGTTGGAACAGGTTCTTTAATTTACAGCTATTAATTAAAAAAATTAAAGTATAATTAGGGGACTTGAATACTTAACTAATTAGAATAATAAAATGAAAATTTAATCAAAAAAGGATAAAGTTGTAAAGTAAAATTTTATCCTAACTTGTTATTTCCTAGGTTTCAATCTATTTTACCCATGATATGTTTCCTAAAATATATTATTACGGTCATTTTATTTGTTTCCTTAATAATGGTTTGTAATGAGCTTCTGAATTTACCAAATTATATCCCCCTGGAGTGTCAAAATAGGTGAAGAGTAAGGTTTATTTTTATGCACCTAGTTAACATGAGTCAGGCCGGAAACACCTTGTAGGAGTTCTTACTCCTAGGTACATTTTTCCCAAAACCACATCTACTTGTAGTTTCCCAATAGGGATGTATTTTCTTGATAATACACTTACTCTATACTATACAAAATGAAGAGATTTTTATTATAACTAGTCTTACACCTATGTATTTATATATAGTTTTCTAGTCATAATCCCAAAAATAACTAAAAGTTTCTTCTGATATCATCTATAGAAACCCCATACTTTTATAGATATCATTACATGATTTTAAGAATAATTAACAATCGATTTACAAGACAAGGATCTAAAGTCTATTGTATTTGTAAGATCAGGTAAATAATTAAACATCATGAAAAAATATTATATTTAATCTCCATATTAATCTCCTAAATTCAATTGATCTCCTTTATCTTAATAGGATAACCTGTGGAATATATGAACAAAAGGGATGAGCTAAAAATTCCAGTAAGGAAATAAGCATAGGAATAAAACATAGCACATGGGTTAGAAGTCATAACATAATGGAATAAAAGGCATGGAACATGAATAAACATAAGGAATAATATCATTTATAACATGGGAACATATAATCATGGAATCATTGGAATGTGGAAAAAATATATAACATGACATAAGAATGACTCAAGGATAACCGCCAAGACTATATAACATGGTAGAAAAAGTCCCATATTGGAATCAGGTTCACTCCCTATCCCAACATGATGCCTCACAAGACTAAAAATTGCCTAATTCATTTAAGATATATCTAAGTTCACCCATTATAACATGTTCATGAAAAATGATCCATATGAAAAATAAACAAAAAGGTTACCCATACAAATAAATGGGTATCATAATCATGTCAAAAGGCATAATAAATTAGTATATCATAAATGAGTCCATAAAAGAATGTATTCAAAACATAAATAGACATTTATAAGGGAAAATAGGAATTATTCATGATAAGTTATGTCCAATTGAAGTGGAAACATGAAAAAGTAACATTTAAGAAACTTTAGAAATGAAACGTGTTAATGCGTTTTAAGGAAAATATTGATGAGAATTTAAAGAAGAAAAGACATTTTTTTCATAAAACTAAAAATGAACCAAGATAATTTTTAATGATAAAATGAGTTATTTTAGAAAAATAATTGGGGATTAAAACCAATTATGGAGTGCACATGTTAGTGGGTAATAAATCAGTAAGTTCCCTTGAATCAGGCTCTCTTATCGTGAATAATTTAAAAGGTAACCCTTTTAAAACATGTATTAACACATCAAAGAGGGATGATATAATATGGATACATGATTTTTCATCATATAGATATAATTTATAAGAATTATATAAAAATAAATAATCATTACATTGAGGTAACGAGAGAGAAATAATAACCAGAAAGAAAAAATGGATGTTCGGGTTAAATCCCTTACCTTATGTACGAAATGGTTATGCACATGATATTAATGTCCTTAAAAATAAAATTATATTCAGGAAGTAAAAATTTCATACCCTTTTATAATTTAATTTATTTATTATAATTTTATTAATTTTATTTATGGCCTTTTTTATGAGATATAGTGTTAAATTTCATCATTCGAGAGTGTTTGTTTTCTTAGTTTTCATGATCAGTTTTCTTATATATGAGTATGGAAGTTCATGTAAAATGGAAATATAAATATGGAATTAAAGTTATTAGATATTAATGAAAATAAATAAGGTTAAATAATCTTTTAAATCATTTGGTTTTATGGTATGTGGATGAATCTTTAGATAAAATGTTAGTGATACTCATTTGGATTATCTTGGGTGTTTTTTTCTCACAATGAAATTGTTTTGTATTATTATTTAACATCATGTTTTTATAATTATTATAGAAAATTAAATAGGATATAATACATATATAATAATTTTTTTAATATAAAAATGGTTTTATAACCAGCATTTAAGGTGTTAATGGAAAATTAAAAATTTTCTTCCTTGAAAGCAATAAATTAACACCTCATGAATGATGTTTTCATTTCTAGAATAAAAGGTATAGGAGAAGGGGTTTGATGATGGATTATTCAATTATTATAACAAAAATACAGTATATTTAAGGTACTATATTTCTAATTCAGTTTGGATGAGGGTAGTTGAGTAGAGAATAAAAAAAAAAGAAAAGAACTTGAAGATAAAATAAAAGAAAACAAATATGGAATTTACCTCTTGAATTTCTCCTCCTTGAGAACCTCTTTTGGGAAAAGTTATGGTCTTTTAATGTGAAAAAGTTCTTATGGAAGTGGGGTATTGGTTTTATAAGATATTTGAGCTTAATTTGGACAATGTTTGTTGTTTGAGAGGTTTGAAGAGAAGAGGTGGTGAGGGGTGATACTTATAGGGGAGGAGAGGGGTGTTTTATCATTATTTAATTCATTAGTTTATTATTTTGGCTTGAGACTATGAATTGTTTGAGATTTATCACCAAATATAATAAAATAATTAAGAGAAGTTCAAGATTAGGATTCTTATATCATTTATGACTCAAGTAATAGCTTATTTATCTTATAATGTATATATATAGTAAATTAACGTATTTTATGATTCACTAAAAAGAAAAACATTTTATAAAAATACAAAAAATTCACCCTAACCATTTTTCTAAGTGTATAATTATAAAATGAACTTACTTTTATGAATTTTTTTTCTAAATATTCGTAATTTAATTTTTAATTAAAATCATTATTTATCTGGAAAATAACAATTTTAAAATTTCAACTGATTTTGTAGCACTTTGAAAAATTAAATAAGGTCTGATAAAATTATTTTATAATCATAAGATAAAAAAATATTAATTTATGAATACATTTTATGGAAATAATTATTTTAAATTATATTTATAAACTTGTAATTAAACATTTATAACTTACACAAATACCAACACTTATTTAATAATTTTTTTAAAATTTAATTATTTATACTAGGATATAATTATATCACACATTCATTTATAGGATGCCTAAATTTTATTTATACTTTCAAGGGTGAGGTTACTATTCTATTGGATAGTTAACTTTTCTTAAGGGTCACATTACTATTCGAAAGATAAATTTACTATTCCTTCCGTATAAGTTTCTTAACATCAAGAAATACTTCTTATTTAATTCTTTATTCATTTATTAAGTTTGTATTATGATTTATGACATAATTATAAGAAGAGAATCTATATTGATTAAAATTTTGGTTCATTACAATATTGGACAATGGTGGTGGCACCATTACTTTCGACACAACAAGATGATTCAGCACTGCCTTCATCAAGGTCATTATTCAATCCCTGGGCCATATTGGGCTATTTAAGCATGCGACCCCAGGAGGGTATGATCACCTTTTCTATGGGTTCCTCGTGTCTTTCCATATAAATAGTGACCTTGAGGGATTTTTGAGTCATGATTTCTAAACGGGCCCTGAATATCATAGGTTTGACTTGTGGTTGGAGAAATAAGTGGGATGCTGACTATTGATTTATATCTCCAATTATGTAGAAGAATGATTCCCTTTGAGGTGATGATAATGACAATAATCCACCCATCCCTAAAGACTGGGGGTTATTTACTGCCACAATTGGCATTGAATGATCATGTTTTTGGGGATCCAATGATTCCAATCAGGTATGTGATGATTCCTAAGACATAAATTGAGATATAAATGCAATAATACTAGTGGTACGGTGGTGATATCGAATAAATACGGATTTCCCTAAGACCCTCTCATGCGATGATGAACCTGGAGATTATAATTGAGTTATAAATTCCCCCATCATAGAAGGCTGGATTTTTATTTCATCTTATGAGGATATATCTTGAATCCTCTTGGGAATTGATGACCTTAGGGGTGGAGGTGGTGGAAGATATTTCCTTGTCCTAGGGGGGGCATGTCATCTCCTTGGAATCTGCTATAGTAGCTGCTACTACACCCCTTTTTGATGTGGAAAACTATTTTCATGTAGGAGCTCAGTGCGATGATGGCCCATTATGATAACCATTTCATACATGAGGTTTTCATAGTGATCGAAACATCGATCTATGTGTTTAAATTCATTTTAATTGATTAAAGGGGGAAAATTTGATGTCTTGTGGGATATACTCTCCCTCTGTTCATGATATTGGGGAATCGTTGAAGTAGGATAATTCCTTTGTAGTGACCAATGTGCCCGAGTGTTGCCAAGTCCCTTGATTTCTATGGAGGATATGATAATAAATGACACCGTATCTGTTGGGTTATATTTTTCAAGGGGTGTAGAATAGTGTAACTCTCTATACTGCACCAATCCTCGAATATAGATGCTTGATGTGCCTTTTCATATTAGCTATCAAAGGGTCAGTATGTAATAGAGGCAACTATGTTGCTGTTTTACCATGTTCTTTTCTGGTTTTGGATCCAATTCCATGGAGATAGTAGCCCAATAATGCTAAAAATAGAGTTTATTGATTGTATGAAGATGAAAATCATATCCTAGATAAGGAAGATGTCAATCCTTTAGTCACTGATGAGTAGCCCACATATTTTGGTGTAGATAAGTCATAGACTCCTTTTCTAGATCATCTGAAATCTCATAGTTAGAAGTAGAGAGGGGAAAGAACCTAATGGGTAGGTTGTTTTCTGTAAACTCTATACATATATCAATGTCAGCCTCCTACTAATTAGACGTACATGCCTCCATTCGATCAAACCATAAAAGATGGTTCTGATGGTCGCCGACTGACTAGAGTGGAGTGCTGCTGAAAGTTACCCAGGAACCATATGCAGTTGACCCTGATGTTTCAAGAACCTATGTACATGAATATGTCGGAGTTTTGAACACCTATCTGTATATAGGTGTCTTGGAAAGGGGAGTATTTTCTTTTATGTTGGAGATATTATTGTGGGGAGGCTGACCATGGTGTATTTTAGGAGTATAATCTCCACAATCCATCTCAACAGTACCACAAGGAGGACTATCATGGTAATGATCGTCTTATGCTTCAGTGTAAGAGTTGGTAGACACTTGTGGTTTTTGGAATGTGTCTCAAACAATCTCAAGGAAATTGGAATTGAGTAGATTGGGAATATGGGTCTCAATTTTCATTGAGGTCAGAATATGCTAACCTGCCTTTTGAAATTATTCTAGGATATGATCTTATTATATGAAAATTTTTGGAACATTCTTATAACCATCTGATATTGTATGAATATGCACCCACTATTGAGAAGCTATTGGAATATTCCAATACTTTGTCTCATTATTGACATGGATATGAGCCCATCCTAAGGAATGTTCCATTCTCACTTGGTGAGACCCACTATGTATGGGAATACAAGACTTATCCCAATCCTGTAGGATATTCCACTGGTCTTTCTTAGTAGGGATATTAGCCTACCCCAAGGCATGTGTCACTATCACCTGGTGATCCCCAGATGGAACATGAATATGATCCTGGTGTGAATGTTCATTTCCCTTCAGAATATGTCCATGGACCTCCAAAATGGGAGAAGGGATGTTATACTCATTTTAAATTGCCTCTGAGTGATAGTAATGCAGTCTTTCATTGGTAGAAGTAGGAATATACACATGGATTCGATGATCTGATAGAATATTCCAGAATGATTCATTGAAAGTAATATAAGCCTATCCCGATTCTTGTTCGATTCTCACATGGTCAGTCCTAGCTAGAACGAGAATATATGACTGATATAGGGCCTTTAGTGTATGATGGTGGACTTATTTGATAGGAATATAAGCATGTACTGAGGCATGTTATCCTATAACTTGGTGAACCTCTTCCAAAATAAGGATATAATCCCGATACTGGGCCTTTGGAGTATGAAGCCAGAATTTTTGATGGGCATGTTTCCCTATCTCAAGGCATGTTTTTCTCTCACCTATTAAGCATCGATTGGAATGGAAGTATGAGACCAGAACTATGACTCATACTTTATCAGAATATGCTGATTATTCTCATATAAGGGAGAAATAATGTGAACTTTATCAAGTAAAACAAAATTTTCATAGTGATTACAGTGTGGAGTGGATCTGGCTGTAGGGATAAGATTATGAACCTATCCCAATATCTGCAATGTTTTGAAATATTCTAGTGAGGTTAATCAGATGTTACTAAAATATAATGTCATTTTAGCAAACTGTGTGTAGGGATAAAAGAATACATAATTTCTATCTTCATTACACACTGGATGATGTATTCAATTAATGTGGGAATATGAACTCACTTCAATCCTCTATGTTCCACCCAAATATGCTAATGGGATTTGTGCATGGGGTAGGTATATGCACCTCCCCCATGCCTATAATTAGAATATTCACAAAAACTTGTTCTTAGTGAGAAGGGATATGAGCTTGCGTGCTGGTTACCACATAGATATAATGAAAGACTTTATCAGTGGAAGTATGGATATGATATCAATCCTGGATATCAAGTGATTTCCACAACTGATATGTCTTCTTCACTGCTTGTGCATGGGAATCATAGGTTGTCGCATGTTGGGTGGTACCCTCAACAAGCAAGTGGTGGGTACTGGTGGGATGGTGTTGGTGATGACGGTTGATAGGTTCCCTCCTTGGTAGAAACTTAAACTAAAGGGAGCTGTATTTGGATTCCAAATCATCCTTCATTTGATAATGAAAGTGGTAATTGTCAAACATCATGGATAATATCCTAAAGTGGTTGGTTGTAATGAAAGTGCTAATGGCTTAGCAGTATATTTCCCCGAGCGATGTAGACTTACCAGTTTCCATGCCTGGGGAACCTCACAGAAAACATCCAAGGATGGTATTGTATAATTTTGGTGGTACTCCTAGTCCATTGTGTAAACCACTTGAAATTAGAGTTGTTGAGTAGGTGAGATCATTTGCGACCTATGAGGGTTTCAGTCGCATGTGATTTGTCAGATTAATCATTGTATGATGGTGACATTAATCCAAATCAGGATGCTAAGGGTAGAATCTGTAGTTTTATAGATGAAAAATAACAAGGTTACCAATTATTGATATATCATAGGAATAATATTCTTTATCATATTTGCATGGTTAACACAATTTATATTTTATTTCTTATTTAGCCATTATAATCACTTGGAATCATCAAAATGAGGATGAGATTATTTTGTGAGAACCCTGGTTAAAGATGAACATCTGTAGGATCATGCTGGTCTTACTTATTGGTTTGTACTAGGTATGAAAAAAAGCGTCCTAATTAACGCTTCACCGATCATTTCAGATATTCACATCAGGTTTTCATGTTTTTTCTATGTATAATATCCAAACAAAATGACTCGATGGATAATAACCCAATAATTTCTTTTTAGAGAGATTCATGTTAGGATCACCATTTTTTGGAGATTTAATATGTGGACGGGATTTGACCGATGGTTTGATTGATTGCAGGGGTTTAAGGCCTTGTTCAATCTCTTGCATCAGGCTTTCATTTTTTGTAGTATTCTATAGAAACATCAAACGATTTCCATAGCTATAACTAGGTACGTACCTACTTTTCAAATGCAAGCAGTCACTATGGTTTCTAGGAATGATGGAACATAGGAAATCACATTGGTCAAGAGGATGGGATTTTGGGCTCATCACGCCCTTTTTGGGTGAAATTGTTTCCTACATTGGGACTCTCTTATAGATTTAAGATATGTTTGAGAATATATTATTATTCTTGATATAGGATTGGTTACCCTAAAAAAGACAATAGGTTAAGTATATCTCTTTGTACCAAATATGGGCTCTCATTATGAATCCATATGTCTGTATCGGAGATTTTCCATCACTTTTCGGTAATGGACAGTTTCCCATGTATTAAATTCGTGTGACTAAGAGTTTCAGAATTTAGTGCCATGCAAGGAGGCAGTTAATATTCTAAGGATGTGATTGAAACATTATGAGGCATCCTACATATCTTGGTTCTTATAGTATTCAAAACACACATTTTTTGTTAGACCCACATAGTTTTAAATCATATGAAAATGAAAAATATAAGCGCTCTTGGTCACTAGGTATTCAAGCTTCAGTTACTGGGATACATCCTACATATCTTGATTATAGAAATAATCAATGTTTTCATAGTTCATTTTTTTAGTCCACCGATGGATGAGGTAGAGCGATCAAACTATGGGAATGATTGGGTCCAAATAGTTGAGGTGTCTAAGATATCATAAGACTTTCACCAAATAGGATTTTTATTTGTTCTAGGGCCTTAAAAATTAATCCTATGTATCCTGATTATATCAATAATTAGAGTTCCCATAGTTTATTCATGCTCTTTGTATAGGACCCAATGTAGATTCCTTTGTGTTGAGATGAATATATCATGACACTCATTGAGACTTACATGCTGACATTTCCCTAGCTGGTGGAGATTCATGATGTGAATGACATGACTATAGAAACTCCCTAAGCCCACGTGAGCTATGCTTGGTGTGAGAAACCAGTTATAATAAGTAATAAATCTAATTAAATATGGATGTGGGGACTATGCACTGGGATTCCCCTATATATGTTTACTATGGATCTCATGCCTGAGGGAGGAATCCTACGTATTCTGATTATGGAAGGAATCAGAGTTCTCAAATATTACCTGATCATGGATTATATAATAATGTTTCCATAGTCTTTATGGAGGTTTATTATGAAGATTATATGACCATTTCAACTCCCTAAGACCACATGATCCATTCTTATTGTGAGAAACAAGGGATCTCAATTAATTAATGTCATTGATTGTGGATGTGGGACATATATACTAAGTTCTCCCTTGAAAGGTTAATATAGAAATCGATCCTCTAGGAGGTGTCCTACATAACCTGGTTAAGGTAGGAATCAGAGTCCCTATAATTTGCTAGAATGAGGTTTACACACTAAGGTTACCCTATTTATTGGGGCTTACACACTGGGGAGGTAAATTGTTATGAAATCATGGGATGCCCTTATTGACTGGGTTATATTGTATTATACCACTGATTAGGGCATACACTCTGAGGTTTCCCTTGTATCTGGGGCTTACAAAATAAGTACAAATGAGGTTATCAAATCTTGGAATTCCCATGATAATTGGAACATATTGTACTATACAGCTTCTTAAGGCTTACGCTCTGAGGTTTCCCTTGTATCTGGGGATTCTACACCATGGATGAATTAGGTTATCAAATCCTTTGATTCCCTATTGACCTAACCATATTTCTTTTCGGTCATGAATTGATTGTTCATTCATCGTGTTTTGATTTTTTGATTGATACGCAAGATTGTGTCTACCCAAAATATCTAAAGACAATCAAATGATCCATTTTACTTGTCCAAAGGACTTCAAATAAACTAGATGGCATGCACGAAGGTTATCACATGATCAAGGTTAACTTGTCAATAGGACATTGTGAGACCCATAGGTTTGTCTTAGAAGCTATCAGATGGCCCAGATGGCTAGTCTAGAGGGTGTCTCATAATCTAGCTTACCTACCCTAGATTTCATTGAAAGAGTTGGATGACACATAGAAATGGTGTTGCAAGAGTCAGTGCGACATGTTTAAAAGGGTGTCACATGTTTTGACTAACATTTGTGGAGGTTATTTCATGTCTTGAATAACATAATTGGAGGGTATCATGAGTATCCAATGACAATCCTGGAGGGTGTCACGAGAGCTAGTTGACAAGCCCAGATGCTACCGTGAAGCTTGGATGACATGAGCATGTGTCATTATATGAGTCAGCTGATGTATCTGAATGAAATCATAGGGCTTGGGAGATGATCTGAGTGGGCTTTACAAGTCTAAAGTTACACACCTAGGAGAACCATGTGGCATGATATGAAATTTCTAAAGGACTTCACATGACCCAAATAGTCAACTGAAGGAGTGTCGTGAGATCAGGGTGACATGTCATAGTGATGTTGTGTGTCTTAGATGGTTCAAAGAAAGCATACAAGAGTCAATGAACAAGTTTTTGGTTTAATTATTCCACTTTTAGTATTTGTTCTATCCCTTATATCACGAATTCCTTATAATTATTCAGTGTAATTTTATTTTAAGTCTCACATGATATAAGACAAAATGCAGGATTTTCTTCATGTGTCCTACCATAAGTCCTTCGTATGATCTATAAATGATCACATGGAGTTCATTATGCATGGCACATGATCACTATGGCAGTTCACCTATAAATTACATAATGTAAGAATTTATAGTTTTCAGATTAGCCACTATGAGAAATCTTCTCTGGCGCTTGGGTGTGTCGATGCGTCTGGATAAGAAAAGGAAACCCCTTTCTTTAAGGATAGGGTGGGGGGTTTATAGGCCTCACCCCCATAATTGTTTTCTATTTTTTATGTCTTATCTTACCCGAATCCTAGCTAGAGTCCGTGAAGGTTTCTGGCACCAAATACCTTTTCAAGAATCTATTATGCACCAATTTTGAGGGAATCACCTGATTTTCATCGACCGTGAGTCCCTCCCATCAATGTTTCCTTTATTATATTATTTAAAATTAAAGGAGAGTAATTTTATCATGCAAAAATGTTTATGTTGTTCCATGTTGTCATATTGACATGTCCAAGGGCCATCATGACATCGATGTTCCTATTAAAATACATTCACGTGATCTCATATGACTTGTCTAAGACATTTCAAGAGATAAGGATGGATTTTTTGGGGTCTTTGTGGGACTATTTTCAAAATTCCTCAATGTGTCTCGAAGGTTTTATGACGAAAATAGGCTCCCACCTTCTTCCCTTTTATATTTTCATTATCTATTTTTCAAGTGTTTTGTAAAAACCCGAGATTTTATGAGAATTATTATTTTTAATTTCATTGATGTCATGTGTTTGAAGCTACACAAAAAGGATCTTTCACTACACGCATCCCTGACTTGGCTTAAATTACACACAATCACAACCTTCCTCAATAGCGTGTGTAGTACGCAACACCAGGTTTCACTAAACAACGATATATTGTTATAATATAATTATGGGCTAGCGGTTATAAATATTATAAATGAAATTTTGAATTTTATAACATTATTATTCATCTTATACATCTTCTATAACATGGTATGTGAACAAAATAAATTTTTCGGGTAAAATAAATATTTTTCAAAAAATGCACTTTTTTCGCCTTTTAATGGCACACCCACCTTAAATTTAGTTTTTAACATTTTTTTAAGTTTAATTTGAAAAAATAAAATTCATCTTTGGAATCAGGTTATAAAAATTTACTTTGGATAAATTTTTCATATTATTATGATAACTTTCATCTTTTAATGAATAGTAAAAACACGCTATATTTTAATTAAAAACAATTTTTTTCATCGCAACAATTTATATGGTTAAATTATAATATTTAATGGTTTTAAAGTATAAATAGCATATATTTTTACCATTTAATATAATTTCTGTCATTACCATTAATTGTACATTGAATTCATAGGTAAAAATATTTAAATCTTTGACAATATTTTAACTTTTAAAACTCATTTTCCTAACAACAGGATAATTTTTAATTTAATTACTGCAACTTCTTTGTTTTGAATTTGGAAAAATTGATTCCATATTTGGATTCAGTGGGTCCAAATTATGTTAATAGGTTAATTTTAGTTTTTTTGATATTATGAATAGTAACTACGGTAATTTTTATTTACTTCAGTTAAAGATAAATCAGGTAATTAAGGGTAAATCTATGATTATAAAATTACCATAACACATGAAAAAATTATATTGGATGACTAACAGTATACCCATATCACCTAAGGGTCTTATTAGATTCATTTTATGTACTTTTGACCATGAAAATAATTTAATTATTATTAAAACCAAAGAATGTAACAACTTGTCACTCTCTAAAAACTTATTAGTATAATAATTTTAATTTAGTGATAAACTTCATGAAACTTCAAACATGAATAGTATCCAAAAATCTAATAAAAGTATCTACATCATGTGAATTTATTTATAAATTTTTTGGATTAAATAATTATTATTAAATGTGACACAATAGTGATGTTGAAATTATTTTATTGATTGAAATATCAAATAAATTGTTTTAAAAAATAAAAATAAATATTATATGAACTATTTAATGTGATACACGAATTTTATAGATAAATATGACATGTTATGAATCTATTAAATATTTTTATTTGAACATATCTTCTGTGTGGATTTTATTTATATTCAAATAAATTAATTGTGTCAAAATTTACACTATTGATATTTTATATTATTAAATTGTTTAAAAATCACAAAAATATTTTAAAAATTAAAAAATAAAATTTGTATTATATAAATTGTCATAAAATATAAAATTATTTATAATTAAGTACACAGAAGTAATTATTTATAACCATATAAAATTTATACCACTATTACCACAAATAAAATTAAATAGATTAAATAAGGATAAATCAAAATGATATGGTTTACAATAAAATCAAAACATGTCTAAATTTAATTGGATAATGAGATTACAACCCTATATTATCTAATATCCTTATTTTATTCACTTTTAAAGTTTTTATATGGGGTTTAGGTTTATTATAAATTAATATTTTAATGGTTTCCAAAAGTACCCTCTCCTCCCTTATAAAAGGGAACCTCCTCCCACTCCTCTTCACAACACTTTGAGCCTTCAATATCGGCCAAACCCAACCCATTTATCGTATACAATTACCTATAAACATTCTAGAGGTTTTGGGCTTCTTAATAGACCAACTCTAGTCCCATAAGAGGATTCTTAAAGGAAGTGTGTTGAAGAAGAGGTAATCTCTTCTACCGATTCCTTCGAGTTTCATTCTTCTTCAACTTCTTCTTCATTAGTTTTTTCATTATAAAGTAATAACATCAGCATCACTAATATACTTATATGTTATTATAAATATTAAACAACCCCATTTCATCTTCTATCCATCCTATGGAAAACGAAATCACCGCACGTGCGTATGTACGGAATACCGTCTCCACGCAGTGGTGTAATCTGTTTTCCCCCCACCACCTTACTTGGATGGGTATATTGGTGTAAATAATAACTATATATGATTATTATAACATCATAATAATTCTTAGATATTATATCATCCACTATAATTCCATTCAATAATTATGGGAACGATATCATCGCTCGTGGGTACGTACGGATTACCGTCTCCACGACGCGATGAGATTCATTCTCCAAGATTACCATTCAAGAATGATTATAAAGTATATATATTAAATAATAATGAAAAATATGACATGATAAAGCTAATGGATTTATGTATATATATATGTCATATACTTACTTCCATTCAAGTCAATAAGGAAAGGAAAACAACGTTCCTGCGTACGTACGGCCTACCGTCTCCATGAACGGTGTATTTCATTTCATTAATCATTCTATTATATATGTATATACTGAATATATATGAAATAAAAATCTTTATTTACATTTTTTATGTAAGTATATCATGATATAAGTAATAATAATATCAAGAACAACAAGTCCAAACACGTACGATAAATAAAACGATTTTACCCAAAACGCTACTTTAACAAGGAATTTACAAAAGAATGGGTAATATAAAGTCCTAAGTAAACAATATATGATATCATAATAATGAATATGATTCTTTAATAAGTCAATGACATTATTTAAATCATTATACAGGAGGTTCGGATACGTACGAAGCATATCATACCTAAGGTAATGGATAATTATTCCAATCTCTTTTTTATCTGAGATTGTTTATTCATAAGTATTTACTGGGGTTATATTTATCATCCATGTCCATGTTTACTAAATATGGTTTCATGTATGTTTTAATTCCTTTTACCCATTTTTTTACTTTTACTACATTGTATGTAAGGAATATTTCTTTTGTTTACCATACGAGGTACTTTTGACTTTTCCGGCAAAAGTACGAGAAGAATGTTTTTTTAACTCATATGGCATGACCTGATTTTTACGATTTTATAACGCCTTATTTTCATGAATTTTACTCTAAAAGAAATCATGAATATTTTCAAAACAATACTTTTATTTTAAAATTGCATGGAATTTTGTGAAAAGAAAATGATTTTGAAGAAGAAATGATATTTTCCTCAAGAATTCATATCAAGTGTTTTATCAAAACCATTTTCCATCAAAGATGAAATAATTTTAATATCTGTATGTTTCAAGTATAATGTCTCTATGATTGACATATTTTCATATTTCTTATGATGAAATGATATCCATTTGGTTTATATGTATTGTGTTATGATGGGATGATGTTTATGAAACCCATTTTATTCTTTGGGTTATGATGACTGATTTTTGTTTATTTTGCGGCACAAGTAAGAATGATTTCATTATGAAATGGGTTGGACCTATATCAACCTCCAATTCATTGGGTAAAGTTTCATATCACATGAGATAGACATGGATAGAATGGTAAGTTAATCGAGTTCAGTGATACAGGACTAGAACGAGGAGTGAAATCGATTTAGAAAGGGACTTTGTCCACTATGATTGTCTTGGAAGCAATGCCTTGGATACTATGGAAATCATATCATGTGATTAATGGTTTTACACAATTACATGTTTTTTCCCCATGATATTTTATCATTATTTATGTTCCTTTATGATATATGCCTCACATAATTCTAAGATTTATGTCTTTCCTCAAGATTTTGATGTTTAGATTTTATGTTCATGTTTTTGCATTCGAATGTTTATGGATTGTTTTATGTTCACTATGAATAACCTTAACCAGCATTTGATCTCACAATTTTTATGTTTTCTTTTCCCCAGGATATAAAGAAATGTTTTAGGTAAGAAAAGAAAACGAGAAGATCTTTATGGGAGATGTTGAAGAACTTTCACCATGATTAGAAGATTATTTTTCTGAGTTTCCAAAGAAACTAAACTATTACGGTCCTTGTGTGTTTGTTTTTGTTATTTATTAAGTTTTCGGCAAAATTAATGTAATGTACATGTACGTCAAGTACAGGTCTCTACAGTTGGTATCAGAGGAAAGGTTTAGTCAACCTTTGGAAACTAAGATGTGAGAACTTTAGTGAGATCCCTAGAGATATTACTAAGGTATGTATAGGGATGTCCCTAAGATTAAGTATAAGTATAGGTTATAGTCCTAGAATTATGGTAACGATATTAGAATTAAAACTAAGATGTTAGATATTGAAGGTACTCCCCCATTATTATGTTGTTTTCCTAGCATGATTTTGTCCTCTCACACTGTTCTTTTGGGGTTTTAGACGATGGCTGGAACCGGAAGGAACTGTGTTGATCAATGTAATGGACAATTCAATAATTTTCCTCCCGAGAAACCAAATGTGATGGGAGATGGAGTGAAAAATATTATTGTTATACTTACACAAGCTATGAATCATTCTGGATTTCCAAATGATCAGAGAAGGGAACAATATTCTATTGAGTCCTTCATGAGGCAATGTCCACTATCTTTAAATGGGTATTTTGATCCACTTATTGCTGAACAATGGATCAGTACCATTGAAAAGATATTTTCCATACTTATTTTTTCAGAAAAAGAAAAAGTCATTTTAGCTATTTACCGTTTAGAAGGTGAAGCAGACCAGTGGTTGACTCTAATTAAGAATACAAGGCCCCAAGATGAAATTGAATCCATGGAATGGGATGAGTTCAAGAAATTGTATTTCGGTAAGTACTTCCCTCATATTATTCGAACAAAGATGGAAAATGAGTTCCTTGAGCTTATGTAGAATGATAATGAATTTGTTTGTATATATGAAGCGAATTTTACAAGACTTGAATGGTATGCATCAGGCTTTATCATACAACCTGAAAGTAAAGTTGATCGATTCTTCAGTGGATTAAAACCAAGTCTTCAAAGGGCATTAGCTATAAGAGACTTCAGTAGCTATGAAGAAATTGTGCGTTGTGCTATCAAGGTAGGATTGGAAGTTGTTGTAACATATCCATCTCATGTTTTTGACATGAAATGAAAGATGGAGTTCAAGGAAAACCCTCAAAACAATGGTGAAAAGAAGGTGCATGTTTCTTTATGCTGAATATTTGGAATGAAGCATGGTGGAGATTGTCTAAAAGGTGCAAGAAAATGTTTCAAGTGTGGAAAAGAAGGTCATCAAGCAGATGAGTACCGAAGTAATTGGAAAAAGTTTTCAAATGACGTGAATAGAGAAAAGACTATAGAGAACGCTCCACCAACACTTCAATGCTTCAAGTGCAAGGAAATGGTGCATTATGCTAATCAATTCCCTACTCCAAGGGTTAATGATGATCGATGTGAGCAACCTCTTAAAGCAAAGGGCAAAGGGAAGTCACATGAGATCACTATTGGTGATGTTGAGTATGACAACGATGTAGTGGAATGATTATGTGTTTATGTAACGGGATTCCAAAATAATGTTGTGGAATCTAATTTATAGTACAGTGGAATATTGGAATATCTATGTATTGGTTTATTATGGTTTTCAATAATTATATGGTACCGGTAACCATGAAATGTAATTCAAATATTTGTAAAGTAGATGATATGCACATAATGAAGGGATAATGAGAAAATAATATTAATGAGCTCATGACTGATATAAGGAAAAGTGATATCATGGTTTGAGTATATTGATATTTTTGGATTTTGGTATGTGGAAAGAGTTACCTTTTCACATCATTCATGTTTTCACTATGGTTATATGGTAATTCATGTTGAAAAAGAATACAAGATTAAGGTATTAACATGTTTGGAATGCGATCAACAAGATATTCCTTATGATATATGGGGGATAAATGATGGTATTCACATACTTGGTTAATGAAATTTCTAGTAATCATTTTCTTTATACTATGAGATTGGACAGATGTATTTTGGATAAGTTTAAAGACTGGAATGGATTATGTCGGACATCAGATAGTATTTTTTAAGGATAGAACTTTTTTCGATTTATTTCTATAATGTTATAATAGTGAAGTTTTAGAAAAAAAACATCCTGCAGGACGGGAGACAACCCATCGCGTCGGACAAGGTTGCAAGAATCGAACCCAAAACCGAAGTGAAATAGGCCTTTATTTTCTACCACCGGCCTACAGGAAGTCCCTGGTTAGTAGAAACTTGTTTTATTTTATTAAGAGGTATGATAGATGAAGTATAAGTCCATTTTTGGAATCATATATGATTAACCTCACCATAGATGGACTTATGTATATTTGATAACTTTTACTAACCTTTTGTTTGTGACATATGGAATGACCCATCATTCTATCACATGATCTGATAACACTTCACGAATGAAAAATACAACTTCATTTCTTTAAGATCTGAAGTATAAATTGTTCAAGGCACGAATTATGGTGAGATTATTCCGAAATAAAGTAAGTATTCCTTATAATTCAAAATTTTCAACTTTAGGGAAATGATCTTGAAAACCAAAAATGTTTTCCTAGTGCTCTTATATCTGATGAATCAGATGGTACCTTAGATCATCACAAAATTATGGTTTTGTGATTGTTGGATTTTTCATAGCCATGTTCTCTACCACGCTCCATCAGAACATGATGCTTAGGTTTCTCTTCCATATCCATATTTTCACCTATGTTCTCCTATGTGGAAACCCAGTGATGAGTTAATTTAGGTAACTGATATATTTCATACATCAATTTTTAAAATTATGTTTTAGTATTCCTTTTTACGATGTGGTTTCTATGAAATAATCTTTCAAGCAGTAAACCATTTATAACCTCGACGAATTTCGATGGTGAAATTCATTTTAAGGGGGGTACAATGTAACAACTTGATATTTTATGAGAATTATTATTTTCAATTTCATTGATGTATTGTGTTGTACGCTACACCAAAAGGAGCTTTCACTACATGCATCCCTAACTTGGCTGGCATTACACACAATCACAACCTTCCTGGATAGCGTGTGCAGTATGCAATATCGGGTTTCACTAAACAATGATATATCGTTATAATATTATTATGGACCAGCCATTATGAATAGTATTAACTAAATTTGAAATTTTATAACATTATTATTCATCTTTAACATTTTCTACAACATGGTATGAGAACAAAATAATTTTTTTGGGTAAAATAATTATTTTTAAAAAAATGCAGTTTTTCCACCTTTTAATGGTGCACCCACATTAAATCTAGTTTTTGACATGTTCATAAGTTAAATTTGACAAAATAAAATTCTTCTTTGGAATCAGGATATGAAAATTTACTTTGGATAAAATTTTCATATTATTCTGATAAATTTCATCTTTTAATGAATAGTAAAAACACGCTATATTTTAATTAAAAACAACTTTTTTCAACGCAATAATTTATATGGTTAAGTTATAATATTGAATTGTTTTAAAGTATAAATAGAATATTTTTTTACCATTTAATATAATTTATGTCGTTACCATTAATTTTACATTTAATTAATAGGGAAAAACATTTCAATCTTTGGCAATATTTTAACTTTTAAAACCCATTTTCTTAACAACAGGATAAATATTAATTTAATTACTAAAACTTATATGTTTTTAATTTTGAGAAATGGATTCCATATTTTGATTCAGTGGGTCCAAATTCTGTTAATATATTACTTTTATTTTTTTGATATTATGAATAGTAAATACGATAATTTTTATTTACTTCAGTTAAAGATAAATCGGGTAATTAAGTGTAAACCTAAGATAATAAAATTACTCTAACACATGAAAAAATTATATTGGATGACTAAAAGTCTATCCATATCACCTAAGGTTCGGATTAGATTAATTTTATAGACTTTTGACCATGAACATAATTTAATTATTATTAAAACCAAAGAAAGTGACAACATGTTACTCTCTTAAATATTATAAGTATAATAATTTTAATTTAGTGATAAACTTCATGAAACTTCAAAAATGAGTAGTATACAGAAATATAATAAAATTATCTACATCAATTGAATTTATTTATAATTTTTATGGATTAAATAATTATCATTAAAGGTGACACAATCGTGATGTTGAAAATATTTTATTTCTTGAAATATCAAATAAACAGTTTTAAAAAATAAAAATAAATATTATATTCACTATTTAATGTGATCCACTAATTTTATAGATACATATTACATGTTAGGAATCTATTAGATATTTTGGTTCGAACATATCTTCTGTGTAGAGTTTATTTAAATTCAAATAAATTAATTGTGTCAAAATTGACACTATTGATATTTTATATTATTAAATTGTTTAAAAATCACAAAAATATTTTAAAAATTACAAATTAAAATTTATATGATCTAAAAAGTCATAAAATATGAAATTATGTATAATTATAAACACATAAGTATGTATTTATAACCATATAAAATTTATAACATTATTACCACAAATAAAATTAAATTTATTAAATAAGGATAAATCAAAATGATAAGGTTCAAAATAAAATCAAAACATGTCTAAATTTAATTGGTTGATTATATTACAACCCTATATTATCTAATATCCAAATTTTAGTCACTTTTAAAGTTTTTATGTGGGGTTTAGGTTTATTATAAATTAATATTTTAGAGGTTTCCAAAAGTGCCCCTCTCCTCCCTTATAAAAGGGCACCTCCTCCCTCTCCTCTTCACAACACTTTGTGCCTTCAATATCAGCCAAACCCTACCCATTTATCTTCTCCATTTCCTTATAAACATTCTGGAGGTTCTGGTATTCCCAAAATAACAACTCTAGTCACATAAGAGGAAGCTTAAAGGAAGTGCGTCGAAGAAGAGGTAATCTCTTCTACCGATTTTTTCAAGTTTCTTTCTTCTTCAACTTCTTCTTCTTTAGTTGTTTCATTATAACGTAATAACATAAGTATCAATAATATACTTATATTTTATTATAAATATGAAACAACCCCATTTAACCTTCTATCCATCCTACGGAAAAATAAATCACTGCGCATGCATACGTACGGAATACCCTCTCCACGCCGTGGTGTAATCTGTTTTTCCACCACCACCTTACATGGATGGGTATAAGGGTGTAAATAATAACTATATATGTTTATTATAACATCATACTGATTCTTAGATATTTTATCATCCACTCTAATTCCATTCAATAATTATGGGAATGATATCATCCCTCGTGCGTATGTACGGATTACAATCTCCACAACGCGAGGAGATTCATTCTCCAAGTTAACCATTAAAGAATGATTATAAAGTATATATATTAAATAATAATGAAATATATGACATGATAAAGCTACAATATTTATGTATATATATATGTCATATACTTACTTCCATTCATGTCAATAAGGAGAGAAAAATAGCGTTTATGCGTACATACGGCCTACCGTCTCCATGGACGGTGTATTTCATTTCATTTATCTCTCTATTATATATATATATATATATATTTACTGAATATATATGCTATTAAAATATTTATTTACATTCTGGAAGTAATCATATCATCATATAAGTAATAATAATATCAAGAACAACAAGTCCAAACACGTACGATAAATAAAACAATTTTACCCAACACGATACTTTAACATGGAATTTACAAAAGAACGGGTAATATAAAGTCATAATTAAACCATATATGATATCATAACAATGAATATGATTATGTAATAAGTCACTGAAATTATTTAAATCATTATACAGGAGGTTCAGATATGTACAAATCATATCAGACCTAAGGTAAGGGATAATTATTCCAATCTCGTTTTTATCTGAGATTGTTTATTCGTAAGTATTTACTAGGGTTATATTTATCATCCATGTCCATGTTTTTAAAAAAATGGTTTCATGTATGTTTAAAGTATTTTTACCCATTTTTGACTTTTACTATATTGTATGTAAGGAATATTTCTTTTGTTTACCATACGAGGTACTTTTGACTTTTCCGGAAAAAGTACGAGAAGAATGTTTTTTTAAACATATACGGCATGAACAGATTTTTACGATCTTATAATGCCTTATTTTCATTAATATTACTCTACAAGATATCATAAATATTTTCAACAAAATTATTTTTTTTAAATTGCATGGAATTTTGTGAATATAAAACGATTTTAAAGAAGAAAGGATATTTTCCTCAAGAATTCTTTTCACGTGTTTTATCAAAACCATTTTCCATCTAAGATGAAATTATTTTCATATGTGTATGTTTCCAGTATAATGTCTCTATGATTTAAAAGTTTTCACATTTCATATGATGAAATTATATCCAATTGTTTTATATGCATTGTGTTATGATGGGATGATGTTTATGAAACCAATTTTATTCTTTGGGTTATGATGAATGATTTATGATTATTTTGTGGCACAAGTAAGAATGATTTCATTTTGAGATGGGTGGGACCTATATCTCCCTCCAATTGATTGGGTAAAGATTTATATCTCATGAGATAGACATGGTTGGAACGGTAAGTTAATCTGGTTCAGTGATACAGGACTGGAACGAGGAGTGAACTCGATTCAGAAAGGGACTTTGTCCACTAAGATTGTCTTGGCAGCAATGCCTTGGATACTATGGAAATCATATCATGTTTTTAATGGTTTTCCACAATTACATGTTTTGTTCCCATGATATTTTATCATGATTGATTTTCCTTTATGATATATGCCTCACGTAATACCAAGATTTATGTCGTTGCTCATGATTTTGATGTTTAGATTTGATGTTCAAGTTTTTTCATTCAAATGTTTATGGATTGTTTTATGTTCTCTATTTTTACCCTTACTGAGCATTTGAGATCACCCTTTTTATGTTTTCTTTTCCATGGGGTATGAAGAAAGGTTTTAGGTGAGAAAAAAAGGGGAAGATCTTTATGGGAGATGTTGAAGATCTTTCACCGTGATTAGAAGATTATTTTTCTGAGTTTCCAAATACACTAAGCTATTACGGTTCTTGTGTGTTTGTTTTTGTTATGTTTTAAGTATTCCGCAAAAGCAATGTAATATCCATGTATGTCAAGTACGAGTCTCTACAGGTTTCTAGTCTTGTGAGATTTCATAAGTAATGTAAAAGAAAATAACTCTAAATCTTTATGATGAATCGCATGAACAATAATGTTCCTACAGAGATGTGTGATCATTTCATGGAAAAATAGTTTAGTTTGTCCTTATGGAGCCAAAGGAGGATTGAAAGGTTTCCTATACATGTCATAGGTTCTTCGCTCGATGAGGCTGACAAGCCAAAGGGATTTTGTGTGATGAGGCAAGCTTATTTCTAAGGACATGCAGTGTCTTACAGATCACTAGTGGAGTATAGAATGTCTTTTACAACATCAAGTAGCTACAACCTCCTCTTAATTTTTTTAATGTTTTTATTCTAAATTTTTTTGAGGGTATTGTAAGTCCACTTGATTTTTTTCATGAAAAATATCCATTTAATTAAGTGATATGTCACATAATCTTTATGATTTATAGAGGCCCCTGAATTTTGGACATTTCCCCCCATTTTCGAAGTATTTTTGGATGGGTTGTCAGGAGCTCACCGATGAAAAATCGTATGGCATGGGGGAGATTATCTAGCTACCACCACATGGACGACAGATATCTAAAGAACCTTTTAGAGAGAAGAATTATTTTTAAAGAGGGGATTCATGGGACTTGCTACAAACTCTCAGTTGCACCTAGTTCCTTTTCATGACCCTGTAATAGTCACATGATCACAATCTCTTGGAGGATTATGCAATTCGTGAACTTTAGACACCTCTTCCTTTGATTATTTTGGTGGAAATATTAACTATATTTAGATATTCTTTCCTTTTTTAATTTTATAATACTCATTTGTTAGGATTCAACACATACATTGGAATGTATGAGCATGAAACTTCTATAATCACATAAACAGATTATTCTATATACTTCAACCATATTCTCAAACGATCCACCTCAATAGCTACCTGACTCTACCACCTCTTACTAGAAAACCTCACCTTAGTTTTCATGATATATAATTATTTAATAATTTTTAAAGTGGGGAGTTCTGTTTTTCTACACTTGTGTTTAATTTTACACCTCCACTAAGAAAAACACATTCCATATAGTGTGGGACTTCTATTTTTTATTCTATATAATAGAAATTCCTTCATTGAAATCCACCAACTCCCTCACCATCAACTTTGGGAATGATTATATGAATGATTATATATAATCTCAAAAATGGTTTTATAGAATAATTCCTTGAATATAGCTTATATAAGGCCCGATTATCATCTTATTCCACCATCATCTATAGTTTTCATTCCACCATTAGGTTCTTATACACATATTTTCTGAATATGGGGAGGAAACAAATATCTAAAATAACCAATATTAAAAATGATGTGATAAGGGGTTCATTACTTATATATAAAGACATAATAAATTCATTAAATCGTGATATAATACATTAAAAATATTTTATATGACTTCTTTAATAGGATAAAAACATGAAATCTATAATTTTGGTAAGACAAATAATCATAGGACCATGCAATTTTTAGGATATCCTATGGATTCTGTGATGGATTGGATGATTATTTTTACTTCATTCAAAATACGCATAAATAGGAAATTGAATACAATATTGTACTTATACAAGATTCCCTGTATAGTCAATGTCCATTCCATGGGACTATTTAATTTTTTTTTCCTCTTAGATTAAAATTTCATGGATAAGTTTTCAAACCACCACCTCTAGCATTAAACGCATTCCATTAACTACTCCACTAATATTTTAAATCAATTTTCATTTGACACATACACATAAACATCTATATAATTAAGAATATATTAAAATATTAATAATATAATATTTCCCATCGCATATAAAAATCATGTTGGGATTAAAAATTTTAGTTAAAATATAAATGAAAATTGTCATAAAAGGGTATATTCCCATAAATACATCGCATGTTTATACCACCCTACTTATTTGATATACTTATTTATGATTTACCAAACCAAAATAGTTCTATATGAATATAATTTAAGCATTATGTTTATTCTAAAAGTCTTGATGATCTCTTATCCCCTATCATTGATGGATGTATCCCCAAGATATAGTTGATATATAGAGGAATTCTATATTGGGGTAGTTTATGACATGTTTTGAAATTTATATATATTAAAAACGGATTTCGTCCATCCCCATGGATTTTTTTTTGGACTTGATATAAGGAATATATAATTTCATTGATATGAAGAAACAAATTATAGTTATATTTTGTTCGGAACCAACACTACTAAATAGAGTGTCATTCTTGTACTAAATGAGCCTTAATGAAATAGGAATTGGGGCTCACACAACCAAATGTGGGTATCTACACTATTATATCCTAAGAAATCCTATCACACATAGTTGTGAATCCATCATTTGAATGATATTACATGTATAATACTTATATAGATAGGTCCAAAAAGTTCCCTTATCTCCCCTTATTCATTGAGATGTGAGATGTTTTTATACTTAAATTGTGTCCCTTCTCTAGGATCCCTTATGAAACCTATTAAAAATACCTTGAATGAAATATCAGTTATTTATTAGGGTTTTCCCCATTGTGGTGTGTGTTTTCCTCAACCATGTGTGTAGTCATAGAAAGTCATACTCCACATCTTCTAAAGAAACTTTTAAAGGGATAAAATAATTATACATATTCCTAGGGATATGTTCTCAATTGGGTTTTTATACACCCTAAATACTAATGTCTACCTTTACATAAAAGTTATTGTATTGTGTTGTTTGTGAGATATAACTATTCAAATGGTTAGGAAATAAATCTATTGGAATTTAGATACATGTCTATAAATTCCATACTCAGTATAATTTGTTATATCATTTATATACACCTAAAATTTAGTTATGTTATTCGTGACTAAAAATTATAACATCAATTCACACTTAAATCCACCCTTGTGTAATAGGTTCAAACACAAGATAAAAATATTATTTTTAATGGAGTCCAATAGAAAATAGATAGAGGAAAATATTTTTCTTCTAATATCTGGTGCATGTTAACTGATCTCAAGGGTGGAATTACAACTCAATAAATGAATTATTTAACTAATAATTCTTTATAAAATAAATAACTCAACCAATGGAATATTCACACATTGTAATTATTTTGTGTGGGAGATCCATGAGTGATTTAGGTATTTTCTTATTTTTAGGATTGCTACATCATTCAGTTGTATAAATCCATATAAATACATCTAATCAAGAAAAATTAAATTGTGTAGGATTATTGAAAGTAACTTAGTAAGAGACTAAATCTAAGTTCTATAGTGATGTACCTATTATGTTTCATTAACATCGTTCAACAGAACAATCCTAGCAATGGTTGTACTTTTCGGGGTAATAAATGGTGAACGTAATGTCAATTTATTAAAGATAGGGTTCAATTGTTTTTTCATAATCTACTGTAATGGTATAAATCAGCTCAAAAGACCAGAAACATTAAACTAGGGTGGGGTGGAATGAAATATTAACAATATAATATTTTCTTTCAGTAAATAATTAAATATAATTTTTTTGTATTTAAAGAAGAATAGATTCATATAACTCTTATAAAAAATATTTATAAATAGATTTTGAACTGTAAAAAGAGAAATATTTTTATATAGGATATGTTAAGGTGAAAATTGTATTCCATTAGTGGGAAACCCTTATTTATAGGTACAAATATGACATTTCATATAATTCCTTAAACAAAATCTATAAATTCTTTCCAATGTCTTTAAAATATCTCAAAATGTTATTCTATTCATCATGAATATATCTAATTCTAAGGGATGAATTTGTAAGCACAAATTTTTTTAAACAGAATCTCACGAATCCTGAGAAAATGTTTCATTAATATTGGTTTTATAAATATTATTTCATTATTATTATTTATATTTACACACCTTATTTAAATATTAATATAAACTATGATCAATGATCTGTATGTTATAAGGAAAGGACTAGAATAATATAGATTATTTTCTTAACAATAAATTATTTTACTTATTCTCTTACATGAATTACTAAATTGAGGAAATTAAAAAGGGGTAGTTGAAGAGTCACAACCTAAAGGACATCTTAATCTTTAGAAATCACTAATTATTTAATCTGAAATAATTAAAATTAATCCCCACACATGATTTAAAAATAAAAAATGAAGGGAGAAAAAATAATAAGGGTGAAACTTTTTCATTTGAAGGATTCATCTATAGTATATTCATAATATATTGACTATACAAGGTAAAAAAATTCAATCATAGTTAAAGGAAAAAAATTTGAAAATGATTTTTGAGTAGTCTTAATAATAACCACCATATCAATTCCCCCTTCAATCCAAGGTGGCTCCACCAAAGTCCATGTAGTCCCCTATAAGCCACTAATATTTTCCAATCCCTCAAGCATTACCAAGGTCACCTCCCTTGGAAAAAAACATCCCATTTTACCCAATTATCACAACTAACATTAATTTTTAAACATTATCAAGGTATTGGTCCCACAAGGGTTTTTTTTCCAATGGACTTTACATCATAACCAACTTAACATATAGATACAATGAAATATTCTCTAGATACACCTCCCAAAATCAATGGGCCAAGATTACAAATGATGTATAATTACTTAAAATATTTATCAAAGGTCAACTACCACTATAAAATTCATTGTATAGTCTAAAACTCTTATATTTGTATGCATAATCTTCACTAATATTATATAAATCCCTAATTTGGACAATAGCATACAACATTATATCATATGATATCCAATACACTAAAGGAAACATTTATATAAAAACTCAACCACATTATGAATAATTATATCTTATTACTACATGTAAAGACTAGTTCTAAGATATAATGATTCATTCTAGAATGTATTAATGGGTAAGATCTATAAACTTTCTACCAACCCATACAAGTGATCTTAATTTTTTATACATTTAATATAATCACCCTGGTCTCTAACTCTTATATATGTAGATATACTATTATTTTTTTCAGGAATAATTATCAACTAGTACTTCTCTATTCTATAATTATTCAATGGGAGTGGGTGATTTCAAGGGAACTCAGAATTTGATTCCATATATAGTATTCAATCTCAATTAACTTTAAACTACCTATAATATCCTTTAATGCGAGACTTAAAAATAAATGATACCATTCTCTACCACATGTCCTTAATATTTAAAGAATAAAAACATCCCAATACAACTTTAACTAGTACGATACACCAAATGACATGGATTTAAACTAAAATACTCATTTTCATGGATAAATTTCACACATTTATTACATAACTTTAAATTTAATGTAATTTTTTCTTAGTCCCAATTTTTTTTATGATTTTCTTTATCAATGAACTATGTCACAACCAATCATATGGATTTAATATACGATTGAAAACTATATGGGTTGTTATTCCCCATAAAACTGATATGTAGAAACCCTTCTATTGGTTAACACCCAACAGTGTTGTAACACACATATCCTTATGAATTCCTAGATGGATTTTGTTTCAAAAGAACCTTACTATATGAATTAATTATATACTCTAACCACACTTACTCATAAAATAGTGATGATATGACCCATATTTTAAGTGAAAGGAGGTTTAATCATGTATAGTTTCAAATAAAATGAATCAGTGTTCTTCAACCTCTCTTACCCATGTAAACAAGTATTTTTTACTGAAAACGACCTTAAAAATATGATAAAAAATATTAGTTATTCATGGATAGGAAAATAAGATCCATTATGGGGTGGGTAGACCTCACCACATCTCAAATTGTTCCGGTTTATTATGACACTCAAAATTATCTATTCTATCAAAATTAATGACTAGGAGGTGGGGATAAAAACAAAAAAAAAATAATGATGAAGAATTATATGATATTATGAAATATAATAGTAATATAATGTATGATATTATTATTCTGAAATATCTACTACATACTACTTAATATGAACTTAATTTTCATAAAATGATAAATTTTAATGTTATATGAGACATATAATAATGAATACCATTTTCTACAATATATAAATTAATTTATAATTAATTTTAAGATGAGCTTGATGGATAAAATGTTGTTTTAGTCACCACCAAATTCAATGGAAGGAAAATGGTTCTATAAAAGGATGACACAATAGAAAATCCCAAAAAGAATATGAAAGTGATAATATAATAAAAAGATAATTTTAAATATAATATTTAAAATTATAGAATAATAGAAATAATTTATATCTTAGAAATCTACGTTGATAAAATGGTTTTGTTCATAAATGAAATGGTGGAAGCTCATGTCAAAAGAAACCCTAAATGATTTTAAAAATGATAATGGTGAAATAAAATGGGTTATAGTTAATAATTATTATAAGATAAATTTACTTGAATAATATAATTCATTAATTTATCATGATATCAAATAACTTAAAAATAAACTCATAAAATAACTCGAAAATACGGTTGTTCTAATGTACTCTAAATATAATTTAATCCAATAAATGATTTATGAGAGAATTAAATGTGTTATAAATCCTACCTATAAGTCCGTTGGGTTCCAATTTAGAATAATGATTGTGAAAATCTATAACTCAAATAAATATGACATTATTTGAAAGAGGGATCCCAAAATAAACTTATTTGATAAGATAATAAAATTGAATGAAAATTATCTCTTCAATGAAAGATGTGCATGTGTCTATGGAAGTATAGTAAATGATAAAATGAAATCCAAGGACACTATATTGATGAGTTAGAACATATCTATAAAAAACATATAGTATATTCTCTAATAATAAAGAGAGAACCTGAATTATGTAAAAATCAATATATCAATTTAGAAAAATTACACATATTCATGGAATTATTATTAATGTGTGTGATTTAAAAAATCACAAATTATTATAAAATAGAAAAGTAAATATAAAATAAATCTAGAAAATTATACCAATATTTTTGGATACAAAAAATAGATTAAAAATTTAAATAATAGTAGATAGTTATTCAATAGGTTCATCAGTTTGAGATGAAATATATATTCAATGGTCATTATTTGAATCATAGAGTATATTATAATTTTTTTTATTTTGGTACTACATTACATTATTAAAGAGATAAAAACCTTTCATATTAATGGGGTGACATTATATGAAGTGGAAAGGTGGAAAACCATGTGTTGATTAGTGGATACATAATCCTACCCTTGGAAATGGATCAAAACCTATAATAGAATTGATAATTATATCAATGATGCCATTAATTTAATCGTATATACATAGTTAACGATTTTATTAGGGCATCAAATGATGTTCAGAAAATTCTAATGTGGATATACATTCATATCAAATAATGGAAAATGTTTAATTTGTCTTCCAAAGAAGGAATCACAAAAAAATTATATCCAGATGATGATTCTTTAATGAAAAGAAGGTGTGACCCCTATCCCCTTACCACTTGTAGTATTTATATTATATTTCATAAGGGAATTAAATTAGGATATAAAAATCCAAAATAATTAAAATAAAATAGGGATTTTAATATAGATTGGTATCCTATTAGATTAGATTATAGGGGAGTTTAGTTCATTATCATACAAACATTTTATTAAGTGATTTCATTTAAACTACTTAGTACTATTGGATTTATGATTATCACATGTTTAAAAAAATTCACGAATAAAAATTCATGACCATATAAATTATCATTTGATATTTTTGAATTGTTTACATGGAAATCCTATCTCATTGTGAAGGAATAATAATAAGATAATCTATAAATTGTAATCATTATGATACAAAATAAAATCTCAGCCAATGTCTACCGAAGATTGATAAAGAATAAGATATAATGATATGAGGTGAAGAAATAAATTAAAACTAGTGATATTTTAGAAAAATAAGAGTTTAGGAATAATTATAATAGAGGCTCTCAAAACATATTAAATAAAAATGGGGGTTTTACAGGACATAAAAATTTTATACCATATAAGGAAAACCATTTCTTAAAAAAAACACCTAATATAGTGATGTGGGGATGAGAAAATCTATTTTTTATTAGGTCAAGGGTATCATCCATTAATGAATCATATGATGGATTCACAAGATATTTAATATCATAGTAAGGTCATCATATTATATTTAACCAAATTCTATTAAACATGAGTCAGATTATATGGGAATCATGAGATTAAATGAGGAACCAATTTCTTTTTTTTATTCAAAGATGATATTTGTAACCCTTGGAGTTACCTTAATGATTTATTTTTCTTTATTAACCACTAAAATAGTTAATTCATGAGAGAAATTTTTTTCCTAAATATACCACAATTTTTTATAGAGTTCATAAATAAGATAATGGTGTTTTTTTAAAGGCCTGTAAAATGATCAAACTATACACATGAGATAGTATTAGTGTTTTATAGAGGAGGTATAATTATAATATTAATATAGTATTTAGAATATAGATTTATTAAAAAAAAAATTACTGGGTTTTTACATGGTAAATATACTACAAAATGTGTTTAGTAATTATTTACATGAGACAAAGAGGTATGGTGTATTTGGTTACCTTGTATGAAAATGGAATTGATTAAAAACATGTCATAAGAAATCTACTTGATTATAAAATAATAATTAAGTGAGTATAACTAAAAAATATTAAAACATGATATGTAATTCTCTATATGATGTTGTTAATGTTAATGCCCATGTTTTTAAAGTCGATTGAGGTCATTCTTGTTATCCTAATGTGGTTATGGAAGAATTACGAGCATTTCATAATAATAAATTACAAAATATAATAATATGAATACATGTTGATATAAAACAGAAATTTAATGTTTCTATGTTATGACAGATTCATGTGAGGGGAGAAAGATCAATCCAATATAGGTTTATATCCGAGTAAAATGGTAAGAGTTTCAACTAAACCTGCATATTAAATATGTGGTTTTATTTCATATGGAAATATTTGAATTTTAGAGGATCGTAGAGACTGATATATATTTAATTTATTTCTATATAAATGTTTCCCAAAAAAAATATTTCTTGTGATATTAAAATTACCTCAATAAAAGATATTGGTTAATTGAAATGGTCATTTTCTAAATGGTAACATTGGTATTGTTTTTTCCAACATGGTTTCATTGGAAATAAATTAACGATTTAGTAGAAAACCTATCAATTTAAAAATTTTAACATCCACATGTAATAGTATAGGAGGGGAATAAATAAATTCTTCCCCAAATATTTTTGGTTTGAGGGTTAGGAAAAACAATCTAATATTTCCTTTTCCCATTATCTATTGATTTATCAAATGGAATGTTTAGTTAAACCTATTCCCATAAAAAGTAAACTAATTATTTATGTTGAAGTTGGTTTGGTATAACTCAAGATTAATCTCCATAATATGGAATATATTAGATCTGTTTAGAATGTTTATTATAATAAAATACATCAAAACATATTGGGAGAGTGCTCTATGTCTTCAACACCAATATTAATGATCACATCGTAGAAAAATGTAAATGTGCTGTAACACTGAGTATATATTTTGTTTTCGTGATTCAATTGAATTGATATTCCTACGATGAAGAATGATTCAAAAACCAATGGAGTATATTGGATAATCATATAGTGTCTACAACTATATTTTTTACCATGTTTGAAGGAGGTGGAATTTTGGAGAAGTCTTAATGGGGTGTATTCTCTATTGAAGATCCATTCAAACTCAAGGAATAATATAACAAGATTCTATATATAGAATTCATTCTATATAGTCATCTTATTTAGTATTTCCTTGATAAGATTATGTGGTGATCATTGAATCTTATTGATTAATAATTAGAGATCATCATGACATGAATTATAAGGGGATATCATGATTAATATCTTTGTAATCCTACAAGGAATAATAGATATTTGTTATTTTCTCTACACTCTTAATATATGTTCTATATACTATGATTCCTTGAAGACCTGTGTTCAATAAATATAGAACATAAATTTATACATGAACAAAAAAATAAATAGTTGGGAGAAAATTTTATGTTTTGTGATTATTATCCCACAATTGAGGCATCACAAAATATCCTAAATTCATTGTTTATATTTCTAAAAATTAAATAGAATAAGAAAAATACATCATATCTTGTGAAAATGGGAGTGTTTATCTCTCTAAAATTCATAAGTTATGAGTTATCAAAATGGAAACAACATTGGATAAGTTTTGTGTTAACTTATTATTATTTTTAATCAACACTGATTTATATAATACAATGAGACTATATGGTATTTGTTAAGAGACATTAATTTGTAATTTTGATTAAAGGATATCTCCCAACTCCAATGGTATTTAAGAGATGAGAATACTTTTTTGTGATATGTGGTATTACACCCATCCTTTGTAAGGACTAACCACTCAAAAAAGAGTCGAGAACTACTTAAATTCCTAATATCGTGTGAATTATTAATGGTTTATAAATATTTGGTTGTGATGATTCTCAAATAAAAGAAGTTCGTGAAAGAATATTTACGAGTAATAAGGATCATAATAAATGAATTATTTTTTAGGAAGTGAAAATCATTAAATTGGATCTTACCCACTAATGCACACACAAAAATGGTTAGAAAACATCATGTAGCACTATCAAAATTATTATTTTTGTTCTGAGCATATATAACACATTACCTTTTAATGTCAATGTCTCTGTATCACCAATTAAAATATTAATAAAACTATAAATCATGATATCAAATTATTTTTCTAATAATCCCACTATTAATGATATTCATTAGTTATGACCTTATCATTTATTACAGGGACATGCCCAAGTTTGTTCGCTGAAGAATCACTATAAATTTCTTACCCTTCACAACTCAAATATGAGTTTACTACTAGTGAATTGAAAAACCTTTTCTATATCTCATGGAAATATTATTTACGATCCTTAATGAAATTAAATATGAAACCCTATTAAATTAGATTTTTGGTTATTTATATTTTCATGAATTTTTTTTGTAAATATATTAAAATTCCCATCTCAACCAAAAAAATATGGATCCCTATCACTGTTACTAGAATAGATTATCTATTTAAAATATTTGTCTTATTAAGGAAAACTAAGGTTATTTGCATAAAATTTATTGTAAAACCCTACAGTGTTTCTTAGGAACCATATGAATTTTAGAATATAACATAATCTCATCAACAAAGACCGCCGAAAAATATATCAAAAAAATATTTATAATGAATTTATCCCTTAAATTTATAAAAGTGAAAGGGTAATTATTTATTCTAAAGGTTATTATAATAAACTCTAAATGTTCATATTTTTCAGAAATAAATATTTAGAATAACCTTCAAATTTATTATCAAGTGATGATATCACTATCCAAGATCACTCTCAAAAAACTATTTAGCACCATAATGTTGGTCAAACACATTACACATAATTTCAATATGGTATTTATTATTTATAGTAATTCCATTGATCTCTTATATTTTACATATGATGAAATTGATATATCCTTTTTCTAAAAATATAAGACAGGGTGATGCCCATGTTGATACACTAGGTAATATAAAACCTAGGTCTAGGAATTTTTGAAAATTTATTATTTAGTTTTTTTAACTCTACCCATTCCATTATATATAGATTTTATGATAGGGGTCTATATATATGAATGATTTTTTAGTTTAGGGGAAATTCATGGTAATTAATCTATAAATAAATTAATATATTATTAACCAGGGGTTATATATCCTATATCTATAATTCCAATAACTTTTCCAATATTATAAATGAATTTTTATAAATAAATATACAGGGGATTGATAAAAAAAATTATACATATTTTTCACTATTAAATGATTTAATATGAGTATCAAAAGACACCTATAATTTCTTTATCCCTATAATTTTTATTGGTATCATAATTTGATAGCTAAATTAAAATAGCTATACTATCAAAATACATAATTTTTATGATAACATCATTTGTATAAAAATTTCACAAATAGAATAAAATAGAGTAATTTTTATATAACCTTGTTTCACTTATCAACCCTCTATATGTTATAACTGATAACATTATTTCTATATTCATAGGATTTTATAATTTTTTTTTTGAAAAATTATATGAATTAATGCAATGGATAAAAAGGAAATAAATAAATGTGTTAGAATTCATTGAGTTCACAATGAGATTAATTTACTCTGAATCTTTTGAGGTCTCATTTTTTTATTGTGATTGAAAAATCTTGTCCATTCAATTTAAGCCACTATTGAGGCAAATTTTGGTTACCATTAAACATTATTTTTATTATGTTTCTAGATATAAAAAACTATCTATCCAGTATTGAAAAATATATTAGGTTATGATGAAATTATATTTTATTCACTTTAACTCATTATTGGAATAAATATTTTTATATTCTCAGGATAATCCTTGGCTAGGTGACTAACATTTCCATACATGTATCACCTTCTACCTCTAACCAATCAATATCCATAGTGATTATTCCCATACATTTGATCAGTATGTGGTTGATATAATGACCCACAACTCTTAACTATATTTTTACATCATTATTAACATGAATACCCCTAATTACATGCAAAAATTAATAGGTCTAGTATCTATAAGAAATTAGGAAAATCATTAAACATCGTTAAATCAGTAACATAATATTTTATTTCTATATTCATAAATTTCACCTACATATCACCACACTCTTATAAATTCATGTGATAACTTAAAAAAATACATAAAATAATGGTTCAATTATAATTCCAATTAAGGTCATTAAATAAGATAAACATGGGGTGTTGTATCATGAATATCAAAAAAATCATACCATGAAATCAATGAGGTATAGATTATAAGCCATCACATAATAAATTAAATAATAGTAAATACCTATAGTATCATGATTAATATAGAAATTATAAAATATGAAACAAACATAAGGTACGTTTTTTAAAAACAAATGCCAAGGATCGCCTCCAAGACATCATAACATTATGGATAAGCTAACAGTATCTTCCCCATGTATAATATTGTGGACAATGCTAACTACATCATGACCACAGAGACATAATAACCATGAAATTTGAACATAATAAATAATATTACGTGAATATACATTATATATCATAATAAATAATAACCAATAACCTATATGTCCTCTTTCTTTTGTCAATTATATAAAAAACATCTAGTTTTACTAAAGTGTGATTATTTCTCAGTAATTGTTACATGCCTTAACCACTACGACAAACATCCTGTATTGTAATATTATTACCATCCTATTGATTGAAAACATAAAAAAGTGTGTATTCATTATCTTATTAATGGGTAAAACCTGTGAGATATTTAGACATCCTCACCCAGGTACCACTCAAATGTTTCCTGAAGCTAGTTGGCCACATGGCCTCAAGTGCGTCTCATCATATGCTAGAGGATTCCAACTTGCTGTGAGGGCCTAGGGTTTGTTCATTGGGTGAATATTCCATCATAACCAGAGTGGATCATTGGGGATAAGTAATAATTGGTAAATATCATAGGAAAATGTAAATATATGTAACAGTGAAAACAAACACTATTAGAACTGGACTAGTAACCCACCATAGTGAACGAATACATAAAAAAAATTAAACTAGCAATAATACACAAAATATGATGATAATATATGTCATGTCTTGAAAAAATGGGAAAAAATGTATACATGCTAACAGGTAATACATGATATACAAAAGAATAAAAATTAATCCAAAAACTATCTGTGTATCTCAAGCTTCGGCCAGGTCATCTACTACCAAGTTCCATCTCATGAAAGCAAGCAATATCAGGTGTCCAAAGTGGGATGGTTTTCCATATCAAAAAATATATACATTTGATCTTCCAAAGTACCACCGATGGCCCATATATTGTGTGAGATAAATTTATATAGTCCACCACCAATGGTGTCTATAATATCTAGTATGTGAATATAAACTTCAACAGACTGTAGGTATATATATGTAAATAGTATATAAATGTAAATATCCCAATACCTTCTTTAGCCTCATCTAGTGTATATACATGCAATCATTTCATTAAATAATTCATTTTCATTCAGTTTATATAAATAATTCAGGTAAGGTAAACCAGTACTAACAATGTATCAGGATAAAAAAAATAATAAAATATCTAACATATAAAAAGACATCATTTACTAATGATAATAACAACATAGGATCTAAGTTAATAACAAACGAATCATTGAGGATCATAATAATGAAATAGGATCCAAGGTTATAACTCAGAATCCTTCACCTTAGGGGTGGATCCAACCCTATAATAACCTACAACCTTTCTATAAGGTGTATGATTATAATCAAAGTGGCATATCTCAAGGAATTAGATTGTAAATAATTATAACTGAGTCTAAGGATCTCTTACAAGGTAAAATGGGATATACTTATCTAGGCCTAATGGAGTGTATCCTTGGTTCCATGTATCTGAAGAGATCAAGATGGATCCAAGGATTTTATATAAGGAATCCTAATATCATGAATATAGTAAGAAGATCCTATGACATCATGTTGGGCATCCCCTAGTAGACAAGGACAACATTCCAAGGTGGGTTTATCCCATGTAAACCAAATCCTTGAATCTTAATGGAATCCTTAGAGTTCTCAAGGAATTACCTCATAAATCTATGTAATATCTCATGTTTGACCACTCATATAATAGGGAAAAGGTCCATGTGCAATAGTAACCTTATAAGTATTTCAATATTTTATTTAGGCCATGTACTAATAATTAATTTTTAAATGTAAAAATGTTCTTTCTATACCATCCATAAAAATTTTCATGTCTAAAAGGACCTGACACCATTTAGTACCTTAATTACTTACTCATTAATTAGGTTCACTCAGTGGCCTTCTATTAAGCAAGTAATGGTGTGTTATGGACATGAAACCAAGCCATTAAATTACATTGTAAATTCCAAGTGAAACATAAATTGTAATTTACATTTAGAATTTAGATTGATTTATTATGATGAAACACTTACCATATAAGGTTCAATTTATTTTGATGATGTAATATAAATGTTCTTAACAATACATTCATTTAATTAAAGAGGGATTCCCATTATCAGGGTCAATCCACACACCTGAACAGTGTCATGGAAGGACCAACAAGGGTTTCCAAGGAATTATTTAGGAATTACCCTATATGGGGTGGAATGAGTTGAGGTATAAACCTCAAATTACATAGTGAAAAATTATTACGAAGGCTCTAGAATATGAGCATAATTATCATAAGAATGAAATATGAACTAAATAGGCAACACCTGATGAAATTAGTGTGCACAAAATGACACCAGTTTATAAAATGGTGAGACTTGAGGGAAGTGTAATAGAACACCTACCTCAAGACTATATAACTATAGAAATCCTGTATTATCAATTAATGTCCTATATTAGAATAAATATGAATAATGCGTCGAAACCCTGAAAATAGGGCATATGATCATACATTAAAATAACATCACCGATGGGAAGAAGAAAGATGAATGAATAAAAACGAATAGAGTACTTAATGATGTGAATTGACCAAGATGAAAAGTGATTTAATTGAACTTTAAATGAAGGAACATGAAAAAAACAATGAAATAGGGATTTGGGATCTCAAAATAGAAGAATATAAGGCCTCTATCTACTTGAATGAGAAAAAGAGGAAGAGGGGTAAGGTTACATATCATTAAGGTTATTTTAGTAATTTTACATAGGGAAAATAGATTCACGTAGTTTGGTAATACAATTGGACAAACCATTCACCAAACATGTGACTACCATTGTATAAGGAGGTACCTTTCTTGGTTAGGCTTTATCATTATAGAAACTATGTGGTAACCCTGAAAAACACATCTCCTACATTTTTCTAGGATAGTAGCATGGGGGTGCAGCCCTGGGCACATGGTTTGGGAAACCCATTCACCTTTCTGGTCCCTCTTTCCATCCCATCATTATTAGGAGAGACAATGTAGGCTAGGTCAAATGAGTTTTACTAACCATATGGCCATGTTTTTTCCTTCATTGGCTAGGGTTCTGAACTCTAATCAAGCCCCAAACACCATCAAAACATTTATAACCTTATAGGGAATCCATTAAAGTTCCAAAGTAAACAATTAGAGAAAAAATTAATGGATCCATGACTGATATAAAAATTGGTTTCTTACAATCTTCCCCCTTAAAAGAACTCACCCTCGAGTTCACCAACCACGGGAGGAAAAACCTCATATGAGAATAACTCCAGCCACTGGGCATGTATGTCAGCCTCATGCTTCCTAGTCTCATGTTATAAATGGACATGCTATAATAAATCCAATACTAAAAGGATAGATCATCCAAACAGTGACATCATTTTATGCCCAATGATGTGTATAAGATTCTCTTTAAATGATGCATCAACATCTAACTCAAAATCCTAAGGCTCAAAAATATCAGATTGATCGACATGATAACAAAAAATATGTGAAACAATGAAGTTGTCATGCATGGCATGGTACCTATGAGGTAGTATAAACCAGTACTCTACTATCTGCACTCTACCCAGAATCTCAAACGGCCTCACAAAATGTGATGACAACTTCCCTTTACTCGGAATCCATCTATGCCCATGTCTGAGTGATACCCAAAAGAAAAATCTATCCCAAGATGAATCTCTAGAGGCCATAAATGGTGATTAGAATAGTATTTATTCCTATAATGAGTAGTATAAAAATGCTTCCTGGTCTATATAACCTACTCTAAAATCTCTTGAATGAGACATTGACCTAGTAGAGCTGCCTCCCCTGCCTCTAACCAGCACATAGTTGAACAAAATGACCTACTATACAAGGCCTCATATAGTGCCATCTGAATCATCACCTAAATGATATTATTGTAGGTGAAATTGATCTGAGGTATATAATTCTCCAATGAACCATTGAAATCAAGGACACATGATCAGAGCATGTACTCCTACACCAGTATCATCTATTCCAACTGGTCATCAGTTTGAGGGTGAAAAGATGTACTCAGAAGCAAAAGTGTACCCATTGAATTTCGCAACCCATGCCAGAACTTCAATGTGAAATAATAATACCTATCTGAAATGATTGTATGAGGGGACCCATGTATATATATGATCTCATGAACATACAGTCTTCCCAGCTCATTAACTGAGAAATTCTCTTAGATGGGAAGGAAGTGGGCTACTTTACTCAGTCAATCCACAAATACCCAAATCGTGTCTCTAGTTTGAGAAATCAATGTTATATGATTAAAAATTACACCAAAATATCTTACCATTTATATTATAGTATTATAAAAATGTGTAACAAAAAATAATGTCATTTATGATCCACCTTCACCTTATGACAGGTAGAACGCATAATGATAAAACCTTCTATCTGGTGTTTCATCACAAGCCACCAATAATATCACCACATATCTCAATACATATTAGAGATTTTTGGATGAAATAAATAATGAGAAGCATGGTACTCTTGCATAAATTCCACTCTTATATCTATAGGAATCCAGACATACCCATCTATATGTAGGATATTGCTTCTTTCTACATACCAATCCATAGAAAGGGTCCTCTCCATCAACAATCTCTTGAATAAAAACCCAATTAGTAAATGAAAACCTCATACTCATCACCCTATTAAAGATGGAAGAGGTAGATTACAAGGTTTTAAAAAAATTATGATCAATACTCTCATGAAACTCTAGTTGTATCTCAAAGAATAGATCCATAAGTTTCTATTCATCACTGGCTTCCAACACGGTCTATGCCTAAGTTTTCTGACTCATGTAACCTGCAACCAAATTTCCTTTTCTAGGCATATAGACAAGATCAAAATCAATGTACTGAGATATTCAACACATAATCATTTTTTTAGATTCAATTCATTCCATGTAAATATATATTTGAATATATTATGGTCCGTATACACCATGAATAACTCACCCATAAGATAGTGTTTCTAAAACCGTAAGGTATTGACAATTGATACAATCTTGAGACATTGTGTTTGGTAACTTTTCTCATGATTCCTCATCAAATGAGATCTGTACATAATAACTCTATCCTATTGTACTGGGATTACTCCCAGTTTGATGCTAGATGTATCACATAACACTGTGTATCCTCTTCCATGCTCTCAAAGAATCAGAATTTGGGCTGAAACAATCCTTCCATTTTGCTCTTTAAAGTATTCTTCATGCGATTCCAACCACAAGAACATAACAACCATAATTATAATACTAATAAGAGGTTATTAAAGGCATTATCCATCCTATATAAAACTCCTATAGTATCCCTCTTTCCCTAAGAAACTCGATATATCAAACACGTTCTTAGGATGATCCCATGAAATCATAACACTCAACTTCTTTAAGTCAATTGAGACTCTAGATTTTGAGATAATATTCTCCAATAAGTGAACTTTGTCAATCCATAAGTGTAACTTAGAAATATTATTAGAAGGATTATTCTCTATTAGTGCATTTATATTGATCTTAAGACATCTAGTGTGGTCTCTTTTAGTACATGAATAAACCATGATTTCATACACAAAGTCCACAAAAAATGGAATCTATATATGGATGAAAAATTCTATTCATAAATTCCATGATAATGGTGGTCATTTTCATAGGGCCTAATGAAATTAAAAGACACTCATGCAAACTATACCAACTATGAAATTGTGTATGAGGTATGTCTAAAGGCCTGACTCACAACTAATGATCACCTGAACTTTGTTCGACCATCAAAAACACAATAGGTACTCAATGTTAGTCAAAGATATCATATATTCTATGTAAAGGATAACCGTTATTAATACTAATATGTTTCATCCATTGGTAATACACGTAGAAATAAAGGGTCTCATCCACCTTCACAGTGAAAATCATGGGAGAACCATGAGAAGAAGTACCGTGTCTAATAAAGACTTTAAATTTGAGATCTTCCAACTATTAATGGAGATCCTATATCTCTGTTTGTTCTATTCTATATGGAGGAATGGACATTGAAGCTACTCCTAGAATGAGTGAAATCGTAAACATTACCTATATATTAGGAGGTAATATAAAAACATTGCTGGGAAAGTGATCTGTGAAATGATCTACTATGAGTTGAAAACCAGTTTAAGGAAATACATAATCCTCCATGAAAAGATTATAGACTTGGCCAGTCACTATACCTAGAACAAGATTCTATGGTCTAGATCTAGTATCTTGGATATTCCAATCACCATTTTGGAGATAACTGATGGCCTCTTGTGATTTAAAAACCACCATGTAGTGATTGATGTATAAATAGGAATGATAGGGAAACCAACCAATCCATCCTGAGAATTACATTTAATCATATCATATTGAAGATGAAGAGGTCCCATAAGAAGGGATAATTTAATTCCTCAAGGGGAAATTCATTACATTGGTGTATGAAATCTTACCATAAACCCAATAGTGTGTATATGATCATCTTACTCAAGTAATATTGAATTTATAGCCCAAGACTTTCCGTGGTTGATAAGGAGATAATGGAGTGCGAAGAAGCTATATTGAATAATATAGATACAATAGTATAGGCTAATAGAATAGCAAAACATTCTTTAGATGGTCTTACATTCTGATTCCTGGGTATTAGTGAAATTGACACGATCCAATTCCCTATGAAATAACTGGACAACCCTTAGAAGGTCTGATCTATTGAAACTAATAATCAAAAGTCAGGATACCATGACCATGAACTCCAACTCATTCAGTACTTCTTGTGATACTCCAAATCCCCACCTAATGACGTGTACAATATCCAACCCCTGAAGTATAAGTTTGTTTGGAGAAAATTCCAAATAAAAAAGATGGAAAGGTCTAACAGAATCTATGATGATTCCCCATATGACCACAAGAACATTGCTCTATCGGGTATTTATCACATTGAGGATTTATATTTCCCTTTAGTCCACACTAATGGAATATAATGAATATGTGAGTTTGGATACTCTAGATGACACTAATCTTATAAGAAATATCAAGGGATAATTTCCTACTAATGGAAGAACTACTACCCTATCTCAAAACTGAACCTTTGTCCCCAAAACAATCACCTTCCCTCAAGTTTCACTCAGTTATAAGGTCTTGTTTTATAATCTCAAAAAAGGTATGTAGGGGAAAAAAATCACCTGATTATAGTTGTAATACTAATACCATCATAAAAGCATCTCAAACATGATATCTCATCACTATCTAGACATGGTTTCATGAAATGTAACTTAATAAAACACACTAAATAAACCATGACTGACATAACACCCTAATTTAGATGCATGAAATTTTCAGCTTAGTTATCTCTTAGTATTTGAGGAATGATGTTATCAAATAAGGTAGTCTTAATGTCACCCTATATCATGGAATAATGAAAAATAGAATGGGTAATCACATACCATTAGTACTTGTCCGAATCTAATAGCTTATAGGTGGTGATATTGACCCTCCAGTTTGGTGGCATCTCCAGATGCCCAAATATAGATAGATTATACTACAGCAAAGACACATTTTCCCTTGGACTGCTATCCCCCAAAAATGATGGGAGGATTCTACTACTGAAACTCATGTGTTATATTAGCCATCATATTTGATGGTTGTGGATAACACTATAAAGTCTTCATTAGACATAGAACACTATCTCAATGTTGATCGTCAGTTCCTAGTTCTCGTATAATAGGTAGCTCCTTTAGCGACACTCCTAGTAGTAAGACTACCGGCTCATGGCCCACCATCTCTGGACCATGGTCATCACCACGATCATGGAAAATGTCATGATGTTTTCATAGGGTAATAGATCTAAAAATATCAAGAACACACCTCCGAACATGATTGAGAGATATAAAATCACTAGTAGAAGAAGAACACAAGAACAAGCTCTCGCTAGCCAAGGTACATCCCCAACTACCAACATAGAATTCAAAGGTATTGTTAAGTGCTCAGGTTTAATTTATATAGTTTTTGGTAGAAGATGGTTCAACTATACCTTGTCACTTCATTTACTGGAACCTATTTATTTGTAATTCAGTTTTTACATTTTAAGTTTATATTTTCTTATATACATGTATAAAAGATTAATTAAAATGGATATCCATTCCCAATAAATAAGGGCCCATAAACATTATTACTAAAATATATGTCCATTTAATTTTTATTTAACCATATCTACATTTAGTCTCAAAATTTAATAGGTTATATATGATGGCTTAAAACGGTGAATTAAACTTTCCAACCCACGAGGGCCAATACACCTCTTAAATTGAAACTACAAATCACTCAATCATTTCCAAAGTGAATCTCATGTAACCAGAGGAAATATATTATAAGAATAGGAAAATATAACAACAATATCTCACTCAACAATAAAAGGAACCATAAGCAATTACAATAGTATAATGCACCAATATGACATGGAATACGCATGGAATATGTAGGGAATGTGAATTCTTGGAGCGAATAATGATGAATGAATGATTCTTTATTTCTCTTATCTCATTAGGAGAAGGATAAAATGCAATACCCAATGATAATAATAATAATAACCATCACATAGAATGTACATCACCCAATGGAAAAAGTATATCAATAATAATAAAAGAAATACAGAACAATAATTCCTCATTTTATCCAACTCAGTATTTACCCCAAATACGGGTTAGCTATGCCCAAGAACGACCTATAACAAAGTTCCAAAACATTCCTAATCTCCTGTATATTGACTTAAAATGTTAAATTAAGAAAATAAACTCCCTTGATACCACTTGGTAGCATCACATTTTGGGTTCCACTCAAAGGAACGTCGAAGCTGGTTGGCCACATAGCCTCAAGAGGGCTTCCCCACATGCAAGAGGCTTCCAACTAACAACAAGAGCATAGGGTTTGTTCATTGGGAGAATATTCCCTCATATTTATAGTGTATCATAGTGGATATGTAATAATAGGTAAATAGAGGAAGCATATGTAAACATATGGAACAATGGAAACAAACACAATAATAACTAGACTAGTTACCTTCCATAGCGGAAGTAGGAAAAAATAATATACAATAGTGTAAATTGATAATAATACTCAAAATCTGATGACAGTGTATGTCATGTCTCTATAAAATTGTAAAATAGGTATAGATAGCAGTAGGTAATACATGATATACAAAGGAATCATAATGATACTAAAAACTATCCAAGCATCCTCAAATCCTACCTAGTAATATTCTACCAAGATACCTCCTAAGAAAGAAAGAAAGACCAGGTGTCTAAAGAGGAATGATTCCCTTTATCAACACCTTCAATCATATGATATTATTAGGTACCATCAACATCCGGGATATGGTGTGAGATAAATCTAAGTATGCCACTACCTATGGTGTCTATATCATATAGTATATGAATATAAACTGAAACAATGTTTTGTTTTATATATAATTTTAAATTATTACAAAAATGTAAATATCCAAATAGTCTCTTCACCCTAAGATAGTGTTTGAACGTGTAATCATTTCATTTATTAATTCATTTGAGTTAAATTTATATATATATAAGTCACATGAGGTAAAACTTTACTGAAAATGTATCATGATAATAATAATTATAAAGGATCCATGGTATAACAGTTCATTCTATAATAATTATAATAATAATAGAGGATACAAGATAATAACCAGGTCATCCTTGAGGATAATAATAATGAAAGTTTATAAAAGGTAATAACTAGTTCATCATTGACCTCAAAGGTTGATCCAACTTAGTAATAACCTTTATCCTAGTTATAAAGGGTTTGAGTGTAATCGAAGGTGCATCACTCAAGGTATTCCACATTAAATAATTCTAACTGAGTCCAAGGATCTCATCCAATGTAAAATAGGCTAATCCTGACAAGGTGAAATGGGGTGTATCTATGGCGCCACATGTCTGAATACATCAAGTTAGATACATGGAGTATATTAAAGGAATCCTAATATATAGAAGAGGGTAAATTCATCTAATGATATCATGATAGGAATATTATAATAGAAAAGAACAATGTTCCAATGTGGGGATCTACCTTGGAAACCAGATCCTTGAATAAGAATGGAATATTCTAAGTGCTCAAGAAATTATTTTTGGAATCCACGGCATAGATCAAGTCTGAACACTCTTATAAATGTGAAAAGGTCCATGCGCTATAGAGACCTTATAAATAGTCCATTTTTTATTTATCCCATGTAGTTATCATTCCTTTTAAAAATTCAATAGGTTCAATTCATACCTTTTATACCAAGTGAAATGGATAAGATGAACTTGTAATCAATTAGTACCTGAATTACTTAATAATTAATTTGGTTCACTTCATTGCCTTCCATTAAGCCTGGAAAGGTGTGATACAGACATGAAACTAAGTCATTAAATTACATTCAGTAGGCCAAGGGAGGCATATATTATACATTCCATTTATAATTGATATTCATTTATTATATTGAAACACATAACTTAGAAGGTTCAAGTGATACATATATTGTTACAGTCCTGTTCTTAATACAAAATTCATGAAATTAAATATGGATTACAATAATTAGGGTCATGACACCCACTCAAACAATGTCATGGATAAACCCACATGGGTACCAAAGTATAATTGAATAATTGTGCTACATGGGGTGGAAGGCGTTGAAGTATCTACCTATAACAACATAGTAAAAAATTATGAACAAGTCTTTAGAATAAGGTCACAATGACTATTGTCATGAAATATGAATTAAACAAACATTTCCTGATGAAGTCATCATGATCACAGTGACTGCAGTTTATAAAATGTTGATATTTGAGAGATGAGTCATAGACCACCTACCTAGATCCTTTAGCAATCTCCTCATCCAATATTTCTTATTAGTTTTCCTTGGATTGGAATAATTATAAAGAAGAGATCAACAACCTGAAAAAAGGTCATATGATCTTCATCAAAATAGCATCATCGAGGAGAAGACAAATTCCGAATGACTGAAGATGAATAGAGTACTTACCAATGTGTATCTAATGTGTGAAAAGGATATCGAATCATACATCATTCAGTAGAATGAGATCAAAATCTATGAATAAGGGACTTAGAAGCTCAAAATCAGAGAAGATAAGTCCTTTGTCCACTATAATGATAAAAAGTGGAAGAGGGGTATGTTTATAAATTATTAAAGGTATTTTGATAATTTTAAACCAGAAAAACAGGGTCACAAAATTTGGCCGCACAGTTGACCAAATCATGCGCCAACTGTGATCCTTCAACTGTCTAAGGTGGGACCCTACATGGTTAGGGAACCCAGTTATAGAAACTATGCACCAACCATTCAAAACACATATGGTATATTTTTCTGAGATACTCTCATAGGAATGTATCCCTGGTTACATGTTTTGAGAAACCCATACACCATTATTTTCCATTTGTATTTCCCCACATAGAGAGTAGATAAGGTGTGGGTTGGGTCACACAGTTTGTAATAACATACCAGCCGTGTTTGGTGTTTTGAGCTTTGACCAATCCCCAAACACACCCCAAAACCTTTCTAAACTATTATAGAATCCATAAAATGTCTATAACAAAGAATTAGACTAAAAATTAAATGATCAATACTTGATAAAAAAACTAGGTTCTTATAGTTATGTATAAATGATAATATGCTATCATAAAATGAAAATGTGTTTACAAAAATATAATCAAGGTTTATGAATACACCATATAAAAATAATACGTAATGAAAAGTGATTCATAAATATGAATATAGAATATGTATTTTTGAAACATGTAAATGAATAATAATAATAATATAGAAATATGAAACAATAATCATTATTCCTGAAACATAACTTATGAATGTGGTATAAAAATGTGCATTTGAAATCAAAAAATAATTCGTGTTTAACCATTAATTATATAAAAAAATAATAGATCATAAAGCAATACCCATATCACAAGACATAGTGTATCAGATATCACTAACTACATACCATAATGTAATTGACCAAGCATCACTACTCACATTCCATAGTAATCTTTATATATAAAAATTTATAACCAATTCATTAGATAGAAATATTGGACCCACCCATTATATAATGATAAACGATACATATATGTGGTATATTAACATGATCACATTCATAAATCAACCATTGTATAAATTTACAAAGAGAAATAAATGGGTATCATGAAAATTTAAGAAAATAATAAATAAATAATATTGTGAGATATAACTTTTTATTTCATCAAAACATATCCCTATAAAAACATAATAACCACTAGAGTATGTTGACATAGATTAAAGCACATTAGTATAATAGTGGGATATTTTTTAAAGAAAAAAGAAAAATATTTTCTAATTTTGATAAATTATTTTTCAAATGGAAATAATTTATAAATAAACGGTTTTATAATATTATTGAGAAATTAAATAAATTTTTTAATAAACCAAGAAAACATGGATATGAAGCTTTAAAATGATAACTGAATAAAACCATAGGGGAAAGCGACCAAGTGGAAAACATTATAGAAGAGAGTTAAAATATTCATTTGAGAAATTTGTAAAGTAAAGTAAAATTTGATAGAAATGGTACTTAACCTATAATATATTTAGGGATAAGTATAGCCAAATAACAATATTAAAAACATGTACATTGAAAGAAAATGATTCATGGTCAAAAATAAGAGATACAATCAATTTTACTTAAAACCGTAATTCCTGGTGAATTATAAACCAATGGGAGGGGAAATTGTTATAAGAATAAGGAAAAAAATAATAATTAGAGGACAATAAAATATAAGGTGGTGTAGAGTGAAATAACATTCAATTATACATAAATTAAATTTATATGTAGAAAATATTGATTTCAAAGTGAGATTAGAAAAGAAATCTTATGGATTTTGAATTGTATTAATCAAAAGAACATAAAAAGATATACTAAAATATACTTGTAAAAAATGTATAAAAAGTAATTTATGATAACATATTTTAATGAGAATTTAGGTAAACTATGTCAATTAAGACAAACTACATAATTTGAAATTTTTTCTCAAGGAATGTAAATTGATACCCAAACCCATTACCATTACTCACGACTTCTTCAAACATGCTCTAACCCTATTTATAACAAATATATACTCATTAATAACAAATTTCAGAACCATATTAAGATATTTTAAAATTTTTAACATTTAATTATAATAATTTTTTCCATATATTAGTTTGTTATTTTTTAATTTCAAAATTGGATATTATTAATTTGATTTTTCTCTACAAGATAAGTAATGGAGATGTGGATACCTATTATTTTATAACAAAATTTATCATTCCTATATTTTTCAAGATAGTGAAATAATATTTTCAAATGATTTATGTATTTTCATATTCATTTTATAGAAGTAATGTGTATGGATCATGAGAATAAAATTCACAAAAGGAATGTTTTATGTAATTTTAATATAATAGTGGGTGAAATTATTATGACCATTAATTTTAATATTGGGATTAAATAAAATTATCCATAACATAAATTAGTTCTTAATATCATATATATTTAATATTTATGTTTTCTCCTTAATTCAAGATGAATATTTTATTACAGCTTTCATGTAGGTTGTAAAAATGACCAAAGAAACATTATACAATGAATGAAGGAGTAAAAATATGATTTTATATTTTTTTAATTACATGTTTATAGAATAATAATGATTTTAGTATCACATAATTAAATTTTCAAATGATATTTAAGAAGGATTAATATTTTATGATAAGTGAAAAAGATAAATATGAACACATTACTTATATTGATGAAATATCCCTCATATAATGACCTACTCAATAATGAAGGATTTAATCATATTTTAGGGGACTTATAACTAAACAACATGGAATATAAAATTAGGAGAGTTAATATGGACATATATTTAATAAAAAACTAAAGTATATATGTGGTTTGGAGTGGTGGGTGAAGAATTATTATTATAGGTGAAAATGTTTCTATTTGATTATAATCTTATGGAAGGTGAAGGGTAAAGATGAAATAAAATGGGTGTTAGGGGAGAAAAGGTGGTCGAAATTATAGCATTGAATCACACTAGAAAATAAGTTCTATATTTTATAAATATTAAATTAGTTAGTCACAATCTATGCCTTCTCATTTTACCATATTTTACCTCTTTCTTACATTGTTTAATTATTTACCATGATAATTAATTTGTTACTAAAAATATTAAATGAACATTATTATAAAATATAAATGAGATGATTCCAAATTAGAAATATTTTTAATAAATAGTTCTAAATATAATGAATTTATCTTTAAAATGAAAACATATTACACATAGGGAAAATGTTATTTTTTAGAAAAACGACCATTAAATATTATGTTTTCTTATTATTATTTCATATCAAATAATAATATTTCCATGATTACTAATTTATTCATATAATTTTTTATTAAAATTTTCCTTTTACCCTAAAATATTTACTTTTTTATAACAAAAATTAATAATTCGTTATAATTTTTTTGGAAATATATTTTTCATAATAAATTATTATAATAATATATCTCTAAAATTAATTATTTTTCTACCAATAATAATTTATAATTTATAATTCCATTGATATTAATATCATAATTTTAATATTATTACATTTATTTAAATTATTTAATTTTATAAAATACATAATGTAAAAAAATGCATGTAGTACTACCAAAATATACATGTTTTTAAAATATTATTTTATAAATTAACAATTACATGTAAAATATATTACTATCAATATATTAATAAAAAATAATTATGAAATTTCATCTACTTTAATATATCTGCATGATACATATATATACAATTACCATATTTTGAATTTCTATATATCTGACAACTATATCACCAATGACCATATTTCAATTCTTTATATGACCATTTTTACTTCAATAAAATACTTTATCATATTCATTCATTTATCTTTAAGAATATAAATTATGTTTCTTAAACATATCATTATTTCTATAGATTTAATTTGAGATTTTATATTCTTGGTGAACTATGATGATAAATAATTCATGTATGTGGTCTTTTTTCAATGATAATTTTATTTCTCATGTAATTTAAATAATCATGTTTCATAATGATTTTTAAAAATATATTTATTTTTAAAATATTTCAAAATATAAAATTTTCACTATAGATTAGGTTTGTTAAATGTGTTATTAAACACACTCAAGGAATTGAATTTTGGGTAGTCACATTATACTCCCTTGAAAAATCAACCATGAATTTCATTACTCAGATGGAAAAAAATGAAAACACTTTTTTCCATTACATCTTTAGGATCACATGTCACTTCCTAAAATATATGATATATCCACATAACATCAACAAGGTATGTGGTCTAGTTTCTTAGTAAATTAACTATAAGATCCAAAATCTTGACCTTTTATTCCTCATAAGAGAGAGTATGTTAAAGTTGTATAACTTTTGACTTCAATACATGTGATGGTTTTGGTATGTGCTTCAAAAAAAGAGATGCTTCAGACACATCATTAACTTTGGATAGGATTTTTGGATGTTATATATTATACACTACAATTACAATGTAATCAAGAATCATTTTGGGATTGATGTATATTGGGATTAACATTCCCTTATTTCCAAATATAACAACATTATTACATGGTGACATTAAAAGGAATAATTTTTCAAAAATATCAACCTCAAAATATATTTGAATATTATCAAAATAATTTTTATGTCATCTCCATTTGGATTTGGTATTTTGTTGACTAGTTTAATCATTTACTATTATTTCATGATAATGTTCTTTTCCCAATAACTATCTCACTACAATATCATCCTAATATATTGAAGTTATACATATCTTCCCATATATATATTTTTATAGTTCCATAAACACACTATATTAGAAACTATTGTTAAATGAGTACTCAACCAGAAGATGATCTTGATACCAACCTCCTTGAATTTTATTGTGAAATATTTAGAATAAAATCCATTATCTAAATATTCTATTTATATTAGCCATTAGTATAAGGATAATAATTAAAGATAAAAGTTATCTCTGTATCCAATTAATATTGATAACTTATCCAAAATATTGATTTGAATATTGGATAGTGATAAGATACTATTTATTATAGAACTCCATGAAACCTTATCGCTTCCTTTATATATATAATAGAAAGATGATTTGGTGAAATATACTCTATAATGGAAATGATGTGTGATTACTTTATATTATTGTAAACCACTACCAAGAAAATATTTACTAGATTATACTTTTTGGTATAAAATTTAATAAATCCATAGTTATGTTCTTCCATTTACATATGGGTATGGGTAATGGTTGCATCATCCCCTTAGACTTATAACATTCATCCATAAATTTCTAGTATACTAAGAATCATGACATATAATTCTCCATCATCTAGATAAATTTTTATTAACATAAATTCTCATTTATATTTTTAAACATATTTCTACTTCACATATTAATAGAGAAGGATCAGGTATGCACATTATTGAAAAGATCATTATTTAATTATAGTATTTTATGGATACATATTAATATATTGAATTATAAAATTCCATCCCTATCAATTTTTAAATATAAATTATTCCATAAACTATTATTTAGGCACATATTCTTTGTTCCAACTATTTAATCTTAAATTAGAGGGGCAATTTAACAATAATTTTATAAACAAAGGGTTTTATCCCTTAAATTATGATTTCAATATCAATCCATTGAAAATACATGAATATTATGAATTTTATAAACATAATGAAGGATAAGGTATCATGATTCTATCCACATAGAGCATTATCTACCTATTTACCCTTAATTTTTGGGTAATTGATTGAGAAATCATATTGATGTATTATTTATTACCATCACCTCTAGATCAGGTTTAAGTTATAAAATACAAATATATAATTTATGCTTCTATGATCTATCATATATACAATACTCATCACCATCAAGATAATATATTGAAATTTATAAATTTAAAATTGATGATTCTAAAACAAGATCATGCATTGAGTAATTTCAATAATGGTTCAATAATTAACATGAGGAATTAGCCATCAACTTTTTATTTTATAGGAAGACACATCCAAAAACATTTTATGATTAATAGTTATTTATAAAAAACCCTTATCAGCTAAATAATATTGTGAGTATATGTGTAGTGAATAAATTCTTCATAAGCTCTTTGTATTTTTCTTCACATTTTTTAAAGTAGAGAAAATTTATCCCCTTCCATTAAAACTTTTTTAGAGGATTTTAATATTGTGAGAAATTTATCAAAAAAATTCAATATTATCAATCAAATATAATAAATATATAGATCTATGATATAGATATTTTTTTATTACATTCATTAATAAAAATAGTATTTAAAGGATCCACTAATATTATATCACTTATTATTATGTAACTTAGGAAAGAATATTTTTTAACCAAAATTCACTCTTATTGAACATCGTATACGATTACTTATTTTGTATAGCCATTGGAGCAATAGTAAAATATTTTTCCATTCTGTTAGAATATATGATAATATGATAAATGAAGACTATAATATTTTTTACGGAAATATCAAGTTTATATATTCATAAAATCCTTTAAGATATCAGGGGAAATTATAAGTCTAAATGGAATCATAATGAATTTTTAGTGATAATATCTTAAACAGAAGGGTGGATTTGGTATATCTTCCTTCTTCACCCTTAGTTGATGATATCCTAATTGAAGATCAATTTTTTTGAAGTATTTTACCTTTTTATGATGATAAAAAAATGATCAACACTAGGTAATGGATGCATGTTGATGATTGTTATATTATTACATTCATGATAATCCATTCAAACATGAATTGATCAACCCTTAATCTTAACAAATACAATTGAGGTACCCAATGGTGAGGAACTTGGGCATATAAAACCCTTCTTTGAGTTATTCTAAAATTTATTATTAAATTACTAAAAATAAATGTGTGAAATTTTATAAGGAATATTCTATATATATATTTTTATGAGAACAATTTCAATTAAAAACTAAACCTTTTATTACGAGGGAATGTTTTATAACTCTAAAATAAATAAATTGACATATTCAAAAATAATTTACATATGTTAATTTCTGAGTTTCCCCCTAATAATTTCATTTATATAACCTTTACTATTTGGTATTGTTTCCCAGATCAAGAAATTTTATTCAATGGATGTTTATAATCATCAATGCATTTATATTTTATCATGTGTTGATTTGTGATATGTAATGAAATTTACCTATAAAAAACAAGATAATGATATATCTACAATATCATTCAAAATTCTACTAGGTGAATAATAAGTAGATTTCTTGGAAGGTTTTACCACAAATCACAATAAGTGAAGAGTTATATACTTTTGACACAATCATTGTACTACTAAGTGTTTTATATAATAATTTAATATTAATTTTTTTATGAGGTATATTAGTATTCAAAAAATTTCAATATAGGATATAATGTGAATAAATATAATCTAATAAAAAATTTAAAAGTGAAAAAATAGATAATAAGTTTACATGTATACATTTTATTATGGCTATAATCATTTAAAAACCAAATGTTAAGTATAAGTTAAAAACAATAATATCCATAGTAATTAGTCATGTGATAATGAAAATCAATCCTGATATGTACTAAACTATGACACCATAATATAAATATTTTCGTTCAACCAATATAACTTTTTGTAATACCCTTATTACTAAATCTTGGTTTAAAAAATTTTTTATGAGTTTTTTATTTTTATTATTCATAATATAATCCCTAAAAATAACTAAGTACCACTATAATATCACATGGGACCATTAAACTACAAGATATATATGTAATAATACATTTTACATTAAGATCCATTATGCCTCATAATAAATTAGACCTAATAACCTTAAGGTTTAATGTCTTTAATGATTTCAGACATACACATATTTTTCCACAACATTATGGACATTTTTCAATAATTTCACTACACATGACCCCCTTATAATCTTATAAAATGTAATATAGTTCTTCATAAACTATGTAATGGAAAATAAGAATGTATTATGTCAAACACTCATTAAGGGGGGAAATATGTGAGATATAAATATAGGATCACAAGTGCTCATAAGATTAACATGAGGATATGAAACCATTATAAATTTATATAAATACCATATAAGGGAAATCATAAATAGTGAAACCTGATTCAAAAACATGAATATATAATATGGATTTTATAATAACAAGTAACTGTAACACAAGAATGTAGAAACATGAGACATTAATCATGTACCATAAAACACAAAATTTAAATGTTGTGTAAATATAAAATTAGAAAATCAAAACATATATTAATGTTAACCATAAATACCATCACACCTTTATTTTGAAATTTTAAAATTTATTATTATAATGTAAATTTCTATTCCAAAAATAGGAATTTTAAAAATTCTTAGGGATGCGTCGTTTAGTTCATGATCATTGGGGCTATGAAAAGTTCTCTTTAATATCACTTTTATATCTTTATATTTCACTTTTCATATGTTTAATTCTCATGAAATATTATAATTTACCATTTTACCATTATAAGATTAATTTTTAAGTGTTGAATATATTCATACAATTAATAAATGAAAAACTCAATGTGTAATTGGTGTTTTTTTATAAAATATATGTGTTCTAATTTGAATATGTATTTTTAGATAAACATACAATTATATAGATATTATTTGTTATATTTCAATGAAAAATAAAAATAATTTTATGTGTTATGAATTTAGGGTTGTAAATATGGGGTCACAATGTGTATTAAGTGTTTTCATGAGTATTCTAGATAATTTTTTAATTATCATAGTTATTATATTATTATTACTTTTTATAATAATATAAATTAAAGTATGGGAGAATACCTCCTCCCTCATCTGGTCTAACACATGCATGGGGTAAACTGGGTAAGATCTCCCCATCATACCTAGGGATCTCCTACTTCATTCTTATTCATTATTTTCTAAGGTGTGTTTTATCCCCATTTTCTCATTTTCTTACCCTATTTCATGTATAACCTTCCTCTTTGGGAAACTTAAATGGGGAGTCTACCCAATATAGTGGGAGAATACTTTTTTCGTTTGTTCCCCTCCATGTGAAATGTGCCAGTTTCATCTTATGGATCATTATTAAGTTAGTTAACTTAAAAAGACCAACAATATTATCTAATTATTATATATTTGAATTCATAATAAATATTTAATTATTTCTTAGGTTTATATTATTTTATTATATGGATAATTCCAATGGAAATTATTAAAGTTTACTAAAGAGGTAAGTGAACCTATTTTGATTCCTTTACAATTAGAAAAATGGGTGAATAAGAAATTTTAAATAGTTTTTAAGTAATACTAAATTTATATTGGAGGTTTTGATAATATGTTTTAAATATTGAATCTTTAATTAATTTCAAATGTGCATAAATGGTTAAAAAAATATTATCTAGAAATGATGCCGATAATGTGTTCGATGAAATAACTATCCTACGTTTCATAGTTTAAAATGGATTAATTTACATGGGGATGTTGATATGGAATTAAATTGATTTTAAAATTGATACTTGATGTTTATTTCTAGGGTTTGAGTGATTATTAAGCTATTAACTAATTTGATTTCTAATTTAACTGTGACTTTTTGAGAGCTTCATTGGTAACTTCATTTAGTCCTTGGGAAGCTCCCTTGTGGGGGTGTTATTATATAATGAAATGGTTATTAATTGGACATTATGCTCCCTTAGACTTCTATATTTGGTATGTGATAATTCCTTATTTGGATAAATATTTGGGACTTGGAACTTCCCTAAATTTTTCAGTGGGTTGCCATTCTGCTCCATTGGGAACATAATTCTTGTAATATTATGATATATTAATCACCGAGTTGGAAAGTAACACCTTTAGGAAACTTAATTAATTTTATATTATAATGATTTCCAGGACCTAGGATCCCTAACCACAATAGATTGGTACCTATACATGATGATATACTTTATCGATGCTTTCTTATTATTGTTCTCATTTCATAAACACATTCATTTCATTTATCTTATTGATTATTAACTCGTAATATTATAGGTGATAACAAATATGCTTTTTTCATAAAGAAAAATTATTGCACTTTTATTCATTTATTTCAAGCTATCATGAATTAGATTAATTTTTAAATGATTTGAAAATGTTTATTGGTGAAATTTTATTATATATTTTAAGATCAAACCCTATACAATGCATTAAGTATTTGTTGAAAATATTATATAGATATATATTTTTAGTACTTAATAACAATTATTACTTAAATACGCATTGGACCATTTTCTTGGTAGAAGTGAAACAGAGGTTATGAAATGCAATATGGTTTGTTTTCCATGAAGAGTTTGTAGTGTCTTACTATTCAATGATATATATATATATTGTAACTTTTTTATTAGTAATATAGTCCTTATAACCAAATATTTTCCTCAATTTGACTAATTTTTATTTAATATTATGTATTATTATACGTCAATTTCATTTATTCATTATGAAATTTATTAGATAATTGTTCCCATTAGTGATAGTTGAACCACATGGAACTTATTGCGATCCTATTCTGATCAAAAATGAAACTTAAGACTTTTTTGAGGTAAGATTCGGTACTAGGAAGTGGTGGAACAGTTTGGTTTATGAATAAAGTTTATTTGAGAAGGTATGGGTAGGTGGGATAACATTATGTGATAACTGGATATTGAAAAAATTATATGTAATCCATAAATATGCATGATTACTCTATTTATGGTGAAATATTATGTTTCTTGAGGAGTCAACGATTGAGTGAAGTCCTTAAAACCTTTATCAGGTTGAGTTATATATTTTTTATGGTGATGTGTCCTAAATTTTTAAGTTCATGTAATGTTATATTATTTATTAATTTATATCAATAAACATGAATTATTTTGATTGACTGGATGACCCTAATAAAAAACTTTGTTCTACCCAAATGGTTATTTACGGTAATTTGATCGACTAAGTATTTATTAAAAAATTCAGAGTGCATTAATATGTTTTAGTTAGCTTTTTAAATATAAATATGGTGACTTTTTATGCATGAATGTTCAAATCATGATTGCAATTCGTAGTACTCGTAATATCATAATTTTCACATTTTCACCACAAAATCACCCTTTTTAGAATATTACATAATATAACCATACGATATTATTTATATGTTCATTAAAAAATTGAAATAAATTTTTTCAAACTAATTCTACAAATAGTATAATTCAACTTTTCAATAAGTATCCATATTTATTGCAATTTAGAGATTTTATAAAAAAAACAAAAATTCTAACCATCATATGAACTACTTTGGGTTTCATTAAAACATATTATCATTTAAAAATATTTTTATAATATTATGAAATTAATTATATTTAAAACTTCTACATTTATAAAAAAACATATTGCTAACAGAATATATTTTTTGTATATAGTAATGTAATTCTAGTTATATTAAAAAATAATCGTATTTGTCACTTACATGAATCCAATTGACAAATAATAATAACGAAAAACTATTTTATTGACTTATGGGAATAATTCATATCAAACATATTGTCTAATAATTAAAAATAGACCATATTTTCCTAAAAATACCCCATTATTCTAACTTCATCAAACACTACTTCACTTATAGTGATTATTACAAATACTTCTATAATGTCAATCATTTTCCTAATAATTCATTTTATTTTTTTTGATTATCATTAAATGGGATATCATACTAAGTAAATTCAAGCCTATAGAATTTTTTTAGTGAATGTTTTATTATTCCAAGTGTATATCACTTTACTATTCCTACCTGTACTAGTCCATATTTACACGTGATGTGTAAATAAATGAAAAGGTATTTCTAAATTATTATACTGTAAAATAGTCATCATAAAACAAGATGTAAATCTATTAAATAGAATAAATTAATTTTCAATCCATTTCTTTCTAACCCCCTAATGAAATTGATTTCTCATATTTCTACTCATTGAACACAAATTACTAAACCCGAATTTTCACTTAATTGTTACCTTTATAAAGGAAAAATTATGAATATCTATGATCTAATAATATTATGTGGACATAAAATTTCCACTTATCTTAGTCCATTAAAGAAAATTATAATACATCTAAGGATCTATACTCAAATATTTTGAATCCTAATTCCAAAAAAATAATGAAACTCTTCATTGACACAAACTATGAAATCCATTATCTTTATTACAAATTATTTCATGATTTATTATATAAAATCACACTTTGTAAAACCTAGTATATAATGAGGCAATATGTCTTTGGGAAATTAGGTACAGTGAAAATAAAAATGAACATGGCTACAAAAACATTAAGTAAAAACACCACAACATGCTTTCAAAATCTATCAAACTTATAAAATAGGATAGGATAACCCGAGGACTTACCTAAAAATGAGTGAGTTATAAATCCCATTAAGGGAATAATCAAAACATAACATGATGAAGGTAATACAAGTGATTCAATGGGAATATCATTGCCACATAAAATGGGTGATAATAATAAACATGAACATATATGCATGATATATGATTATAACATGAAAGAAACCTAGGAACATGGAAACAACATGAATCATGACATCATAAACATATGTTGTAACACCCATCGCTTTTATGAATTATTTTGGAATAAATTATATTTCATTGATATCTTATGTTACAAGCTACAACAACTTTTTATGAACCACAAAAAAAATTAATATTACTATAAAAAAATAGTTATTACATATCCCTTAAATGTGGAATATTTAATAGTAACAAAAAAAATTAATTATTAATTATAATGGATTTATATAAAAAAAATATTGATAAAGAATACACAATTTTTTATAATGCCTTTATAAGCTTCCCAAATAACATTTAAAAAAATATTTCTTTTTGTGGAAAAACAACAAACATAATTTCATAAAATTTAATAAATTGTTTTGGATAAAATAAAATTTGTTTATCAAATAAACATTTCAACGTTAACTTATAGTGAATTTATAAGATTTTTATGAATAGTTGAATTTTTCGATGGATAGTGAAACATACTAGGTTCTATTGAAAGTTTCATTTTTTTAAAATAATTTATCTTTTCTAATTGATTTTACAATAAAATTATTTAAATTATATATATAAAAATCATATTTATTTCATTGAATTCGTTTTCATATTGAAATTTTATATAAAAACTTTTAAAATTTTGAACATTTTCTCTTTGTAAAAATATCCCTTCATTGTGTTTGTTGGTTTAATTTTAAATAAAATTGTGTAAATTATGTGAAAGTAATTTTTAATAATGGATTACATATCTGGAATTAGAATAATTTATATTATCTAATAAGAAAAACTTATTTTTTACAAGAATTAATAGTAAAAACAGATAATTGTTTTTACTACTTTTATGTTTAAAATGGGTTTACCAGGGGTTAAACAAAAACAATATTGCTTAAAAATGAATAAAACATGTAAAAACCAAATTTCAACGTAATATGTATAATTTATAACTTATAATGCTCTATAATGGTCTATTTATAATTCTTTTTTCATGTACAAAATGTGTTTACACCATTTTCATTTGAAAAATTAAAAATGTGCTACTCACCTCACTTATAAAAGGCCACTCATTATCCTCCACATTTAACAACTTAATAACCATTTAGACCTTCCAGGACCTCCAAAAATACCTTAATTAGTTCCATAAAATCATCATAGAGGCCTTATTTTGTTCCTAATATCACCCTAAGATGGATTTTGGTGCAAACCAAAGTAATGTTTTCTTAGAAGAGGTGACATCCCTAACTAAGCATTTTATCTTTTTTCTTCCTCCACATTATTAAATTATATTAAAACATTATGATATAATAACACATGTAACATATATATAATAAGATATTTTTATTTTATTTTCATTACTTATATCCATATCCTCTTCCATCAAATGGGATACAAAATCATCATTCATGTGTATGATAATCTACTGCCTTGTGAACCGATATTATTCATTTTCCATAAGAACGTCTCATGATGAGATATAATGATGGATTAAATATTTAAATATAACATATATAAATATATTTTATTATTATTAATTTGTAATTATTATATCACATACACCTTGTTACATTACATTCATTGAGAATACGACAACATCACTTGTGTGTAGGGTAGATTACCACCTAACCAAGTGATGTCATTCGTTTACACTTTACATGGATGGTAATATGGATGGGTTTAATGAAAATAACATATATAAATGAAATAAAAATAATTTTGTGATGTTAATTTAATATTTAATTTTCTTTCATTCAATACTTTATGAAAATGGGAATAGATTTCATGTGTACATATGGCCTACTATCTCGAAGAACAAGGTATTTAATTTTCTATCTCTAAATTTTATGGAATACTATAAATAATTATCTAGTGAATATATATATATAATATATATAATTATAGTAATTATGGATATTATGGAACTAAGATCAAAGTATAAGGACTGAAAAAATAAAAAATGAAAACATAAATGAAAAACAAAGTGGTTACTGCTCAAAACGCGACTTTAACATGGAATTGTTAATAAAAGGGTAATAAAAGGTCCGAATTACATCATATTTGGTATTTTATATCTAAGTATAGTTTTTGTATATTTATAATATAATTATGTTTATTATATATGAGAATTTAATGCATATGAGATAATTCAAGACTTAAGGTAGGAGATTTTTTCCTTAATTTTTCTTCTTTGGGACATACACTACATTATGAACATATATGATATTAAAATATGTATACACTAACCATTTGATATGTAATATCATTAATTTATTAATTATCATGATATTATATATCAATTTGAATTTTATTCTATCATGGGAATTATGAATTATGTTATCAAATATTTAAGGGTTTTATGTTACGACCTCATCATTTATTAGGATTGTTTTTTATTTTACATCCAATTATAAAATATTATGATATATATCCCATGTAACTCATGAAATTTATTATCCTATGGTTATTTAATGAGAATTTATATTTTTCCATTCATTTTCCCCTCTTTATGTACTTAATAATTAGAAATAATATTTTTAAGAAAAATAATCTTCATTTTTCTCTTTGTTCCAAAACTCATTTTCTTAGATAAACATGTTTTCAAAAAAAAATTAAATACTTCTTTAATGTTATAAAAATTATTTTCTAAATATAATTTTACCCATTATTTCCTTCATAAAAATTCTTTGAAATAAATCATCACAATGTATTCCAAACAAGGCCCAATTTTCTTTTTCTAAAAATTTGAAATGAATATTTATTTTAACATGCTTGGAATGAAAAATATTTCCCAAGGACATGAGCATTATTTTATTTTTAGATTATTTTATATGTTTTCAATTAAATTTCAAAGAAAATTATATCCAAAATATTTTATGAATTATTTGTTTTTAAATTGTGATTTTCAAAGAAAAGATCTTTTCATCGAGAAACATTCTAATTGAATATTTATTCAAAATAATTTTCCATTCAAGGTGAAATCATTTGATGTTATATAATATTTACTAGGGGTATGATCCAATGAAAAAATATTTATTTATTCCCTAGATGGTCTGTTTTTATGAAGAAAATATATATAAGAAACCCCTTTCTCTTCTATTGGTTATGCCATGATAAAATGATTATGAAACCTGCTTGTTTCTCCACGAGTTATAATTTGATGATGTGATGAAATGATTATGAAACATGTTTATTTCTCATATGTTATATTATATTTAAATTCACTATCGTAGTCTTCTTTTGAGGTATGATTGTATTTAAATTTTGGTTCTAATCCATTTAATTTGGGATAGTGTAAATTTTTTCGAGTTAATGTGAAGGATTGGAGGAATCCGGGGGGTGTGGGATATAAAATAATGAAAAAATGGCCAACCAATTTGGTATTCATGGTTAGATCATTATTAGATGTAACTGTACATCCTGACAGTGCTCTCCTGGCGGAGGCCGATCACACATGGTGAAACTATTCAAGGGGGAAGGGGAAACCGTATAGGCATGGATAGAGCCATCCAACACGACTACCACATGGTTTGTTAGACCATGCAGGCTTACCCAAAAGTTGTTTGACCTGGACCAATCTTGGATAAAGGGTGGTGAACGATGGGAGTATGGTTTGGCCAACTATATATCCAAACCATACGACCCAGTAAAAATTATAAAATTTACCTTTTTTCATCCTTCAGATTTATGAGACCATACCTAGATTTATTCCTCACTTCCCATATAGTAGCCAAGGGTGATGAGGGTTTCCTAATAAACATCTCAATAACTAATATCCTTTGTTTCTAGGCCATTTCAAGTGTCATTGGGTATAGATCAAAGCTCTATATGATTCTAGGTAGAGTATTAGAGGGGTGTTTGTGTTCAAGTCAAAGGCCAAGTTTGACCTAGAAGTTTATTACGGAATAGATGTAGGTGGTCTACAATTTATATTCTATTGTCTTGAAAATTATTTATGTGTATATCATTGTGAATTAATTCCATTGTGTTTTACATTTGGTTTTACTTGGTAGAAATGGTAAATTGATTGTGTAAATGATTAATTGAACCCCTCATGGTCCTTATGGAATGTGTCGAGGTTGATTTGACCAGGTTATGGGCCACCCATGGGGTGTACCGATCCGTGAACATGGAAAATTGAATTGTTATGTATATAATCGAATTGTATTGAAATACATATGATGATAAATGTGTTGAAATGTTAGTTTGGGTTATTAAAAGAAACTAATAGTAATTGTGTCAAGTTGTTTGCATGACATAAGGGGTTGTTAAATATAATTTTAACTGGTTAAATGAGTTATAGAATGTGAAGTTTAATATTGTTGATTGAATATGGCATGAAAATGATAAATGGGATAATTGGGTTGAGGGATGTAAATGAGAATTTTGTAAATGAGTTAAGGCATGATGATGACTTGTGTGTTGAGTTAACTATAGTTCCAAATGACGAATGAGTTAAGTTGTAGTTGTTTATGTTTGTAAAATGTGTTATGGTTGAAGAAGAATGTGAACATGACTTGGTAGTATGTGGGGTATTTACTTGAGGTTCTATTACTAAGGTTCAGGATAGACCGGGGCTCTAAAATACACCTTTCTAATTCATGGTATAGGGAGTTGGCCAAATGCTCCATGCCCATAACAGTTTTATTTATTAACACTACCAAAAATGAGGCTACAAGCTACGTTTTATGTACTTTTTTGTGAAATGTTTTCCTAGTGAGATATGGAACATGAATTTTTTCCTTATACATAGTTGTTGATTGGCATATGCCTGATTATATTTGATAAAAAGTCTTTACCAAAGGAAGAAATGATGAAAGTGGATAAAGAAATCCTTGATAACTAATGGTATCTTGTTTTTCTCTTATTTACATTATTATTTATTTTGTACCTACAAACATTATCTATTTAGGATAGATATTTTTAGACACCGTTTGTGGTGGATTAATGGGTTGTATTCAGACCCTACTCGGGATTCCATTTGTTAACTAAGAAGACTTCCTGGTTGTTGGTTAAGACCTAGGGTAGGGGCCCTATTATGGATGGTTTAATTGGGATAGGGATGTGTGTGGATGAGGGAACCTGAATTTATGTTGAGATCCGTTTTGGGATTCTTCAGTTGTCTTTATTTCAAGGTTTCCTTTACACTTGTAATTATACAACATGACATGAAAAGATATATATATTGTTTGGTTGTAGTCTTGTACTCAATTTTGGGAAATGGAATAGTGATACATGTTTATTGTTTACTTTTTTTATTTATTCCATATTTTATCTGTAGTGTCTTACTCTGATAAAGAGGGTATTGTCTGGATATGAGTTCCATCAAACCCTCTCTGCTAGTCGATAGCCTATGGAATTTGTGGAGGCATACTTGAGGTCATGTGGGGAACCATCTCGGGGTACCAGTTATAGTGGCTATCAGGTTGGGGACAATACAAAGTGTTACAAGAGAAGTTTTGTTTCTATTAATTATTTTAATTGGGAATGGTAAATAGGATACTAGTTTGTCTTAGGCCTTTGAAATGAGATCGTACATGGGAGTAGCTAACCCATTTATGAGAGAAAACCCAATTACCTAGTGTGGGATGTTGTTCTTAACATTTTTTCTTAAAATGTGATGATCTTTCTATATTTGGTGGTTCACTTGCTATGTGATGTGACTGCTTCATGGTATGTTCTTGGGGAAACAATTTCATGAGAAAGACATTTTGAATGTGAGGGATGAAATTAATTTCATGTTCTATGAAATTTATTGGAGATGATGTCTAATCAATACGATCAAAATGCGTAAATGAAAAATAACATGAAAGAATGATTAAAAAATAGTCTTTAATGAAGATTTTTAAATGGTTTAGAACCATGTTGTGACAAGTGGGAATGATTTAAAAGTTCCTATATGAGAAAGGTTTTTTTTGTTAAATTGAAATGATTAAAAGGGTGTCTAGTAAAATGGTTAGTCTATATATTTTGATTTGACCCGTGTTGACTATGAACTGTGGTAGGGATATTTGAGGCTATTGTTGGAGGTGTTATTATGGTCGTTGGGATAGTGTTTATATAATGGGTTGTTTAATAATGATAGTGTCAAATTCTTCCATATGTGGTTTACTTCAGTCGATCATTATTTGATGGGTCTATGGATAATGATGTTTTGAAATATGAATTCATATAAAGTAGGGACTTTTGAAACATTGGGTAAATGAAATGTTTAAAATGTGAATTCTTAATTTTCAAAATGGAGAAGTTAATTATAGAAGGATGTCTAATTATGGGAATTTTAGAGGACGTAGTAGAGATTATTTCATTTTTTATATCTAGAGTTTTATATGGGTGGTTTGGACAGTGTGTGTTCCCTAGTTTAAGACCATGTATTGTTTTTATAAGGCCTTCTTGGTTTTTTATGTGTCGTTAGAGAGATATTCTTATTGTACCCTCAGTTGGGCTATGTCCTTTGGGCTGTGAGACGTTGGTTGGAAATGTGACTGTAGAAACCCTTGTGGGTCAGAATCATGTGGGTGTGTATGGTAGATACTAATGATTGTAACTAGGTTTTGTGGCCTTTTTGTGATGGGGCCATGTGATTTGTGTTTTGGACCTCAGATAACGTGTTTGAATTTTAGGTTCAATGTATGTGTATTAGTATATTTGGGGTGAAACCTATAAGAAATGGTCAGTTTGGTGTTCTAGGATCAGTGTGTATCAGAAAAAGGTTACGATTTACACATGCAGGCATTAATTTGTTTGTGGTTAGATATATATGAATTATAGGGAGATCCAATGGCCATTGTTTTCATGAAATCAGTTTAGGGTTTAGTATGATTGACTTTTATGGGCGAACCATGGGAGGGGTCAGATGGATTTTCAGTGCTTCTGAGTGCACATGGCACATATAGACGTTTTGGATTCATCAATGGAACACTGAGAGAGTGTTTCCTAATGCACGTTTGGCCTAGAGGGCTAGGCGGGAAGGTCAATGTTTTTTTTAGAGAGACAAATTGATTTTTGGTTATGCATCTATGTTATTTAGATATCGAAAGTAACCTTGAGGTAGTTTATCCCAATGTTAAAGGTTAGTTGGAATATAAAGAATGGGTGGGTGATTTTTAGATTCAATTGATGAACGATTGTTGCCAATGAATTTTTGGTAAAAGTGCATGTTTATGTCATGGCTTCCTTCTCAGGGAAGCACCTGAGTACTTTATCATTAGACATAGGTTTGGTTTCAAAGGACAGAACCATTTAGGTTTCTGGATCAGTTATTTTAGAAATGTTTAATGTGGAGACAAAGGTTTATTCTATAAGGGAATGATTATTAAAGATATGACACCTGAGTAAAGGGGTGATGACAAGGTTGGGCTTGACTATGTAGAAGGTTGGGTTGGAGAGAAGGGAACATTGATGATTCCTTAAATCTGAATAGATTGATGGACCATGAGACTTGGTAGGCTGTGTAAATGGATTTTGGGCATGGTGATGTATGAGTCATGAAGTATATAGTTAGGTTTAGTGAGTGTTAATAGGAAGATGTGTGACCTTGAGGGATCTATTTAAGATCAGGTGTTGGGAATTCATTTGGGAGACATGATGTTGTTGGGATATTTGAATGGGCTGTTCGGATTTATGTGCAAGTTGTTTTTAATAAAATCAAAGTGGACAAGTGTAAAACCCTGAGTTTTTGTGACATTTATTTTAAAATAAATTTATTTTTCTTTGATGTATTATGTTACACAATACAAAAATTTAATATTTCATTATACACTACAATATGTTAATCTTGAGATACACACAATACTATGATGGCTTGTGGTATACACAATGTTGAGTTTCTCTGAAACATCATTTTATTATTATAATTATTTAAACAAGATAGTTATAACATGGTTATTAAAATAAGAAATATGAATAGTAATAGATTATTATTAAATATTATTTATAAATTTGTACATAAATATATCATATTGACAATAAAACATGTATTTTTTTTTAAAATTATTTATATGTTTGAAAATACTATTTTCTCAAATGAATTGATTTTTATATACTATTATGAACAATAATATATTTAATTTTAAACACTTAAAGAAATTTAATTTGATATAATAAAAATAATTTTTGAATTCATAATTCTAAAATTATCTTATGCTGAATTTTACATATTTTTTCTAAAAAACACATTTTTTGATGAATAATGGAAAATATTGAATTTTAATTCATAACAACCTTTTCCATATAACTAATATATATAGTTAAATTATATTTTAATATGTTTTTAAAGTGTAATTAGATTAATCTTATAAAAATTAATCTAATTTAAGTAATTGGAACCAATTTCTCATTGACATTGGATATCAAAGCATTTCAAAATTTTAAACATTTTTCTTAAAAAACCTTTGCCGCAACATGCCAATGAGATATATTTTAAATTTATTTCTACTGATTCTATGGTTGGAATTTTAAATTTCCTCTACATATTTTTAATAAGAATAAATTATAATTTATAATAAGTTAATTTCTTTTTTCAACCAAGAAAATTAATAAAACCGATTAAAATTAATTACAATTATTAAGAGAAAAATTTAGCATAACAAAATACTAAACCTTAAACTTAAGGGAAAAAATAACCTATAAACTTGTCCAAAATACATTTTATGTTAATATTTAGTCCAATAACCCTCTTGGATAAAATTTAACTATTATTGAGCCACATTATTTATGGGATACCTCTCAACTGTGTTTACCTTTTTATATTTATAAGAATGCTACTACTCCTCCCCTATAAAAGGGAACTCAACCCCTCACTCACATACACATACCAATACACATTGGATAGTAAAAATATTGGATAATTATCATTCAAAAATATCTCTATTAAACCAATATTCTTTTATTTTGAATAAATCAAACCAAGGAATCCGTTTAGTGATAAACAAGAGGAGTTATCCAAAGAAGAGGTAACATCCTTCCTCAAGATCCTTTGTTTTATTTTCATTATACACCACCTCCTATAGTATTATTCCATGATTATATGATAACATAAATATCCTAAATATACTGATATTTTTTTATAAGTTTTATAACTAAACTTACACACACTTTTATCTAATGGGTAACAAACTTACTATTCTTGTGTATTGTGAACTACCGCCTCACGAGACGATGTTGTTCATTTTTCCTCTACCACCTCAAGTGGTTCATTAATGACATATGTAGCATTATATATGTCCTTTGGTTAAATATTAGTTTTTTAGGAGTATTATATCATTTAATAAAATATTTTTTTTTTAAAAACTCATTTATGTGAATTTAACAGTATTTAGTATTTTGTTTTTGTGAAAGTCATTACAATACGATTTATTCAAAAATAAATAAATTTAATCAACCAGAAAATTTCATATTCAACTATAAAATTCGTGTATGGAATCAAAAGATTTAGTTTACATTTATTTTAATATTTATAACATCAATTATTTTAATCTTTCATTAATAAGGTAATTACTGTATCATAATTGTGTCATAAATAAATTTAATTATTTAATGTTTAAAAATTAGAAATAAAATACCATGAAAAATGAAATCATTTTATATTTGTAATTATTATTTATATGTTAATTTATATTATGTATAATCCTATACTAAAAATGGTTTAGTTATAAAAATTTCAATTTAACACTTTTAACTCTTCTCTAAATAAAATATAATAATTTTTTTAATCTAATCCAGGTGGATAAAAAAGAATCATATATTTTTCAAAAGGTTTATTTTGGTCGAAATAAACTTATCCATTCGAACTAGAACATGTGTTTGGGTAATTATAATGTCATTTTTAACTTTAATTACCCTATTTATATTCAACCGTTGTAAATAAAATTCAAAAGTTACTATTCAAAAAAATTACATTCATCCTATTCAACCAAATATTAATTACTGATGTTAACTGTGTATCTCAGATTTTTGAAATTCAATTCACAGAAGCGGTAAATTTACGTTTTATGAAAATTTGCAAATTTGCCTAGAAGGTGGGTAAATAATGGTAAAAAGTTCAATAAAATTTTATATATCTAATCATATTATAAAATTACTCCAATGAATTATATTAGACAAATATAGGTATTATTTATCTATTTTGACGTTAAAATAAATTTAAATTAAAAATAATTATTTATATAAAAAGTTGGTTTTAAACAATAACATAGTGTTTTTCACTATTCATCAAAAATTGTAAGTTTTCAAAAAAATACCAAAAATTAACTCTAAGGTAATTTTGGTATTCCAAATCCAAAAATGAAGTCCATTTTGAAAAATAAAATTTATAAAATTTCAAATTGCGGTTATTACTATTCAGAACTGTTTTTTAGACTGCTAGTTTGATTGGTCGTGGTGTGAAGAACTCGATGTTGTGTACAATGCTAGCTATTTCATTATTCAAAGAGAAGCATAATATGGAAACTTGGGGTGTTACATTGTTCCCTCCTTAAAAATAATTTCATCCTAGAAATTTAGATAATATTACTGCATAAAAAGATTCAGGTGGTTCTTCATCATAAGTTCCTCAGGTTCCCACATTGCCCCTTCCATTTTATGGTTTCTCCAAATAAATTTTACCAGACGAGTTTTCTTATTTCTCAACACTTGTTCTATAGTATCAAGAATCATAATAGAATCTTTACAATAAGACAGACCAGGTTCAATTTCTAATTCTTCATAGGTAAGTACATGTGTTGCGTTAGTCATGTATTTTCTCAATAGTGATACGTGGAACACATCATGTACTTTGGAGAGACCTGGCAGCATTTCCATACGGTAAGTTACAACTCTAATTCGTTATAGAATTTCGAAAGTTCCGATGTACCTTGGACTTAATTTACCCTTCTTAACAGCAACATTGTACACCCTTTTAACACACTCATTTCCCTTAGCCTATTCTTACATGCCAATCCTAATATAATTCTTCTCATCCTGGTAAAAATAAAACATAAGAAAGGGGTGAGATTAGATTCTTAGTAAGGATAAAAATATACCAGAAACTATCATAAATACGCATTAACATTTAAGGAAATGTATAAGACTAAATCACAAGCCTTTTAAACTTAAATTTTTTTCATAATATGGAAATGATAATTCAGATAATTACATTTACTTATTCACCTAGATATTCTACTAGTCGAATAATCACATGAAATATCAACAGCTAATTTCCTAATTATGGAATGCATAATTACAGACATCATAACCACATAGTCAAGGCCTTGTTCCAAGACTAAAAATAATATTTTTTTTTCAAGGACTTGTTTCAAGACACTACTTTGTCTCATGAGACCTACTGATGCATCGAGGGGCTATAGTGGGCCCCGCCCATCACTTACTACATCTAGTGCATTCCTCATATGAAAAGGATGAATCATAACATAAACATTCATATTAAAAACATCATACAAAATGTTAATAATTTATCTACAAGCAATGAATGGTATAAAAATATCACATCCACTATATAACATATCACAAAACCTTCAATACAATATGTAAGATTGTATCATAATAAATCAACTTCAAACAAGAGTAAAATATAACAAAGGATATTGATATAGATGAAATCAATAAAAACAACTATTTGAGTGAAATACCTCTTTATACTTTGAAATAATTTAAAAGTAAAGAAAAAAATTATTTTGAAAATATTCATATAATTGTGTAATGGAATCTTCGAAGGTTTATAATGAAGGAAAATAGCCACTCCCACTGTATAAGTTAAAAAAACATTTGTTCCTTAATTTTTTGAAAAGGTCATAAAGTACCATGTTTGGAAAATGACAGAAATATTCCTTTCAAAAAAATTTATAAAATGTCAGGAAAGGGTATAATTGACTTTAACGCATAGTCTAAAAAATATTAATTTTTTTGAAATACATTTTTATGAAACATGGGTGTGGATGATAAAGAGGTCTTAGTAGATACTTACTTATAAACAACCTCAGATAAATAATGAGATTCTAAAATTAACCCTTACCTTGTAATTTTCCTTAGTCGAGGGTAATTTAACCACCTGTATAGTGGTTAAATAATTGTTATTAAATTATACAAGAACCACATACATAAATATGATTTCATATATGATCCTCCAATATTTTTTGTTAATAATATTTTAGTAGTATAATTGCTTCGAGTGTTAACTGATTCATTTTACTCTATAAATTTTGTTACGTAAGTCATGTTTGTTATGGATAGGATGTATTTTATTAATATCCATAAAGATATTAAGTCCCTAAAATTTATTTAGTCATTAAATGAAAATTATTCTTGAATGTATATGATGGGGAATGAAATCTCATCGTGTCGTGGAGACGGTAAGCCGTACCGACGCACGAGCGACAATATTGTTCTACTAGTGTAGAAATAATATGTAATTGGATGATATAATATATATAGAATTATTATCATGTTTTATTTATTATTTAAATCAATTATACTCATTATTATACCCATCCAAATAATGAAGTGTTTAATAACAAACTACACCACAACGTGGAGATGGTAAGCTGTACGTACGCACATATGGTGACTTTTTCATTCATAGGATGGATAGTATAATGAATATGGATGTACAATTATTATAATAACATCTCATTATGTATAATTTAGTTGATTTATTATTTTGTTATGTTAAAACAAATACAGAGGAAGTGAAAGAAGAAAATAAATTTAAAATAGGTGATGAAATAATTACCTCTTTTTTCAGGTGCTTCCTTTGGATTTGAACAAAAGGGCTTCTTAGGATGGATTTATGATCAAAGTAAGGACTATAAGTTGATTTAAGGGTAGTTGGTAGGATATTTGAGACGGTTTTGGCCGAGACAAATGGATTTGGAGGTGTGGATTTGAGAGAAGGGGAAGTACCCTTTTAAAAGAGAGGTGAGGGGAACTTTAGGAAGAGTTTGAAATATTATTTTATTATAAAATAATTTTCGGTTTATAATAAATAAAAATGGATTTATTTCAAGGATAAGGAGGTTATGGGTCCAAATCCTTTCAGCCAACATGTTTTGGACAAGTTTATGTCACCATATTAACCTTATCATTTAGATTTAATTCTGGGATAAATAGTTTATCATTCACCATGTCACCTTGTATTTTTATATTACATGGTTAATGAACATACTATGACATTCCATGAGAACCCCAAGTGGTTCCTTAATGACATATCTAACATTATATAAGTCTTTCGGTAGAATATTATATTTTTAGAGGTATTATATCATTTAATAAAATTGTATTTGTTTTAGAAACTCATTTATGTCAATTTTGACACTCTTTTGTATTTGGTTTATGTGAAAGTCATAACAATCTGATTTATTCAAAACAAAATACATTTCATCAAATCTAACATGTCATATTCATCTAGAAAATTTTTGGATGGAATCAAATGTTTCATTTTACCATTATTTTAATATTTATAACATCAATTATTTTAATCTTTTAATAATATGGTAATTACGGAATCATCATTATATCATACATAAATTTAATTATTTAATGTCTAAAAATATAAATAAAAGACCATGATTTAGGAAATATTTTTAGCTTTCTAATGAATATTTATAGTTGATTTAATATTATATATAACCCAATATTGAAAATGCTTTTGTTATTAAAATTTGAATTTAACACTTTTAACTATTCATTAAATAAAATATAATAAATGAAATAATCTAATTCAAGTGGATAAAAAAGAATAATATTTTTTTCCTACAATTTATTTTGGTCGAAATAAATTTATCCAATAGAATTTGGACATGTGTTTGGGGTAATTATAATTTCATTTTTACCTTCAATCATCCTATTTACTTATAACCATGGTAAATAAAATTCAAAAGTTACTATTCACAAAAAATTATTTTCATCTTATTAAAACATATTTTACTTATTGATGTTAACCATGTCTCTCAGATTTTTGTAATTCAATTTTCAAAAGCGGTAAAATTATGTTTTATGCAAATTTCCAAATGTGTCTAGAATGTGGGTAAAAGACGATAAAAAATTATGAAAAATTTAATATATCTAATCTTATTATAAAATGAATTCAATGAATTAAATTGGACTAATATAGTTATTATGTATCGATTTTGACTTTAAAAAAAATTATATTAAAAAAATAATTTAAATAAAATTTCGGTTTTAAACAATAACACAGTGTTTTTCACTATTCAGCAAAAATTGAAAGTTTTCAAAAAATACCAAAAATTCACCCTAAGATAATTTTGATATTTGGAATCCAAAATTGTTGTCCATATTGAAAAATAAAATTTATAAAATTTATAATAGTGGGTATTACTATCCATAACTGATTATTGAAACTGCTTGTTTGATTATTCGTGGTGTGCTATAACTCGAAGTTTCATACAACGCTAGCTATTGAATTATTCAAAGAGAAGCGTACCATGGAAGCTTGGGGAGTTACAATACATGATGTTTTTATGAGTACTATGAAAGTCAAGAAACAAGGTAAGTGGAATTATAATATAACTTTTATTTCTATAAGACTTATGCCTTAATACAAACTCGTTTATTACGTGTGGTGTATATAATTAACATGAATATAGTATATAGTTATTATCCTTATGTTTTTGTGTTTTTACATATCCATTTTGTGATCTATATTTCCTAGGGTTTATGTTTCAGAAGTTACCAAATCTATAAAGTAATTTTGTTTCAATTTACCTTCTTTGAGACACAAGCCATGTTGTACACCTATATTCTTCTATGAGGTGTATAAAATACCCATTTAAAATATATATAATGAGTCGAATTCTTTTAATTTTATTTTTAACTTCATTTAATTTCATATTCTTACATGGGGTTATTGATTAAAAGTTACAATGTGGTAAAGTTTACTACAACAATCTCATCACTTATCAGGATTTTTTATGATTATGCTTTCATGGATGAAATATTATGATCCATATTTCAAAAACACTAATAAATTTAATTATCCTATGGTTATTAATGATGTATTAATGTATTAGTACCATTTCTAAAATATTTTTCACTTATTATAATTATGAAAATATTATTAATAAAATATGACCTTATTTCTTTCATTGGTCAGATACCTATTTTATGTAGGATCTGCGCATAGCAGAAGTGCGGTTGAGTTGAAACACAAATTTAATTTTTACCATGATCAATGATTATTCCGGGTTCAATATGACAATGATTGTCATTCACCACAGAATAGAATCAAATATTTTGATAAAGAAGGAATAGACCGAAAACCTTTAGAGAGGATCTTGCACATCAGGTTTATAATCAATTTAATGAATTTCATAAGAAAAGAATACATGTACCTTAATAATTTTCTTCATTGATGATTTTGATAATCCAGAATGACCCTTCTATATTATCTTGTTTCACTTGAATGTTTCCAAACTATAATCACTCTAGTGGTTATCCACACGTGATTTGATGGACTCTGATCGACACCACTTGTTCTATGATTTCTAGCACGGTGAAGCGAGTCTCTTGTGTCAGTCGTTCTTGATTGTTTTTTCTTCAACCTTGAAGAACGTCTCTCATTATTAAGAGTGGAGGGAAGATTATTAGAGAGAGAAATTTGTTATCTCAACAATTCTCAATTCACCAGGTTTTTGGTTCGGTTCATGACATAATAAACTTATGCGTCTACTTATTGACATAGGGATTCATTTACAATATTTAATTTCATAATAGAAATTAAATACATTTAAAACCATAAATAAAACCCATGTTGTTTATAATAATACCACATAATTATTTATGGTGTTCCAAATTGTGAAAAACAGAATTATAAATAAAATTCCACGTCACAAAATAATAGCAACATTATGTTAATTTGTTCCAACTAGTTAAATAATTATTTACCATCTTGTAAATAATTATTCTACTATCGGAAAATCCTTGGTTCTCTAGAAATCCACATCCATTTATTGAGCACCCAAATAAATAAATAAATAAATTATTCTATTAAATAAATATTTTATTTTAAAACTAGTAAATAATTATTTATTAAATGTTCAATAAAATAAATAAATATATTTTACCCACAAACTGGTGAATTAGTATTTATTTAATTTATGCAATCATTTTAACTAGAATGAAATTATTACACTATCTTGAGAATAATATTTATTAATTAAATTCAAATATAATTTAACCAAGAACACTAGAAACACTTAGTGTGTGACCCTCTAGGATTCTTTCTTGATGGCATTAGGCAGCCTTGCCTAAAGTCCAATAGTACTGTCTAGCAATAAGTTAAGGAATCCAAGAGAATGAACTTAATGTCACAACAATGAAATCCACATACAGATTATCTCTATTTAATATAATCCCTTTGTTGCAATTTCTCTTCAAGAAGGTTTCATGATAGTGTCATCAACTTTGATTCTTGATACTTCATTCTTTGACTACTTGAAATAACATGACACTCATGAAACACCCAACATACCCTATTTCACTCCAACATTCTCCATGATGGTTTTCATTAGTAAATAAAAGTGCACAAGTTGTGACATGTATTAATGATAATCATAAATTCTAAGGATCATTATACATGCTCTTAGATAGGAATATCTGATGACACCAAAAAAATATGGAATTCATACTGGTGGGTCTGTTCACATAATCTATTGTCTTCGAGATTACCTAGTGAGAACTTCATGAGAGGAAGTCTCATCTTCTTACAAGTACTTGAACCTAATGATCTATATGATGTGTGTCCCATTATCATATATCTAGAAAACTACATGTAAGAATATTGTTATATCATTTCATGTTTCGCCTCATAGTAGAGAATTTCCATGACCTTATCTATGTAACAAATAGTCTATGAAATTATTACATAATAGTCATGTAGAATAATGAACAATATGTAATACATTAAATATCCATGTAATAAAAGTATAAAATATTTGGTTCTAGGACACCAACTCTAACAAAATCCCACTTGGACTAGAGCCAATTGCCTACGACATTCAGTCTGCTAGATGTAACATGATGAACATGATTCTAGTGATTTAAGGCTTTAGTCATGGGGTTCATCCCGTTGTCTTCAATGGAAATACTTCTAACTTCAACTTCAACTTTTTGAGAAAAATATGTCAAGAGATGATTCTTCTGATGTATGTTCTTTGTTAACTAATGTGACCTTGGATCTTTTGCGAGATCCACTACTATAGTATTTTCACAATACAATGTGATGGGCTCTTTATTTCTAGGTAACACATCTAGATCTTGGAAAAATCTTCACATCCAATCTTCTTCTTTAGATGCCTCAGAAGCTGTGAAATACTCGGACTCTACTTTATAATCTACAATCACACTCTATTTGAGCTCTTCCAACTCACTGCACCTCCATTCAAAGTGAAGATGTTTCCCATTTGCGAATTCATTTCTTCTTGATCAGTATGAAAACTAGCATATTTATATCCTCTAAGGACTAGTTCCTTATCTCCTCCATAAACTAGAAACATATCCTTAGTAAACCTCAAATACTTTAGGATAGTCTTGATTACCATCCAATGGAAGTCACCTAGGTCATATTGATATATGCCTATCGTACTCAACACCTAAGATACATCCAGCCTATTACATTGCATGAATTATATGACTGACCAAATCAATGATGCTTATGGAGTCCTTTCAATTATCTTTATTTCCTCATGTGTCTGAGGACACATTTTCTGGGAAATATGAATGCTATGTGATGCAGGATATAATCCCCTCTTAGATTGTTCTATACTAAATCTATTCAGTATCTTATCAATGTATGTACTTTGACATAGGCCCAAAAATATATTGGATCTATCATGATGGATCTTGATCCCAAGAATATATGTTTCCTCACCCATTTCCTTCAAGAAGAATAATTGATTCAACCATGAAATAACAGACTGTAAGACTGATATCTCTTTTCTAATAAGTAATATGTCATAAAAAATACTTTTAGGAAAACGATTGCACTCCCATTGAACCATTTGTAGACACAAGGCTCACTTTATTTCTTGATAAAACCAAATTTCATTATGTATTCATAAAAATGAATGTTCCTTGACCTAGATGCTTTCTTTTATCCTTATGTGGAATTATACAACTTGCATACCTTATTGGAATATTTTGGAGTCATAAACCCTTTCGGCTGTGTCATGTAGTCATCTTCTTAAAGGTTCCTATTAAGGAAGGATGTTTTGACATCCATTTTCCAAATCTCATAGTCATGGTAAGCAGTAATGTCTAATAGAATTCTGTGGATTTCGAAATTGAAACTAATGAAAATGTTTCGTTGTAGTCAATGCCTTGACGCCGTTTGAACCCTTTTGAAAAAAGTCATGCCATATAGGCATTGACTTGTCCTTCCATGACTAGTTTCTTCTTGAATACCCATTTGCAACTAATAGGATTTAAATTAACTGGTGGATCTACCAAAATCCAGACTTGGTTTTGGTACATGGAATCTATTTCAGAATTCGTAGCTTCTTTCCACATAACAACATCTTTCCCACCACTACTTCCTTGTATGTTAGAAGATCATTATTACCAACTAATAACAAGTGACCATCCTAGGTAACTAGAAAATTGTACCATTCCAATTATCTATCCTCTCTTATACTCCTACATAGTTCTTGTGTCTCTCAAATAGTTCTTTCTTCCACTGGGCTCTGTAGAATCTACACATGTACCAACTGTTGTGTACCTTGAGCCTTAACTTCATCGAATTCTATCTCATTCCCACTATCTATTTTGGGGGTTTTATCCATCTAAATGAAAATGGAATTTCTTTCCACTATAACCTTTTTGTCTGAGGGGTTGTATAGGTAATATCCTCTGGTTTCCTTGGGGTATACTATAAAGGTACACTTTGTGACATCGTGCACAAGTTTATTACTTGAATAGGCATTAACAAACACATATCTTCCCCACACATGTAAATTCGATAATATGGCTTTCTTTCCACTCCAAAACTCATATGGAATACCATTTATCAATTTATTTGGTTTTTGGGTTAGTATCTGTTCAACTATTTGTAATGAATATCCCCGTTAGGCTAATGGAAGACTCACATGACTCATCATTGATCTCACTATGTCCAACAGAATTCAGTTCCTCATTTCACTCACATTATTCCATTGGGGAGTGTAAGGAGGTGTGAGATGGGATAAGATCCCAAACCTATGTAAGTAATCAATGATGTATTGATTAAGATATTATCCACCTCTGTCCGATTTGAGTTTCTTAATCTTCTTACCAAGCTAGTTCACAACTTCATTATTGTATTCTTTGAACTCATCAAAAGAATCTGACTTATATCTCATTATGTAGAAATATACATATCTACCAAATCCATCAGCAAAATTTATGATGTACGTGTACCCTCCCATTTCCTCAACTGGAAATGGTTCACACACATTGTTATGAACCAATTCAAGATTCTCTTTATCCATTTCACCTTTCCCACTAAATGGGGATTTGGTCATTTTTCCTTGTAAACATGCATGAAATATGCCAAATGGTTTTATTTGAAAGAATATAAATATTCATATTGATGTAACTTTCTCAAGAGTTTATCATTTAATTGTCCTAGAAATTGATGCCAATGTTGGGTGTGGTATGATTCATGTGAAGTATCTTTGTTATGAATTTCCATTAATTGGTTTTTATAATCCAAAACGTAAATACAGTTGTATAAATTTTCCCTACCAAAACAAACAATATCTTTGTAAAAGAAGCAACACTAATTTCCAAAATTGAAAAAAATCCATATGTATCTAATATAGATATAGAAATAATGTTTTTAGTAATAGACGACACATAATAACAACCCTTTAACTCCAAGATCATCCTAGTTGGAAACGTGAGGTGGTAGTCCCTGACAGCTACAACAACAAGTCTGGGTCTGTTGGCTGCTTGCATATCTACCTCCCCTCAGTCAATATTCCTGAATCTACATGGTTCCTGTATTTGAATACATATGTGGGAACCATAGACTATTTCAAATATCAAAATTTTAGAAACATATAGATTGCTTTCGACAAAAAACGCACATAAAGATGGCCCCTTCATTCATAAGTTGGGTGTAGTTCTTCTTCTATAGGCCTTTCTCGCCACATTTGAAACAAATAGACTCATATTCCCTTGCCTCCCATTTTATCTGACTTTTCTTTGAAGGCCGTGAAGAAGATTTGGGCTTTAAGCTCTTCTCTTCCCCTTTCCTCTTATTCACTATAATTATAGAAGGGTTTTCATGCTGCATATATTTTTCCACTTGGGGAATGAGGATAAGAAGATCCTATAGAGACTTCTCAATTATGTTCATGTTGAAATTGAAAAGAAGTTGGATAAGCATTGAAGGAGTGATGTGAGAATGAGCCTGGTTCCCAGTCAGGGTGTTTAAACCCTAGAACCTTTAGGTGCTCAATGTAGCCAATGAGCATGACTACATGAGGCCAAATTGGGGAACCCTCTGAAAGATTACTCTAAAAGAGTACCTTGTATTTCTCAAACCTTTCTTGCCTATCTCTCTCTTAGTAAATTCCATGGTGGTGCTTGAGCATGATATAGAAATCCATGTTTTCATGAGACTTTATGAGATCACTAGACATTGATGATAGCATCAAACATTGAACTTTGACTGTATCATTCATATGTTTCTCATAGACTAGTAAATCGTCACCACTCACCACTTTGGCAGGCAGATCAGGTAATGCCGACTCTAACATGTAAGACTTATTTTAATTTCATAGGATAACACGAAGGCATATAAACCATTCCTGGAAGTTACTGTCGATAAGGATGTTTTCTTTATCCAGAATTGATCATAGGGATAGTGTGGTTGATGACTTTGTCATTTTTATTCTAAAATTAAAATAACAGATCATTAGTACTTTCTAGATTTAATTTTTATGATAAATAATAAATTAATTGTATTGTGTCTCCCACTATTTTGTCAAGTCCCAATGGCCCTCACCATTTAACTTGTAATGTCCATTCTCCATGACATATTAGTGGCAAGGATCCATATTTCCCTTTACATAACCCCAACAAGGGTTGGTAAAGCTATTTGAAGGTATTTAGGTAGGGAGGTCTTTTCCAACTATGGGCTTTATAATCCTTGATCTGTGGAGTGGACTCCCAAATCCGGAAATCCTAACTTTGGATTTTCTCAACTCTGGCCTCCAATATTACACCATCTCTAGAAATGGGTAATCATCTTGATTTAATATGGTTAAGTCAACCTGAAACCTTTCATAAGGTCTTCATACATAAAAGTAAGTGTCCCAACTAGGGTTGGTCAAACACATAGTTTTATTGAGTTTTTCCCTTAATCAAGTAACCGAAGGATTGGTATGACTTAATATTTTATTTTAGGGTTTTTAACTTATATGTGTGAATTTATTATTGTCATTATCACATGATTTTTAATATTATGTGGAACTTACTTATGTGATTAACCATGTATTGGTAATATTTAGAGATAAGTCTGGTTTATTTTAGGCCCATCTTGATTTCTTGTTTAATGCATTAATTATTTGATCAGAAAAACACATCCATAATGATAAACCATGAAACTAAAATAAATAAAATAATTCAAAGGGAATGATCATGATATTTTCTAATGGTTAGTTTATCTAGCAGTTTATAAACTAACCCTGAACTAGGGGAGAAACACCTTGAACATTTTTTGTTCGTGTTTATAGATTTTGACCTATCCACTTCGGTATTTCCTAGGATTGGTTTCGTCTTGGATTCATCTTGAACTACCCCCTCTAGCTTGGAAGTTCTATACAATACATATGCTTTTAAACTCACATGTAGGTGAGGGGTAAAAGGGGGTATTTACATAAAAGAAACCATGGGCACGTAGACCCTACATATTAATGAGGAGATATGGCTCACATGACAATAGTTAATTTAATAATTAAATTAAAAGTAAACCAATCAAATACAAGGGTCGTGGTCTAGCTCACGATCATCCATACACGAAATGATATTTACGCACAAATAAAACTAGCATTAAATTATTTAATTGTTCTTATTTAAGATAAATCATGCTCAAATTAATTAATTACATCTTTAATTTATCAATCATTTTATCTTAAACCTTTTTTTAATTTCCTTGAGATTTTCATAAATCATAATTTTAAAAAAATAAATTCATTTAAAATTATATTTATACGTAACTTGTACCTTGGAGGAAACCCGATAAATTCCTATTCATAAGTACCTAATGAGTAGAAATGAACATTACACAAAAGTTAAATTAAACAAATATATATAAAACACCTATCACATGTTTTGAATCATCTTTACGCCCACATGATGGTACACATCTCAAGAGTTTGTATAATATAATAATAAATTTTAATAAATTTTCACAATTTGGATGAGTACACGATGTTCATTTCAAACTACACGGTGTGTACTATTGTTCACCGTCCATTTCAAGTACATTACTAGGGAAACAACGTGTAGGTGTACTACACAACATGTCCATTGGGCCACAGACCATATAGTTCCTCTTTACATAGTTTCTAGCCGAAAAAGTTGTGTATATGCTACATGGTCCAACCCTAACCCGAAGGGACTACATGCCGTGTCCAGTGGGCCACATAGTGTGTAATATAGAAACCATGTGCCAACTATTCATGGTCAACGCACAGATTTATTAAGACTTAGAAGAACTCCAATGAAACGACCTGGTTGGTGGACCGGACCCAGTTCATTGAACATTGACTACACGATGTGTACTGCTGAATACACACCGTGTTTTCTAGTTTTGTACGACTAGGAACCATGGGAACCTCTATTTTATTTTAATCAAACTTAAAATAAAATATTGTTTCTATAAGGTGAATGAGAAAGAAAAGAGGAGGAACGAATCTCGAGATTAAGATCTTAAGAACAATTAACTTGAATTGAAACAACTAAATTATTAAATGAAAAAATCATCAATGAAATATTTCAATAATTATAAACTATGATGTAACCTCTCTATGATACTACTTTTAAGTTCCGGGCGTAGCAACAGTGTTGTTGGGTTGACACCCAGTTTTAATTTTTACCATGATGAATTATTATTCCAGAATAAATATGACGATGACCACTAGTTTCCATGGAATTGAATCAATAATTTATATAAAGAAGGAAGAGGCCCGAAATATTTATAGAGAATCTCACACATCTTATTTATTATTAATTTAATTAATTTTATAAAGAAAAGAATACCTGTATCTTCGGTATTTTCTTCGTTGATGATGTTGATCATCCGGAATGACCATTCTAGATTATATTGTTGCATATTAAAGGATCCAAATTAGAATTCATCTAGGGGTTATCCACATGTGATCTGATGGCCTCCAATCGACACCACTCATTCTCTAAGTGCTAGCGCGGTGAAGCGAGTGTCCAATTTCAGTTGTTCTTGATCGCTTTTTCTTTGGCCTTGAAGAACATATCTCATTCATGAGAGGGGTAGGAGGAGGATTCGAGAGAGAATTGTTTTAGCTCAACAATTCTCAATTCACCGAGTGTGTGGTTCAGTTCATGTCACCATAGACGTATGTGTCTATTTATTAACATGGGGCTTCAGTTAAAATATTTAATTTCATAACATCATTTATATACATTAATAATCTAGAGAAAATCTATGTATTTATAATAATACCACATCATTATATAAGGCGTTTCAACTTGCGCAAAACAAAATTATAAATAAAATTCCACATCATAAGGAAATAGTAGTGTTATTTTAATTTGTACCAACTAGTTAAATAATTATTTACCTTCATGCAAATAATTATTTTTCTGTAAGAGCAGAATTGGTTCTCTCTAACTTTGCATCCATTTATTTTACACACAAAAAAAATAAATATTATATTCTCTTAAATAAATATATTATTTACAAACTAGTACATAAATATTTATTAAATGTTCAATAAAATAAAAATATATATTGTATCCACAATACAATGAATAAATATTTATTTAATTTATACAATCATTAAATCATCAATAAAATTATTCCACATTCTTGAAAAAAATATTTATTAATTAAATTAAAATAGAATTTAACTAAGACCACCAAAAACACTTATTGTGTGACCCTCTAGGAATATTTTTCGTTGGAATTAATTGAGATTGCCTAAAGTTCAAGAGTACTGTCTAGAAATGAGTCAAGGCACAAAAGAGAAAGAACATAAAGTCACAAAAACAACATCTACATACAAATGATGACAATGTAATGTAATCCCTTTGTTATAATATCTCATCAAGAAGGTTTCATAATGGTACCATCAACTTTTATGCTTGATACGTCATTCTTTGACTACCTAAAACAAACTTGTCATTACACTATGGAAATGGAATTTCGTGTGATAGATCTATTTTATTCAAAGGTAGGAGATATCAACTTCCATAAATGGAAGGGAAAAATTCTTCCTCAACCAATCCATTAATAACATGCCACTCATGATACACCCAACATATTCTACTTCCCGCAAACTTTCTTCGTGATAGTTTTCGTCAGTAAATAAAATTGCGCGAGTTATGAAATGTATTAATGATAATATTAAATTCTATGGATCATTAAACAGACTCATATATTGGAATATCCCATGACACCAAAACATGCGGAATTATTACTGACGAGTTTTTTCTCATAATCTCTTGTCTTGGAGATTACCAAGGGAAAACTTCATGAGAGGAGGTCTCATCTTCTTACGAGTACTTTCACCTGACAGTCTGTATACTATGTGCCCCATCATAGTATTTCATCCAACTAGAGAACTATATTTAAGAATATTGTTATATCATTTCAAGGTTCTCATCATAGTGGGGAACTGCCTTGACCTTATTAATGCAATAAATACTCTACGACAGAATTACATCATAGTCATGCAGAACAATTAACAATTTATAATACATTAAATATCCATGTAATCAAAGTACAAATATTTGGTTCTAGGACACTAACTAAAACATTTTATTCAAAAACCATGTTTTTAAAATTATTTTCAAAAATGATTTCATAAAATTATTTTTATCACATTTTCACGGATAAATGGATTTTAATTTTTTTTGGTTTTCAAATATTTCTTTATAAGTTTTCAATATATTTCTAAAAGAAAAATGTTTTAAAAAATGTATCATTTTTTAAAAAGAAATTTTCAAAGAAGAAAATATTTATTTTTTTAAGGAATGTTTTTAAAATGTCTTTCCAAATTATTTTCTATCTAAGATGACATATTTTGGTGTACTCATCCCATTCTATAATCCAAGAGTATAATTCATATTGTTTCACTAAATTGTTTATGTTTTGATGGAATTATGTTTATGAAATCCATTTCTCTTCCATGGGTTATATTCTTATGGAACACAGTTATCTTCTTAGGTTATATTTTGATTAAATGATTATGAAACCTATCTATTTTTCTACTGGTTAAAACATGATTACATTTTTATGACACCCATTTCATTTCATGGGTTATTATATGACTATTTATGATCTTGTGATATATGTATATATTATTTTATTATGTGATATGAGAGACTTATATCTCCGTCATATGAATTGGGTAAAAATGTATATCTCATGAGATAATGATAGTAATCAAGTCAATGGTGTTGATCCACTATGGAAGATGGGGAAACCTAATCCACTATAGAAAGATGGTGAAACCTGACCCCCTATGGGAATATGGGGAAACTTGATCCACTATGAGAACATGGGTAAACCCTATACCTTACAACGAAAGGACTATGACTGGGGGTGGTGGAATGTACCACATAGTAGGTTTAGTCCCCATGAATTTCCTTTATATGTTCAATAAATTCATAATGACTTATATGGAATGATGTTATATGTTTATGTGTATTCCAAAATTCCATGGCTTACTCTTATGTTACATTTTCATGGATTATGATCTTTATTCCATTATGATTCATGTCTTATGAACTAACAATATTTATTCAATAACTCATGTTTATGATCTTTAGTATGCAGGTTATTATATTTTAAAGTTATTATCACATTCTCAAACCCTAATTCTCGTGTTTATGTTTATATATATATATATATATATATCCCTTTTTTATCCTTACTAATCATCAAATCTCACCCCGTTTTAGGTTTCCTTCCCCAGGTTATGAAGATATGTATTATGTATGATATGTATAAAAAGGGTTCTAGTCATGGAGAACCTAGTAGGAGATAATATAGCTCACTTATGAAATTTTTTTTATGTTTCCGTGTTTCTAAATTCACTAAACTAATACAGTCTTTAGGCACCCGTTTATGTAATATTTTATGTATTCCATAAACAATGATTTAATTTTAATGTATGAAAAGCGAGGGTCAATATAAGAATCGATAGTGATGTGAGAGACTGATTGGTTTGGATTGGTGTTGTGGATCAATATTTAGCTATTGTAGGACAATAGGATCATGATTTAAGGACTAGATTGGTCTGACAATGATAGTTTCACATGAAGCATTAGTTCACGAATACTAGGTAGAGAGTCGTGAAGTGGTGGTGAGTTTGGTTGGAAACCCCACTTGAGTTGTGGTTGTAGAGTGTTGAAGAAATTCTCGATGTTTAGGAATACTGATACCAACGACATGTCAAGGTATCCTTGTGGTGGGAGGTGACATTATTGATAGAAAAGTTTGGTAGTGTTTGTCAATAATTTATTAGCATACTTTATCTAGTGATGGTTATATAGAATATATTTCCATTATGTTAGGTTTGTAGAGAAATATTTGGCCTAATTCCTCGCTACCTAAACGTGTTTTGGTTGGATATGACACTTATTGGAGGTTACATTCATGGATAGTTATATGTGGAGCTATATAGTGGGATGTACACCAATGAACATTTATGGGTGAGGTCCTTAGGATGGACCGAATGTTGAAAAATGTTGTGGGTTATATTCTTAGAATATGATAATGGGCATCGGTTGATTTTTATTTTATTTTTTTGGGAATTTTTAGAAGGTCATGACCATGTTTTGCGGATCCGGTTATGATCCAAATGTGAGCCATGGTTGTTGTAATTTATTTAGGAAAGTGGTGCCCCAATGGTGGGAAGTGATAAGTATATCCTCTGTACGTGGAGTAGAGCATGGAGTTGATGTGGTGGCATCAGGATGACAATGAAAAACCTATGAAGTGCACATTGAGTTAATCAAAAAATGCTATGTGGGAATTCGATGTGGTGGTTGAACCAGTCAAGCATTGGGTTTTGGCTCAGGGTGGTTCCAAATTGAATTTGAGATGTCTGTGTTAATTTCATTTAAGGTAATAGTAAGACATGAAAATAATTCATTCCAAGGATGGCTGGGTTCTATAACCTAATCTTAGTTCGAGCATGGACTCAGGTAGGTTTGATTTGGTGACCATGGAGTGTCCATAGGTGTGAATTAATCTTGGTCTAGTAAGGTAGTGTCATGATAATAGTGAAGTTGAGTGTTTTCAGGATGAGTTAGTCAGGTGTATCTTAACTCTACTAAGAGTAAGAGATTAAAGTGGAGAGTTGTAAACCGCCTTTTGTAAATGTTTTGGAGTGAACATTAAGTTTCAAAATTTTGTAAATGGGTTTTTAGTATGAACATAGTTTTCTTTATTAAATTTATGAATGATGTAAGTTCATGTGTTAAGAATTTTGATGGGTGCGGTGGAGCATGATGATGAATTGGATAGTAGTGGGCGCCTTGATTGTGTAGTTATACTAGAATATGGGGAATGAAACTAGTAGGTTCATCAAGTGATTTTGGTATTCCTTACATGGGAATACTACATGGGATAGTGAAGTAATGAAAACACCCTAATGAAGAGGAAATAATGGGATAAGTTAGAATCCACATTTAGATTGATGATTCTGATAGAAAGTGTGTTTCATAGATTAAGGAGAACTTGAAAGAGGTCAATTTGTTCTTAGTGAGAAAATTGGTGTTGGATGCACATCCATCATGGGTGTTTTTTATGGTAAGAATGGATTCCATTATTGGATGGTGTTATTGTGGATGCTTGAATGTGATGAGAAGGGAAACTCACTGAGTATGTTTTGGAAGTTAGAGGTGCGGTTATGGTGGACCTTGTGAATGGTGTAAGTGACCGTCATTAAAAGATGGTGGTGGTAAGCGGAATCATATGATGGAGACAACCATAATAAGAAATTGGTTGGTTGATTACTTGACAGATGTTTGGGTTGGACGGACTCGAGTAAGAACCATATCAGTGTTTCGATTTTGGCGACGAGTGTTGACTTGAGTTTTAACAAGTTGGGTGCCTTAAGATGAAGGTTATACTTTTATTGTGCTTTAGATGTTTGATTGTGAAGTTAGGATGTTGGGATCATGTTGTGGAATGACATAGGTTGGTAAATGTTGTGGAAAAACTGAATATTCTATGGGAAAGGCCAATCTCAGGTCACATAGGATTTTTAAAAGGGGGTAAGATAGATCCAAGTGATTTGGGCCATGAGTAGTGGAGCGGATCAAGATAGAAGAGTTTTAACTATATCTTCCTCGATGGCATGATAATATGCACGGTGCTTCCTTATTTCGCGATTTAGGTAGTGTTTCCTAGGAATCAATATGGAGTTCTTATGGTTGATGTTTGGTTAGAGGTTGATGTGTCCTTTGAGTATCATCTGGTTAGTTTTTTGGATCACAGTAAGAATGTTTTACGATGTAAGGTTGTACCATTGGTTTGAGTGTTATGGTTGCATGGTAATGTTTAGGAAGGTAATTAGGATTGAGAGACAGATTTGTGATCCCAGTGGACTAATCATTCTATCTTGGAGACACCTTCATACTTAAGAGTGTATCTTATGGAAACTAAATTATAAGGTGGGGAGGGTGTAAGATATCATACTTCTATTGAGGTGTTCCCATATTTAAATTTTGGTTCAATTACCTTTAATTTTTAATAGTGGAATATTTCCTAAGTTAATGTGGAGGATTGGAGGAATCCTGGTGGTATGGGACATGAATAAAGGGGAAAAATGGACAACTAGTGAATGTTTTACATTTGGATCATGGTATAAGTAAATGTGTATCCCAATCGTGCTCTCCTAGAGGAAGTGGAGTGCAGTTGGTAAAACTGTGCATGGGGGAAGAGGAAAACATGCGACATTGGATAGAGCCACCCCACAAGGCTATCACATGACTTTACAAACTGTGTGGCTTCCCTATAAGCCATGTTACCAAGTTCCTTCTTGGATAGAGGGTGGAACACTATTAGCTCACGGTTTGGCCAACCATGAACCCCATAAAAAATTATAAAATTTAGCTTTTCCCCACTCAGGATTTATGAAAACATAACCAAGTTTTTTCATCATTTATCCTATTATAGAAAAGGGGGATTAGGGGTTCCTCCTAAGCATTCCAATAGTCAATCACCTTCATTTCTAAGCCATTTGGAACACCATTGTGTGAGGATTGATGCTTTGGAGGATTATGGATTGAGTTTTCAAATGGTGTCTATGTTCCAGTCAAAAGGCCAAGGTTGAGAGTGTGGTTGTCTATAGAATCAATGTAGGTGGTTTACATGTTATACCCAAAGTATTGAAAATTAATTATGTGGGTGTGGGTTTTAATTGGGGTTTTTGTGTTTTCCATTTGGGTTTCCTTAGTAGAAATGATAAATTGATTGGAAAAATGTTTAATTGAACCACTCATGATCCATGTGGGCTGTGTGGATATTGATTTATCTTGGTTACATGAAACCAATGGGGGTGTTCTTCTCTATAAACATTGAAAATTGAAATGTTAACTGCAAAATCTAAATGTATTGACATAGATATGATGATAAATATATTGAAATTTTATACTAGGTTATGAAATGAAACTAATTTTAATTGTGTCTTGTTGTTAACATGGTATAACATGTTTTTTTCAATAATAAATTTGGTTAAATGGGTTATAGATTCTAAAGGGTAATTTTATTTATTGACTAAGGAATGTAAATTATAAATTATATAATAAGGTTAAGGCATGTAAAAGATAATTGAATAAATGAGTAAAAGAATGATGACAGATTATGTGTTGAATGAAATACAGTTGTAAATGATGAATGTATTAAATGGTTATGGTTTATGTTTGGTAAATTTTTTATGGATATAAAATTATATGAACATGTCTTAGTGGTATATGTGGTATTGAATCAACGTTAAACACCCACATGTTAGGTTAGAATGATGCTCTAAATCCCACACTTATAATATATGGGTTAGGGAGTCGGACTGAGGCTCAATGCCCCTAATTTTTCATTTGTTGAGTCGAAATGGACTGAGGCTCCAAGGTAAGTGTTATGTACTGGTTTTTGGATGGTTTTTCTAGTGATATCGGGAAGATGACTTTTCTATTATGCATAATTGTTGAACGTCATTTGATGAAGTATATTTGATAAAATTGCCTAACCCAAGGAATAAATGATGAAAGTAGCTAAAGTGAACCTAGATAACTAATGGTATCCTATTTATATTTTTTTATATTGTTATTCATTTTTTACCTACATACACTAACTATTTAGAATGGATATTTTTTAGACATTATTGGTGGTGTCCTACTAAGTTTTACTCACACTCTGAGTGGGTCTCCATTTGGTACCCGAGAATACTTCATTGTTATAGGTCAGGACTAGGGGAAGGATCCCTACGTTGAATGGTTTACTTGGTCTAGGGATATGTGTAGACTAGGGAACCTGAAATGGTGTTGGTACCCATTTTTTGGATTCATTAGTTTTTTTTCTTCTGGGTTTTCTATTACACTTGAAACTGTATGACATGAAATGAAAAGACATATTTATTGTTTGGATGTGGTCTTGCACTCAGTTTTGGGAAATGGAATTGGGATTCATGTTTTTTGTTTACTTGTTTCCTTATTTCATATTTTATCTGATTTGGATTACTTTTATAAAGAGAGGATAATATCCCCATGTGTTAGATAAAACCCTAACTACTAGTCGGTAGCCTCTAGTATTTGAGGAGGTGCACCTAATGTCATGTGGTGATCTGGATTGGGTCACCAAATATAGTAGCTACCAGACTAGGGATGTTTGATTAAATGTTTAATAAATCAATTTCTTTTCATGGTTTATGATATAATAAATATTTTTTGAACTTGTGGAACACATATATATTGTTTTTATTATGTGATTGGTGGGACATATATCTCCCTCCAAATCATTGAAAAATATTGATATCTCATGAGATAAAAAGGACTTGAATGGGGACTGAATACATTCCAGTAAGGGACTTTATAAATGATATGATAGTCTTGGGAGTGATATTGGGATTCCAAAATGGTTTAGGTATTGAACCAATTACACTATGATAGTCTTGGAAATGAGCCTTGAACTACTAAGAAAATGATTTTCCATACTTATGTGTGTGTAAATATTCTATAAACAATTCCAATGTTATGCTCTCATGGATCATGATCTTTAATTTCCATATTATTCATGTTTTATTAAATATGAATACTTATTACATGACTCAATATTATGATATTTGATATGTAGGGTATGGTTTTCAAAAGATATACACACATTAAAAAACCGTTAAGCTCATGTTATTCTTACGTAACACCCTTGTCTACCCTGACTGAAAATATGATATCACCCTTTTTATATTTCATTTCCCTAGGTTATGAAGAAATATTTTATCAATTATATTTCAATGAAGGTTTACGGTTATGAATAACTTATTGGGATAGGATTTAGTTCACATATAAACTAGTTGTTTATGTTTAAATGTTTCCAACGGCACTATACCTTTATGAATATGAGGCATGTGTTTGTGTAATGTAATAAATATTCATCAAAATATATCTAATATATATGTATGAGATGTTTGTCTCTTTACATTTTGTAGTATATCAAAGGTTTAGTTTACCATAAGAAACATGGATATGAAAATTTCAATGATAAATATAAGGATATATCTTAGAATATGTCTGGGGATAAGTCAAAGGATTAGTCAATGTATAGGAAAATAACCATTAATTTAGGTAATGGATAGAGAGAGGGGTTACCAAGATGTTACATAACTATCTGGACAATATAAGAGAATGTGTCTCTAGAACAAAGGTACCTAGGGTTAATAACACTGAAAAGGGTAAATTAAGCTATACTCAATCATCAAATGATGCATGAAAATGGGCCTTGATGCATAACTGGGTTCACAATCATAAGGGGAGATAATTTGGAAATTCAAAAACACTTTATAAACCATCACAATGTATTTAAATAAAATATTACTATTAATTACATAGGATATACCTATGGTTTCATCTATTAAAAATAATTTTTCACCATTTAGACATCCAATACATAATTTTTCAGAATTATATTCTTCCCCACGATAAATATTATTGCTTAAAATGTGTATATTTTTGTTTTATAAAATGGATATAACTAAAAGGAACCATGATAATGTTGACTATGATGGATAATGGAATGTTGTTTCTCTTGAGTATCCAAAATTTTTGGGAGATAGAATGAAAAAAATCATTTCTATGTTCACACATCATTCTCAAGATATGAATCTAGAAGAAAAACCAAACAAGAAAATGGGGAAATGCCATTTTTTTGAATCCTTCATGGGGAAATTAAGACCATATTTTAGTGGTTATGATGATCCACTAAATTTTGAACAACATATTAGTACCACTAAAATGATATTTTTGATTCATTGTAGTTCGAATCATGGAAATGTTATTTTGGTTGTCTATCATTTGGATGGTGAATTAGATCAATGTTGGACTCTCATAATGAATAAAAGGGAACCTAATGACATTGAATCCATGGAGTGGGATGTGTTTAAGATATTATTTTTCAATAATTACTTTCCTTGTATCCTTCATTCCAAAATGAAGAAGTAATTATTTGATTAAAATTATTAGGATGGTGAATCTGTTGGTGCCTATGAGGAAAATATTACAAGTCATTCTTGGTACACTTCAGGAATTATCATCCAACCTGAAATTAATGTAGATCAATTCTTCAATTGATTAAAACCAAATCTATGAAGGTTGCTAGGCAAAAGGGACTTTAGTAGCTATGAAGAACTCATTTGATGTTCTCTCAAGGTAAAAATGGATATCAGAGGTACCCAACAATATCAAGGTTATGAAAATAAATAGAAGATAGAGTTTCAAGGAAACTCTAAAAACAATGGTGATAAGTATAAATTATGTCATTAATTCTATACATGTGGAAGAAATCATGGAGACAATTTTCTTAAGGACACTGGTAAAAGTTATAAGTACTGGAAGGAATATCATCTAGAAATTTATTACCAAAGTGGTGGGAATATTTTATATAATCATGTGAATAGAGGTAAAGATTCACATAATTCACCACCCACACTTTAGTGTTTCTAATGAATTGAGTTCGATCATTATGCTAACTAATGACCAAATCAAAAGGTTAATTACAATGAGCGACATCATCAACCTCTTAAGTTTTTGGGAAAAGGCAAATCTCTTACAATAATTAATTCTAATTAGGGTTGTGAAAAATATGTGGTGAAAGGTACATATACCATCTACTCTAGAACTTATAATGTCTTATTTGGATTAAGATCTACCCATTCATCCATAATTGAATAATTCTATAAGGGTATGAAGATGACACCCAAAATATTTGATGTATAATTAGTTGTGAAAAACCATAAATATATGAAGTTTGAATCTCAAGTATATGATACCTCTCCAGTTTAATATTGTGAGAATTTTCTTTCTACAAATTGTTTACTTCTTCCTATAGATGAATTTGATATTATATTAATAATATATTGGATTTATCTTTATAAATCCCTCATTAAATTTCATTGAATGAAAGTCAAGTTTGATATTCCATTCAAACCTGTGATCATCTATTAGTGTAGTGATAAATAAAAAATTCTAATGGAAACCACATACATTATGTGAGATTTGATTTTTATTCAATAGTGGTTTTTATCATAGATGGTTTTGAAAAAATAATCATTAATGATATTACTATATTTTAGCAGTTTTTTATGTCTTTCGAGAAGAGCAACATATCCTTCCACCAAAACATGAATATGAGTTCTTAATAGAACTCACAATATGTTCCATGCCAATTTCAGAGACTCCCTATATAATAGACCTAAATTAGTATCAATAATTTAAAAAGAACCCCTAGGATAAATTTGATAAGGAATTCATTCATCCAAATATGTAACCATAGAGTTCAAAAATTAAATTAGTTAAAATGAAAGATGGATTGATGTGAATATTCATTTATTATTGGGATTTTAACATTATAATGATCAAGAACATATATCATCTACCTCATATTGATGAAATATTTGATCAACAAAATGGTTCTCATTAATTATCCACGAATGACAATCATTTTGAATATCATCAATTTATGGTCAAGAAGGAGGATATTATAAATATATAATTTCAAAAAATGTATGGATACTATGAATATATAGATATTCCATTTTATCATACTAATACCCCCACTATTTTCATTAATTTAATAAATAGAGTCTTTAGATTCTATCTTGAGTAGTATTTCATAGTCTTTATAGGTTATTTTCATATTTATTAAAAGATAAAATAATATCTTGAATATAAATTTACAATTATACTAAATTGTCTAAATAAGGAGAAAATATATTCAAAATTTTAAAACGTGTTTTTTGGTTAAAAAAGATTCATTTTTGGTTTATATAAACTCATCAGAGTGTATATCGATAGGTCCATCAATGACATAGGTTGTTGAATGTTGGACCAAACCAAGCATAGTGATTGAGATCCATAGTTTTCTTGGATTAGCTGGATATTCATGTTATTTTTAGAACATATCATTAATATCTAATCCACCTACCAAGTAACTCATAAGGGATCTAATTTCCTCTAGGTAGATGAATATGAGGAGAAATTTAGGGGACTATAGAAAGGATTACTCAGTGCACATTTTATTACATTTCCATGTACTAGAGATGGGTTTGTAATCTATAGTTATACATTCATGAATGTATTGATATGTCTTCCTATGTATAATTACATGGTTGTAGATTATTCCTCACAGAAATTGAGGTTTCATGAGAAAAATGACCCAACACAAAATTTCGAGTTAGTTGAGGTAATTATTCTATTAAATATAGGGATGAATTGTATTTATATAGAAAAGTGTAATAAATATACTAAGGAAGAAATATTTAATTATATATTCACATATAAAGAGTTAAATAAGTGCCATAGAAGATAGTTATAGTTTATTACAACTTATGACTATTCAATAGATTACCATCCTTGAAAAGTGAAAAATGTTGTTGATTACTTGAGTTGAAAGGAAAATTATATATTATTCGTGATGTGGTTCACAAAAGATCCAATATTTTTTTATTTTAAAATGATATATCTAGAAATACTAACTACAGGGGATAAATATTATCTTTCTCAATTGAATGTCCAATAGTATATCAAGGTAAAGATTAAAGAGGCACAAAAGGAAGATGTAGAGTTGGAAAATAGGGATGGAAATATTTCTAAGTTTAACCCTAATCATGATGGAATGATAAGGTTTAGGAAATACGTATTTTTTAATTTCATAACATATTTGAAGAAGGGTTTATGAGAGGAATATCATATTTCTTCTTTTTCTATTCATATTAGATGTCTTAATATGTATAGGGATTTGAAATATAATTTTTATTTGGAAGGAATGTAGAGAGATGTCATAGAGTTTGTATCTCGGTTCTTGGTATGTCAATATGTTATGGCTAAGAGATATATTTATTTGAATATATTACATCCATAAACCAGAATAGAATGTAAATTGGAAAACATCACTATGTATTTTGTAGTTGGAGTCCCCAAAACGACTAAAGGGAATAATCTAAATTTGGTTGTAGTTAATTACCTTACAAAATAAACCAACATTATGACTATCAGAGTACATTTTTCTTATGATATAAATTCAAGGATATACATAATGAAGTGGTAAGGTTTCATGGATTACCACATTAAATTGTATTTTATTAGGATCTATTGTTCACCTCAATTTTTTTGGAAATCTTTTAGCAGTCACTTGATACAGAGTTGATTTTTAGTACATTGTATCATCCCCAAACAGATAGTAAGTCCAAAAGAATAATTAAAAACCTAGATGAAATGTCTATGTATCGTTTTTTGTATTTTAAATGTGTTTGGGGTCATGAACTTTCTCTAGTTGAGTATCCATAAAACAATAACTTCCACTCAATAATTCAGATGGATCCTTAAGAATCCCTCTATGAAAATAATTTTAGAGCCCCAACATGATGGAATGAAGTTAGAGAAAAATAAATATTGGGACATGGAATATTAGAAAAGATGTTAGAGAAGGAAAAATCCATTCAGCAACACATTCAGGAAACTTGGAGTTGACCTAAATGTTATGTTGATAATCTTCAACATGATCTAAGATTTGAAGTTGGTGAAAAGGTATTTCTGTGAATGTATCCATTAAAAGGTAATAATATTTTTATAGAAGGGATAAATAATACATATACATATCTCACCCACTGAAATTATTGATAGCATCTATATGGTGTCTTATCGATGGGAGCTTACACCAAACCAATCATATGTTCATGTTGTGTTTCATGTATCTCTACCATGGAGGTACATACCTAATCTTTCATATTTATTAAAAGTAGAGGTTACACTAATTGAGTAGGATCATGCATAAAAGGTACATAAAATGGTAATTATTTATCCTATAGAAAAATTTCAATGAAATGAGACAACTCCCATGGTCAATGTTTTGTGGAAAAACCACTAGTTTGAAGAAGCTACGTGGGAACCCATGGAAATAATGAGGCCAAAGTATGCCCACTTATTTATTTTGGAGTGAATAATTTCAACGGTTAAATTAATTTTACGGGGTTAAAATGTAACACCAAAGGTTTTTTTGAATTATTATTATTTTGAATAAATTAAATTTCTTTAATATCTTTCATTACACACAACAATGAATTTTAATAAACTAAAAAAACTAACAATATTATTATTAAAAAAACCATTATGAACTACATATTAAACATAGAAGCATGAATAGGAAGAAAAAAATTAAATATTAATTATAATTTTTTTATATAAACAAGATAAAATTATAAAGAAATAATTTATTTTCGGTAAATTCGTTATATGTTTTGAAAATACTATTTTCTAAAAACAATTTTTTTTATTTTTGTGCATAATAATAAAATTTATTTGTGAATATTTTATAAAATGAATATTATAAAATATGATTCATTTTTTAAATCATTATTTCAAAATTATCTTAGTGTGAATGTTTGGTATTTTTCAAAAAAAATTAATTATTCAATGAATAGTGAAAAATACTAGTTTTTATTAAAATTTACATTACATTTAATGACTTTATAAGGTTCAATTGTGTTTTTAAATTGTTTTTAAATTAAAATTATTAAAATTATATTTCTATTAATACAATTGAGTTTATTTTAATCAGATTCACAATGAATTTGGATATAAAATATTCTTAAACGTTTAACGATGTCTCATTGAAACTCTACTTTCACATCACCTCTGCAGGTTTTATTTTTAATTAAAATTATCCAGTTTTGTGAATGGAATTTGGAAAATTTTATTCCATATTTTTATTTATTATAATATTTTTTATCTAATATTTTCAACATAATTGTTTGTCATAATTAATAGTAAAACTAGTATATTATTCACTCCAGTAAAGGTAAAAATGGGTTTACAAGGGCTTAAACTAAAAATACATGGGATAAAAATTACCCAAAAAATGTCCAAAACCCATTTTATAGACATATATAGATCATATAATTTTTATGCATTGACAATGTTATATTTTAGATCCTTTAGAAATATGAAAAAGGTGTTTGAAAATTCTTCTTTTACAAAATTACAAGTGTTCCACTCACCTCACTAATAGAAGGCCACCCACTCTCCATTCATCCTCACACATTAAAAAAAATTGTTTCAAAAAATAAATTTGATAATAGATTCTTTAATTCAATAATTTCACACTATAAGCCTTGTTTGTTTCCAAAAATATAACCTAGGAAGGCTTTTTGTGCCAACAAAAAGATGTTTTCCGAAGATGAGGTAACATCCCTAACTGAGTGATGTATTTTTTTCTTACTCCACCTATAATTATTATTATTAAAAAGTTATGATATAATAACCATTTTCATATAATTTTATGTTTTTATTCTAAGGCAATGACCTATATCAATCTCCTCTTCCATAAAATGAGATATAAAATCACCGTTCGTGTGTATAGAGGACTCCTCCCTCAAAAACCTATCTTATTCATTTTACATCACCACCTATCATGGATATATATAAATTTGGGAAATAGTTTATATATGATATATATGATATTAAAAATAATTTTGGAATTATTATATCACATATTACTACTTAAATTCTATTATGTGGGAATAAAAAAACGTAGCGTGTGTATACAACATACTACTGCCTCACGAAATAACGTGATTCGTAAAAGATTTACATAGAAGGTAATACAGAAGTGTTTAATAAAAATATGTGATATAAATGAAATAAAAATAATTAATTAATTTTAATATAATAATTAACTTTATTTGTTTAAATCCTTCATGAAAATGTAAACATCATTCATGCGTACATATGACCTACTATCTTCATAAACAATGTATTTCATTTTATATCTCAAACATGGATGGACTACTACTAATACACATTTACATAATATATATAATAATTATATCATTTATTAAATTATGTATATGGTGTAACTATGATAAAATTAATAGGACTAAATTATAACATATCAAAACATACACAAAAAACCTAGTAGTTATTTCCCGAAACATGACTTTAACAAGAAATTGTTAATTAATGTTTAATAGAGGGTCATAAGTAAATAATATATGGTATGAGATACATAATTATGGTTATATAATATATGTATAAAAATCATATATTTATTATATATAAGTATTTAATGCATACAAAGGCTTTCGATTCATTAAGTACATGATTTTTGTCTGTATTTGTCTTCTTTGGACATATATTATGTTATGAAACTATCTTCTTTTATGAGGTGTATATATAGAAATTATACATGTAATATAATTAATTTTATTATTATCATTATATTCTTAGTTTTATTTAATTTTATTCTTTCTCATGTCTTATGATTCGAGTTACCAAATATGCATGTGTTTCATAATGCTATCTCATTGTGTTTCATAACTATTTATGATTATGATTTAAATGATGAAATAATATGATCTATATATCATGAAACTCATTAATTTGAATACAATATAGTAATTTCATAAGAATAAAGGATTTAACTTTATTTTATTATCTTTATTTACTCAATATTTTAATAGATTTTTTAAAATAAAAATCATATTTATTTTTCTTTTCAGTTGAAAACCTTTTTTCATTGAAAAACATGTTTTATAAAATTGTTTTAGAAAATGCATGTAAAATTATCCAAATGATTTATAATTTTAAATTACAAACGTTTTTGTATTGTTAATTTTTTTTAAATAATCTTCACATCATCTTCCAAAACAGTACATTTTGGATTTTACCGAAACTATGAAAGGAATAATTTAAAGACCCAGAATATCTATGTAATTTTTTTAATCAAATGAAAATTTTACGAGTTTGAAAATATTGATGGCACATGATTCCGAGGCCCGGTGTGCCCGAAATGAATTTATGAACCTTTTTTGGGTACGTTTAGTAAACCTACGAGCAAGATTTTTTAACTTTTGAACCGATGCAAGAAATTAAAACATGAGGACACCGTTGAACTCACAACAACGATATTTGCTTAGGGAGACCTTCACCTAGACTGTAGAAGGTCAAGGGTGAAAGATAGTTTTTGGGTTTTTCGTGAAGGAATAAAATAAAATAAAATTGTGCAACATTTTATTTTATTTTTCTTTGGGACTCCCACGTGGATGTAGGGAGGTGGGGACCACCTAAACTAAAACCTCTCAACATAGGTTATAGGGGTGGGGAACACCTGAGCCTAACCTTTCATGTGGGTTATGGTGGTGGGGACCACCCAAGACTTAAAACCCCTTAAACCCTGTTGAACTCTCCTCTTTATAGGGAGAAACCTCTTGATCTTCCACACTTTAATGGCTCCACCCACCTTTAATCAATTTTAAAAAACTCAATTAATTAATTAAACCAATTTGAATTTTTTCGAACAATCAAAACAGACAACATATTCTATTATGTTGACTATTATAATTTTATGGTGGAATTGGGAGGAAGGAGCCTTGGGAGAAAGCTGTCCAACGAAGAACGCCAATGAAGAACACCGACTTCGACTCTGACTTCTTCCTCAGGACATTCGGTGATGAGGAACGTCTTCAACGTCAATGAACCGACAATCGAGGAAATGATGACATCACTGATGTCTGTCTATTCCAAACGACATCATCTCCTTCCCCGCTAACAATCTTCAATGAATCAAATGAGGTAGGGGTTATTTTTTGAATTCTTGTAATTCCTCGATCAAGTTCCTCATTCTTGGAAAGCATGGTGAACGTGGATCATCCAAAATGAGTTGATCCACGATTATTATGAAATTATAGAATTTGACGTTCTTGATTCAAGGTTTTTGTTGAGCTACTTGCTACCACTCTAACACGGAGGGTGCGGGTCAAACAAACATGGACCAACTCCCTCCTTCGTTCTTCTTTATTGTGTGTTCTTAGAGGTGGTGACGGTGACCAGTGCCAGAGTATGGCACCGATGGAGCATGAGAATGGCGGCCGACACCACGGCCAACCGTGATGAAGTTGAATGTGCAACGATGTCGCCCGACGTCCCCACCGCTCACGGCCACCGCCACCCCATGATCTCACCACACTGCTTCATGGCCTCAATGTCTGCGGCCGTCGCCGCCCCGCGACACCCTCATCCTCGATGCCCATGCCCCCCACCACACCTCGGTCTCCCCACACTACCCCACGTCTTTCCCCACTGCCCATAGGCCTCTCCACACTGCCCCAAGGCCTACTGTGCTACACAATGTCCTCATCGCACCGCCCCACGGCCGCCGCGCCACCCTGTGGCCTCGTCCCACCGCCCCGCAGCCAGGCCCTCCATGTCGCGGTATCGCCATCCAAAACCCCCACTGCCCCACAACCTCACCGCCCCTCATCACCTACGGCCTCCGCCACCCTTCGACACCCACGACCATGTTTCCCCACGACACCCTCTACCTCCGCCTCCCCACGGCACCCGCATCCTCACCGCCCCGCGGCACCCGCGGCCTCCGCCGTCCCGCGGCCTCTACCGCCACCCGTCACACGCGACCTCTCGCCATCCCGCTGCCCTCGCAGCCTCTACGGCCCCACCACGCCACCCAGATATGGCCTCCCAGCGCATTCTGGACTGCCCAGTGCGGGCCAGGTAGCACTGCGGGCCGAGTCGGTCTTATCGGGTCAGACTGAACCCGTACCCCCTTCGACCCATTTACGGTATTTTGGACATAACTTTGGCACCAGACGTCCGTTTGATTAACCATATATGGTGTCAGAAACCTTGGATAGAAATGGACCCTTTGGTATACATCACTAGAGTTTTGGATAAAGTTGAGGAACTGTCGGGTTGAATCGAGCATGAATCCAACCGGGTCCTCGGGACTAAATGGATAATAACACACAGACTAAGCATCTGATTGAAGAACTATCTATCGTGTTGAGACCCCTATGACGTGGCAGTCCTCTGAGATACTTCTTTGTGAGACTTTGTGATGGTTGTAATATAGAATAGTGGCTAGTGGAGTGGGCCCTCCCAAAGATAAGCGAGCATAGTGCGAGAACCCTGTAACTCGCTTTGACGAGTAGAATGAAGAGTGATCCTGTGTGGGTCAACATCGAGTGATCCTATGTGGGTCAGAACCTACGGTCCTGTGTGGGATAGCAATGAGCGATCTTGTGTGGGTATGCGCCTATTGATCATGTCTGGGTTAGCATCGAGTGATCCTGTGTGGGTCAGCACCGAGCGATCCTGTGTGGGTCTGCCACTTAATAGAGTAAGATGATTCATTAGTTACATCTAATCATCTCTAGTACTGTACTTATGTTATTCCTGGTGTGAACTATGTCTGTACCTATGTTGTACTTTCTTTCATGGTAATACCTTGCTGGTATTCTTATGTGTGGAGTACCTATGAGGTACTTGCCTTCGTGGTATTTCTTCCTTTTTTGAACAGTTGCGCTTGGTGTTTTGGAGTTAGACTATGTGTTTTCCTCATGATTGAGATGAGTTACTTGATAAATTAGGTATATGTATGGGCATATACCTAAGTAGTGTTATCAGATGTTTCCATTATGATCTATCATTTGTGGATTTTTTGAGACCTTGAGGGTCTCGGGGTCCCTACTGAGTATCTTTATACTCACCCCTGCATGGGCTATGCCCGCACTTTGTTGTGTTTGGTGCAGATGGAGGACAATGTTGAATGAGGATGAGATTATCAAGACTGGAGGTAGCTCATAGGTGAACCATAGATGAGGCGTTCCGCAGAGATGACCGATCGAGTGCTATACCTACCCTTCAAGTAGGATCCTTGGAGGGTGATCGCAGGACCTATTCTAGTTTACTTATACTTTTAGTTTCTTGTACTTTCCTATTGGGCATGTATTCTAGCCCCTTTTTCTTATTGCATTTACTCTACTTACTATTCATATTACTTGAGTTCGCATCTTGATGTGTGCTTTATTGCATATGCTTACAGGTTATAAAGTAAATGCCTTCCCAGTTATAGGGAATACGCCTTCGGTGTTAGTCTCCAACCCCTGGCCTATGGAAGGTGGGCTTGGGGTAGTCACGACACGATCTCGGGGGGATAGGTCATGACAAATTGGTAATATAGGAGTCGGTTCTACCGTAGAACATTGGACTCTGATATTTTTAGTGGAAATAGTGTTAAATGTAGTGAGTGTGGTTATCAGTTTAGGGAAACCAATGTTGGTGCGGCGACCGACGTATCACCAGGACCCTAACATCTGATTTTGGACTCATTGCACAAAAACACTGATTGCGTGTGTGTTTTCAAGAGTCTTCACTGTGAACTCTTTGAGTCCTCTCACCAGATTTATATTATTGACCATTGGGCACCTGTTTATTTTTAGGATGCCTCCATGAAGATAGCCTTCTAGGGTTCCGAGAGGTGTACGCACTAATAGTCCACTGAGCGACGAGGCCTCGGTGCAGGGACCCCTTCCAATAGAGGCACCAGCAGAGGAACCAGTGGTACCATTACCCATTAGTCCATCGATTACACCATCCCCATCAGTAGAGAGTGCACGTCACTTGAGGGCGTTGCATGAGTTCTAGTGCTATAGGCCACCTAGGTTCAGGGGAGATACAGACCCACATGCGGCTGAGGATTGGCTGGAGGCTATGGTGAGAGTCTTCTGACTGGTAGGGACACCGGCTGATTGCATGGTAATCATTTCTGCCAGTATTCTCCCGGAAGCATCATGTAGATGATGGAGCTTGATTCTCCAGGCTCACGACGACGTGACACTTCTCTGGGAAAACTTCGAGAGTCTATTTCCGGCAGATTTTGTTCCATCAACTCTTCGCACAGTGCACATACTGGAGATTCTTCATCTATAGCAGGGCTGCATGGCTATGTCTTAGTACTCAGCGTGGTTCACTGGCCTCTCATGCTACTCCACAGATATGGTACGAGACCCATTCTTCAGGGGCCAGACCTTTGATCAGGGACTCAGGTGGGAGAACAAACTTTTATGATCTCACTCAACATCCCGACGCAGGCGGGGGTGTTAGAGTGAGCCCTCTTAGTGGAGAGTTTCCTTGATGATCAGTCACCAATAGTGAGACCCACTACCAGTTGTCATGTAGTAGAATCTTCTACAGCTAGTAGTAGACAGATGTCTTAGAGGTGTAAGAGGACATGACCTATAGGTGGACGACCACTGGATTTTGGATCAGTTGTGCGGGGCACCTGAGGTAGAGCCAATCTTGCCAAGAGCGGGCAGTGTTATGAATGTGGCGGGAAGGGTCACATGGCTCATAACTATCTGACCAGTCATACAGATGATCAAAAGACGGTCGAAGGACCACCCAGGCAGAGACATATATTCAACCGAGGAGGTTCGCAGAGAACATGCGGACATGGCAGAGTAGTTGGTTGTGCATCTGGCGGTGGGAAACGATTTGAGATGTTACCACCACCACCACCATGAAGTCCACCCTGACCACAAGGAGCAGGTGGATAGGGGGGAGCCCAGCTCCTGGCGGTTGAATCCTATGATCATGATGTTCCAGAGATGATACGAGGTACGATATGTGTCTAAACCACCTTAGTTGTAGTACATATTGACACAAGTGCAAGTAATTATTTTATTTCCACTTCTCTCATTCGGAGAAAGTATATTCCTATGTAGCTGTTGGCTCGATTATTATGGCTAGAGACTCCTATGGGAGTGTATTTGATGATTACACACTGGTTCCAAAAGTGTGAGCTTACCCTATGAGGTGAGATCATCGGCTGGGATCTCTTAGTAGCGGCGTCAAGGCCATACGACGTCATCTTGGGTATAGAATTGTTATCTACAGTGTATTCTCAGATAGACTATATTTGGGGAAAAGTGTGGTGTTTCCACAAAGATGGTACAAGGTTTACCTTCACTGGTGAGAAGGGAGCCTTTGAAACATTGGATGGACTTACCCGGAGGAGGGTACAACCGATCACTCGTCAGTTGGCTAGTCATACCCTTAGAGCTGTTGATGTGGAGAATTTGAGTTATCCTGTAGTGATGGAATGGTACGCGGATGTCTTCCCTGATGATGTTCTAGGTCTACCTCACCACAGATATGTGGACTTTTACATTTACATGTACCCTGGGAAAACACCGATATCTACACCAGCATATTGGATGGCTCCCGCTGAGCTTCGTGAGCTACGGTTACAGCTGGGTGACTTACAAGGGAAAGGGTTCATTCGACCTATTTATTCTCTATGGACACCCCCTATTTTTTTTTCCAAGAAGGCGTATGGGAGTTTGAGGCTCTATGTTGACTATCGGCGCCTGAAACAGGTGACCGTGAAGAACAAGTACCCACTTCCAAGGATTGATGACCTCTTTGATCAATTTAAAGGTGCATGGTCGTTCTCAAAGATATAACTCAGATCAGGCCATCACTAGCTTAGAGTACGAGATGAGGATGTTCAGAAGATGACTTTCAGATGTCAGTAAAACCATTACAAGTTCTTTGTTATTCCATTCGGTGTCACAAACACTCTATCAGTGTTCATGGGACTCATAAACATAACCTTTCAGCCATACCATGATCGTTTTGTAGTAGTCTTCATCGAAGACATTATAATATACTCAACCACTGAGGAGGAGCATGCCTACCATTTGTAGATAGTACTGGACACACTTCGAGAGCACCAGCTTTATGGTAGGATCTCAAAGTTCTAGTTCTGGATTTGAGATGTTCACTTTTTGAGACATGTCATATCGGAGGATGAAGTTTCAGTGGATCCAGAAAATATTGAAGAAGTGCTTACTTGGGAGCCACCCAGGAGTGTGACCGAGATAAGAAGTTTATTGGGTTTGGATGGTTACTACTGGAGCTTTGTGCCAGATTTATCCATAGATGCAGCACCACTTTCAGTATTGATGAAGAAGGGGAAACCCTTCATGTGGTCGGAGTGATGCCAGTAGAATTTTCCAGAGCAGAGGTAGAGGCAGACTAGTTCCCCCATCTTGAGGATTATAAAAGAGGGCATAGGGTATGTAGTCTACTACGGTGCATCAGGGAACGAGCTTGTATGTGTCCTAATGTAGGAGAAAACAGTGATCACATATGGTTCTCGATAGCTGAGACAACACAAGAATAACTATGCTACCCATGACCTGGAGTTAGCAGCTATGGTATTCACTTTGAAGATCTGGCGACACTATCTGATGGGAGAACATTTTACAGTGTACTATGATCACAAGAGGCTTATGTATATCTTCTCTCAAAAGGACCTGAACCTGAGACAACGACGTTGGTTTGAGTTCCTCCAGGACTATGACTTCGAGATAGTCTATACACCTGGGAAGGGGAACGTTGTAGCATATGCACTCAACAGGAGGTCTAGTATATAGATGCTAGGTGAGGAAATGGAGTACCTGGCCACATGGCAGATAACCTCTGTGGATAGAGATGGGTAAAATTTTCTTCAATATCTTACAGTCACTTCCCCACTTCATTAGCGAGTCCGGGAGGCACAACACGGGGATGCTGACTGCGAGGCTCGACGTGCTCAGATATCCATAGGGTAGGAACCGGATGGATTTTCTGAAGTTGGGGAGAATTTTATCCTCATTAAATAACATACCATGGTAATAGTGTCACTTCAAGAGGAAGTGTTGAGGGAGTTCCACACATCCCCTCTAGAGGTACATCCAGGAGTGGTGAAGATGTACCGGGATCTCCAACGATAGCACTGGTGGACGGAAATGTAGAAAGAAGTAACAGAGTTTGTCTCTCGGTTCCTCACTTGTCAGCAAGTGAAGTTGGAGCATCAGGTACTAGCAGGCTTGGTTCTGCCTCTAGAGGTCCTAGAGTGGATGTGGTATGGGATATCCATGGACTTCGTGACAGTACTTCCACATACATCCAAAGATCATGACTCTATCTGGGTGATCGTCGACTGACTCACCAAGTCGTCCCACTTCCTGCCGATCAAATAGTAGGGTTCAGTAGAGAGTTTGGGATGCCTCTATGTGCAGGAGATTGTGCATCTACATGGAGTACCCTCGACAATTGTATCCAATCATGATTCATGTTTTAATTCCCGGCTATGGAAGGAGTTGCAGGAGGCTTTTAGGACGAAGATTCGTTTGAGCACTGCCTTCCATCCTCAGACGAATGGAATGACTAAGTGGACCATTCAGAACCTTGTGAACAAGTTGCATGCTTGTTTCCTCGACTTCGGTCATAGTTGGGATGATCACATTCCCTTGGTAGAGTTTGCGTACAACAACAACTATCACTCCACCATTGGGATGGAACCTTTTGAGGCGTTCTACGAGCGACCTTACAGACCACCTTTGTGCTGGACTGGCCCAAGGGAGTCAGCAGTAGTGGGACCAGAGATGGTACAGGATACCACAGAGAAGGTGCATATCATCTAGGATTGGATGAAAACTACATAGATAAGGCAGAAGATGTATGCCGATAGGAGACGGAGACCTCTGGAGTTTGAGGATGGCGACCACGTCTTTCAATGTGTCTCACCTCGACAAGGTTTTCATAGATTTGGCTGAGTCAGAAAGTTATATCTGAGGTTCATTGGAGCATTTCAGGTTCATAGCAGAGATGGAGAGGTGGCTTACCACTTAGATCTTTCACCTGAGTTGCACCTGGTGCACAACGTCTTCCATGTATCCTAGTAGAAGAGATATGTGCATGACCCTTCTCACATCATCGACCACGTCGAGTTGGACGTCGACGATGGAGAGACTTTTATAGATGTTCCATTAGATATTAAGGATCGATGGGAGAAGGTCATTCGTGGGTAGTTGATAATTCTGGTGCGCGTTCGCTGGAAGCATGAGAACATCCAGGAGAGCACATGGGAGTGAGAGGCTCAAATTCGTGCTCAGTACCCCCACATGTTTTCCTTGTTTTGAGTTGTTTCATATGGGGATGCAAAGAACTGAGGTGGGGAGAATTTAAAGATGCAAAATTTCCATGTATGTTTTTTAATTAAATAGAAATTTTACAAGTTTGTGAAAATTGAGGGTGCATGATTTCGAGTCCCAGAAGAAATTTGTGAACATGTTTTTTTCAGGTACATTCATTAAATGTACAAGAAAGTTTTTGTAAATTTGGAACTAGTGCTCGGAATTGAAATATGAGGACAATAATGAACTCGCAGCGATGGTATTCGCTTAAGGAGACCTTCACGTTGACCGCAGTAGGTCGAGGGTGAAAGATAGTTTTTGGGTTTTTCGTGAAAGAATAAAATAAAATAAAATTGTGCAACATTTTATTTTATTTTTCTTTGGGACTCCCATGTGGATGTAGGGAGGTGGGGTCCACCTGAACTAAGAACTCTCAACATAGGTTATGGTGGTGGGGACCACCCGAGGCTAACCTCCCATGTGGGTTATGGTGGCGGGGACCACCCAAGACATAAAACCCCTTAAACCCCCTTGAACTCTCCTCTTTATGGGGAGAAACCTCTTGAGCTTCCCCACTTTAATGGTTCCACCCCCCTTTAATATATTTTAAAAAACTCAATTAATTAATTAAACCAACTTGAATTTATACCAACAAACAAAATTGACAACATATTATATTATGTTGACTAATTTCATTTTTGGTGGAATTGGGAGGAATGAGCTTTGGGAGAAATCTCTCCAATGAAGAACTCCAATGAAGAACACCGACTTCGACTCCGACTTCTTCCTCGGGATATTTGTTGATGAGGAAAGTCTTCAATGTCAATGAACTGAAGATCGAGGAAATGTTGACATCACCAAAGACTGTCTATTCCAAACGACATCATCTCCTTCCCTACGGACAATCTCCAATGAATCAAATGTGGTAGGGGTTGTTTTTTGAATTCTTGTAATTCCTCGATTAAGTTCCTCATTCTTGGAAAGCATGGAGAATGTGGATCACCAAAATGAGTTGATCCACGATTCTTATGAAATTATAGAATTTGACGTTCTTGATTCAAGGCTTTTGTTGAGTTGCTTGCTACTGCTCTAACGCGGAGGGTGCGGGTCAAACAAACATGGCCCAACTCCCTGCGTCGTTCTACATTATTGTGTCTTCTTAGAGATGGTGACGGAGACCAGTGCCAGATTTTGGCACCAATGGAACACGAGAATAGCGTCCGGCACCACGACTGGCCGCGACGAAGGTGACCGTGCAACGACGTCGCCCTACGTCCCCACCGCCCACGGCCTCCGCCCCCCGTGATCTCACAACACCGCTTCACAACCTCACCGTATGTGGCCGCCGCCGCCCCATGGCACCCACCGCCTTGCTACCCATGGGCCCAGCCACCCCTCAGTCTCCCCGCACTACCTCGCGGATTTCCACACTGCCCAGCGGCCTCGCCACGCTGCCCCGCGGCCTGGTGCGCCACACAACGGCCTCGCCGCACTGCCCCCTGGCCTGCCGCGCCGCCCTATTGCCTCGCTGCACCACCCCGCAGCCAGGAAATCCATCTTGCAGTCTCGTGGTCTCGCCATCCGCAGCCCCCACTACCCCACGACCTTGCCACCCATCAGCACCTACGACCTCTGTCGCCCCGTGACACACACAACCATGCCTCCTCGCGGTACCCTCTGCCTCCGCCGCCCCACGACACCCGCGACATCACCGCCCCGCAAAACCCACGGCCACCGCCATCCCGCGGCCCTTGCGGCCTCCGCATCCCCACCGCACTGCCCAGGCCTGGCCACCCAGCGCAGGTGGGACTACCCTGTGTGGGCCAGGCAGCACCGCGGGCTGGGTCGGTCCGACCGGGTCAGACCGATGTCGGACCCCCTTCAACCCATTTATGCTCTTTTGGCCATAACTTTGGCACTGAACGTCCGTTTGAAGAACCATATGTGGCATCTGAAACCTTGGATAGTAATGATCCCTTTGGTATACTCCAATAGAGTTTTGGATAAAGTTGAAGAACTATCGGGTTGAATTGAGCATGAATCCAACCGGGCCCTCGAGACTAAAATGCTAATAACTGACAGACTAAGCATCTGATTGATGCACTGTCTTTTTCATTGAGACCCCTATGACGTGGCAGTCTTTGAGACACTTCATTGTGAGACTTCGTGGTGGTTGGAGTATCGAACAATGGATTTTGGAGCGGGAACTCCCAGAGATAAGCGAGCATAGTTCAGGAACCCTGTAACTGGCTGTGACGAGTAGAATGAAGAGCGATCCTGTGTGGGTCAACATCGAGTGATCATGTGTGGGTCAGCTCCCAGCGATCCTTTTTGGGACATCACCGAGCGATCCTATGTGGGTCAACACCTAGTGATCTTGTGTAGATCAGCATCGAGCGATCCTGTGTGGGTTAGCACCGAGCGATCCTGTGTGGGTCTTCCACATAACTGAGTAAGATGATTCAGTAGTTACATCTAATCATCTTTGGTACTGTACTTAAGTTATACATGGTGTGAGCTATGTTCGTACCTATGTAGTAATTTCTTTCATGGTAATACCTTGGTGGTATTCTTCTGTGTAGAGTACCTATGAGGTACTTGCCTTCTTGGTATTTATTCCTTTGTGGAATAGTTGATCTTGGTGCTTTGGAGTTAGACTATGTGTTTTCCTCATGATTGAGATGAGTTACTTGATAAATTTGGTGTATGTATGGGAATATACCTAATTAGGGTTATCATTTGTTTCCTTCATTTATGATCTATCCTTTGTGGATTTTGTGAGACCTTAAGGGTCTCGGGGTCCCTACTGAGTATCTTTATACTCATCTCTACACGGGCTATGCCTGCACTTCATTGTGTTTGGTGCAGATGACAGACAATGATGACTGAGGATGAGAGCATCTGGACTGGAGGTAGCTCGGAGATGGACCTTAGATGAGGCGTACTGCAGAGATGACCGATTGAGAGCTATACCTACTCTTCAAGTAGGATCTGTGGCGGGTGATCGTAGGAGCTGTTCCAGTTTACATGTACTTTTAGTTTCTTGTACTTTCCAGTTGGGCATGTATTCTGGCCCCTTTTCTTTACTGCACTTACTCTGCTTATTATTCATATTACTTGAGTTCATATATTGATGTGTTCTTTGTTGCATATTCTTACAGGTTATAAAGAAAATTCCTTCCCTGTTATAGGGAATACGCCGTTGGTGTCAGTCGCCAGCCCCTGGCTTATGGAAGGCGGGCTTGGGGTAGTCATGGCCTGATCCCAGGGGGATGGGTTGTGACAAATTGGTATTATAGGAGTCAGTTATACCATATAACATTGGACTCAAATCTTTTTAATGGCAATAGTGTTATGTGTAGTGAGTGTGGTTATCAGTTTAGGGAAACCAATGTTGGTGCAGCAGCCAAAGTATCCATACACTAGGACCCTAATACCAATTTTTCACGACCCAGTGGCCTCTCCCCGATGCCCAACTACCTCACACCAATATTGGTGCGGCGGCCTCTCCCCGACGCCCAGCATCCTCGCCCCGACACCCGGCACCCGCAGCCTACTCCGCCCCATGGCACCGGCAGCCTCTCGCCCTCCTGCTGCCCTCGAGGCCTCAACGGCCACACCACGATTCCTAGTTCGGGCTGCCCAGCGTGGGCCTAACTACCTAGCACAGGCTGGGCATGACCCAGCAGGTCGGGCCGGGTCGACCCAAACTGGGTCAGCCTAGGCTGGGTCGGGCCAGGTCGGTCTGACCGGGTCAGACCAGACTTGGACCCACTTCGACCCATTTATGCTCTTTTGGCCATAACTTTGGCACCAGATGCCAGTTTGATGAACCGTCTATGGCGCCGAAAACCGTGGGGAGAAACAGTCCCTTTGGTATACCCCAACGAAGTTTTGGATAAATTTGGGGAACATTCAGGTTGGATGGGGCACGAATCCAACTGGGCCCCTAGGACTAAAAGGCTAATAACTCACAAACCGAGCGTCCGACTGACCCACCTTCTATTGTGTTGAGACCCCTATGACATGGTGGTCCTTTGAGATACTTCTTCGTGAGACTTCGTGGAGGTTGGAGTATCAACCAATGGCTTATGGAGAGGACCCTCCCGGAGATAAGGGAGTGTAGTGCGGGAAACTTATAACTGTCTGTGATGTGAAGAATGAAGAGAGATCCTGTGTGGGTCAGCACCGAGCAATCCAGTGTGGGTCAGCACCAAGAGATCCTGTGTGGGTCAGCACCGAGTGATCCTATGTGGGTCAGCACCTAGTGATCTTGTGTGGGTCAGCATCGAGAGATCCTGTGAGGGTCAACACTGAGCGATCTTATGTGGGTCCACTTAACAAAGTAAGATGACTCAACAGTTACATCTAATCATCTCTGCTACTGTACTTAAGTTAATCCTGGTGTGAGAGGAGTTTGTACCTATGTAGTACTTTCCTTCATGGTAATAACTTGGTGGTATTATTCTATGTGATGTACCTGTGTGGTACTTTCCTTCGTGGTATTTCTTCCTTTGTGTAATAGTTGATCTTGGGGCTTTGGAGTTGGACTCTGTGTTTTCCTCATGATTGAGATGGGTTACTTGATAACTTAGGTATATGTATGGGTGAATAACTAAGTAGGGTTATCAGTTGTTTCCTTCATTTTTGGTTTATCCTATGTGGATTTTTTGAGAGCATGAGAGTCTCAAGGTCCCTACTAAGTATCGTTATACTCATCCCTACACGGGATATTCCTGCACTTCGTTGTGTTTGGTGCAGACGATGGACATCGCTGACTGAGGATTAGAGTATCAAGATTGGAGGTAGCTCGAAGGTCAGCCTTATATGAGGATTACTCGAGACAAACGATCGAGAGTTGTACCTACCCTTCAGGTAGGATCCTTGGCTGGTGATTGTAGGATCTATTCCAGTTTACATGTACTTTCAGTTTCTTGTACTTTCTAGTTGGGATTGTATTCTGGCCCCTTTTACTTTCATCACATACTCTAATTACTATTATTTTTACATGAGTTCGTATATTTCTATGAGCTTGGTTGCATATTCTTACAGGTTATAAAGTAAATGTCTTCCCAGTTATAGGGAATACGCCTTTGGTGCTAGTCGTCAGCCCTTGGCATATGGAAGGCAGGCTTGGGGTTGTCATGACACGGCCCCGGGTGGATGGTTCATGACAAATAATTATTTTAACATGTATGGCATGAGAATATTTATCCTAAATCATGAAAATTATTTTATTAAAAGATTAATTTATAATTTCCAGTTACTTTCTTCAGGGAAACATATTTCAAAAAAAATTAATAAATTATTAATTTTGTAAAGTTTATTTACGGAGAAATGATATTTTCCTCAAGAAATGTTACAAGTGTGTTTTATTTTAAAATAATTTCCAGATAAGGTTACATATTTTGATGTTACTTAATATTTACAGGGGATATGATCCATTGATACCATATTTATTATTTATTTGTATGGTTTATTTTTGTTATGAAATATGTTTATGAAGCTTATTTCTATTCCAAGGTTTATACATGGATAAAATTCTTATAAACCCCACTTATTTCTCCATGGGATTTACTTGGATGAAATTATTAAATAAAAAATTAAACATGTTTTTTCCCAACAATTATTTTATCTAAAATTATTTATGAAACCCATTTTTTTGAATGGGTTATGATATGATGATTGTTTTATTATATTTTGGAGCCCAATATATGATTTTCATTACATGAAATATGGGACTAATATCACTCTCGAATTCCTTGGGTAATGATTGATATCACCTAAGATAAAAAGGATTGGAATGGGGTGTGAACTATGTCTATTAAGTAAATTTATCCACTGTGATAGTCTTGGGAGGAAACCTTGACTACTATGATGGTTTGAGGAGTGAACCCATTCCACTATGATTGTTTTATCAATGATACTTGAAATACTAATGAGTTATTTTATATGATTCTGTGTATCCCACAATTCTATATCTTATTACAATGTTACACTCTAATGGATCATGTTATTTTATTTCCTTATGATTCATATCTTATGAACTTCAAATATTTATTCCAATACTTATTATTATGATCCTATAAATGAAGTGTTTGTTTTTAAAATTTTATGCTCATGTTATTATACCCCCATGTTCATGTTATGACTATGTATCTCCCATGTTTACTCTTATAGATCATCTGAGATCACCCTTAACATATTTACTTTCAATAGCTTATGAAAAAATGTATTAGCTTTGATATTTCTCATAAGGGTTCTTGTTATGAAGAAGTTAGTGGGTGATGATTTAGTTCACATATAAACTTGTTGTTATATTTCGATGTTTCCAAAGAAACTATACCTTTAGGATCCTCAAGATTGTGTTTTTGTAATGTAATAAATATTTCTGTAAAAATATTTAATATATGTGTATGATATATTTGGTTCTTTCCATATGTCAAGGATAACCACAAGGACATCGTAAAATAATTTTCTTAGGATAACCCCTAATACGCCATACATGGATTATCATGAGATAGAAACACTAACCAATGCATTAGAGGGATATATAATTATGGGACCACTCATTCCTTTCATATCATGTACATGCATAAATGTGACATGTATATCATACAAAATGAGGATGCCTTTCCTCATTTTTAACCCCATGATTACGTTTTTTGGGTTACATAGATGTACATACCCAATAATTGAAGGATATTTAAAACACATTGCATACCCATGAGAGGAAATGGTGATGGTTATTCACCACACCGATGTTTGGAATAAAAAAGAATAGGATAGTTTTTGTATCACAACAGTTGTATGTAATGATTTATAAAATTAGGGAATAATAGGAAAATGGATGTTCCATTAATTTGGAATCATAAACAAATTCTAATTTGTTTTTTAAATATCCCAACATGATCAATTAGAAAGAAAAATGTATTACATAAATAAGGTTCTTGAATAAATAGGATTAGAACAAGATACCTTACCCTTAGGGGGTGCTTTGAAAAGATTTGAAGGAGTTTCCTAATTCTTGAGTTTTATCCTTATAATCATTGAAACACATTAAAGATACTATTAGTAGGGATTTGAAAGAAATATCATGCTCAAAGGCCTTGGTGTGGAATACGACGAGAGAAATGGGTTATTCATACCTGGGGAGAGGTTCTTTTAAAGGATTAAATATTTTTTATTTTACTATATATGTCAACCATTTATGAGTGAAATGAATTTCAGAAAATTTAATAGATTTTTAATGATTCATTGAGAGAGAGTTCAAACAATTAAATCCCCCAATTAGAAATAAAACTTCTAGAAGTTCCAATTAATTCACACAATAATTTTTTTCTTCTAAAAAATATTTTTCTTGGTTCCAAAATGTAAAATATAAATTTAAAAATTAAAATAAATTAAATTAAATAAATTTTTATACTTATTGAATTAAATTTTTATTAATAAATTTTTTAATCATGTTGATATAATAATAATGTAATAAAATCAACGTTCTCGTAAAGTGGTACTTTTTTTGTGTTTCACCAAAAAATAATCTTTCCCAAAATTCTAAAAATAAATAACACTAATAAAATTTAGATGTGTTATGTCAACAAATGAATTTTTTTCATAAACAAAATTATTAAAATATGATAATATATCATTATAATAGATATCCTTATTTATTTAAATTTATCAATTTTATAAAAAAATAACCATTCTGATGGATATAAAAAATTTCATATTTTTGCAATAAAATATTTTATTATTCAAATTGTTCTTTTTAGTATTATGATATAAATTTTATTTAAAACGTATAAATTTATCATATTACATATTTTAAATAGAATATATTTATTTCCTCTAATAATAAAATTATAATAATTTAATAAAATAATATCGATGATAAAAAAATTACCAATTGTTTTTTCAGATAATGGTTATAACTCTTATCAACCATGTTGGTTAAAAATCCCAATGGTACAGAAATGTAATTCCATACTATTAGACCATCATACTCACTTAATCACACACTACTTCACTTACAAAGTTTCATACAAATCGTTTGATTTTTTCAACTTTTTTCCTAACACTTTCCTTTATTTTTATGATATTTATAGAAGGGGTGATCTTATTAGGGTAATTAAAGCATATAGAAATTTTTTTAGTGATTTTATTATTCCCCTATATTTTTATCCATTAACTGTTCATATATATACTCTTCCACATTTATGTGTGATGTACAGGGAAATGTAAAAGTATTTCTACGTGATTGTATTATAAAAATGCCATTGTAAAATAATAAGTAAATTTATAAAAAATATAAAAGAATTTTTTGGTCATTACATTCTACCCCATTAAAGAAATTTCACCCTCACAATTTTACTCATTGAATAATACTTACTAAACAAAAATTTCACTTAATGTTTTTAGTATAAATGACACATTATTAATACATAAGAGATGTTAATTTTATGGGTCATTATAGTTATATATAACCTAGTACACTAGATAAAAGTTTTATCTATATAAGGTTATGTTACTAAATATTCTAAATCATAATTCCATAAAATAAAAAAACTCTCACATGATACCAACTATGAAACCCATATATTTATTAAACTATATTTCATCATTTATTACAAAAAAAAACACACTTAGAAAAACCCAGAATTCCATCAGGAATAGTTTGTTTAAGTAATTTGGTATAAAGAAAATAAACATGAAACATGGGTATAAGAACATTGTTTAAAAACATCACAATGTGCTATTAAAATCCATCAACCTTCTAAAACTGCATGGGATCGCCTGGTGACATACATAAAAGGGTTAAGCTATAAATAAGAGTAAAGGGATAATAAAATGATAACATGATGAAGATAAAAAATGTAATTCAGTAGGCATATCAACGTGACATAAAAGTGATTATAATAAAAAACATGAACATCGAATCATGATATATGATGATAACATGAATGCAATATAGGACTATGGAAACAACATAAAACATGATATCATAAAAAACTTCAAGGATAACCACGAAGACATCGTTACATTGTGTTTCTAGGATAAAATCCCATGAAATATAAAATTCATATTAGGATATAAAAACATTAACAATTGTTTTATAGGGATATATAATTCTTGGTCTACCCATCACATTAATATCATGTGCATGCATAAGTGTCCCATATAGATCTTTGAACATAAGGATTTCATTCATCAATTTTAACCCCATGATTAAGGTATTTAGGATACATAAACATACATTCCTAATCAATTAATGATTGGTAAAAGTATGTGAATACCATTTAGTGTAAATGAGTATGGGTATTCACTATATAACTATTTATCTTGGAAAATTGTAGGATAAGTTTGACAACATAACAAGTGTTTGTAAAAGTTTATAGAAGGGGTGTTTGACATCTATCGTGGTCTCTATTTCTTGGGAATTATATGTTATGTAATAGATATGCATAAAAACATCTACCATCTTAAAAAATTGTAAATAATAATTCATTACATATGGATGGATCTTGAATAAAGAGGACAAGGGGATCCCTTACCTTGTGAGGGTGCTTCAAAAAGTATGGGAGGTTCTTCATGAAGATATATATTATCTCCTTAGAAAATTGTATCCACCATATATATTTGATTGGGATATTGAGAGAGAGATCACGATCAATGTTTTTGAGAAAACTATTAGGATATAAAGGTGGTATTTATACTAAGTAATTTTGGTTTTAAAGGATTATATATTGGTCTTTTTTCAATATAAGAAAAACACTTATTGATGAAATGAATTCAGTACAATTTTCTAGATAATCAATGAGTGGGTGATATTTTATGGATATTAAGTGTTTCCATAATTCGAAACATACAATCTATATAACCTAATTATTTCACACAATCCAAAAAAAATTAATCTCAAAAATATTTTTTCTGGTTCCAAAATTTAAAATATAAATTTATAAATTAAAATTGAAATTTTAAAAATCATTTTTAGACATATTAAATTTATTTTTTATTGATTAAAATTTTTGATAATTTTTTTAAAATAAGATGAGTTAATAATGATCTCGTAAAATAGTAGTTCTCATAAAGTGGTAATTTTCTCATTTTGACCAAAAAATCTATATTTTCATAAAATTCAAAAAAACTCTCAAAGATAATTTTTATGTTCTAATTAAAAAATTGAAATTTTTTTGATCAAAAAAATATAACAAAATATGATAATTTTCACATTTTAATAAATATCTTCATTTATTTAAAATTTTCAATTTAATAGAAATACAAACATTCTGACTATTATAAAATTTACATTGAGATTAATTAAAATATATTATCATTTAAAAGGTGGTTCATAAAAATATAAATTAACTTTTATTTAAAAAATATTTATTTTTCATAAAACATATTATTAATATAATAGATTTATTATTTTAAATTTTACTATACGAATTATATTATAAAATAATTTTGACCATTAAAAAATGCATCTATGTAACCAAAAATAATAATGACCAACTATTTCATTGAATAATTTTAATAATGGATATCAACTATTCTAGTCATTAATAATTGTGAAATAGGACAATATTTACCTATAAGAAAACCATCATTATAATTTTATCTCAAACAACTTCTCTTATGAATTAAATTACAAATCCTTTGATAATTTATATTATTTTTCTAACATTTCTCTTTCCTTTTTATGATATTAATGGATGGGGAAATTATCCTAGGAGAATTAAAGCCAATGGAGTATGTTTTTTGAATGTATTATACCAAAAAGTGTATACCCTTTTATTGTTCCATGTTTTATAAGTCAATATTTACTCATGATGTGTAATGAAATGAAAAATTTCTTCTATGTGGTTACATTTTAAAACATTCATTATCAAATAAGAAGTACATATTTTAATAAAATAAAGGAATTTTTGGGTCATTGAACAAAACTCAAACACCATGGGTCTCTATATATGATCATCATAGGCCTTATGATAGTCGTTTATTACCCTTATCTAATATCAAACCATAATGAACATATCGATCATACTCTACACAATATATGTATAGAAAATCATTGAATACCCATCCTTCATATAACACAACCGGGAATAACGTGGATGCTAGTACAATTTATAAAAAAGAGCAATGCTAATGTAAGAGTGATATATATTATTATATAAAAACAAAACAAGATGTAGGTTCTTTACCCACAATCCACCACAATCCAAGATGTGAGCTTGAAAGATAACCTATAGTGTCTTGATAGTTCACTACATGTTCCTATCAGTCTAATGATGAGAATAACTGTTAATCTGTAACATGGATAGAATGGTATACGACAATCCCCTCTAGTTGAAATATTCAAAATTATGAACCCAATCAGATATGTTAGTCATACATACCCCATAAATCCTAATCAAATCATCTTCATACCACCTTACCAAAAATTTCTTTTTCACTCAATTCATGGATCACCATAAAATGACTTGACGTCATCAGTCGGCTCATAATCACTCAAACTGTATCACAACCACCATGATCATTTGGTAACCTTGGGATGAAATCCATCTAGAATTATTCCCATTTCCACACAAGGATTTCAAAGGGATAAAAAGACCTCTAGGAATAAGTTATTTGTCTTTTAACAAAAGGATAACCAATCACTTTTCAACAAACTCTTCCAAACCTGTTTCATCCTAGAAAATAAAAGCTATCTCACTATTCCACGATAAATCTTAGATGCGATGGGATGTTTCAATAATGACGAGATATTAAAATCATGGAGAACTCCCTCTCATATTACCAATTGAACAAAAACAATCCCCTAAAATAGAATCCTATTTTTAATATCATCTGACCATCCCTCAGGATCATCAACATGGCCAACATGGTCACACTACACCTCTATCTAAAATTACCCCTACTGATACTCATCCACCAACTACATCAATAATGATAACATGATTATCTAATGAAGACTACCCTGGAAACTACTTTTCCCTCAAATTAAGATTCATATTTCTAATCACCTCCCTCCCTTTACAAACATCCCCATTATCCTTAATGACATATCCTTTGGTATTTTAACTTATCTCATTAGCAAATACATTCCCCATTACGAGGGTGTTAGAGATATCAAAATAGAAATCATATTTTAACTACAACTACCTACATTGGTATGGATCCAGGTCCTATATAGAGAAAACATATTCTTGGATCTTAAGGTGTATAGGAATCACAAAGTTCTCATTGATGTGGTAATGCCACCAAATATTCAGTGTAACCCAAACCACTGTGAAATATAAATCATGGACGGAAAAGTTATACTCAAGTGGTTGTAACTTCATAAACCCATAATAAATCACCTCTCATCCAATGAATCAAGAAGCACACCAATCCCAAAAGGAATGTACTGCAAAAAACAACAAGCATCACATCCTCCTCAGGAAACTGAACCATCGGGTTACCAACCAACTTCTAATTTAGATTACCAAGTGATTTATACCACTGATCAATTCATATGAAATAAAATCCTTCATAATCAATGATATCATTGGGGATATAGATTAAGAGAAATCAGACCCAGACCACTGGTAATATCTTACATGACCATTAAACTTTAATCATCTATCACATATATGTGTGATGACCAATAAAAATATAACAAAACATTATAAGGGCCAATGATCACACCATACTTTCAAACCAGGTTCTCATACAAAGTAACATCATTCATCCAGAACAGTCACTATAATAGATTCCAATAAATTTGATAGTTTTTAAGAACATTGAAGATGACTATAAGAAATTCAATGTTCTCCTATTTTATATTTGAGTAGATCAAGGTCTTTTCGATGAACACAACTTCATAATAGTCCATAAACTCATTGAATGCATAGTTCTTGATCACCATGAATAGGCATTAACGATTCATAATGACATACCCTCAAAAATGAATTTTACATACCTAATCCTAAAGGTTGACTATAGAATATTCCAATGTTTCTCAATCATATAATAATATTGTGACTAAATGTCAATATTCGAGAACCAAATGGATCACTTTAGCTGGTCAAATAGATGATAAATATTTGGAAGAGGGTAAATGTTCTAAATAAACACCTGATTCATTTTTCGATAGTCTACACAAAACCTCAAAATTCAATCATCCTTCTTGGAGAACGACACTAATGATCTCCAAGGAGATACACTAGGTTAGCTAAGACCCCTATGAATTAGATCATCAAACTATATCCTAATCATTCACAACATCATTGGTTTGATTCGATAGGAATCCATTTAAATTAGTGATACACTCTATTGAAACTCTATATCCAAATCTAGATCACATCGAGGGTGTAATGTTATAAACTCATCCACAAATAAATAATAGAACTCATCCAAGACCCTAGGAATATCCTCTATAATATATTCTAGTAAAATATCTTTATACTAAGAAAGAAAGGGTTCCAATTTCCTTCCACACATATGATAACTCTCTTCTCTAATAAGCGCCACTCGCAGACCCTCCATATACAAAAACAAAACCCTCCCTTAGAAGAACTTGGTGACCACACACAAGGAATTAACTAATAAATTCCAAGGATAACATCAAATGGTTGTATTTTTAATAAGAGTAAACCCATCATTGAATGTTGCTTCCCCATCAATATTCTACATTAGTTCCAGACATCAAACAAGGTTTTCCGACCTCAAACAAGCATGTATAACACTAGGGGAACTGAAAGTATTTACAGATACAATCCCAAATAATAGAACACAGTAGAAGAAAAAAATTATTATGAGGATCATGAATTATATAAATGAAAACCATTGGATGATGATAATATGATAATACCTCAGTCTACTACTAGCCTTGCGGGCATCAATACATCCATTTCATGCATCATCCCATGCCCACCTCATTTGCCTCTACGTTGAAGGCCACCATGTCCATGATTTTTCCTTTCACCCTAGGAATAGGGACCATCATGATGTATCCCTATTAAAACTCCACCTTATACTGGCTGTTGAATAAGCACTGGCAGTCCCTACTGTGGAAACCACCTTAGAGGAAACGACTACTATTCCCAAAATGGGGCATGACCAACCATCTAAAACTATCCTCCCTAAGCCATAAAATAATGATCTTGGAACTATTTATGTCCCACAAAAATGTTAAAAAAACTATAAATCCCCTCTTAGGTTCTTAAAATCCACCAACCCCTAAATTTCTTGTAATGGTCTCTCAAGTTCTTCTCCCCACTTGTTGGAACCCCAAATTTCTAGACATTTGTTCTTCACATCCTGGATCCTATCTCCTCATGTAACCTTGATAACCAATCACTTGAGGATGAACTCCCTGGGAATGTATCTACTCAATATATTTCATCTTTTTATACTTCCATAGATACGTGGGATGTTTAAATGTGGGTTCTAGATACTTAATTACTAATAGAATTTACTCATATGAACATTATGTTATGGACTCCTCGTCTTCTTATAAATTACATGAAAGGTGTTGGAGGTCCAACAACATGATCCCAATAACCTTCAAATTCATGCCTCCTACTTATGTTTGAGTATATTTGGCCACTTTTCCATCTTCATAATTGATTAATGTATAACTAAATGTAACGTCTTTTGAAATTCATCTAACGAAACATCTTCTTCCTTTTTCTCACAAAGATATAACATTAACCACTAACTTGAAACTAATCATATATAAATAGCTTCCAATGACACAAAAAACCTACACTTGGCTCAAATCATTCAAAAATTGATCGCAATATCCTTAAAAAAGTGCTTTGTCTCTAGATCAGAGACACTCCCCTCATTCTTCCCCAAAACATCCACTACAAGGAACACACCACCCTCCCCCATGGCCCATCCACCTATATTTTGTTAATTCAATGATGATAAAAAATATCATATTACTGAACATTGATATCCTAAGCTTCACTAAAATGACATCCAAGAGCCTTTCCTAAAAAAATGGAGAATCCCTATGCATGATATCATGAAAATTTTCAATGATCATTTAATAAATTAAAATTAATTTCCCAAAAATAAACCAATTTAGATATAAATAAAATTCATCATGTTACATGTTCATCTCAAAAGGTATTAAACTACATGTAGGACAACATCACTTGGTAATTCAATAAGCTTAGATTCCTCACATTAGACTATGGGGGGCCCTAAAATCCCATGTCCTAGCAAGAATACCTAACCTATTTCACATAACATGATAAAATATCACATGTTCTCTACCATATCATGAAATAAAATCAATTCAAATCTACAGACTCCATTTTATCCATCAACTAAATCCAATTATAACACTCATCCATTACCCCATCCCTCAAAATGTATCCCACATTGGTCAGCAAGGAAGGAAGAGAGATAATGAACACCGATCCCTACATTCAATTTCCCCAAGGTGGTCAACTAGCAATGAGGTTATAAAAAAATATCACATATAGAATACATTACCCAATTAATTATATAATATCATGAGATAAAATGAACACCCACCAAGAAAATATTGAAAAAAATATAAATGAAAACCCAGAACTATCCCAAAATGCATGAACTTGGTTAAAAAATACAAACAAATGTATCCAAGTAAATACCAAATACATTCTATGTGATATAGAATCAATAGTAGCTCCAAATTCAATCCAGTAATGTCTATCTCATTCATTGAGATCCTCCAAGAAACCTTAAAACAGTACATATATATATGTAGAGTGGACGTAACATGTATAATCAGTTGGATCTTACCAAACGTCTCTAATTCACATGTAAATAGGAATACTTACTTAATAGTGAAAAAACATAAAAAAACATGTACCTAATTATGAAAATTTAAAAATGCCCACCTCACCCTAGCATTTTCAAAATCATGCATCCAATATAGAAATATAGAATCACAAACAACATAAAGAGAAGGCACACCACAAAAAATTCCCCATTGATTTTCTTCTCTCATTACCCGATGTAAAACATGTTTTACTACCATTATTTCAATAAATATCACTAAAAATTTCCAAATATATATGATATCAGTTAAGGTGTATCCCTACATATCCTAGACCCCCGTAGTGTCTAGTTTCAGGTTCTATCACCAGTAATAATCACATCTTGAACTCAACACAAAAAAACCACATTACATAGCTAGTAAAATTAGTTATCATTAACAAGGAGGACATCAAACTCATACCCTCATCCCACCATGAATGACCCTCACCACATATAACATCCTCACAATCAGTGGTAAATACCCAACACAATCCTATAAAATCATCATTGGTAATTCTGAATCACCAACCTATATCATCGACAGGTAATTTCAAACAATAACATGTATTATCACTACTAAAAAAGAACAGAAGGTAAGAGAGGTTATATAGCCATATAAATTACTAAAAGCCTAGAAATTATGGAAAAAACTTGAAACACAAACTATTTTGGGATTGGTAAGGTTATACAACTTGGGTGGGGATCATATTTAAATAACATTAAAATATGATATATTTTTATTGGACAAATTACCCCATATATGGGTTAACATAAAATATAATATCATACTCTATAACCCCACTAGTGTACCACACAATGTAAACCAACACTAATTACACCTTACACACACATAACCAAATGATTTACACATTAAATTACTATTTCCACCAATTCCATTATTAATGAGTTTCCACTAATATTCATTTACATAGGAATTTATTTGACATTACAATATCCTATTTATTTATAATTTATTTCATTTAATCAAATCACTATATATCAATTTTATCCGATTATCATATTCAAATTTATCCCATGCTTATTCATTTATGAACCCATGTCTTTTCAGTTTCAACACATTCAAATTCATTCCATGAATAACTAATAAACTAGAATAGACACACCACCTAAAAACTTTTCAATATTTTTTGTGACCCACACCCTAGTAGCCAAGAGCTAGTTCCTGATTTATTACATTGTCATTTGATACAAGGAATCACATACCAAAGGAATGAATAGTTTAGTAGTGTTGGTAAACTAGATTTGTACATGTGTCCAATATTGCATTTGAATAAACAAATTACATAATAATTTTATTCAATAATAAATTTATTCCATCTAGAATATCCCTCTATATTAGTCATAGTAAACTTCATGGAATCCTAGGAAAATGAAGAAAATAAGTGTGACATCCAATGCTCAGTAACAGTTTAGTATAATGAAATCTATCATGAATCAATAATCCTAAACAATATTAAAAGGCGAATAACTGAATGGACATTCCATTTACATAAATCCTCTATCACAATTATATATAAAATAATTAATATGATAATGTAAATAACAATACGTGCATTCCATTTAAATAACTTGTCTATATTAATAAATATGGAATAATTAAAATGTTAGGGTAAATAACTGAATACACATCCCATAAAATTAATAATATTTGAATAAAATTCATCTAAATATAATATAATAAGGAAATTATCATGAATATTAATAATAACTGAAATGATGGTAATGTTTTATTTTTTCATGTAATGTTTACTAGTGACATGATACATTTACCATAATGACCTTTCACAAGATGGTTTATAAAACACTAGATGAAAACACATTTATTTAAGGCTATCCATTAATTCATCCCATGAGACTACCGATGCATCGAGGGGGTTTCTAAAAATAGACAAAAAAACATGTATTGTATGTTAAAATAATTCCTAATATATTGAAGAATCATTTTAGTTTATAAATAACGTTCTATATTGTAATGTATCTACACCGACTAAAGGATATAAATTTACCAATATTTACCCGGATATGAAATAACATTCAATGCATCCCACCATATGTAGAAATGATATATGGTTTAATAAATAAACTTATCCATGAAAAATAATATTGATATTTAGGGTAAATTTGATTTCTGATGATCATAAGAATGTGAATATTTCATGGGAATGTTTTTGACTAAAAAAATGAATCAAGGAAGTGAATTTCAATACTAAAATTGGTAAAAATTATCATAAACCACCCATATAAAGGATAAGGATCCTAAAACTTCATTACATACCCCTTGGAGTAAAATGAAATGGGGTTTTTTTATGGAATAGTAGAATTACCATAAAAAATATTTTAAAAAATTATAGGGGAAAATATCTATTTTATAAAGAAAACAATTGAAAATATTTTTCTTTGAAAAACACTTTTACAAACAATTTCATAAAAAATATCCACATAAACATGTAATGTAAGATTCAAAGAAATTATAATAATGAAAATAATTAATTCTTTAATGTTCATAAAATTTTTAAAGAAAATTCATTTTGAATAATAAAATGGTTAGGAATGTTCCCTATTTATAAGACAATAAGAATATTCCTTTCACATTTTAGTAAAAGACAAATATAAATTATCTAGAATTAGAAACAATATTCCTTTGAAACTTTTTTTAAAGATTAAAAAAGGTTAAAATGTTTTTAATAAATAAATTTAACGTTTTAAAATTATTTTTTTAAAATCATTTCAGAAGACATGGTTTTTAAAGAAAAATGGATTTTCGCCTAAAGAAAGAAATTGAGTTTAGTTTTATTACAATATTTTCTCAATTAATTTATGTACCAAGGATTGGTAAAATAGAACATTTAGATAAAAATATCATGAATAAATATTTTAGGGTAAAATTAAATGTTTTAAGTATAAAGTGTTAAAATAATTTCCATCAACATAAATTAAAGAGTAGACAATCTCGATTAGAATGACATCTTGAAAAAAATGATTACAATGATCATAACATTGCTGTGAGAATCCAAAAAAGTTTTTATTATGTGTTTCAACTATAAATAAAAATAAAAATTTTTAAATAGAACATAAAGTAATAAAAATTAGTTTTACACATTATCTTAGAATGAAATAACCATTGATGTAGAATATTAACCCAATTGGAAGAAACTGAGTTAGAGATTTTTTTACCACATGATACCTTTTAATTTAAATACACTCAGATGAAATAATTCAAACTAAAATATAAAATTCCATTAATAATGAATAAATAATGATATTAATTTTAAATGTGGAATGATATACACTATTTAAAATATATTAGGGACATATCATTACAATATTACTCAATAAAATGAAATTGAGATGAAATCCCTCTACTAACACTTTCTTTTAGTTGAAATTTGATTAATATCCTGTAAAGTGGTTATAATAAGTTATTAAATTTTTCTATAGCCTTATTAATAAGTAAAATATCAAAATTTATCTCTTTATAACATCTTATCACCCATTATCTAATAATATTTCATTATTCTCATTGATTTAGGTGTTAATTACCTTGTATTCTTATGAGTGTTTTGTCATGAAAGTTCCAGTTATTTCATATTTTATACAGTTATGTCAACTTCAAAATAATAATCATGAAAGAATAATAATATTTATACAGAAATTTTACTTTTAAAACCAATCATTATTGGTGGTTATTAAAATTTATGTATGTTACAATCATGAAGATGGTAGGTCTTACATGTACATGAGTAACGTTTCCATTTTCACCGATCATTATGGAAAGATGGTAAGTAACATTTATGTTTTTTAAAAAATAATAATATCATATATAAGATATTATTTAATTATATATATATATATATCATCCATGTGGGGTTGTGAAGAAAATAGAGTCACATCACTTCATGAATACAGTAGTATGTACATACACAAAGGAAGCTATCATCTTTAAGCGAGAGGAAAGGAAAGAAATAAAATTATATATATTATTTTTATATATTAATTAATATTTATTTCATATCATAATTATTTAATTTATATCACATATAATCATTAACATTATATTTATCACCTTCCATGTGAAGCATTTGTGAAAGAAGAATCAAATCACTTCGTGTGGTGGTAGTTTTTTGTACCCATGAGTGACATTAACATATCTCTTACGGAATGGAATATAAATATATATATATGATATATTGACTACAGATATATAAATATGTTATATATTTCATATATAAAATTTATATTCATCATCATAACAAAACATGAGAGTTGTAAATGTAAGAACAAACAACATTAGTTTGCAAGGCGGTAGGCTGTCGTACACAAGAATGATGTTTTCCTAACCCATATGATAGAAGTGTAGATGGTTTTAGGTCATTAAAATATTATAAAAACATCCTTGAAACTTTTATATTATTATTTTGTTATATAATTATGTATTAATAAAAAATAAGGATGTGGAGAAAGAAGTAAAATAAAGACACTCGTTGAAGAGCATTGCCTCTTCATTAGGTATTATCCTTATGTTTGCACTAAAGCCTAAAAAGGATGGACTTATTCCCAAAATAATCAATATAAGATTAGGGTAATTATTTTTTTAAGTGATTTGGGTATATAATGGAAGATCCAAAGTGATTTTATAGTGTTAATAAGAGTGGATTGAGGGTGGAATTTTATAAGTAGGGGAGATGACACACTTGGTAGTTTTGAAACGAATTGAGTGCTCCAATATTTTTATATTTCAAAAAGGTAATAAATAGACCATTATTAATAAATATAGGTTTAATGGTCTAAATATTTTAATAAAATTATTTTGAGATAGTATATAAGATATTTTTACACATATCGTTGTAATTTAACCCACAATCAACCCATTTTTCCGTAACCGTTGTAATAAATTTTTACTGCATTCACAATTATTTTTTCTAAAAAATTAAGTTGACTTATTATATGTTTTATATTATTATTATTCCAAATATATAATCTATTTTTTCATATACAATTCCCGTAAGTGTAAAAAAATAATTTAAAATTTATCTCGCAGATGGGACGAGAAACCATGTTTTTAAAGTGATAATGTTGAAATGTTTACAATGTTATTATATTTAAATACAATAGGAAAATGATTGCAATGAAATAAATTGGATTAAAATACATAATATTGAACTAATTTTACTTTATAACCAATTAAAAATAGAATTTATTCTCATGAATTATTTAATATAAAATGCAGTTTGCAACTAAAATTCAGTATTTTTTACTCTTCATAAAAAATTAAACATTTTAAACAAATCAAAAAAATATTCCCGAAGAAAATTTTCGTATTAAAATTTCAAAAAATAGGTTTATTTTTTTATATAAAATATCCTAAAATTTTTAAAAATAGTCTAAAATTATATTCTAAAAGCATGACTAAACAACGTTTTTGAAAAAATACAGTTTTTTGAAAAAAAAATCTTTTTATTTTAAATGAGTCATATTTTATTTTTCATAAATATAAAATTAATAAATATGAGTAAAATATATATTTTTATATTTTAATTAATCTTATCCATATCGTCCATTTCAATGGTTGTATGATAACAATCATAATAAATAAATAAAATATTATATTATTGTTTAGTAAAATTTTGTCTTACGTGTAACACAAAATATCAAAAAAATCATTATTGTGTGTATCATAAGCCAATGAATAATTTAAATTTATTATAAAATGAATAAATTTAAATGTTTTGGGGTTTTATATTCTCTTATAATCTTGGTGTTTCATGTCACATATGTTATTGAATATTTTTTTTTCTTTTAGAATTTCAAAGTGTTACATTCGGGCAACCTTAATTAAATTGTTTAATCTAAATTTAAGATTGATCACGATAATGAAGGTATTGAAATTTTAAAAAAAACATCATTTAAATACCAAATCATGATAAGGGTTCGAAAAAATTCTCTTAATAATAGAGAAATGGAAGTAAAATGGTCATATGAAATAATACATAAATAGGTTTCCGAGCAAGGGAACATTAGTGGAAAGTAAATATATGGAAATAGAAGAAAAGAGTAAATAATTACATAGTGGTTAAGGTCATTGATCAAAGTAAAGTAAATGATCAATGGAAAGTTAAGGGCCTCAAATTCACCAATATTTTATTATTTAAAATACCATATGATTCATCATGTATAACGGTAATAAGATAATTGTTTTTAAATCATTTTATTAATGTTGAGGAGTTTTTTTACTATTTTTTGAATATTAAAAAGTATAATTACATGAGATGGTTATAATTTATAATAATAACTTCAAAATTTGGTTTTTTTGATCAATTTCCAATTCACCCCTTACTCCAAGAAATGAATATCAAAAAATTCAATTTTTATGCCTGAAGAACTAAAATTAACTTTTAACATATCATAAGATCCATACAACAAGTCTTTACACTTGGATCTAACTATTTTCCAAATCCAATATTGTAAGAACTCGATATCCAATATAATAAATTATTCTCTAAACCTAAAAAGAAACACCACTAGATTATCATTAATATTCATATTTCAAATTGTTTAACTAGTGACATATTAATGAGGACATAAAGTTGGATAGTGGTGGGTGATAAACCATCATCATCCTTCAATAATTATTTGACGATCCATGGCCTAGTCATATGTGAGGGGTTTTCCCCCATCATATAGACTTTGCTTCTTAGAAAAAAAATGTTAATATAATTCTTACAATTTTCTAAAAAAATTATCATGGACATCCTTGAAATGAAATCAATCCTTAAATAATGTTTTTACTATGGTTTTCAATACAATTTTTCAAAAATTAGAATAATCTTATTTGACTATTATTAAAATCTAATTTGTGATAATATTAACCCTAAAGGCTATCAATGACTTAAAAATTTTGTCTATAAAATGTAAAGTCATTATTCCTCAAATAAATATTCCACTATAACATATAATTTCCATAAATTTCTTCCAAAATACCCTTAATATTGTGACATTAAAACAACAAAAAATTTAAAAAGGTATGTTTATCACTTTAAATACTTGATCAACCGTAAAATCAAAACCTATGATGGTATTAATAACTCTTAATTTAATAAATACACATGTACTTCTATAATTTAACACAATACTTAACGCTTCATGATTTTCATACCCAAATACTATTTGTAGAAATACTTCTACAATTAATTATATAATCCTAGTACGCAAATAAACCATTCATTTTATTTCAACAAAGGTCATTTATTGTTATAGTATCTATCCAAGGTCATTAGTTTTCATAATTTAATCAAAACCTTCTTAATGGTTTGTAAAGAAAATGTGAATTATCCTAAGAATATACCATGGGAGTGTAAAACTAGATGAGTAGTAAGGATTATTTTCATATACTAGGTGATGATTAAGTCAATAGTAAGGCATATTTTCATACACCAGGTGATGTTTTGGTCATGCCCAATGTGCCCTTTTTAGAGTTATTAACCATAGGAACCTCTGTTCCAGAACCACATCCACTCGTAGTATACATAAATGGATGTATTTCAAGTAAAAACAACATAGTATAAACCTTAAAAAACTATAGTATGTTCTTCTATACTTATCCTCAAATTCTATCTGAGTGTTATGTTCCATAGTCTATTTTTTCCTTAGTCATGTTCCCAAGGTTTCTACTAATGTAAATCTAATACCAATTGTAGCTACCCTAACCACGGTAGCCCAGACTTGTTTCCTACATTATTACATTAGTATAAGTTATAAGGAACTACATCTAGAAATAACTAATAGTTTAGTAGTCTTGGTATACTAGATACATACATGGGTCGCATATAACATTTGAATACGAAAATAAAAACAATACATTTTTTCAAGAACAAATTAATTCTATCTAGAATATACCTGCATTTCATTCATAGTATATTAAATGTAATACCATGGAAAGGAAACAAAACAAGGTTTATCTAAAATTATCAATAAGGGTTAAGTACAGTGAATGATATCATAAATGATAAATTCCAAAAAATATGTAAAGGTAAATAACTGGAAACTGATGTCATTTGAATAACTTTTCTGTCATAATTTGATTGGAAATAATCTATATGTAATGGTAAATAAATCAACACACATTTCATTTAAATAACACCAATTAATGAATAGATAAGTCATAATATTCATGGAAATGTCAATAAAGGAACACATATTCAATATAATCAATAATATTAGAATAAAATTCATCTAGATATAATATGTCTATGAATATCTCTTGGGAAATAATAATAACTGATATTATTGAAATTTTTTATTATCATAAGTCATGTATCCCAAGAATATAATACCCTTACTATAAATAAATTTCACAGGATAGTTTAAAATATACTATGTAAAAACCCATTTGACTAAATCTAGCCAACTGATTTGTCCCACTAGACAACCAATGCATCGAGTGGATTTCTATAAATGGTCCCCAAACCATGTATTGTATTTAAAAAGTAATCCACATATTTCTAATAACACATTTAATTAATAAACAATGTTTCCATTCACAAATATCCTGATCGGGTAAAGGATATATATTTATACATATTTTCCTAGATATCATATCACATTCGATATTGTGCATTGTATGTTGAAATGATATATTTTTTATGCAATAAATATATACATGATAAATAATATAGATATTTATGGTAAATATAAATGTTTGATTAAATTTAAAGGGTTTTTTTTGAATAAAATATATACTATTAAAATATATTTAAAAACAATCTTGGGGAAAATATCCTCTTCATTTTGAAAATCATTTAGAAAATATTTTTCTTTGAAAATAGATTTTGAAAACATTTTATTGAGATAATCCTCACAAAATTACAACAGATTTTTTTAAATAAATGATGGTAATTAAGGAAGGTAATTATTTACATACTATAATATTTAATAGCTATATTCTCTATTCATTGTAAGAATAGTTAGAATAGTGCCTTGTTCAGAAAAGGATAAAGAGATTCATTTCAAATTTAGGAAAAATCTAAATCTTCACTTTTTTTAAAATGAAATTAGATTACACTAGAAAAAATATTTAAATAGTAAAAATTGGTAAAAATTTCTATCATTTTAAAATTTAAAAAAAATAGTTTTGATGTTTTTTTAGAAAATATGGTTTTGGAATTAAAACATATTTCTGACCAAAGAGAGAAATGAAGTCATATTTGATTAAAAACTTTTTTAAAATTAATTTAAATAAAAAAGAGTATAAAAATGGAAAAATTACGTAAAAATATCTTTAATAACCCAAGGAGAAGAAAATTAAATGATTTTATTAGTAAAGGGTCAAATAATATACTTGGATTGAAATTAAGGAGTAAACGGTCTATAATTGAATGAGATTATGAAATGAAGCTTTACAATAATCATAACATTGAAATGAGAATTTGTCAATGAATATATTATGTGTTTAAATGGTAAATCCAAATTTAAAAACTTGAAATACAACACATGTTATTCAAAATTAATTATACACATAATATTATAATGGCAGAGTCAATGAAGTAGAAGATTAACCCAATGAACATAAATTGAGTTAAGAAATTATTTACCACAAGTTACCTTTTAATTAAAATCCCCATAGATGAAAAGAAATTCCATTTGAAACCAAAAATATATTAAATCATAAATTATTCATGATATTTCAAGTTAAATAGGTAGTATATATACCATATAAAATAAATTTGATTCATAACATTACAATATGCCTCAATGAAATGTAATTTTTATGAAATCCCATACCTTATTCTTACATTTGGATGAAAATTACATATCCATATATATAGTGGATTGAAACATATTATCAACTTATTCCAAAACAATATTAATATTTTAAAGATTAAATATGACCCTTTTACATCATCAAATTACACATTTATTAATAAGTTTTCATTTTTCTCATTATTTTAGGAGGTAATTGCATTATTTTCTTATGCGTGTCTTGATAGGAAAGATATAGTTCTTGATCATTTTTTATAGTTTAATAATATGAATAATAATAATCATGACATAATAATAATATTTTAACATCAATATTTATTTTAAAAATAATCATAAATTATGTTTATGAAAAATGAGATATGTTACAATCATGGAGACAGTAGGCCACACATACACATGATTAACATATACATTTTTCAATGATAATTATAGAAATGTGGTATGTAATATTTTACTTATCCATAATTATATTATCATCATATGTACCATATTCTGTAATTTTATATATCATCCATGTGTTATGGTGATGAAAAGAGAGTCACATCACTTCATAGAGGTGATTTTCCACACGTACACGAACATTGTTATCATCTTTACTTGAGTGGAATGGAAAGAAAAAATGATATATATTTCCTTTTCATAATGATAAATATTTCTGTAATATAATAATTATTTAATTTATATAACATATAATCATTAAATATATATTTTTCACCTTTCATGTTAAGTGTTACTGAAAGATGAATCACATCGCTTTGCGAGTTGGTAGTCCTCCGTACACACAAGCAATGTTATAGTGTCTCCTATATAATAGAATGTATATATATATATGATAAAGCGAATATATAGGTGTAAATATGTTATAAATATAATATATATACTTTTCATCTATCATCATAACCAAACTTGAGATGTGGAAATGGAGAAATGAATGACATCAGTTCGTGAAGCGGTAATCTACTATACACATGAAAGATGATTTTGTTACCCATTTGATAGAAGTTGATATATTTTATGGTCATGGAATTAATAGAAAAATATCCTAGTATATGTAACATATATAAGTGATTATATCATCATGGTTTGATAAAAATATATTTTGAAGGGGAAAGAAGTTAAATAAATATTCTCGTTGAAGAACATTACATTATCATTGATTATCTACCCTATATTTGATATAAATACTTCAACGTTTGGATTTATGAAGAAAATATGGATTATAAGATGAGGGTATGTAATTTGAAATGTGAATTGAGAAGTTTATTGATGATCTAATGTTGTTTAAAGGCGTAAAGAAGAGTGGAGAGGGGGTGTCCTATTATAAGTGTGAGAGAGGAAACACTTTGTATTTTTTGAAAATCATTGATTGTTCCCATGTTTTTAATATCTAAAAGGGGTACAAAATGAACCATTATTGAAAATTTGAGTTATAAGAGTCTAAATACGGATGAAAATAGTTTTATACAAGTGTATATGTTATTTTTAAAATTATATTTTTAGCTTAACTGCTTGATAAACCAAATTCTATCATAATTGCGGTAATTAATTTTTTACTTAATTCCCTATTAATTTTAATCATTGTTAATTTTTCCATATTAGAAATTTTATATTATGAAAATTAAAAATATTTAATCCATTTTTCCAAATTTAATTCTTTGAATTGGGAAAATATAATCTGAGCTTAATACTGTAGATGTGATGAGAAATCACGTTTTTGAAGTGAATATGTTCAAATGTAAAAAAAATTATATATAAAATCAATATTGAAATGATAAAAATGAACTAAATTAGATAAAATAATATGAAAATAAAAATAACTTCACTTAATAAAATAAAATAAAATTTAACATTATAAATTTTTTAAACAAAAATGCATTTTTCAATTAGAATTTAGTATTTTTCACTGCTAATCAAAAAAATGTATTAAGGGAAAAATAAACATTTACCCTACTATAATTTTGTTATTATAATTTAAGAAATTAATTTTATTTTTTCATACAAATATTCTAAAATTGGTAATTATTACTTTTAAATTATGTGCTCAAAGAATTACTAAATCGTCTCTTAGAAAATAAATACTATTTTTCAGAAACCATTTAAGTTTATTTTAAATTATTATTATTTTATTTATAATATATAGATAATTAATAAAGATGTGTATACCATATATTTTTTTAATTTAGTAGATCATGTTCATAAGCTCCATTCTAATGGCTAGGAGATACATATCATTTTAAATAATAAATTTAATAGTATATTGTGGTTTCATAAAACTCAGTCTTGCATATAAAACATGCTATCAAAGAAAATTATTGTTACATATATCATAAGCTATTATGGAAATTAAATTTATTCTAAAAGAAATATATTTTATATTATTTTGGTGTTATATTATTTCATAATATAGTTGTTTTTTGTTACATACTCTATTGAAAAATGTTATTATTTTAAAATATCGGGATATTAAATATCTCACATCCACCATCTCTACAAAACATCATATACCAAACCACCTCAACAAAACCCAAGAATATAACAACAAAAACCACATATCACAACCATCAAAGAGTACCCCACATCACATCCCATGTTATACAACCATCATATCAATTACCAACAAATTCTTTATCTCAATCCGGTCACCACGATCACTACAGAACAACCCATATCACTAAAGGAAACACAAAAATAATTTCCACACAAATAAAAACATTATAATTTCCACAAATTTCCACAATTCTAGATTTAAAAAAAGTATTAAAATACTTTTTTGCAGTACATGGCATGGTTATTCACTCATTAAATATATATTTCCATGAACATATAATTCATTGTCCATATATATGTTCTTAACCTCTTATCCCAGGTGATATCAAAGGAGAAACACAACCTAGGGATTTACAATTACCACATCTACAACACGAGAAATTCTACCAACAATCATGTTTTTTAGTAATGGAAACAAACATGTATAATCCAATAATAAATAACATAAAAGTAGTAAAAAAATATTATTTCTCTCCATTCCCATTAAATTTTATTTTAATACAATTAATTATATTCTTATTATGACCCTTAATACCCACCCAATGAAAAAAATACAATCCCCACAAATTCACATAAATAGAGAGAAAAAAATGATTTCAAACCATAAGAAATCATTCTAATTCTCCATGTACTATATAGAAAAGTAGAATCAATCCAGGGACCATAAATGAATAGGTAAACCATGAATAAACCTAAATCAAATATAGGTTTATCAAAATCGCATCACTAAACCCTCCTTTAACCAAATAAAAATCACCACCAAATATTTCCAATGATAAAGCATAGAAATTTAGAGATAAAATGGGATTCACTCACCATGGATTGCCAAAAAACAAACTCCATAAGCTTTGGATAAAATCCTATGGAATTCCAATGAATAATCCTCTAAAATTGACTAGGGTTCACCCAAGGTTTGTAGGAAATGAGTTCAGAATGGATGAATTTAAAAGATCTCTAGAATTCAAAAATAGGATAGAGTTCGGATCATTCATTATTTAAAACCCAGATTCAGATGATGATTTTTTATGATACCCTCAAACATAGGTTGTGGAATAAATTATAGACATGAATACATAAAAATAAAAACGCAAATAAGATCCTCTGATTTTCATGGCACCTAATTCTCAAATTAACTCATTTATGAATTATTATTTTACTTCGTGAGATACATAATCATAAGACTCTCATATAAAACATTAAGATGTGAACCACTACCTTCCAATCTGCTAACAAACTCTCATGTCTTGAATAATAATTTGTATCATGAAAAACTTGATGAAAAATAATTATAGATCCAACCACTAATAAACTCTCATTTAGAGTCATCTAAATACCCCAAACTCCTAAATTATAAAATTAATGGGCTGAGAAGTCATAACTTGATAAATAATGGAATGCTACTATTATGTAATGGTTTTCATCAAAATACAACCTCCAATCAACCCAAAACATTCCATATATGACGCTCCATAAAACAACTACACAAATTTTGGAAAAACTACTTGAAATCCACCTTCCAATACTTCATAACACATTTGACTCTATACATAATAATGACTAATGAATTTAAAAAGACACTAAAACATATCCTCCTAAGCCTTTATTCCACATAAATTCATCGACACTACAACTTCATCTCCTAACCAAGATCCATAGTGTAGAATAACCCTTCACACCATAAGGCAACTTTGTAGATGAAATTATAACTCAAATCCTATCTCTTCTACTCTGATATTCTCTTGAAACCTTGTATATTTGATGGTTCTAAAACCTAGGCCGATTGAAAGTTGAGTGTTCAATACCATTCCAAAAAACATTAGGCCAGTAAATAGGACTAATACAAAGTGAAAATATAAATCAAATATGAGGTCTTAACCTATAATAAACAAAAATAATTTAATAGTGATAATTCTATAAAAACCATTAATGATACTAATATATACATAAATTATCAACTGAGTTAAATGTAATAGATTCTTGAAACAACTACTAAAATCTACAAGATAACCAGTAAAAATAATGTATTGTAAAAATGTGTAAAATACACACCTAGAAACCAAGAAAGGAATATTGGAAATGAAATAAGGTGAGGTGGACCTCACTATAGGATTTCTAAAAAAATAGCACATTCTACCACTAAATATCTACCAATAATGAATCCTCAAATGTTTCTATGTGTCAAATCTGAACAAGATACATTAACTTCACACCCACAAAATCATCTCCAACGTATATTTCATCTTCACTGACATGAAATTGATGAAACTAGGGCTACACATATGGGTGAATATATATATATTTTGTAGGATTCTTGAAAACCCATAAGGGGAGAAAAAATCATTATTCAACTTGAATCCTAGAACATGATGTGTCCTAGAGGATGAAAATAAAGGGAAATGGAAAACAAGGTTAGATTAATATTCCTAGCACAAGAAAGTATCCAAAAGAAAGTCAATATGAATAATCCAGATATTCTCAAACAGTAGAGGACCTTGGGATGCTGAACAATCACAATCCCCATTGCAGTAAACCTTGAGTGATGCATCGCTTGAGTAGCTGGACATTCTAAGAACAATTAACAGTCCAAAAATACCAAATAAGATAATATGATATAACATCATGTCTCAGATACAACCCCTAAGGTTTATTGAAATCAAATATCTCATAAAAATCAGCACTAAAAGGGGTTTCAATAGCCACACCACCTCTAGAATCAATGAAATGGAGTGTGCTCATCCCCGAAACATGCACATTCACATTTGGTAGTTCGTGGTACCAAAGGAAAAATTATAGAATTTGGTAGGGTAATAATAGTTTCTCATGTCCCATAGTATGATCAAAAATATATCTGTCAACCAATTAAAATTGAACATGTGAACACTCAATATTGATGTCTTAGCAACCTAGGTGTTCATTTACTTAGATGATGTTATAGAATCCATGCCCCATGGCTATGGGTAAAATAAAGACTCCAATAGAGGATTTCTATCTTATATATACTCTATAGACTGGTGAAATAACAATCCAATGATAGAGGATCCCTACACTAAAATGTTAGTGAAATACCATCTCTCACTGATTACACAAATGGAGGATCCAATACCCTTGCTTAGATTGGTGAAATACTTGATCCCCAGAAGTATCCCAGGCCCAATGGGTGAAATACCTAACACATCAAGGAATAATGAGGGGGAAATCTATGTCTGAACAAACTATTCAAAGTCAATGGGATGTAGACAATGTGTTATAAAGGTATAAAATGTGTTATCCCAAGTCATCCATCTATTTGTGTTTTTTTGTTACACATGGAAGGTATTGACCACTACACGACATACAGAGGGGTTACATTAAAAACCATTTCTATAGAGATACTCGATGTGTACCTCATTTTCCCGAGAAATGCACCCTCAAAAGAGAATAATTAATGTCCTCACACACACTGTATGTAGGGCACCATGGGTACCTAGGAATGTAATTTATATAAATTTCATGAAACACTACTGAAAAAACGGTCTATACCCACAGTTCAAAACTGTGGGTATAGCCCCCAAAAACCGTGGGTGTAGCCTAGACCCACGGTTTTGGGAACCGTGCGCTGGAACAACGTCGGTATAGGTCCCCAGCCTATATCCACGGTTTTCCAAACCGTGGGTATAGGTGTCCTGCCACCGTGTCACCGAAACATATCCAATTTCCACGGTATCAATGGATTTTACCCACGGTTTCAAAACTGTGGGTATAGGTCCTAAAATAATGCAGGCGCAGAGTTTCGATCCCGCAACCTCTTTACTACAAACACCGCGTCTAACCACTACCCTAACATCACCTATATGTATATATATATATAGTAAAATATAGTTATAAAACCCATTGGTATAGAGGGAAGAACTGTGGATATAGGGTTCCTGCAAAAACAAATCACGCGGAAACAAAAATTCCTGCCCACACAAAAGTGACCTATACCCATAGTTTTTCATAACCATGGGTATAGGTATTTTAGCCCAGACCTATACCTACGGTTTTCCTCAAAAGTGTGGGGATAGGTACCCCTATACCCACAGTTTTTGGAAATTGTGGGTATAGGTCACTTTTCAGGACATATTCCCACGGTTTTGGAAAACCGTGGGGATAGCCCCCCTATATCCACGGTTGTGGAAAATCGTGGGTATAGGTCTTGAAAAGTCACCTATACCCATGGTTTTGGGGAAAACCATGGGGATTGGTCCATTTTCTAGTAGTTCTAGTCAGATAGAGGACACAAGGTATGTGGGTAAACCATGTGGAATGTCATATTATGTTTTCCACTAAATCCAATCTGCAAATTTGGGATATATGATGTGTGTTCATTCGAAATACACATTATGCAGTTTGGATTTTTCCATTTTCACAACGTAACTCACAATTCTTACCCACTAAACCTATTCTATCTCATTTCCACACAAAAATCCATAACCAAGTCGACTGAGGTTGATCTCTCTTCAGAAGTCAGATTCCTATCACTGATCATTAAAGCAATGGATTCTCATTGGGTTTCCTCCACGATACACCCCTCCAAAAAGGAAACACAAAAATCCAAAATCTCTTTTCATATTACTATAATCTGAATTATATCATCACATTATAATCCTAGATATCATAGTCAATATAAGGATCACAAATTTCATGTTCAATCAATAGTGGTATGAGGTCACTCGGATAGTCAAATCATAATCTAATGATGAACTCCAATGGTGACCACATAAATAATGAATCGGTAAATCCAATGAAACAAGAAATACATAAAATAAAAACAATAAGCATTCAATCTCCATAATTAGTGGATAAATACAAGGGAATCAAGAAATAATCACAAAATAATGAAATCATTATTCAAAATATTAAAGTATAGTTAGAGTTTGACAGGGTCATTTTATCTTCAAATTCAATTTAAAAATTTGGAAGAATTAAATCTGGATTTACAAGAATGATAAAAAAATGTTTATTTAAAAAAAATAACTACCTCAAGGATTGATTTATGATTGTTGAAGAATTCATTTGTATGTGATTTTTTTGAAAATTATGCTATGTTCATTTTCAGTTACATGAATATCCAAAATCAACCAATATAAATCATTAATTTCTAGTTTGAATTCATATGTTCACACCACAAAGAACTCCCTCTCTTTATCTCATAATTATACAGTGTTATATGACTAACCATAGAGATTAACCTAAGAGATATTTATGTGAACATATATTTTCTAAAATATTATAGTAATTTTATTTATTAATTTAATTAAATAAACAATTTACAACCATCGTCGACTGCAAATCACTATATAACCCAATAAAAACAAGAATTATATTGTGCATGAGGTGAAACAAGAATTCTGGATTCATAAAAGGGTTTAGTTTGATTATATAAGTTTCTTTTTATGTGATGAAATAATTTTTTTGGAAACACTAATGTATAGAATAAAAATAATAAAATAATAAAATAATAATATTATTTTGGCCACACATAACTTACATTTCTATGCTGAATATATAATGGGAAATATCCCACACTCTAGAGACTATGGAACCCTCAAAATGTTTTTTCAAAGGTCAAATCCTAGGGAAAAGAGTCTTTTTTGACAACTCTGAAGGCCTTAAGACTTTAAAACTCAAAATTGAGCTTGGTTCAACTTGACTAAAAATCTAGGTCACTACGTCCTCCTCCCCCTATAACATTTTCTCCATGAAATGAAATAAATTTTGACAAAAGAATATGAAAACATTGTACTTATCTCATATGTAATATATACACCATCACATCAAATACCTTCACATTTGGGATGTGAGATATAATTCAACTCATTTCATCACTGATTTTGAAGGATAACACATCCCTTCATCTATGAAGAAACCAAACTCAGTATAACTCCAAGTAATAAAAATTATAGGAATACTTCTTCCCAATAATTATTTAATCAACCTATACAATTCATTAATTAGTCTTCACAACTCATGTTGTGAGATAAATATAAAAAGTTTATGAATGTTTCCAAAAAATGATCACTTACAAGATTAAACCTAGTGGGAGAACCTTTCTCCCCACCATTAAAATAGATTTATATAATTTATTTATATATGGAAACCCATCTAGGTCATACAACCACACTAGACACTTGACTAATTTTCTATGACATCATTTGGATATCTTTAAGGATTGATGATTTTTTGGATTCAAATAAACAACCTCTACCACAAAATAAAAACAAGTCACATTCTCAATCAACCTTTCCTATAGAATATGGAAAAAATGAGCCTTTAATTAATGCCATAACACCATAATCATTGATTTCCCCACATTTTATGTCAAAATATCAAAAAACAGTATACCTAGTTCAAGATATACAGATAGTGTTTTCATCACCCATTTTCAGAATATATCAACGAGCACATCAATCTCAATAAGCACATATATTGTCTAGTTAACACCACTCCACTAATATTTAGCTTAACAAAAACACAAATATTTGATTCAATTGGTCTTAACCATTCAAATAAAACTACTTTTTTACTTCATAAATAAGGAAAGAACTAGTAAATGAAATAAATGTCTCCAATCATCCAATAAAATCTCATCCTTATCACAAACAAGGTTTTCCAAGGAATGGGTATATCCAGAAAAAAATTTGGGAATGACACACCAAGGATCATACCCGAGAATAAAAGTCTCTATTATGAATTCCCATCACAATACACATCACATATACTATGGGTGATTCTATATCCAACTATGGAAGTGGATGGCATTCACCCTAAACATCAATAAAACCTTCTAGTTCCATAAGAAGACTAAGTTGATATAATAGCTATAATTTCCATCACACAATGGAATTTACGAGGACAACACCATTGATTGATGTTGAGAAACATCTCCATTTTCTAAACAATAAACAAAATCCAAGATAAAACTTCACTCATACCTCTATAATTTCCTTGGCATATTGTCCCTCCTTGGAGAACACCAACCACCACACCATGACTTTACTAATCTGATATCCTCAACCTTCACTATCTTAGTTCATAAGTACCTCTATCACTATAATAAATTAGTTTTCATAATACAATAAGACAATGGTGTAGTAAGATACACTATGAATTACTTCATGGGGAAATTCAGTGTAAAAAACACATTTCATATATGATTATCACTATCCCTAGTATATGGGTCAATGTATACACTATCTTCTTGATAGCGGTGGACTATCAGATACTCCTTTGAAGTATTCAAGTATTCCTTATCATTTACAAGGATGAAATGTATCATATACACTCAAAGATAATTAGTATATGATCTCCAACTATGAAAAAGAAAAATCAATATATAGAGGGTTGGATCCACTTGATATACTTGACAGGCCATGTTCACTGTTGTAAAAAGAAATTACCCAATCAATGAAAATTCCAGTCACATCATAAAACCTAAATAGGGTATAAAACTCACATTGAGATGCGGACCACCACACCTCTTCTATTATATTATGTAACTCCTGAAAATGTGACTTCCTCTATCTGGGGTAATCTCAGGACATGAGAAGGGTGAGTGAATAACACTCGACATTAGGGGAATCTCTCTAAAAGACCAGTATCTAGATTGATTTCCCATTTGAATACCTTGATATTTGATAGCAAGAGACTAGGTAAATAGATTATTCTTACAGAAATAGTCAAGATATTTTATGGGAAAATAAACATGATTCTCACTATATTTGACATCAGTTGTTTCCTAAGAATAATAATCCACCGTATAGGTTATCCCACAACTCAGGTCATCACATTATATGCTAGTCTCCACTGAAAAAAAATGTTAAAAATAGGTTCTAAAATAATCAGACTCCAAAATTAGACAACCAAATCACAGAAATCCATCACAAAAACTAGTCTGAATTCCTTTAATGGAAAATATATCCCGCCTCTTCCCACTACCATCATGCATCTCTGACAAGGCCCACTCAAGTGACTCTGTCCTAAGATACATCATGAAGAACATAAACCAAAACAAGAAATCCATTCGTATGGAGTCTTTTTGAGTCACCAATTTCAAAAATATACTCCAAAAAACAAGCCCATAAAATAATGCGTAGAGAACCTATACTCTAGTATATACCTAAACATGGTCGTGCCCCCATGTGAAAGGTTCAAAATCTACTGAGGGGAACTCTATCCTAGAAAATTTTTTAAACTCTATTAATTATAGAGAAGTCCTATCATGAAATATAGAAATAAATAATCCAATAATAACTCATAATAATATATAGGATGCTCAAAAAATGAACCATAAATGTGTAGTATACATCTGAACTAGGTGAAGTAGTGATTCCCATACTTTAGATAATTCTCAATCACTATAGTACCATGCTCGACTAATAATCATGAACTGATTCTATTTAAGAATACAAATAATATAACTAATAGACTATTATTATCATTGATCCTAGTGAGGATTATGATATTCTCAATGAGATAGTTCTACATTAAACATATGGAATGATAGGCTGCCTCAAATAAAGAGGCAAAAAAACCTCTGAACCAAATTTCAAGAAACAACACAACATTTCTTGTTATCTTGTGGTGGGAGAACTAACCACAAGCTTCATCTCTCTATAAAATGACCTCCAAATTGAACATTGGTATATGGGTGGACCCTAAAACTAATAGTTTTCACTAATAAGGGATATAATATATTTGGATAAGATAACATAAGATTGAATTAAAAGATACTTACATTTTGCTATATGATGTAAATATCAAAAAAATGGTACCTTGAAATTTATGAGTTAGTGTTATGAGTAGAATAATTAGTTATTAGAGTCCTAAATAAATGATTAATTATAAAAAAAATCTGGTTTCCCTGGTGTGTTAACCAAGCTCAAGACCCCTTAACATCATTATATTAAGATCCCAATTAAATTCTCACATGGCTATTAACTCCAATCACCAAACCTAGGAAACAGAAATTTTGATAGAACTCTAAAATGTACCAATTCACTAGGGCCCCACCAAGTCTAGGAGTAGATGAGTGTCCCAACCCATGTCCTATATTGTTTTTCTAGGGGATGCTGACTAGCAATGAGTAAACATATCACACACTTGGGAGACTATAGAAATAATAACCTCCAACAAATACATGTATACAATGAAACAAAACCCATTAATGATATAAGGATTTTGATAAATGATAAACTCAACTAAATGTAACACTTTCATTAGAAATCTACCAAAATACAAAACATAACCACTGAATATAATGTAATTTTAAATGGGGAAAATACACACCCAATAGTCCATAATAGAAAATTGAAAACAAACTTAGGTGAGGATGACCTCACATTAAGGTTTATCTAAACACTAACAGATTCGTATACCAATAATACCCATCTAACACTAAATCCTAAAAAGCATCCTAGTGTTATATCTGAATAAGCTACATTAACTCCACACCCAGAAATCCATCTAAGACCTATATGTTTTCTTCATTGAAAAAAACATGTGGGCTAATTCTCATACATGAGTGAGTACAAACATACGACATAGGATTCCCCAAAAATCCATATATGTAGAAAATATAATTAGTCCACTTGAATCATTAAATAAGCAGTTTCTAGAAGATGAAAACCAAGAGAAATAAAAAACCAAGTCATCTCAAGATTCAAAGAAATATAGAGCAACCTAAATTAAGTCAAAATAGTAATTTATATATTCTAAGACACTAGTGAACCTACAGATTCTAATAACTTTGAATCACTATAGATAAAAACCATGAAGGCCACCTAACATGAGTAGTTGGAGGTTCTCAAAACATTGAAGAGTAGTTGAAGCCTATAATCAATAGTCATCCACAACATCAAACCACAGTGGAAGAATTATGGTTCCAATGAATCATAATTATTATATAAATTAGTAATTCATTAAATTATAGTATCCACACCACATTTAAAAGAAAATAATGGGAGTCTGTTAAATTCCTAATCATTCCCACCTACCAAAGTTGGCACAAAATTATAAAGGGTATGATAGACTTAGGTATGGTCATAAGAGTTACTTATGTCCCATAACACAATATTATACACCACATATCACTAAATAAACTCGTATATTCCATCTCTTAGTAAAGATGTCTTTACAAACTATGTGTTCATTCCTTTATATTATGTTTTTGGATCCCTACATGTTGACTATGGGTTAAATAATTACTATATTTGGAGATAACTATCCTCCCTATGATTTTTATATGCGGTAAATAAAACTCAATAGATATAGGATTCTTACAATCTAATTTCCATGAAATACTGAATCTACTTAATTCTATGGGTATAAAATTACTATCTAATGATTACATAGTTGAAATAATGTCTCCCCAAGAGTATCCCAATCACAATGGGTGAAATACCTACTCTATATATGAATAATGATGAGTAAATATATGCCTAATTGGACTATTACCAATCAATGGAATGTACACAGTAGGTTCTATGTGTATACGAAATGTTATCCCAAATATACCACCAGTCCATATTCTGTATTTCTATATAGCACATCTCTGTAACCTACATGGAATGCTAGTTCTATTGATTTTACTGATATGTACATAATCTACCTAATCCATGAACCCTCATGGGTACGCGTGGTGTTTCCCGACACACATGGTGTGTTGTGAAATATGGTTTTCTAGGTGTGAAGTTCTTATACACATTGATCTAGTCGATCAAAGGCCACATGATGTATGGGTAAACCATGAATAATGTGATATTTTAAATTTCTCCCACAACCTAAGCTTCAACAACTTTATGCTACATAGCATGTGTTATTCCAAACATAATGTCGTGTTATCTAGATTTTTCCAATTTATTAACTTATACAGTAATCTTGGTCCATTACACTTCCACCACCATGATTTATACTAAAAATACAAGAACTATGTTGAATGAGGTATACCTATCATAGAAAGTTGTATTTTTGTCACTTTTTTTAAGTAATAGATTTGTGTTTCAATTATGCCATCATGAACTTCATCGAATGAAAAAAACGACAACCCATTTTCTCCCTATATCCCACCATTTTCTAGAGTCTATCATCAAAATTTCATCCTCAACATTAGACTAATTATAAGGATCAATTATCCGATTTTAATAAATAGTGGATTTAGAAAATTGGTATTTTTCAATCAAATAACAAGGACGAATGTCGATGATAAAAATATAAACAATAGGGGGAGGAGATCCAATGTAACATAAAAATTAGTAGTAATGAATACATTGCATAATAGGTCATTATATACGGTGGATAAATATGAAGGAATCAAAAAATATTGACAATGTACAACGTGGAAAATAAAAAATCACAATTTTATATGAAATTAATAAGTTGGTAGAGTCATGAAATCTAAGAATTCTGATTTAATTTAATGAATAATTACACCTAAATTCACATGATTATAAATGGTAGGGAATTTTTTCAAAAAAATAACTTCCTCAAGGATATAGAGATCGTTGGTCAAAAAATTATTCTAAAGTGAGTTCATTGATAATTCCTATATGTTCATCATTGGATCCATGGAAATCCATGATTAATTGACGTCAATCCAAAATTCAAGGTTTGTCGTTATATGTCTATATGTTAGGAGATCTCCCCCTCCCTCAAAATTACATAGGTTTATGAGGATAATTGTGTACATTAACCTAATTAAAGAATTATATGGATATAGATTAGGTGAAATGTTAAATGAATTCAATTTATAATTTTAATTCATTTGACTACTTAGAAACACTAGTGACTACACATCACCGTGGAATGTGATTCAAACAGGACTTATGTCATGATTAAGGAAATCATGAATTTTAGAATGAACTATAGTCTCAAAATCTCCATAATATAATACATTTAATTGAAATAATTTTTTAACCAAAATGGTGATGTTGAGAATAAAAATAATATAATATTTTTATTAAATTATTTATAAGGCCACACAACAAATCAAATTTCTAAATCAGCTAAAACAATAAATAAACCCATATTATGGAACTGAAATATCAATTAATAATTTTTTTTAGGATAAACCCAATGGAAAAACACTATATTACCTTTAGGATGGTCTAGTAACTTCAAAAATAAAAATCCAGTTACATCCCATTCAAGTAAAAACATGGTTTACTACACATGAAATGTGGAAAACACCTAGTAAAACTGTTTTTAAACCTCCTTTGACCATATAAAAACCTATACTCTTTAATTGTGGTATTCGGAAACATAAAATGTCTTAATAGGAGTTAGAAATAAGTATCCAAATTCAAACAGATATAACATTAGATCTAGTTGTTCTTTTAAGAACCATGAGCTATCAAATAAAAAGTTGAAAAGAGATATATGAAACTGAATATGGGGGAACAATGTACATGTATTTTCTTAGTTACAAGGTATGAATAATTCCTCTAAAAAATCTTTTTATTTTGGATTAGAAAACATTCTAGGTTACATTGAATATTTTTGGTACTACTATGGGAACACATACATAAATTCTATGTTTTTTATTTAATACTTAATTTTTTATAGGTTAAATTAAAAATATGAATAAAATACAATGATTCAATATTTTTTTATAAAAACAATGGTTTTTATCAAATTACAGTGTATTTTTAATGGTTGTGAATTTATTTCTTTTAACATGATAATAAATGTGAATAAATGAGAACTAGATATTATGACATTAATAATGAGGTATTAATTATATAGATTTTAATTAGATTTTTTATTATTCTATAGAGTTATAGTTTGTTACCCTAAAGATCCATATTTGATTTTTTGGTGGGGGTTCAATGTGAATCAAGTTTTTTAAGTAAAATATTTCTTAATAAAGTTATTTATAGAATCATTATGAAGGAAAATATTTTTCATAATGGGAAAGCAATTTCAATATGTAAAAAATGATTTCAAAATAACTTTTTAAAAATTTATGCAGTTAAATTATATTTTAAAGGGAAAAATTTATGGGGGGATACTCACAGGTAGAAATCATTACTATTTGGTTAATTTTCACCCACGCCACTTATTTATGAATTTTTAATTATTATTATTTTATGTTTATTTTGATATAAAATAGAAATATTTATAAAATTATTATGGAGAAATGATGTAATTGTACTATCCTTCAGACCATTCATGGATCCCATTCATAGCACATTGATATCCTAAAACCGTGTTTTTAGTATCTTGAATTTCCATGAAAAGTTTAGATATACCATTTCTTATTATTATATTATTTTAATGGGTGAAAAATATTTTCATGTAATAAATAAATGTAACATTAAATGTTTAATTAATATTCCTTCATAAAATATGACTATTTTTAAGGTAATTTTTATTTCCAATTATAAATGAAATTATATAGATATTATTGGTTCTTTTTCCACTAGCAAGAAATATAATTTCATGTGATATGAACTTGAGGATTTAAACGTTGGGTTAAAATGGATATTTAATGTTTTAAAGAAGATTTTATAGATTCATTTCATTAATATTAATATTATTATATTATAATTATTTTAAAATAATTTTGATTAAATGAGATGAAAATACCTATATCCCCACTCATTTGGTTTGATGAATGCATGGTGGAATGGGGTAAACCAACTCCCTCTCCTAGATGGACCCCCTTCTCAATTCTTATATAGTCTTATCCAACATAGTATTTATCCTCATTTTATCTTATTATCCCCCTCCCATATTATGAATTTTCAATAGGTTTTCACACTATAGAATTTTTGAAGATTAGATAATAAATTTAATTTTATATTTATAAAAAATTTAATGAATCCTTAAGTGTATAATTAGATTATTATGTGTATAATTATTATAGATATTGTTAAAGTTTCTAAAAGAGCTAGTAGAACCTATATCAATTAAATTAAATTTTGAACCAAGAGTACATGATCGATTTTTATGATATTTTAATATTAAGTTTAGTTTGATGGGTTTTATATTCATTATTATTTTTAATCCTATATCTTTTAGGTTTTCTAAATGGGTGGAATCTATATATATATATATATATATATTATTAAAATATTAGGGAAAATATATTCAGATAATGTGTTCCATGAAAATACTAGGCCAATTTTCATTATATTAAGTGGAACAATTTTAACAGAATGTTTGATATTGATTTAAAGTGATTTTTATGTAATTTCTCGTGGGAATTTTCATTATTTATGTAATTTTTATTGGAACATCCTCGTACTGGTTCCAAATTCCAATGCCTATGCAGATTTCTTAAATGACTATAAGTGAACCTACCCATATTCTAGAGCCTACCGAGTTGAAGTGAGGGTCTATTATATAATGTGGGGAGACTATACCATCATTATCAAAGAATAAAAACAATAGAAGTTAACATAAAAAACAAAATCATAAAAAAAAAATAACCAAGTTAATACCATAATATGTAAGTAACAACATCACGTGACAATCCTAAAATATTTAAAATGAACATAAAAAAAGTAGTAAATATGTCATGACAAAAAAGTTTCATTTTTCTAATATAAACCCAAATTAATACACACTGACATCTCCCTTTAGGGTCCCTACATCATGTCTAGTTTCCTAATCCATATTCCATCTCGAATCCCAACTCATCGATTTAACATAGAGATCTTACACTTTTTATATCCTATAAACATGAAATCTATTTACGTACTAATCTATGGCCCATGTATGGTGTGATTAAAAATCAGTAAGATACCACCAATAATGTTTAAAGAAATACCCATTCTATAATATTGTATGCAGTTTAATAAAGAATATATTTCAAATGAAAAAATTAAATTGGATTCAAATTTATTATTCTTTAGTTAACCACATAGGCCACCTGGTTATCAATGACACCCGAACCAACCATACCAGCTCCATCCCATGATAGAGTCTAAATCATACATCATCAGTATATTAGAATTAAATATTTCATACGATTTAATTATTAATTTAATTCAAATTCCATTTTCAGTTACTTAGAGAATTAGTCCACATAAAAATATCTTGAGAACTTTGAACATTTGTCCAATGCCAATATCATAGAGGCTTAGAGCATCAGTCTATCAACCCATGGGTATTTGTAACATCATTTCCTAACCCAGACTTTATAGTAATTTATATCATCAGTCCCTAAACCACACCCCATTATTCAGTCATTCAATAATATTACATATATCATATATATATCAAGGTTCAAAATAATTGACCTCATTATCAATAATTCAAATAATGGATAAACATTTAATTTATCTATAAAATTTAATATTTTATACTTTTATCACCAGGAATGAACAGATAAATTTACCATTAATCCATTTATCAATATTTGGTCACACTTCATTATCCTTTAAAGGTTAATCCATTTATACCTTTAAATACCATTATCAACATTGAAATAAGGATTTATTTCAATTTCATTATAACATTATTCCCATTTTTACAATAAATAAAAAATTATTTAAAGGGTAATGGTACACCAAATATGTTTCCCAAAAATCTTGTCTCATAATCTCTAATGGTTCAATGGGATCTGTGAAGGGTTTCACTATCACATGAGAATTAGTTCATTAATTAAATTGAAAATGAAAATGAAGAACATGGAGAAGAAACACTAGAACTAATAATAGGTGATCAAAACAAGGACTATAGAAATTATAAATTATAATACCTAAATCAGGGTCATTGATGAATGCTCACTAAACTGTAACCGTTAATTTGATGCAGAATGGTAGAAATCACAACAGTAAGTGAGATATTTGATAAAAAACTAGGATCAAGATCCAGTGAAACTAGATCCATAAAAAAATACATCTAATCCAATTTCTAATTGAGTGATTAATCCCTCTAAAAGGATATATAATGACATGATATAGAGTAATCCAAATGAGTAACAGCATACATTTCATAGAGGGTTCATTCTCATTCATTGGATCCTAAATTCATAGTAGTTGAGGTTCTAGAAGAATATGAATCTTCTTGGTATCTTTCAAGATAAATATTTTTAAATTATGGTAGAGCATATGTTAATCGTAAAATAAATTTGGGTTTTCAATAAAATTTATATTTTTTTGGATTTTTATTCACACACACACGGTTTCCAAAGAGGGGACGCACAGTTTTACAAATAGTTTACCCTAATAGTTGGACCGTATTGTGTGGGGTTAATGGTTACTACTAGCTAGGTCCATGGTTTTACAGACTATATGACAACCCTAAAACCCCCTCTATCTAAGGGTTCATGGTTTGGGGAGGTAGGCCAGATGATTTGATCAAAGTGTGCGCCACCTTCTGTGTCTCAATAAGGGGTGCACAATTTTCTTTGGAAAACCAAACAATTTTCTCTAATAATGAACCAACCATTCATAGATCCATGGGATAAAAATATTACCCAAATTCACCTAAAATCACCCTAAATAAAAACCCAACCAAGGTATGATTAAAACTAGTAGAAACGAATACCTAAAATGAGTATGAGAAATCACCAGAAAAGTTAGGATAATAAAATCATCCAACCTTATAATATATATTTCTCCAGATATACTACCAATAATCACTAATCCTCAGAGGTAAACATTATGGGCCACTTATCATTCATATCTAATACCCTCATCCATTTTTCCTCCTAGATAGGGTTACGTTTCCATAGATTTCAAAACAACGACACATTATTTCGCCGCAGCACTTTATCACTGTGGTCGACAACATGAATCAGATGATCCTTAAAATAATCATCATCCTCAAGCTCAACTTAATCCAAATCGATCACTTGAGAAAGGTCATGGGGATTCTATCAAGGTTTTGACATGTGAAAAACATCATATATAACACTATACCTCTATGGAGGAGACAATCGATATGACACTAGTCTGATCCTCTCCATAAAATCAATTGGTCAGAAAAATATGGGTGCCAAAATTCTCTACTTCTGAATCCTATAGTGACCCAATCTCGATGAAAATTGAAGGAATACATGATCAACCTTTATAAACATAAGAGGTTTTCAACATAAATCATCATAATAATTTTGTCTAATATGAGTTGTATCAATGTGTTTTTAATCATCTAATCATTCTACAATGTCTCCTCTAAAAGACTTGGTCGCAAAAGATCTGACTCGCCGACCTCCATCCAACATAGAGTTGATATGCATGTCCTACCCAAATGTGAATCATATTACACCATATGAATAGTATCCTCATAACTATTTTTATGAGTGAACTCAAAGAGAATTATGAGAATATCCCAAGATCCCCCAAAGTCTAGGATGCATGGATATAGCATTTCCTCTAGCACCTGAATAGTACATTTCAATTTCCATCTATTAATGGTTAGATAGCCATACTAAAAAATAACTGGGTACCCATAGACATCATAAAGACTCTCCTGAAGTATGTAATAATTTTTCAACCATGATTTAAAACTATAATTCATGGAAGCCTGTTAAAATCGATTATCTCTAGATCATAAATATCACCAAACTGGTCCATAATAAATGTAACTCATCTTGTCAAGTAATGGTTTAATTTCATATATCATTCCAAAATCACTCATATAGCATCATTATTACAAGGGATTCTTATAATTCACACAAAAAGTCCTTGGTAATTTCATGATTCTTCTATTATATAATAGGAAACAACTATAAGAAACGATATGGTTTTTAAATGTAGGATTTCGCATACTGATTGGTGTAGCATCGTATTAGAAAACGTACAATATCCCTTTTCATCCTGACCAAAAATAATGTCAATGTATATCATGGTATATTTTGGTCAATGTTGAATGCACCACCCACTTTGAGGCATGAACCTCATGAATCGGTTTCCCGTGAAATCATGTAGGCACAACAACTAATTATACCAAATCCTAAAATTAGTACATGTTATATTTTTTGGCCTCACTACCATCTGAGTATACCCCAACCTCAATTCAATCATGGATAATACACATTCCCCTATTAACTGGTCAATTATATCATCAACTTACAAAATGGGATAATGGTTCTTAAAATTCAACCATTTATACATACATTTATCCACACATAAATTCATCATATTAACAATAATAACTAGAGAACTCCAATGTGACATGTTTGAAAAAATAAATCCCTTATCTATAAATTATTAAAGCTAATTATTGTGATTATATATATATTTTTTCCATTCTATAAGTGGCATGGAAATTGGTTCATCTCTTGAAATGATCCTTATTGTGAACTCAACATCTTTCTTAGTTAGCAGCCCAAATAAGTTATCAGTAAAAAAGTATTGAAACGTTTCCACTATGGGTGGAAAGACATCATGTTGTAAATGACCATATCTGAAAAAAAAATCAACCTAGGTAGTGATCTCCCCTAATTTTTTTTATTTTTTGGCCTTACCTCATTTTACTTGATATCCCACTCTTCATGATTAGAATAACATTTACCCTTATGATTTGTAAATTTTACTGTCCTATCGTAAAATTTGTTGTGGTCTTGGTATGATACTAACCAATAAATAACCAAAATAATGTAAAAAACTTAAATTTCAATTACTTAATGTTCCCAATGAAAATTATACTCACTAACCTTGATGGTACAATCCTTGCATGAACAGATTTTCTTTGACTATACACATAGAAGTGAGTTGGTCATCATAAACCCACTCACAAAATCCACTTTTAGACTCAAAACACTAATAGTTTGGGAAGATAAAAAGAATTTTTTATCCTATACCAAATAAATAGGTCGAAAGAATAGAATCAATAATAATAGTACCTCTAACTATCAACGGACTGACCTTTCTCTTTACAATTGAAGGATAAAATGAATGCATTTTTTCATCCCCTCTTTCCTAGGATACAGTATGATTCCCATGTGATGCACTACAATGATAATATGGATTCTTGTTTTTTGAAGCACCATGCCCATTTCCCCAACCAACATGACTGATAGTACTCCAACTAGCAGACTAGTACAATGTAGAATACTCCCTTACTATACTAGGGTTTGGTCTAGATCCTATATTTGTACCCATATATTTTGGGTTTCTGAAGAACTATTGTATATTTTCGAAAACGTGGTACTCCACCAGTGGTTGAGGAAAAATTCTATGAAAGTGAAATGGCCTAATGTACCGATGGAAAAGAACACTAGTATTTTCCTGAGAAACAGATCCTTCCCCTGGACACTATGCTTCCCACTGCTCTTGTTAATATTCTCATAGTGATGCGTCCTACCCTCAAAGGACATATCTCCTGGTGATCCAGAAAATACCACCCATCCACCACTGGAAGTCTCTTTCAGGATCCCCTTAGAATTGTGAGACAGATAGATCACCTCAAAAAAACACTTTATATGGAATATATTAACTTGGGACTTAATCTTACATTTTATTCTATCCTGAAAATGAATATACATAGTTTCCTCATCCCCTACTAGTGATGGGACAAAGTGCGGAAAGTTATTGAAGTGACCAACATAGCCCATCATAGATATACTCCCCTAGGTAAACCTCATATACTCTACTTCTCTCTCTATCTATAGAATATATTGGTTAAATTGTTCTAGGAACATATCATGAAATTATTTCCTACCATGTTATTAGATGACTCATCCCGATCCTGGATATCCCAATACCACTACACTAATAATCAAAAAAAATATAAGCAAACAGAATTACTCTCTTCGTCATAGTAGTCTCTAAATAATCAAGAATTTTCCAAATGAAATCAATCTAGAACTCAGCTACTCCAGGTCCACCCTTTACGGTGATGGTCAGAGGGAGATGCAACTAAAAATCCCATGTTATTTTAGACATATTCTACATAGGAGTCCTTGGGTGTCATTCCCTGTGCTACCTAAGATGAGAAAAGTTATCACATAACATTTCTCCCATCTGTTCACCTGAAACTGTTGGTTCCCCTGGTTCAATTGCTGGTGGCGCATATCCAATAATATCCTCTTGTCATCCTACTGACAAATGTTATCATGGAATCATGTATCTATAATGGAAAAAATATTATGACAGATAAAAAAATACATGGCACATTTTAACAATATTGATTTACCTAAATTCATAAAAAGTTATGCCTCAAACGTCTCAACATGGTCAAAACTGGGACACTATCACTACCATTATCCATCCCTCACCCGATTCATGGCTAACATAGGTTAAAACACATATATTTTATTTTCATTAGATACCAATTCTATAAATTTCTAATTAATGCATTTAGAATCATTTTTACCAGTTATATTCATCATTAGGAACTATTTTTTTTAAAATTTCAAAAGTAAATAAAAGAATCTTCATTTCAAAAACTCACCAAAATCCTTCTTTTTTCATGTGTGCCTAAAATGATGCATGTTACATAATATCATGAGTCCCTAGAATGATTCATGTATAATAAACATCCATTAAATGTTGATACATGAGTAATATCTTAGAAAATAAAAGCATCAGACACAAAATGCATCACATAAGGTGAATTAACATTCAACTATAATAGAAATAATCATAAAGAACAATCCCACCATTGGTACTTGGGTTTTCCATTGCTCATTGATTAGATACTCCCATATATGAGCTCTTGAGAATGTCCTGACTCATAATAGTCTTCTATAAACCATTCTCAAGTAATAAGAAAACTGAAATGAAAATAAAACATGCTCTGATACAACTTTGTAATGCCCCAACCTAGGTGGCACATGCCGGTGCCCTAATTTGTTTCGTTACATGGCCTCAGGCTTAAATTACTATATTATAGAGAATTACAACTAGAAGTGAGGGTCTAATATATAGTGTGGATAGAATATACCATCATTATCAAAGCAACATAATAGTGGAAATAAATATAGAACAAACCAATGATAATAAACAAGAACCATGATAATAACACAATAAGTAAGGACGAACATCACATGACAATCAAAAAATTGAAAAATGGCCATAATCCAAAGTGGTAAATATTTCATACCATACAAGTGTAAAGTTTATAATGTAAACCCAAAATAATACAAACAAAAATCTACCAATTGGGTCCCGACATCATTTTTTGTTCCCTCATCCATGCTCCATCCCTAATCCCAACTCAAACATGAAACATATGGATCTTTCTCTTCTACTTTATTACAATGAAAAAAAATATATTCTACTTACAATAAGGAGGGATGAATAGGGTTTTATTAAAACCTAATATGCCACCATTGAAGGCTTATAAAGTAATATCTAGTTTAGAACATTGTATGCGGTTTTATAAAAAATAAAGATCACATGATAAAAGTAAACATGTTTCACATTTATTCTTATTCAAACACATAGGACCCCTTGTTCATAGTGAAACCTGAACCAATAAAACCAACTTTTTCCCACACCAAATTCGTAACCATACGTCATAGGGATTTCTTAATTCATTCTTTCACAAGATTTCATAATCCATTTAATTCTAATATCATTTTTTGGTTCCCTTTAGCATCAGTCTAGGTACTAATATCTTAGGAACATGGAAAATTATTCTAATGAAAATATCTTAGTGTCCTATATTTATATCCCGAAAACCCATGGGGTTTTTGATCATCAATACTAGATCAAAACCTTATAGTTATTTTTATTTTCAGTCCCTAACAAAAAAACTACTTTTTCGCATGCATGCATCTGGGTCCTAGAGATTCAGTCTGGGACCCCATGGGTATTTCAAGCATCAATCCCTGTCCCACGCCATATTTTTCAATCATTTAATAATATCACATATATTAAATAAGTTCCAAGGATCTACATCATTAACCATATAATCATTCATTCACATAACGATCCCATGGGTTCCATGAAGGGCTTCACAATAACATTAGAATAAATTCGTTAATAAAATTTAAAATTCAATTTATAAACATGGAAAATAAATGATATAACTACAAACATGAGATAATAATCAAGACTATGAGATTTAGTCATTAGACCACCTACCTTAAGATCATTGACAAACAATCAAGAAACCCAAACCCTCAATACAATGTAGAATAGTTTAAATCTTAATTGAAATTAATATCTAGTATAAAAACTTAGGTTCTAGATTCCACAAAAAAAGATCCATTAAAACATAGATCTAAACAAATTTTCAATTATGGAAATAATCCCTCTCAAATAATAGATATAGATTAGAGAGATAGGAATTAAAATTAGTAACATATTAAATAACATATAGGGTTTTATTCCATTCACCAAATCATTGATTCACATTAGAAATGTTTGAGGAGCCTTGGAATCCTCATAAGAGCCTCTAAGAGAAACATAATTCAAGTTAGTTTGAGTGTAGGTGAATAAGGATATTAATCTGGGTTCATGAATTTTCTATAATTTTATTGTGGATTTTAATTCCCATGCGCATGTTTTTGGGGTGGGGCCACAGGGTTTTCAAAACCGTAATCCCAAACCACGAGCCCCTACTATTTCGGGTTCACTTTTACTCCATGGTGGGTGAATAATGTTTTTGAACCATGTGACATCCATGAAAACCACCTATATTTGATGGTGTATGGTTTTGAGTGGGAGGAGACATTGTTTGTTCAACCTATTTTCCACCTCCTATAGATCAAGAAGTGGAACACAAATTCCTGCGAAAAATTCAAGGTTTTACCTAACCTTGAAGAAACCGTTGTTATCCAAACTATGTTAAATAACTTAAGAGGGGGGGGGGGTGAATCAGGGTATGATATATTAAAAAAAATCCCTTTTAGATATTGTTTCACCGTAAAAAAAACTCTCTTCACTCATTTTATAATATCGAAGTATGAACTTATGCGAATAAATGCATGAGACACAACCATTTTACCAGGTTTTTTACACTGGGTTATGTACAAGGAGTCTACAAAAGAAATGTGTTGATATACCAAATCCACTAAGGCACACTACAAAAATAAGGTTAGGCATAGATCACTTATATCACTAGGTTCACTACCTTTATAGTGTTTTGGGATATCTAACTACTTCCCAATGGTCACTCCCTAAATCTTCCTTCTATATCTCACTACCAATGGAAATGATCACCTTCTTCCTATCCCTTTTCACACTACTCTCGAAATAATCCAGACAGATTTCATGGAAATGTAGGTCCCTTAATAAGAAATAATTAATATATCCTATGTTGTAGGTATATTATCTATTGAAATTTAAATTTCATCCACCTGATGAATACCGCTATACCACAGATTTACTAGGCAATATATTTACTATAATTTTATAATACTCACTACCTTTACAAAGCACACACAACCTTCAAAAAACTGCCCAATTCTTAACAAGAATAAACTACCTTTTCAAACCCCACAACTTCTTAAAGCCCACAAATTTCAAAAAGCTCAAATAGTCTTCATGAATCAGCCTCCTTTTGTAAAGCTTAATCACTTTTGAAAATCTTAATTATCTTTAAAAAATTCCATTAATTCATTCATCTTTTTATAGAATTTATTAACTTTAAAAATTTCATGATGCTTACAACCTATGGTCATCTTTAATATCCTTTGTGAAATTCCTTTCTTTATGAACATTTTTGAATGAAAACTTTAAAGAATCAAATTTATGAATTTAAAGCCTTGAAATATCAGATATGTCATTCTCTTCTCAAATGAGTGGGGTAGAGGCATATTTATAGGTATTTTCTCCCATTCTAGAATCTCTTATCATCGTAATCACCTTTTAGTGAAGCTGTCCAATGTTTTTCTCAAATATACCAACTTTTGAAAAAATATTCTTGGAAATTTTAGAATTCACAATGATTCTGGAAATCACAGAGAGTACCGCCTTTTCATCATGAATTTGTGATGATCCACCCCTTCATAAAACCCATCCTTCATGACAATTAATTCCATTGAAATGCTCCAAACCTTTTAAAAAATATTCATGAAATCCATTCTATTTACATATTTTCAAGAGGCATTCATTGAAATCCAAATTTATTATTCATTGATTTATATTCAAAATTATAGACCCAAAAAATTGGAAAACACTGGGAAACTATGAAACCTCGTATAAATAATTTTTTATAACTCCTATATAATGGGATTTAGAGATGGTAGAATCCACCAAATTAGATCTAACTGGATTGGTATTATGAGAAGGTATGGAAACTAACCTCGATATCAGGCACCGTGAAGATCTTCACAAGGAAATTCTAGATGATCAATAATTCTAGGTGGGGAGATAGGTGACTTCAATTGTAACACCCCAAGCTTCCACAATACTCTTCTCTCTAAATAATACAGTAGTGTGTGTTGTACGCAACTTCAAGTTCTAACACACCACAACCAATCAAACTAGCCATTATGAATAGTAATACCTACTTTTTGAAATTTTATACATTTTATCTTTCAAAATGGACTTCATTTGTGTATTCAGAATATCAAAATTATCCTAGTTTGAAATTTTGGTACTTTCGGATAACTTTCATATTTTGATGAATAGTGAAAATTACTAAATTTTAATTAAATACAAATTTTTTAATCGAAATAATTAATAGTGATAAATTATTAATTTGAGTGGTTTTAAAGTATATTTAGAATATATTTTTACAATTTAATACAATTTTGGTCATTGGATGTTTATTCACATTTAAACCATACATAAACAAGTGTCGATCTTTTGATAGTTATTATCTCTTAAAAACACGCTATTTGTTTTGACGACGGGAATTAATTTTTAAATTAATTAATGCAACTAATATGTTTTGAATTTTGTAAAATAGAAATCATTTTTTTAATTCATAATATCAAATATAGCTTAGGCCTAATATTTGGTATTTTTATGGAAAGTTTCATTTTTTGATGAATAGTGAAACCACTTAGTGGCAGTTAAAAAATTGAATTTTTCATAAAACTTAATTTTACCACTTTTGTGAGTGGAATTTCGAAAATCCAAGAGACACGGTTAATATCAAGGAGTAAAATGTGGTTCAATGAGATGAAAATAATTTTTTGAGAATAGTAACTTTTTACTTTTATTTACCACGGTTAAAAGAAAATCGGGTAATTAAGGGTAAAAATGATATTAATATTTCCCTAACACATGTCCTAATTCTATTTGACAAATGTATCTCTACCAAAAACAACCTTTGGAGTAATATATTATCATTTAGGTCCACTTGTATTAGATTTGGACATTTATTATTATTTGATTCAAAGAAGAGTTAAAAGAGTTAAAATCAAAGATTATTTGCTAAAAATATTTTAATATAGGGTTATACATAAGATAAATTCGATTGTAAATATTAATTGGAAATATAAAACACTTTCCTACTTAATGGTATTTTATTTATAATTTTTAGACATTAAATAATTTAATTTATTTATGACACAATGGTGATGCAGTAATTACCTAAATAATGAAATATTAAAATAATTTATATTATAAATATCCAAATAAATGTAATTTGAGACTTTTTATAAATTCCAATAAATTTATAGGTTAATATAACATATAATTATTGATTATAGAAATTATGTTTGAAGTAATAATGCTGTTATGAATTTATCAAAAACAAAATACCCAATAGTGTCAAAATTGACAAAAAGAAGTTTTCAAAACAAATATTATATTATTAATTTATATTCAATTCCTAAAAATATGAGGTTCAGCCAAGAGACTTATATCATGATAGGTGTATCAGTAATGGACCACTTGGGGTCCTCTTGGATGTATATAGTATGTTTGTTAACCATATAATATAAAAATACAAAGAGACATTATAAACGTGAATCTAATTAACTAAGAGTTAATACATAATGATAAGGTTAATATAATGCCCCAAACCTGTCTAAAATATATTGGTTTAGTGGATTTCAACCCATCCCCACCTTAACATTTAAATAATATACTTTTGAGCCATTAGAAACCGAATATTAATTTATTATAAAATATTATTTTTAGCTTTTCCAAAGGTGCCCCTCACCCCTCTTATAAAAGGGCACTCCCCCTTCTCACTAATTCACACTTCAAAAGCCTTTTGGATCAGCCAAACCCTGCCAAACTACTCTCTCAACATCCCTCAATACAACCTATAGGCCTTAGTTTGATAAAAAAATCCAACCTATGGAGCTCTTTTGATCAAATAAAAAGGAAGAACCCGAAAAAGAGGTAATGTTTTCACCACCTTCTTTCAATTTCCTTTCTTCTTCAACATCTTCTTTCTTTTTTATTTATATTCTAAAATAATAACTCTGGTATCTTATATATACTGTGATATTATTATAAATATGGTATAACCATATTCAGTATTCTATCCTTTCCTTTGAATGGCATGTCACCATACGTGCGTATGTACGGCTTACCATCTCCACGTCGTGGTGTAATTGTCATTCAATAAATTATTATTTGGATGGGTATAATAATGACGTGTAATTCATGTAAATAATAAATATAACATGATAATTATTCTGTCCATATTATATACCATCCAATTATATATTATTTTAACATCAAAAGAATGATATTGTCTCCCGTCCGTACGTACGGACTACCGTCTCCACGAACGTGATGAGATTCATTATCCATCGTATCCATTCAAGTATAATTCTCATTTGATGATTAAAAATAATGTTTAAGGACTTGATATAATTCTGGATATGAATAAGAACAACCTATCCATAACAAACACGTCTTACGTAACAATGAATATAAAGGAAAACGAGTAAGTTAACACCCGAAATGACGATAATACTAAGATATTATTAACAAATCAATGTTAAAAGATCATATATGATGTTATATTAATGTAAATGATTATTGTATAATTCAAAAACAATTATTTCCCCATTATACAGGAGGTTAACCTACCATCGACCAAGGAAAAAGTACAAAGTAAGGGGTTTCTTATCTCACTTTTAATTATGCAAGAATTCAATTTTTCACCACTAAATTATTACATGTTGTGTGTGTACTACCCAGGTTTGTCTTAATTGTGTAATATACTTTAATTCATGTATATTTACATCATAATTGTAGGATCCTTCTTTCATGGGTGTATGTTTCGTATGTTACCAAATCAATAAGGGAATTTGAAATTTCAATTTCCACTCATTCGACTTTATGCATACTTCTTTGATTATTTTACTCCAAGATTATGTGTAGAATCACTATTCATTTGATTATGTCATAAATTCCACTCCCCTTTCTGTGGATATACTTTTTATACTCATTATCACCCCATTTATAAATTATTAGGTCATCGTTATGAACTTGATAAGAGTAATTTTTACTCAATCTCGATTTGTTGAGTTAAATATCCAATTCATTGGTGTTGTTTTTACAAGAATATGTGTGAATGTAATCTGATTGATTTACACTAAATATCCAATCATATTGAGTGTATTTATATTTGTCACACATAATTATGTCTTTTATTTATCCTTAACCTAAGGATATGGTCTTTATAATATAATTTATCTCAATTTACATTCCATTGAGACTTCGTTGTTGTTATACATAAAATCCCTTTTATATGGTGTATATAATGTACTTTGACATAGTATATCATGAATCCCTTTATTCTCATGATATTATAAAGTTTTGATTACCTCAATTATTTGTATTCATGTCTCTCTCTTTTGGTTAGAAAATCTAACTAAAATACATTTTTAAGTGTTTTAAAGATTTATTCTTCTAAATATTTCTCATTAATGTCCATGTTTTAAAAATTGTTTTAAGAATTTATTTATATGGACATTAAAGTTTTAAAATTAAAATTACTTTTAAAAGTTTCAAAGTGGTATGGGACACTTTGATTTAAAAATCTATTTTTAAATGGCTTCTTGACAAATAGTGTGACTTTTAAATGATTTCAAGAAAAAGGGGATATTTGCCTCTAATAGTTTTGACGATTATTTTCATCTATGTCAATATCCTTCATTATTCTTGATTGAGATTAATATGATAATATACAATCTTTCATATTGTATCGAATGATTTATTTTTGACTATGGATGTGCTATTTTTATACCATTCATGGTTTGTCGATTAAGTATTGACATTTCATATGCTAGTTTTATACGAATGTTTATGTCATATTTCAAACTTTTCATATGAGGAATGAATTGGACTTAGTATGTGACGGGTGGAGCCCGCTATAGCTCTTCGATGCATCGGTAGGTCTCATGAGGCAAACTAGTGTCTTGGCACGTGGCCTTGACAAAATCTTATTTGTATTATCGGCACCAGGCCTTGGCTACGTGGTTATGATAGTATGGCATTATGCATTCCATCATTATGAAAGTGGTTATTGATATTTCATGTGATTATTCGACTAGTAGAATATCCATGTGATTAATTATATGGAATTATTTAATTTTATCTTTTCCATATTATGCTGAAGTTCAAGTAGAAAAGGCTTTTGTTTTAGTTATACATTGCCTTATGTGTTTATGCTTATCTATGAAAGCTTTTGCTATATTCTTATCCTTACAGAGCATCTGAGCTCACCCCTTTCAATGTTTTATTTTTCCCAGGATGTGAAGAAGTAATTTATGAATGACATTTAGAGATAGTATGAGGGGATATGAAGACAATATGTTGTTGTAGTTTTTTTAACTTTTGATGTAATGTAAGACTTATGAATATATCTAGTGTTTCCAAGAATACTAAACTAATCAGTCTTTCGAGACTTGATCCTTTGTGATCATTCCAATGTTATGTAATAATGTACCGACTTTGGGTAACTAGGGGTAAAACCCGAAAACACCGCTTTGAGCTAGACTCGAATGGGAACTGGTGCACGAAAATTTTCCTTGTTGCACTTTGGTTAAGACACTTTAGGGGGATATTCTTAGGATAATTTACATTTTCTTTACAAACCGATTTGAAATATTATATATAAGATGAGAGTAAATGACCTTGGTTAATCCTAATGTTTTTTAAATTAAGAATATGGTGACATGATATTCTCTAAATGATTTTATGACTACTATTACTCAGACAATGCTTTCGGGTTTAGTCAATGGCTGGATTTTAAGGAAGTCATAGTGACTTTGAAAATGATGTACAAGGTGGGAATGGTGGTGGCAATTAGAAATAAAATGGAATGTTGATAGGCGTAAAAGATATCGTCTTCATGATTAATCAATTTTCCAAAAATATGATCAACAATATATATATTAACCAATTCCCAGACTCAAAAAAGAAGAGAAAGGCGATGAATGATAAGAGCTCCAGTAGTGCAGACCATGGAGAAAGGAATCCTCAATTTCCATCATGCAGGAAATGTGGAAGGAGACACCCAGGAAAGTGTCTCAATGGGACAAAGAAATGCTTTATGTGTGGGAAGGAAGGAAATAAAGTGAAGAATTTCCGAAGAAAAATGAATAGTACTATGGAAGAAGATAAAAATGATCCCAAGAATCCATTTACAGTCATTTTCCGTAAATGTAGTGGACCTGGCCATTACCCGAGTGAATTCTCTATTCTATAGGATATTTTCTTGGTCATAGAAGAAGCTATGTGGAAATAAATTGTTGGATAAATGTTTAAAAAGTATTAGTGATCCTTGTTGATGAGTTTACTTTGGAATAATTTTCTCTTGTATTTGTAACCCTTTAGGTTTCCATGTGAGAATGATATTTGAGGAAGAATTATCTTTTCTCTTGTGGATTACGTTATAAATAACCATTTTGTTTTATATGATAATTGGGTTTGAGGAAATTACAAGTTATTATAATTTGGGAAGAAAATGAAATGTATGAGATAACATTTGTGGTTAAGATATGTTATGGTTATTTTGAGGAATTTATATCATTTTGGTAATGTTATAAAATATAGTATTTGAAAAAGGACAACACGCAGACCGTGTGACAACCCGTCACGTCGGACAAAGCTGTGGGAATCAAACCCACAACCAAAGTGCGATTGGGATTTATCACCTACCACTGGACTATGTGAAGTCCCTGGTTAGTGTCACTATTATTTTTAGTTTAATGATTTTATTGATCAATGATAAGTTTATTTGGGATCTTATGTCTTATCAAATGAATACCCTTAGTATAAGAAAATGATTTGGTGATTAAGTGATTAATGTTATTTTGAAAGATGTTTTCTTTGTTGGGAACACAATATACCCAAGGAAAATAGAATTCTATGGGATTTCAATTGAGGAGTAACGGTGGAATTTTAGCTATGTTTTTATTGTGTATTTATAGTTTTTTGGGTTATTTATGGAAATGATTAACCTATAATAAAGAATATGTGATTAGGTTAATTACTTATAAGTATGTTACTTTAAGAGTAGTTGATGTCATTTAGAGATACAATTTAACGTGGAAGACTACATAACCAAATTCTTATAAGTTTAGGGTTTCAATATTAATTTGGATTATATTGAAGGATTTTAAGGACAATTGATTATTGAATGGTATTTATTTAACTTTGGGGTATTTTTGGTTTAATTTTAGAAATTAAGATTAGTTTTTTTTCTATAACGAAATTTCCATTTAGGGGATCATCAGATCTTATACTAACGGTTTTGGTTTTGATTAATCTCTAAAGACATGATAAATATATAGTTTATCCTATGTGGATCATGTTATTCTATAGAATTTTATTCTATCTCTTCTTGTGTGACCAAGTCTTCTTGAATACTCATTGTTCAAAAAAAGAGTTAGTGGTAGAAATTAATTAAAGAATGAAACTCTACTTAAAAAGAAAGTATATATATTTATGTTCTTAGTCAATATAATAAATTAATTCCTTATCGTTATGTAATGTAACTTAAAACAAAAAAAAAATGTTGTCCGTTTAATTTTCCTACTGGGAAACTAATGACCGTATGTCCCATCACAAGTTTGTGGTTTTCTTATTGTTAACTTTCTCCTGATCATGTTCTCTATCCCTCTCCATCATAACTTGAAACATAGTTTATCATCCATATCCATGTTTTTCTACATGGAATCCTAGTATAGGTTATCTCGGGTGACCTTTGTACTTCTCTTTCTTTCTTTTAAAGTGATAGTTTTGTTAACTCTTTTTCCGATGTGGGACTTTCCATTATATTCCCAAGCCCAATTTTAAAAATTGCGAGGATGAAATTTATTGAAGGTGGGGAGAATGTAACACCCAAAGAATCCACAGTACGCTTCTCTCTGAATAATATAGTAGCATGTGTTGTACGCAACATCAAGTTCTAACACACCACATCCAATCAAACTTGCCGTTATGAATAGTAATAACTAATTTTTGAAATTTTATACATTTTATCTTCCAAAATGGACTTCATTTTTGGATTTGGAATATCGAAATTATCCCAGGGTTAAATTTTGGTACTCTTCGGATAACTTTCATATTTTGATGAATAGTGTAAATTACTGAATTTTAATTAAAAACAACTTTTTTAATCGAAATAATTAATAGTGATAAATTATTAATTTGAGTGGTTTTAAAGTATATTTAGAATATATTTTCCCCATTTAATACAATGTTGGTCATTGGATGTAATTTCACATTTAAACCAGACATAAACAAGTGTCAATCTTTTGATAGTTATTATCTCTTAAAAACACGCTATTTGTTTTGACGACGGTAATTAATTTTTAAATTAATTAATGAAACTGATATGTTTTGAATTTGGTAAAATAGAAATCATTTTTGAATTCATAATATCAAATATAGCTTAGGCCTAATATTTGTTATTTTTCTGGAAACTTTCATTTTTTGATGAATAGTGAAACCACTAAGTGGTAGTTAAAAAACTGAATTTTTCATAAAACATAATTTTACCGCTTCTGTAAGTGGAATTTCGAAAATACAAGAGACAAAGTTAATATCACGGAGTAAAATGTGGTTCAATGAGATGTAAATAATTTTTTGTGAATAGTAACTTTTTACTTTTATTTACCACGGTTAAAAGTAAATAGGGTAATTAAGGGTAAAAATGATATTAATATTACCCTAACACATGTCCCAATTATATTGGACAAATGTATCTCGGCCAAAAACAACCTTAGGAGTGAAATTTTATCATTTATGTCAACTTGTATTAGATAAAGACATTTTTTATTATTTAATTCAATGAAGAGTTAAAAGAGTTAAATCAATGTTTATTTACTAAAACATTTTTAATATAGGGTTATAAATAAGATAATTTCGATTTTAAATATTCCTTAGAAAGATAAGAAGATATCCTACATAATGGTACTTTATTTATAATTTTTAGACATTAAAAAACTTAATTTATTTATGACACAATGGTGATGCAGTAATTACCTAATTAATGAAATATTAAAATAATTGATATTATAAATATCCAAATAAATGTAATATGTGACTTTTTATGAATTCAATTAATTTTATAGGTTAATATGACATATTAGTATTGATTACATAAATTGTGTTTGAATTAATAATGTTGTTATGAATTTATCCAAAACAAAATACCCAATAGTGTCAAAATTGACATAAAGGAGTTTTTAAAAAAAATATTATATTATTAATTTATATTCAATTCCTAATAATCTAACGATCAGAAAAGATACTTATATCATTATTGTTTTATCATTAATGGACCACTTAGGGGTCTCTTGGATGTATATAGTTAGTTTATTAACCATATAATATAAAAATAAAAAGAGACATTGTAAAAGTGAAACTAATTAACTAAGAGTTAATACTTAAAGATAAGGTTAATATAATGACCCAAACCTGTCTAAATTCTTTTGGTTGAGTGGTTTTCGACCCCTACACACCTTAAAATTTAAATAATCCACTTTGGAGCCATTATAAACAGAATATGAATTTATTATAAAATAATATGTTTAGCTTTTCCAAAGGTGCCCTCACCCCTCTTATAAAAGGGCACTCCCCATTTCCACTAATTCACACATTCAAAGCCTTTTGGTTGGGCCAAAACCTGCACAAATACTCTCCCAACTTCCTTCACTACAACTTAGAGGCCTTACTTTGATCATAAAGCCAACCTATGGAGCCCTTTTGATCAAATAAAAATGAAGAACCCGAAGAAGAGGTAATGTTTTCACCACCCTCTTTCAAGTTCTTTTCTTCTTCAACTTCTTCTTTCTTTGTTATTTATATTCTAAAATAATAACTCTAATATCTTCTATATACTGTGATGTTATTATAAATATGTTAAAACCATATTAATTATTCTATCCATCCTTTCAATGGCATGTCACCATACGTGCATACGTACGGCTTACCGTCTCCACATCGTGGTGTAATTGTCATTCAATAAATTATTATTTGGATGGGTATAATAATGATATTTAATTCATGTAAATAATAAATTTAACATGATACTTATTCTGTCTATATGATATACCATCCAATTATATATTATTTTAACATTAAAAGAATGATATTGTCGCTCGTGCGTACGTACGGACTACCATCTCCACGAACGCGATGAGATTAATTCTCCATCGTATCCATTCAAGTACAATTCTAATTTGATGATTAAAAATAATTTTTAAGGACTTGATATAATTATGGATATGAATAATATACAACCTATCCATAACAAACACGGCTTATGTAAAAAAGAATATAAAGGAAAACGAGTAAGTTAACATCCGAAATGACGATAATACTAATATTTTATTATCAAATCAATGTTAAAAGATCATATATGTTGTCATATTAACGTAAATGTTTATTTTATAATTTAATAACAATTATTTCACCATTATACATGAGTTTATCCTACCGTAAACCAAGGAAAAAGTACAATGTAATGGGTTTCTTATCTCAGTTTTAATTCCGTGAGAATTCCATTGTTCACCACTTATTTATTACATGTGGTGTGTGTACTGCCCATGTTTGTATTAATTGTGTAATATATGTTAATTCATATATATTTACATCATCATTGTATGATCCTTCTTTCATGGGTGTATGTTTTTATGTTACCAAATCAATAGGGGAATTTGAAATTTCAATTTCCACTCATTCGGCTTTACGCATACTTCATTGATTATTTTACTCCAAGATTATGTGTAGAATCACTATTCATTTGATTCTGTCATAAATTCCACTCCCCTTTCTATGGATATACTTTTTATACACATAATCACTCCATTGATAAATTATCAGGTCATCGGTATGAACTTGATAAGACTAATTTTTACTCAATTTTGATTTATTGAGTTAAATTTCCAATTCATTGGTGTTGTTTTTACAAGAATATGTGTGAATGTCATCTTATTGATTTACACTAAATATCCAATCATTTTGAGTGTATTTATATTTTTCACACATAATTATGTTATTGATTTATCCTTAACCTATGGATATGGTCTTTATAAGAGAATTCATCTCAATTTACATTCCATTGAGGCTTCTTTGTTGTTATACAACAAATCACTTTTATATGGTGTATATAATGTACTTTGACATAGTATATCATGAATCACATTATTCTCATGATATTATAATGTTTTTTACCTCAATAATTTGTATCCAATTGTCTCTCTTTTTGTTAGAGAATCTAACTAAAATACATTTTTAAGTGTTTTAATGATTTATTCTTCTAAATATTTCTCATTAATGTCCATGTTTTAAAAATGGTTTTAAGAATTTATTTATATGGACATTAAAGATTTAAAATTAAAATTAATTTTAAAAGTTTCAAAGTGGTATGGGACACTTTGATTCAAAAATCTATTTTTAAATGGATTCTTCTCAAATGGTGTGACTTTTAAATGATTTCAAGAAAAGGGGGATATTTCTCTCTAATAGTTTTGACGATTATTTTCATCTATGTCAATATCCTTCATTATTCTTGATTAAGATTAATCTGATACAATACAATATTCCATATTGTATCGAATGAGTTATGTTTGAATGTGGATGTGCTATTTTATACCATTCATGGTTTGTCGATAAAGTATTGACATTTCATATTCTAGTTTAATACGAATTTTTATTTCATATTTCAAAATTTTCATATGAGGAATGTATTGGACTTAGAAAGTAACGGGTGGAGCCCTCTATAGCTCTTCTATGCATTGGTAGGTCTCAAGAGGCAAACTAGTGTCTTGGAACGAGGCCTTGACAAAATCTTATTTTAGTCTCGGCACGAGGCCTTGGCTACGTGGTTATGATAGTCTGGTATTATGTATTCCATCATTATGAAAGTGGTTATTAATATTGCATGTGATTATTAGACTAGTAGAATATCCATGTGAATAAGTAAATGGAATTATTTCATTTTATCTTTTCCATATTATGATGATGTTCAAGTTTAAAAGGCTTTTGTTTTAGTTATACATTTCCTTAAGTGTTTATGCTTATCTATGAAAGCTTCTGCTATATTTTTATCCTTACTGATCATCTGAGCTCACCCCTTTCAATGATTTATTTTTTCCAAGATGTGAAGAAGTAATTTATGACTGACCTGCATGGATAGTATGAGGGGATATAAAGACAATATTTTTTTGTAGTATTTTTACCTTATGATGTAATGTAACACTTCTAAATATATCTACTGTTTCCAAGAATACTAAACTAATCGGTCTTTCGAGACTTGATCCTTTGTGATCATGCCAATGATATGTAATAATGCACCGACTATGGGTAACTGGGTTCATGGCGTTACATCAATGATAGAGATACTAGAGAGGGGTAGTTCTAGTGTAGATTTCTTGGGCCCTCAAGTCATGTATTGGTAATTGTTCCTCTGGTATTTTTGGTCATGTACCAGGCATATGGGTCATATTAGGGTTCCCTCTAAACCTAGTTAAAAAGGTTATTATAAAAAATAAATTAAAAATCAAGGCCTTCAGGCCATTCAGGCCTCCAAAGAATCCAATACTTTTTCTTTTATATTTTCCAACATACAGTGTCTACAATATCTTTGGAAGTCCACAACTAACCTAAAAACCCTACTTTATAAATAAATACAACACCCCAAAAAATACTGCAATGTTACATTGAAGGATTTTTTCCAAACAACCATGAATAACCACATGGGATTCCAAAATTCTCCAAATTCACAATAAATAAATCGAAATAAAAACCCAACCAAGGTATGATAAAAAATTGGGTAAAATGATACCTAAAAATTATTACATGAAATATCGATAAATTTCAGAATATGATACTTATCCTATTATATATTTTTATAGTAAGATACCCTTAATTCATTGATGACATAATAATTTAGGATACTAGGTTGTTTATATGGAATCATAGAGGAATTTAATTATATAATGACATGATTTATGATAAGACAATATTCCCCATTGGATATTTAATCTTGAGACATTAATCTCATTTATTTTTCCTATTGGGAGGGACATGACCCACTAACTTGTTCACTAGGTCTACATGGTTCTACCCTAGGTACATAATTCATGTCATATGATGAAAATTTGAATGGTGAGTCAATGTGGTACACCCATATGAAACATAATTCATAATATATGATGACTATTTATAGGCCATATGAGCCTCAAACAAAATCCATTAGTTTTCTATTGACTTTGTATGATAGTGTCCTTAATTCTATTAGGGATATTAAAGAAAACATTTTTAAAAGACCGAGATACAACAATTAATTTTTCAAATTTAGTACACTTGAAGTTTGAGGTTGATCCAAAAATAATTGTGTAAAAATGATTAGAATTTTAAGAGAATTATTAATATTTAATATTGTATTTGGTTGTTATTAATGGAGATGGATTTATTGAGAAATATATTTCAAGATTCATGCCCCTAGAAAAGTAAAAATTCCATTGTGATTTAAGTGATATAGAAATTGGATCAAAGAAAGACCCATCCTAGAGTACTCTCACTCTATGGTAATAATTCCCCATTCACTAATTAGTTGAAAGTTGAATTGACTAGGTAGGTATTAAAATATCCATTAACATAGATATTTCAATCCATGGATTGATTTTTCTATAGAAGGATATTTCTTGTTATTTCATTAATTAAGAATACTATCCCATGAAATATAGTGGTCATGAAAATAAGAGGAGAAAAAATTAAGAACATTAATGTTCATCATAAAAACACACTAATCATAAAAATATAAATTATTCACTAGGTGAAATCCTATATCCAAAAATTATTGGAAGAAAATGAGTTTCTTCCCCATACTACTCATGAGGGAATTTGAATAATAAAAATGAAAACCTTATGTAGAAGAAGGAGAACACATAAGTAACCCTTATTTCGGTTTTATTGCACTAGAGGTTATCTTAAAGATTCACCCCTGAAAAGCAGTGCCCTCTTTGTTTCTATTCCCGTTGAAAGACTTCTCTCCATAATTGTTGGAATTTTTACTTCAAATTTTCATCCACTCATATTTTTTCTATATCCTATATTTATTCAGGATTGAATTGGTCCTCACTGGTGAATATCCTTGTATTAATGAGGCTTGGACATATTAACCTTATTTTAAGGGATTTTGTTTCTCCTAAACCAAAGAGGCCTCTATATGAATAGTTGTTTTAAAAGATATCATCCAGTAAACTCTATCACATGGATATCTTGAGAGGTTTTACCTTTTAAAATTTATAGTTTTTTTAAACCCTATGGAATGTTTGATTCATTATAGAACCATCCATGAAATGTGTACATGGCTATCCAACTCTAATGGTGTAGATCCAAGGTCTTCATACATAGTGTAATATTAATATAGTTTCCTTTATTATTACATTTTATCACCCTCCACATCATATTGGAGGTTCTACAATATAACACATTTCTTCTTAATCATTGGACTCAATGTTGAAATTCCAGTTGTGGGGACAATGTTACATTGGTAACTCTTCCATTCATGAGTCACAGAGGTCTATGAAACATCATCCAACACATGTTGTAGTATTTTTTTGTTCTATATTCCTTAGTCTTTAAGCCGTGTATCCATGGTTATGACATAATGGGTCTTAAATTTCCATTGGCTCAAGAGCACTTAATTGGTGACAATAGCGGTCTTGTGGCATATTAGAGGAGGCATGAGGCATATATTAGTTTAGTGATTTAAACTTTTTTTCTAATAAAGATGATGTGTGAGAATCCTGAGATAAAACCATTTCAGTATCTGCATAGTAGTCATGCCAAAAAACACCTCCCACATCAACTCTACATGATTATTCACTCTAATATTTTAATAATGTGTCCTCTTAGCTGCCTAAGATGTCAAATGGGGGTCAGAGGAACCTTTTAAACACCATATGATGCCATGTCCTGGTGAGTCTATTATCCCACTACTGTGTTGACATGTTCCTCACATGACAGTGTGCTTCTATGTGCCAAATCATTCTAGTTATGAACCTTTACTCTCCAATAGTGGGTGGATCTCTTTGTGGGGTGGCTTATCCATCGGGCCCTCATGGGCCTATAAACTATATTGATTCCTCATGCGTTGATGGTTATCCCACTACCCCATTTTATTATCATGTGTATATCCTCATCAATTTCAAATTCATACACAACACATAGAGCATAAAATCTTATAAATGATAAAACCATGTAAAATATGTTTTTATGATATTATTTTATTTCATTTTCTAATTTTTTATCCAAAATTAAAATTATACAAAAATTATATTTAATAATTTAGACATGGCTATTTACTATTAGAAATAATAACATTAATGAATTAAAATTTTAAATTATTATGCATAAAATTAACTCATCACATCAAATGATGATTTACTTTATGGTACTTGTTTTTTAGTGTTATCATTTCATAAAAATTTTCATTTAAATACCTTTAATTATTATTATCTTATAATATTATATGTTCAAACTATGTATTTTATATATCCATAAAGAATAAATATCCTAGTTTTACACTTTTATTGCAATATAGTATGATTTGGATTACTTTTTAGAGGTTTTATATAGAGTGAGTGATGAAAACCTTTATAGATTATTATGGCCACACACAATATAAACTCTCAAGATTATATAAACTATCTCATCAGGATCAATACTAGAGGTGTGATATTCATTCTTATATCAATAGATATTAGTTCATTAGCACGGTTGAGGTGCAATTAAGGTGGTGGCTTGTGATAGAGTTCTTGTGTAATAAGAAGCCAGTAATGGATTCCCTTGTTAATGTATCTATGTTTTATATCATGTTCATTATTTATGAAATCCATGTGACCACATGTTTGGGTTCACAAGATGATTTTTTATTTGATATTATGGTTTTTATATATTTGTTTAATTAATCCATTATAGTTATCATGGGTTAATCCTTCCCACTAGTGATGGTTGATGTCCATGGAATTTTTTTTCATAATGATCAAGAATGAGCCTTAAATTTTTTTGATATATAAAAGCCATTAGAGAGGGGTTCCATACGTTGGATCATGAAAAATATGGTATTAAAGTATGATAGAGATATTGGGATAGTGGTAGGTTTTGGTTGGATCATCAGAACTTGAAAAGGTAAAAAATAACCTTTCATGATCACCCATATTAATTTATTAGAACATATTTCCAGCGGAGTTGGGAAATGATTACATACTATTAACTGTTTATTGGTTTGACTTATTTTTTTAATGGTGATGTATCTTGATCATTTAATTTCAAGGGATTCAATATTATTTATTAATATATTTCATTAAACATGATTTGTTTTGATCAATTAGATGTCTCATCTTAACATTATAATCTCTTTAACTTGTTATTTTTTAGAATCTAATTGACCATCTATTTATCAATTTTTTTGTGTTTTTTGTCATTTTTTGTGTTTTCATTAACGGATTCGGGATAAATATAATGAATTTTTTATGGATGAACGTTATGGGAAATTTGAATATTTAATTTTTGAACATCACATGAAATAGTTTTTCTAATTATTAATGATAGAAGTAAATTAATAAGTAAGGGTTATTTAAATTATAAATAATTTCAATCTAAATTGATATAAATATTTCGTATAAGAATAATATTTATAAAGAATAATTTAGTAATGTAAAAGTCTATGTTATGGTATTTTAAAAATAAATAATAACTATAAATATTTTTTTTTTCATTTATAATATTTGTTTAAAATAATTACTATGTTTTTAAATGAATGGAATAAATTTTTATTTACTTTTCATAAATGTTTTTTGAAAAATTGTTATTTTTTATCGTATAAATTGTTTTATTTATCATATTATTATTTTATCATGCATATATTATATGTATTTTATTGGTTCTTGTATTGCTCATAAGGTGTAATTAATTTTTATAGTTTATTATTTAATATTATGATCCCACAAGGTTGAATGGAACTTAATTCTATTAAAAACTCTGTTGTATAATCACATAACCATTATTAAATGATTATTTGTATGATGACCTAATTGATGAGAGTTAGAAATTAGTGTGATTTATGTATAATAATATAGAAGGTTAGAAATTTATGTAAAAAAAACTTAATTCTTATTAATAACACCTTCACTAATTTCTATTACAATCTATATATTCCTATGTAATTTGTTATCCGGAATAATTTTTTTAATGAATATAAGTTACTATATTTCCATTCCTAGAATGGGTGTTTAAATGAAAAAATTAATTAAGGTTCTTTCATGGTGGGAATTTATATTTTCTAGATATATCATTTTATATAAAAAAATATTAATGTGTTGATTACAATTTTTTTATATATTTTACTTGCATTGAAATCATGAACCCATTTGAAAGACATTTTCTGGAAATAATCTGTTTAAAAATCGGAAAAAAAAGTTTTTTAAAAGGGTCTTATAATAATTTATATTCACTATACTATTGTTTTAACTTGATATTAATTTATAAATAGTAAAAAATTTAACACCCTACGATTTTATGATATATTTTATTCTAAATAAATTTAATATTTTCTATATATTCCGATACAAAAAACATTGTTTAAATGAAATGTGATACTCTACTAAAATATTGTTATTTAAACATAACCATTATAAGCTAGAAATTAATTTGGTGGTTATGAATAGGACTAACTAAATTAATAATATTATATGGTTTATAAAATTATAATATAAATTTCATGTTTATCAATTAATTAGAAATAAAATAATAATTGTTTGAAAAAGAAAATAAATTTTTTCTGAATAACAATATTTTTACAAGGAAATTTAGTCATGCACTGAGTACACAATTTAATATTATTTTTTACAATATTTATAGAATTTATTTTAAAAAATCAAATTCATTTTTTAAATCATTATATCATTATTAACTTATGGTGAAATATTTTGGATATTTTTGTAAAATATTAATTTTTCAATGACTCGTCAAATACCTATTTTTATAAAATTTTCATTACTTTTTATTAAATTTAGAACCACTATTTTTAAAATTTTATTTAAAATTAAATTTAAAATTATTTATTTATATTAAATCCTATTAATTGCATTTAAATCATCCCTACACTAGATTTTTGTAAAATTTTATTTTTATGCTTCGAAAGACATTTTTCTTGAAAAATATTTGAATGTGTAAAATTTTTATCTGTTTTAAATAATTAAATTAACCCCTAATCCCAAAATTATTTTTAGTATTACTATATATATTAAAATGAATTAATTTAATTATGATTACTTATCATGTTGTTAATACGAGACCATGTTTTAAATAGAAAAATGCATTTATTGAATAATTTTTTCTTCGATATATATATGAGTATAATTTTAAATTGAAAATATCCCCTTATGTTAGACGAATATGAGTATAATTTTACCATAATGAATAGTGAAAAAAGAAAAAATTATTTATTGTGGCTAAGGTACAAACTACTTTACTATGGGTTACAATAAAAAATATAAAGTTAAAAAATGACCCAAAACATGTATAATTAATTTTTTATATTCATATTTAAACCTTTTATCTTTTATTATTAGAAAATGGTTCATTTTGGATCCTTGTGTCGTGAGAAAAACATCTCTGGAATTCATTCTTTTCAAAATTTGCTTGTGTATCCTCTCCCCCACTTATAAAATTCCACCCAATATCATTCGATTTCCACACCTAAAAAACCCATAAAATTTTAAATTAGCAGAAAAAATAACTTCTTTACTTCCCTCACCTTTTTTCTATAATACTATCTTTGGTATTTAATCAAAATTAGGAATTCTTTTCGTGCAAACCAAAAAAGTTGTCTAAAAAAGAGGTAACGTCCTTAACTAAGAATTTTATATTATTTCGTCCCCACATTCTTAAAATATAGTTAAACCAAACTGATATAATAAAACAATTATCTTTAATATAGTAATATGTTTTTATTTTATGTAAATGACCAAAAACTATCCCCTTCACCCTCAAATGGGAAGCGAAACAGTTGATCATGTGTACGGTGGACTATCATCTCGTGAACCATCATGATTCATTTGACATCACCACTTATCAAGACTGGATATAATGATGTATATAATTTATATACAAATTATTTATGTTATAATTATTCTTCTACAATTATAATATCATATATACTTTCTTACTTTCCAATCTGTAGAGAATACAATAACGTTACTCATGTGTACGGTAAACTACCGCCTCACGAAACATTGTGATTCATTTTACACTAACACTTCACATGGATGGTAATCATGATTAATTTTATGTAATATATGATATTAATTAAATATTAATAATTATATAAAATAAAAATATCATATACTTTTTTACCTTATCAGTCATTGAATAAATGATAACATTGTTCGTCTATATAGCAGACAATCACTTCACAAAGCGATTTGATTCATCTTATTATTGTATCATGTAAGTGTTATGTTTAATGGTATTTAAGGATATAATATGATATTCATTATATAATTATAATACTATAATAAAATTATTCTCACTTTATTTCCATCATGAATCTCGAAAAATGGAAACATTACATAGGAGTATGTACGGTCAATCATCTCCATGATTTTAGCATAGTTCATTTTTCATAACCAAATTTCAAGGATGGTTTAAAAATTATAATTTATGTTTAAAAACTATAAGTATTTAATGGTAATAAATCTAGAAATTATGAATTAACAATATCTTTAAATCTATTCTTCCAAATACACTCGTAATTTTTGATCCATGTGTTGTAATCATTAGTTTTTTATATTTAAGAATCATGTAATAATATATTTAAAATGATTTGGATGCTATAGTTATTATCAGAGGAAAGGTTTAGTAAGTATTTCTAAAATATTATTAAAAAAACATTAGTTAAACCCATGGATATTTCCTAGGATATGATTATGGACATTTCTAATTATGGGAAAATATCATGGAATTTTGGTGAAGTATAGAGTGAGAGGTTTCTGAGTAATTACGTTCCCATCTAGATACTACATCAGGACTTCGTTCTAAAATAGATGTACCTAGGGGTAATTAATATAAAAATGTGTTTGGGGATTAGGCATATAATTACATGATACACAACAACTAGTCTTATTACACCCCTGATAGGACACTCCTTGGGGATATGTTTTATATATTAAAAAAATATTTTCAAACAATTATGAAGGAAAAAAATGCCCATATGATTTCATATTTGGAAATAGATCATAGATAACACATGTTAAAAATAATAAATTCATAATTTAAGGAATATATTTAATTTATGATTTATCCCATTAAAATTCATAGTTTTCAATAAATTTATATAATAATTTTAAAATTATCATCCCTAATTATACTTTTATTTCAGTCAAATAGATAGAAATTGGAGAAACCAAGTCAAAAACCATTGTTAGTGGCATTGTGATGACTACCCAAATGTGATGCCAATCAAATATAAGTATTATTCATTAATTCATGATACTAATTACCTAGTTATTCCTTGTTTTTTACTAGAAATTGAATTAGGAAGAACACTTGAACACCCCCACGAAAAGGAATGTTTCTGCGGATTCCTTTATGCGACAAAGGCCCCCAAAACTTTTTAAGGATTATTATCGATTAATTATTGAAAAATAGATCAAATACATTGACAATATATTATATATTATTCAATTATCTATGCAATTGAAGTTTTCACTTGTTATTTATCATATGGAGGGATCATCCTGTTAAAGGAGGATGTTGATTAAAAATAAAAATCATGTGCAATATATAAAAGAGATAGAATTGAAGGAATTATGTAATTTTTTTTAATAAATGTTTTACTAAAACTATAAAATATATAATATAATATGATTTAATTATCATAGAAAAATCATGAATAATATATTAGGGATTAAGAAGAAAACATAAAAATACTTTCACAATATACCTCTGGCATTGTCATCTCCCATGAAGGTAAAGTTGACTGTATCTTTGGTTGACTATTTCCAAGTATGTGAAATGATTTTTCAATTATAGACTTTGGAATATATGAGAAATGTTTTTGATGTGCCATCAAAGTCGACATGGATAACATTGAATCTGAATTCTTTAATGATTATAATAAGTGGAAAATGGAGTTTAACTATGGGGTATGATGTGGAAATGTAACAATGGAATGAAATTACAACATCCCAATTTCCAGATGTATGGGAACAGGCATCCTAAAAATTGTATAAAGAGGGCCAGAATGTGATTTAGGTGTAGGAAGGAAGGGAATATATCTTGTTATTACAGAGAGGAGAAACCCACAGATTTTATGGAAGAAATGAATTCTCCAACCAACCCTCGACCGTTTTTCCAATTATACAACTACATGGAATAAGGACACTGTGTGAACCAATTCACTAAGCTAAGGGTTATTGATGAGAACTGAAAAGAAAAATCACCAAGTCCAAGATATAAAGGGAGATTTTATTTCATCACAAGTGATGAGGTGTATTCTAACAATGAATTAGTAAAAGGTATGACAGTTATTCAACCATGAATAGAGAATGTACCTTTTGATTCTATTTTTATGCATTATTTCATATCACACAAGTTTATCAAAACTATTCAAGAACCAACTCAAATTTTAGAATTTGAGATATCATTTAAGATGAAAAATGGGTCAATTATTATATCAAAAGAGTATAACAGATTCCATGCAAATATTTCCTAGATAAACTTACCATAAAACCCTGTGATACTTATTTTAGTTGAATTTGATACAATTATGGGCATAAATTGGATTTCTATTTATATATTTCAAAAAAACTATGAGATAAAGAAGTATACCTTTGAATCATGAATAGACATTGGATTATATACATGTGCAAGGAGAAAAATGAATCTCTAAAAGTATCATCATCTGATGTAAGGATATTTTTACCATTTTAGAAAGTATATCATGCTGAACGGATTGAACATGCTTGAAGACATTCCCATTGTGAGGTATAATACAGACGCATTACCTAAATAGTTTCCTGAACTACATCTTATATGGAAGGATGAATTTTATGTAGATATTATACCTAGATATCATTAAATAGGTAAGAATATATTTACAAAGGAGTTTGTTATACTTGAAGAGATAAAGAAGCAACTACATGAGAATATTGTCAAATTATTTATATTCCAAAGTTTTTCACCATGTGGTGCACCAGTCCTCTTCGTCGAAGATAAAGGAAGGTTCAATGAAAATCTTCAATGAATACCATGAGCTCAACAAAATCATGATAAATAAAATTATCCCCAAACAAGGATATTTGAATTTTTTATCAACTTTGTGGGCATATGTAATTCAATAAGGTGGAAATTCATCCAGGATATCACCAATTAAGGTTTAAAACGGAAGATATTCCAAAAAATATATCTTCTGAACTTGGTATAGACACTGTGAGTTCAAAGTGATTCCTTTCCAACTCACTAATTCACCAAAAATATTCATAGAATAAATGAATTGTTTATTTAGAAATCACCTTGAAGAATGTTTGGTTGTATTTATATAAGATATTTTGATATACTCTAAGATAAAGTAGTAGAATAATGATCATTTAAATATTTCACAAAAGGCATAGAGAAAGGATAATATATCAGAAATGTATAGTAAAATTGAGTTATGTATGAAGGAAGAACCATTATTGGGCTTTATTATCACAAATAAAGGGATATATATGGACCATTATTTTACAACGATAATCAAGGACTGGACTAGAAAAGAATCTATAACGGAGATCCATACTTTCTTAGAATAATTGGATATTACCAAATATTTTTGGAAAACATTCCTTGATTGTAAAACCCCTAAAAAATATAAAATGGAAGGAGGTAAAGTTTTTCTAGACTAGGTAATATGATAAGATTTATAAGGAGTTGAAAAATAGGATTATCACTACACTATTACATACACTTCCCTCAGGGGAAGAATTTTTTTTAGGTTATAAAGTGATGTTTCAAAGTAGATTTTGAGCTATGTACTAATGAAGAATTATAATTTGATAGCCTACGCCTCAAGGCTATGTACATTTCATTAGCAGAACTATAGAACATTATATATTTTTTTCTAGAGTGATATTTACATTAATGATTAAGTTATATTATCTCTATGTTTAAAAGTTTGAAATATATACAAATCATAAGATCCCCAAAAATATATTCTAATATAAGGACCATAAAAAGTAACACTAAAGATTGTTATCCCTGATCAAAGAATATGAACTTAGAATCAATTGCAATCCTTATAAAGAAGAAAAATTTGTATTGGTCTATGTAAAAAGGATCTCAATTTTATCAGTGATGACAACTTTAAAGGATCAAATATTCTAATATTTTAAGAGGATATATATAAGAATAGTAAAAGTATATTTATCATAACTTTCTAAAATAAATTATAAACCATAAATTATTCAGAGGATCAAAATTTCCTAGATATAGGATGATGTTCTACAAAATAATTCGGCGAATATTCAGGAGTTCAACATTACTAAAAATTTGGTTATAAGATTTAGAGGCTATATTTCTGTCCCATTATAATAATTACTAAAGCAGAAGAATCTAAATGAAACACACAGATCATCCTTTTTTATTTATTAAAGAAGAACTAATATATATATGTATGTATTTATGTATGTATATATATAGTAAAAAATATAGATCCAGATAACATGAAGAGGGAGATTTTGGAATTTTTAACTCGATGCTTGGTATACCAATAAGTCGTGGTTGAACGATAGATATAGAGTGGTTTGACGAAACCATTTCCAATACTATAATGGAAATTATAAAACATAACCATGGATTTTAGCATAAGAATCGGAAACATAAAGGAAAAAACACTAACTGGGTCATTTTGTATCATCACAAAAACATAACACATGTCATTGTTATAAAAGAATATTTCTCTCTTCAAAAACTCACTAAGATATATATAACAGAAACTATAATATTAGACACAGTGGCACTATATATAGTATCTGATCGAGATGTGAGGTATAACAAACAAATCTAGATAAGAATTCAACAAGCATCTGATAAAGAACTCAATTTTAGTAGTTCTTAAATCCCTCAAACTGATGGTCAGTCTAAGAGAACAATCAAAACTCAAGATGATATGCAGAGGTATTGTTGAATAGATTTACATGGAGTGTGGTATCAAAACATTAACGCTGTATAATTATAATATAATAATAATCTATATTCTAGCATTAAAATGGCACATTATGGGACTATGTATGGAAAGTTGTGTCATACCCCAACATGTTGGGATGGTATTGGAGAGAGGGAGATAATAATACTTGATTGTTCCCAAGTGGTAACAAATAATGTCTAAAAATTTAGTGTCCCATTAAATCTACACAAATATGATATAAAATCTATATAGACAACTTCCAATGAGACCTAGATATTGAGGCTATAGATAAGCTGTTTCCCTATTTTTACCATGTAAGAAATTTATTTGGTTTGGGAAGAAATGAAATCTTAGTCCTAAATACATCATCTCCTTTGAGATTCTTGATCGCATCGAAGTGGTGGCCTACCGATTATCACTCCCACCTAACCTATCTCAAGTATGTGATGTGGTCCACGTATCCCTCTTGAGGTAGTATATACCTAACCTCTTACGTGTACTGATTATAGAGGTGGTATCATTGGAAAAATACCATTCATATGAGTGTAATACCATGAATATATTTTTCTATAGATACAAATTTATACCAAATAAGATAACTCACCTGGTCAAAGTGTTCTGGTGGAACAACATGTTTGATGATGCAATATGGGAATTGGAAGAGGCAATGAAACATAATTTCTCTCACCAATTTTCACTATAGTATGTAATATTAAATTTCAAGGGAGAAAATATTTAAGGGGGAAATAATTTAACAGATAAATATCTTATGATATATACATATTGAAATAAATTCAATCACATTGATATTTTATGATACATGCAACTCTATGATTAAACAAAACATGATAATCTATGAAAATATTATTATTAAAACATGATAATAATATCTTATTCGTTAAGTTAGTTGGTATGAATAGGACTTAATAAATTATGAAAATTATATGGTTTACACATGTATAAAATAAACTCAATGGTTATCTTCTAATTATAAATAATATAAGAACTATTTGAAAAAAGGTAAAAAATAATATTTGTCTAGAAGGTGCATTAATTTCTCTTTGAAGTTAAAATTTTAATTTAATTTTTAAATAATTCTGAAAATTTATTTTATAAAATTAAATTAAATTTTAATATAAACATATCAATATTATGTTTTGGTGAAATTTTTATATTTTTCTGAAAATATTACTTTTCCAATAAACAGTAAAAATATTGATTTTTTTAAAATAGACATATCTTTTAAATAAATTCTATACCATATTTATATTAATTTTATCTCAAATTTACATAATAATTATTTATTTATATGAAATAAAGCTAATTAAATATAAATTAACTTTATACTAGTTTATATAATATGGGTTTTAGCCTTGAAAACGATTTTTAATTATTTTAAAGTGTATATTGTTTATCCAGATAAGTAATTAATATAACACCTAATTAGTAATGATCTAAATTAAATTCATAGATTATATATATATTTTTTAATTTAAATTAATCTAGTTTTGATTACTTTTAATATATATAACATGAGATCATATTTTCCTAAAAAATTCAATTCTTAAGAAATTATTTTTCCAACATGTCTAAAAGATTAATTTTAAATATAATTATACCAATTTATCCAGTTTAATTTAGAAAAATTGATTTCATATTTATAATCATAATATTTTTAATTTTTTGTTAAGGATGATTTTTTTACCATAATGAATCATGAAAATAGTAAAAAACATTTCCATTTTAAAGGTAAAAATGGTTTTACCTTAGAGTTGAACTACAATGATAATGGTTAAAAAAGACACAAAACCTTCATAATTACTATTTTTTGGTTATATTTATATTATATACCTTATAATTCTTTAAAATGGTCCATTTTGTATCCTTTGTTCATGAGAAAAATGTAGGTGGGATTATTTCTTTTGAAAAATTCCACATGTTTCCTCTCCCCCACTTACAAAAGACCACCCCTCTCATCTCATTAATACTTTTACAAAAACCTATTTTTTTGGTTAATAACTACCCAAATAACTCAACTAATTCTCTAAAATCAAACTAGAATCATTTATTTATTCATAAATCCATCTTATAGAGAAATGTGGTGCAAACTAAATGAAGTTTTCCAGATAAGAGCCAGCATCTTTAACTTTGTGATTTATTTTATTTCTTCCTTCACCTCCATAAAATATTATTTACATACGATAATATAATATCCTTGATATTTTCCTTATAATTAGATTTTTTTATTATATTATGAAAAATGATAAATGTCTCCATCTCACTCAAATGGTAAATCAAACTGTTGATCATGTGTATAGCAGACTACCTCCTAACAAACCGACATAGTTCATTTTCCATCACCACTTCTCACGACCGTATATAATGATGTATAAATTTTTTATATATGATATTTATTATATAACTATATTTTTAGAAATATTATATCATATATACCTTATTAAATTCAATTCTGTAGAGAATATGATAACATTTCTCTGTTGTACGACAGACTACCACCCCATGAAGCGATGCGATTAATTTTTCACTTAATCATTACATAGAATATAGTAATGAAAAATTTTGTTTTTATTTATTTTATGAATTAAACATTAAAAATTATTTAAAATAAGATATATTATATTCTTTCTTAATTTATCATTCATTGAATTAATGATTATTCCGTTCATGTGTCTAGTGGACAATCACCATACAAAGCTATGTGATTCATTTTCTTAACACATAACATGAATGGTAGTATTAAGTGTATTTGAAGAGATACAATTATAATCATGTAAATATAAAATAACACATACCTTCTTTCCATCATGGTCATTAAAAAAGTGAACTCTACACAAGTATTTTTAATAAATACCCATGATTATAACGTAGTTCATTTTTCATAACCATATTCCATCCATGTTTTATAATGTATAGTTTATGAATAAAAATGATATGTATGTCATGGTTATCATTTATAAAATGATGAATTAATAATTTATTTAAAACTATTATTCCAAAAAAAAAATAGTAATTTATAATCTTTGTATAGTAATTAATTGTTATTTAGGTTTAATAATCATGTAATAATATATATAAAAGGCTTGGTTCGAAATATATAAAATAAAATAATATATTCATTAGTTGGAGTTTTGTTTGGATATTTTAGTAATTTATTACTATTATAGAGTACACATTTATTTCATTTCTATTTAATAAAAATATATATAATGGGAGGTGTTATTAAATTCATAACTATTAATTAATTATATTTTTAATTAATTTTTATTATATTGAGGAGTGTTGAATTTCATATTGAACATGAAAGATTAATCTTAAAATTTCTTGTGTTTTGTTCTTAAAAAATGTTAATTTTGTATATAAGGTTTCCTTGAATTTATTAGTTAAATTATCTCTATTGTATGATTTTTAAAAAGTGGGTATGTGTTTATTTTATTAAATTTATTTATCAAAGTGGGTTTTAAGGTAAGATTGGTAGATTTTCTATATAAAATCCTCTTTTAGATTTGTTAAATTTAATTTAATTTTATTATATATAGAAATTTAAAATATGTCTTCTTAAATGATTCATGGAGTATTGAATATGAAATATTATAATTAAAAACCATACTGATTTATTTTTTATTGAAGTATTTACAACTATCCATGATTTTAAATAATGTTTTAAGCTAATGAATTTAGATATTTTAGATCACATTCTTCACGAAAAAAACTAAACAAAAACAAAAACATGATATTTATATAATTTTAAAAATTAGAGGTTGAATTTTAAGATTTTATATGGAGTAACCAAATATAAAATATATCAATATATTTATGTTTATGAATATAAAGATTATTTTATATAAATATACCTAATTAATTATTGGGTTTAAGAATTTATCTTTGTAAGATTTTCAATTTTATGAAGTAAAAAAAATATATTATTGCTAAATAATTATTTTAATTTAATATAATATTTAATGACTAATTTTAACTTTTTTAGTGTTTTATTTTGAGTAAAAATAAGAACAATTACTATTTCAAAAAAAGTTATATTCCTATAAATACTGTTTCTCATCGAATTTTATGATTTCGTCTAAAAGTTAAAATTAAAAATTATTTAAATATATTTTCGTGAAATATAACCTCATTTTTTTCTTTATAAGGATTATACTATTTTAATATTAATTTTGGATTTTTCCATAAAAGATTTATTTTTAAGTGAATAGTGAAAAATTACATTTTTATAAATCATGAATTTTATGAAATGTTTATTATATAAGAATGAATCAAAAATTCATGAATCATTTTTATAAGGCCAAATATTTATTTTATAATTTAATTAATAATTTTAAAAATGTTGGTTATAAATTACATACCCATATTTGACATATTAGAACTTAAGTTATACTTTTTCAATTTTTTTAACAAAATAAACATTTTGTGTTTTTTAATTTATTTTATCACTTATATAAGTTTAATAATTTCATTTTAATTCCTTCTTCTAATTCATTATGTTACAAAGTGATTCATTTTTTTTCTTAAAATATTAATTTTTAGGTGAATAGAAAAAAAGACATATTTTACTAATACTTTTACTTTTATTAAATTATTATAGAGGAATTCCGTTAATTTTTTTGATTTTTTATCAAAAATAAATTATATTAGAAATTAAAATTATTAAATTTAATATACTATATTGATATGTAAAATAACCACATATCATCTTAAAAAATTCAGGTAATGCTTTAACAAAAACTCTTTTTCAACTATTTCATTTAATAAAATATTCAAATGGTTTAATTAGGGACTAAAAGTATTTTACTGATAATTTTATATTTTATAAATACTAATAAAATTTTTATGTTCAATATAATCATTTAGATTATTAATTTGTTTCATAAACATAAATCATATGCTTAAAATACACTTTTTTGAAATGGGGTTTTACTCTTTCTATCAGATAATACTAAAATTAATTTCTATAAAGTATGAAAATTTGATTTGATAAAATGATTTCAATAATTTTAATATAATGTTAATATTGTTAAATAATCTAAATTTTATATATTTTCATTAATTTTTTTCCATGGGAGAAAATGGAGTTACTAATGTAAGGGTAAATAAGGGTAAAAATGGTCTAACATAGTGAAAATTTACAATAAGTGAAATGGTTTGAAATTTAATAGTAGACAGATCATAGAAATTATATATATCCTTAGATGATAATTGTACATTTTTAGATCCTTTTGACTTGAATAATTTAGTGATATTATTGAGAAATAATGAGTTTTTATAAAAGACCCCTTTTCTTCACTTAAAAAAAAAGCAAATATCGTCTTTTATACAACCTATAAAAATAAATTAATTTGAAGATCATATTACATAGTGTCTCTTAAACACCCACAGTATTCATATAAATCCTTGGAATCTCTAGAAGACCAAGCAAGGTATTCTTAAGTAGTAACCCATGAGAGAAATTCAAAGGGAACGTTGGTACTCTTAACCATATGTTTCAATGTTTTTTTATTATACACACCTAAAGTCCCATATATCAATTAAGATATGATAAAAACATAATATTTAATTTTAAATTTTTTATTATATTATTTTAATATCCAATTTTATATTTATTCTAAAATTAATAAGAAAAAGAAAAACATCATCATTTGTATTTGTGGACTACCACCTCCATGTAGGGAATGGTCAATTTTTCATCACCACCATAAAGGGTAGGTTTTAAAAGATGATTTAATTAAATAATAATAAACACTCGTTGTAACATTAACCACTATAAATTGACTTATCAAGGTATATTTCTTAATTTGGATCTATTTCAAGGTAAACATTGAAATTTTGTAAGTATTATTCTAATGGAAAAATAAATGATATAAAACTCAATAATTATAAATACCATTAAGTTATTTTAAAAATAATTTGACCGTAGTTAACACATCGACATTGTAATGAAGAAATTAATTGAATAACCCCAATTAATTGAATTAAACAGAAACTATATTAAAATTAATTAAAAAAATATTATAAATAGACCATTTAAAATTAATTATTTATGAATAAGGTTAATTTTTATATATAATAGAATAAATTTAATTAATTTTTAATTTAAGTTCATTTGTAGGGCTCTTTAAAACACGATTTTTGGTTTTCAACTCAAAATTTACTTCTTTGAGTCATATATTATTTTATATGCTTAATTTATTTTTAATGGTGTATATACTACCAGTTGGAAAATTAATATCCCTTATTATATTTATTTTTTTTATTTAAATCTATGTAGACTTTGTGGGGGGATTTTTTAAAATCCTTTTATATCATTAAGGGTTTTTTTTCATTCACCATTAATTGAGTCATTCCTTAATATTGCACACTAATATTCATTTCTATGGTGTATCTATTACCCCCATGTACTCAAATATAAAAAAATGTTATTTAACATTGAAACATAACTTTTATTCATGCACATTCTTTATATGGGATATAATTTATGTCTTCCCTAAAATATAATGTCCCTTTATAACTCAATATTATTTCTTGAGTTATAATATTTTACCTTGAGTTTAATCTTTCATTTCATATTTGACAACCTATTTATGTATTGGTAGGTCACAATTTATTCAAATATTATTTATTTGTTTAGTTATAATCCTTTTTTAAAATGAAAATATGTTTACAATAATTCCCATCCATTTAGATAACATTTTGCTGCCTTATCCATAATTTCCCTTCCCTACAATGTTATCATTTTCTTAATTAGAAACCCCCTTAAAAGTAATATCATTTTAAAATCATATTTATCTTCTCCTATTAAAAAAATGTTTTATTATCTAATTTTACAGTGTTGAATATTATCAAAGCTATTTTTAAATTACAAAGGGATCATTCATACCATATATATGAGTTTCTAGTTATAAATTCTCTTTAATTTTCTATATTTTATTCTATATTATAGGATGTAAATATTTTATTTTGTATATATTCCTCTTAAATATATACCTATTTAAATATCATTTTCATTTTTTTGTGTTCAACAATTTTATAGTTCCCTTTTAAATTACTACTTTTAGGTAACCCAATATAAGAGAACATCCATATTCCTAATTCCATGCCAAGTACCGACTATAAAATGATTTTTATTAGAATATAGATCTGTTAAAATAAATAATTATTTTATCAAAACCTTTTGTGAAAAAATTAAGGTTTTTAAAAAAAATACACATTTAATTATACTTTTCACATTTCAAAAATATTTACTAAAGAGTCAGACTTTTTTTCTTAGTACTCTGTTTTTCTTTTGATTTTATCCTTCAATGGTAATCCATATTCAAAGACTAAGTTATTTATTCAAATATTTACTTCCAAAGTAACTTATTTCTTTATTTTCTTGAGAATATATATGATATATTCTATAATTATGTTTTAAAACAAGATTGTGAAACCCACATTATGATTCTGGGTTATATTGTTTATTTGATTTATTGATGAATTATTTTTCACTTATAAAACAAATAAATATATATGTATCATGATGTGATGGGGGTCCTTTAAATACCTCTAATTTGTTAGTATATATTAATTTCTCATGAGATACCACAAAAATTATATGGGTAGTTATCCAAAGAGCAATATATATGGTTCACATATTGTTAACCTAATAACTGTATGATATGACCATAGTTATCCTGATAATATGATGATTATGATATTTGATTTCTATTTTTATGGTGTCTTAGTGGATATCATTGACATATTTTTAAGAAGTCATTTTTATGATTTTTCCACATTATGACCATTCCATTATCTTATTCGATAATTTCATTATTCCATATCATCATTATTATAATTCTTCACTTTATGATATCATTTATTCCTCAGAACTCCCACATTACTCATTTATTCCATGTTTATTTAATTACTGGGATATCTAGGTCACTCCCTTTTTCATATGAAATTTCCCAAAGGTATTATATATATTATTAAATGATATATGGGGGTAAGGATCACTGTGGGGGGTTTTAAATAAAGATGATGTTTTTAAATTTAAGAAGATTTTTTGAAAATATAATCTTCCAAAGACACTAGACCTCTTTATCATGGGATTGTATTTTTGGAATAGTATGTGAAAAATTATGAGGCACCATGTGTTTATTGATTTTGTTGCTAATATTGGTATAAAAAGAAGGTATATTTATTTTATAAATTTTGATGATAAAACCATTGAGAAAACACCAAAGAGAAGTCGAAGGGATACACTTAATTATAGGAGAACATAAAAATTTTAAAGTTGTGCATGCCTGGTTTTCCTTGAAACTATACACTTGTTTGGATACTTGAATGATGATGCAAGCTCTCGAATATTTATACGTAGGGGTAGTAACTCAAAAATGATGTGTTGGGTATTAACTCAACCATGAACTAGTGCATAACAAAAAGTAATATTTTCACACCTTTCTAGACACTCATGTTGGATATTTATTTGTTAACCATATTCTTTTCATAAGACTCTCTAAAGGAATGATTTTAAAGATACTTTGAGGAACTAGTCTGATAAGTGTAAGATAACCCAACTTAAAGTAGTCTTGGTTAAACTAATATTGATATAGGTTGAATCGAAGATGATATAAGTTGATACTGTATTGATTTAGGTTAAAATATAATTGATATAGTATAAAAAAGAGTTATATTGCTTGAAATAAATGAATTATAGGATAACCTGATGGTTTTCATGACCTGTCCCCTGGGGCCCATGTTGTGATATCCTGAAGCCCACCTTCCATAGGCTAGGGTTTGGTGACTATAACTAGAATGGTGTATCCCTAAAACAGGAAGGAATTGCCTTTAAACCTGTACAAACACACTAACTAGAACACAACAAGATGAAACCACAGAGTAATACTACTATAAAAAAAGTGTGTACTGAAATTAAAGGGAAGAAATACAAGCCCAACTAGACAGATACAACTACAACTAAAAAAGAAAATAGATCATGATATCATCCACTAGGGATCCTACCTAAAGGGTAGGTAAAACTCATCTCCATAGCTCTCCACGTTCACCATCACTACCATCCACCATGAGGTCATAGATCCCTGAGTCATATTCAAGGATTCCCATTGTCTACAAAGGACACAACAAGGTGTGGGAGAAGCCCGTGCAGGGGTGAGTATAACAATATGCAGTAGGGACCCTGAGATCCTTGACGGTCTCTCATAATTCCACAAGGAAAACCACAAGCATGATCTCAATCAAAAAGTACAAAGAAAAAGACAAATCTATAACCAGGTATAATTGAGTACACCAGTATATATGATTAGATGTAATAATAGATCATCTTACTCTATCAAGAGGAACTATTGCTGACCCACACATGATTGATAGGTACTAACACCCGCAAGACCCACACAAGATCGATAGGTATTGACCACCACTATAACAAAACATGATCGATAGGTACTAGCCCCTACAAGACCCACACAGGATTGAAAAATTCTAATCCACATAGTATAGCTGGGTGATGATTCACAGAGAATCTCTGGGTGCTGATTCACAAAGAATCACTGGGTGCTGATTCACACAGAATTGCTGGGAGCTAAATCACACAGAATTACTGGGTGCTGATCACACAGAATTTTTTGGTGCTGATTTACACAGATTCTCTAGGTTCTGATCCACACAGAATTTCAAGGTACAGATTCACACTGAATCTCTCTGTGTTGATTCACATAGAATCTCTCTTCATTCTTCATGTCTCTACCAAACACATGATTCCTGCTGAAAGTATGCCTGTCTCTAGGAGAAACTGCTTCTCAATCCATGGGTCTTATTTCAACTAGCACGAAATCCCATGAAGAAGTAACCTAATGAACTGCCACATCATATGAGTTTCAACGCAACAGACGACACTTCTACCGGAAACCTGGCCTGTGAGTTATTGGCATTTTAGTGTCAAGGGACCAGTTGGATTCGTGGTTGATCCAACCTGACAGTACTCTAACATTCTCCATAACTCTTTTGGAGTATCTCAAAAGGCCTGTGTTGCTACAAGGATCCCAACGTTGTAGATGGTTCGTCAAACGGACGTTCAGTTCGCAAGATACGACCATTTATGTATTTCTCGGCCACAGAGCGGTTCAGGTCCAGTATAACTCGGTCCAAGCCAATTTGGTCCAACCTAGCCCAAGCCAAACTGGCCTTGACCGGCTTGGTTGGGTTGGGCTATAAACTGGCCCAGCCCGCTGGCTGGGCGTGACCTGCCGGGAAACGTGACATGGTGCACTGGGGCAGCTCTCCAGCCGGGTGGCCACCAGCTCCCCAAAAAGCTCAAGAAGTGTCGTTCGACGCTTCAATTAGTGGCGCCATCTGTCACCGCCATGTGTTCCACGGGACCTACGAGGAACATGTACCCCTACATCCACTGCTTCTATGAAATATCTCTTTCACTACCGTGCATGCCAGTGTGCCACCTTGCCAACGCGGCCGACCAGTTGTCAGCCGCCCCTTCGGGTCCACCGTTGTTCCAAGCAGCGCCGCCTTCTTCTGTAGCTAGAAAGCGACAGATTCCACCGCACCAGTGATGTGTTGATGAATCTTCCGTAGGCCATCGGGTGAGCACCGGTGGTCTTTTCTTTCTTTCGGACGTGCCTACGGTCCTCCCTAGATGTTACCATTGTTTCATGCATCTCAGTTTTATGGTTACATCAAGTTTGAACAACACGTCTCTGAAAAAACACAATGAAAATCAAGCGATGGAGGTTCTGGGCCATGTTTATTTGGCCTGCACCCTCCACATTATATTTATACGAACTAATCGTGATTTATACATCACATTTAAAAAATGATAACCCCCGTTCAAATCCCCTACAACGACAACCCGAAAAATCAAGAACTGGGAGAATAATCGTGGGAATTTCTTGAATTAAAACACAACCCCAACCTCATGAACTGTTGGAGTCATCGCGGTAGTGGAAGAGGAATCCACAATTTGACGAAGCTGCCGATGTTCGTCGCTCCCAGTTTGTTGTCACCCGATATTCCATCTCCATCGATTGAGGGTGTCGTGTCACTTTTCCATAGGTTTCTTGCTTAAACAATCCCTGTCAAAAAATATACCGTGAGCCACATTCAAATAGAGGGGGAAAAGGGAGAGTAACACACTGAGGAATTAATGAGATTCATTAATTGACGTAATTATTTTTCCACATTAATTACACGATGGATGGTTACAAAACCAAATTCTAATCGGGCAATTAATATCCCACATTTAAAATTCTTACCACCTCCATGGTCCCCGCCCCCACTGCTAAATATGTGGTATGAAAACAAATAACAATTACTATGTTATTTTATTATTTCTTTAAAAACTCATAAAAAGTAACTTTTTCATGTGGCCAACTGTGGTCGAAGTTAAGCCACCCTTAAGAAAATCCCGGTGTTGTGGATTCAACGGTTTCCTTATATTTTTAATCTAAGCACCGGTTCAAAAGATAGAAAATGCCACTCGTGTGTTTACTAAACATACCTTTAAAAAATTTCAAAAATTATTAACAGTAACCCTCGACCCGCGCTAGTCAGGGTTAGGATCCGCCTAAGGGGAACAAGCCCTCACAAGATCAATGGTACTGTCTAAACACACCAATGCATAGATGGATGGGGTCTCATGGGAGATCAGGTAATGTAGAAAATGAGGGAAATAATTTTTAACATCCTATAGATAAACAATTCGGGAAGAAGTATCAAGGGAACTTCCTTAAGAAGACTGGAAGATGGTTTATTCGCAATTAAGGTAGGTTTTAGGAATTAAGTTGTTGAGGGGAAAAGATAATTCAATTATAGAAGATAGTGTCATTACTAAGGATCCAATAATGATTCAATGTTTCACATTCCAATCATTTAGTCCGTATGCAACCTAATATACCAATCCAATAATTAAAGTAGAGGATAGACACCAACCACCTCCTAGATTACTTAAACAAGGAAAAGCCTATGCAATGAATATTATGGAGGTAGATATTAATTTTTCACTCACCATTTGTTGATTTCATATATAATTTAAAATTTCATCTATTAGGTATTTCACTATTAACAAAACATATTGATGGAATAATAATTATATCCAAGTTATATCAATCGTCAGTAAGGTTTGAGGAAAATTAAATATTATAGATTGATATATTCTTCACTTATTAAGATTCTATTAAGAACGGACGATATATTGTTTATAAATGGATCATATAAAATTTATTATAGGTAATTCTCACTTAATATACTAAATCAGCCAATGATCAACTAAAAATGTATGGTTAATTTTTAACTACAAGTTGAAATTACTTCCTTAGTGTGAGTCTCAACATTATGATGTGAGACTTCATTTAAGGGTGGTTGTAACAACTCGATATTTTAATAAATTGTTTCCTATAATAAAATAAAAAATGCTTGATAGATTGTTCCCCAAACATCACTGAACATAATCAAAACTGAGTGATTTTTATCTCATTAATAACATTGGGTTTATATAGATTATATAAACATGATTAGTTAAATTATGAAATATATTAATATATATGTTTATGTATATAATAGTAATTTTTTATAAATTTACATAATTCATTTTCCTGTTTAATAATATATCTTTTTATGCATTTTAATGTTATCAAAAAAATAAAGATATTATTATTAAATGATTATTTTAATAAAATATAATATTTATTGACTATGGCTATCTTTATTAGTGTTTTATATAAATTTTTATTAAGAACAACGACTATTTTGAAAAAAAATATTATCCAATAAAATTAGTTTTCACTTTATTTTATTATTTTAGTTTAAATTTAAAATAAAACATTATTGAAATTGAATTTTATAATAATTAATTTTATTTTTAGATTTATAATTTCAATATTATTATAGGAGGATTGTTATGTTTTTCTAAAGAATTATTTTTATGATAACATTAAAAAATATCATTTTTATAAATAACATAACTTCTATGACATTTTTATTATATAGATATAAATAGGAATTTCATTAATAATTTTTCTAAGAATGAATATTAATTATATAAGTGTAATTTTAAATTTAGAAATGTTGTTCAATAAAAACCCATATTTGACATTTTATTTAATAATTTATATTTTTTTTTTAATTTTTTTAATATGTAATACATTAACAATTTTAAAATTAATTTTGTTCACTTATATAAATTGAATATAATAAAATTATTTCCATTTGTTTATTTAATATGTTATAATGATCTTAAGAATAATTTTTTATTAAATAGCGATTTTTATGTATTAATAAAAAAACCGATTTTACAAATATTGTAAATTTTATGAAATTTTTATAAAATAATGGAATGAATTATTTTAAAAACATTTTTAAAAAATGAAATATATTTTGTAATGTTAATTTAAAAATTTTAAAATAATATTTTGACATATACAACCCACATATAACATCCCAAAAAAATTAGTACTATTTTAATGTAAACTACTATTCATCTAATTTTTTTTAAGAAAACATTCACATGGTAGAATTTCATTTTTAAATTTATTTTAAGGTTAAATAAATATTATTTTAATAATAATATATATATTTATTTCATTATAATAAATAAAATTGAATATTTTTTCCTCATAGTAAATCTTATGGTTAAAATTTAATTTTTCTTTATTTGGTTTTTATGTGTTTTATGAACTAATGCTAAAATTAATTTCAGTAAACCAGAGAAATTTTATTGTATAAAATTATCAAAATATTTAAAACAATAATTTTCAAATTATTAAATAATTTCGATTTTTAATTATCCATTTAAATTATTTTTTAAGGTGGAAAGTGGAGTTACCACATTAAGGTAAAATTAGGTTAAAAGTGGTCTAACATAGTGAAAAAAGTGATAAAATGAAAATAAAATGTTTGATATTTGTTTCGTTCTTAGTTTTCGGCCACGAAACGCCCAATGGCTCCGTATCCAATGATTGATGGACCTGCTTTCCAAAGGCTGTCGTTCGCCGGATGGTTAGACTAGCGACTCGTAAGAACTCACATTGGTCGAGAGGATGGGAAGTCGGGCTCATTGAACCCTTTTTGGGCGGAATTATTGCATGTTCCTGGACTCTCTTATAGATTTAAGACGTATTCATATGTTCGCGAATCTTTGGTTTATACCCAAACATAGTATCCACAGATTTAACCTTGGCGGGCAACAGTCAATTGGACGTAGGGGTTCAGAATCATTTATGCCCAAGGATTACCATCCCTCGTTGGATTAATGACCCCGAAGGGTTGGAACTCGCTTGAGGCGACACTATGAGTGGCATGGTTAATTGACGTGGTGACGATTAGAACGACCGGTTGACGGGCTTGAACCTCAAGGAGGCTTCCTACGTACCCTACTTAGGAAGTAGGGATCAAAGTCTACATAGTTCGGATAGGTGTCGGGGAACCGAAGTGAAGAGAGACCAGGTGGTCCGATGGTTGGTGGGATTGAACCTCATGGAGGCTTCCTACGTACCCTGTCTAGGAGGTTGGGATCAAAGTCCACGTAGTTTGCTTTGGCTTGGGGATTACGCTCTGGGGCAGCCCAGAATGATGGTTTGGGGCTTACACTATGTGGAGGCCCATAAGAGGATGTCATGGTCAATGCTTACTCTAAGCCCATGTGAGTCATGCTCGGTGTGAGAAACAAGAGGCTGCAGTGACCATAAGATCATGTCGCGAAATATGCGTCCGTGAGAAATAGAATGGGGCTTTGGCATGAAGGTGGCCCAGGGTAATGAATTGGGGCTTACACTCTGAGGAGGCCCAGAAGGTTGGGGCTTACTCCGAGATGGAACGCCGTAGTGTTTGACTCAATCTGGTCATGAGGACATCACAACCCATTGGTGGGTTGAGGAATATAATGGGGGACAATGCCTTATGCACAAGTGCACATGCGGGACAACGCCAAGGGCGTTGGAATCAGCCCAAACAAAGGGAGATAAAAAAGTGTGAATTATATGCCCGACATTAGAAACACAGTGAGGGTGGCATGGTGATGGAGGATAACTGTTGACCATGTTCAAAACACAGATTCCATATCACGTTAGCCTAAAATTGGAGAAAACAAACGAGGGTCGACTGCTGATCATGTTCGAATCACATGACCTATCTCGAAGTGTTGCCCAATGTCTTCTTGGGAGTTGGACCAGGATGGTAGGTGAGCCTATGTGGCATGATGCCAGGCTGTTTGGGGTCCCTTTAGACATGAAATAGTATGAAGATCTGAATGATGGACACACAAAGCATAGGGTTGAATGATAGAATGTTTGAATGTATTCCAGCGCTCATGAAGTTATGCCACTGTAAACGTAGCGCAAGGCATCTCTTGCGTGGAGCAAGAGGCATCCAATTATTGAATGAAAGGGAATGATACAGTTTATAGTCATGTAGATAAAACTATTCCCGTATAGTTTAACATCATATGGATAGGACAAGATCCGTACAGTTTAACGTCATGTGGTCAGGCTGACTATGTAGTAGAGACCTAGCAATAGTTTGTGTGGGACTTACAAAAGGGCGGCCTTTTCTAGATGAACCTAGAAAATGGAGCTAGGAAATGGGGTTGTAGGAGAGTCATGAGGACTAGCTTGACTCATGGAATGTATAGGATGGATGATGGAGCGGCATAAGGGTGTAGTGGAAAATACTTTTGACACTGCCCGAAAAGTTCGCGGTGCGACTCTCCATTTTTCATGCAGGTCAGTGATGGTAGCAAAGGGAACAATGAGTGCATGGGGTTTTCCACATGGGGCGAGCTGTGAAAGAGCTGGCCACGAGGTGTCAGCCACGAGGGACTGGCCACGGAGGATCCATCCGCGAAGGACTGGCCGCGAGGGACTGTCCGTGAAGGGCTTGCGGTTTGGTTTTCTACGAAGGGTGTCCGCAGAGGAGCTGGCCATAGAGGAGATGAACATCCGCGAAGGATGACCATCCGCGAAGGATGGCCATCTACAAAGGATGGCCATAAAGGTGCTGGCGCCCTTCCTACTTTGCCCCTGTGGAGGGGTTTCCGCCTCCGTTTCACGAATGACACTAGTCCACGGAGGATATGGCCGTCCGTGAAGGAGATGGTCGTCCGCGAAGGAGATGGTCATCTGCGAAGGAGATGGCCACTAAGGCTAGCCGTGGATGAGATGTCCTCATGTACTTCGCAAACTAGTTGCTCCTCTCTACGGAAGAGCGCATCCGTGGATGACATGGGGTATGTAGATGGTCGCGGACCGCTGGGAGCGATTTCTCCAGCGTCTCCCCATGGTTTTCTCCGGTCTTTTTTTTTCTTTGTCATCACCCTCGATTAATATTTATAGAGCCGCGAATAGGATGGGCACACGACCTTTGCGGAAGCCCATGAAGGAATCATCATCGGTGGATGACTCAGTCAACCAGGATATTTGATGAGTCCTGATGGGGTTACTTCACGGTGGCACAACAATGCGCCTCTATTCCACGGACGATAGTGGTCTGTGGCCGCATAGGCGCTCCTCCTCCGTTTCGCAATCGACGGCGCGCGCGGCATGGGCCTGTTGGCGCGGTTCGCTGTGGTGGACCGGCCTGGATTTATCGTCGGTCTTCCTGGTTCACGCCCGTGGAGGCGCCCCACCCTCATTTCATGAATGACAGCATAATCAAAAGGGCGGTTCACCGAACCGGCCGCTTACTGTTGCTGGGAGCCGGTGCGCGGACCAGTTCGGTCCTTTTCCATGTTTTGGGGTAATTGGATTTCCCCCTTGAAGAATTTTTATGACCCTAAAATATTAAATGGTGGATGTATTAAATATCACATATTTATCCTCAAACAATTATTTTCTAAATTTTAAGCCCTTTTCCATGAAAATGGAGTTATATCATTGAGAAATAATGAGCTTTCAGAAAGGCGACATTTTCTTAATTTACAAAAGGAGAATACCTCTGTTTTATCCACCACTTAAAAATATTCCACAGAACCAAAACTATTAAAAAATATCTCCTAAATATCATCCTCGCACCTTTTATGTCTTGGTTTCCCCAAAATATAGAACACAATAGACTTAATGAATTACATGAGGAAAAACTTCCAAGGGAAATGTAATACTATCAACCAAAATTTTCTAATATCTCTTCTTCCCCAACAACCATCAAGTCTCAAATATCCATGAATTTATGATAAATATATAATTATTAATATTATTATGTTCTATTAAACAAATTAAAACCCAATTTAAAATTGTTATCTAAAATCATTTAGAAAAAAGAAAACATAGTCATGTGTGTGTGTAAAAACTACTGCCTCCAGGAATGATGTGTTCAATTTTCCATCACCAACATACATTTCAGGTTCAAAAATTATATTTAATTAAAAAATATCATATTTTTACACCATTAATATTCAATAAGAATTATTTTGGGATGTTTTATATGGTTGATTAATAAGAAACAATCATAGTAACTTCGACAACCTTAAATGGACATATCAAGGTAACTGTCTTAATATTGATTTATTTTCTATTTAAATTTTAAAGATAATATTTAATATCCAAATTGAATAAAACATTGCATAAACCTAAACAATTATGAATATCATGAAGTTATTTTACAGCACCTTTAACCATGGTCAATAAACCAAAATTGTTATAAAAAAATTAACCGAGTAACTGAAGTATCCAAAACAAATATTAAAAATAAATACAAAAGACAATAAATAAAACATATTAAATTAATCATAGTTTAATATAGTCATTTCATATATATATAATTACCATAATTTAATGATTTAGGTTGTTAAGTGCATGTGTATTGTTCTTTCATATACAAGTGAATGGTTTCATCTCAAAATTTTCTTCATTGAGAATCATTTCCTTTTATACACATATTTTATTTTAAATGTTGTGTGTACTAATATTTTGAAATTTATTGTCATTTATTATCTATATTAATGGTATTTCAAATTAAAATTCCATGTATAGATCTCTATTTTAATGATATTTTAGTAAAATGTTTCTTAAGATTTATGTTTTCTATCTAAATCACCCCTCATTAAGGAGTGAATTGATATTATGACCCAATATTCATTTTTTATGTACTACCCCAAGTCTTATAATATCATATATTATTTTTTTACTTGTAAACATCACTTACATTTATGTTATTTCTTACTTTGGGCTACGATTGGTGTCTTCCTTAAAATATAAGGGTCTTTTATAACTTAATCTTTTTTTCTTGAGTTATAACATCACTCCTTGATTGTCATATTTAATTTCATATGATATGTATTATTTATATTTTTTTAATAAAACTATTGATTCAAATAATCTTTTTTAGGTTATTCATAATCCTTTTTAAAAAATAAACTATGTTAATAATAATTCCAATCAACTTAATTAATTGTTTTCCCTATCCTTGACCATGATTTCCCATTACTCTTCCCTTATACATTTTAATTGGAAAAATAAATAGTTTTTATATCAGGTTAACATCATATTTAACTTATAATGTTTTCAAAATGATGTTTTATTATCATATTTTATAGAGTTGGAGTTCTACAAAGGTGTTTTAAAACATATAAATGGGACTTTTGTGTCATGCTCGTGGATTTTAAGTTATGAATTATCATTATTTTCTCCCTTTAATGAAATATTACTATCATGTAACTATTATTTTTTGTATATAAACCCCTTACATATTTAACTAGTTAATTATAATTTTAATTTATTAGGTTATTTAAATTTTTAGTCCCCTCATGAAATTCATACTTTTAAGTGCACCCATTTTAAGGGACCTTCTCTCTTACTACTTTCATGGAAATTATCTCCCCAAAAATATAAATTTTTCTTATTTGTTATATTTTATAAATTCTATCAATATGTTAATAAAACTATTTTTTTAACATTATTTGCTTTTAAAAGAAAACAATACATCTTCAATGATACTTTTCTCATTTTGAAAATTTTCACCCAAGTGTCACCTTTTTTTAATACTCTGTTTTTTCTTATGAATGTTTCTTTTAAGGAAACTCCATTCACAAAGACTATATGTTTTTACAAAAAATTAACATTTTAAAAGATTGATTTATTTTTTTATATAAAATATTATATAGCCTTTGTGTTATGTCTTATGAAAATAGTGTGAATCCCACTTTCTTTATTGTAGGTTATATCAATATTATAATTAATGAATGGGTTCTTTTACTCTTCTTCCACACATATTTTTGAGCATATCATGATTTAATTGGTGGTATTATTATATAACTATAATTCATTGGGAATTATTAATAAGTCATGAGATACCCTGTATGGTGAATATGTGGTCAGCCTAAGCACATTATGTATTGTGTATGGGATGTTTAACTAAGAACACTATGATATGATGATGGGTAGCCCGATAATATTATTATTATGAAATACATTAGCCCATATTATTATTTCTAGGAGGTTAACCAAGATATATTCTTATCATTTAATTCATTACGATGTTTCCATATGCTTAATATTCTATAATCTTATGCTACAATTTCCTTATTCTATGTTTCTATACTTATGATTATTCTCATTATGATAACATTTTATGCCTACTAACATTCATGTTATTCCTTATTTCCATATTTATCCCCTTACTAATATTTTTATCTCACCCATTTTATTTATGTATTTTACCAATATCACTATCCTATGTAGTTTTATATGATCTATAGAAGAAAGGTTCATTATAAGGAGTTTTAAATAAATATGATTCTTTTCTTCTTAAGATGTTGTATTGTTGTGTATAATATTTCGATAACACTATAAATATTGATCTATTGTTCATATTTGATGGATTTTTTCAAAAATCGTGAAATAATATGTTTTTAAGGCATAGGACACAATCATATTTTAGTAGGAAAATGCTTTAAAAAACATTTTAAATTGCAATGTTTGTATATTTCTAGAATAAGTTCTAATTATATGTTGTTTTTAAATTCATTTTACATCAGGTTATTGGTTGGATATTGTTATAAATGAGTATGTACATTCTTGGTTTTGGTGTATTTTAAAATATCATATTCTTTATAAATTTTAGCTTTCAATCATTATTATTTTTGAATGATATATAAATAATGAATTGTTTATATGGATTGATGTTTATTTTTGAATGGTTTAAATTGATAAAAGTACTTTTAATGCTTAAAATGGGTTGAAATAAGATATTTTTAGAATATTTTTTTTTCTAAAACACATTTTGGGAGTAAATTATTTTGTGGGTTCTGAAATCTATTATTAAGGACTTGTTTTTTAGGTTATTATTGTTAAAAAAATATATTATGAATGGGTTAGATAATAAATGGTTTTGAAACTAATAGATGATTCAATATGAATTTATAAATGGTTTTTATTTAGTTATTTATAACTGGATTTAATAAGACTTTTAGTTTTATGATATTTGATTTGTATTAAATCCCTTTATTATAGTGCGTTTCTTTGATAAAAATAACATGAAACTAATATTTTAATATTTGATTATGTGATTTTTAGTTATATGAATTTTTGGCCCACATAAGGATTCAAAAAATTTAGTTTAATTTTGAACAATTTGTGGTATTTTTGAATATTCCTATTGGGATTTAGTTTATTATTTTTAAATGTGAATTGTGATTTTTTCAAGTTTAGTTCTTGAATTACTATTGAAATTATGAAATTTTTTTAGTTTATTAATGAAATGTGTTATTGAATGATGATAATTCACTATAAAATCAAATAGTGAATTTTTTTTAATAATATATGTATTTTTGTATCTATGAAATATTAGAAATTTTGGGGTAAACATTTTCAAGAACTACCCGAAGAATAGCATTTTTGGCACATATAGGGTGGTCCCTCGGTTAATTTCATGGTTAATATTCATTTCCATTTGTAACTAGGAAAATTTGACATGAGATTATGAGATTATTTATTAAAATTCCTTTATGTAAAAGTTACCAATGCGTGTCAAAATGATTCTCTCATTTGGGGGAGGTTTTTTTATGGAATTAATGGTTCTAGGAAATTTATAGTACCTAATATACATTGAAAGAACATATTACACATGTTCGAAAAGATTACATAACCCTAGAATATCATCTTTTATTTTTTATGATCTCTTTAAACATAAAATTTCCCTATATAATTTAGCATTAGAGATTTATAAATAAATGGTTATATGTTTTGATCCAGGTTTATGTTTATGATAAGAAAGATATAAATGAAATTATTATGATGATATATAAGATAGTTTTTTAAGGCAATCTTTGGGAAAAAAAATTTCATGATTAAAAGAGCCCAATATTCTTTTAAAATAATGTTTTATCTTATAGTACCAAATTTTCCATGTTTAATGAAAATTGTAGCATTCTAAGATGGGAGGATAAAATTAGAATTTTGACAACGATTTCTATCTTAAACCTAGGTTTTATTTACATTAATTTTTATTTATAAATGAATGAAAAATCTTCAATGGTTTTTTTTATAAACAGTTTTTTGTTTTTGAAATTAAATGTGTAATTTGAATATATGAGAATTTGATTTTGATAACATGATAATTAATAAGAATAAATTAGAGCACGATAAAGGGTAATTTTTAATGAATTATTTATTATATAGTGTGTTATTTTAGTGCATAGTGTTCTCATAGGTTATACTATGTCATCCCATAGATCCATAGACGATCTATGTAACAGGATGTGCCATGTAAATCTAGGTGTTTTCAATTGAAACATTTCTTATTAAATTATTTATGGTATCATTATGAAACAAAACGTTTCTCATAATTTAAAAGTAAAAATACTATATACTTAAATATTTAAAAATGAATATTTACTACTTAATAATATTAAAATAATTATAAATGTTGAAATTTTTTGGGATATTTTTTGGGGAGAAAAACATTTTGATGTGTTGAATTATTGAGGAACAATTTGGGAATTTTTAACTTTTATCATTATAATGTTTTATATTTAAAATAATAAAATTTTTAGCATTCATTTGAATTCATGGTCTAAGTGTATTCTTCTTGATAATGTGTAATGGGATCATGCATAACACATTAATATACTGAATTTTTTTACTACATCAATATTTTCTGTGAAATTTTCTAATTTGTCAATTTATTATTATTATATTACTTTTCTAATCCTTAAATATATTCATGTAATTCAATAATGACACTATATATGTTTAATTAATGATTCCTTATAAATAAACTTGTTTTAAATAGAATATTTATTTCTATTAAAATATTAAATTTTATAAATGTATATATATTAATGGGTTTTTCCATTATCATGGAATATAATTTTAAGTGATATGTTTTTTGACGATATAAATATGTGGTGGAAATAAGTATTTAGTGTTTTTATGATTTTTCTATAGTTCTATTTAAATATCATAATTATAATATTATAATATTTTCTTAGATAAATTCTAAATAAAGAAGGGGATAATCCCTCTCTCCACCCTCATTTAGATCAATGCATTCCTGGAGGTAAATGGGTTATATCTCTCCCTATCTTCTAAGGATATTATCATCCATTTTCACTAATATTCACCAAGGTATGGTTTCTCCATCTTCCCTCTTCTTCATCCTCATCCTCTTATATTTCTATATTCTTTCACGTGGTATTATTCACACCAAGGGTTCTTGTATTTAGCAGGGTAGTTACATGTCAATTTTAGATACCTACAAACCATGAGGCTTTAACTTGATATTTTTGGAGAACCATTTTATTGTATATCCAAACCCTTATAGATGTTGTAGTTTTATATTATTTATCTTTTGTAAAGTATTGTCACATTCAGAGAAGTTATAGATTGTATGATTATCATTCTATTGAATTTATTATAAAATATTAGTGGAATATTTTGTTCCAAATTTATGTATTATATGGATAGGTCCCATAGAAATTATTAACGTGGATCCAAGACGAAGGTGAACCTATATCAATTACTATATATATATATATAACCATGAAAACTTTATAATTTTTTTATATTATTTAGGTAATATAAAATTTATATTATTTTTTATAATCCTTTTTTAATGTTTTCCCTTTTGGTGTTACTAATGGGAATATGAAATTTCTATAAGTGGCCAAGAAAATATTAGTCAAAATTGATTCTTGTAATGTGTTAAAGGAAATATCATGCCTAGTTTTTTTTATAGGGGAAATATTTCCATGTAAAATAATATATGTATTTTTCAATACTATCACTATGATTTAAAATTGTAATTTTTATGTTTAAGTGATTATTATCATATTACTATTTTTTGGGTAATTAAACCTCAAATATCTAAAAAATTCATGGGTAGGTTCACTGGGTACTTGTAAGGGACCCAATGGGGTATATCATTATATAATGACATGATTACTAATATGACATGACCCCCTTTGATATTTTCACTTGAGATGGAATTACCTTTTATTTGGTAAGTTGTTTAGGATATGGAAACATTCCACTTCTTTATTGGGTTAACATGGTTCTCCCCTTGTAACCAAATTCATGTAATATGATTAAAATATTATTGTCCATTCAACATGTAAATACCCTTGGGAATGATAATTCATGTTATATAAAGATGATGAATATCCCCTAGTATCCCCAACCATAATTAATCAGCACCTTACCATGATGGTCTACTTTATGGTATTTATATTTTATTAATGTTATAATTTCATAAAAACAGTCATTTTATTGTATTTGTTTTTCTTATCACCTAACCATATATGTTTTGTCCATGTTTATTTATTTCCATAAAACATTAATGTGGAACTATTATTAGTTTATTTCAAACTAATAATACTTGGGTTACCTGGGAAAGGTTTTACATAAGATAATTTGTAAAATACTTTTTTGGATTATAACATTCATTCCATACATAAACCCTCATGTTTATGTATATTTTCTTTTATGGATTTTTCTCTAGTACATTAGTTTTTATTAACTCCTTATGTATTCTACCATTATATGAGTTGAGGAGAATCGGTGGTGATGGAATTTGATAGGGTTTGTGTGTCACAATGAGTTAGTCTTGTCTTACTATCTAATTTTATTTAAAATTATTATTTTTTTCATTAGTTTTATAGTCCATGAAACCATATTTTAGAACCTAAAAGGTGATAATTCATTGGATACCTTGTTGATATTTTTTGTTTCATTTATTATTTAATGTATTTATGAAAGAACCATTCACATTAATGATAGTTGATGCCCATGGAACTTGTTTCTAGAACAAAAAAATTGGAACATTTGTCGATCCCTTTTACACGATGAATCAGGCACTATGATAGGGTGGCCTATGTTGGTTTTTGAAGAAACTGTATCTGAGCATCTCTAGGTAGTTGGTTCAATGGTAGGTGGTGGTATAATAATAAAGAAATGATATGTAAACCATAAACACTATTAATCACACTATTTATAGTGAAAGATCATTTTTCTATAGGATCCGAGGAATTACTGGATTCCATCTATCCTTTATGGGGTTGAATATTTTTTTTGAGTGATGTGTGTTAAACATTTATATACATGAAATGTGGTATTATTTATTAATTTGTTTCAATTAAAATTAATTATTTTGATTAATCAGATATCACTAATAAATATTTTCCTCTCCCAAAATTTTTATTTTTGGTATTTTGATTTTCCATGTAGTTATCAATGTTATTTGGTGTGTTTTGACCAGTTTTGACGCGTTTTTCATGATTTTTAGTGAAAAATATAACGACTTATTTATAAAAGAATACATTGGTAAATTGGAAAATTTAATATTTTAAATTTACATGATTGTGTTTTTAAAAATATTTATGATTTAATTTGATTTATAAACATGGATCATTTAATTGATATAGGATTTTATTTCCACTTAATATAATTATTTTTAATAATAATAAGATTTTGATAGTATAATATAGAAATGAAAATATCTATATAAGGGTATTTCTTTTAAAACTATAATTTGTCAAGAAATATGTTGGTATTTATGAGAGAGTTCTAAAACTATTATATTTTTTCAAAATTCATGGAATAGATCTTTATTTATGTTTCATTACAAATTTATAGAAAAATTATGAATTTTTATCTTATTATATGATTTTCATATATCATTATATTAATTTAATAGAATTGAATTAAATTTATTTTTTCCCTACCTATAGTTCTCATAATGTGCAATTAATTTGGTAAAATAATTAGTTTATGTTTGGATTCTATAATGTGGAACGTGACCTAAGTTAATTTAAAAATAATTGGGATAATCACAAAACCATAGTTAATCATTTTTCTATATGGTAACCTAATTAGTTATTGGTTTTTATTTAATCTTATGGGTTATTGTGCTTCATGTAAAATAATATTAAATGTTTCAAGTTTAATTACTAATATTATTGATGTTATTTAACAAAACCTTAAATGATTCATCTTATAAATACAGTGTTATTTGGTATTTTTTTTATTTTAAAATTATTTTGAATTATTAAATGTAACAATATTTTATTTCTCAAAGTATGTTTTTAATGAAAAATGAAAGTATCTACCTTCAATAAGGTGATTAGGTTTTTTAGGATCTACCCTATACGTTAAAATTTGATTTCAATTTTAATTTAGGTTTCTTTATCAATGTTCCTATTGTTGAAATTAGGAACCCATTTGTCAGATTTTTTTGTATTCATGTATTTTAAAGTGAAAAAAATATTCTTTTATAAGGTAATTTTATTATTGTATGATTTTTTTTATTTTCATCATAACTATAAATAAACTTATAAATAATTTCAAAAAAATAAAAATAAAGATGTTTCATGTGTTAAAAGTTTGTTGGTTTTTTTTAAATGTTATATTTATTATATGGAAAACATTATTTCCTTTCTCTAAATTTAAAAATACTATAATGTAAAGTATTATTAAAGTATTAGTGATTCCATAATCACATTTTATAATAGTAGGATTTATAATAATTAATGTCTAATTTTCGATTGAACGTTCATGTAAAAGCTAATATTTTATTTTGTTTGTTCTTAAAAATGTATACTTTTGAATATAAGGAATCCTTGATTTTATTTGGTAAATTAACTATAATGTGTTGATAAATATTTTAAATAAAGGGGTTTGAGATTTTGTGGGTTAAATTAATTTATAAATGTTGTTTTGAAGGTATAAGTACCACATTTTCAACTTAAATATGAGGACCCAGCCTTAAACATTACTTATTATTGAATTAAATGAATATTTCACATAGAGGATCTTTTCCTGTTTATAGTTTTATAGAATTAGGACATAACTATTACATCTCAAAAGATTACAAATTAGACACTTCTACTAAGTTTCCATAAAATAAAAACTCTTAAAAAGAAACTTGTCTAGTTCCATGTTTTAGATAGCATGACATTTCCTTGATCTCATCCTTGACCCTATTCAACTTTATGTCCTGTGAAAACATTTCAAAAAAACTTGGGATGAGCATAAAAATCTCAGTAAGGGATACAGAAAGAAGGAAAACTGTTAGTTTTTCAAAACAACAGGCAAACCATGAATTCTTTATCAAAGTAATACTTTTCACCTTTATGAAGTAGTATAAACTCTTCAATGAATAAGAGATCACAACATACGCTTTTGTGACCAAAAGATTACCATAAAACCCATATACATAACATATAAAGGTAACTTGGGACATAAACATACTTAAATAAAATAACCATACGGTCGACTTCCACACATATCACTTAATGGAATAGCCATATGTCCGACTTCCATACCCAATGCATTGGAGGTTATAACGTAACCACCTGTCCTGGTATTCACGGCACCACCTGTCATATGGTTTATCACATAACCACCCGTCAAATTTCCATGTACCATTATAAAATCATAAAACATAAATAAAATATAATGGAAAGAAAACATTTCCACATTTCGATCACAATATATCACTTAAATATGTTGACATGACAAATCCATTATAAAAACCATTTTAAATACCAAAATACATAAATGATTATATGTTATTTATTTCAATTATAAACATTACGGCTTGTTGAGGAAGCCAAAGACCAAATAATACTTGCGGCGGCGGAAAAGGTCATTGTCACCGCGTACGTTAAAATAAACATTGCTTTTTTTCATTTAGTAAAACGCTTTGTAGAAAAATATTCCCTTTGAATGAAATGAAAATTTAAAGGTGTTTTATATAGTGTATAAAATAAAGTCTTTTATTAGAACAAAATATGCCTCATTGATAGAAGATTGAGACGAAGTCCCTTACAAAGACGGTATCCTTGGATTAAGGATAAATCAATTACATAATTATGTGTGACAAATGAATACACCAAATATGAGTGGATATTAAGTGTAAAAAAATCAGAGGACATTCACACATTTTCATAGAACGACATATTCAAAGAGTACATGTTTATCCCAAAGAATAAAAATTGGGTTAAGAAGTTCCCTTGCAAAAATTTGACATCCTAACGGTGTCACTTCGAAATTCAAAAAATGAGTTTATGAGAGATAAAAAGGGTATCTCATCACTTGGACATAAAATTTACATCAAAAAGGATATATAGGAACATATCCCAACATTAAAATAAGTAAATTAAAAGACCCAACAAAATAAGTCTTTAAAAAGATGAGGGTGAAAGGTTCCCTTACCGACATGGGTATCCTTCGAAACATACACCCCATGAAAGAAGGACAATACAACATTGATGTAAATACTCAAAAACAAAATTATATTACAAAATGAGTAGAATAATGGGCAGTAAATATACCACTAAAAGTAAATTGTTGCAAATGTTTCATAAATCTCACGGGAATAAAAGTGAGATGAAAAATCCGTTATGAAAAATCGGCAGCCTCACAGCGCCACTTAAATCTTCCAAAAATGGATTGATGAGATCAAATAGGGTATCCCAGAATATTAACATAAAATTTAAAACAATATAAATATAAAAGAACATCCCCCAACATAACAAAGAGGATCTTAAAAGAAGTGACATAAAGGAGAGTACTTAAAAAGAAAGAGAGAGGTTGGATCTCTTACGAAAATTCGGCAGCCTAATGGCACCAATCAAAACTTACAAAATGGATTGATGAGAGAAAATAGGGTCTCCCATAATATGAACATAAAAATTACAGTATTATTAATATAAAATAAAATCCCAATCATAAGAAATATGAGATCAAAAGGAATGACATAAAATAGTGTACTTAAAAATGAATAGAGGGGTAGGAACCCTTACCTCAAGTCTGACTTGTCTTGTTCGTTTATTTATGTTGCTAAATAATAACCATTGGTCAATTTATAATTTCGTAAGGAAATCTTTTAAAGATTATTATTCAGTTCATATCACATATTATAATGTTATAATAATTGTTTAATAATGTTAGTTAATATCAGTCGTTTTTGCCGATGTTTGGTACTTGAGTCAAAAATGAACTTGTTTGAAAATGATTGCCCATGTAGTATTAAGTAAATCATTTACAGAATAGTATTAATGATTAAAATATCATATATATCCGGTACATATTCATTATATACTATTCCATAAAAGTTTGAGATAAAAAATGAAAAGCATCGTTCATGGAGACGGTAGGTCGTACGAACGCATGAACGCTACTTTAATTTTTTTTGTCATTTTAATGGAATTAAAAATAAATGAGATATATATATATTATAATTAAAGTATAATATATATGTTATATAGGTAACATATTTTTATTAATTTCATTCTTTATACATTTCATGTATTGAATGAACGAGTCACATCACTCGAGGGGGAAGTAGTCCACACTTCCTCATATGAAATTATCGCATTTTCACAACATGCAAAGAATAATGGTATGTTTTAAATATAAAATACGGAAGCATATAGAAAACATAAATACTGTATATATCATATATAAAATACAGTGACATCATAATGGCCAATTTTAAAGGTGTTAAAAGAATATTGAACAATCATCGTTTCGTGAGGCAGTAATTCGCCATCCAGAAAACAGTATGTTCATTAACCATTAAACGGATGTGTGTGTAAGTTTGGCTCGAATAATTATTATAACAACATAAAAGAATATTGAAGATACTATTGTTGTTACCAAATAAAGTAATAAAAAAATTTACGGTTTGGAGAAGCAAAATAAAACAAAAGAACACTAGGGAAGACTTTACCTTTAAATTAGGTAACTCTTTTTGATTTGATCTCAAAAGCTTCCTTGAAAACAATTCTTCCCAAATTGAGGCTTCTAGGAGTAATATAGGTATGTTGAGAGACAAAATTTTCAGGGTTTGGGCGAGCCAAAGGCTTGAGAGGTGTGGGTAAGGTGGTAGAGGTGGGGGCCTTTTATAATAGGAGAGGAGGGGCACTCTTCGAAAGTCTTGAAAAGTAGCATTATTATAAAATGATTTTTGGATATTAAAAGGTCCCAGAATTATATATTTCAAGGATAAGGCGATAATAGTTCTATATACACACATAAAATAGGTTTTTGACAAGTGTTGGTCTTAGATTTTACATTATCTTTTCATTTTATTTAAATGGTTAAATAATGAGGTAATCGCTACATCATCATGGTGTCATAAATTATTAAATTTATTTGATGTCTAAAAATAATAAAAAAATAACATGATCTAGGAAATCTTTTTATATTTCTAATTAATTTTTTTAGTCTAAAACATGACTTGTATAACCCCATATAAAAATTGATTTAGTAAAACAACACATGTTTGTGACATTTTAATTTTAACATTAAATAAAAATGTTTTAATGTCATTTTCCTACCAATGTCGATCCATGGGGTCCCCAAGTTGACCCATGGATTTTCTTGGTCGTTCATGACTCATCCAATAATAGTAGGACATGTTTCAAGGTCATTTCATATTATTAAAACATTATTTTTACCTTAAATTACACTAATTACCTCTAATCGCGATTAAAAACATAAAAGTTAGTATTCACCAAAAATTTATTTTAATATCATTGAACCACATTAAACATCATAATGTCAACAATTTATGTCGGATTTTTGAAATTCAAATCACATAAGTGGTAAAGTTTCATTTAAACAAAAAATCATTTTTTAAACTGCCACTTAGTGGTTTCACTATTCATCGAAAATTGATATTTTTCAGAAAAATACAAAAAATTCACCCTAAGATATATTTGATATTCTGAATTCAAAAATTATGTCTATATTAAAAAATTCAAAACATATAACTTGAATTAATTAATTTAAAAATTAATTTCCGCTGTCAAAACAAATAGCGTGTTTTTAAGAAACAATATCTATTTAAAGATTGACACTAGTTTAAGTCCAATTTAAAAGTGAAATTAATTCCAATGACCACTATTTGATTAAATGGTAAAAATATATTCAAATTCACTTTAAACCCAATTCAAAATATAATCGAATCATATAAAGCAATTAGATTAGAAAGAGGTTTTGAATTAAAATACAACATTTTTCACTATTCATTAAAAAAATAAACTTTATCGGAAAAATACCAAAAATTTAGAAAAATTAAATTTTGATGTCCTGATTCTAAAGAAGAATTTTATTTTTTCAGATATAAAACATAAAATTGTAAAAAAGAGGATTTAAAAGAGGTTCTCTATCAAAGGTGGTTATTCGACCTTTTAAATAATTTTACAAGATTTATGCTTAAAATTGGATTCAATCGCATTTTTAATCCTCTAACATTTATTGTAAAATGTAAAAATATTTTACAAACATATATAATTATTTTGTAGTTAGTTCTGTTCATTCCCATCATTACAACGGGTAGGTGTTAACTACCATTTAAAATAATATAATTTTTTTATTAGAGTGCAACGTATGATTTCAAAGAAACTCATTGTTGAGTATTCGGTACGCCATCAAGCATAGAGCTCCCTTTAAAGTAATATTAAATTTTTATTCAAAAATAGGGATAAATAAAAAAATTTCATATTCTTTATTTACCTGGGGTGTTACATCCTTCCCCCCTTTTGGGAATTGCTTCCTCGCAATTTTAAAACTGGGCTTGGAAACTTCATTGAAAATCCCACATCAGAACATGAGTCAGTAAAACTATCACTTTAAAATAAAGAAAGAGAAGTACAAAGGTCACTCGAGTTAATCCATACTAGGATTCCATGTAGGAAAACATGTATATGGAAGAAAAATTAAATGGTCATCTTCTGAGGGAGAGTGATAGAAAACATGTTTAGGAGATAGTTAACCACAAGAAAATCACAAACTTGTTGTGGGTTAAACGGTATTTCATTCCTCAGTAGGAAAATTTAATAGAAAACATTTTTTTAAGTTACATTTCATTGAGGAATTTATTTTTTATCTTAAGGAAACATTCTTACTTGTCATGTTGACTTTCAACTTTTACTAGATATCTTACACAGACTCATACTTTCCCCAAATGATGAGTATCTAGGAAGACTTGTTTACATTAAGAGAGCTATAATCAACTTCTAAAGAATCACCTAATCTACAAAAGAGAACTATATACTTACCATGTATTTAGACTTTAACCAAAACCAAAACCAAAAAGGGTAGTACAAGATCAAATAATCCAAAAAATGATAACCCATTATAAAAATAAAATCTATTATTAATCTCCAAAATTTGTCCAACAAAACCCAAAGTTCAATGAAGACCATTCGATAAACAATTTTTCCACAAAATAATTCAAAGTAAACCAAACTAAGATTGAAACCCAAATATTTGAAGGAATTAATCACAAAGTCTTCCAAGGTTAAAATTAACACTTATCTCCAAATAATATCAGTTGCTCTTAAATTCTCATTTTGAAAAGTAATTAACCTAATCACATATCCTCCATGATAGGTTAATAATTTCCATAGATAACCCAAAATCATCATACTCTTAATTCATAAAATCATATAACTAAAAAGAATAAGTCATACTAACCAGGGACTTCGCGTAGTCCGGTGGTAGGCAATACATACCATTCTCACTTTGGTTGTGGGTTCGATTCCGGCTGCTTTGTCTGACGCGATGGGTTGTCACACGGTCTGCGTGTTGTCCTTTTTATAAAACTCCAATATAACCCTAACATGATTTAACCTCAATAGTTTCCTTATACCTCTCATATTCATCCAAATTCATTATGATCTCAACATCTTAATTCTTGAAGTCTTATTTCACCACCATAAGATAAAATAAAATGTTTCCCAAAATAAATAACAGCATACCATGATCATGGCGTCCACTCGGTTTGATCGTCATCTTGTTCACGTAGGTAGAAGTCCCATGCATTACAACAATGATTTATAGATCCATCAAAATCATTTTCTTCCTCCATCCAAATACACCTTGTACAACATGGGTCATATGGGTTTTCATAGAAAAACAGTTTTGGAAAATAATCATGTATGACATATAATTCCAAAACATCTGATAATACATGATTTCTATAAAATATTCAGAGAGAATTTGAGTTGAAACTTTCTATTTTTTGTCCTTTTAAAATACCATAAGTATGTGATGAGAGACTATATTTTAAAAGAAAATGTAAATAGGTTGTGGAAGGGTGTCTTTCCTCAGCACCATTTTTAAAATCAAAATATGCCTCAAATTCTTGTGATAAGGTAAAATATTTGAAAATACCTTGATAATATTTACCTTTCTTGAAAATATGAGAATATTGTGAAAATAGTATATGTCTAAATACAACCCATGATCCACGATGATAATGAGGTATAGTGGAGGTGTTTGAAATCTCAAACAACTGCTTGCAAGTGAGTTGTATGCTAGAAAAAGATTCACAATCATCTGAACATGACTTTGAAATAATTATTGCAAGCATGTCATCAAGAAGAGATATGAATGTCATTTGAGATCCTTCTCCTTCCATTCATAATTGACATTACTTGACCTGAAAAAATTTATAAAACAAGTATTTAACTGAAATAATAGATATAGGGACGAACCATGTGTCTAACAAAAACTCATTATCCCTAAAGTTGTCTAAACCGACCTTTGATACCAACTATAAGGACTCTGCCTTAAACATTACTTATTATTGAATTAAATGAATAATTCACCTAGAGGATATTTTCAGGTTTAGAGTTTTAGAGAATTAGGACATAACTATTACATCTCAAAAGATTACAAAGTGGACACTTCTACTAATTTTCCATAAAATAAAAAATCTTAAAAAGAAACTTGTCTAGTTCCATGTTTTAGATAACATGATATTTCTTTGATCCAATCCTTGACCCTATTCAACTTTATTTTTAGTGAAAAACATATCAAAAAAATCTTGGTATGATCATAAAAAGCTCACTAAGGGATACACAAAGAAGGAAAACTGTTAGTTTTTCAAAATAAGTAAACCCTGAATTCTTTATCAAAGTAATACTTTTTACCTTTATGAAGTAGTATAAACTCTTCAATGAATAAAATATCATTACATACCCTTTTTTAACCAAAATATTACCATAAATCCCATATACATAACATATAAAGGTAACTTGGCATGTAAACATACTTAAATGGAATAACCATACAGTTGACTTCCACACATATCACTTAATATAATAGGCATACGTCCGACTTCCTTACCCAATGAATTTGAGGTTATAATGTATCCACCCATCCTGGTATTCATGGCACCACCTGTCATATGGTTTATCACATAACCACCCGTCAAATTTCCAAGTACCATTATAAAATCATAAGACATAAAAAAAATATAATGGAAAGAAAACATTTCCACATTTTGATCACAATATATAACTTAAATATATTGACATAAAAAATACATTATAAAAAACATTTTCAATACCAAAATATATAAAAGAGTAAATGGTATTTATTTCATTTTTAAAACATTACGGCTTGTTGAGGATGTCAAAGTCCAAATAATACTCACGGCGGTGGAAAATGTCATTGTCACCGCGTACGTTAAAATAAACATTCCTTTTTGTCATTTAGTAAACTGCTTTTTAGAAAAAGATTCCCTTTGAATGAAATGAAAATTCAAAGGTGTTTTTTAAAGCGTATAAAAGAAAGTCTTGTATTAGAACAAAATATGCCTCAATGAAAGGAGATTGAGACGAAGTCCCTTACAAAGACGGTATCCTCAGATTAAGGATAAATCAATTACATAATTATGTGTGACAAATGAATAAACCAAATATAAGTGGATATTAAGTGTAAAACAATCAAAGGTCATTCACATATATCCATAGAATGACGTATTCAAGGAGTACCAGTTTATCCCAAAGAATCAAAATTGGGTTAAGAAGTTCCCTCACAAAAAATTGACAGCCTAACGACGTCACTACAAAATTCAGAAAATGAGTTGGTGAGAGATAAAACCAGTATCTCATCACATGGACATAAAATTTACATCAATAAGTATATATAAAAACATATACCAACATTACAATATGTAAATTAAAATACCCAACAAAAGAAGTCTTTAAAAATAGAAGGGTAAAAGGTTCATTTACCGACTTGGGTATATTTCGAAACATACACCCCATGAATGAAGGACAATACAACATTGATGTAAATACTCATAAACGAAATTATATTACACAAAGAGTAGAATAATAGTCAGTAAATATACCACTCAAAGGAAATTGTTGAAAATTTAGTATAAATCTCACGGGAGTAAAAGTGAGATGAAAAATCCCTTACGAAAACTCGGCAGCCAAACGACGCCACTTAAAACTTCAAAAATGGTTTGATGAGATAAAATAGGGTCTCTAATCATATTAACATAAAATTTACAGAAAGAGGAATATAAAATAACATCCCCCAACATAACAAAGATGATCTTAAAAGAAGTGACATAAATGAGAGTACTTAAAAAGCAAGAGAGAGGTTGGTTCTCTTACAAAAGTTCGGCAGCATAACGGCGCCACTCAAAACTTCAAAATGGATTGATGAGAGAAAATAGGGTCTCTCGTCATATGAACATAAAAAGTACAGTAAGAGTAAGATAATTTAACATCCCAATCATAAGAAAGATGAGATTAAAAGGAAGGACATAAAAGAGTGTACTTAAAAAGGAAGAGATGGGTAGGATCCCTTACCTCAAGTCCGACTTGTCCTGTTCGTTTCTTTATATTACTGAATAATAAACTTTGGTCAATTTATAATTTCATAAGGACCTTCTTTAAATATTATTATTCAGTTCATATCACATATTATAATGTTATAATAATTGTTTAATAATGTTAGTTCATATCAGACGTTTTTGACGATGTTTGGTACAAGAGTCAAAAATGAACTTGTTTGAAAATGATTGCCCATGTAGTTATAATTAAATCATTTCCAGAATATTATTAATGATTTTAATATCATATATATCTAGTACATATTCATTTTATACTATTTCATAACATTTGGAGTTCAAAAATGAAAATCACCGTTCATGGAGACGGTCGGCCGTACGTACGCATGAACGCTACATTCATTTTTTTGTCATATTAATGGAATTAAAAATAAATGAGATATATATATATATATTATAATTCCAGTATAATATATATGTTATATAGGTCACATATGTTCATTAATTTCATTATTTATAAATTCCATGTATTGCAAGAACGAGTCACATCACTTGAGGGGGCGGTAGTCCACACATCCTCATATGAAATTATCGTATTTGCACAACTTGCAAAGAATAATGGAATTTTTTAATATAAAATACAGAAGCATATAGAAAACATAAATAACATATATATCATATATAAAATATAGTGACATCATAATGGCCACCTTTAAAGGTTTGAAAAGAATGTTGAACAATCATCGTTTCGTGAGGCAGTAATTCGCCATCCACAGAAACAATATGTTCTTTAACCATTAGACAGATTTTTTTGTAAGTGTGGCTAGAATAATTCTTATAAAACCATCCAAGTATATTTAATATACTGTTTCTGTTACAAAATAAATGAATAAAAAAAGTTTAGGTGGTTGGAGAAGCAAAATAAAACAAAAGAACACCAGGGAAGACTTTACCATTAAATCGGGTAACTCTTTTTGATTTGAGCTCAAAGGATTATTTGGAAAGGATTCTGACCAAATTGAAGCTTTTAGGAGTAATAGAGGGATGTGTAGAGACAAAATGGGGAGGCTTTGTCCGAGCCAAAGGATTGAGAGGTGTGGGTAAGGTGGTAGAGTTGGGGGCCTTATATAAGTGGAGAGGAGGGGCACTCTTGGAATGTCTTGAAAAGTAACATTATTATAAAATGATTTTCGGATTTTAAAGGTCCCAAAATTTTATATTTTTAGGATAAGGTTATAATAGTTATAAATCCACACATAAAATAGGTTTTTGACAAGTTTAGGTCTTAGATTTTACATTATCTTTTCATTTTATTTAAATCGTTAAATAATGAGGTAATCGCTGCATCATCATGGTGTCATAAATAATTAAATTTATTTAATGTCTAAAAATTACAAAACAAATATCATGATGTAGGAAATATTTTTATCTTTATAATGAATATTTATAGTCCAAAATATCACCTGTATAACCCCATTTAAAAATTGTTTTAGTAAAACAACACATGTTTGTGACATTTTAATTTTAACATTAAATAAAAAGGTTTTAATGTCATTTTCCTACCAAAGTGGCTCCATGAGGTCCCCAAGTCGACCCATGGATTTTTTGGGTCGGAAATGACTCATACAATAAGGGTAGAACATTTTTCAAGGTCATTTCTTATTATGAAAACATTATTTTTACCTTAAATTACACTAATTACCTCTAATCGCGATTAAAAACATAATAGTTACTATTCAAAAAATTTTATTTTAATCCCATTGAAGTACATTTTACATCCTAATGAAAACCATGTATGTCGTATTTTTGAAATTCAAATCACAGAATTGGTAAAGTTTCATTTAAACGAAAAATCTGTTTTTAAACTACCACTTAGTGGTTTCACTATTCATCAAAAATTGAAGTTTTTCAAAAAAATACCAAAAATTCACACTAAGATATATTTAATATTACGAATTCAAAAATGATGTCTATTTTAAAAAATTAAAAACTTATTTGTTTCATTAATTATATTAATAATTAATTCTCGCTATCAAAACAAATAGCATGTTTTTAAGAAACAATATCTATTAAAAGATTGACACTATTTTAAGTCCGATTTCAAAGTGAAATTAATTATGATGACCACTATTGGATTAAATGGTAAACATATATTCTAATTTCAATTTAAAACCAAATAAAAAGATAATCTATTCATATAAATAAATTAGATTAAAAAGTGGTTTTGAATTAAAATACAACATTTTTGACTATTCATTAAAAAAATGAACTTTATCGGAGAAATACCAAAAATTTACACAAAGTAAATTTTGATGTCCTGATTCTAAAAAAAAATTTATTATGTCAAATATAACATATAAAATTGTCAAAAAGTGGATTTAATAGAGGTTCACCATCAAAGGCGGTTAATCGACCTTTTAAATAATATTAGAAGTTTTATTCTTAAAATTAGATTCATTCGCATTTTTAATCCTCTAACATTTATTGTAAAAATTAAAAATATTTTACAAACATATATAATCATTTTGTAGTTAGTTCTGTTCATTCCCATCATTACAACGACTAGGTGTTAACTACCACTTAAAATAATATTATTTTACTATTAGAGTGCGACGTAAGATTTCAAAGAAACTCGTTGTTGTGTATTGGGTACGCCATCGAGCATAGCGTTCCCTTTAAAGTAATATTATAATTTTATTCACAAATATGGATAAATATAAAAATTTCATATTCTTTATTTACCTGGGGTGTTACATAAAACCCTCCTTTAGAATTTTCAAAATTTTGATAGGGAATATTAAATTACAAATCCATATGGATTGATGTTTAGTAGGATGAATTTTTTGTGTAAAAGGATTAAAAATTATTTTAAATCCAAATTATTAATATATTTAGAGATGTTTTATGTGTTAGAGACTGTTTTTGAAATGGTCATAGATTTTGTGTCTAAAGAGGAGTTGTATTTAAATAATAAAACCATGTTTGGTAATTTTTTAATTTCAAAAAAACCACTTTTTTTAAGAATGTTTATTTTTCTATATATATTATTTTAAAAATATATATTAATTTTCATTTCATTGAATTGCTTGTTGTTGATTTTTTAATGGTTCAAATGGTTAAAAAGGTGTGTTTTTTGAAAAAATGGGTTGGATATAAAAATTATTCATATTTTTCTGATTTAAAAATCATTGTGAGTTCAAATACTTATACATATGTTAAAATTTATAGTTATATGTATGTTTGGTTAGATATTTATTGTTAAAATGTTCTTATTTTATATGGTTTAAAATGAGAAATTATTTTGTAAATGAAACTTGTTTGAGTGTGTATTTTGGATTTTTATTTTATTTTTTTCAAAAAATTAAATTTAATAAAAATATTTTAGTATTGAGGTCATTAGTCTATGATCAAAGTCCTTGTTATGGTGTGTTTATTTGGTAAGTATAACATCAAACAATTTTTTCCCTATTCATTTTTGTAGTTTCACTGCAATATTTTTATCGTTCCACATATAGTTTCAGAATAATTAATTTTTGTTTGAACCAAGTGTAATATTCCTAAATAAGAACATTTATATATAATTTTTTTTTATTTTTACTTTTTAATTTTTAATTTAAAACGTTTTGGTCACGAACTCCCTTTGAAATAATGAAGGATTTTTAGTTTCTAAATGAAATTTATAATAAAAAGATGAGAAGTTATTGAATATTTTATCATGGGGTTAATTTTTTTCAATAGTAGATTTATTTTTATTTCTTGAATGCATCATGAATTCTTGGTGTTCTAATTATGAATAATGTGTTGAACACATTCAATTTTCACACATGAATGAGTTATCCATGATAGGAGTGCACAAGTAATGTTTATTTACACATGTAACACGAAAAAGATTCCATACGGGAATGAGTTTAACTAGTGAAATGAGGATCTATGAAATTTACTTATGCATGATTAAAAAAATAAAAGGTTGGGGGGTAGGTCATTCTATAGAAAGCATGCATGGTCTAATGACCATGCTAAATACCCATGAAATGTGAAGAAAACCAGGAAATCATGTTTTTAAGCCACTTTTGACCCTATAAGCTCTTCAAATATCTGTTCGTTGTATTTGGATACTTCAAATGTTATTAGAGATGTTAAAAAATAATGTTTTAACTTCAAAATAACATAACTTTTGTTCTTTATGTATCTTTAATCACTATAAGACACCAAATCAACGTTTGAAGGATCTCTATGATAAATTGAATAGAGAAAAGCCTAGAAACTGATTTTTTCTTGGTATAAAGATCCTCATTATTGCTCTAGAACTATGTTTTATATTTGAGTTAAAATCTTCCACGGTCGGAAGAAAATTCAAGGTATTAATATAAGACATTAAATTGTATTTTTTACAATAATTTTTATCTAAAAATTGTGTTGGTAAAAATTAATTACAAATTATATATCAAATATAATAAAATTATATTGTTTTCTTTTATAAAAAAGTTTGGTTTCTCAAATTACATGTGTTATTTGAAAAGAGTTTTCATTCATTTTTATAACTTCATAATTAATAAGAAGAAAAGTAAATTGTACAATAATTCATTTATAATAAGTTATTGAATTTATGGTGTCTCATTGTAGATGGTGGTATTCCCTTAATTTATAGTGTGTAATCATATCGGTGTGTTGGTGAATTTTTTCATGGTTTTTTCCTTACGAATCTAGGTAGTTTCAAGTGAAACATTTAATATTAATGTTTATTGTGGTGTCATTGTGGTAAAGGTTTTTCACATAAAATAAAAATAGTATCACTGTATAATAAATATTTTCACAATAAATATGTACCACTTAATCAAATCAATAAATATCTTTAAATAATAAAAGTTAATGGGTTGTTTTCCACTGGAGGAAATAATTTTGTTCTAGAAAGGTATCAATCTCAAATTATTAAAATTTTAATTTTTTTTCATAACATCATTTTTATTTATAAAAGTTTAACTTTTAAATTTCATAGGGATGTATAGATTTAGTGCAAGGTCCTTTAGACTATGTTAGGATCTTGTGAATATTAATTTGATTTCCTAAAATTTAATTTTTTATATCACAACTTCCCAAAACATAGTCTTATTAAACATTTCATTATTATCATATTATTGTTCAGAGTGTTGAATATATTCATGTCCTTAAGTAAAGGCAAATTAAATGTTTCATAAGAGTTTTATTTTGAAATATATTTTTTTTCAGTGGAATATATATTTCTAGTTAAAAATGAAATTATATCGATATTACTTATTGAGTTTCCATTATCATGGAGTACAACATTATGTACTATGGATTTGAGGATTTAAATATGGTGTGGGAATGTATGATTTTTCTTTTAAAGATGATTATATAGTTTTACTTAATAATAATTATGATGATGATGAAAATGATATTATAATTATTGAATTGTTTCTATTAATTGATAGAATAATCCCACCCCCTTCATTTGGGTTGACATATACTTAGGGGGAAGGGGTTAGATCTATCATACTTTATGAATCACCTTAACCATTCTTCATTAGTGTTATAAAGTCTATGGTTTCTATTCCATTCCTCTTTGTATTACCCTTCCTATTTACTTTATATCCATATTATCATGGGCTTCCACATGCCTAGGGTTTTTAGATTTTTGGATTTCTCTAAATAATTATAGAACATCAAAAATCCATGGTTATAATCTTAAATATCAAGAGACAAGTATTTTTTTTGTTCTTATACACCTGTTAGAAAGTTTTAGTTCTGTATAATGGTTTAATGTAATGTATTTGAACTTATAGGGACCTAGAAGATTTAAATATTCTTATATTATTGAATTTATAATTAATTATTAATGAATACTCATGGGTATAATTATGGTATTATGTTTATAATACCAATATAAATTATCAAATATGCCTAAACCTTTACACCATTGTATGAAAATTACATAGGATTTGGAAACATGAGTGATTGATATATTTTTATGATTTTTTATGTAATATTCAATTCATATTAGTGGATTTGATAATCTGAATTATTTTTAATCTTTTCTATTTTTTATGATTAAAGTTCATTGAATCTATATGTTCAAATGGTTATGAAAAAATAGATAAAATTGAATCCTATAGTGTGTTCGATGAATTTCCTAGCATAGTTTTAATATATTTACATCAAATGATAAACTTTGTAAATTTTATATAGATTTAATGGAATTATTAATGTTATTTATGATGTGGATTTTCATGGATTATTTGTTTCTTATCCTTTTACAAACATGTTTTAGATGATAACAATATATATTTAAGGACTTCATGGGTCAGTTAATCGGGTGATTGGGAGGAACCTTAGAGGGGATATTATTAGATAATTAAAATACTTTTAATAAACTTGATGTTAGGGTTTGGACCCTTTGAATTTTTTTAATGCCCTTGAATTTTGTTATTGTAATGGAATAATTATCGATGGTTATTTGAACCTCGGTATGGAATAATTTAATTTATAAAAATAATTTTTTAAATTATACTCACATGAGTATTATGTAAAATATTTTTGTTAGAGTATTTAATAGATTATACAAAGGAACAATTTTATTCTAAATGTGGGATTTACCCAAGGTATGACAAAAATATTTGATCAAATTGGACCTTTGGTTAATGTGATATCATGGGAAGATAATAGATGTAATAAATTGATTAGTTAATTTATTTTATTTTATTAAATTCATAAACGTAATTATCTTATAATATCTTGGAACGACTCCACTTGGGTTAGCCACATTACATAAGGGTCATTGTGAGGATATCCATGGTGGAGAACATCAACAATGGCCTTGGAATCCATGATTAATCAGAAATGCCTCAAAAATTAGTCACATCTTCAATGAAAACAACACAAGCTTCATTATTAATTAATAATCGATCCATTCTTGAGGAAATCTGTATTTTATATTTTGTTCAAACATTTTTATATAGATTTTATTATATACTACTCAAGAACAAACTAATTTTTAATTGATGATCACTAATCCATATGATTTTTAATTTTATTTAGAATTATATATTTTATATTCACTATTCTTGTAAGGGATAATTTAAATCCATTCCTCACTCATTTTTTTTATTTATATCAATCATATGTGGCCAAACTAAACATCACCATCAGTTTTTCAATACTTTTTGGTTTTATTAATTTCTCCCTCTATTATATGTGAATTGGTCCCTAGTATTCAGTTCATTGGTTATTAGACTGTCCTTAAAGACCCGTTAAATTATTTGATTAATAATTTATTATGAATATAGGTTTTAATTAGTGTATGAAAACACGACAGAGATGTAATGATGATGAAAATTATCTGTAGTAGAATCATATTATATTAATTTCACAGGGAATGGTGCATGGAATGTATGAGAGGTAATGATGATCAACTTATTCATTGGAGGATGGATATAAATTGACTTATGGTGAGGCTTTTTTATGGTAATATATATCTTTTGGATTTATGAGTGTGCTTTGTGATGGATTTGAGGAATTAATTTTTGTAAATATAATATTCATTATAAATATGTATTTCTAAACAATTTCTGACTAAATGATGTGTAGTTCATAATAACATGAATAATATGTCTCATTAATTAAATTTCTGGGGTTTATAGTGATGTTAATTATCACATAGTTATGTAACCTATCTACACATCATCTGATACCTTACTACCTAGGTTATTTTATATGTGGAGTATATGTATGGGTACCCATGTAGCCCCACAAGCCTTGTGTAATGGGTCATACCTCGTGTACCCTTGGAAAGACACAGTTTTCATAGATAAGGTACATATTGAGTACCCCCATGGATGTGACATGTTGTTTCTCCCATATACACATCTTGTATTTAGGCTGAGACGTGCTATATAAGATGACATAACACCACCAAGTGACTGACATGGGGTAATATGCCATGTGCCATAAGGATAATCCATATACTTACTCTTTACCTAGGACAATTTGGCCAGGTTCAAACTTTTACCCTTTTCATTCCTAGGTGGAGTTGGTATCTCACCTTTTGGGTCTTACATCGTCCTAGGGGTGGAATTTCACCTACTTGAAAATAGGGTCAAGATCTTATACGTGTGTAATTAGAGAGTGTAAAGTATTTCATGAATTTATATGTTTCATTGATCATCTATTTGTGGAGATTGATTTTCACTTGTTGATGGATCTTTTTTTGACATGGATCATGAAATAACGTTGATATTTAACCCATATCCATGGGGAAATGATCTTCCATTATCATATGAAATAATTACAACGTAGTTTCTTGGAGAATTCTAGATCAGAAGATATGTTTTTTGATTTTATTTGTTGTCTTGGAACTTGATACTGTACATGGGGACATGAGTTATTTGATAATATTTAGGTGTTATTATATTTTTTATTCATTAGATATGAGTTTTATCATACACTATCTGAAGTTTTTTACTTATTGATTCCTTTAGGGTATCTAATTAGATATGTATTTACTCATTATAACATGGGGTTTCCCACATGTTTCATGTACTATATAGATTATAAGTAATATAAATTTTATCTAATAGGATAATGTGTGTGTTGTGCATAGTGGAACTTTTCCATTGTAAAATTTGGACTGATAGATATGTTATTTGTTTCATTCTAAGAATGATTCCCCTTCTCTTTTCATATTGGACACTCTATTGGGTTATTAGGCCTATATTCTTTCATCTTTACTTGGGGCATGTTTTTAAATGATAATTGTGGAAATTCCAGAGTTTTTCATGATTTTATTATTTTATTTATTCGTTTTCATCATTACTTTGGTATGTTTGGAGACGTGTGTGTGTTTGTGTTTGTATAGGCACATTAGTCAGACACATCTCATTTTTGTCTTATGTATACATGGTGATAGTCACTTACCCCTGATGTATTGGTGGCATGCTTAAGGAATTTCTTCTTACATGACATTATCCCGGGTGGTCCCTTGGTATTTTAGGATGTGAAAACGTGGTATCAGGGGTGTATTTCCTATATACAGTGAATAGAGTTAGTGACCATTTCAGAAAAGGGTTTTTGATATATGTAAACTAGGTTTATGTGTTTCATGTTTGGATCATGGTCCAGGGACCCTAATGATGGTGCGGGGAATTACATATTTATTCACTAGGATTTGGATAACCCACAAGTTATATTGGTACATCGAGATACTAGTCTCTAGGAAAACAATAGTATATGTATCATATTGGAATGGAATGTGGTTTCCATTTCATTCTTATGTTTTCTCCTTAGATATGCTATTCAGTATGATAAATCTGGACCATTTTAGGGTTCTTCCACACAGACATCATGATAGTATCCAATGACAGGATCACATTGAGGAATGAATCAATTATGAGAACTAAACCCATTAATGTGGTTTTCTATCTATGTGGAGCGTGAGAAACACTTTAACCCATAAAGTAGAAAGAAAACCTACATTTGTTATTATTTTCCAACAAGTTACATCATGATGGATAACAAATCATATTGAAAGATCAGGATGATGACACATGAAGGCTAAACATGCTTTGTGAATTTTAAAGGTACAGACCGATGTGTTTTCCAGTGGATCCATACCCAAAAGCAGTAGTTGACATGTTACAGTCCATGGTGAGAGTATTTTGTCTCATATTGGCCATTAAGAACAAGATGATAGTGCACACTAAGAGGGTTCTTCATGAATCAATAGGGTTATGGTGGTTTTGATGAGATAAATCCATGATAAGGAGACCCTTACTTTGATTTAGTTTTATCATATATTTTTGGACTATATCCCATAAAATCTAATATCCTAATGTATCCATGAGCTTCTCCAGCTTCATCAGGATAACATGTTAGTGGATATTTTCACATAATGGATTAATTGCCACATAATATACTCTCCATGCATAGTTTTTGATGTGTAATTTTGGGCTAGTATATTTTATCACGGTCTAAATAGATATATTCAAGTAGGATTTATACCCCTATTTATCCCCACATATACCAGGTTTTGGTTCATGCCTTTTTTATGGATAAATGTTTAGAAAATTCATTGTAGATAGTCAGTACAGGTAGCCATTATCTAAGAGAAAAGACATCAGTAGTTAATGGAAAACATCATTCTTTAGGATCATGAAACTAAAAGTGTCAATGTATTTAGTCTCATACCATAGTTTCCACATACTAGGGTTCACAATTAAAATCCATTAATCCAAGGGAGACGCAATGTTATTCTTATAATGAATGGTGTCACATCTCCCAAGATTGTGACACCCATCATGTAGTGGAAGATGGGAATATTGTGGATTGGCCACTGAGGTAGAGGCAGTAGTGTGATATAATATAAAATTAGGGTGTCTTCTATGGTAGTGGTGTTAAAATATAAACATGAACTATTAAATGTCACAATCTTATAAAAATAATGCCACCTCATGGAGGTCCTTATCAGGCTCATGGAGCTGGTGTTCAGGGACATGAGATGTTTCAATTAGTAGAGCATTATGACCCAAATTCTTCATGAATTATAAAAGAAATGATCTTTGTATTCTCTAACAGACCTTGAGTATTTATATACTTAGGTATGATCCATTCCATCATATCCTTATCCCTTATTCGAGAACAAGATATACCAATAGATCCTTAAGAATAATCCCTATGGATCAAGAGTCCTACTAGAGGTGATTTGGGTATCACAATATTCTATAAATAGTGTGACATAGTTCTTGGTGTTGAAATTTTATGACGTGACCACTTCATATGTGTGGTGAGACCTTAGGATTTCATTCATGGTATGGAATAGTTTTCTTCCATCCATTTATATGCTTTTTTATTTCAGATGATATGGTGGACCCAGATTGATGGTTCATGACTTCCTATCCATGTTGAGAATGAATTCTTGGTAGATAAAGTTAGAATCATTTGTATGAGATTATTAAAATATCACATCATTTGGATATCCAGAATCATTTTGATGTAAACATGATGGATTATGGTTCCCCTCTATATTAGAAGAGAACCCATATGTCTTTCCAAAATACACATGTAGTTTACCTCATTAATAGTTGGTAAAATTATATATTTAGTTTGAACAATATAAAACTATAGCATCTTTTGTTCTATATCAGGTAGTTCCAATAGAGTTTTGAGATTGAAGGGTGCAGTTAGAAGATGTTCAGAGGAAATTCTTTATCAAAAATAGTTTATCCCATTGGAAATATCTGACATTATTCTCTATGAAGTTTGGTGGGTGTCTAAGGTTATGTGTTGAATTTTTTCTCCAAAATTGGGTGCCCATTCGGAATAAACATCCACTAAAACGCATCAATGATGTCATTGATCATCTAAATGTTGTGGTATGGTTCTCAAAGTTTGACCATATGTCAAGCTAATAGCTATTATTGGTTTGTTGCAAGAATTTACTGAAGAAGACATTATTACACCTCTATGATCATTATAAGTACTTGGTGATTCCCTTTGGTGTAACTAACAACCAAACATTTCCTATGAGTCTCATAAATCATATCATTCATCCTTTCATAGACTTGTTTTTTGTGGTTTTTATTAATAAAATTTTCATTTACTTAGTCTCATATGCTATTAATCGATAGCATCTAAGGGTGATCTTAGATGAATTTTGAGATCATTAATACTATATAATTCATTGTAACTTTTAATTTTGGATTATATTGGTTAATATTTTGGGACATATCATCTTAGAGGAGGGTGTATCCATGGACCAGGTAATGATTATGTCATTATCTACTACAAATCCAACCAAGAACATTATATAGGTGTGTATCTTTTTTGAATGGAATATTATTACCAAATATTCATTCCACAATTTTCTAGGATTGTAATATGATTGAATTAATAAACACAAAAAGGGTATAATTTATCTAGTTAGAGAAATTACCACAGTACTTCGAAGAGTTGTGGAGGACATTTACATGTTCTCATACTCTGAGGTTACCAATTGAGGGGATTGGGTATGTAGTGTTAGGATATTCTTTTTAAGTGAAACTTTGGTATATTTTGATTAAGAGGTTGGAAGTGATAGCCTACGGATCTAGGAAGATGATACCCATAGTAAAAACTATATATCCCATGAAATAGATATTCAATTGTGGTGTCTACCCTAGATACTTGGAAAAGATACCTTCTTATAGAGTGGTATGTAGTTTATTCTGACTATTAGAGTCTCAGATACATAATCACCAAAAGAAATCATGACATGAGACATAAAAAATAGATGGAGTTCCTAAAGGTCTATAACTTAATGATAATAAATACACTTGGAAAGGGGAATGTGGTTACATATTTTCTCCATAGAAATCTACAGTCAAATTTTATAATCATGGAATCCGAGAATTTAACCTAATTGTATCTACCCTAAGTGGTTAGTTATAGTGATTAATAACTCATATTGGTGCTTGTGACCCATATATTCATCCATTGTGTGAGGGAATCACTAATTGAAGATTGTGATTATGTGTTTTTGTGTGGTCATATATCTATAATACATGGTCTTTATGGATTATCTAAAGGTGGTGATAATTCCACTCGCTTTTGAGGTTGTACTATGGTTACAGTCTCACATTTGAAGGAGGTTCTAATAGAGTTTCCTAATTCTCACTTATCAGAACATCATGGTGGGTTAAATATGTAGCAAGATATTTATCTATTATTATAGTGGCCAATAATAAATAGGAGTGTTGTGATGTTTGTATCCTAATAACTTACATGTCAGTGGGTAATACTAAGCATCAGGTTCTGATAGATTTGATGTGACCCCTTGAGGTTATGAAGTGGAAATGGGATAAAGTATCTATGGATTTTATGATATGTATTATATGGTCAGTGAGTGGTCATGATGTTATTCGTGTGAGTTTTGACAAGACCACTATGTCGACTCAATTTTATGCATTTAAAGAGAATACATTTATTGAAATTATAGGACACGTTTATTTTCGATAGGAGAATATAGTTTAATAGAGTAAATCCAATAATTTTCTCTTACCACGATGATAAATTTATATACTAGTAGTGGAGATGTTTCACAGAGGATTTTGGGACTCAGTTGTGAATGAAAAATGGATTTTTACCAACAAAACAATGTACAGACTGACTGATAATTTTAGCTGAAGAGGATTCGATGATGGAATGTGTTTTGGAATTCAGTCAGTGTTAGGATGATCACTTTCCTCTTTTTTAATTTGTAAATAACAACTTTTATCACTTCATTATTAGTATGGATCAATTTAATTGTATTTATGGATGGACAAGCATTACATATTTATACTAGTCTGGGTTAGGAGATACAACACTCATGGGGCCATATTTAGTTGAAATAATGTCAAAGAAAGGGAAAATAATTATTTAATGGGTGAGGATATCATACATTCATTCTATGTCTTATATAGACATTATATGGAAGTCCTTGTATTTTTAAGAGAATGATCATGTTTTCTTAAATATCCAACCTCTGTATGTAATAATAAAATTTAAATGAGGTAACAAGCTATATCCATTATAAAATTGTCAATTTTTAATTTTTCATAGGGTTAAAAAGGTTACATGTTTTCTATATTTACCCACATAGTTAGACCAAGTCCACGAAATCTTTCATTCTTCAATGAAGAATAGATAGATTCTTGATCTGATTCAAATTTTTTAGTTGGGTGATGTAAATTTTGAATAGATTGGAACCCTTGTAATGTACCAAATGTCAATAAAGGATCAGTATGATATGATTTTTAATGGTGATTGATTCCCCTTGTCTTGTTCTATGGAAGAATGGGAACCTCCATGGGAGCTCAGAAGAGCTAGAGAACAAGATGTGAGATCAATACCCTCAACTTTTTTTATCAAGTATTACTTTCAGGGATAATTCCTTCAAAGGTGGATAGAATATAACAACCCTTGATAAAAAAGTTGAGGGTATTGATCTCAAAGGTGGATAGAATATAACATGGAGTATTTTAAATATTATAAAATAATTTTTATTATATTAACACTTGAATTATGTAATATATTTTTATTGCGGAATTGGATAGAAAAAACAAATCCCTGGTTGATTCCATAATTTCTTATTTTACCTAAGCACATAAAAAGATTCATTCACATTAGACCTTTGTTCATTGCATTTTTATAGGTTTATAATAGATGAAAAGAATTGATTAGTTTATTTTTTTAATTAAATTCCTTATCCTAATTCTCCCCTTATAGTACCTCATTGATGACACATTTAGGGTTATTATTATGACATATAGGGGCCACTGAGAGGATATACATAGTAGATAACATTAGCGGTGAACATGGAATTAGTGATATATCAAAAATGAATAAAAATTCAATCAGGTCTTCAATGAATATAATGTAGCTTCTTTATTATAAATTTATTGATCAATTTTTGACATAGGGAATTTTCATTATAAATTTTCTCCATTTTTAATATCAATGAGATTATGGATTAGTCCTTAAAAAACTAATACTTAATCAATAACTACAACACCATTTGATTTATATTTTTTTGGAATTATGTTTTTGATATTCATTGCTATTGAAAAATTATAATTTAATTCAATTAATTCATATCTATTCAAATTTCATCATCGAATGGTGGCTAAAATGATCACAACAATCATCTTTTCGTCACTTTTTTTAATTATGGTTTTCTTTATCTATTATATGTTCCAAAATTGATGAAATTCAATTGATGGGTGTTCATCCATCCCCACATACCTATTTCAGTATGTGATTGATCATGGGTCTGATATATTTATATTGGGAGATTTAAACAGTGGATTATGGTGTTATTTTAGAATGATTATTATAAAACACACAAAGGAGATTCAGATGATCATATTTTTGTGAGGCATAATGCATGGATTTCATGAGAGGTGATGACGATCATGATTTTTGATGGACAAAGGGTCATAAATCAATTTAAAACGAGGCTTAATGATAGTCAATATGATTTGTGGAACTTATATTCATGATTCAAAGATGATTGGATAAATGAGGTGTTGAAAATGGAAGTCGCATCATGAATCTCCCTTTCAAGAAAATTCATGACTACATAGTATGTAGTATGGAAGACCATATTCCTTTTTCCTTACTTATGTGGTTGCTAGGATTTCCTAGGTATTTAAATATTGAAAATCTATTTGACCTAGTCACACACCAGGTAGTCCCTACATGACTATATCAGAGTGTACTGGGAGATACACCATGGGTCCCATGTGGCCCCACATGTCATGTGTACTAGACCATAACCCATGTTCCCTTTGGGAGACATGACTCTGGATGACAGGGTGGGTATCGAGTATTCACATGGATATAAAATGTTGTGTATCCCATCTCTATGTATTTTACATAGAATGAGACATGAAATGTCATATTATAGAGCACATACATGTAGCTGATTTGGGGTTACATGATGTGTACCACTAGTACATGTCATGTACCACCTCTTTACCAGGGATACATTGATTACATGTGGATTTACCATCAAAATTACCAGGTGGAGTCTGTATCTGACACATTGGGACTGAGAACCTCATATGGAGTGGACTTTTACCCATGTGAGCATAATTTTGGGATCATATACCTTTGAAATCATATAAATTATGGTACCTCATCCACTTATATAGGGAAAAGAACCTCTACTTAAAATTTGTTATTTAACCTATATATAGAGCTCAGAAAAAATAAGGATCCTCCACATCATTTTATAATTCACCCATATCAATGTGATAGGGATTATCCTACATTATCTAAGGGAATGAACCTATATTTTGTTTAGTATTATTCATTAGAATTTTTCAATGGTAATTTTATTGGCTAGTTATAATCATCAGACTATACATTGGGATATATTTCCTTCTAGGAGAATATCATGGTTTTATCCTTTTCATTCTTTATTGGTTTTAATTTATAGATGATAATAACGTTTATTATTTACTAATTGGTTATTTTTATGTATCTTGCATGATCTCTACCTAGAAATATATAGTCTAATTTAGATGACATTCTAGAAGAAAATTATCTAAGAGGACCTAGTGTGGGTGGTTCTTGGTAGCACTTAATAGTTGTGGTATGAATAATAGTGGATAGGTCGATGGTTTCATGTTGAGAATATTTCCCCTCCTCTTCTCAAGTTGGAACATCATAATAGTTATTTTTCCTATATGCGCACCTCTTTACATTGGCTATATTACAAAATTTTCATTATTGGTATTCTATAGGTTTTCATGCATTTATTTTCTTGTTATTCATTTTTCTATATTACTACGGTATGTGTCGACATGTATGAGTGTGCATACAGGTGAGTTTTTATAATTAATCCCACATGTTTTGTTTTGTCTACTCGGTGCTAGTAACCGGTACCTTGATGATTAGAGGAAATCTTTAAGTGTCACTACTAGAATGTCACTAGACATGGTGGGGTTACAGTTTGTCGAGATATGTCATGGAAACTAATGAAACACAATGGTCCCTTGGTTATCTACACCTAGGAAATGAATCTCCTTTCTTCTGATATATGGTTTGGAAACAGATCCCCTTAATATGTTCAAAACATATGCATGGTTTTCTATTAGGGACAAAATTAATATAATATGATGGAAGCCCGGATGTTTGGTCAACATGAATCTATATAATAAACATAATTCATATGATATGATGCTGATGTAGTGGCCCTTATATCCCTAGTCATAAAACGTTATTAATTTCCAATTATTATTTTCTTATGTTATTTGTTTCCTATTAACATCCTCATATGTTAAAAAAACATTTCATTACGTTTATTTATTATTTTCACAAATGATTATTTATTCCAACCATGTTGTTTTTTTCCATATAATATAAATGTGGTACTTTTATACATTTATTGGAAACTAACATGACATGGATTTAATTTTAACATATTTATATAAGCTAATTGGAGAAATCCCATTGGGCTTATTTAGTCCACAACCTATATAAAACTTCAGATTCATGTAAATAGCCTTTTCTGAAACCAGTTTTAGGTGTAAAAATAATTATTCCTTCTATAGGTATTAGACCACTATCCTAGTTGTGTAGAAATGTAGGTAGCAGAATAAGATGAGAATTTTCTATCATGTGGAGTTAGTGGTGTCTTCTTATGTCATTATATTTAATTTTATATCTATTTTATTAGTTTTGTAGTCTATTAACCATAATTTAGCATCTACCATATAATTCTTAATTTGATATTATATGGATTTTTATTTTATTTCCTCTTATTTTTTGTAATTCCCATATAAAAATTATTACCATTAGTGATATTATATAAACATGGAAATTTTCATAAAAACGTATATTTCTAAATGTAAGCAGGCGTTGAATTTGATAGATAAATTCCACCACATATATATTAAATTTTTTTAACGAAGTGGTTTGAGTTTTATTATTTAGATTATTTATCAGCATGACATTCAATGTAAAACTATCAAAATATTTACATAAAATCCTTATATAGATTTTTTTAAAAAATTGGGAAGATTTTTTATATATATAGAATACGGTACCATGTTTTATTGAAATTATATATAAAGTATTTAATATAAAATAGTATAGTATAAATACTTTAGGAATTATTTTTTGGTAGTTATATTTGATGTGGGAATGTTTTATAATATTTTTTATTGAATATTATTTTGAATATTTTGAGAAGGTTTTCCAAATGAATTTTTCATTGAAATTGGTTTGAAAATATTGGTTTAAGGGGAGATGGTTTTTAAGAATAGTTATATGTATCGAAATGATGAATTTACTAAATATATTTTTGTTAATAACGTGTATTTTCAAATCTATATTATCTTAAAACAATATGAAAATTATGAGTTTTTTTGAATAAATAAAAATTGATTTCTGAATATGATATTTGTTTTAAAAGTGGGTTTCTTGATTAAAATTTAGGAAATTATATTTTTTATATTTTTTGTATTTATAAATCATTTGAAGTTTAAATGCTTATGTGGGGGAATAAATTCAAGGTCAATGTAGTGTTTGGTTAGGTTTGTTTTTTTAAAATGAATATTGTTGATTTATTAGTAGATAAATGGTTTTGAAAATAATATTAGGTTGAGTAGGTATTTTTAATTGCTGTTTTATTTGGTAATGTATATATTAATTTAGTATAGTGAATTTATTTTAAATATCTTATTTTTTTGTACCTCTATGTTAAGGTCAGTTTATTTGGTAAGTATAACATAATACATCTTTTCTGTAATGAATTATGTTGTTATAGAAATATGTGTTTAATTGGAATAAATATGGATTAATAACTTGTAATTTATGTTTCAAAAACTTATGATATTCCAATACAAGTATAATCGGTGTTTTCTTGATTGTTTTTACCTGATAATTTTCATTTATACATCTTAAGGTCTTGAATCCCCTTCGAAATAATAGTTTTATTTGTTGTTTCTAAATGAAAATTTTGATGAAATGATGTTAAATCATTGAAACCCATTTCTTATAGTTAAATTGTTTTGATAGTTGTTATTTTATGTTTCAAATGTATCATGAATGTTTTGGGTCAAAATTCTAAAAACGTGTTGACACTGAGTATTTTTGGAACATACATGAATGGTGTATGGGAAAGGTGTATGGGTGATACTAATTTCCTTTTGAAATATGGAATATTTTCAATTAGGGAGTGAGTTTTAGGAATAATATGAATCAGATTTCATGTTACTAATTTTTTATCACAAAATTCATGTTGGGGGGGGGGGGGTTATTGTAAGGTATCATGCTGGGTTTAGGGAGAGAGTAAATTACTCATGAAATGTGGAAAACACTAGGAAAACATTTTGGTAAAACTATTTAGACCATATAATCTCGTATAATATATTTATGGACTTGGACATTTCAATTATTCTAATAAAAGTAAAAAATAAGGGAACAAATTAAATCATCCATAAATTTTGATCCATGTGTTTGTTTTAGCCCGATGATCTTTCTAATAACTGATTTTTATGAACTCTATGAGTTTGAAAATGGGTAAAACAATATGAAAACTTTTTTATTTGTCAAAGTTTCTCTATATTGACTCAAAAAATTATATTTTATATTGATGTAAAAAAATTTATACAGTCAATGGAACATTCAATATACGAATAAAGTCCCTTAAAAATTAATTTTGGTAACTATTTATTATGTTGGGATATATTTTTGATATATTAATTAAAAATTATGAAAGAAATATAAATTTTCAAAAAAATTTGTCTTCAAAAATATGTTTTTTTATCAAAATAAATGTTTATTTTAAATAAATGAATCTTTTATTTTTAAAAATTTATAATTAATTAAATTAAATAGCAACCTGAAAATTGTTGATTGATAATTAATTATTGATTATATGTTATTTCATTTTAGTGGGAAGTATTCCCCTTAGTTATAGAGTTTAAACACATAGATCGGTGGAAGATTAATATGTTGGGTAGAACCATGCCTACCTAGGTGATTTCATGTGCAATTTTTTTTTATGAAATATCATTATGGTGTTTTTGAAAAAAATATTTCATAATGGAAAATTAGAGTCACTATATACTGATAACAAGTAACAAACCCGTTCATTTTCATGACATAATCATTTAATTAAAAATTTACAAACACACCCTCAAAATGTGGAGTTAATAAAATCATAATAAAAAACTAATATAGAAATTATATTAAACATAAGAGTTAATAATAATTTATTCTAGTTTATTGTTGGGAATCATACATGTAGGTGGAATATATATAAGAAAGAGACAGACTTATAGATGTAGAATGAACATACAAATAATACTAATATTTTCAGTATATGGAATGATTCTGTGAAAAAGGAAGGTCATTTTGAAAGATTATTCCATGGAAATACTGGTACCATATAGGGGATGATGAAAAAATATGGAACCATGAAGGATAAATTAATTCAGGGTTTCACGATTTTAAATTTATAGAGAATACAACATTTATAGGTTCAGTTCCTTGGGAAACTGAAGGATTATGGAAGGATAGATAAACTATAAGGTATTATCAAGGTTAATATGGATTTAATATAAAGTATAAAGGATAAAATGGAAATGTAAGAATATATCGTAGTATGGTTTCATGAGAGATATAGTGTTCATCATTGGTAGAGAGGGATAAAATGAATAGAGAATGGATTGGAAAGACAAAATGAACCCAATTTGGAGGAGTTGAAAAATTAATTAATGGGAAGGAAAAGTATATATAAATTAAATTTTATTAGTTAAAAAATAAAAATAACAATTTTATTTGAAAAATATATCATTAAAGGAATGTTTTTCTATAGATAAAAAATCAATTTTCACAGATCATTCCAACAAATGATATTCATTTCCTGAAGTAAAAAAGAAAAAAACATTTTAATATTAATCCACTATAAATTGAAAATTGGTAATTCGGATTTTAGTCTTTAAATGATGTTATAATGTTTTAGAAAAACAAAAAAAAATTCATACCTTAAGGATATATTAATCAATGAATGTGACTATATATTATTTTATATCAACATAAAGTTATATTACCATTAAAATTTAACATTGAATAATAATATGAATTGTAGGAAAAGAAATATAGGTTGGAGTTTAGAGCATGTAATTCCTTAGACTATTGTAATAGAACATGAAAAAAAATGATCAATGAATTATACATAAATCGACATACCTATATATTTACAGACTAAATCCCTACAAGAAATAATAATACCATCACTTTCTTTCTAAATATGGATAATACATAATCCCCATGGAATGGGGATAAAATACAACAATGGATAAATGTTCCAAATCTAGAGGAGATGGAGAAATATGTGGGTGAAATAAAATTATATATCAATTAAATATGATAGAAAATTTAGAAACACAACATGGAAAATGAATCAATAATGGAAAATGTTTCTCTAATTTTCAGGTTATTAGAGAGAGATGAATGAATTATGTAAATCAATTATGTAGTAACTTATAGACTACATTATTCAGTAACTCGCGTTATAGTCATCTTTGATATATCTAATTTTCTAAGTTTATTCGGAAACTACATTATACAATAATGAAATATGCTTATCTTAGAATATGGATCTCTATAATAAATGAAATTGAGGTGGCACATAATTCTTGATGCAACATAGGAAATTACAAAAAAATCTTGTTATTCCCCTTGATTCAATGAAACATGCATGATATAAATATAATAGTTAGGATTAAAAACATATAATAAATATTAGAAAAAATAAAAAATATATATCACCAATAATGTAAATGCCAAAATGTGATTACAAATATAGTAGATGAAAAAATACCTAGATTCCATAAGATTTATATTTGGAATTGAAAAGAATGTCTGAAATATTTTTAATAATATGATAATGGGTAACATGAAAATACGATAATCATAAGCTATTTTATAATTGTTTTAACTGAAAATAGTATGATCTCTATAAAAAATGGTTTATACATTGAATCTAGAGGTGTAAGTTATTCAATTCAATAAATATAATGATAATCAAACAAATTAACTAGATTTAAATGCTAATGTGTTCAAGAATATAACAACAAAAAGAAAAGAATGCTTTGAATCTTAAAAGGTGAATAAAATTTGTAGTAGTCACACAAATAAGGATACCTGTAATATTAAAGATTTATGAAGTTGTAAAAATACTATTTTTATAATTAAATATGTAACATGGGATACCAGGTCTATATTAGACATCTATGAAAAAGGAATACATAGATCAAAAAGAGGAAAATGATCATGAGATCAATAGATGGAGGGAAACTATACGGGATATGGTAATATCTTACAACAGGGAAGATAAGGGATAAATAATCACATAAATCATTATAAATATGGAAGAGGATTGATAATCAAAAACTATATAAAGGAAAAAATAAAATCATACCCTATGTTTAACTATTAGACACCAAATAACAATAGTGATTGGGGGTACCTAATGTTTATGGGAAAAGGATTACGAGCCTTTCGGTTATCACATAAGAAGGTAGGAGAGTTATAAGCTTCGATGCAGATCTGGGAGAAGATGAAGAACATAGAAAAGAATAACTGATTAAAAGGAATGGTCTTATCAGGGGAAATGTAGGGATTAGAAATAGAGAAAAAGTATTAGGTTATTAAAAGGTATAATAGAGGTGGAGGAGGACGAGGAAAGGGAGGTAGGGAGGTGGGGAAGTGGGGTAGGGAGAAGTGATTTAATGAGAAGGGTTTCGAGTTGTTTTAGATACCAATGTGAAGGAAAAGGCATAGATGGAGGAGGAATAAAAGGTGTAGACCGAGGTGGAAGAGTGGTGGAGAAGGAAAATGCATATGCGTAGATGGGGGCTGAGGTAGAGGTGTAGGTCGATATGGAGGTGTAGATCGAGGTGAAGGAGGAGTTTTTGGTGGAGAAGTTGAATACGAAGGTGTATATGGAGACCGAGATAGAGGTGTACAAAATGGAGGAAGAGGATTTTAAAGTGTAGATATTGAATGCAGATGATAAGTAGGCATATTAAGAGGAGGAGATGTGGTCACAGGGGGAGCCTAAGACGGAGAGGGAGGCGGTGGAGGAGGTAGTGGTAGTGGACAGATATTAGGCATCACAGAGAAAATAGAATTCATGATTTGGAGGAGAATGGAAAACCCGGTGTGTTTTCTATGTAAGGAAGATAGATCTGGGGGTGACACGTGGTTTGAGAATGCACAAACAATTTAATATATTATATATGTGAGGTTTTGTAAAAAAATATGAATAAATATGAACCTATTTTTTAAAAATATCAACCCCTATGAAAATATAAATTTTCAATATAGAATTCAAAAAGACAAGAAATTAAATATTTAATACCCTTGGGAATGAAGAAGACATTGTATTAGTACTTGAAACAATTTTTTTGGGGGATTCATTAGAAGAAAAAACATATAGGATAATGAAATTTGAAGTCAGGTACCAGAAATAACTATACATGTATTTTGATTCTTAGAAGTTTTAATTGTTTATATAGTACTAAAACATTTGAAATAATGAAATTTATAAAGAAAAGTTATATCAGTGTTGAATAATTTTTTCTAGAAGTACCATAATAACCCGTTAAATAGTTTTATGAGAAAACACATGAGTCATTATAAGATAATCCATACATGTGGCAATACCACTTGTATCGATCTCTCTTTGAATGCCTCAAGACCCCTGGAGCGTACCACCTGTGGTGAGTCTAAAACTAATAAAACCTCGCACACATGGAACTGGGATCGAAAATAAACCTCTTGATGTATCTAGATGCAATGATGATCAATATATTTCCTTTCTAATCAATTTCTATGGCTATCTCACCAAACAAAAAACGGATGTGTAGGGATGAGAATGTGTATGGAAGGCAATGAATAACAAAAAAAGGGAATGTAAGGAGAAGAAATGAAGAGTACCTTTAGATTATCTATAATTTTATCTCTCTCTCCAACAACCTCATAACGTTCAGTTGGATTTCCCAATTCAGAAGAGAGCTGATGTTGTTATATCTTTAGTTGTTGGATCTCATGAATGTACTTCTTTTCTTCCACCAAAGGCAATGTTCTATATTCTATCATGTGTTCCAACATTATTATATACTCACACATCATTAATTATATAATTAATTTCATAACATAAAGACATATTCAAGTGAAATCACACAAAACACTAATCTCATGAAAAAACAAAAGTGACTTCTTTGTTACCAATATCAAAAAAAATTCATTACCTGGTCCATTGATCAGAGGCTGCATAGAATCCATATCATGTAGTTTATATTTTCTCTAACTCATAAAAGAGCCTACATTTCACTAACCTTAATGTTTTAAGATCTCACATAACTATAATATGTAAACTTTATTATACCTTATAACTCACCATTTCAAAATCATATTGTACAACTCACCTCAACATATGTACTATTGGGAAAAAATATCCAGTGTAATGGAAGAATACCATGCGAATTGTAGAAGAAAACATGCTTCATTCTCATATACAACACCAAACTATCAATTGTTTTAAGAAGATTAAAATAAAACAATTCAAAATTGACATTTTTTATTAGTAAAATTATCAAAAAATAGACTCTAACATGTCATCATAGGCCCCGAAAATCACATATTACAGGGTACACAATTTCAATAATGAATTACTACTCATGAATTTCCCTTGTAAAACAAGAAATTACTACTTGAAATGGACCTGAACAATATAAATTATATCAAAATTCTAAAAATGTTATTTATAGTGAATATTAGTTTCAATTAAATAAGTGTCCAAATAATTGGTATGAAAATGAAATTCACTCTCAAAATAAAATATTATTTACCCTTGAAACCAATTAAAATAATTGCAGTATCAATGCCCCCATAACCAAATTCATGAAGACCAATTACATCACCCTAGAGTACAACCATACTATAGTAAATATCTTTTATTGAAATAAGTATATTAAATGATACATTAAAAAAATACAAGAAACAGTAAGCATTCAAAAGGTCAACATAAATAGGTAAATTAATGAAACATTTGACACCCATGGAAGTATAATGCATCAAAATGTGGAAAATATTATTAAATAAACTCAAAAAATATGATCATTAGTCGAACATAAAAACTAATAAAATAAAATAACACAATTATCATGAAATGTTATTGAAATAATCTATAAATTTGATGATGGCTGTACCAAAAATTATGAAGAGTGAATTTCCTCTAGTTAACACGAGATTATACATGATACAAAACATGTCACATAATCATTATCAAAAATAGAGTTTATAAGAACATCATAAAAAACCAAAATTATCTCATCATTTTACCTATATCATGGTGCAGACCACCCAATACATTTCAAATTGCGTATTTCCATATTAGTATCACATAAATAACATTGAAATAAAAATAAAACCAGATTCCAAATTAAGCTTCATTGGGAATGGAAGAATATTTTTTCCAATTATTTAGAAACTAATACTCTATAAGAATGAAAATAAGTTATCAGATACAATGTTTCATCTCATGGAGAAAATTCACCTATAGATGCACACATTAACCTATTCACTATGTTTTATCAGTCGATTAAAGGACCTGTATCAGGAAAGAAGTAAAAAATCATGATAGGTAAAGAATTATGGAGTTTTTAGCATGATTATTGGACCCATGATCTATAATTATCCATTTAAACTCATATAAATATTATCACCATAGATATATGAATACTAAATTAAATAAAAAATAGATTAATAAAAAAACAGTATATGGATACAAATATATGCATTTAATAAAAAAATGGAGTTACTAAGTATTCCCAGTAGGACATTAAATCTAGGACCTATAAGAAATCCATTCAGAAACACTCCAAAAATACATTGTTACGAATTAAATTCATTATTTAATGTATCTATTACTTGAAATATTTACTAGGTTTAAAAGAACATAAATTAAAAAAATATATATATGTAAAATTTTAAATTTTAGCAATTTTGAAATTCCCAATTGTAGTGGTTTACTTTGGGTTAATTTATCTACATCACACTACAATTGTGTAAAAATTTACCTATATTTAAAGAATTTTAATCCCCTTTGTGGTGAGGTCCTTAATAAGACACTGACTGCATAGAGTGGCACAATCATCTTTGAACCATATATTCTTGTTTCATGTAATTTTTTCATATTATTCAACCTCTTAGACCCAACTTATTCACCTCAATGAAGCCTAATATTTCAGACCCATGCTGGAACCCTCCCTTCTTGCATCATAAATAATTAATTCCCTACTCCACCAATATCCTAATAAGGTACCACTAATGAAGTGAAAATTTATATATATTGAGATTTTATATAATCTTTTTCTTTGGCAGAATAATTATAACTACGTACATTGAACCGACATACGATCCTAGTTTTGTGGGTATTCAAGCACATAGAACATCAAAGATACACAAGAAAAAATGATAATTTGAGAAGTAGGAAAGATGAGTCTAGAACAGAGGCATGAAGGATGGGAGTTTTCATCGAGGGATAAGTGGGATTGATCCCACAATTAGAATTTCCACCATGAAATAAGAACGAAACATTTACAAAATCCATTGTTTATGAAGTTACATTATTTCTAGTTTAATTAGATCCTTTTATTAGATCTAACAAAACCCCAATACATTTATTTTATAGGTTTTTGAGTTCCCTAAATATGATTCTTCAGGATACGTTCATCATGTAGATAGAGGTTTTCTTACTATGTGAGAAAATATGTACTCAGATCTCTGAATAGTGAAATTTTATTCATATCTATGTGAAAGGTATTTCCATTTGGGGAATTAGATATATCCAAATTAGAGAAATATATTTATGTAATTTATTTTCACTGTGAATTTCTCCTTTCAAATGAATTGATAGAATGAGGGGAGATAGAGGTGATGTCGATATATAAAAGGAGAGTTCATATGAACAATGATCTAGAAGAAAATTATGGATAGGGGAAGATTGGTATTCAAATAAGAGAACTCATAGAGGTTATAAGAGACTAAGGAAGAGGTGATGAAGTAGGCAGAGAATGATGTAGAGGTGGGGGAAGAGGTAAATTCAAATAATGAGAAGGAGGATGAGATAGAGAAAGAGACCTATGAAAAAGAGATGAAGGTGGAGAAGGATAATGCTTCTAAAGAATTATTTGTATGGAGATTCCAATACCCAAGCACAATTTGGGTGGGTATTGGAAAACATTAGGAGGTTCCACAGTAGGGGAGTTAACGTGGGCGAGATATGTAGTCAGAAATGAAATATCCTTTAGTATAGATTATAGATTTTCATAATAAATATTTACCAATTAATAATAATAAAATATTATTTTATATTATAATTTTTTGTGGGGATCTTCAAGATTGGAATGTAATATGATGGGAAGAATTATCCCATGTGAGTTTTTGAATCATTAATTCTTATTATTATAATTTCATTTTTGATTTTAAATAATTAGATTTGTAAAATTATTAGAGTTTCACAGTCGTGGTTCTTGGCACTGGTGACTGTGAAAGGATCCTGTATATATCCCTTTGATGATGAATTTTTTTTTCATATCCTGAATTATAAAGGAAAGTTTTAATTTTTTAAATTGATTATTATTAAATAATTTTTTTGTACTTAATATATTCATGAAATTATGTAATTAAAATTGGAATTCTTATTTAAATTTTCCTTGTAAAATATAATTTTCTTATATATAATGTTTATTTCTTGTTTAAAAAAAATTTATATAGATATTTAAGGTTTTATTTACATAATAATTTAATATAATTTTATGTTTCATCCATTAAAGAAATTTCATATAGCGTGGAAACCCATATTAAGTGTTTTTATTAGGCTAATAGAGTTTTATTTAATTATAAATATTATAATAATATTATAGTTTATTAAGAAGAAATATAATTAAATAAAGTGAAAATCCATATATTCCCCCTGATTTTGTTCGACGCGTGCATCTGGTGAAATTGGTGTGCTCTCAGCCACTCCTCCATGGATCAACTACTATATTCGTCTTCAAACTTCTCCAAGGTATGGTTTCTCCTATTTTACCCATATTCTTCACCTCCCTATTCTCTTTGTCTACTATTTATCATGGGATTCTCCATATCCAGGTTTCTTTACATTGGGAGTTTCTACATGCCAAGGAGAACCACTCAAAACCCTATTGTGCAACTACCATTTATTACGGGAGAAGTATTTTGTGGTTCATTGGCACCTAAATAGAAGTTTCAGTTCCATCTTTCCTGCTTTATAGTATGTGATACCACTCCCATAGCCTCAGTGGATTATCTTATTATTATTTATTTTAATATATATTTGTATTTTTAATCTTTTGGATTGTAATTACAGTATTGTGTTCCCTAGAAAACTGTTAATGCATCTCAAAAGAGGTAGGTGAAACTATTTCATTTACTTACATATGAAATAAAGAGTTCATGAGAATGTTTTACAATGTTTTAAGTAAAATTAAATTTATATTGGTGGTTTTCATTTCATTTTTTGTCATGTATCATTTATGATATTTCAAATATGTATATGATATATGTTTAAATGGTTATGGAATAATTACTGAAAATTTATTCCAATTATGTTTTGATGAAATTAGAGGCCTAGTTTTCATGTTTTAAAGTGGAAATATTTCAATGGAAAATGTGTTATGAATTAAAATTAATTTTTTATTTGATTTCCATTGTGAATTTTCAGAGAATATGTGAGGAATTTTCGATTAAAAATCTATTTGTGAAGATATCCTTGAATCATTGAAAATTTCATCAGTAAGTTAATCGGGTGACTTGAAGGGATCCTATGGGGAAGTTATATTTTAAACATTGATACTAGTAAAAAATAAAACTACCCTGGATTTATAAAGTTCAGACATGATTCTCCCTTATTTGGATAGAGGGGTGGGTCATATCCCCACCACATATTGATTGGGTTTACATGGTGCTCATCCATGAACATAATTCAGGTAATATGATAAAAACATGAACTTCAAATTAATATGGAGAACCCCAGTAAACATAATTAATGTGATATTATAATGATGTAGAGGCCAATATATCCCAACCCATACTATCTTGGTACTTTATCGTTACATTTTAGATTTTGGAACATGTTTTCAATTAGCATCCTTATTTCTTAAACACATGAAATTCATCAACTATCTGTATTTTCATGACATAGGATTATATATTCCAACCAAGTCATTTTTTTCGAGAATAATTTTGGGACTATAATAAATTTATTTTAAATTATATGACATGGATTATATTATAATGTTTTTATAATAGGTTATTAGTGAAATTGTATATGTTTTTTGTGATCACACACTACATACACCATCTAGTGTTTATATAGAGTAGATAAGCATCTGGGCTTATAGTATATAGTAGTAGAATCATCCAAATATGATAAAAAAATAATAAACAAAATTAATCACACTCTTTACAGTGGATTCTTATGTTTTCAAGGTATCCATGGAATGAGTGGATTCTATCAAACCATTGCCCAGTTGAATTTTTTATAGTGAAATGTCTTCAAAGATTATGTTATAAGAAAGTGATGCTATGTTTTAATTTATTTCGTTATATATAAATTATTTTTATCAATCAGATACCTTTAATAAACATCCATTTCTCCTCAAATTTCTATTTTTTGGAATTTGATTGACCATGAATTAACAATGAATTTTAGAGTTTTGTAAAATGTATTGATGCCTTTTGCCTTAATATTTAGAGACAAATATAGTGAATTTTATATGGATGGATGTATTTTGAAATTGGGAAATTTTTCATTAGAAATTTAGAGGAATGTTTTTTTTAATTATTTATTATTTAGTGGATTTATAAATAATGGTTATTTAAATTATTAAGGATTATATTATTACATGACAATAAAAATTTTATAATCTTTATTTTTATAAATTCTAATTTATAAATGGATAGGGGAATGTCATGATATTTAAAGAAAAAAAATTAATAAATTTTTATAGTATATTTGAGTATTTTTTGAAACCACTTGGTTTGGTTTAAATGAATAGAATATATTTTTATTTTATTTTCATTAATAAATTAAGAATAGTGGGTAAGGGTTTTTATTATATCATTTTTTCATTAATGGTCATATTATTATATTATAATATCTATATGCCTATTTTTATCAATGTATTTCTTGTGATGTGTAATTAATTTGGTATTTTCATTAGTTTATGTTAATATTCCATAAGGTGGAATAGAAACATTATAAATTTCAATGTAAGGGGGATAATCGCATAACCATAGTAAATTGATTATTTGAATGGTAGCCAATTTTTTTAGGCAATAATTCCCTTGTATGGGTTTCTATACTATATTTCTAATAATATTTAATGTTTTAAGATTATATTCATACTTGATGTCAGTTAATGTATCCTTCACTAATTCCTCATCTAATTTATATGTTCCACGATAATTTTTAATTTGGTTTAAAATTATAAAAAATAAATACAAATAAGTGTGTTTTCACACAAAGGATATAACTATGAATGAAAAATACTTTTAAGTTTCATCGTGGAAAATATTTACATGTTTGAGATCCTTCATACTAATTAAAAAATAATTATGGGTTAATTATAGTTTTTCTCTTATTGTTTTACATTTAAATAAATAATCCAATTGTAAGATGGTTTGTTTGTATTCATGTATTTCAACAAGAAAAAAAATATTTTTTGAAAGGGGACATGTATTTATTTATAATCTTGTTCTAGTTTCTATAATAATAAATAAATTTATAAAATGTAAAGGGATGACAAATAAGTATATTCACAAGCTATATTTGTGTTGGTTTTTTTTAAAAAAAGGTATTTATTAAATAGTAAATGTATTATAATTATAGTATATTAAAATTATCAATAAATAAGGGTGTTATAGAATTCATAATAGTAAATTAATTATTGTTTTGAATAATATTTAGTAGATTAATTAAATTGTAATTTTATATTGAATGTTAAAATTACCCTATTTTTTATATCTTTTTTACTGAAAATGTATCATTCGAATGTAAAAAGGCCTTTAATTTTTTAGATTAATTCCCTATAATTCAAATAAAAATGTTTTAAATAAGGTTAATTTGTATTTTTTTTGAATAAATTACTCTTTAATCATTTTTATTGTGTAAAAATTAAAAAAAATTGTAATTATAATCCTCATTTGGATTTGTTAAATTATTTAATTTTTTATATGAATAACATATCTACATTTTTACTTGAAAATAATAATGTAGTATTTAATATAAAATATTATACTTGAAATTATTATTTATTGATGTTTATGATGATTTATTTTAGGTGTAAAGGTTTTATAAACATCTTTATAGGTGAACGGTCTCTTATATTTTGATACAGTTTACCATGTGAAGGTTGTTTTGATATGGTTGTTTTTTAAAATAATAAGGCTATATTTTTATATGGTGTATTTTTTAAAAATAAAATTCTTTTAAAATTTATATTTTCAATCTATATTATTTTTAAATGATATATAAATTTTGAGTTGTTTGAATCTTTTGAATTTATTTTTATAGTTGGTTAAATCATTCAAAATTGGATTTTATGATTAAAATGGGTTGAATTTAAATAATATTCTATCAAATTTATATAATTTAAATCTCATTTGGCGTTAAAATCCCTATATTGGTGAAATAATTTATACATTGAGGGGTTTTTAGTTATGTTATATTTGTTAAAAATACTTATTTTTGGATGGGTTGTTTGGGAAATGGGTTTTAAACAAAAATTAGGTTTAAGTATGTATTCTGAATCAGGTTTTTATTACATTATGTCCTGTTAAATTTAGTAACATTTATGTTTAAGATATTTGGTTTGTTTTGAATATATATTTCATGGTTCATCTATTTTTACGTATAACACGATTTTGTTTTTTTTTGTGGTTTGAGTGAATTTTTTTTGGACCTACTGATTTGAAACATCTAATTTATGTTTGAACCATGTGAAAATATGAATATTGCGATTTTGAATGTTGATTTAAATTTTTAATTGTGTATTTCTTCAATGAACATTGGAATATAGATATTTTTATTATTTTTTAAATGAAATATATGATGGATTAATGAAAAATCATTAAAATATTTTTAATTTTTAAAATTGTTATTTAAGAGATATATTTTCTTCTAGAATGTCTGGGTAAATTATAGGGTTTTTAATTGAAAAAAATTTCTCCAAATGGTATTTTTGTTCATTCCAAAGTGATGTATGGTCTAGGTGAGAAGTTATTATTTATTTTAATGGGTAACCATCCTTGTTTTCAAAGAGTATGCATGGGAATGTAACATACCTATAAATGTTCAAAAAATGAAATGTTTTACATGTAGGTGGTTTCTTGGGTATCATGCATGGTTCTTGAACCATGAAAAATACCCATAAAGTGTGAAAAAAATATGTTTTTAAACCCCATTTGAGGCTAGAAAATCTTCTATAATTTGCATGGTCTTTGGATTCATCAAATATCCTAATAGTAGTTTGAAACTGATGACCAACATGAAATGACCATAATATTTTATTTATGTGTCTCTATGAGTTTTGTTTGTTATAAAATATATTATTAAGACATTATCTATGATTATTGTCTTTAAAAAATTATTTTTCAAGGTTTTTATGTTTAAAGGTATCCCTATAAGGGCTCAAAAACTATGTCTTATGATGGATTTATAAATTTTATAAATTCAATGTATAATTCATGGTATTAATATGGACCTTAAATTTCAATTTTGGTAACAATTTTTATCTTAAGAGAGTGTTTTGATATATTAATTCAAAATTATCAATAAAATAAATACTTTCAATATATTTAGCATTATAAAAATGTTTGGTTCATAAAAATTAAATGTTAATTAGTGGGTGATACCTTTATTTTTATAAGATGATAATTAATTTGATGATACAAATACTAGTTAATGGACCATCGATAATTAATTATTGATCAGGAATAGTTTTATTATGGCATTTATTATTCCCCTAATCTATAGTGTGTCTTCTAATAGTTCCATGAATTTTTATAGTGCGGAGTTTCAAGTGATTCTTTTTGTTTTAAATAGATAAATTTCTTATTAAAGATCCATGTGGTGTCATTGTAATTTTTTTCATAAAGGAAAATTAGTTTTACTATATATGAAATATTTATCAAATAAATATTTAAAACTTTATAAAATTAATTAATAATTTAAATTAATCATATTTATATAGGTATTTCAAGGTAAAATCATTATGGTTGTTTCATTGCAACATTTCTCAGTTTTCAAAATTTATTAATATAATTTCATTTTTTTGATTAAAAAATTGGAATTTCAAAAATTATTGGGGATGCATGTTCCTTGAGACCATGCAAAGAGAATATTCATATGACATGGCTATCCAAAAATTTTAATTTTAATGTCACAAAATTCTGAGAGACTTATTACATACGGTTTTATTATTATCATATTATTTAATCAGGAATTGAATATATTCATATAATTAAGCTGTGAAACTTTTAATTTTTAATTGATGACTTTGTATAAATTATAAGTATTTAAAATGGAATGTGAATTTCCTATTAAAAATGAATCTATATAGATATTAATTTTTGTATTTAAATTTGAATGGAATATAATTTTATGTTTTATGGATTTAGGGATTTAAACGTGGGGTGGAAATTGATCTTTACTGGTTTTAAGTTTCATATAGATTTTTAATTTATTATCATAATTATATTTTGGTTATTATTATTTTATAATTATTTCAATTATATGGAGCAACATGGGTTTATTAAAGTCCGTAGCATTCAAGGGGTGGTGGTGATTTCTAGTGAGATGGTTTGTGATCTTAATAGGACTATAATTGGTGAAAATGTCAGTTTCTTTCCATGTTGATAAGAATAAGTCTTATGAAAAAGTGTAATGGAGTTTTTATGATTTGTGTGATGAGACACTTTGGGTTTCACGAATTGTTTGGTGACCTTTATTTTAGGAGTTATTCATCTCGATGGCTCACTATCTCTCTCAAAGTAAAATGTTTTGAATTCTTTTAATCGGTCCGTGGAGGTAGGAAGGGTGATCCCCTTTCTCCAAGCCTCTTTATCTTGGAACAAGAGTCATTATCAAGGAATCTACATAGTGGAATGGATAACGGAAGGTTGTTTCTTTATCTTTGTAGGAACGACTGGGAAGGTGTTTCTAATTTGATTTTCACTGATGATATTATGATCTTCACTAATGAAAGGAGATGATCATTGAAGGGGCACGTGGAGATTTCTTCTGTGTATGGGTGCTTGAGTGGGCAATGTATTAATTCCCGGAAGAACCTTGTTTTTATCCCAAATAAGTGTTCAGGTAATCAATGTAGGGATATTCAAGACATCTTGGGTTTCCCAAAGAAACAAAATCCTATGATTTATCTTGGTGTCGCACTTTTGTGTGGTCACATTAAAAAGTGTTTATTGATGATTTTATTAATCATGTGTTGGGACAGATTTTTACCTCGTAGAAAAAGTTTTTTTCATTTGGATGGAGGGTGACCTTGATAAATATTGTGATTTCTTCCATCCCTATTCATGTCTTCTCAGTCCTTAAACCTCTGAAAGAGACTATATCAGTGATGGAGAGAGTTCTTAATGCATTTCTTTGGGATTACAACCACACATGTCTATTTCGTTGGACTGCTTGGTCCCGTTTGGCTAAACCAGTTTAGGAGGGTGGAGTTTGGTTACATGATATTAATTTTACCATGTACGGCATGCAAGTGAGGCTTTTGTGGGACATTATTGCTGGGAATTATCTTTGGGCCTCTTTCTTCAGGGCCCGCTATGGGGAGTATTTGGTGGTCGTTGGTTCTCACAGGCCACTGTTGACTGGACATGCAAGGTGTATACTCTTATGTAGGAAATAAATTTAGATATCGACTTAGTAAATAATTGGGAAAGGGGGCATAAGTTTCTGGAAAGTCAAATGGTTTTTTGAGTGTCTATTCTTCTCAGTTTTTCTTACTCCAGATATTACATTTATAAAAGAAAGTTATAATCATATTCTTCTTCAAGAAGTTCTTATCCTGGAGAAGAAAAAACATTGTGAGGATATTATCAAGAAATCATAGGTGGATAGATGTTGCTTTATAGGGTTGAGTTCTGGTAAGTTCACTACCTGGGATTACAGTAAGTTGTAACAGGTGGAGGCAATGCTGGATGAGTGGGATTCAAAGAGTTTGTGCAAGGAAATCCCATGAAAAATGAAACTTCTGGTTTGGCACATTAAAAACAGAGCTTTACCGATAGAGGATAACATTCATATGAAGGGTGTTCATTTGGATTCACAATTCTTTTGATGTATGAATACTCGGGGCGAGTCTACGTTGCATTATTTTTTCTAGAGTGAGTGGTCGGTGTTTCTTTGGTTTCATTTCACTCCCTCCCATTCTTCTTTCATGATAAAATCTCCTTCCAAGATTTTCTAGTGGCATAGTTTCATGCATTATAGGTAAGGGCCATGGAATGAATGGCGAGGTGTGTTATTCTATCCTCCATTTTCTGGGAGATTTAGGAGGTGCGTAACCTTTCTCAACTAGGTTACCATATATCTCTTTATTTTCTCTAGATCTGATTAAAGGAACTCATCTTCGAGTTGGGAACTTTGGTGAAATGGGTCCAATAGCTTTAAGGTCATATTGGTTCATTTGTACCACTCATTCTTGGTAGTCCGGTAGGCCGATGGATTAGATGGTTTCCTCCACTCAAAGGTTTTAAAATTAATGTTGATGGTTATCTGATGAATGGGATCATAAGAGGTGGCATGATTCTGTGTGATGCATATGGATTTCTGTTAGTATCCTTTAGTGTGTTCATCAGGCCTGTATGTTATTTGGGTGTGGAGGCTTGAGCGCTTCTCACAGGAATCACAGTATTTCAGAGGGTTGGTTTTCTTGTGGAAGATGTGGAATCAGGTTCTAATGTTTTGTTTAGATCGGTGCATGGTGTTTATAAACCATCCTGGGACCAAGTGTATGTGATCCGTAGATGTACTATCGGAACTAATTTTGGGTGGATTATTAATAATTTTTTGAGGGAGGAAATATTTATGGCTGATACGCTTTCACCGGTTGGAAGAGAGGATGATGAGATTTTCCATTATAATAAAATAGGATCCCTTCCCTTAGAGTATATGTATTTTTTCCATGGGGATACCCTCGGTTTGCACCATCTTCTCCTTCCATGAGGGATCTTGGCAGGGTGGTTTTTGTGGCCACCTTTTTGTCCCATAATAAAAAAGAAATTTTCAGTTATTCATTAGGGGAAAGGGTGAGATCTCTCACTCTCCTTTATACATTTCCCTCTACATTCATATATTTTCTTTTCCTATATATGGTTTCTCCTCCATTCATATTATTCTTCCCATTCATCATCACTTTATCCCATCTTTATAAATGGATTCTCTATGACACAGGTTCTTGGATTTTGATGTTTCTCCACATCAATGAAAAAAGTGAACTTATGGGGGCTTCAACCTAATATCATGCAAAAACTATTTTTTGGTTCTTATAGACCTAGTATTAAGTTACTGTTCAATGCTAATACTTAATGGTAGGTATATTAAATTCTAGATCCCATATAGATTGATTGATTCATCATGTTTTGGCATTATCAGAAAATTTTAATGAATTCTTATTTGTCCAAATACTAATTTTTTTGAATTATCATTTATGTTATTTATTTTCTCAAAAGAGGTAGGTGTCCCTATATCAATTTAACTACATTTTGAACCACTATATCTTGATATATTCTTAATATGTTTTAAGTAATATTTAAAATTTACAATGTTTGTTTTGATAATCTATATTTTTTTTAAACTTTTCATTTTTATTATTTCAAATGGAAAGAAGATATATGTAGAAATAGTTATGAAATATTGTTTAATGTTTATTCATTCAATAAGTTCAATGAAATTCCCGCTATTTTTAATGGATTAAATTGGAATGATTTCCATTTAAAATTTGATATGGATATGATGATATTTGTAATGTTCTTTTCAATGGTAATTTCCATTATCTATATGATGGATGGTCTATTATTTATTTTTTTTTTTGGAAAAGGATAAATAATCTTTAAGAACATCATGGGTAACATCACCAGGTGCTTTTGAGGGACCCTATAGAGGATATTATTATATAATTAAAATTTTAATAATGATACACAATGATTCATTGGATATATACATTGTGACATGTTTATCCCTTATTTGGTTTTCCTTATGAGACACAGAATCCCCCTAACTTCCTAATTGAGTTAAATAGTTATCTCTTACTAATACAATACAAATAATACAATGAAAAATTTAACACCAAGTTGTCATGGATCTCAAATAGGAATAATAAATCATTTGATATTATGTAGATTTAGAGGACTAAGAATCTCAAACCATATTCCAAGCATACCTTCCCATGATAATCTAGTTTATTGTTTCTTTTTTCAATTAATGTTTACATTTCTATAAAATAACCATTTTGTTTCCATTATTTAATCCTGTCACATGAACTTATATATCTGATCCAAGTTGTTTTTTACATGGTGAATAAATTTGGTACTTTTATACATTCATTACAAAATAAAAAAAACTTGTATCATAGTATAATGGTTTCAGATGTAGATATTGGTAAAATATTATTGGTTTGATTATACTCACACCCTGCATTAACCCTTGGGTGTGTGTAGAATGTCTTATGTGGAACTATCTTCTAGGTGTGATAATAGTTCCTTCGTAGATGGATATTGGACCATTATTTATATTGAGGGGAAATGTATTTGGTTGCATGAAATGAATTTAATGTGTTACGAGGAGTTTCAGATACCTTTCAATGTCATGTATTTAGTTTTGTATCATTTTCATTTGTTTTGTTATCCATGTGAATAGATTTTGGCATCTAATTGCATATTTTTTATTTGTGAATATATTGTGTGATATTTTAGTTTCATTTATTCAATATATTATTCATGGTAAAATCATTCCCATTAGTTATTTTTGATGATCAATACTCTTTTTTTCATCCCATTATAATAGTGAACTCTTTCTGGGCCATGTTACATGCTAACTCAGACACTAGGAAGGGGTGGCCTATGTTATCTTGTGAAAAATGGTATTGGAATATGGTTTGAAAGTTCGGTAAATGGTAGATGGTGGTAAGATAATGAAAAATTGATAAATAAACAATAAACAGGCATGGATACATCCTTCATATGGAAATATTACATTTCTAAGGGAATTAAGGTATTACTAGAGTCTACCAACCCATTATTGATGAGCCCTTGTTACGATGCTTGATGATAATGTGATCACTGTCAGATGAGATCCTCCAGATCATGCGACTTTTCAACTCGTATACACATGACAATCCATCCAAAAATATTTGGAAAATAGTGAATAAAATATCCATAATTTAGGAGCCACTTGTAGTCATAAACCTCACATGACACACTCGGTTGGTATTCAAGACACTAGAAGCCCCCGGTGACATCTACACATCATGTGAAAGCCCCACTAACATGTCACCCACATCACATGAAGGGCCTCATAAATTCCTTGATGGTCTGTCACTCCCACTTTGACTCCAAAAATAGAAAGAATATTTTTCTATAAAATTATCATGAATCACCATAAGACCCTTTGTTGGTCAGGTGACACATCACGGATGGGGATAATTATTATCTTCAACAACACTCATATAATCTCATGAGATAGCAACTCTTGTAAAATAAACAAGGAGAAAAAATGGGAATGTAAGGACATTCTTATGAAGGAAAATATTTGGATATTATGTGAATGAGTTCATATGCCCCAGGAACTCATCCATGATCATGAGAGGTTCCCCCAACAAGCTATCTCGATCTCAAAAATTCTTCCTGATAGGACACCTTTGTCTCTTAGAACATCCTAGACATGGCATCACAGATCACATGAAATCCATTAAATAGGCATCCTGATCTCATGAAGGTCCTCAAAAATATCATCCATACATTATAAAAACCCCCTGGCATTTTCACAATATTAAGAAATCCCCCCAAGAATTTCCACCTTTATCTAACAGAAAATCCCAGGTATGGTATCACATATCATGTGAAAGCCTTTCAAAAGGTTCCATGATCTCACGAAGGCCTTACGGAATTCCGACCTAACATTATAAAAATCCCTTACAAATTCCACATGATTAATAAATACCCCTTTTATTTTCCACAATCCAATAAATATGGTTCTAATAGTATGGTCTTGCAGTAATGGAAAATCATGTGACACCCTTAGAATGACCTAATATGGGACCTTAAAAAATTAGTGACACAAAATCCCTCCACTATCTTGAGCCTAGAATTGTGAAATACGTTCTGTGAAAATCGGTATATAATTGGGGTGGTGAGCCTAATAAATCCCACACGCCATCATGAAAAAATTGTTCGTTGGATCCTTCCACTAGTTCTCCTAATAATAAACACAGACTTCTTAGAGTGGCCAATATCATGTTTTCATGGTCTTTCTCAAAGTAAAAATATGTGGAATGACATAGAGGATCCTTAAACATGAATAGGCCATTCTCATGATCACTTAAGATCACATGAAGGATTTCTTGAGGGTTAAGCGAAGGGCATCCTGCATATATTATGAATCACTAAAAACCTAAACAAGATGAAAATTAATAAATAAAATCCCTATATGACATAAAAACTGAAATAAAGAATAAGAAAATGAGACTCATTCAGGAATAGATTTTTTTTATTCTCAGGCACTTATCATGACTCACCTAGGTCCTGAAATAGATTCTAGACATGTATCTTAAATCATGCGAGGTTACCTTGGTATTATACTTTTTTGGATCATGAATAGTCCCCTGGACAAGTCCGACAAAGTCACATGGATCCCCCTGGGAATGCTACCCATGTCTTGGAAAACCCCACAAACTCACCATCCAGACCTTGTGATGTCCCCTAGACATGTCACTCAAATCATACATTGACACAAATACATGTTATATGATCTCATGATATTATAAGGGATTATTGGCTAGCTTTCATGATGTCCTTCCAAAAGTTAATTCACATCAAGTGATTCCCTTCAAGCATGTCAACTGGCCTTTGTGATGTCTTCTAAGAAAAAACCACACATATATCAGGGAAACCCCCAAGAATTTCATCCCGATTTCATGATGACACAATAAAATGTTAGCTGAGATCATGTGATTCCCTCCAACTATGTCAACTGAGTTCTTGCAATGGCCTCTACAAAAGTCAGTTGAGATCACACGTGACCTCCACGATAAGCTACTCTGATCTCACAACATCCTCTATGAATTTCAATCATTTTTCTTGATAAAACAAATATATGTTATTAAATATTGCGTGATGACCTCCAAGAATGTTCGTTGAGATATTACAATGTCCTCTAGAAAATTCAGCGAACATTACATGATGTCCTATAGGATAAATGACTCATATCTTAGGACATCCTCCATGTATGTCGGCCATATTTTTCTATGACACCAAGACATGTATTCAAATATCGTGTGATGCACCCCAATAATTTTATAAGAGATATTAAAATATCCTATGGATAAGTCAGCTGAGATCATGCGATGGACTCCAGGACTAGACTTCTAGGTCTTCAAATGTTCCTTGAACATCTCGAACTTTATCATGTTATGAACTTTAAATATTTCCTCTAGATCATGTGATGTCCCCCCTAGAAAAGTGAACTAGAACATGAAATTGTCTTTAGAAATGTCAAAAATCCAATCAAACATGTCCATAAATACTCTATAATATTAGGAGGAAAATAAAGGCATGTTTTGAAGATAATAAATTAGTTAAGGTAGACATCCATTCCAAGTAAGATAGGTAACCTAGAACATGATAACCTTGTATAGCCACATACAAGGGAAACCTCATTGTGTAAGTATCGATCGATTGAACTATGAGAACTTTGATTCATTCCATAACCATGATACATAAGATTGCATACTAAGGCCCGATCCCATATTAATCATTCAAAGGGGTGTCCCCACACATAATTCCCTAATCCAAATGCAATAATAGTAATTATTTTTTATCAATTGTTTCTCACATCGATCATAACTCATGTTGGCTTAGGGATTTGTGATGATCGTATGATTCACAAAGGGAAACCTTAGTATGAAAGCCTTGATCAATGACATAATATGATATGTCCTACATACCATAGAAACCACAGTGTGTTATTCTGAATCAGTTACATAATATGATATGTCCCATATGAAAGGGAAACTATAGTGTGTATGACCCGATTGATTGATCAATGAGATATTTGATTCCAACTATTCCAAGGATAAGTAGGACACCTCTTCAAGGTCTGAGAGCTCAAATATTTGGTGCCAAAGTGCCCCCCAAATATTTCATTTATGCTTGAAATTAACTAAATGAGTTTAAATAACAATGTGGGTTTTGATTCCAATTATAAAATATGACATGGAGGATGCCTCATAATGGCTCAATCCCATCCTCAGAATATCGACCACCTCCCCGGTTGATAAAAACTTAAGAGTGCATATGTATATGGATTCCATATATAATAAGATACCCACCAATGAGAAATGGATGATGTTCCTTGGATACATATATATTTATTCATTAATAAGATTCCCAATTTCTCTTATAAAACGGATTAACATATGATTATTATAAGGTAACCGTTACTGTAACAGGATTATAAAGAGAATTTTAAACATATCTGAAATCAACAAGAGAGTCTAGGCGTAGGAAAAACTTCCCCCCAAAAGGGTGTGATGAGACTGACCTTCCATCTTCTAGATCAAACTGATCTCCTAAGATTTTTTTGATATGAAACCCCAAATGACCATCGTTTATGGATGTGGGAGCTGTTGGGAGTTTTTATTAAGGATGGAAAAATGGTAGGACAACTTGAATGATTTTTCAAATACATTGAACCCCCCACCACACAATAGAATTATTCAACCAGGCCAGCCACTTATCTCTGATTAGAAAACGTGGTTAAACAGATAAAAAATCATTTAACTACAACATCTAATTTGGAAGATAAAAATGATAGACTTCTTAGTTGTCGTCGAACCATTTAGTTTATGTTTCATGGTTGGTTCTTTTCTTCAATCCATGTGAAACAAAAAATGGTGAACCCAAAATCAATCTATAAATTGAAAAAATGATTTGTTAACCATAAAATGTGTCTTAAAGATGACCCTCTCTAGTTGGTGTTCTCAAGATGTAAGTCCATCCTCACTTTGACAAGTCTACGTGGGTAGAAAGATCAGATCATGAATAAAAGGAAAATTTTGTTTCCCATGAATATCTGATTGAACGCACATTAGGTCTATTAATGTACACTGATCATTGAACATTTTACATTTTTTATGTAAGAAAACAGATAATTATCTCATCAATAAAACCCTAATACGAGATAATTTTTTCATCTAATGACCATTTCAGAAAATCAATTGAAACTACAACCCCTGTGGGTCTGACAATGAAGTCACCTATATGAAATATTCAGTGTTTGGTGGAAAAAATATGTTCTAGGAATACCATTGACGTGGTATGATATCAACCCATGAGGCTATTCGTGACGGTCTCCAATTTTTTAAAACAGTGGGTCCATACTATTTGAAGAAAGTTGTCGTAAATCTACTGTTACTCATTGTCACAATAAAATGCTTCATAAACTTATCCCCAGAGCTCGAAAACCACAATATTTATTATATGATAATGGTGAAAAAAGGAGTCAACTATGTATCCTTTCTAGTTCAAGGACCTCTTATGAGGTCTCTTGTCAATCATCATTACCAACTCCATCCCACTGGTACCCTTTAGTCACCTACTGAGGGTACCACCTGATACACTTCCACCTCTGACACCCATGCATGGAAAATAAGAAAGAAACATTAGGCATGGAATGATCTGGAAAATCATGAATGGGATCATATCCCCACTCACTCCAATGATATCAGGTGATATATTATTATAGTATCCAGTGAGAAAGAACATATACCTACTCACTCAGAATAAGTATTGGTCATATTATTGCACCAGTCATGGGGTGGTGCATATCTCTACCCTCATGCATGATTACCATTAGAATATTTTGTTGGAACAAGAAGGATATAAGTGGACTCATATTCCCAATTCAATTGAAGATATCTGGTAGTATACAGTGGTGACATTAAATGTGAAATCTTGTATTCATGATCACACTTTTATGAAGTGTGATTATATTTTATAAATAACTGATGAACACCATTGTCATATTCTGGCATTGGTACATATATATGAAAAAATGCACATTCTTATCCCTATTTCGAGAGCAGAACAACACTCTAATCATTATAAAATAGTTGTTTCTATGGATAATGTTCACATTCTTACTACCAACTAGGTGGATGATAGGTAGATTCACTTAAAGGATGGGACACTATGCCAGGATCAATTTCTGAATCTAATAGGGGATCACCATGTTTCAGCAGAAAATGCATCTTTACTTGGGAAGATGACTATCTAAAAAGACAGGCGACATACTCCAAATTCCCAGGATTGGGATCATATCCTCATTTTGGTCGAGGCTCACCAAGTGAGAGTGGTACAAGCCCTCAGAAATGCTTATATTTTTGTTGAAGATGACCGAAAACATACTCCAAATCCTTAAGATTAGGATCATATCCACATTCAAGGTGGATATCACCAAGCGAGAGTGACACCTGCCTTAGGGAATACTCATATTCCTATCAGTGAATCTACTTAGTATATTATAGTAGATAATATATGTCAGGCTATATCCTTATATCTTATAATGAACTACTACACCAGCATCATAATAAGGCTATACCAGAGGAGGTTCATATACCTTCACCCATTTCGAAGGTTTTTTTGACATATTTTGATAGGGAAGGAAAATTTAGGTTGGGCTCATAGTCTATATCCAACTAGGGATTACAAAGTGAGAGGGACACATGCTTTGGGATAATCTCATATCCCTATCAAGAAAGATTAGAAAAATATTACAAAGGATCAAGATTAGGATAATATCCCTATTATGACTGAGGATAACCATGTGATGGTAGAACATGCCTCGGGGTAGGCTCATAATCTTGCCAATAATTTAGAATCTCATTGGAATACTCCAACAACTTTTGAGTCGTGAGGTCATATTCCCACTACACCAAAGGGTTATAAGAATTGTCTAGAAACTATCACACAACAGACTCATATACCATAAAAATTTGATAAGGTAGTTCAGCATATTCCGAACATGATGAAAAATGAGTATTCTATCCGTAATCAAATTAATTACAGTGTCATTTAGGTTTTTCGATACACACTCTCAACATCCAAAGGGACCATCAACTCTTCAGCCGATGTAAAAGTCGATCATTAATTTGATAGTCATCATTGTGGAAGTGAGAAGATGGATTGTTGGGAATCTACACTTGACATATTCCATGGTAAAACATCCAATGGTGATATCTCCATGAACAAATAAATTCTCTCCTTTCCCAGACACCTCCATATAGAGAGCTGTTCAAAAATTATTTTCACTTTTTAAAAATATGTGATCGAAATAGAGAAGTCGATCATATATAGTTCCCCCATAATCATCTAGAAACACACAACACTATTCAGTTGGTTTCCCTAAGATAAACCTTATAAGGTATGATCAGATGGAGGTGTGTAAGTTTGATGTAGAGGAAGACAACATTTATATAAAGAGATAGTTAGTAAGAAAAAACCTCCCCACCTTGTTTTAGCCCCTTTATACTACTGACTAAGAGATCCCAGATGAGATAGAGAAGGATTTCATGCCTTATATACACCAAAATGAAAGGTCTAATCATTTTGAACTGAAGTACATACACCTACAATGTCCTGGAATGGATGGCCACCTTCAAAACATCAAGATACTATTTTTTCAGCTCGACTTGGATATTATCTCAATGGTTTAGTATCCAAAACATTCAAATAATTGTACAATTATTCACCATTCTCCCAACCAATGCATCACAACTATTCGACAATAAATAGTCAAAGCTAAGTCCTCTATCTGTTTTCGAGGATGGGGGGAGTATAGAGCATTACACTTCACCACACACCTAGAAAAACATGACACCTCGTATAGGACATCCTTCAATGTCATAGCCTCTAGAGAAATTAGGGGACCATGTAACACTCTGGTGAGTTAGTCACATCAACAAAATTACCCCACATCATCGGTACTATGAATTCATGAATGGAGGAAGATGAAATAACAAGGATATTTGAAATAGGACCCTCGAAGCCATGAGAATATATTTCAGAAATGGAATTTGAAGTTACAATCCACCTAGAAACCTCCCATAGAAACTGACTCCCATTATGGGCTGCCATTACACCAAGATCCTACAGGAGCATAGATGTGCCACATAAAACAAGTCATTGTAGCAGATACGATAACAACTATCTTAGAGGAAACTTGGTCTCACAGACCAGGTGAATATCTACCACCACATCTACCTCTCAGATCATATATTCCTAAGAAGATTCAAGACATATTGATAGAAGCTACAGACAAAACACATCCCACTGGGATGAGGTAATTTTTATCTCAATCATCATAATCAATTTCATCATCCCCTGAGAGGGTCATTTGGACATCAAGGACAATTAAATATCAACCCCAACCTACTATCTTGATAAAATTTATAACATAATGCACATCCCATGAATAATCAAATCCTTGACCAGAAGAATAAGTTCCTAAACAATAGGATCAATTAATGAAACTTTTTCCAAGGATAGTCCCCATCATGTAGTGTTGGTGAAATTTACATCCTCATAATCATCATCACTAAAGATCAAATAAGTATTCTCCATGTTCTGTGGTAAATATTGACGATCAAGATTCCATTTGTTCTACTGCCTCAGAACCAACCTCTTCTATTTAGGACCAAATCAGTGTAGATTAATCATATTGCATTAATATTAATGGGACTGTCAACATGGAAGATAATGTGGATTTAGACATGGATGCAGAGGGACATAATGTAGAAAATATACCACGAGTAGAAAGTGATATGGATGCACAAACTAAGTCTTCTTGCACACAGAACCAGAGAAAGATCCAAAATATTGAACCTATAAATATCAAGTTACCACATTTACAATGGAACACTACAAAAGATAAAGAGAAATGTTTGGCTACATACCAAACACTTCTCCAATGATCCAAAAAATGATTCAATGGAGGAGTACTAGTAATGATAAAACAATGAGATTATAAATCTTCAGAAACATAAGGAGGGGCCACTCAGGAGTAATATTGTAACAAATGGGCCCCACTGACATCACATACACCCCGCCATTAACCTGGCAGTCGGGTCATGTCCAATCAGGTACCACCAGTGGCCATAAAGACACGTGGTCCCCACCCTAGGGCCCACCCACATGCACGAAGAGCCATCTAACTAATGAAAGTCCCCATAGGCCAACACATGTCCTCTCTAGTGTGCTTTGTCCTCAATAACACACACCCTAGGAAACTTCCGATAATGTCACCCATCCTAATAAATACTCCAAGACAAGAACGCTTAACTATAGAGTTCTAATCAAATAGCCTCTTGAAAAGGAAGGTGAAGCTTGTTGACATGAGTCATGTAATTTAGTTATATAACATCTTATATTTTTGGGGTGTTACATTCACCCCTTTTGAACACAATCTTCTTGTTGTGGGCCCTATATCTCAACCTAGGATGTGCATTACACTTAAGGTTGTGTACCGCATCTGATACCAAATGTAACAGGTATAGTTTTAATCAGATAGTCTCCCGAAAAGGAAGGTGCACCTTGTTGATATGAGTCATATCATTTATTCATTTTTCTCTTTATCAAGTTGGGTTGTTACATTCACACCCCATTAGAGGACAACATCCCTTTTGTTGGCCCTACATCTCAACCCAGGTAGTGCACCATATTTAAGGCTGGGTACCACCTATAATACCAAATGTAACAACTGTGACCCACTGACAGGTGAGAAACCCCTCCATTAACATGGGCATTTGGTCTGGTCCAAGAAGGTACCACTGGTTGCCACAAATACACATGGTCCCCACCCTGGGGCCAACCCACATGCCCGAACGGGTCATCTAACTAATGAAATTCCCCATAGGCAAACACATGTCCTTTCTAGTGTGCTTTGTCCTCACTCACACACACCTTGTGAATATTCCCAGAATGTCACCCATCATAATTACTAATCCAAATCAATCATTCTTAACTGTATAGTTCTAATCAGATAGGATCCTAAAAAAACGTTCACCATATTGACAAGAATCATATCATTTATTCATTTAACCCTTTTATCATTCTAGGGTGCTACAAATATTCCTGATGGGTATCATCATCGGGATAAGACAAATATTTTACCTCTGAAATCCAATCCACCTACAAGAGTAGAATTAGATCATTAGAACAACACTGCATCCAAGAATACATTCTACATAAATGAGGAACTCAAAAATTATCACGACTTATCTCCCTTATTGTGATAGACTCTCCCTTACTAGGGTGATCATTATATCTTTTCACTAATATATTATTAATGGGAGACTAATACACGGAAACCTCATTATTCCTTACCCTCTCCCTATAGAAATGGGAAAAATCAAAAAGTAGTACCTCCATAATTGATCAACGCCATCAATTCTAGGACTACTCTAATGGAATCCAAGGAAGGGTCATGTGCAACCATGACACTTAAGAGAAATCCATATACTGAATGGGTGGATAACACTTTACCTCCACAAAATTTTGGAAATCCTACCTTCTGCATTTGTTATGGTGTAGGTGAACCCAAAGAACACCTCACACACATCATATCCCAATGTGGTCTGATGATGGGTCCTTGAGATCAACAAGTGGAAACCAAGATTAATTGTTCTCTATAGACTCGGGTAGGTCCAGCCTTTGTTTTTTATAATAGACTTCATGTAGGATGAGAATACCTTCATCGTCAATTCCTTTACCAGTTAATCTCCATGCTAAGGAAGAAAATAATTATCAACCTAAAGAACTGCATGAAACTTGAAAATTAGAGGGTTTATGACTACATGGCTAGATGGAAAGTTTTATCCAATTCACTCTACATCCCTATCTCATATGATAACATACTATAAATATATGTGGAAAATATATGAGATGAGATATAGAAAACTATTATACCAACTAAGTATCCAGGTGGGTTTTGTGAGTTCGTAGAAATGAGAAAAAATATATAATATTCCATTTAGTGAACTCGAGCTAATTATCGAATCATTCCACCAATATAGGGTGAAAGGATAAACAAATTAAAAACCACCTCCATCACTCTAAAATCAGCAGTAGTGCCCATTTAAGCACCTAGTTAGGAACCAAACCACCCAAGTCCTCCTTTTGAGTTTCAAAAAACACAAAATCACTCTCAAAAAGTAGTTGGAAGAGATTTGGGTCACATAAAATTTTTGTAATGGATGAATAAAGCACACTCCTTCCGAAATGACCAAGTAACCGACTATTTCTTGGGATCCATAAAAAGTATCATCATCAAGCTACTATAGTCAATGAAGCCCAATGAGGTCAACCTTACTGATCATCCTAACACTTGTCCTTTTTATAGGATACTGGGTGATAACATTCACGATATATTCTCTTCAAAGACTTCATCCAATGAATTCTTGATTCTAGATAGGTGAAATTGAATAAATCCTTAGAATAGTCGACCTGCATTACCATCACCAAGTAAGAAGATGATGAAGTTAATTAGAATAATGTTCTGTCTAGACATGGGCATAAGTTCAACAACTAGATGAATCAAAAAAAAGTAGACTGGGTTTATTCCTTCATGAGAGAATAGATCCATAAGCCCGAGATATCTTATTTAACCATATTTATTACATTAAATTCTCCTCCTAAGGGTGAACATTATCATTGAACATAAGAAGAAACATAATAGGAAGAGTCATATTTAACTCAAAGGAAAGATCTGACTCTTGCAGGTTTTTCCCTGTAAAATTTGAATCATGGGAACTTCTCCACCAAATTGAACCCTCATCAGATGAAGATCAAATATTTGGATCTGTAAATGTGATACAAATGACATATCCCTTCTTCGATGATGAATATGCCTCTGAGTATGAGTTCCATACACCTAACTAGGGATCATAAGAATTCATGTGCATGAACCAAGAATAGAAGCCCCAAAACAGGCTTGTTCGAAAACAATATTTTGGTCAGATCGCCTTAGCGGATATAGTTATAGGCGAGGATCTTGGGATATCACTCCAAGAATCAAAAAATATACACTGATGTGTTCTAGGACTCTTTATCAATCATCTGTTCCTATTTGTCTTTCTTGACCACTTAGTAGGTGTACAATTGTCTGATTAGCCCAGTCAATGGGGATGGATAACGCAACCCATACCACTGGAAGAATATTCTTCCTTGATCTATAAATAATCTCTAAGACCATATAACCTAAATTACTTAGTTACCGATCCAAATATTAATGAAAAATCCCACCTTTTGAAGAGTCGACCTCTGGTACAAAAATATGACATTCTGAAATATCTTGGGTTATCCTATCTAAGAATAGAATCCTAGATGTGATCCATCATTCAAAAGAACTTAGGGAGGTGCTTGATGAAGTCCTCCATATCTCATAGAAGTTCAATATAGATTTCACTATAGTCAAGGTCTATCAAATGGAAACTGGGCCCAAAAATCTCATGTCATAATCGCAGTCATAGATTAGGATCAAGAAGAGGTCATCTAGGGACACATCTAACAACTATATGTTTCTAGTAGACTCAATAATGTAGATATCCAAAGGGACCTGATTGGAAATGGGTTTGGTATCAACATCATTCTGATTCAAACCCTCTGATATTTGGGGTATGGTGAAGGGGATTTTTCACCCACAAATCTAACCATTCAAGGGAATGACAAGAATAAAAAAAGGCATATTGAGAAGATAAAGTTAAAAAATTAGTTTTGGGGTCTCACATATGACATTTAGTTAATGGTTATCTTGCAGAGACACCACATAAAATGTCCTTCATGGAAGGCCCTAGCTCCACATCAATGTGGAAGTACCTTCAAAATTCCATCATTGTCAGAAATACCACATCGATGGAAACATCAGAACACTGCATGGTGGTAGTTCCACCTTCGAGAAGTGAGAATCCACAGATGATGAAGTATGATTCTAAACAATATATGGAAAGAAACTAATGGTGGATGATGATATAGATGTTTCACCCCCAACGACTTCAAATTCTACCCACAAATCCCTATAGTATTCTCAAAAATAACTTTGTTCTCACCATAAATCATGATAAATAAATATTCCTAATTCCAATATTCCATGCCCCTTCCTCCCCCAGTGATAGTCTAAAACACAACCAGCTTAAGAATCTCTCTATAATGACTTTTATAGTATGGTATGATAATGTATTTCCTCATAGCCTCTCTCTCCTCGATAGTGGTAGTGATGCCCCCAGATCTCCGACTTCATCTGAAAATTCTTCCATAGAATTGGGGGGGAAGATGAAGAGGATGACCTCAATAACTCCCCTCATGGATTCAAGGAAATCATCCCCACAACCATTGAAGAGATTATACAAGTAAATCTTGGAATCTAAGAAGACTCGTGGCCTACATTGACTAGTTTTTCCATGACAATCGAGGATCATGTTCTGTACATTGAATTTATAAAGAAACATTAATATGTGTTTTCTTGTAATTATAAAAAAATGCATTGGCTGAAACCATATATGAATACACACCATCTCAGCTTACCGATTTACCATCAAGGATTCAAGTAGGTATCCAAGAGGATGCCACCATCTCATGCTACCAATGTAGAGGTGGAAGTTGAAAAAGTGATCAAAGAAAACATTATCCGAGAGGTACAATACCCAAATGGATCACCAATAACCTCCATATCAATAAAAATAATGGAAATATTATGGTCTATTTCAATTTTAGAGAAATTAATCAACACTTACCAAAGGATATTGTCCCATTGCCGATTACAGAACACTTAGTCGGGAAACTATTGGATTCTAGGCCCTTTTGTTCATGGATTGGTATTCAAGGTACATTAAGATAAATATAGCCACTGATGTTGGGGAAGACACAACCTATAGGGAACATCAAGAGATATTTTTCTATTAGGCCACACCCTTTGGATTAAATAATTCTAGAGATACATATAAATTCACCATGCATCATATCTTTAAGACCTTTCTAAGATGAATAATTGAATGTTATGTCAAAAACCAGGTGGTGAAATCCAGATAGTGAATTGATCACATTATAGAACATAAAATATTCTTATTCGTGATATTAAATCATAATAAGAAGATTAATCCTCTGAAATTTTCCTTCAAGAAACATTAGATAAGTTCTTTGGTGGCGTGGTATGCCACCATGGCATTGAGGACAACCAAAAAAATTCCAGTTCTATTTTAGCAATGCCACCAATGATAAATATAAAATAACAGAGCAGAATCCAAGGAAAATTCACCTTCATTAGGAATTTAATATCCAACTTAGATGCGACATATCTCCCTTTTACCAAGCTAATGAAGAATGGAATCACTAACTGATGGGAAGGATTCTGAGGAAGCCTTATAATGTCTAAAATGGTATCATCTGCACCCATCGATCATGATGCCAGAAGTGGAGGTAAATCCCCTCATATTATATGTGTCCACCATGAAATTCCCATTGGGCTACCTCCTCACATAGAATAATTTTTTGGGGATTGAGAACCGTCTCTTCCAACTCATATGAACAATGTTAAGTACTAAGACCCGATATAGGGATATTGAAAAGAATTACCTCGCACTCATCATTGTAGTGAAAAGGCCAAGGCATTACTTTCATCACTAAGAAATCCATATGTTATATCGTATTGGAATTATCAAGTTCATATTTGGTCATCCAATGATTAATGAACATTTGGATCGATGGGATATCATTCTACAATTATACAACATTACATTTGTGTCACAAAATTCTATAAAAGGGAAAGCCCTAGATGATTTTCTCATGGAAAAACCTACTATGAAATTTACACAAATGGACACTGAGATTCTACATGAGGAGGCTTTCTACACCCATAACACTCATCGGGCATGGAAGATGTATCTCTATGGAGCCTCCCGAAGTCATATTGGCAAAATTATGGAAAACCAAAATCATAATTGGGTCGGCTTAGGGATTTCATTTGTATCTCTAGAAAAAGCATTGTTTACCTACTATTTCTGACTATAATAATTATATATGAATAACAAGTAAGAATACGAAGCTTTCATCTCTAGATTGGAACTATCACTATAGCTGCATACAACAAACCAGATTATTAGAGGTTGTTCAGAACTAGTGATAAAATAGGTTAACGATGAATATTCCATTAAAAAAGAAAAAATAAACCCTCTCACTAGATATTTTAGGGAACTAATGTGAAATTTCACTTTTGAACTCACATTAAATTATGTCCCTCAATCATATAATTCATATGCTTACGCATTGGCTAATGTAGACATAGTCCTAGACGACCTTGATTAGGAGGAATCAATATTCCATATCAAGAAACGAAGAATGGTCAAAGATCATCATCTGTGATATGGAAGAAATCAATCAAGTAAACACCACCCAAAGCATGATGAACCAATATCCACCACTAGATTGATGGAATCCCTAATTGGTTATCTACAAGATGGGAATCATCTAATATAATTAGTCATAAGGAAACAGATTCAATGACAAGGAAAAAAACGTTACCCTACTGGATAGTCTAAATTAGAAAAATTTCATCTAAAAGTAGGACATAGATGATATCATACTCAAATCCATAATAGATATAGAGACCCCCAAAGTCATGGAAGAAGACCATGTAGGATATCGAGACTCTCATAATTTTGTAACCAGGATTTCAAACCATATTAGGTGGCTAATTTATTACTAAAAATCCATGATACATGATTGTGTTGAATTCCCCAAGAAATGTCATGTATTCTAGATCCATGTAAACAACATCCATAGACCCCATAGAATTACTACATACAACTAAATATTCATGGTAATTTTAAATATAGGTAATAGATTTTGTGGGGACATATCCAACAATCACCACTATGCAGTTCAAATATATCATTACTACTACTGAATTATTTTTCAAATGGGCTATAGTGATACCCATAAAGGAATTCAGGACAAAGAATATCATAATATTTCTAAAATACCATGTCATCACCACGTTCTGAGCCCCTCACATAATATTTACAGGCAAAAATACCGAATTATGTTCTATAGAGTTGAATAAATTGTACCAGGAGTACGACATTGAGTCTAATCAATCATCCTGTTGTTATGCTGTGGAAAATGAATAAATAGAGGCCTTCAATAAGACCATGAGAAATATACTTCAAAAGATGGTAAATTAAGAAAGGATTCCCTAGCCCGACAAGATCCTCCTTGCTTTGTGGTCCAACCATACTGCCACATATACTACAACACAAGAAATGTTGTATTCATTAGTATACAGGACCGAGGCAATATTACCCATAGTGGTCCTGGTGCCCTCACTCTTAATAGCCATTTGTAGGAAACTCTATGATGATGATAAATCACAAAAGTGACTATATGATCTAGAGTGGCTCGATGAGAATAGTTTTGAAACATTTCTAAACCTTGAATTCCATTAAAATAGTATTGCATGAGCCTATAATAAAAAGGTCTGCCTCCGTTCATTTCTTCAAGGAGAACTGGTATTGGCTCTAAAGAACCCCAATAATACAAGGAAATAATCCTTCAAATCAAGAACCCAAATGGGAAGGGCCTTATATCATACATAAGGTCTATCACAATGGATCCTACTCATTGTCCGCAATTGATGGGGAATGTATCACACCCCCACCAATGCAATATTTAAAAAGAAATACTTTGCACATCTTCCATAAATTGTTTAATGTTCCAGTCAAAATGAAATTATACTAGGAAGATTCATCCTGACTACACAATGTTAAATAGAATATAGTAAATCCTAACAACATGAAATTAATCTCTACAGAGTATGTCTTGACCATATGATATTATATTATACAGATCTCCTCCTGACCACAAGATGTTAAACTATAGAGAGAACATCCTTTCCAAATGAAGTTAAAATTTAGAAAGCTCATCCTGACCACAAGATGTTAAACTATTTGTAGTATAGCTAACCACATGACATTACAAATTATAGACACAATCTTAGTTTCATGAAATTAAAATAAATGTTCCCCAATTTCCATATCCATTCATGTCGAGTGACCCTTATCCTAGAAGAAAGATGTTAAACTGCACAATGTACCACATACTAACCACAATATGTTAAGTTGTATGAAACGAGTCCTTAACACATGAACATAAACTGAATGGAATATTTTCTCACTGCATGATGCCAAACTTCTTGGGAAGCATCATCTCACCAATGATTCACCACCAGTGAGATTGATCTATGTAGAAGAAAAATGAAATTACCCTATTTCTATGTGAGAGTCAGATCCACATAGGGAATCATTTCATTGAAGAACTTGGTTTCACTTGATTCCCGCCATCTGAGGATATATAGTGATACCTATACCTCCATTCTTATCCCTAGTCATATTATTACTTTTCTTCCACGTTAGGTGACCCTCATCCTTGCCACAAGGCATTAAATTGCACGATTGATGTACTCTCCACAAGACACTAAACTGTGCAGTTCCCATGAACTATTTATGGATTGATTATTATCATCATCGGATATGTAGCGATTCCTAGACATCCATTCTTGGTCCCAACTACATCATTTATATTCTTTTACATTGATTCAGACACATCCTTACCTCATTATGTTAAACAACAAAAATGATTTACTTTCCATACGAAATTAAACTGTACAGGTTTATCAATCTAATTATGGATTTATTGTCGTTCTAATGAGATATGTAGGGACACCTAGATCCCATATCTTGGACCTAATATCACACTATTCAAAATTCCCCTATCCTTTCTTGGATTTCCACCATGTTGTGAAGAAACTTTAACATTCCTTGTTTCCCACACTGAGCATAACTCACGTGGGCTCGTGATCATTGTTACTGAGTTCCCCACATGATAAAAGAATATTATATCATGAAAGTGTAATCATGTTTATGAGTCCTGTCACATAACATTAAAAATTATTTTTGATTTATCTTTCATGAAATAAAATTTTACATTCTAGTGGACCACTCTAAAGAGGTTCACCACCGTTTTTGTTTTCCTAAAATTACAAATCCTTTCAAGAACTATATGTGGCTTGATTCTAGTCATCACTGGATATGTTGTGATAACCAAATATCTAATATTGGGCCCAACTACATCAATAAATGATAACAATGCCCTGTAATGCATTTTTTTATGAGAGGCATGGAGAATTTCTCGTTCAAGAACTACATGTGACTTGATTACTACCTTCATAGTATGAATACTGATGCTTTAATATCTAATCATTGGACTAGCCATAATAAATTAATATAAAAATTCCCATTCCCTACATACGGGTCTGACCTGTATAGGGATATTTTGATCAATAAATACGTGTGACTTGGTTTCTATTACAATGTGATAAATTGTGACCCCCAGACCACCATTCTTGGACCCATATACAATACTCTATTTTCACACCAAGGAACCTACGTCCTTACCACTTAACAATAAACTACATGTATTTACAATATCTATATTCGGATTGATTCATTCCATCATAGGATACGTAAAGACACTAAGATCTGCAATCCTAGGTCCATCTAAAATAAAAATTAATGATTATGAACCCCCTCATGCATGAGGACTAATTCATATAAACTTATTGTACCTACTTATGATTTAGATATGCTCACAACATGCTTGTTTATGTAATATATCATGTATCATTTCTCATTTCAGTTCCCATGTCCTTACAACATGATGCTAAGCTGCATGTCAAATTTCCTTATTTCATGACATTAAAACCTCACAAAAAATACATCCCTACCACATGATGCTGAAAGGTGCATATCATCACCCATTATCATCTATTATAAAAGGACTAAAACTGACTTACCTTGGTCAATCAGAGTACAAGGCACTTCCTTCATCTTTTAAGAACCTGAATTCATAAAACACACTTCATGCCTTGGGCACCTTGAGTTGCTGCAAACCATTCATGTCCCTTGAAAATTAAAAGATAATTCTCTTCTAAACCTTGTTATCAATGAATAAATGGAATAGAACTATCAACAATGGACATCTTGGATGTATAAAAAAGGCTTTATGATCCTCGTGAAACTAACATCACCATGGAATAACTTATCACTCGAGGGTGTTCTAAGCCATCCCTAGTATGATTGTCCCATATCATTACTCACGACCTGAGAACCACAATATATGATTTACAAAATTTCGATCACCTACATAGAAGTATGTCAGAGTAATCTCATCCCTGGGTATCCTAATTGGGATATTTTGTAAAAAAACATCATATTGGGTCCGTGTGTTTCATAACCTTAAAATAACTTCAATTTAGTCTATGTTTCATGACCTTAAACTCTAGCCTTTGATGATGAAAATCACAAGAACTTAAACTACTAGAGAAAGAGACACATAACCTATTTGGATAGAAGCCCATAATGGGAGGACTGAGTAAAAGTCAATAATTTTCTCACAAAAGTCTTCATCTCCATAGTTTATGAATAAATTGGGGCATAAATAAATAAGGAATAAAGATCATAGTTCATACTTTTCATCCATAGTAAAAATTGAATATATTCTCTCCAGAACCCCAGTCTATGAAATTTTTTGATTAATGGTTTGTGACATTCCCTCTCCATGATATTGTGTTCATTAGGCAGTGAAACAGAATTGTGGGTGGTTAAGATTTTCTCGAATATTACACATTTCATAAACCATACTCATGCCATTGATGTATAATCCGGCACAAACTCCCCATATCATGCTGGTACAAGTTACTTAATCTTCCGAATGGACCATCAGATCCTAGGAAGATCCCCCTTAAATCTAAGAGTTATCATCCTAACTACATAGAATAATAGAGGAGCATACCATCACCGATGGTTGACTTGTACCTACTAGTTCTCACCACTAGTTAACATAGATATTCATAGACAACGATTTAAAATCACCACAACAAGAAAATTAAATCAGTTTCAACATCCTCAATGTTACACCACTATGTTAGGTACCCTTTATTAATGAAGGAATGAGACACTTCATCCTTGATCATTTTTATGAAAAAAAATTCATGATTCAAAACCATAGGTTGTATGGATCTTGCATCACGATTTAACAGAAAAATTTCACTAGGGTTCTAGAACCCTTCCTAGATAGATTTTCCTCCACAAACAACTTCATCATCTGAATGTATAAGTCTTTATAAATCATTTATATCCCTTATAAAGGAGTTAAGATCATATTTTCTTGACAATTATATCAACACACAAGGGCATTGACCTACCAACTAAATACATATCATCTTTGTCGGAAGGGGGGTCTGATGATCATGATCCCTAGTAACACCACGGTGGAATTCAAAACCTTAGGATGTTTTGGGACATCCCATTCTTGTCTACCCCATTCTAATTTCCTCAAATCATACTTTTGGGTTATAGATTACATCATCCACAATTCAACTATCCAGGTGGACTCAAGAAGCATAGTATTTCTCCCACAACAAATATTGTCCCATATATATTCCATGTCCCTTTCAAAAGAGTGGAGAAAAAACTATTTGGCTATTCTATCAATGAAAAAGTACTTTGACCTACTAGCTAAAAGTAACCCCTCCATGTCCGAGAGGAGCTCATACCCCTATGAGCCCCGATCAACACCATGAAAAAACTCATAACGTTAGGGTGTATTGGGTCATCCCTAACATGTCATCCCAATATTCCATATACATTAATATATGGTCCCAACTAAAAGTCACAAATCTAAAGAAATAGAAGGTCCCAGGTAAATGACCACAAACTAAGGAGGTAAAAGTCCGAAGCTCAAAGACCCTAAACTAATGCGATAAAAGGTCTAATCCAAAAGACTCAGAAATAAAACGATAGAAGGTATGGGATAAAATAACCTGAAATATAGTGATAAAAGGTTTGACCTATAATACCCAAAATTATAGTACACCAATTATAATAGTATGAAAAAATAAAAAAGATAAAATGCTCATGAGACTCATCATATGACCTCAACAAAAATCATGCTACACATTCCATGTCCATAAACTTGAGAAAAAGATAGATCATTCTACCCCCGAGACATATATTCTACCCAATTGTCCTTTTATGAATTTGGAAATATTAAGATAGATGAAGTATATATATCAAGGAGGAATCTCATGTGGGTGTGAATTCATGATAATTTCTACAGAATATTATGTTATGATTTAAAAATTAAAATCTAAACATTAAGGATTACTTGATATTATGCAAAGTATGTGTATCATATATTTTTCATACAACATTAGATTAGTGAAATGACATTTACATCATGAATATAGGATGACTGGACAACCACATAGAGGGTTTAAAAAATCCATTCATTTAAAGAATACTAAAGGAGGAATCTCCACATACCTAAAAAATCCTATCCTAGTGGGGGATATACCGTGAATCCCCAAGCCTTCCTCCAATAGACCAAAGGCTAGTGACTAGCACAAAGTAGGCATATCACTAAAATGGGAACCATTTCCTAAAGACCCATACACACTAAAATATCTCCAAGACCTCAAATTTTGAAATTTAAAATCAACTAAGGAATATAATTCTTGAATACCACTAAACCCAACCAATAGAGTATGATTGAGAATGTAAAGTGCAATATAGTAAACTGGGGAAAAATTCAAGAACAGCAAAAGAAAGAATCTATGAACTACAAAGACTTACCTGTAAAAAAATGGTATTGGGACCATTATCTACAAATGTAACAACACCTCGACATGTATCAACACAAAAAGCACCATCTAGTCCTAATCATAGTCCTATTTCGCCTAGGGATCTACCAAAAAAGGTCTCATGTGTACACAAGACACAACACGTGAGGGAAAATATGGTGTAGTTTTGTGAATAAAAATACTTAGTAGGACATCCCGAAACCACAAAGAAATGGAAAAAGTAAAGGTACATTCATATCTACAAAAGTATGTGTCTACAAAAAAAATAAAAAAATATCCAGATATACTCGACCCCAGACCCATATTCTAGAGGTAAGTCACAAATACCTTATACACTTGCTCCGGGAGACTCACTCCAAGTGTGGGGAAGATGATGATGCATAGATGAGGATCACTTCCAGGTCCATGGGTGATACCAAAAATCATGTGGATTCACCTAATATGTAGTGGATAGACATTTAGTAGGATTGGTTTTAATGATACCAAGACTCTACATAGGTCAGAATAATGGATTGAGGATCCTTTTCTGGGCCTCTTGTAAGGGATTAAAACTACTCTACCTAGAAAGTCATGTTGAAGGGATCATACTTCGATGAGTAGGAAGTGATACCAACTAACCATCAGGGGACGGATCAAGGGAACCATCCCTAATGAAACTTTTCCAAGACATAGTGTAAAAGGGGATCAAACCATGTATAATAGATTACATGTTGTATGATAGGGTCACACACCAAGTCCCTTGACCCCGGGTAATGCCCATGTACAATGAACCATGTCAGAACTACATGTCATGAAAAAACAGATTACATGACTTGTAGAAATACTTACATACCATTCCGTTCCATCTGGGGTCTACCCATGTACACTGCTCATGTGTTAGTATATGCTTTCAAACCATGTTGTAATGCTCATGTACCAGTACCCGAGGTAATCCATGTACAGGGTTCTACAATGCTGTGTTAAGAAGTAAACACCGTGTTGGAACCTCATGTACTTCCCCCCATGACTATGTCTCTCCTAAGATACTAATTGAGTCACATGGATGGGTCTACATGTTATGTGACAAGTGTCACATGCCATGTTATAATTCACTACTTCCAGAAACTGTATCTACCACTCATGAGGGCTGGCATTCTGTTTATTTCGGAATACATGTCGTATTGTTCGGAGATTTATAGAAACCCTGGTTCGTGCTACTTTATATTCCCCATCACTCTGGCCATCGATCCTAGCAACACCTCATCGGGAAACTCTATATCCTTGGTCATCTGGTCTATCCATCATCGAATTGGAAAGATTTGAGCCTTGAATCATCTCGAAAAAAAGATCATTGTCATTCTTTGATCTGCTTCCATAACCACCTTTTCACCTCCATCGATTCATACTAAATCGAGATCTTCAATTTTGGATCAATGATCTAAGAATAAAAGGTGCAACTATAATCCATTCATATCTGGTGAAGAGCATAAAAAACCTAGGGGGATACATGCACAATTTAAAAACCCAAGGAAAAACCTTGACTTTTGTTCATTCTGAACTTGGTTCATTCCATAATAATGATCAAGATAAAAAAACAGTAATATAATCATAATCACCCCCAATAAAAACCCCCAAGAAAAGGCTATACTGCAAGAATGAGTGAACCAAGGATCAACCTGTTCATATTTTGGTCTATGTTCTTCATTGAATCTAAGAATGAATTAAAAAAATTCCCTACCTATAGGTTGGATCATTTACTAAATAGGTTTGATCACCACGTCGTCACCGTTGGTGAGCTTCATCGAGAACATCGCCCGTCGATCTCCGATCCAAGATATGTCATCGCTTTCCATCAAGAAAATTCTCCAGGTTCTCTCTTGTGCCTATAGGATGTTCTCTAGGGATATGAGCCTAACCCTGGGTTCCTATTTGCATAAAAAAAATGAAAATTTGTTGTTATATCATCATGTAAAATAAAAAACCGAATTTATTTTTTTTCTTTAAATTGGCCAAAAACTATTTTTCACAGTTGAACCACGCCATCCGCTGTTATGCCTCGCTTATGGTAACATTTCTTATCAAAACATAATAGTGCCCTCATATTTCTGATTCGAGAACATGTTTATAAGTTATTACACTTTTTAAAGAAACCCCCTCAAGAACACTATTTAATATATTCAATATATTTTAAACATATATTATGGGCACACCGTGCCTCAAAATCGCATGTCGTCTCAGCACATGGTCTCTAAATAATTCAATATAATATTTAATATACTACATGAATAATACAAGAATTAAATTAAAACCACCTAAGGGATTTACATCCCCAAAATTTCATAAAAAGATACTCAAAATGATGTGGGAACTGTTCATGGATATGATACTCCCACTCCTACATGCTCTCCAGGAGATTCCTGTGCTTCCACTGGACACACACCAAATGAATTGCTCACCCACAAAGGATACCCTCTTTCCAATAATCGATCTCTACTAGGTCTTTAGTAAAGTTCTCTGCATTGTCAATGTCTATTTTACCCCATCGGATGGAATTTGAAGGGTCATTCACATACCTCATCCACTGTGACACATGGAAGACATCATGTATTCAATCCAACTATGGGTGTAGATCCTAGTGGAACACCACCTCTCTAACTCTAAAAAATATCTGAAAAGGGACAATCAACTTCAGATAAAACTTGACGGACATGGCAAATATCCACAACCCTCATCAAGGTGAGACCTAAAGAATGACATGATCTCCATCCTCAATCTCCCATGTTCTCCTTCTCCAATTGATATAATACTTCTTCTGGGTATGTGCATTCTTCATCCACCCCTAGATGATCTACTCTTTCTCAGTAGTAGCTCTCACCAACTCCGGGCCCAAGAGTTCTGACACTCCTAGGTCAATCCAGCAAAGTAGTGACCTGGAGGGCTTCCCATACAATGTCTTGAATGGTTCCATACCAATGGGGGGGGGGTTAGCTGTTGTTGTATAAAAACTCTACAAGTGGTATGTAGTCCTACCAAATATATCCAAATTCCACGATGCAAGCCTGAAACATGTCCTTGAGAAACTGAATGTCCCTCTCTATATGGTCATATTTCTGTGGATAAAACAATATGCTAAAGAGTAACTGATTTCCAAATGCCTCCTATAATTCCTTCCACAAATGGGATGTGAAACGAGCATCATGATAAGAAACTATCATCAATGTGAATCTGTGGAGTCGAAGTATCTTTTGAATGTATAGTCACCGAAATATCTCTACTGATCTCTAATTTTTGATATCTATGAAGTGGGCCTACTTGGTGATTTTTTCAAAGATCAGATAGGTGGAATAATGTCCTCTAGATGTACTTAGTAAACCTGTCATGATGTTCATCGATATCTCATCCCACTTCTATTCTGGCACCTCAATGGGTGGAGATAACCCCAGTAGAACCTAGTTCTAACCTTCAACTGATGGCACATATGGTGTCGAAAAAAGAACTATGTCACTTACTAATTAATCCTTCTCCACCAAAACTAAAGTTGGATGTCTTGGTACATCTTTTATATACTAGGGTGTACCACCAAAGGGGGTATATAAAACTCCCTCAAAATCTCCTTCTATAATTACATCGGTACATCTCTATGTCCTCTGAAAAAAACAATGTGCTCCCCACCATGTGAATATCTATTAGGGGCATGCCCTATGGAATTTTGAGCATGTAAGGTCTCATAGTTGGTATCCCCAAGTTGTGCCTCCATCACTCATTTCAAGAGTAAATGGGTGAAAAAAATTGAATGGAGGTATGTTGTAAAATCTCCATCCCCAAAGGATAACATTAATGAGGTGAACTGCTCTGACACCTCAATCAGCAACTACAAACTAAATATCCTGTTGGGAGCATCTTCGACTACGTTCCCCTTCCCAGGAGTATAGAAAATATCGAAGTCATAGTCATGGTCAACCTCTAGCTATTTCCTATATCTTAAGTTTAGATACTTCTAAGTGAAGATATACTTAAGACTCTTATGATCTGAGTATAAGATAAAGCTCTCACCCATTAGGTTTTGTTTCCACATATTCAATGTGAGTACTACCACTGAAAACTCAAGATCATGCGTTACATAGTTCTGATAATGTGGCCTCAAATGACGTGAACCAGAGGAAATCACCTCTTGCCTCTACATTAGGACACAACCAAGTCCAGTCCCTGATGCATCACAAAACATTACGTACTCAACAACCTTCTCCATCAATCTAAAGATTGGGGTACTCATCAAACACTGCCTCGGCTTATGAAATCATTGACTTAGGGTCAACCGTCAAGAACAATATTAACCCTCTGAACGACTCTGGGAGGTCATAAATCCATTTTAGTGGATAATCATTCTCTACGGTCAGTTGTTTTATTTGTTGGAAATCCACACACAACCTTAATATACCATTTTTTTTGGGTAAACTAAACTGGGGCTACCAGGGTGAAATAATGGGTCTTACTAATCCATTTATCTGCATTTCCTTCTACTGTACCCATTGCTTTCATAGATTTATGGTAGCTATTACATATGTTGGTGATGATTCATTGTCATCCTAGGGTGTAAAACAATGTAGAAGTCTATCTCCCAATGCAAAGGTAATCCTGGAACTTATTCAGGAATGATGTCCTTATATTCTAATACTAATACAGGGAACTTAAAACTCCTAAGAGATGCTAATCCATGGTTCGGGCTATCCAACTCATGAATAATCAGTTGTACCCTCATATGCATGAGTCCATCTTGTGCTTCCTGGATTTATTCTTTGACAAAGGAAAACCTAATTCCATCATTGCTGACATTTTCCACCCATCGCCTAAAATATTCAATCCAGGCATGGATTGAAGATAACCAATCCATTCCAAAAATGATGCTATAAGGCCTCGACACTGCCACCAAAAGGATCCAACCAAAACTCTCCCCTCCATGGTTCTAGTCACACTTTTGTCATAATTTAGATCATAGATTCTCTTCCAGTAGGTGTCTCTGAGCATAATGGGTGAGTCAATGGTCTAACTAAAATCTTAAGGTCTCGTACAAGATTTGTGAAAAGAAAAGAATGAGTAGCATATTTGTCTATCAATACAAAAACTAAAGTATAAAATACATAGATAGTACCTTGAAACATTCTTGTAGCATTTGGGTTGTATGTATTAACCACACACAGTTGTACCCTCCCCTATCCTCTAGCTCCATGAGCCTGGTGAGAACTACTTTGGGTGGTGGTGGTGGTAACATGTTGAAATGTCTACCGCCTCCAACAATTCAACTAGCTCATATGCCACATCTTCTACCCTACAGATCTACATGCTTCTTTTTTGGCCTTTTCCTAGGTGGACCATCCACTCTCTCCCTGTCATTAGATCGACAAGTTGGAAAATCTCAAGTAAGATGTCTCTTTCCACCACAATAATATCATCACCTTACTCAAGGATAACTAGACCAAACTTGTGAGTCCTGAATGGAAGAATCCTTGTTATGGGTCTTCCTATTTTTATTTCTCCCACATCTATGTTTCTGTGGATGATGTTGACTTACAACTACCATGGTTTATACTTCTTATTTCATTCTGGAGACTACCACTAGTTGTATTTGACCAGCCAAGGAACTATCAACCAAAAAAGACTGGTCTAGCGAACCATCATAGGTAGGAACTCATAGTGGGGACACACAAGATCATATGTCTTTATTTAGACCTATCTTGATTATTCTATCCCTATAGTGCTAATTGTGTGTCATATCCATCGAGTACCTGGAAAGGTAGGCATGCATTGATGAATAACCAGACACCGAAATTTTGTCCTACTAGAGATGTATAATCTCTTAGATTCAAATAAAAATCAACTTATAATGTGATAACTTCTCTCTTAAATGGTCCTAAAATTCTTCACATGGATGAGTTTCCTCATTGTAAGATCAGGTAACTAAACCCCATCATTTCACTACTGATCCAAATTTAAAGTTCACCATAAGAAGCACATTCTGATCTGTTGGTGTCCTTTCTAGATGGAAAAAATCTGTTCTCCACCTCATGATGGTCCTTAGCCACCTATGTTTTGATCTCGCCTCAGAACCTGGGGGATCTCTACTACTAAAAATCATGAAGCACACTAATCTTTCACTCTTAATCTACTGGTACTATGTGTACCATATGCTTCTCAACTTTTCACGGTATGGATGGTGCAACACCCGTAGGTAACATATGGGGAAACGATCCCTATATTGAAGCCTTGCCACTATGGGGGTCATTCTCATGGTGAAGCTGCTAAATCTGAGCTGGTATTTGTTACGAATACGTCATGTAAGAGAAAAATATGTACCATAGTCAATGAGTATATTTGGATAAATGACTCAAGAAGGACATGAAATCCACAACCCATTTCTATAATATGCATGTACCATTATTGTGTCCTTGAAACCAGTGTTCTCATGTACTGAGTCAAAAATAATGTTATCAGAGTACATGAGTATGAATACATCGGCCGCCACACCAACACTGGAGTCCCGAACCTGAAAGTTGAACTCAAATCACATAAACTGTATCCCCAAACAAATCTCATAGACTCTTGGTACTAATATAGAATTGACCACCTCCAGTACCACTCTCTCATGAACTCTCCCAGTGGGTCCTATGCCATGACTCCCCTATTCGTCTCCATTAGGCTAGGGTATGGTTAACAGAATCGAGTAGGCATATCACTAACATGGGAGGCATTGCCTAAATACCTAACCCCCCCACATCTCCAAGCCCACAAAGTCTGAAATATAAAAATCCCTAAGGAAGAAAATGCATGCATGCCACTAAACCCAACCAATAGAGTACAATAGAATAATTAATGTTCATTAAAGTAAACTGGGAAAAAATACATGCCCATAAAAAATGTTCTATAAACTAAAAAGTAAACCCCATAAACAAAAGGTATCAGGTCTGCTATCAATAGTAGTAGGAACACATCATCCTATCTAAACTCACGAAGTAATACCTTGTCTTGGTCTTGCTTCTGGTCCACCTAGGAATACATAAAAAAATTCTCTTATGTACACAATACATGACATATGTGGAAAAATCCCATGATGGGGTGAGTAAAAAAATACTCAGTAGGACACCCCAAAACCAAAAAAAATACACAAATTAAAGGTACAATTATCTCTACACAAGCATGTGTCTAAAACACATATAAAAATGATATCATGATATACTTGAACCCGAACTTGTAGTCTAGATGTAAGTAACAACTACCATATACGAATATAATAGATTCACTATGAAGATTCCATGAAGCACTCATCTGGGAGAACTCACTATTGAGTCTAATAGCACTGATGAAATTCATCTAAGAGGTGATGATAATTAGAAATAATCATGATATAGATACACTAATTGATCTGAAGATAAATATGATACACTCACTCTAGGATAACTCAATCCACGAGTGGGGAAGATCACAATTCACAAATGTGGATCATTGCCAGGGCCATGGGTTGATACCACGACTTATCCTGATTCAATAATTATGTAGAGGACCGACATCAGGTAGGATTGGTCATGTTGATACTAGGACTCTACATAGGGCACAAGAATGGATAGAGGATCCTACTCTAGGTCTCTCAGAGAGGATTCTAACAACACTACCAAGAAAATCCAAGAGATGAGATCATACTCCTATGAGTTGGAAATGATACCAACTGAAATTCAGGGGATGGATCAAGGGAGCCCACCCTAATTAAATTTTTCTTGGAAACAAAAGACAAGGAGATAAATCTTTGTTGAAATAGATTAAATGGTGTGTAGTAGAGTCACACACAATGTCCCTTGACCTAAGGTACTACCCTTGTACAATGAATATTGTCATAAGTACATGTCATGTCCAAACAGAGTACATGATGTGTATCAAGGATTACACGTCGTGCCCTCCATCTCAGGTCCACTGATGTACACTGGTCGTGTTCCAGTACATAGTTTCAACCCGTATAGATCTACCCATCTACCAGTCATAGGGTAATCCATGTACCAGCTCAACGAAATATTGTAGGGGAGTACACTCCGTTTTGAAACCCTATGTACTCCACCCCATGTCCATGTATCTTCCAAGATACAATCTAACTTACTGGGAAGGGTCCAAACATCATGTGATATGTTTCAGATGCCATTTACACTTCACTACTTCCCGAAACAAATGCCACCACTCTGGGGGGACGACACGCTATGCATTTAGGAACACAGTTTGTGTTGGTTGAAGATTTCCAGAAACCCTAGTTCACTCTCTATCATCTTCCCATTTTCTTCAGCCCCTGATCCTAGTTTTTCCTAATTAAGAAACTCCATATCCATGTTTTTCTGGTCTCACCATCACCGAATTGGTAACATTTGGCCCTTAAATCAACTCAAAAAACAATATCATCTTCATTCTTCATTTTCAACAAAGAAAAAAAAGTAGGGACCCACCATCATTCAATCACTGCCATAACCACCATCACACCTCCACTGAGATGTACCAATGTCGGATCTTCAATTTTAGATCGTTTCACCCAGAATCAAAGGTGCAACAATTATCTATTCATATCCCATGCAGAATGTGAATAACATAGGTGAACAAAAGCAAAATTGAAAACCCCAATGAATTAACCGAAAATGTTACTCTTTTCAAACTTGATCCATTTTTCATGAACAACCCAGATAACAAAAATAATAATATAATCTTCATCATCCCCTAATAAAATTTCGCATGAAATGCCCATCCAGCATGGACTAGAAAACCCCATATCAAATTGTTCGTAGGTTGGTCCGTATTCATTATTGAATATAAGAATAGGAAAAATAATAACAAAAAAAACAAACCTTTCCTTAGATTTGGATTGGTTGATGAAGAGGGTTGATCACCACTTCGTTGTCGTTGGTGATATTCTTCATGAACAGTGCCCATCGATCTCCAATCCATGATCCATAGTCATTTTCCATCGAGAGAATTTTCCAGGATCTCTCTAGAGACTCTAGAAAATTCTCTAGGGTTATGAGCCTAACCATGAAATCCTGTTTAAATAAATCAAATTCATCAATTCTTCATGATTTAATGTCAAATAAAATAAAACATAATTTTTTTATTCTTTAAAACGACCAAAAAATATAATTCAAAGCTGACCCGCTGTAGCGGTTGTTGGGCCACACTAATGGTAAACTCACTGCCATGAATACAATGGTGCCCTCATATTTTTGATATGGGAAATTGTTTAGAAGTTATTCTACATTTTCATGAAAACTCCTCATGTGCACTATTTAATATATTGCAAACACTTATTCTAAGCACATCGTGTAACGACTCAATGTTGTTCAATAGAAATTCCCTTTTTAAAATTTGTCATAAAATCACATGACAACACAACATAATGAACTAGTAAGTGATAAGTGACCTTTAAACAAATGCTTTTCACTTTTGTGTTTGGAATTTCGAAAATCTGACATACATGGTTGTAATCAGTAAGTTATTTGGAGTTCGATAAAGAAAAACATAATTTTTTGTGAATAGTAACCTAGCCTTATGAATATTTACATACCCCTATGAATAGTGATATACCCTAATGAATATTAACCTTACCTATGATAGTATAAAAAATATTCATGTTGAAAGTACGATATACCTATATTCTAGAATAAGTAAATAAATGTTTTAAAACTATTTTTTGATAATAAATTATGATTTTAATTAAATATTATAATAATAAAATCTAAAAAATTACTTTTGAAAAATGGACTTCATTTTTGGAATCTATACGTTGAAAAATATTTAAGTATAATTTTTGGTATTTTTCTGAAATACTTGAATTTTTTATGAATGGTAAATATGCGATAATTTGCGATAAATGCTTAATAAGGGATTTATTGAGTCATTGATGATGACCTGCTGATGTTAGTCCAATTGGTTAGAATTCACATGCATTTATTACTGTTCTTGGTCATGGAATACTTACTATTCATTGTCTTGTGAAGAAATAATAAACTAATGATTAAAAAATTATGAAAACCCCCCACTTCTCTACTATAAAACCCCCTCTCACTCCCACTTATCTTCACTCCTCTGAAGCCAAGTTCCTTGCCAATATTCTGCCCAAATATATCCCCAATACCCTCCTATATATCCAAAATCTCCTAGCCTCCTCAAAATAGCAAAACTTTTCCCCTTAAAAGGTTCTCAAGGGAGAAAGTCTCAAGAGGTAAATTCCACATTCCAATTCCTTCATTTTGTTTAAGTTCTTTTCTTTTTGTTTCTTTCCTCACCTCCCTTCACCCAAATAGTATGATAATTCTAGTAACATACATGTACTATAATGTTTTCATGATAATGGGATATTTATTTATCTTATCTCCTTTCCCCGCCTTTTATTTGAAAGTAATGAAAGCATCATTTGGGATGTGCAAATTTAGCACATTCAAGGACAACAATTTATCAATTTCTATTATTATCTTTAATTCTTATCATGAAACCATATGTTTTGTGGTTGAACCATATTATTATAAATTTAATATAAACTATTTTTGTTATATAATACTTTTTAAAAAATGGTATTGATTTAAAATGAAAAAACATGTTCTTTGTAATCAAACCCACCGACTAACAAAAACGGTTGTCACTATGGTTTTATATAATAATTCGACTTCACTCTAAGTAACCAACTTAAATTTAAAGGCATGTAATCTCCTGTATTTTCACTAATAGTATATAAATTCAATTATGCACAACCACTTTCTTCTTACATGTTTATACAAACATGAATATAAGTGAACTGGTTATTAAAACCAAGTAAACAAACAAGCCAGAACAATAAAATTGAACCTCATAACCAATCAAAACAGTTATAAATGAACATAAAATGACTATACTAAACCATTTAAATATATAATAGGTTCTGTAATTATTAAATAAAAAACCAAATTTTTTAATTCAGGTCTTTAATAACAAGTGGAGAACACAAATGGATTTAAGGTAAGAGATCCTCTCCATTGCACTCTTAATCAAGATTTTCCTATATGATATTCCTTTTTATGGGAAATCCTAAATGACGGGGTATTATTTTACACCTCCCCATATATCCCCCATGTTCTATATGTGATTATAAACCCTTATATCTCTCATCAATCCCTCTTATGTGCACCAGACAGCATGTCGATAATCCGTAATAAAATCTACTTGAACCTCCTTTGTTCTTTCAGGGTGCGTTATCTTTATTTATATCAAAATAAAGTTATCTTATATGTTTTTTTCATCTAATAAATTCTTTATCATTTTACAAAATTGATTTATGAATACCCTTTGATCACTCTCTTTTGGGGAAATACATGTTTTTAAATGATTCCCTCCTTAGAACTTTCTAATATGCCAACCTCTTTTAAGAAAATTTCCCAAATTTTACCCAATTTTAGGTGCACTATATCCTATATTTTAAGAAACCATTATCTTTATGAAATAATTATTTTTATTATGTATACCTTATTGGTTAAGTTATTGTTATATATAAAATATTTTCCTCTATTATATTTTAAAATCTCTATAGAAATTTCCTTAAAACTGCACAAAAATGTTTTAATGCCAATGTTTCTCAAATACATTTCTTATATAATGTCACTTATGAGTGACACCACCTACCATGTTATATTACTATTTTACCTTATGAACATATATTTATTCTCTAATCCATTTCCTCCAAGGATACTTGCATGACATGCCCATTGGTTATGCTATGTGTCATGATTGTGGTACCCAATTCATTCCACGGGTACCCTTATGTTTATGTATTGTTGATTATGTATGATTATTTATGTAGAGATAATATTTATGTGGAATGAATATTTATATGGAAATAATATTCACGAAAATTTTGAGATGGGTGCGCCCATATAGTGCTCCAATGCATTGGGTATAGTTACGTCTCATGAGATGTGATGTGAAATAGGATTGGCGGTTAGCCTTGAACCGTATAAAATGGGAAATTGGATTTGCGGTTAGCCTTGAACCATAATAAAGAAATTTTTGAGGATTATTCTTTATTTATATGATTCCATGTTTTTATGATCACATGCTTATATGATACGATTTAATATGTTCCATGCTTTTGATATCATTATGCCATGCCTTCTAACTCATGTGCTTAAGACGTATCCTTATGTTCATTCCCTTGCTAGGATTTACAGATCATCCCTTTTTTCATGTGTTCTAAAGGGTAACCTATATTGATGTAAGGACTCAAAGGAAGTTAGGATCTCATTGTTAAGATTAAATAAATAAGTGTTTTGTAGCCCCATGTTTTATGTTTTATGTACCTAGTCTTCCAAGACACTAGACTTAACAGTCCTTGTATTGTACTTTGATGTATAATTATGCTTAAAATCATGTAATTATATATGAAAAAGGTTTGGGTCAATATAGTTGGTATCAAAGGATGGTCTTGTTATTTTTGGATATTAGGAATAGAGCACCATAGTAGGAACCAAAAGGATGAGAATAAGTATAAGAAAAAATTCCTAAATTTTGGTGAGAATTGAGTAAGTGGTTTATCAAGAAAATATATACCTATCTGGATATGGGCAGGTAGAGACAGCTCTGGCACATATGTACCTAGGAGTGAAAACACATACAAGGAGTTTTAGTCTTGAACCTGGGTATCCTGATACACAACACTGAGCCTTTCTTCACTCTTGGTTACTACACTTCCAGGGGATATGCTTTAGTAGATTCATGATCTTGGTACAACCCATTATGAAGGGACAAATAAAAAAACCCATAAGAATGTATGTTAAGAAATAGATCAAGGATAACCTAGATTTAAACCCAAGGAATCACAAATTAGGATATACTTATTCTTTATATGTTTATCATTTTATGTTCAATGTTTCCTTTTTTATGATCAATAGATATGTATTAAATACCATTAATTATACGTTCTTTTTCTTAGGTAATGGAGGGAAATAGAAGAACACATTCCAAAAACCAATGTGATAGGCAATTGGAAGAATTCCATAATGATATGCCTGATATGATGGGAGCGGGTACTCAAAACTTCGTGGCAATACTTTCTCAACGAGATCGAGTGATGAATAATAACTTGAACCATGTGGAATTCCCTCCTCCTCCAAGGAAAGTGCAAGTTTCCATAGAATCCTTTATGTGTAAAAGGCCTCCCATGTTTAGAGGATCTTATGATCCCCTCCTTGAGGAACAGTTGATTAACTCCATTGAAATGATATTCTCCATCCTCTAGTGCTCTAAAGAAGAGAAGGATGTACTAGAAGTCTATCATTTTGATGGGGAAACTGATCCATAGTGGACATTGATCAAGAATAGAATGTCCCATGATGAAATTGATTCCATGAATTGGGAGGAATTACAGAGGAATTTTTTCAACAAATATTTTCCACGAACCCTCCGTCTCAAGATGAAAAGAGAGTTCCTCAGACCCAATAAGAAGGAAGATGAGTCAATCGGGGAATATGAAGCAAAATTTAAAAGGCTTTCAAGGTACGCCTGTGGATTTTTCATGAACACCGAAAGAAAGGTGGATCAATTCTTTAGTAGACTAAAGCTGAGTCTATAAAAAGCATTATCAATTTGAGGCTTCGACAGTTATGAAGAGATTGTCCGTTCTGCCCTCAATTTTGAAATGGAGATTGGAGACTCTTAGGGGCCTCATGGTCCCAATGAAAAGAAGATAAAAATGGAGAACAACATGCGTGGTTCATCAAACAAATCCCATGATGAAAAAAAGAATGACCTTTCCCCGTGTAAAAGTTGTGGGATGAAGCATCCTTGTAACTATCTAAAGGGATCCAAGAATTTCTTCAAATGTGGAACGTTTGGTCATCTGGACAAGAACTGCCACCGGGATATGAATAATCTCACCGATGCGGAAGAAGAAAGGAAGGTTCAAGTCAACACTTAGCATACGATTTAGTGTTACAACTACAAGGAGCATGTGAATTATGAAAACAAATTCGCTAAGCTGAGGGTTGTCATAGGAAATCAGCAATAGCCTCTAAGGAAACAAAGAAGGGCTTATGCTATCACTACTGCTGAGGTGGAGCTGAACAGTGATGTGGTGATAGGTACAGTAGTAATTTATTCAAGAATAGTGAACATACTATTTGATTCTGGTTCTACGCATTTTTTCATATCTTGCATGTTTAGTCGAACTATTCAAACACCACATAAAAATTTGGTGGAAAATTTATATATGAAAACAATGAATGGGTAAATCGTTGCATCAACGGTTTATAACTCCTCCCCAGTTAATGTTTGGGGATTGAACCTCCCAAAAAATCTCATCATACTTCCTTTAGTAGAGTTCGACAATATCTTTGGCATGGATTGATTATATTTATACAAAGCCAACATAAACTATCAGGAAAGGGAGATCACTCTCCACATCTCGAGGAATCCTTCAATTCTATACAAGTGTAATGAGGAAGATGGATCTAATTTAGGATCATCATCTCATGTGTCGATATTTCTGACTTAAGAGAAAGAATATCTAGCTCAAATGATTGAGACAAAGGATATAATCATGCTTAAAGACATTCCCATTGTGAGGGATTACACTAATGTATTCCCTAAAGAGTTTCCTAGTCTTTCTACTAGTAGAGATGTTTAGTTCTCAATTTAACATATTCTTGGATCTCTAACTATCTCAAAGACACCTTAAAAAATGGGCACCATAGAGCCGAAATAACTTATGAAGTAGTTATAGGAGAATATGGAGAAGGGTTTTATATGCCTGAGTGCTTCACTGTGGGGTGCACCAGTCCTCTTCATCAAGAATAAGGATTGATCAATGCGCCTCTGCATTGATTATTGTTGCTTAATAAAAGCATGATAAAGAAAAATTATCCCATTCACTGGATAATGACTAGTTTGATCAGCTTTGTGGGGATAGTTATTTCCCTAAGGTGGACCTTCGGCCAAGATATCACCAGTTAAAAGTGACGAAGGAAGATATTCCCAAGAATGCCATTCGAATGAGTTATGGACACTATGAGTTCATAGTGATTCCCTTAAAACTCACTAATTCTCCAGAAAGTTTCATGGATTTAATGAATAGATTTTTTAGAGATTACCACGACAAATTTGTGGTAGTCTTTATTGATGATATTCTGATATAATCTAAGAGCAAGGAGGAACATGAGGAGAATTTGAATAATGTGTTAAAGACTTTACAAAGAAGGAAGTTGTACACAAAGTACAATAAGTGTGAGTTATGGATGGATAACGTATCATTCTTGGGGTATGTTATCACCAGCAAAGGGATATTTGTAGACCCTTCAAAGATGAAGGAAATTTAAAAGTGGCCCAGGCCAACTTCTGTAACAGAGATCCACCAATTTTTGGGTATAGTTGGGTATTATGGATGATTTGTGAATATTTTTTCATGATTTTCAAACCCAATGACCATACTGACACAAAAGAGAGTAATGTTTCTCTAGACATTGGAATGTGAAGATTCTTTCAAGGAGTTAATAAAGATGCTTATCACTACGCCAACAATCACACTCCCTACAAGTGGAGAACTCTTTGTGGTGTATAGTGATGATTCTATGAAAGGATTATGTTGTGTTACAATGAAAAATGATAAAGTGATAGCCTATGACTCTAGGCACCTGAAAATCCATTAGCAAAACTGTCCCACACATGATGTGGAGTAGGCGGTGGTGATTTTTTTGTTGAAAATTTGGTGACATTATCTCTACAGAGAGAAGTGTGAGATATATTCTCTAACAGCCCGAGATTTTATGAAAAATATTTTTTTTTATTTCATTAATGTCTTTTGTTGTACACTACACCAAAAGGATCTTACACAACACGCATCCTTGTCTTGCCTTTAATTACACGCAATCACGACCTTCCTCGATAGCATGTGTAGTACGCAATAACGAGTTTCACTAAACAACAAAATGCTATTAAAATATTATTAAAACTAGCCGTTACAAATAGTAATAACCACTTTTTGAAATTTTGAAATTTTTATTTTTCAAAATGGAATTCATTTTTGGATTCATAATATCGAAATTAGCTTCGGGTGAAATTTTGGTGATTTTCGGATAACTTTCATATTTTGATGAATAGTGAAAATTACTAAATTTTAATTAAAAACAACTTTTTCAATCGAAATAATTAATAGTGATAAATTATTAATTTGAGTGGTTTTAAAGTATATTTAGAATATATTTTTACAATTTAATACAATGTTGGTCATTGGATGTAATTTCACATTTAAACCAGACATTAACAAATGTCAATCTTTTGATAGTTATTATCTCTTAAGTGTTTATGTAATAATGTTGTGGAGTATTGGAATATTTATGTATTGGTCTAATGTGGTATTCAAAGTGATTGAGATATTTTTGGAAATAATATGATATGCGCATAATGAAGAGAAAACGAGAAAATGAAATTTTTAACAGTATTCGTCAGCTCATGATTGATATAAGGACTACGTGATATCATGGTTTGAGAATATAGAATTTTGAGGATTTTGGTATGTGGAAAGTGTTAACTTTTAACTGCATTCATGTTTTCACTAAGGTTCAATGGTTATTCATTATTCAAGAGAATAGATGATTAAGGTATTCACATGTTTGTAATTTGACCAACAAGATATATCTTATTGAGATCAACGATGGTATTAAATCTTTGGTAATCGTTTTCACTATGTTATTAGAGTGGACTGCAGTATTATGGATAAGCCTAAAGATTGGAATGGATTATGTTGGACATAAGTTAGTATTGTTTAAGGATATAAGTTTTTTCGATATTATTGATGGGATGTTATAGTAATATAGTTTTAGAAAAAAGACAACCTACAGGACGGGCGACAGCCCATCGCGTCGGACAAGGCTGTAGGAATCGAACACACTACCGAAGTGCGACTGGCCTTTATCGCCTACCACTGGCCTACAGGAAGTCCCTGTTTAGTAGAAACTAGTTTTATTATATTAAGCAGTATGATATAGGAAGTATAAGTCCAATTTAGGAACCATATATGATTAATCTCACTATAGAATGACTTATGTATATTTAATAACTTTTTCTAACCTTTTGTTTGAGACAGATGGAATGACCCGTCATTCTATCACATGATCTTCTATCACTTCACAAATAACAAATTCAACATCATTTATTTAAGAGATGAAGTGGAAATTGTTCAAGGCACAAACAACAGTGAGATTGTACCAAAATAAAGTAAGTATTCAAATTCCTCATCTTTAGGGAAATGATCTTGAAAACCAAAAAAGGTTGTCCAAGTGCTCTTATAACTGATTAATCAGATTGTACCTTAGATCGTCACATATTTATGGATTTGTGATTGTTGGCTTTTCCATACCCATGTTCTCTACCACCCTCCATCAGAACATGATGGTTAGATTTTTCTTCCATATCGATATTTTCACCTATGTGGAAACCCAATGATTAGTCTATTTGGGTAACCGTTACGTTTCATACTTTCATTTTTAAAGATTGGTTTTGGTATTAATTTTTAAGATGTGGGTTTCTATTAAAGAATCTTTCAAATAGTAAACCATTTATAACCCTGACAAATTTCTTGGGCGAAATTCATTTTAAGGGGGGTAGGATGTAACAGCCCGAGATTTTATGAAAAATATAATTTTTAATTTCATTAATGTCTTGTGTTGTACGCTACACCAAAAGGAGCTTGCACAACACGCATCCTTGACTTGCCTATCATTACACGCAATCGTGACCTTCCTCAATAGCGTGTGTAGTACGCAATAACGAGTTTCACTAAACAACAAAATGCTATTAAAATATTATTAAAACTAGCCGTTACGAATAGTAATAACCACTTTTTGAAATTTTGTAAATTTTATTTTTCAAAATGGAATTCATTTTTGGATTCATAATATCTAAATTAGCTTAGGGTGAAATTTTGGTGATTTTCAGATAACATTCATATTTTGATGAATAGTGAAAATTACTAAATTTTAAATAAAAACAACTTTTTCAATCGAAATAATTAATAGTGATAAATTATTAATTTGAGTGGTTTTAAAGTATATTTAGAATATATTTTTACAATTTAATAAAATGTTGGTCATTGGATGTAATTTCACATTTAAACCAGACATAAACAAATGTCAATCTTTTGATAGTTATTATCTCTGAAGAACACGATATTTGTTTTGACGACGGGATAAATTTTTAAATTAATTAATGCGAATGATATGTTTTGAATTTGGTAAAATATAAATCATTTTTTAGTTCATAATATCAAATATAGCTTAGGCCTAATTTTTGGTATTTTTCTGAAAACTTACAATTTTTGATGAATAGTGAAACCACTAAGTGGTAGGTTAAAAACTGAATTTTGCATAAAACATAATTTTACCGCTTCGGTGAATGGAATTTCGAAAATCTGACAGACACGGTTGATATCAGTAAGTAAAATGTGGTTCAATGAGATAAAAATAATTTTTTGGTGAATAGTAACTTTTTACTTTTTTTACCACGGTTAATAGTAAATAGGGTAACTAAGGGTAAATATGATATTACTATTACCCTAACACATGTCCTAATTCTATTGGATAAGTGTAATTCGACCAAAAACAACCTTATAAATATAATATGACCATTTAGGTCCACTTGAATTAGATTATGACATTTAATATTATTTTATTTAATGAATAGTTAAAATAGTTAAAATCAATGTTTAATAACTAAAACATTTTTAATATGAGGATATACATAAGATAAATTCGACAATAAATATTCATTAGAAAGATAAAAAGGATTTCCTACATAATGATATTTTATTTATAATTTGTAGACATTATATAAATTAATTTATTTATGACACAACGATGATGCAGTAATTAACCTTTTAAATAAATGTTAACATAATTGATGTTATAAATGCTCAAATAAATGTAATTTCAGACTTTTTATGAATTCAACTAATTTTCTAGGTTACTATGATATATATTTGTTGATTTAATCAACTTGGTTCGAACATATAATTCTGTTATGACTTTCAAAAAAATCATATATCAAATAGTGTCAAAATTGACACAAAATAGTTTTTAAATCAAATATTATATTATTAATTGTTATTTTATTCCTAAAAATCTAAGATTCGGCCAAATGACATAGATAAAGATATATATATTAATAATAAACAAATTGGGGTTCGTTTGGAATGTTATAGTAAGTGTATTAACAATATAGTGTAAGAAAACAAAAAGACACGGTAAAAGTTAAATTATTTAACTTAGAGTAAAATCTAATTGATAAGGTTAAAATAATAACCTAAACTTGTCTAAATCAAATTGGTTGACAGGATTGCGACCCATCCCAACTTTACCTTCGAAATAAGACCCTTTGGAACCATTATAAACCGATTTTGACTTTAATATAAAATAATATTTTGAGATATTCCTAAGGTGCCCCTCTCCTCCCTTATAAAAGGGAACCTCCTCCCCCTCCTCCTCACACCAATTTGAGCACTCAAGCTCGGCCAACCCCTGCCCAAATCCCTTCTACACTTCCCTAGAATAATCCTAGAGGTCCTGGTCTTCTTCAAAGTCCAATCTTAGTTCCCTAAGTGGAGGATTCAAAGAGGCGTTTCAAAGAAGAGGTAATATCCATTACCGATCTTTTCAATTTCATTCTTCTTCAACTTCTACTTCTTTAGTTTTTTCATGATAAAGTAATAACATCAGTATTACTTACATACTTATATTTTATTATAAATATGAAACAACCCTAATTCACCTTCTATCCATCATACGTAAAAATGAAATCACCGCACGTGCGTACGTACGGAATACCGTCTCCACGCCGTGGTGTAATATATTTTCCACCATCACCTTACAAGGATGGGTATAATGGTGTAATGAGTAACTATATATGATTATTATAAAGATATATTGATACTGAAATAGTATAAATACACTTTAATACAATTCCACGATCATGGGAACAATATCATCGCTCGTGCGTACGTACGGAATACCGTCTCCACGATGTGATGCGACTCGTTCTACATGATCATCATTACATAGTAATTATATAAATGAATTGAATGAATAAATATGATATATGTTACACTAATACCATTTTGGATATAAGGTATCTATAACCTTAAAAGAAGAATAATAATTTATTCGGCAAAACACGGATAAGAACAAAAGGCAATAAAGACCCGAGTAACAAGTAACAATGAAATATTACTAATAAGAAGCTAAGAATATGACCATATATGATATCATATCAATATGTATGATTCTGGAATAATTCAATAACATTATTTAAACCATTATACAGGAGCTTCGGACATGTACAAAGCAAATCAGACCTAAGGTAAGGGAAATATCACAATCTCATTTTTATCCGAGATTGTTTGTACTTTGGAATTTACTGGGGTCTATTTTATCATCCACATCCATGTTTCCTCAATATGTAATATTATTTCCATCCACCTACAATTTTTTAAATCCAATTTTACCCTTTGGTGAGTTTTTAGTAAAAGATATGAAATGAATCTTTTGTCGTTTTTTTGTACAAGGTACTTTTTGACTTTTCCGACAAAAGTACGAAGAATGTTTTTTTAACTTTTACGGCATGAATGGATTTTTAAAACATTATTTCCCAGAAGCTTCCTTTTAAAGTTTTCAATTTTATTTTTAATCAACTTCTTTTAGTTTAAAATTTTATTACATGTTAAGAAAGGAAAAGTGTTTTTTAAGTAGAAAGGATATTTTCCTCAAGAATAAAGTTCATGTGTTTTATCAAAATTATTTTCCATCTAAGATAATAAAGGGTTCTATTTTTATCCCTATTATTACATTTATTTTATTATGTTGTGATGGAAATATTTTTATGAATTTATTTATCTTATATGAATTGTTTTATGATGTCACAATGTTTAAGATTCCCATTTTTATTTCATGGGTTATGTAATGATGTATGATTTATGATTTCGTGGCACACATAATAATGGTTTCATTATGAGATTGGTGGGACCTATATCTCCCTCCAATGCATTGGAAAAAGATTTTATATCTCATGAGATAGACATGGTTGGAACGGTAGGTTATACCGGTTCAGTGAAACAGGACTGAAACGAGGGTGACTCGGTTAAGAAAGGGACTTTGTCCTCGAAGATAGTCATGGCAATGAGTCTTGACTAACAAGAAATGATTCTCTATGATTATGTGTGAATGCCACAAAGTTTCATGTTTTAAGTTATGATTATTGTCATTACATTTCACTGTCATGATTTATCCCATGTTATGAAATTATGCTCTCTTTTGCAGGTTAAGATTTCCAAAATGTTATGTTCTTATGAATATGATGTGATTGATATTTCTTTTGTTTACCCTTACTGAGCATTTGAGCTCACCCTTTTATGTTTTCTTTTCCCCAGGATATAAAGAAAGGTTTTAGGTAAAAAAGAAGAAGATCTTTATGGTAGATGTTGAAGATCATTCACCACGATTAGAAGATTTTATTCCAAGTTTCCAAAGACACTAAACTATTATGATCCTTGTGTGTGTGTTTTTTTTATCTACTATGTATTCTGAAAAAGTAAAGTATTGTCCATGTACGTCAGGCTTCGGGTCTCTACAGTTGGTATCAGAGGAAAGGTTTAGTCAACCTTTGGAAACTAGAATGCAAGAACTTTAGTGAGATCCCTAGAGATATTTCTAAGGTATGTCTAGGGATGTCTCTAAGGTTAAGTATATGTATAGGTTATAGTACTAGAATTACGCTAACGATAATAGAATTAAACCTAAGATGTTAGATATTGAAGGTACTCCCCCTTTATTATGTTGTTTTCCCTATCATGATTTTTTCCTCTCACACTATTCTTTTTGGATTTTAGACGATGGCTGGAACCTGAAGGAACCGTGTTGATCAATGCAATGGACAATGAAATGATTGCCCTCCTGAACAAACAAATGTTATGGGAGATGGAGTGCAAAATATTATTGCTATACTTACACAAGCTATGAATCACTCTGGACATCCAATTGAGCAGAGAAGGGAACAATATTCTATTGAGTCCTTCATGAGACAACGTCCACCTTCTTTCAGTGGGTCTTCTGATCCACTTGTTGCTGAAAATGGATCAGTACCACTGAAAAGATATTTTTAGTTCTTCAATGTTCTGAGCATGATAAAGTCATCTTAGCAGTATATCGTTTGGAAGGTGAAGCTGATCAATGGTGGAATCTTATCAAGAATACGAGGCCAAGAGATGAAATTGAGTCCATGGAATGGGACGAGTTCAAGAACTTATTTTTCAATAAGTACTTTCCTTGTATTCTTCGAACAAAGATGGAGAAGGAGTTTCTTGAACTAAAGCAAAAGGATGATGAATCTGTTGGTATATACAAAGCGAATTTTACAAGACTTGCAGGGTATGCATCTGGCATTATCATCCAACCTGAAAGTAAAATTGATCGATTTTTCAGTGGCTTAAAACCAAGTCTTCGAATGGCATTAGCTATAAGATACTTCAGTAGCTATGAAGAAATTGTGCGTTGTGCTATCAAGGTAGAAATGGAAGTCGGTGTTACATATCCATATCATGGTCTTGACAAGAAACAAAAGATGGAGTTCAAGGAGAAATATCAGAATAATGGTGAAAAGAAGATGAATGTTTCCTTATGCTCTAAGTGTGGAAAGAAGCATGGTGGAGATTGTCTTAAAGGGACTAGAAAATGTTTTAAGTGTGGAAAGTAAGGTCATCGAGAAGCTGAGTGTCGAAGTAATGGAAAAAGGGATTCTAATGATGTGAACAAAGCAAAGACTGCAGAGAACATACCACCAACACTTCAATGCTTCAATTGCAAGGAAATGGAGTATTATGCTAATAAATGCCATAATCCAAGGGTTAGTGATGATCGACATGAGCAACCGCTGAAGGCAAAGGACAAAGGGAAGTCACATGCGATCACTATTGGCAATGTTGAATATGACAACGATGTGGTGGAATGATTAAGTGTTTATGTAATAATGTTGTGGAGTATTGGAATATTTATGTATTGGTCTAATGTGGTATTCAAAGTGATTGAGATATTTTTGGAAATAAGATGATATGCGCATAATGAAGAGAAAACGAGAAAATGAAATTTTTAACAGTATTCGTCAGCTCATGATTGATATAAGGACTACGTGATATCATGGTTTGAGAATATAGAATTGTGAGGATTTTGGTATGTGGAAAGTGTTAACTTTTAACTGCATTCATGTTTTCACTAAGGTTAAATGGTTATTCATTCTTCAAGAGAATAGATGATTAAGGTATTCACATGTTTGTAATTTGACCAACAAGATATATCTTATGGAGATCAACGATGGTATTAAATCTCTGGTAATCGTTTTCACTATGTTATTAGAGTGGACTGCAGTATTATGGATAAGCCTAAAGATTGGAATGGATTATGTTGGACATAAGTTAGTATTGTTTAAGGATAGAAGTTTTTTCGATATTATTGATGGGATGTTATAGTAATATAGTTTTAGAAAAAAGACAACCTGCAGGACGGGCGACAGCCCATCGCGTCGGACAAGGCTGTAGGAATCGAACACACTACCGAAGTGCGACTGGCCTTTATCGCCTACCACTGGCCTACAGGAAGTCCCTGTTTAGTAGAAAATAGTTTTATTATATTAAGCAGTATGATATAGGAAGTATAAGTCCATTTTAGGAACCATATATGATTAATCTCACTATAGAATGACTTATGTATATTTAATAACTTTTGCTAACCTTTTGTTTGAGACAGATGGAATGACCCGTCATTCTATCACATGATCTTCTATCACTTCACGAATAACAAATTCAACATCATTTATTTAAGAGATGAAGTGGAAATTGTTCAAGGCACGAATAACAGTGAGATTGTACCAAAATAAAGTAAGTATTCAAATTCCTCATCTTTAGGGAAATTATCTTGAAAACCAAAAAAGGTTGTCCAAGTGCTCTTATAACTGATTAATCAGATGGTACCTTAGATCGTCACAAATTTATGGATTTGTGATTGTTGGCTTTTCCATAGCCATGTTCTCTACCACCCTCCATCAGAACATGATGGTTAGATTTTTCTTCCATATCGATATTTTCACCTATGTGGAAACCCAATGATTAGTCTATTTGGGTAACCGTTACGTTTCATACTTTCATTTTTAAAGATTGGTTTTGGTATTAATTTTTAAGATGTGGGTTTCTATTAAAGAATCTTTCAAATAGTAAACCATTTATAACCCTGACAAATTTCTTGGGCGAAATTCATTTTAAGGGGGGTAGGATTTAACAGCCCGAGATTTTATGAAAAATATAATTTTTAATTTCATTAATGTCTTGTGTTGTACGCTACACCAAAAGGAGCTTGCACAACACGCATCCTTGACTTTCCTATCATTACACGCAATCGTGACCTTCCTCGATAGCGTGTGTAGTACGCAATAACGAGTTTCACTAAACAACAAAATGCTATTAAAATATTATTAAAACTAGCCGTTACGAATAGTAATAACCACTTTTTGAAATTTTGTAAATTTTATTTTTCAAAATGGAATTCATTTTTGGATTCATAATATCGAAATTAGCTTAGGGTGAAATTTTGGTGATTTTCAGATAACTTTCATATTTTGATGAATAGTGAAAATTACTAAATTTTAAATAAAAACAACTTTTTCAATCGAAATAATTAATAGTGATAAATTATTAATTTGAGTGGTTTTAAAGTATATTTAGAATATATTTTTACAATTTAATACAATGTTGGTCATTGGATGTAATTTCACATTTAAACCAGACATAAACAAATGTCAATCTTTTGATAGTTATTATCTCTGAAGAACACGATATTTGTTTTGACGACGGGATTAATTTTTAAATTAATTAATGCGAATGATATGTTTTGAATTTGGTAAAATATAAATCATTTTTTAGTTCATAATATCAAATATAGCTTAGGCCTAATTTTTGGTATTTTTCTGAAAACTTCCAATTTTTTATGAATAGTGAAACCACTAAGTGGTAGGTTAAAAACTGAATTTTGCATAAAACTTAATTTTACCGCTTCTGTGAATGGAATTTCGAAAATCCGACAGACACGGCTGATATCAGTAAGTAAAATGTGGTTCAATGAGATAAAAATAATTTTTTGGTGAATAGTAACTTTTTACTTTTTTTACTACGGTTAATAGTAAATAGGGTAACTAAGGGTAAATATGATATTACTATTACCCTAACACATGTCCTAATTCTATTGGATAAGTGTAATTCGACAAAAAACAACCTTATGAATATAATATGACCATTTAGGTCCACTTGGATTAGATTATGACATTTAATATTATTTTATTTAATGAATAGTTAAAATAGTTAAAATCAAAGTTTAATAACTAAAACATTTTTAATATGGGGTTATACATAAGATAAATTCGATAATAAATATTCATTAGAAATCTAAAAATATTTCCTACATAATTATATTTTATTTATAATTTTTAGACATTAAATAAATTAATTTATTTATGACACAACGATGATGCAGTAATTACCCTTTTAAGGAAATGTTAACATAATTGATGTTATAAATGCTCAAATAAATGTAATTTGAGACTTTTTATGACTTAAAATAATTTTTAGGTTACTATGATATATTAGTGTTGATTTAATCTACTTGGTGCGAACATATAATTCTGTTATGACTTTGACAAAAATCATATATCAAATAGTGTCAAAATTGACACAAAATAGTTTTTAAATCAAATATTATATTATTAATTGTTATTTTATTCCTAAAAATCTAATTTTCGGCCAAATGACTTAGATAAGGATATATATATTAATAATAAACAACTTGGGGTTCGTTTGGCATGTTATAGTAAGTGTATTAACCATATAGCGTAAGAAAACAAAAAGACACGGTAAAAGTTAAATTATTTAACTTAGAGTAAAATCTAATTGATAAGGTTAAAATAATAACCTAAACTTGTCTAAATCCTATTGGTTGATAGGATTTCGACCCATCCCCACTTTTCCTTCGAAATAAAACCCTTTGTAACCATTATCAACCAATTTTGACTTTAATATAAAATAATATTTTGAGATATTCCTAAGCTGCCCCTCTCCTCCCTTATAAAAGGGCACATCCTCCCCCTCCTCCTCACACCAATTTGAGCACTCAATCTCGGCCAACCCCTGAAAAAATCCCTTCTCCACTTCCCTAGAATAATCCTAGAGGTCCTGGTCTTCTTCAAAGACCAATCATAGTTCCCTATGTGGAGGATTCAAAGAGGCGTTTCAAAGAAGAGGTAATATCCATTACCGATCTTTTCAATTTCATTCTTCTTCAACATATTCTTCTTTAGTTGTTTAATGATAAAGTAATAACATCAGTATTACTTACATACTGATATGTTATACTAAATATGAAACAACCCTAATTCACCTTCTATCCATCCTACGGAAAAATGAAATCATCGCGCGTGCGTACGTACCGCATACCGTCTCCACGCCGTGGTGTAATCTTTTTTCCACCATCACCTTACAAGGATGGGTATAATGGTGTAATGAATAACTATATATTATTATTATAACGTGATATTTATACTGAAATAGTATAAATAAACTTAAATACAATTCCACGATCTTGGGAACAATATCATCGCTCATGCGTACGTACGGAATACCGTCTCCACGATGTGATGCGACTCGTTCTACATGATCATCATTACATAGTAATTATATAAATGAATTGAATGAATAAATATGATATATGTTACACTAATACCATTCTGGATATAAGGTATCTATAACATTAAAAGAAGAATAAGAATTTATTCGGAAAAACATGCATAAGAACAAAAGGCAATAAAGACCCGAGTAACAAGTAACAATGAAATATTACTAATAAGAAGCTAAAAATATGACCATATATGATATCATATCAATATGTATGATTCTGGAATAAGTCAATAACATTATTTAAACCATTATACAGGATCTTTGGACACGTACAAAGCAAATCAGACCTAAGGTAAGGGAAATATCACAATCTCATTTTTATCCGAGATTGTTTGTACTTTGGTATTTACTGGGGTGTATTTTATCATCCACATCCATGTTTCCTCAATATGTAATATTATTTCCATCCACATACAATTTTTTAAATCCAATTTTACCCTTTGGTGAGTTTTTAGTAAAAGATATGAAAGGAATCTTTTGTCGTTTTTTTGTACAAGGTACTTTTTGACTTTTCCGACAAAAGTGCGAAGAATGTTTTATTAACTTATACGGCATGAATGGATTTTTAAAACATTATTTCCCAGAAGCTTCCTTTTAAAGTTTTCAATTTTATTTTTAATCAAATTCTTTTAGTTTAAAATTTTATGACATGTTATGAAAGGAAAAGTGTTTTTGAAGTAGAAAGGATATTTTCCTCAAGAATAAAGTTCAAGTGTTTTATCAAAATTATTTTCCATCTAAGATAATAAAGGGTTCTGTTTTTATCCCTATTATTACATTTATTTCATTATGTTGTGATGGAAATATTTTTATGAATTCCTTTATCTTATATGAATTGTTTTATGATGTCACGATGTTTAAGATTCCCATTTTTATTTCATGGGTTATGTAATGATGTATGATTTATGATTTCGTGGCACACATAATAATGGTTTCATTATGAGATGGGTGGGACCTATATCTCCCTTCAATGCATTGGGAAAATATTTTATATCTCATGAGATAGACATGGCTGGAATGGTAGGTTATACCGGTTCAGTGAAACAGGACTGAAACGAGGGTGACTCGGTTAAGAAAGGGACTTTGTCCTCTAAGATAGTCATGGCAATGAGTCTTGACTAACAAGAAATTATTCTCTATGATTATGTGTGAATGCCACAATGTTTCATGTTTTAAGTTATTATTATTGTGATTACATTTCACTGCCATGATTTATCCCATGTTATGAAATTATGCTCTCTTTTGCAGGTTAAGATTTCCAAAATGTTATGTTCTTATGAATATGATGTGATTGATATTTCTTTTGTTTACCCTTACTAAGCATTTGAGCTCACCCTTTTATGTTTTCTTTTCCCCAAGATATAAAGAAAGGTTTTAGGTAAAAAAAAGAAGATCTTTATGGGAGATGTTGAAGATCTTTCACCACGATTAGAAGATTTTATTCCAAGTTTCCAAAGACACTAAACAATTACGATCCTTGTGTGTGTGTTTTTGTTATGTACTAAGTATTCCGCAAAAGTAATGTAATGTACATGTACGTCAGGCTTCGGGTCTCTACATATACTGACCACAAGAATCTCAAATATATATTCACATAGAAATAGATTAATATGAACCAGTGAATATGGATAAATATCATCAAGAATTATGACTACTCAATCCACTACCATCATGGTAAGTAAAACCAGGTAGTAGATGATCTAAGTAGAAAGGATCCAGCATCTTTATCAATGATGAGAATTGAAATGGATCTGATCATCTTAGATATCCAAAGGATGGACATGAGAATCATTAAGGGAGGAACATCATCAATCCTTTCCCAAATTATTTCTCAACCATCCCTCTTAGAGAAAATAAATGATTCTCAATGAAAAGATGTGAAAAGTCAAGAAAAGTGTGGAAGCTATCAGAAATGGGAAATCCTCTGATTTCCAAATTGATGTGGAAGGTTTTGTCATATTTGGGACATGATTATGTGTACCAACTGATCTATAGATAAACAAAGAGTTATTTAATGATACACATAGCTCGACCTTCCCTATCCACCAAGGGAGAAAAAAAATATCGAGATCTTCATGAAAAATTTTGGTGGGACAATATGAAAAGGGAGATTGCTGAATATACATCAAATTTCTTGGTATGTCAGCAAGTGAAGGTTGAGAGAAAAAATTCTAAGGGTATGATGCACCCACTACCAATACCAGCATGTAAGTGGGAGAACATTACCATAGACTTTGTCACTGTACTTCCAAAAAAATACAGAGGAAACAATGCTATATGGGTCATTGTGGATCGTCTTATTAGGACAACTCACTTTATCGTGATTTGAGAGGACTTTTCATTGGACCAACATTCACAGATTTACATAAAAGAAGTGGTAAGGGTGCATGGAGTGGTACTATCTATTGTATCTGACTGTGATCTTTGATTCGCCTCGATTTTCTGGAAAAGTATCCAATATGCTCTATGAAATGAACTAAACTTCAGTATGGCCTATCATCCTCAAAATGATGGACAATCTAAGAGAACTATTCATTCACTAGAAGAAATTTTTAGAGCATGTTCAATGGAAGTCAAAGGATGATGGGACCAACATCTTTCGCTGGTTTAATTGTTTTACAACAACATTTTCCACTCAATCATTTGAATGGAACCATATTAATCCCATTGTGTAAAAATGTGCACAACACTGGCGTGTTGGGATGAATTCAGTGAGCATAAGATTCTAGGACTTGAAATGGTTGAAGAAATGGTGAAGAAGGTGAAAACCATTCAACAATATATCAAGGCAACCCAAATTCAACAAAAGTGTTATGAAGATAACCGTAGAAAATACTATGAGTTAAGAGTTTGAGATATCTTATTTCTATTAATTTCTCCATGGAAGAAGGTCATGAGGTTGGGAATAAATTGGATGTTAAGTCCCATGTACATTGGTCCCTTTGAGATCCTTTATCGAGTCGGAGCTGTGGCTTATCGACTGGCACTTCCACCTACCATGTCGAAAGTACATGATGTCTTTCATGTATCCATCTTATGGAAGTATATACCATACCCTTCACATGTAATCTCTTCAGAGGTGGTATTGTTGGAGGATCATATTTCTTTTGAGGAGAAGCCTGTAATGATCTTGGAGCGTAGAGACAAAGTTGTACGCAACAAGACAACTAATCTGGTCAAGGTACTATGGAAAAGCAATAAGTACAAAGAGCCAACATGGGAACTAGAGGAAGCAGTGAAGGAAAAGTACCCCCACCTTTTTTATCTTAGAATGTAAAATTAAATTCCAAGGGTGAAATTTCACAAGGGGGGAAGAATGTAACGACTCAATGTTTTTCAATAGAAATTTTCATCCTATAAATTTGTCATAAAATCACATGAAAACGCAACATAATGAAATACGTGGTGATAAGTGACCTTTAAACATAAGTTTGTCACTAATTTGTTTGGAATTTTTAAAAATCTAACATACACAGTTGCAATTAGTATGTTATTTGGAGTCCGATAAGAAAAACATAATTTTTGATGAAAAGTAACCTACCCTTATGAATAGTACCATACCATTATGAATAGTGATATACCCTAATGAATTGTAACCTTATCTATGATTGTATAAAAATAATATTCAAGTTGAAAGTATAATATACATATATTCTAGAATAAGTAAATGAATGTTTTAAAACATATTTTTGATAATAAATTATGAATTAAAATAAATTTTAAAATAATCAGATTTAGAAAATTATTTTTCAAAAATGGAAATCCTTTTTGGATTCTACATGTTGATAAATGGTTAGAGTGAATTTTTGGGATTTTTCTGAAATACATGAATTTTTTATGAATAGTAAAATGTGATAATTTACGATAAATGCTAAATAGGGGATTTATTTAGTCATTGATGATGATCTACTGATGTAATCCCAATTGGTTATAATTCACATGCATTTATTACTTTTCTTGGCCATGGAATACTTACTATTACTTTTCTTGTGAAGAAATAATAAAGTAATGATTAAAAAATTATGAAAACCCCCCTCCTCCACAATAAAACTCCCTCTCACTCCCACTTCTCTTCACTCCTCTCAAGACTTGTTCCTTGCCAATATTCTGCCGAAATATCTCCCCAAGATCCTCCCCCACATCCGAAATCTCTTACTCTCTTAAAAATACCAAAACCCCTTTTCATAAGAGGTTCTCAAAGGAAGAAGTCTCAAGAGTTAAATTCCTCTTTCCAATTCCTTCGTTTCTTTTAAGTTCTTTTCTTTTTGTTTCATTCCTCACCTCCCTTAACCCAAATTGTATGATATGTCCTATAACATAAATGTATTGTAATGTTTTCATGCTAATGGGATCTTTCATTATATTCTCTCCTTTCCCCACCTTTTATTTTAATGAAATGAAAGCACTATTTGAGATGTGCTAATTTTGCACATTCAAGCACAATGGTTTATCAAGTTTTGTTATTATCTTTAATTATGTTCATGAAAACATTTATGTTATGGTTGAACCAGATTATTATACAGGTAATATATCTTATTTTGGTTCTGTAATCCTTTGATACAAATGGTATTTATTTACAAATAAAAAACATGTTCTTTTTAATCAAACCCAGTGATTCACTAAAATTGTTATCACTATGGTTTTATTTAATAATTTGACATCACTCTTAGTAAACAAATTAAATTTAAAACCATTTAAACTCCTGGATGTTCACTAATAGCATATAAATTCAATTCTCGACAACCAGTTCCATCTTACATGTTTATCCAAACATGAATATAAGTGAACCTGTCATTAAAACCAAGTAAACAAACGAGCCCGAACAATGAAATTGAACCTCATATCAAATAAAAAAGGTTATAAATGAAGTTAAAAAGATTATACTAAACCAATTAAATATATAATAGGTTCTATAATTATTTATTAATAAACATGATTTGTTAATCAGGTCTTTAATAACAAGTGGATAACACCAATAGATTTAAGGTAAGGGACCCTCTCCATTTAACTCTTAATCATAATTGTCCTCTATGCTATGCCTTATTATGTGTAATCCCAAATGATGTGGTATTATTTCTAACATCCCCCATACTTCCATCATGTTTTATAAGTGATGAGAAACCCCTTCCCTATATTATCAAGCCCTCTAACGTTCACCTGACACCATACCGATAATTCGTAACAAAATCATCCCGAACCTCCTTTGTTCTTTCTGGTTGCGTTATCTTTATTCATATAAAAATGGAGTTTTATTATCTATTTTTGTGCATATTATAAATTCTATTCAGTTATACAAAATTATTTCTCAAATATTCCCTCAGAAATTTTCGATAACCAAACCTCATTTAAGAGAACATCCCAAATATTTACCCAATTTCAAGTGCACTATATCCTATGTTTTAAGCCACCATTATTTTCATAAAATCAGATTTTTTAATATGGAAACCTTCTTGGTTATATTCTGGATTTGTATAAAATATTTTCCTCTTTTCTATTTTAAAATATCTATAGGATTTTCTTTAAAACCACACAAAAATATTTTAACGCTAATGTTTCTCAAATACATTTCTTATTTGAAGTCGCTTATGTTTGACGCCACCTGCCATGTTATATGCCTATTTTAACTTATGAAAAAACCATGTATGTTCTAATACCTTTCTTTTATGGACACTTTCATGATATGGTCATTGGGAATGCTTTGTTTCATGATTGTGGTACCCAATTCATTCCATGGGTACCCTAATGTTTATGTATGGTTGATTATGTATGATTATTTATGCGGAAAGAATATTTATGTGGTAAGAATATTTATGTGGAAAGAATATTCATGAAAATGCTGAGATGGGTGTGCCCAAATAGTGATCTAATGCATTGTGTAATATTAAGTCTCATGAGATGCGATGTGAAATGGGATTGGCGGTTATCCTTAACCAGTACTAAAATGGGAAATGGGATTGGTAGTTAACCTTGACCCATACTAAAGAAATGTTTTATGATTCTTCCAAATTTATATGATTCCACATTTATATGATCACATGATTATATGATATGATTTTAAATGTTTCATGCTTTGGATTTCATTATTTCATGCCTCCTAACTCATGTGCTTAAGACGTATCCTTATGTTCTTTCCCTTACATGGGTTTTCAGCTCATCTATTTGTTCACGTGTTCCCTATGGTACTCGATGAAGATTTAAGTGCTCAAAGGAAGTTAGGGTCTCATTCTGGATATTAAATAAAGAAGTTTTTTAGCCCCATGTTTTATGTTTTATGTACCTGGTCTTCCAAGACACAAGACTAAACGATCCTTGGCTTGTAATCTGATGTATAATTATTCTTAAAATCATGTAATGATATATAAAAAGGCTTAGATGTCTATACCCCGAACCTTGTAATTTCATATCGTCTTAGTTCCTTGTCTCGAAATAATTTCATATAATATTTAAAATAATTCATGGAAATATCCAAGACATTTGAATATCGGTGTCTCTCCCATGAACATATGAACCCTTAAATTGTTAAAAAATTAAAATTCCATCACAACAATTTCTTAGAGGATCCCTTAAGCTCCATAAGACATTTCTCTAGGGGATGTAAAAAAAATTATAATTGATCAACAGATTTGGTATCCTCATCAATAATTAGTTGTAACTCTTCTACACTAGTAATGGGTGCATGCATGGCTTTCTTTGTAGTGTCTAGGGTCCCTTGTTGCTCCAGAAAATATTTCTATGATATATGAAGAGCATGATGAAACTGGGGTATTTTTTCATGAATACAACCAATATCATACTAGAGATGATCAATTTTAATATTCCAATCACTGATCACATCCTTGTGAGTTCCCTCCACCACCTCACACTATGATGCTTCATTTAAGGACTCATTCAAGCTCTGTTTTACAAAATAAGAATCCTCGGTAGATACCACCTTCAATTAAAGGTCCATATCCTAATCTCCTAGAGAAAAAACCTCCTTCATATGTGCTTTATGGGTGGTATAGTAAAAAATCTCATAATAAATGGAGATAATCATTAACTGATGATGACACACCTGGTCCTTTAACCATCCCAACTGGGTCTCTAAAACTAATTCATGGATTTCCTTCCACATTTAGAGCCCCATCCACTATTAAAATGATTTAGACACTAGGCCTGGGTCAAATATCGTACAAGGAACATGGTTATTTTCTAGGAATAGGTATATAAGAGAAGGATGTGTGCTCATAGTCTTTGATGAAGAAGGAAGGGAGTTGGCCCCATCGTTGGTCAACCCTGTTGGAGGATGCCCCAAGAGAGCATGGATTGAGACCTCTGATCTTCAGGGTGAATAAAATGAAACAAGGTTCATGTGGGAATATAAGTCACATGATAAACAATGTGATATCAACTTGTAACCAACATATATGAATGATGTTAGAACCATACATTTATCAGTTTCAATGGTGATGATTTTTGTTTCCCTGAACCAATCCTCCGGTGTATAGGTGACACCTTTTTATGAAAACCAACATTATGTCACTTTTGATGATTTCCATAAATATTTTATTTTATTAACACCCTCGAAGGATGTAGTTATAAATATAATGTTAAGAGAAAAAACACCAAGTGATCAAGGTGTCCATTTTTAAAATTAGTATTCTAATTTTTTAAAACATTATTCCGTCAAGTCTTACTTAGTAACAAAATACCTTTCATATTCATTATCCTCTAAATGTGAAACCAACTACACTAGATCAAGTGGTGTCATATCTATAACATCTTCAGCAAGAAACATGCATGAAAAAGTCAACACTTCAACTATATCCACTTCATAATGGGTTAGGCTAGATAGTGAATGGGTTTACGAAGTAAAAAAATGCTCTCCTGCATCCTCATAAATGGATACATGCTCATCCAAGTGATATCGATGGGGAATTTAACAATTTGAAAAATTAGGTTGTGTTTCCAGAATAATCCAAAACAAATGAAAAAAGAGTGAAATAACACACATACTTCTAGAATACATGGGAGAAGGCCATGTTAACTCAGAATACTTCCTTTTCCCTTTACCCTCTAGTGAAATCTCTCCAAAAGGTATCGATGTTGAGAGAATTATGGAAGACCCACATTAGGTGCTGAATTTACAGTCGTTTCTCTAGAAATAAAATTCACCACTGACATTTGGGCCAGTTGACCCATGTATCCTTCAAAATTAGTTTCTCTATCACTAAAAAGTTCATACCAATAGCTATACCTTGATAAGAATATATGGGGGATTAAAATAACTGGATGGCCTTATACAGCCTCCAAACGTATAAAAAAATGTAAGGATGTATGTACAATTTCGATTACACTACAACCCTTTAAACATTACAGTAATTTCATCCTTGTCAAATCCTTTGCAATAGAGTACCCATGTTCATCCATTACCATTTTTGTTGTGACTTGATCCACCAATTTGTGTATGAGAGGTGAATAAAAAACCCAACCATTGATTATTTCCAACATTATGTCAAGGTCTTAGAAGAGGGCATTGAACTCCTTAGGTCGGGATTTGAAATTGATTCCCAGAGCATTGGTGACTGGGGAAAAACCTTCCAAGGGAAGGTCTTCCTAACTCATTATACCCCTAGATCAGCCTTTGAGGTTAGAATTCTCAAATTTTTTTATTTGAAGATGTGATAGGGAAAAATAATTCTAACGCAACTTTACTCTTAGGGAACACACTCAATATGGATTCATCGATTGGAACTTTTACAGAAAATAAGGGTAATGTTAAATTCCTTACTTCTTTATGGGGTGCTTCTGAGGTAGTAGGTCATCTCAAAACCTGTTTCTTGATAGGCCTCATATTTCCCTCCACAGTCAGTTTTAATTTGAAATCATCACTTACTAGTTAGTATAATTTCCCATTATTATATGAGCAGATCTAAACCCATCATAATTTATATATATATATATATTTCATTTTTAGGAAGAAGTTTTATCTTATATTTGTCTCATATTTGGTAAACATCATCCAAAACAAGTTGTCCACCATAATATGATACTCATATAGAATATAATTAGGGTGAGGGTATCATGAGTGGGTGCTCGTGAACTAATGGAAAAACAAGAATTTTACAAACCATTGAAATATAAGGTCTCTTTTAATGTGATGGTAAAGGATTCCCTCACCGAGTGACATCATATAAGCCCATGCCTCAAGGATATCCACATCATCATAAAAAAATTTATACATGGTAAATCGCACATATGGTCTAATGGAAAAGTGGTCATGATGATTCATGATGGCCTTGACTTCCCAATTTTTTACTGTAATGGTCTGTACCCCACAGATACACAGTAAAAATGGTTTGAAATGGACACTTGATGTTATATATATTGAGAAACTCGTATATTTCAAAATGAGCCCACATCCATTCCAATGAAACATAAGAGGGTTCTGAGATTCATTGAGGGGAATTTATCTTATAAACATGGTGCAAAATGTGGTATATTTTCACCGACATAGGGATGGCTAACCCGACTTTCTTTCATCTTACCATGGAAGTCACCATCACGAATGTAGAGACCCTAACTCCACCCTTCTCCTTTAAATGTAGTAAGTACCCACTCAGGTCCATGGTAAGAAAATTGTAAAGTTTTATGGTCTAGTCAATATCCTGGATAACCTACAATCCCCATTCATTAAATTTACCTTCCTTAACTATAGTCTAGTAAAAACCTTCCATTTCATAGTATACCTTCATGCTAAAAGCCTTTGTATTTACGGATTTTGACTCATAGAGGGAATTCATGATGAATTATCCCACTCATTACATGAATCAGATATCCTATCTAGGAACCAAATCCTTTAGGAGGGATTTTTTAGATAGCCTAATTAGCTCTAGGGAAAGAGGAGAAGTCCTCCCTACATTATCCCACATGGATGGTTGGGGGGGGGTTAAAACTCATCATACATCTATCATAGTATGGGTTCTTTTCATATCTAATCGACATCATAGAGACTAAATTCCACATAACTATGTGTTAAGTGGAATTTTTTGGTTCTAGGGTACCGGTGACTGAACATATCCATCATCAGTCCCCTATTTCAATAATAAACATTTTGGGATATCCAGATATTCTCATACATCCTTATTTTCCTTAGCTCCTCATAAAATTTAGAAGTAATGTTTTGAACCAAGAAGTTCTAGCCCCAATCCATCCACATATGACTCATGATAGGAAGTCCCAGTTGGGAACATGTTAAAATGTCTATCTTGAGGCGAAATTCCACATTATCGAGTGATATATATGGACATCCGAATTAGGTTCGCGATTGTTCCCATCAATGTTCATGGGCATGAATGTTATAATATTCCAGTCTGCATGCTCTCAGTCAATGATAAAATGGACTTCATGAGAGATGTGCACCCTAAAGGTGTTATGGTTTTTCCCAACCCAAGTTATTGGTATGAATAATGAATGTGGTGAAGGAATGAGAGATTCATTAGTAAGACTGTGCCAGTAGTGGGGGAGAGAATACAAAAGGGGTCATTCCTTAATATTCACTCCCATCAAGACTACCAGAATCATATGAAGTGACCCAAAAACATGGAAAAAACTAGAATATAGAATTACTGTAATAACATCCTAATGATTCATCACTACCTTAGACTCATTCATTGAAGGCTTTCTAGAACTATGATGAAAGCTGGCAGCCATCTCAAAATAAGTAAGTATTATATTTTAGATATATCAAAAACAAAATCATGTCAAATGAAATGCATAACTTTGGAAGTATCATGTGCATAATAGGAATAATAAAAGGTATACCTGATCACCTGAAAGACTAAATAATCTCTCATCTCATGAATATCTCATTGACTACATAAACCCATAGAACATCACAAAATTGATTGACCCCTCTAATAAATCACAATAGTGTGTCCCTAACATGGTCACATGATTTTCATAATAGTTGAGTGGTCTTGCAGACAATCAAGTGGATCCTAAAACCATTAAATACAACCACAACGTACAATGAAAAAAGTTCAAGAAATTATGAAAATTCAGTTCATGGTTGATTGGAATAAAAACCCAATTAAAGAAAGTCTTGTGTATGTGTTCTCATGAAGAAATCTTGCAAATGGATCCTGTGATCGATTCTTACTATATGGTCTGTGGGAGGATCATGTGATGATGGTAAGGAACAAGATATCTCAATTTTGGGTAGTGGATGAATGAAACATCCTTTATTACACTATTTATTGGGACTTCCTCAGAATATGAAACCTCACATGGTCGACCAAATGTCATCGAAGACAGTAGTTGGGGACAATGCCAAAGCCTAATGTGGGCATTTACATTTCTCATAACTGAACCATTTTTCACAGAGACTTCCTCATGGGGGGGGAGGGAATTTGAAACCCACCGAATGATCATAGAAAAACATACAATGGAAAAAATACTAAAATATTGGAATTATTTTCCTTGCAATGAAATGGAAGATGAAGGTGACCAGAACTCATGGATTTTGTATCCCTCCAAAGGGCACACGATAAGATGATATTATAAGGTCATGAGAAAAATACATGCGTAATGAAAAACCTAATATAATTTCTCAAGAAGAAATCCTTGACGAGTCCTACTCTCATGTTGGAAACCAAGATTCTCACTGATCATGTGATGGTTTCTATACAAGTTCTTCATGATTATGTGAATTTTAAACTGATGAACACATTAAAATCTATCCAAAATAATTGGAAATATGGGTAAAATATCCAAAATGAGGGATCCTATTAAGGCCATAAATACCATGCAACATGCTAGGGTGGATCATAAGACTTATAAAGTCACTGATGGCATGTACACCTTATCATGTGAGAGACCTGCAGATATGTCACCCTCATCACACAAAGGGCCCCATACATACCTATGTGTTGTTTCACCCCATCTGGATTCAAATAAAAATAGAATAGTTATTTCAATAAAAAAAATTACGCATCTCCACAAGAACCTTTCCTACTCACATGATGCATCATCGATGGGGAGAGTAATTGACTTCGACGACACTCATATAAACTCATGAGATCCCCAACCCTTGTAAAATTGAAAAGAAAATAAATGGGAAATAATGTGAGATTCTATCGAATGGTAGATACATTGATCTCATGAGAATGGGGTTATACACTCCATGAAATCATCCTTGATCAAGTGAGGTCCCCTTGACAAGTCAACTCAATCTTGTGAAGACACCATGACAGACCACCTTTGTCTCATGGAAAACCCTAGAGAAGGAATCATTGATCATGATAAAGCCTTTCAACTGAAATCCTGATCTCAGGAAGGCCCCCATTAATACATGAATGAAATTATAAGAACCATGGGTATGTCCACATGATTAAGAAAGACATACTAATAGGATAAAATTATCATGTAAAAGATCTCAGATAAGGCATCACAGATCACATGAAAGCCATTCGAAATATATCCTGATCTTATGAAGGCCCTAAAACCTGTTGGCCTGAAATTATAAAACCTCTTGGAATTTTGATATGATTAATAAATTCCCATTTTATTCTCCATAATACAATAAATGGTTTGTTGATGTGATGGTTTTGAGGTCCTTGAAAATCATATGATTCCCCTGGAATGACTTATGGAAGGATATTACAAAACACGTGACACAAAATTCCTCCATCAACTACATCCTAGATTATTGAAATACACACCACACAATGCGATGTATAATGGGGGTGGTGAGACCTACAAATCCCCAACCCTATGAAGAAAATGCAATTTTGGATCCTTACACCCATTATAGAAAACTTCTAAAAGCATCAAATCTCATGATTGAAAGATATCACGCAAGGTAAAAATATATGGAATGACCTATAGGATCAAATTACATGAATAGACACTTCATGTGATCAGTTAAGATAATAACAACAACTTCTGGAGGGTCATGAGAAGAATACCATGCATATCTGCCGAATCATGCGAACCATAATCTAGATGACATTGAATAAATCTAAAGAACTAATTCAGTAAGCATTGAAATGGAGAATAAAGAAAAGATACTAACTTGAATACACGTTTTCATATCCTCACGCACTTCACATGAGTCACCCATGTCATGCAACAACACCAAGACTTGTTACCCATATCATGTGATGTTATCTTGGTATACTATTTGGATCATCTTATCACACAATCCAAACCTCGAGATGTCCTCTAGACATGTCTCTAAAGTCATCTGATGGAACCAATTCATGTCATGTGGTTCTTGCGATAGAACACATTCATATCATCTAGCTTTTATGATGTACTCCAGATAAGGAAGTCATGTCCTAGGATATTCTCCAAACATGTCATCCAACTTTTTCAATGGCCTCTAGGAAAAACCACTTAGATTTTGTAACATATTCCAAGCATGTTAGTGAGATTTCATAATGAAACTAGTACATGTCAATAGAGATCATATGAGACCCTCCAGTCATGTCAACTGAGATCCTGTGATGTCCTATGAAAAAGTAAGACACGATCATGTGATGGCCTACCGGAAACACCTCTCAGATCTCACAACATTCTCCAAGCATGATAGCCGTCTTTCATAATGACACTAGGAAATATATGATCAGATAGTGTGATCCTCTACAAGAATGTAAGCCAAGATCTTGTGATGTCCTAAATAAAGTTCAACTAAGATCACACAGTATCCTTCAGGAAAACCCACTCACACCTCACAACATCCTCTCAGAATTTCATCTAGCATCCGCGATGACACCCTATAATTTCATATGAGATAGTGTAACTCCCAAAAATCATTTCAGTTTAGATCTTGGGATTTCCTCTAGAAAAGCCAACTTAGATCACACAACAACCTATAGTACATTCTTTCATGGTCTTCTAATGTCCTTTGGATAAATTAGCATTAATAATGTAACAAACTTTAGATATTCCATTTAGATCATGTGATGTCCCCTAGATGAAGTCACCAGGAACATTCCATTTTCTTTAAACATTTCCACAATCCAAGTAGACATGTTCAAACATCCTTTGGCGTATCAGGTAAACAATTAAGGCATATCAAGAAGACAATCATGTTGGTCTGGTATACAACTGGGACATGTCAGGTAGGTATCCCAGGGTATGAGAACCTTGTCTAGCCACAATCAATGGTAACTTCAGTGTGTAAGCCCCAATCGATTGAACTATGATAACTCTGATTTATTCTATAACCAATATACACAAGACACCTTCTTAAGGCCCAAACTCTATATTAGACATTCAATGTGGTGTCCGAGCACATATGTCTTCTCCCACATGCAATGAGATTGATTATTTTCTATCCCTTATTTATGGCACCGAGCAAAGCATATGTGGGCTTAGAGTGTTATGATGATCATATCATTCTCACAGGGAAACCATTGTGTGTAAGTCTCAATTAGAAACATAATATGATATGAACCTTATACTAGGGAAACCTCAGTGTGTAAGACAGGATCAGTGACATAATATGATATGTCCCATATATAAGGAATACCTCAGCGGGTAAGACCTAAACAATTATACTATGAGAATAATGATTCCGACTAATTCAAGGATACGTATGATGCCTCCTCGAGGTCCGTGATGAAATATTGGGTGTTAAAGTGCCCCAATATATATAATTTTTGTATGATGTTAAATTTCATGAGTTTAACTAACTACATGGGTTCTTGTTCCTATTATAAAATAGGATTTGTTGGATTCCACATAATAGCTCAATCCTATCACCATAATTTTAACCGCCTCTTAGGATGACAAAAAACATCAAAGGGATTGGTTACAAAGCTTCAATATATAAGAAGATATACACCAAGGGTAAATGTATGAATAACCTCACATAAATATATATGGATTAACTAATAAGATTCTACCTTTTCATATAAAAGGTCTTAGACTATTAACATTTTTAGGGAAACTTATTACATATCTAGATAAGTAAGAGATTCATGAACATATCATAAATCTATATGAGAGTTTGGAGTACAAACCCCCCCTGAAGGGTGGGATTTTTTTGAACTCCCATCCTCTCGCCTGTGTGATCTCCCATGCATCGTTTGGTCTGAAACCCCAAAGGAAAACCTTCCTTTGGAAAGCCAGTGTGTACCCAATTATGGATTTGAGAGATCTTGGGAGTTTCTGTTAGGGATAAACAAATTGTATCATTTGACCTGAATGAAAATACTATGACATTGAGTGACCCCCACCACACTTAGACCATTAGGCTAGGCTAGACATATCTTTCTGAGGAAGTAAATGTGGTGAACCAAATGCGAAATAATTTAAATATGTCATTTCATTCACAAGATAAAAATGATAGACTTACCAGCTCTCATCAGACCATTTAGTTCATTTCACATGGGTTGTTCTTAGAATAAATTATTGTGAAACGCACATTGGGGTATTTTTCACTAGCCACAAGTTAGAGATAATAACTAGATTGACCATATCTATATATGGAACTCCAACTACTAAATTTTTTTCATTTGACAAGATCAGTCAAATAAATCAATATTTTATAGTCTAATGATTATTACATGTAACAAATAATTGGAAAAGAAACTTTTATAAATTAATGGAATCCTCACATGTTCATGGTTTTTGTGGGCCTTTGAGATATTTATGATTACATTCTCCTACACTCCAGAACCATATATTTTTCTACATATCATTGAAAAAACTGAAATATGGTCAGAATGGCTCCATATATTTCTCTAAAATTCTAGGGGAAATAATACAGGGGTAAGAAATCCTAATTTATAAGCCAAACATGACTAGACATTGATATCCATAAAACATCTCAAAAATCTTTATCTGTTGTCTTTTATTATTTAATTTTTCTATTTGTTTGATTACATTCATATCAATCTATTAGAACAATCATATTCTTAGTAGCTAATAGTACATATCTCCATGGGTACATCAAAGTTGTTGCATCCTATGGATTCCTTTGGGAGTTCTCAGTTTCAAGACAACCCATTTTTAAATCCAGTATATTTTTGTTGTTTTCCCCTATCCTTTCCATTATAAAAAATAGTAAACATATACTCTTTTTCTTTATTTCTTTACATATGTCAACCTACGTATAACTATGAAAGATGATTGGTCTTCCCTTTAATTCCATGTACACTATTTTAAATCAGTAACCTAATATAGGTTGTGGATCAACAAACCTGATCCTGTTTGCGTGTAACACCAAAAGATTTTATGATATATTTCCCTTTAATTTTTTTTATAGATTTTATTACATGAAAAAATTAGTTTAAAGGAACTTTAGTATACAATAATGAAATTGTTATCCTTTATCCATTGAATTATAGTGAATTAATATGTATAAATAAATAATGAAATAGTATTTAATACTAATTTATATTTTTAAATCATCATTTTTAATTTTAATAGAATAAAATAAAACAATTTGATTGTAAGAGTTGAATTTTGAAAAAAATTGTTTTTATACTGAGCCAGTTTTTATCTTAATAAATAAAATAAAATTATATTTATGAATAACTTTAATTAAATTAGTGTAAAATATAATAAATAATTTTTTTAACAATCATATAATATTTTTAACATGGAAACGAATTATAGTAAACTCAATTTTATGCTTTAAAATTCATTTTTTCAAAAAAAAAATTGTAAAATTTTTCACAATTATTTTTATATTAATTTATACCACATATAAAAATAAAATATTATAAAATATATTCAATTTTTTTAATTTGATTATTTATATTATTTAATAAGTTTAAATTATTTTTTGGCAATAATTAATTGAAAAAATATAAGATTATGTTTCCAAAGTTGTGGTTATAAATAGGTTAGCATGAGGGTGGTGTCAACCTATGAGATAAGAATAAAAATATCACAAAATTTGTACTTTAACATAATTGGTTTATGGTATTATTACCTTAGCTGTCATATATTATAATTCTTGGAATTTTGGATCCACTTAACTTGAGTTTTACATTGTAATATTTTAATCATTAAAAAATTTGAAGTGAGCACTCTCCCTTTCATATAAAAGGACACCACTTATTCTCTCTTCCTCAAGCATTATTAAATTTTTATGTTAGAGAATTTATATACTAATACATTCATGATATCCCTTACAATATTATATATGTCATTTTTGGATCATAATTCAATCTTTTCAATTATTTAAGGGTGATCCAATGGTGGTTTCTCAGTGAGTAGGTATCACTATTAACTGAGCACATCCAAATTTAATTCTTCTAATAGCCTCTCTAAATGAATGGTAACAATTATATAATAATTATTTATTTATTTAAAATATATATAATTTTTATTATGATGATTGATCATCCATTTTCCACCTCCTTTCAATAAAAAGAAAAATAAAAGTATCACTAGTCTCTATGTGTGTACACCCTCCACCATGTAGAGATATGATTCATTTTTCATCAAAATCATTAATCATTGGTTATTTTGAGGGATTTAAGGATTATATATATGATATTTATAATTTAATTCTTCTTATTTTATTATATGATTATAACTATCTTCTTAAATTTCTATTCAATGGAAATGATATTGTCACCCGTGTGTATGTGTGGACTACCACCTCTAACCATCGATGTCATTTGTTTTCCATCACTAGTATATATTAATAATTATAAATGTGTATATTTTTTTATAAATTTAATATCTATTCCATAATTATTATATTTTATATGATGAAAAAAGGACCATGACACAAATATCAAAACCATTAAACCAGAATATGCATGGAAGATAGACCATTTTCACATTAATGTTAAATTAAATGAAGAAATTATTAATAAGGATAGAAATATAAACTATAAAGGAATGATAAATAGTTATTTATCTATTAATATGATTCTATAATATATTTATTATACATGACATTTGAACATGTATGAAGTAATATAGAACTTGAGGTAATGATTTATGTTACAATGTCATTTATTTTTAGGAATTTTCAATGAAAAATTTCCATTGAGAGAAATTATATGGTTATTAACGATTTAAATCATTATATTTTATTCTACTATAGTTATTTATGATTTTTATGTATAATAACAATTTATTTCTCTTTGGTACTTGTAATTATGGATAAAAAGTTTTAAAATAAATTCCAAAATTATTTCCACTTTTGTTGAAGAACATTTTTATTATGTGCATATTCTCTTCAATGTTTTTTTATAAAACATAATTCCTCAACATGAAATGTTTTTAAATTATAATTTTAAAAATCATTGAATTTATTTATAATGGTTTAAAAAGGAATCTTTCAATTTTTTTCTGAAAAATATGTTTTGTAATTTTCTAAGACTATGAATAGAATGTTTTCTTTTAATGTGTATGACATGAATAGATTATTTACAATCCTAGACATTATTTTATTTGAATAATACAAAAGAAGTTTCCTTAATTTTTTTAATGAAAATAAGTTTCTCAATATTGTGATTATTTTTAGTTAAAATATTATCCAAAAAAGACATTTTCTCATTTTATACAAATAATGGTTCAAATGACTTTTGAAATTTATTTTTTATTTATTTCAACATACTTTAATGAATATTATACTTCACTAGGGATATGATCTTATAATACAGTACAAATTATTTATCTAGAATGATTATAATGATGATGATTTATGGGTGAATCTATGAAACCCATTTCATTCCATTTGGTTAATTATTGTTTGAGGAAACCCTTATGAAACCCATATATGTTACACTGTCTATACCATGATGAAATTATAAAATTCTTATAAAACTTGTTTACATTCCATGTTTTATAATATAATGATTTGATCAATGTTTTATTCTCATATGGTAAACATATATATTATTTTCAATATGATATTGTAGGCATCATAATTATTTTGACCTCCATTTCATTGGGTAAAGATGGATATTTCATGAGATAATAAATTTTGGAATGGGGTTTGAACCCAATTTAGTAATACTCTCTTCTGATTATGAAAATCTAGGTTATGAACCTCAACATTATAAATGATGTAATTATTAGTGAAACCATTATATTATGATATGCTTAATAGTGATCATTAACTAAAGAAACAATTTTCAATGCTTATGTGGATAACAAAAACTTATATCTTATAATTATGAACAGTTCTCATAGAAAATGATAGGATTTTTATTTTATATACTTATGACTTGTGTCATTTTTTATGAAAAAACCTTATACCATGACTTATGATTTATGATAAGTGGATAATTCAAAATGATTAATGTTTGTTTTGATCACACTATTATACCCTCGTTCTTATTTTATTATCACTTCTGATCATTGATTGATATATTTTATGTTTACCCTAACTGAGCATATGAATTCACCCTTTTTTATGTTTCTTTCCCCCATGTTTTGAAGAAAGTTTTTATGTAGGTTATATATCAGGAATGTATTATATGAGACGATATTGTTCTGAAATATTGAATATGATTAATGAAATAATATGATATGTGTATCTAGTTTCTAAATTCACTAAAACATTACAGTTATGGGGTGTGTATTATTATTAGATATAATTAATATTCATCTAAAATGATATAATATGTATGTATGAAATTCTTGGGTCACTTAAGTTGGTATTTTTGTTGGGTATAATCAATATGTGGTCATTTAGATGAGTGGTATTTGATAAAAAACATGGTGGATAAGTCTAAGTCTAGAATCCCATTATGATGCTTTGATAAAGTAAATATTGTAACTTTTAAAATAAAATAAATCCTTGTGTGAATAACGAAGAATGGACGAATATTTGGTATAGATTCACCGAGGGGTAACAACTATGAAAGGGTTTGTTGGGTATTAACATGATTTTCGCCATTTCAAGATTGGTGGGACTAAAACTGCAGACCTGGATTGACACACATGGAGGATATTCTTGAGTTTATTCACATTTTCTTTAGAATAAATAAGTAAGGAGTTGAATAGTTGCTGATAATTAATAACCTCTGTTTAACCTAATGTGTTAACGAATAAAAATAAGGTATCAAGATTTGGATGTGATTTGAATTATTTTTCATGATTACAAGATTACTCAGTATGATTATTTTTTCTCACACTATGATTTTTGGTATTAGTCAATTGATAAAACTTGGAGTATTCATGCTAAAATTTAATGTGATGGGAAATGAAACAAACTTTTACATGATAAGGCAACTGAAATAGGATTTGGGATGTAAAATATTTTGGCTATGATCGCCTAACTCTCTCAAGATATGAATAGTATTATGAATCATCTTGATATTTCATATGGCCAAATAAAAAACTCACTATGGAGTCTTTTATGTGGAAACACACAACTTTATTTAGTGGTTCCTCTAATTGACTACTATTTTATATATGTATTACCACCACTTAAAAGATATTTTCTAATATCAAGTGTTTAGAGAATGAAATATTTTTTTAACAATATATCATTTATAAATAAAAACCATTCAATTGTGTAAATTTATTAATAATATGTGGAAAATAAGAGTTAATTTACACCATTATGGGAAGAGTTTAAGACGGTATATTACAATAATTATTTTTTAATAACTCTTTGCATAAAAGTTTAAATGAAATATATATAACTAAATAATTATTATTTAGAATTATCTAGTACCTATGAAGAAAATTTCAAAAGGCTTAAAATGAATGCTGCAAGTTTCATTAAAAACCTAAAATACAATTTGAATAATTATTTACTAGAACAAGGTAAAATCAATTAATGGTGGTGTCTATATGTATCCTTGATATCTCTGAATAAAACATTTTATTTTATTTCAATCTATAATTAGAAATTAGAGACTCTTTGCATTCTCATTGTTTTTGGTAAAAACTAACTATAGTTGGAATTTCAATGAAAGTATAATAATAAAACCCATATAAGAAAATTTTAATTTTATATCATGTTAAATGTTCTGAAGTAGGAATGAAAGAAATTTAATTTTGGTGTTTGGTAAATTTATTAACTATGTAAAATATGACCATCATGTAAAAGAATGTCGAAGAGATGTGAAGTGGCCAGTCAAAGAATGAAATTGTGAAAATCTCTACTAAATGTGCAACCCATATTCTTGTTTTATAATTACTTGGAGTATATGAATTCTTCTAATATATACAAAAATACAAGGTTTGATGAAAAAAATTGGGGCTAGACACCTCTTAATCATATTAAAAAATGTAAATCTCATGTTATCACAATTGCTGAAGTGGTTTATAAGAATGAAATTGTTAAAGGAATACTTACCATCCAGTTTAAAATTGTAAATGTTTTATTTGTTTCTTGATCTACCCACTCTTTTATATCAGAAGAATTTTATAATGGAATCAAGTCACCAATGTAATGATTATATATTTAGATATAAATAAAAACACATTATTATAGTGTAACTCCATAAACATACCATCAAATTTGAGCCAATGAACCATGAGACCCCATGCATGCCTCCTTGTATTCATGAGGCTACTAACTATAAGTGAGGGTAAAAACACTGTTATTGAGGATACCATATGATCTAGTATTCATATACATAAACCAAAAATATAATAAATACAATATAAAAATCATAAAATTAAATTGATGACTAATGAAACATAATGTATAAGTAGATGGAACAAAAGTCATACAAATAAATAAACTAGGGTATCAATGTGTAAATCCAAACAAGATCATATAATAAAAGTTGATAAATAATAAAAAAAACACTATAAAATCCTCTAGAATCTATCATGGTACCAATATAAACCCCATGATATACTTCTCAGTTGTTGGCCACAAGCCCTTAACCCTTACATCTATCCTTATACATGATGTCTTCATCCAAAATGAGATGCCTTTGGAAGGTGTGAGTAACAAAAACCAATAGGACACCACCAATGAATCCATAAAAAAATTACATCTCTAATAGTTGTATGTGATGATAAAATAAATTTTCATGAAAGAATAAAATTCATGTGTCGAGTACTCATTTTCTAACCAAGCTACTATGGGTCCCTAACAGTGCATGTATAAGATCCAAGCCTGAAAGATAATAAATTTTTTATGATGTGATCAATAGTAATCCTTAAGGTTATTGAAAATTTCACTCAACATCTACAAGACATCTATTATATGTTTTCCACATGTTTATCATGTTTTAAAACATCCTCAGGATAGTCCATAAGGCTATCATAGATTGACTTTGTGACTTAGGTCAGGACACAAGGCCATCATGACGTAACCCAGTCTATGGGTCCATTTTCATAATACCCCTATGTCATGAACACTCCCTTACTTATGGATAAACATACCATGACAGTCCACCTAAAAAATATAACAAACAATACCACAAATGGAGTGGTAAAAACACATAACAGGGAAGAGAAAAAAAGGAAAATCATAAAATAACATGATGAGAATTTACTAGAGAAAATTATCAAAATATGATGAACATAAATCACGATAACAAGATATACTATAAATACACATGTAATAAACCATCATGTATTGGTCTAATGGGATACACACACACGCAAATGATCACAATCAAAGATGGTCAAACAAGATAATTCATCAAAATATAAAATATTGGAAACCATAGTATTCAAGGGACAAAAATGGGAAGTAACATCCAAACTTAAGGTTGTTGATGAAGTACTCCAATTATTATCGAGGATAAATCCAAAAATCCATTTTTTTCACCAATAGAGGACTAAATCAGAAGTCAAGGAAGACTATTTAACATTTTAGTTCAAAATAATGAGTCTTAAAAGAGATATCCAAGGATGATACTATTAGAAAGGGTAATTATATAATTATATACCTCACTAAGTACATTTGTAAAATTAATTAAAAGATACATCAAAGAATCATATATTTATTCAAAGGATCTATTGGTGATTCAAGAAAAGATAATGAATTCCTATAAAATTCTAGAAAATAACCAAAGATTTATACAACAGACTTTGATCCACCAAGAATACATAATTAAAATATAGATCCTAGATAAGACTAAATAAAATTATGTAATTATGATGAGATATCTTGGGAAACATGCAATTGAACATCTACCATTAAAGAGGAATTTAACATTGGTAAAGGGGACTCCATTCAAATATTCAATCCACCACCAATCTACCATGTTCATGTCAATGAAATATATTTTTATCATAAATCAACCATCAATAAAAATTTTATAATTATGGTTAAAAAACATGTACCTATAGATAATCCATAATAAATGGTATATATCAATCTATGTAAGAGAGTTATTCAATTTAAGATATTCTTTATCTATCAATAAATAAAGTAATAATTTTTCATCATATCCATATAAAAAAAATATTTATCATAGATTAATTCCCATATCTCATGAAAGAAGTTTAATTTTGTGTATATCTTAAGGAAACACACCAATATAGTATCATCATACCATTACATCATTGATGAACCAGGGGAGTTGAATGGGAGAGCTATAGAGTGAAAGGGGGTTGGTAATTCAAAATAGGGGGTTTGGGCTAGAATAAAATATTAAAAAGGGTCAAAACTGAGTATAAGTAAAAAAGTGTTCTGTATTTAATACCGGTGGGCTAATGTAACCACCTGATGGTTAGTGAATGTCCATTATCTTTTTGATGAGCTTGGCCGAACCACTAACATTTTTTCAGTACCACCTGCTATCTAGTGTGATTTGTAGTATCCTTTAGACTTACTTCAACTTTATTAGCTAGTCGATGGCAATTTATATAAAAAACTAGAGATTACAATATAAAAATCTGCTAAAATCAATTCCATAACCCTTTTTATGAAAGAATATATCCTCTTTAAAATACATAATAGTGCAGAAAAATTTACTAAATGAAGATTTGTATAAACCTTAAGCATCTCGTATACTAAATTTAGTGAGGATGTTACAATTGCCCCACTGTAAGGAATTCTCATCCTAGAGAATCACCTTCTATAGTTATTCTCAACAAACTCTGGACATTGAGCCTATACATCAACCACTCACTCCCATGTATCATCCTAGATCAATCCATGCTTTCACAAGATCGATAAAAGTGGTATTTTCTTACTTCATAGGACTTTAAATATTTGATATAAAATCTACAGTGGGAAATCCATGTATAATGTTTCAATCTCCCATTCAATATCCTCTATGTAGATAACATGAATATGATCATCCATATATTTCTATATTTGATACACATGAACCACATCATGCATACCTTGATTATTGAAAGGGTGATTGGTGTAGTTACTTTCCAATGGGATCAATCAATTTATAAATTTATATGAACACAAAACATCACAATTTACAAATAAATGAAAAGTTGTAAAGTACCAATGATTTTGAGGTCAAATACAAGGGAAAAGGCAGAGAATAAATTTAATCAATTGTTGAGACCATATATTCTATTATGACTGAAGAACTAACTATTATAACTAAAAATAAATGAGAGGAGGTGAGATTTATTTGAAAATTTTTATTCTTAGGATTATATAATAAGAAATTAAAATAATTATGTTGACATTCATGAACTTGTTAGAATTGGTTATTAGTGAATCTAATGTTCATGGTAGACACCCTCCACACTCTAGGATCCCATTTTCTCAATGGTCATAGTAATACAGATTTCCAAGAGGTGGGTAAATTGAATCCATGTTTAAACATAGAGAGACAACTCACCTAATGTCCATCCTAAAAAATTTCACTCTATAACTCACAATTAAACTATATTGAAATATTAAATGGAAATAGTAATTCTCAATTAAATGAAGGAAATGGAATTAACCCCCTAACCCCTCTCACACAATGGTTATTTTAATGAAAATAAGAATAAGAGATATCAATTGAAGCACAAGAGAAATAACCTAACATGAAATCAATAAAATAAACATTATTATAGAAATAAACATTAAATTTAAAAAACATTGAACAATAAAATATATGCACTCATGTAATCCGTGAGATGGTAGAAAAAATAAAAACCTATCCTAAGAAACAAGGGAGAACTTTTTCAACAACAAACTCCTCCAGTCGAGATTCTCAAACACTTTGTCTCGGAAGTTATATTTATAAGTAATTACTTTGACGTATCATTTTTATCTTTCCATTAAATTATTAGGATTATTTGTAATCTTTAGGCCAAGGATATATATTATATTAAATATAAGTATATCCCCCATTTAATCCATATTGATGTCCTCCCCAACTTTCCCTTTAAAAATATATTTTTATATTATTCAAGAGAGAGGATGAGTATTCAACCTTCTCTTCCCATGTTCCATATTCCATTTATCGGAACTATATTTTATCCTTTTATACACAAAAATAGTTCATATGTGGGTATTAAAATATCTATATTTTATATCTCTATACTCCTCGGCCATAGAATGTTCCACATTCATCAAGGTACTTTAGGGATATTTAATTTTCCTTACTCTTTTATAGCTTAATTTTGACAACAGTATCCCAATCCATGGGTAAAAAAATTCCATCCTTATACTTCATGCATGAAACGCCCAAAAAAAAGGACCAAAAATTTTTAAGGTGTTTCCATCAAAGTTTCTACCTCCATCCTTTCATATTCACCATGGTAGAGCCTCACTAAGGCATGCAAGAATATTTGAAGATGTTTCATCATTACCATGACATCCGACATGGTAAAACTTCCATTTTGGTTGGTTTTTCTATCTAAAACCCCCTATTCACCATGGGGAACAACTCTATGACTTTTCTTCAACCATGAAAACCATCTCTATCATAGTTAATGAACATGTGTGCTTCTCATTAATTCCAATATAACAAAGGCTCATTCAAAATTTTAGATTAAAACCACGTAATTTCTAGTTTCAATTAGTGGGTTTTAATATAGATCCCATGCTCTCAATGTGGAGGTATTTATGTTTTCAGTCTCTAAGAATGGTGTTATCGTGGAGTTTGAGTGTGTTAGTAGTGATAAAGATGTCTTTTAGTGGAGGAACATAAGATGACATGAAACGATGTTGCTTCTGTAAATGATTCATAATTCTGGTTAACAATTGCATCACACATTGGTATTCATCTTAGATTCCAACTTGTATATCTAACTACATTTGGTCTAAAAAACTTATTAGACTCCTCCAGGGATAATAATCTGGTATACTACACTCACCTCATGGACCCAAACTTGCATGCATGCATCCAGTAGACCCTTCCCCAACCTATGTTGTCATATGAGCTCTGTTATATCTATTTTGGATCAATCCATTCATGTACATCATATTTCTGGTTTGTTTGCAGGTTCCCATAGACCTAGATAAAAGTCAATCAATGATGCAGAAGCTAAAGAGGGGCATCTCTAGTGGGATGGGACTACGGGTCATGTATTGGGAAAGGTATGCCTCTGGGCCTTCAGGTCATGTATTAAGGGTCATGTCGGGCCTTGTGCCTTGGGCCTACAGGTCATTTATGGGTTCACCTACAACCCTTAAAAGGGGGATTATCTATAATAAAATAAAAAATAACGCCTTCGGGAAATTCAAATAGTCCTAGATAAAAAGGCTATATTTTTCCTATTTTTATAAGAGTAACATTTTAAAAATTTAAATGAGTAAAAATATTTTTTCACAATTTAAATTAATTATTTTAATTGTGTTTTCATATTATTTTTCGATTTTTTTAAGTACAATTTACCCAAAAAAAAGACAATAAATGAATATCTTAGGCATAATTAATCTGCAAAATTATCTATTAAAAACATAAATTTTTTCATGTATAAAATGAAGATATCAAATACCTGAATACTTGACCTCATACTTGTCCAGATGCATAGAATCCCAACATTGAATCGAGGAGGAACACCATTCTTATAAATAATTATATTTCAATGTAATAAAACAAAAATATTTTCAATGAGGAAAATTGAACATTCATTTTCAAGATAAAATATTAATTCCATTACTCAGATTTCAAGGTAATGAATCATCCTAAGTATTTTACTTCTTCCCACAAGAAATTCGATTGGTATTTTCCAGACATTTATTCAATATTCTTAACAAATTATTAGAAAACATTATATTTTGTGATATTACTCACTCTTAATATTTTTATCTCAGTAGTTAAGGAAAAACATTTAATTAGATTTATGCTCATACAATGAGTACATGATCCACCCATATGCACACAATAGACAAACATTATCTACATATAAATGAAAAAAACCACATAAAATCATGATTACATTACATTCATGTTTAAATTACTATAAGTAATTACATTGGTAGTTATTGATGTTATAAAAATTAAGTCTTAAAATTTTCCTCAATCTCTTAATTACAATGCATTATATTAATGAGTAATTTGTCAAGGAAATATCCACTTCATAAAGTGACAACACCCACATCCTAAACCCATTTGATGTCGTTGAATCACTGTTAGAATAATTAATGACTTACACCCTCTATAAATTTTTTATACCTATTATAAGAAAACCATTTTTTCAAAATAAGAGTTTGTAAAAATCACACATCCTACAAAAAACTTCAAAGGATAAAAATAATTAGTCATGTAAATGGTAATTTTAACCCTCCAAAACATAACAATCCTTTTTCCAAAAATATATATTTTTCAATTATGGTAGGAACAAATAAAATTAAAGATACCATGAACCTTATAGTGAATATACCTATAAAAAACTCTTAAAAAATATCTCCACATTAAATTACATATGCTGCAACATGGGAAACCTCTCCCATATAATTAATCATTTAAATATCATTGAAAAATACATGATTAGTGCAGTGATGGAGAAAATTTCCATTTAATGAGGCTCATTCCTATCAACGGTCATTTGTCGATTCTATAAGCATAAAAAATATTAATGTAATGTTTGATAAAATAATGTCAAAAAAATAAAAATAATGACTTAATTGTTCTAAATGTGACTTTGTTCAATCATATCCATGACAATATTCAATTTATTTTCTAGAAGGTTATATGTCCCAATATCACCTAATATATACTCTCAGAATTTGTTTTAAAATATCAGGTCATGTAATCCTATTGAATATAGGAAACATAAAAAAGAGAGTTGATATTAAATGAGATGAGAACAAATAAAAAGTCCAATAACAAGAATTTTTGAAATTCATAGAATAATAGTTGGTAGGGAAATTTTATTTATATGAATTAAATAATTCTTCTAATTATGATTCATAAAATTAATACGTATTCTTCACTCTAATTAGTCAATTTCATGCCGTACTCATTCAATCTAATTATCATTGAAATCTAACACATGAAATCATGGTGTTCCTAAGTAACTCATTTATCCTAGATAAAAACATTCAAAAAAATTATAAATCTATGTCTTGGAAGAATATTTATGTTCAAAAAAATATTTTCAACAAAATTCAATGGATTTAAAGTATGAATGAGAATAAAATTAAACCCCATTTGAAATAAATCTATGATAATCTTCTTCTTTATTACTAGGTGATCCATATACCTTTAAGATAGTCCTAAAAATAAAAAGTGACAATAAAAGTTTAATTACCATGTCATCAAAGACCAAAAAATAAATAAGGGGAATTTAAGTGATCATAATCTAAATTTCTTAGAAAATAAGAAAAATTTATTATTTAAACGAAATTAACAGAAAACACAATTTTACTTAAACAATGTGATTTTATTAAGGTAGTTTAGCTCAACCAAACCTATTAATCTCACATAATTGGATTGTGGTGTAGCGATAACCATATCATGTTGGTCCATGTATGGATTTGTTTAGAATCCCATGATAATTTCCTCATATTATTTTATATTATTTGTTTTTTAATTGATAACACAAAGTACTAGATTGATCTTGAAACATAATTTTCTTTATTATCCACACATTTTACAAATACAATGTTTCCATAAAGTCTTCTGGTTTAATGTATAATTAATTATAGATATTTTTAATTTCCACCTCCAGGACCTCTTCTTTAATTATAGGAGCTAACAAAAATATAGAAAATTTTGAGCATATAAAAAGTATATGAAAATATATCCAGACATAGTTCACCACTTTTTTTTCTTATCCATATTTTTTCAGATACACTTAATTTCATGTATGTAGTTTCTATAGAGTATCATGTTTGATTTAATTCCCATGTTCAATTATTTTCATACCATTCCAATGGTCGTCAACTATCATCCCCACTATCAATTCTTATTCTAGATATTTCTTTCATAGATCTTCAAGGACATCATGTATGAAATTTGTAGTGAAGGTTCCCTTTTCTTCACGTTCCTTATCCAATACTTCCATATTGATGGTGTTTTGTTTATAAGGAATTATGACATTAGATGTGGAAAATTAATAAACTTCTATAACCATTCTTTAAATATCTTGACATGCCTCATCAAATTACAATTATAGGATGTGGATTGTATTCTCCTACTTTATTGGGTACAGGTGTGGGATGCTTCCTACTGTATTTTTTAAATTCTCCATGATTTCATCAATTTTATGTTATAGATCCATGATTTTGATGATAAAATTTCCTTTCATATTCTATATTCAACATAATTCAACCGTGAAAACTAATAATTCAAAATGCAAGAAATGAATAAAAAATAAAAATATATATAAACTCAAAAAGAATTACAGTGATGGGGAAATGAAATTATCAAAACTACTAGATTAAAATATTCCTTTTCCTTGTCCCCAGTAATGAAACCAAAATATTAACAGGTCCGAAGGGTTTTGTTACAACCAAATGGGCTCAGTCTATTTATAAATTTGTATAAACATGAAACCAGACAACCTATAACTAATGAAATAAGTAGTATAGGATCAATTATTCTAAGTTCAAACCCAAGACATAAGGTAGATAATTAATTTATTTAATAGTATATACCAAAAATTAGAGGATAAAATAATAATTAATTTTTTGAACTCTGAAGAAAATGAGATGATGCAAGATTACATCAAAAAATTTCATGATTCGGTTTCTGAAATAACAAAGGAAACAAAAGGTAATGATGATCATAAAGATTTTAAAATTGGGTCTTGGTAAATATAATGGTCATAGTAGACGCCCTCCACACAATAGGGTCACATTTTCTTAATAGTCATGGTACATTAGATCTCTTAGAGTTGGGTAACCCAAAACTGTGCTTAAATATAGAGGGGGAACTAAACCAATGGTCAAGGTGAAAGTCCTCATTCTAGAAATTACATTAAAAGGATTTTAAGACATTTAATGAAAGTTTCCATACTCAATTAAATAAAATAAATTTAATCCACTCCCTCATCCATCTCATATAATGTCTATTTGAAGAGAAAGGAGAGAAAAAAATTGAATCCCATGAATGATATTAAATCATAAAAATATAATTAATATATTATAGAAATCCAGATTATATTACAAAAACCCATCCAAGAAAAACCTACCCTATCAAGATATCCATGAGATTGTTGAAAAAAACCCTAACCCTTTTTATAATGGGAGAACTTCTTCCACAATGGCATTCCTTTTCTTAGGATTATATATCAAAACACCTTGTCCTTTCAATTTATATGAAATTACCTTGAGGTAACATGTGTATATTCTCTTATAATTTTTTTATATTTTCTAATAATTAGGATATGGATATATCAAATTGAAAATATCCAAATATCATACATTTAACTCAAATATGTTTCCTCCCCAAATTTCCCTTTCAAAATAAATTAACAAATTATTCAATACAATGGATGAGTGTTCATCCTTATAATTCAACAAGATGTAACACTTTTATATACTCTTTATTTTATCCTTTTATGCATGAAAGTTATAAATATGTGGGTATTATAATATCTATATTATAAATCACTAAACTCCCTACCCATGCCATGAACCATGTTTATCAGGGATTTTTAGTGGATGTTTACCTCCCCCAATTCACGTATGGATCACTATCGACCATAGGATAAACAACCATGGTGTCGCCAACCAAATTCCATCTTCAAACTTCATTTATGTAACACCTAAACATAATTATTAACACAACATTTCAATTAGTTTCCATAAATTTTTATACCTTTATCATTCCTTTTTCACCATGATTGAGCCTCATTATTATTTGATGAAAAATTTGAAGTTGTATAATCTTATTAAAAGTATCTAAATGATCAGAGTGTGGTTTTGATGCGTATTTCCATATCTATTTCCCCATACTCACCATGGTAAATATCTCAATGATGTGGCTTACAACGTTTTAGTCATCTTTGTCATAATTCAATGACTAATGTCCTATTTTATTCCAAGATCATAGAGGATTATCTAAACTCCCACAACAAAACCTTTACATTCCTAATCTTCATTACTGTGTTTTAGCTTGATAAAGATCTATTATGGTGGTTTTAATTGTGTATATAATTCCTAGTAATGGTTTCCTAGAGGTATTCAATCATGAGAACAAAAAAATTTATGTGTTATAGAGAATGAGCTTGAGGTGGAATGAAGTAATTTTTTTTGAATAATTCATAGTTCCCATATAAAGCCTTGTCCCACGTCAGTGTCCATCATGGAGTCCAAATTTTATATCAAATTTAATTTGGTTGGAACACCTAATTATTTTTCTAGGAGTATTCTATATTAGTACAATATTCTCATATAAAACAAATACTCATGCATGTATGTGTCCAAAAAGCCTTGGTTTAACCTATGCATGACTCTATAATCTGTCAGATATCTTATGCAGCAACCTTCAAATTCACATTCTTATTCTAGTTTGTGTGTGGGATTCCATAGTACAAATAGAAAAGGACACAATTTTTATATTCAAAACAAAATAACATTCTAAAAATTCATATAAATAATTTATTTTTATTAACAAATAAAATTGTTTTTAAAATTCATGTTTTTATTTTATTTTTCAATTTTTATTTTCAAAAAATAAAATTACCCACAAAAAAATAAACAATGAATAAATTTTTCATAATCAATTAAAAAAAAAATAAAATAGTTATTTAAAATTTAAAATTTTATAATTATTAAGTGAATCTATTAGTAGTGAGAAGTAAGTTCTACTAGTCAAACCACTATTGTAATTCATTTATTTATCTCTAAGGGTCAATCATAAATCGTACAAGATTATTTTGATTACTAAATCATCATTGGCCTATCTGGGGAGTCACTCTAAGAAAAAGGGGTTTCCTATAGAAAAATACAAAGGTCTCCTCTTGTGGTTGGAATAATAATTATACCTATACTCTGATCCATGGTCAACCTTTTCAAAATTACATACAGTATCTCAGAGATATCTTATAATAGGTTGGGCCCCATAACTAAAACCACACCATTCTCATGCAAAAAAAATCGATGAATAACATTTCCTACCATAATTATCCCTAAAAGGTGAAATATGAACAAATCAATAGTAAATATTACTATATGATAACTCAATGATGTTCATATAATCATACCATGATCCATTGAAGTACATGAAAAAATATGAATACATGTCTTACAATATGAAAATTTTACACTCTCATAATCCATCTTGCTGCAGATAGTACACTACACTCAACCTCATATAATTCCATAAGGCCTTCGAAAAGTCCTTCCAAATTTGTGACATAGAACTTATGTCAATTTCAGATACAATTATTTTTATAACTCCACAAAATCAGACAATCAAATTCATTTAAATCATTCCAAACATCTCTACTGAGTGAGTTTCACAAATCAATAAGAAATGGGAATAATTTATCAGTCAACACACAATCATCCAAGGAGTTTCAAAACTCCTTAGGATCATTTATAATCATGTCACAACGTCCATTATTACATATTCCTACTCTAACATGTTTATCAAATGTGGCTAGAGGAAACCACAAGATTTTAGATATCATACATTATCCTTTGGAAGGTATGGAATTAAGAAATGAGTTGTGCAATGACCCTCTTCATCCCTAGCCATTAGAACTTATGCCTAAAGTCATGGAACATATTTAATCCCCCGGATTAACCAACCTCTTTTAGGAATAGAAGTATCTATCCATATGTTCCCTATTATAATCAGGACTAGAACCATCCCATGTATATGGATCACATCATTACTATCTATTGACCTCCCAGGAATTAGCCTACTGACTACAAGCTGTTCCTACATCATAACACTCCCTTGGTCAGTCTCGTAACTATAATTCACCTATTTTGATAAGGATGATGTGATCTATAACTGATAACCTATCATAACTAACTATCCCTTGAAAGAATCTATCCTCTAGTCAGAGAATAAGATCTTAAAGAACCACTATTCCTCCACACGCCATTCACAACGATCTTTTCTACCTACTTCTTAGGACTAAGAGAATCTGTAGCATCATTTATTTTACTTAATGAATATTACATATAAAAAACATATTTAGATACTCTTACTAGTGTATATAACTATAATTGTAATCATATTATGTGAAGATATATCAAATTATCTTGAGGTATGTGTAGACAAAATACCTCTCACTAAATAGATAGTGTCACAAACACTTCAAAGTGTGGAATACGATTTCTTGATCCATGATGACTGTTAGGTAGTTCCGCTTATGTGGACATTTTTTTAGGACCCATAAGATACTACTCACTACCTATGCATAAAAAATATCCTAATACAACTTTTGATCCATCATGGTCATTCATATAAATAATTCATAGATTAGGAATAACCAACACTATAGTTGTATCCAACCTCCTATTTACCTCATGAGAAGCCTCTTCACACTATTCTAACCCCTAAAAATAAACCCCTTTCATTCACAATAGATTCATAGGTGATGGAAAATTAAAAAATTATGAGATATAATTCTGATGGTATCTCACAGACCCTAGAAAACTACTAATATTAAATAGGATTTAAATATGATTCCAATATTTTACAACCTCCAGTTTCTCTGAGTCCACCAAAACACAAATCTCAGAAATCAAATTCTCCAATTATTGAAAAATATGAATAAGAAAGTGACAATTTAACATCATGGAATAAATCCTATGTGTTCAATTTGAACTCATAAGTATATAGATTTGTCCCGCATGTTATAATGGGGTTAGCAAGTAAATTCGGATGTTGTCAATGAACACCAAAATGAATGTGTCATTACATGGGTGTAAAATCTTTTTAAGACATCCACAAAAACTATACATTCATTTTACAATAAAAATAGAATCATCAATTACTCATTTATCCCATACCCTCTCCCAAACTCCATATTTAGGATGTCCTCCCCTATGATCCAAAAATAGGGTTAACATGGTCATAGATCAATCATTGAGAACCACTAGGATCCCGAAAATAGACTATAGATATCATCAATTATGAAACATGTAATACAGATTTAAAAAACACAATAGTCATAGAATTAAATATTCTTCATTCATGTGATGTCAATATAGATCAAAGGAAACATGAAAACCTATTGCAAGCATAATAAAAACATATTGATATCTTGGAACATTATCTGAATAGAACCCATACAGAACCCTTACAAATAGAATAGCCATATAATATACTTTTACACCCAATTCATTGGAGCATTATCTAGTACACCCATAGTATAAGCTATATCGGTACCCCCAAAGCAATCTTGGCACACCCATGGTATAAGATGCATCTAGATCACCCACGGTCTATAATGGAGATCAGCCTTTCATAAAGAATTCCTTAGAACCAGAACACAAATAAAGTAAATAGAACTTTTGTATCAGTATAAAACTCAAATAAACTTGCATTATTCCTTTTATAACTTGATTAACCCAAGGTAAATAAATTAGTTACATGATAATATCTTTAATACAAGACAAACCAATTGAAAATAAACAGGTTTGATGGTAATATATTTGAAAAAGTCATAATCCAAGTAGATGAAGAATGAGTATTGTATCATTACATAATATCACTAGTGGATGAAAAGCAACATAAAGGCATTTTTGGTGTTTATGAATGGAAATACCTTTAAAATATCATTAAATTTTTCTAAACAAAATACCCCTTTACATTGAAAATTTCTACTAAAAACTAATATTTACTAATTATTTTGAAATTAATTATCATTAATAATAAATTTTAAAATTATAAAAGAATAATTAAAGGAAATAATGGTCATAATGGATAAAAAATACAATAATGATTTCAATGTTAGAATGAATAAATATTTTCAAAAAATTTGTAATGTGAGTAAAAAGTGACCGATTGGGAAAACGTTAATAAAATTACTTTTAAAAAATTTTTAATTAAGTTCAAAGACCGTGTATAATAGCATTAAGAAATCATTTTTAAATAACTCTCCCCTACATAGGTGGTTACGATGGTAGGGGTTTGGGGTTTGGGGAAATGGTTATGGGGTAGATTCTTTAGGCCAATTTTTGTTCCTTGTGTGTAAGATAAAATATAACATTATTTAACAATGTAATTTTTCAAATAACTTAAAAATAAGTATATTGAACATAAAGATACTTGATCTAAAATAATGATAAAATATTAGCACCTCTTGTAAATAACTTTCAGGAGATTTCATCAGTAAATAAGATATGAAATGAGAATAAAAGTTTTTACCCCATTCCTAAATGGTGTATTAGAATGATATTTTTCACAATAAAATAAGAGAATATTATTTCTTCTAAAGGAACCTTCAACATAAAAAATACCTAATGAATGAATATTGTAACAAAAATCCTTTGACACTTCAGAAAATCTTTAATTGTAAGCCACATGAAAGAAAAAATATCAAATGAAACTAAAAATATCATTAAAATAAATATATTTATGATATAATAAATTATTTATGTTGTAGATACACCTCATAAAATAAAATAGGTCTAAAAAACAACATATATCACAAGGAATACAATTTGAGATGAGAAAAAATTACAATGTTAATTATATTGAAGTGAAAATAAATCGATGATTTTATTTTTTATATCTAATGTAAATACATAAAAAACAATTGATATACAACAATAGAATATAAAAATTAATTACACACATAATCTTAGAATATCAGATATAATGATGAATTAATATAACCCAATGAAAAAAATTGTGTTATGAAATTGTTTATCAAATCAGTAACTATCAAGTCAAATCCCCTAGGATAAAATAATTAAAATTAAAACATAAAACACCACGAATTTTGAAGAATTCAAGATATTAAATTTAAAAAGGTAGTGTATAAACATGAAAATTAAATTAAGTTTACAAAATTAAAAAATGCCACAAAAAAGGACAATTGAGATAAAGTCCCTTATGTATTTTGAAATATTTAGATCAAAACCCCATAAAAGGGAGAATATAATATTGCTTTTTAATTTAAAATGGTATCATTTAACAATTAATAAGATAATTTCATTGGAATTATATTAAATACATAATAAAATTAAGGGATGAGTATGGAATTTGTCTAATAAAAGTAAATTTGAGATGAGAAACCCTTACCTCGATTCCAAACATTCCTTGTATGTTCTATAAATCATGTATAATAAGTCTATATTTGTTATTTTATTTATTTATAATGAATTATAGTTTTAATAACTTACAAATAATTTATCTTATTTCTTTTTAATGATATATTTACATACATAATCAGTTATGTCTACGTCTAGTGTTTTGAGGACGTTCTGTTCATTATTTCAAAACGTAATTACGGTGTTGAGCCTAGTCAAATTGGATATTATTCCATCATATCAATAATAGTAATAATTAAATAATTATAATTTTTTTACCTAAATTATAATTTTAAATCGAACCATGAATAATGGCTATGAAAAATGAATTATGTTACAATCATGGAGATAGGAGGTCATAAGTACGCATGGGTAATGTTTCCATTTTTAACAATCATTATGAAAATAATGTAAGTATTATTATATATTTACACAATGGTAAAATTTTAATAAATATATTATTATTTTTTTATAATCCCTTATATATATAATCCATGTGATGTGGTGATGAAATAATGAATCACATTGCTTCATGGAGGCAGTAGTCCACACGTACACACAAAATACACTATCTCATTTCTATGACTTGATATGTAATAAATAAGAAGATATTTTTTATTTTTGTGATGATAAATATTTAATTAATATAATTATTATCAAATATATATATATATGAAATATCTTCATTAAATATATATTAACTACCTTCCATTTAATTATTTAGTTAAAAAATCACATCACTTTGTGAGGAGATGGTCTTCCATACACAAGAGCAACATTATCGTATCCCCCATAGAATACAAATTAAGTAGGTATAAGTGATATAATATTTAAATATGTATAATTATGATAAAAAATCATATATGTGTTATTTAAATCCATCATTATAACAAAACCTTAGAGGTGATGACGAATAATGAATTACATCGATTCTCGTGAAGGTAGTCGACCTTACACAAGAACGATAATTTCATTTCCCATTTGATGGAAGATGAGATTTATTTTTTTCATTAAATTAATATAATAATCTTGTATTATATTGGAGAAACTTGTGTTATTATATCAGAAAAATTTAATTTTATTTGAAGGATGCGGAAGAATAAATAAAATAAAATCACTCGGCAATGTGAGACACCTCTTCTTTAGATATCCTCCTTAGGTTTACTCAAAAATAAATATTAGGATGGATTTATGATAAATGAATTTGTTATAAGACGTGGATGTTGAATGAATTTAGGAATTTTAGAATGTATTTTCTACAAAAAAAGGCTTTGATGTTCTGAATGGGAGATGAGAGAGGGAATCCTTTTTTAAGTGAGGTGAGTGGCACACTTGTAATATTTAAAAAGAAAAATAGACAACCACATTTTTTGTATTCCCAAAGGATCCAAAATAAAAAAATCTAGATAATTATATGAAATAATTTATATATATATATCAATAAAATATTATTCAGACAAGTTTTTAGGTTACTTTAATCATTATCATTTTACTTTAATCACAGGTAAACCCATTTTCTCCTTAAGCATAGTAAAGGATTTTTACGATTTTCACTATTTATTAAGACCAAAAAATAGATTTGATATAATTAAATAATAAAAAATAATATTATTAGAAATATTATATCTATTTTATTAAATTAAATTTACATAAGTAGACAAATTTAATTTAAAATAAAACCTGTATATGCAATGAACAATAATTTTTCAGGATATGTTGTTTTTCAGACGTAAGAATTTTTAATATTGACTGTATGAATAGATAAAAATCATAATGTGAATTTAAATTAATATTTATTGATATATAATCTATAATTTTCATTTAAAACATTGTTTATTATTTTTTTTCAATTAATTAATATATTTAACATTATTCATTTTAAAACTGTTTTAAGAAAAAAAACACATTTTAATCCCCAAAATAATTTTATATAGAGAATTAATATAAATATTATTAAAATGTAATTAAGATGATTATATAAATTTAAATAATACTTAAAATACATGAAATCATATTAAAAAACAAATTTTACTTTTAAAATACTAAAGTTATTGAAAATAAATGTAATTTTACAAATAAATGATATTTCCATATTCACTAAAGAATCAATATTTTCCAAAAAATAACAAATTTCTAAACTAAGTAAATTTTGATAAATAGATTTCAAAAATGATCTTATTATTATAAATCAAATATTTATAAATATATAAAAACTAATTACAATATTTCCTAATAATAAGAAATAAAAATAATTTTTTAAGAAAACATATTTTTCAAGAATAAAATTACTCTACTAATAATTGATTGATTATTTACTAAGAAATTCTCAATTAAATTAATGATTGTAAGAAATTTATATATAAATGTAATAAATTATTTAATATTATTCATTCATTACAATTTTAAATCATTGTTATAATAGTCATATTTAGAATAATACTATTTTGTAGTTCATTTAATCTCAATGTTGTGTGTCTTATTTGCTATCGATAATATATTACTTTTTTAAAATCTAAGGTTCATACATTCCCCCTTTAAAAAATTATTTACTATAAATTTTAACATTATCTCGGTAAAAAAAAATTAGATATTTGAAAATAACTTTTTGGAAAGTTGAATCATAAAAAAGAGTTAATAAAGTATCATCTTGATGGGAGAAGAAGGGAAGTACAAACGTCATATGTAATAACACATGACTTGGTTTCTAAGTAAGTAAAATTGAGTGAGAAGTGTTGATTTTTTCATAAATGAAAATATTAATTCTAAAATAATTATTTATAGTGATAGATATCATTGATAACAATAAATTGAATAATGTAGAAAATTTAAAAATCCCAAATCCATAAATCATGGATTAGTGAAAAGACCACTAGTTCATAAAAAATGAATATACAATGAAATTTTTTTCAAGATCCATTTCCTATATTAGAGTATTTACATTATTATTTTAACTAAAAACGTAGAGAAGTTTACATACTTTTCATCTTTAATTATATTGTATAACCAATTTCCCTCGACAAACTTGTCATTTTCTCCAAATGAATAGTATTCAAGATGATTTTTTATTCATGCATGAAGTACTAAAATAAAGTTTAAATGGATCAAAAAACATAAACGTATTCCAATATATTTCCAATTATTTTATAAATTAACCAAAACCAAAATGTTTATCACATGGTAAGATAATTTCCAAATTGAGTAAACATTCATATGATGAAAAAATACTTTAATCTCAAAAATTAAAATAGTAATACCCAAAGTTAAAAATAAATCATTCTATAAATAACCATCATTTAAATTATTAAAAATAATCCTATATAATATTGAAACTGAAACATTAAAACCAGTTGTTCATATATTCTTCTAATATTAATTTAACATTTGTGTACAAAATATGATAATAATTTCAATATTGAATCTAAATCACCATAAATCCACATTAAAATAATACATGCTTCATAGAGATAATTAAAAATTTATTCTTTATATAAAATTAAATAATTTCTTTCCTTAATGAATTAAGTTTCCCTAAAATAATGAACTTCTTCATTAGTCACATAGACATTAAATATATTTTAAATCTAATGGTTTTATATAGGTAAAATATGTTTTCCCATAATTACCACAGTATAAATGATCAAATAAACCCTAAAGGTTTTCAATTCATTAAAACATTAGTCCCCTAAATTTAATGGTATACATCATGGTAAACCAAATAATTACATATACATCAACTTAATAATACATCTCGTAAAATTTCATTAATCCATTTATGATCTCATAACACAATACCTCAAAAAAAGGTTTTAAGATTTTGAATTTATGATTAAAATTAAACTTGAAAACCATTTATTGAATATATAACTCTTAATATAATTTCACATTAAAATATCAAAATCATCAATGTTATCTAAACCATTTATATGATATCAACTATATCCTCCCTGGACACACACTCCAAGATTAGGAGATAAAATTATGAATTTTTCATTTCATTCATGATAAAGAAAAAAATGACCTGATTGTTTACAAACGACTTACAACATAAAAAAAGGAAATATTGGATAACTTGTATACCTGAGAACCTTTTGGTTTTATAGATTTGGATAATTTAGAAAAAATCATAACAATATGGATTCATAAAGATCGACATCATCTACCATTATTTAGATATTTTAATATTCCCTATTATGTAATCATTATCATCCATATGAAATTATTTTTTAAATAATTTAGTTTTCATTATTATTGATAACCTAGGGGAAAGGATTCATGAGAATGGTGATCTCTAATTCTCATTAACGGTAAAAAAATCATTAAAAACTGAATACATTCAGCAAGAAAAAGTTAAGTTCAAGGGTATGATGAAATAATAAAATTGCATGATAATATAATAAGAAAAATCAAACCAATCAACTGTAACCAATAGAATAATTATTAATGAAATAAAAGAGTCAGAGAATTTAATAATAATGATCAATGTGAGGTCAATCTTGATCAAGGGAAACATCAAAACCCATAGATTACATAAAGAAAACATATTTTGTATCATGAAACATTATAATCATAAGACACTTAAAGAGCACTTAAACCCCATTACAAATTGAATATCCACATGTTCCACTTCCATAATTAATGAATTTGAATGATTTCTATGATCACCTATCGTATAATCTATATCAACCTTATTTGGCGCTATCTAACCACATCCATCATATAGATTATATTAGGCTCACCCACGAGTTATAATGGGTCTAAACCCATTTTAAAAAATACCCAAGAACCATAAAATGATTAAAGTAAATAAAATTTTATCTCATTATAAAAGTCAAAAAATCCATTCTTCCATTCCTAACATGATTAACCTGTGGAAACAAAATAGGTTCCACAACAATCTCATTAAAACAAGAGTAACTTATGGAAAACAAATGGGTTCCAAGACAATATCTTTTGAAAAAAAATCAATATTCATGTACAGATAGAATGGGTATGGTGTCATTATATAATATACCTAGTGTATCATAATTAACTTCATGGGGGTTTTCATGGTTTAATGGAAATACCCAAAAAAGGTCATTAAAAAAGCTTGTGTAAAATACCATTTTTACTTTGAAAATTACTTTTAAAAATTAAAAAATCTAAAAATATTGTGAAAATATATATTTTTTTAAATAAATGTGATAATTTTCAAGTAAAATTGAATGAAAATAATGGCCTTGATGGTGGTAAAATCCATTCATTTTGTAAATTTTAAAAATAACTGTTCATTTCAAACATTTTATAAAGCGAGTCAAAAGTGATCAATTAGGAAAAAATTAATAAATATAATTTTAAACCATTAAAAATGATCTATGAAAACATAAAATATTTTTTTAGAAGTCATTTATTTTTAGAAAATAATATTTTTTAATATTTTTTGAAAACATGAATATAGATGAGATATCTACTTAATTTAAAAGAAAATTATAAGATCATTATCATATACAAATAAATTTCATGAAAATTTTTCCATAAAATATGGAGGAAATGGTATCAAAACAAGTTAAAAAGATTCATAACTACTGGTGAATAATGATGTTTTGTTTAAGATAATAGGATCATTTGATTTCCACCAATTGAACCTTGAAGATAAACAATCCTGAAAGAATGTAGATTATAATGTTATACATTTTCCACTTTGGTACATATTCAATCGTAAGGCCTATAAAATAAAAAAATCCAATTGAAACCTAGAAGACCATGAAAATAAATATATTGTTGATATAACATTTCAATGGTTATCTATACATACCTCATAAAATAAGATAGCTGTATTGAAAAAAAATGTCCCAAAGAAGATAATTTCAAATGAAAAACAATTATAATGATCATAATTTGGAAGTGGTAATAAATCAATAATTCCATTATTTTTTCAAATGTTAATCCACATAATATGAGTGGAAGTAAAACATTAGATACTAAAATTAATTTCACACATAATCTTTTAATATCAATGACAAGAAGAATTAATATAACCCCATGAAAAGAAATTATGTTAAGAAATTCTTTTCAACTTTGTAACTTTCTTGTTAAATCCTCATTGATGAAATAATTAAAATTGAAACACAAAACATAACGAATTATTAATTATTCATTATATTACCTTTAAAAGGGTAAGTATTCACAACATATAAAATAAATTATGAGCATGATATTTGAATATTCCATAAAGAAGGAAAATTGAGATGTATCCCCTTACATCTTTGGTAATCTCTAGATCAAAACCCCATGAAAGTGAGAACCTCATATGGATTTTTAAATTTGAATTATTTTCATTAATAAATTCATGAAAGAAATTAATGGAAATTATATAAACCACACACCTAAAATATGTGGTGATTATGGTGTAACTCTCATAAAAATAAATGTGAAATGAGAAACCGTTACCTTGAGTCCAGACAATCCATTAATGTCCTCAAAGTCTTGTATAATATGATTATATCAATTAGATTATTTATTATAAAAAATTTCCACGTTTAATTAGATAAACTAAAAAAATTTATTATATATATATTTAATTAAATGTTAAAATACCTAACCAGTTAAGTCCACATTGGGAGTTTTGAGGATGTTCAGTTTATTGTTTTCAAATAGGTTTAGTGTGTTGACTATTGTCAAAGTAGTCATTATTTCATTATATCTAGAATAAAAAAAATATTTATTATTTTCATACTTAAATCATAATTTTAAAACCATACATGAATAATTGTTTTGAAAAATGAACTATGTTACAATCATGGATATGGGAGGTTGTATGTATGCATGAGTTACTTTTCCATTTTTTAATGATCAATAGGAAAAGAAGGTAAGTATTATTTAATTTTTATAGAATGATAAGAATTTAAAAAATATATTTTTATTTATTTGTATAAACTTATATCATTCATCCACATGATATGTCGATGAAAAAAATAATCACATCAGTTTTTGGATGTGGTGATCAACACATACACACAAACGACATCATCATTTTTCTATGAGTGGAAATGTAAGAAATGAAATAATAAATTATCCTTTATGAATGATAAATATTTAATTAATATCACAGTTACATATTATATATATTAAATATATTCATTAACATTATTATTATTATCCTCTATATAAAGCGTTAGTGAAAAATGAATCACATCGCTTCGTGAGGTGGTAGTCCCCCGTACAGACAAGCGACATTATCGTATCCCCAACAGAATTAAAAGTAAGAATATATATGTGATATAATAACTATATAAGTATTATCATGTTATAAATATAATACGTGGACTTTATTTCCATCGTTATACCATGTCATGAGATGTGATGATAGAAAAAGAGTTACATCAGTTCGTGAGGCGGTGATCCGCCGTATAAACGAATGAGAGTTTCGATTCCCATTTCATGGAAGTGGATATGAATTTAGTCTATTAGATTAAAATAAAAACATCTCAATATATGTTACATATATGTTTTATTATATAATAATAATTTAAAAATATTTTAAGGATTTAGAGAAATAAATAAAATAAGAATCCTTGGTTAAGCACAGTACCTCTTCTTGGGATAACATCAATAGTATTTAAAAAATTTCATCTTAAGATTTATTTTTGAAAAATAAATGGGAACATGGTCACGATTTATGGTTTATTTTATTTATTTGGATAGATATTTCCCAATAAAAATGGCTTCTAATGTGTGAATAGGATAAGAGAGTGGGTGGTATTTCGTAAGTGAGGTGAGTGACACACTTTTAATTTATGAAAAAAATTGATACCCACGATTTTCATATTCCAAAAAGAACAAAAATGAAACATGATAAAAAATAATATTATATGAGGTCTAAATATTTTAATAAATTATAAATCATAACCAAAATTATGTTATTTTAAGCACATTTAATTTAATTTAAACCCCCGATAAACCTATTTTCAACTAAATTGCAGTAAAATATTTTTACTTTTTTACCTATTCATTATCAAAAAAATTATGTTGAACATATAAAATAATATAAAATATTATAATTAAAAAAAATCCATTTTAAAAAATTCAAACAATAAAATTTTCATAATTTTATTTAAAACAGAACCCACGGACGCAAAGAAAAATCAGCTTTTCAATAGATGCATTATTCAATCACAATATGATTTTATATTAAATATATGAATATTACTAATCATTATATGAATTAAAATAATATTCATTTATATATAATATATAAAATTAATATAAATAATTAATATTTGGGGTTTTAAAATTAAATAAAAAGAAGAAATAATATGCACATTTAGATTGATATGAGAAAAAAATGACAACCAGGAGAGGTTCCCTCTTCGAACATGGTGATGGCGATTCTGCAAGATCTATGTTTAGCATCTGACTGTCCACATGGATTCATTAAATCATGATTGGGAGTTTTCTTTTAGAGATGATTGTCACTTACAGGCTCAAGGCAGGATCTCGGCTGATCAGGATCCATCCACCTTGAGGAAGAAGGGCTTCTCCTTCGCGGAAGCCTTATCTGGATCCTTAGATCCAATCCAGGAGGGTTCTTACAAACCCTCTAACATCCGCAGACTTGAAAATGGTTGATTGCCAGTGGTGGATGATCCAAAATCACTACAAAAACGTGCTACTCTCTATAAATTTTCAATAATGGGTCGTGTGATTTACTCAAGGGGGGACATGCCCTGGTATGATGTTGATCTCAAGAACAGGGTCTCTCATAGCTGGGGTTTTAGAAACTAGAGGATTATCCCTATTGGGAGAGGGTTCTGTAATATGATACTGCAATCCAAGGAAAACTTTAACAAGGCTTGGGGTACTGGAAATCTACAACTCAAGCCTGGAATTTTAGGTTTTCAGAATAGGATGTTAATTTTATCCATTTTAATTTGAATCAAACAAATGCTCATAACTAGGCAAGGCATCACAATTTGAATTGGATGTACTGGAACCCCAAGATCCGTAATGTTCTTACCTCTTTCATTGGTACCCCTATCAGACTGGATCAAAGGATTCTTGATGGGGATCTTAGATTCTATGCTATAATGATTGTTAATGTTAATCTTGAATCCAAGCTCCCTGATTGCATTGTGTTTATTGATAATGGAATCAAAACTGATGCCAAAGTTGATTATGAATGAGTCCCTTCTTTTTGAGATGTGTTTAATATTGTTGGACATGCGGTTTTCAAATGTAGACTGATTCAGAAAAATATGAACGAAGCTCCCAATAGTTCAGAGTGGAAGGAAATCAATCGGAACAAAAAGAGCATAGGTGTTTATGCTGGAAAGGGGGATTTGGCTCATGCTGGTCCTTCCAACTCTATCGCTACTAATAAATCATGGGATGATATTACAGAGGAAGAATATTAAGAGAATCATTCCTTGCCCAACCTACCTATCATAACTAGATATGGGGATCTCAACTCTATTGGGAGGGCCATCTCAGCTGATCAGGACCTAAATTCTAACCTTTCAAAGGAAATCATTGAGTTAGTCTATAATCTGTAAGTGGAAGCATATGATCTCATATTTTCACAAGAGTTATCTCAATATATTAGTAACTTTTTCCTTTTTCTCCAAGGAGGTGGTAATTTATCTGATCCTATGAAGATCACATATGGGGTTCCCAATTCTGCAGGCAATGTCACTGGTTCTCCTACTTCAGTTGTCTCTAACCACCGATGTTCTGGCCTCCTATGCTTCATAGGATACTATTTCCATGGATCCTATAGGGTCCAACACTAACCTTTTCATTACTACTAGTCCCCTCAAATTGGAGGATCTGAATGCTGTGACCCTCCCTCTCATTTCAGATGGTCAAACTTCAGGGGATGGCACAACTACCCCCCTCTGCTAGTGGCTCAAAGAACCCAAAGAATCTATGTTTTCCTCCAGTGGACATATCGACTCTTAATTCTGCTACTGAATTCATCGATTTTGGCTCCACTGCTGAGGCTCCATGTAATGGCCCGGACCCTCCTGGCCCATTACGTTGCCAAAGTGAGGTTCCACCAAAACTGTGGCACCATGAGGGTAACACCGTGACGGTGGCACCGTGAGGGTGGCACCGTGACGGTGGCACCGTGACGGTGGAACCGTGAGGGTGGCACCGTGAGGGTGGCACCGTGACGGTGGCACTGTGACAGTGGCACCGTGATGGTGGCACGGTGTCCCCTCGCGAGCCTTTCGTTCTTTTTCCAGTACCTGACTTTTCCGCTCCCGCAATGTAATTTTCGACGTAAATTAATTCTTTTACTCTTTTAAAACCATTTAAAGCCCATAATTAATTCCTAAAAATCCCGAGAGACCTCCGTTTGTAACTTCCCAACAGCATGGTCAACCCACGACCCCCGCTCCTTACACAGTTTCACGTTCTCACCTCAACCGTCTGTGGCTCTTATAAACTAATGGTTAGACGTGGTTTCTTCTTTCCTCGATCTTGGCTTTTCAAAAACAGCTTCTGGTGCATCGGTCGAGCCGCATCGTCATGCGTAGAGTTCCGCGCCCAGCCTAAGCATTGATAGACGAAGTGATTCTCGTTCAGGCGAGCCGCATCGCTATCCATGAACTTCCTCCCCCGGCCTCAGCGTAGATCATTGATCCAACAAGTAGGAAATTTCTTCATCGCCTCTCCCTTTGGTGTATCATGCGGGGTGGGCGTTCTTTTTTTTCTGTAGAATTGGATAAACCAGACCTAATAATGATAATGAAAGTATTCTATAAATAAAGAAGGGGGGGATGTGATCGTTGATGCTTTTTTATATTATGATCATCTTTTTGAATTGTGTCGGCTTGTGGCTTCTGAAAATTGAGGTCATTGGTGGTCGTTCTCTGTGCACTAATGAACCCCTTGTGGTATTTTAAATGGATTTTTCGTAATTGTAAACTCCTACCATGAAAAGTAAATTGGTTAATCACGTATACCCGGCTGAATAAATTGAATGCACCAGGATCAATCCCTTCTGTTCTAACCTCGGTCAAAACACGGAATTGAAATCATGGAGCGTGTAAAATCGTTTAAATCTTAAAATACAGGCATGTCCCTGCTTAGTGTTGGTGGCAGTGGTTTGGTTGTTTTCTTTCATGGGACGATTGTTGGAGATGTGGGAGGGGATGAGATCCCCTATTTTTATACTCTCGATGGTTGTAGAATCGGGGATGGGATCCCCTGTTGTAATGGATTCGGTGGTTGTGAGTTTTAATACCCCGTGGTTACTTGTTTATGTCACGAATTGGGGTGGTATCCTATGTTGATGAAAAACATTTTTGGGGGAGGGGACACGGGGTAGTGTCTCAGGGTTGTCTGGTTCCAGGACTTCGAGAGTTATCACTTATTCCTTGTTGTAGTAACATTACAAGAGAACAGAGTGTGAATGTTTAAATTGATGATTGACTGGATTATTTTCCTTAGTTATGCTTATGGTGTTAGTCGCCCAGTAGTGCGTGAAATTATTTGAATATTATCAATGAACATGAAACAAGAATGGGACAAATGGGTTTTGTTGGCGAGAGTCGTGACTCGGACTTGAGTGTTGTTGTGATCTGTAGGTTGTCTGAAGAAAAACCTATCTTGGGTGAGTTCCTGTTACCTATATATATACTTGTAGCTTTGTGTTTCTTAATCTTGCCCCACCCAAGTTTAGCACTTGGTGCCGAACACCCCCATTTCTTAGGGGAGGGTGTTTTTTTCAACACAATTCTTAGTGGCTGGTTATTAGCTCCTTTTCTGCTCCCTTTCTCGGATAGCGCAAGTATCTTCGGGCAGGTTGTGATGGCCTGAGGTCCATTATTAGCACAAGAACCTTTAGGCGGGGTAGTGTGGTGTTTGGCCCGGTGTGTGCAGTAGGTGGTTTCCTAAGTGTCTTCGGGATGAGGCCCTGGTGTCTTCGGGCATGGCAGTGGATCTTCTCGCCCATGTGTCCTCGGGTGTGGTGGTAGGTGTTCTGGCCTAGGTGTTTGCAGGCATGGTTACGTGTGACAGTTGTGGCCTAAGTGTTTGCGGGTGGGATTTGGCAGTGGGACTGCGTGCGGTTGTGGCCCAGGTGTGTGCGGGCGGGTGTGGCAGTGGGACTGCAGTGAGAATGGCAGGATTGGTTCGATGCGTAGGATGACTCAATAAACATTGGGAATGTGGCGCGGGGTACCCAAACATCGATGTGCTCTTATTATATATATTACTTGACTTGCGTTATTTGGGGAGTGTACCTTGGTGAGGCTTCGGTGGATAGTTCACCTTGAAAGGTGTTTGGTTTACTCCTTTTTCTCACGGGACTATAGTACGTTCCCCCACTTGTGCACGAGAGTCTTTGGTTTTCCCAAATGAGTGTACTTGTATGCTAACCCTACGTATATAAAACTGTTTTCAGGTTTTGAGGAGGACTTAGGGGATCGCGTGGGACCATACTAGCTCGGACCTTTGGAGAAGTTGCATTTGCTGTTTTTCTTTCTTTGGTACTTACGTTTGTAGTCACCTTTTGTACCTTGTGGCTTTTACTTTTGAAACATGCATGTGGGAATGATTTACTTTTGGCTTTACTTTTCATTTAGTTTTGGAGTTGTTGGGTTCCATCATATTATCTCCCAATCATGTAAAACAGAAAAGGGGTAATGCCTTCCATTTAGTGTGTGATTCTATACCCTTGGTGCTAGTCACCACTCCGGGACCTATTGATGGTGGGTTTCGGGGGTCATTATCTCTCCTTCAACTTGAAGAAGGAAGGGCCTGACAGACTGCTGACCCTTCCCTCCTTTTGGTGAAGGCGGGTCATGACAGAATGGTATCAGAGGTGATGGTTGAGAGATTGTATGGAGTCTAGAGTTAGGCATAGTGAGGATTGCATGGGATGGTAAGGCAACGGTGTTGGGTGACCTTGGTGCGTGAATAAGGATAGGGAAGACCGGATAGGACACGGGATTTTAGGGCCCCTCGTGATCCGATGAAAGGACTCTCGACCTACCGAATGATCAAGTGAGGCCACACTGATTGTAGGGTAGAGACCCTAGAAAAGGTACATGCATCATAATGACTTGTGTTCTCGTGTTTCTGGGATGTCTTGGGAAATAAGAATAAATTAAAATTTTAAGAAGTTTTAAGAACGATATTCTGCACTACTTGGGATTTTGCATTCCTTGTTTACCATGCAGCTATGGCACCTAGAAGGCGACCACGTGTGGTACAGGTGATCGAGGCCCCGGAGACTAATTTGGCCGATTGGCAGTGAGCTGATCGAGAGGAAGAGGACGACCAGTGGCAGAAGACTCTTCGGGACTTTTAGGGACAGACCCTCAAGAAGTATGAGGGAATCACCTCTGACATGAAGACGGAAGGCTGGATAGAGGAGCTAGTGATAGACTTCGGCTTGATTTAGACCCCGACTGAGTACTAGGTCCCTCTGGCCATCAGCCAGATGCGGGGAGTGGCGCGCCAGTGGTGGACGCTTTACCTGGGGGGAGGAGAGAGGCTGAGGTGGCATGGGCTGATTTCGAGAGGGAGTTCCGCGTGGAATTCTTCTCCTCGACGATGAAGGAAGAAAAGAGACAGGAGCTACTCTCCCTCCAATAGGGGAGTATTTCCCTGAAGGAGCTAGGGTTCATGTTCAAGGACTTCCTATGTTTTTCTCCGGACCTCTTTCCTGACGAGGAGTCTCGGGCAAGACGTTTGGAGGAGGCGCTCCATCCCTCCCTCCAGTATGTCATTACACCCTTTACCCTGCCGAAGTACTTAGAGGTCCAGAAGAAGGCTGAAGTGGTGGAGAGGATTCACGCTCTAGGAGGTGTGTCACGAGAGGGGTTACAGCTGGGACCATCGAAGGGGAAGGCCATCAGCACCAGGCCTCCAATGTCATGACCCTCTAGGATCCGACCAGCAGGGACCAGATCGCAGTAGTTTCAGTTTCGATCCCCCGGACCTCGCCCTTTTACTTCGGACCCGGGACCACGGTGCTTCGTTTATGGGAGCCCTGGACATCTCCGGAGTCAGTTCCCGGACTGGGTGCAGTACGGTGGTGGCGGAAAGCCCCAGCACCCGCCCCAACAGCAGCTTCCAGCCAGACCATTCCAGCAGTAGCAGCAGGGACAGCGAGATCCCGCTCCACTGAGGACAGACGTGGGAGGAGGGGGCCGACCTCAGGGCGCTCCTCAGGGACCTCAACCAGGGCATGGTCGGGGAGGTGGCCGACAGCCAAGGGGCAGAGGATCTGGGTGTGGACAGGTACACGCCACGGAGGCAGCAGTTCCAGTAGGGTCGGAGGTTGTTCGAGGTATGATCAGTTTGTTTAGCACTCTTGCTTATGCCTTGTTCGATACCGGAGCTTTGCACTCCTTTTTTGCACCCAGTCTAGCATGTGCCTTGGGTATTGATGCCGAGAGACTTCTAGTGCCCTCGGTGTTGATCACACCAGTCGGAGGTCAGACCGACGTGTCGTTTGTTTGTCGAGGATGTAGACTGATGATGGGGCCACATCATTCGGTTAGGGATCTTCTTCTGCTACAGATACAGCCATACAATGTCATCCTAGGAATCGAATGGCTATTCTCTGTGTGCGCCGTAATCGACTAATTATGAAAAAGGGTCGTGTTCTCGGACTTGGGCGGCCGACATGTTACCTTCACCGGCGAGCGGAGCGGTCAGAAGGGCAGCAGGCGAGAGTAACCCCTCCTCTCCTTGTTAGCCGAGCTGTCAGTAGAGTCGGTAGATGCTGAGATGGTGGGGGTGCCAGAGGTTGTCTGTGAGTTTATGGACATCTTTCCTGAGGAGGTGACAAATCTACCCCCTCAATGTGATATTAAGCTCGGGATAGACCTGCAGCCCGACGCTCATCCGATATCGATGGCTCCTTACCAGATGGAACCTTTAGAGTTACGGGAGTTGCGGATTCAGATTGATGATCTGATGAAGATGGGTTATGTTCGGCCCAGTGCGTCACCGTGGGTTGCTCCAGTCTTGTTTTCAAAGAAGGAAGATGGTGGTCTCAGGTTGTTCATAGACTACAGGAGGCAGAATCAGGTGACGATCAAGAATCGCTACCCTCTTCCAAGGATAGACGATATTTTCGACCAGCTGAAAGGGGAAGAATGGTTCTCGAAGATCGATCTGCGGTCTGGGTACCACCAGTTGAGAGTGAAAGAGAGAGACATCCCGAAGACGTCCTTTAGGTGCCGATATGGACACTTCAAATTCATAGTCATGCCCTTCGGTGTTACGAATGCCCCGACTGTGTTCATGGGGCTTATGAACTCCATCTTCTGGGAGTACTTGGATCTGTTCGTGGTTGTGTTCATCGATGATATCCTGATGTATTCGAGGTCGGAAGAGGATCATGAAGAGCACCTGAGGATAGATTTGGAGGTCCTACGACATCATCAGCTCTATGGGAAGTTGACGAAATGCATGTTCTGGACAAGAGAAGTGCACTTCCTCGGGAACGTAGTGTCCGAGAAAGGGGTAGCGGTGGTCCCATCAAAAGTTGAGGCGGTTGTTTCTTGGGAAGCACCCAAGAATGTGGAAGAGGTCCATAGTTTCTTTGGGCTGACAGGTTACTATTGGAGGTTCGTACCCAATTTCTCCCGAGTAGCATCCCCTTTGATAGCCCTTACCAAGAAGGACCAGGTTTCAGGTGGAGTGAGCAGTGTGAGTCAGCCTTCAACTATCTGAAAGAGAAGTTGGTTAGTGCCCCGGTGCTGAGATTACCAGAAGAAGGGGCAGCCTATGAGGTGTTCTGTGATGCTTCAGGACAAGTCATGGGATTTGTGTTGATGCAGCGACAAGGGGTGATCTCTTACGGGTCCAGGCAGCTATGCCCCCATGAGCGTAATTCTGCTACCCACGGCCTGGAGCTTGCAGTGGTCGTTTTTGTGCTAATGTTATGGCGGCACTACCTCATCGGAGAACACTTTATGGTCTTCACGTATCACAAAATCTTGATGTATATTTTCTCCCAATGGGACGTAAACTTGCGACAACCGAGATGAGTGGAGTTCTTCCAGGATTACAACTTCGAGATCTCTTATACTGAGGGAAAGGGAAATGTAGTGGCTGATGCATTGAGCATGAGGACACAGAAGGATGCGGTCCGAGAGTCGGCGGATGCCTGGAAAGTGATGGACGAGTTGGCCGCCTTACACCTGTATACGAGGTTGGATGGTGGTAGAGGTTGCCTATATCAGATGGTAGTGCAGTCATCTCTGTTTCGGAAAGTGGAGGAGTCTCAGTGGGGAGACCCGGAGTGAAAAGTGATGCGTGACCGAGTTGACCAGGGCGATGCTCCGGAAGGATGGGCAGAGGATGGTCAGAACCGGATGCTTTTCCAAAAAAGGTTGTTTGTTCTGGGAGTGATGCGCGGCAAGGTTCTCAGTGCGTTACACAACTCACCCATGGAGGTACACCTAGGAGTTTCCAAGATGTACCAGGGTCTGAAGGGACAGTTTTGGTGGCCCGAAGTGAAGCGAGCAGTGGTAGAGTTTGTGGCCAAGTGCGTAGTGTGTCAGAAAGTGAAGGCTAAACCCCGAGTTCTAGGAGGCCTACTGCAGTCTCTAGATGTCCTTGAGTGGAAGTGGGATGACATCTCGATGGATTTCATCACGATACTACCCAAGATCCATGGGTGATACGACGCCATCTGGGTGGTAGTGGACATGTTGACAAAATCGGCTCACTTTCTGGCGATCAGGGAGTCGAGTGCAGTGGATACTTTGGCACGAAGGTATGTGGATGAGGTGGTGCGGTTGCATGGAGTTCTGAGGTCTATAGTCTCGGATAGGGATGCACGGTTTACCTCACGATTCTAGAGAGGATTGCAGCATGCTTTTGGAACCCAGTTATGCCTTAGCACTGCTTTCCATACCCAGACAGATGGAAAAACAAAGCGCACCATCCAGACCTTGGAGGATATGATGCGGGCATGTGTTTTATACTCAGGAGGATCATGGGTGCGACACTTGCCCCTGGTAGAGTTCGCCTACAATAATAGCTGTCACTCTACCATCGTTATGGCCTCGTTTGAAGCCTTGTACGGGATGCCCTGCCGTTCACCTATGTGTTGGGCCGAAGTAGGAGAGGCAAGAATCCTTGGCCCGGAGGTGGTGCAGAACACGACAGAGAAGGTTCAACACTTACGGGAAGGGATGAAGGCATCCTATGGCCGACAGAAGTCGTATGATGATACCAGGAGGAGGCCCTTGGAGTTTGATGTTGGAGACCATGTGTTCTTGAAGGTCTCCCCTCGGTGTGGGCAGCGGAGGTTCAGCAAGGGGAGTAAGCTCTATCACATTTTCATCGTACCCTTCGAAGTGTTGCGGCTAGTCGGTGAATTGGATTATCAGCTAGCGTTACCGCCGCCGCTACTGAGGGTACATGATGTCTTTCATGTGTCTCAGCTCCATCGGTATCTGCATGACGATTCACACGTCCTTGATTGGGGTGAGCTGGACATCGAGGAAGATGTGACCTTTGTGGAGAGACCAGTGATGATCGAGGATCACAAGAAGAAGGTGCTTCGTCGGTGAACCATTCCATTGGTTTGTGTGTTGTGGAGACATGGTGGGCTTGAATAGAGTACATGGGAGTGGGAAACACAGATGCGTACCCAGTACCCAGAGTTGTTTTATATTTTGTTCCATGTTGTACCTGTTGTGGTAGAACGTTTTGACATTTAGCTATGAAACATACTGGTTTTCTTTCCTCTGATTGTCTGTAAAAAAAATCCCTGGCTATGGGGGAGGATAGAACCCGACCCTTAATCAAGACGCATTAAGGTGGATGTGATTAAACCCCTGTGGGAGAGTCAGTGCCACCGAAAGTGGATAATATCTTAACATGGGGGAGGGGACTCCCCAACCCACATGCTTAGGCAGTTTGGCACGGTATGTTGCTTGGTTCTTGATAGAGAAGTGTTTTTAGTTAGCATGGGTTCACTTCTAAGAGGTATCTTTTGAGGTGGATGTCCGGACCCTCTCTTTCTTTCTTGGGTTGTTTTGATTCTTGAGGTGGAGAATCGTTTAAGAGGTATATAATGTAATGGCCCAGACCCTCTTGGCCGATTACATTGCCAAAGTGAGGTTCCACCAAAATGGTGGCACCGTGAGGGTGACACCGTGATGATGGAACCGTGATGGTGGCACCGTGACGGTGGCACCGTGTCCCCTCGCGGGCCTTTCGTTTTTTTCTAGTACCCGACTTTTCTGCTCCTGCAATGTAAGTTTCGACGTAAATTAATTCTTTTACTTTTTTAAACCCATTTAAATCCCATAATTAATTCCTAAAAATCCCGAGAGACCTCCGTGTGTTACTTCCCAATCGCGTGGTCAACCCACGACCCCCGATCCTTACGCGGCTTCGCGTTCTCACCTCAACCGTCTGCGGCTCTTATAAACTAAGGGTTAGCCATAGTTTCTTCTTTCCTCAATCTTGTCTTTTCACTAACAGTTTCTGGTGCATCGGCTGAGCCGCATCGTTATGCGTAGAGTTCCGCGCCCGGCCTAAGAATTGATAGATGAAGCGATTTTCATTCAGGCGAGCCGCATCGCTATCCGTGAAGTTCCTCCCCCGGCCTCAGCGTAGATCGTTGAACCAACAAGTAGGGAATTTCTTCATAGCCTCTCCCTTTGGTGTATCATACGGGATGGGAATGCATTTGTTTCTGTAGAATTGGATAAACCATAACTAATAGAGATAATTAACGGATTCTATAAATAAAGAAGGGGGGGTTGTGATCGTTGATGCTGTTTTATATTATGATCATCATTCTTAATTGTGTCGGCTTGCGAATTCTGAAAATTGAGGCCTTTGGTGGTCGTTGTCTGTGTACTAATGAACCCCTCATGGTGATTTAAATGGATTGTTCCTAATTGTAAACTCCTTATGTGAAAAGTAAATTGGTTAATCACGTATACCCGGCTGAATAAATTGAAAGCACCAGGATCAATCCCTTCTATGCTAACCCCGGTCAAAACCCGTAATTTAAATCATGGAGCGTGTAAAATCTTTTAAATCTAAAAATACAGGCATGGCCCTGCTTAGTGTTGGTGGCAGTGGTTTGGTTGTTTTCTTTCATGGGCCGATTTCTGGAGATGTGGGAGGGGATGAGATCCCCTGTTTTTAAACTCTCGATGGTTATGGAATCGGGGATGGGATCTCCTGTTGTTATGGATTAGGTGGTTGTGAGTTTTTAGACCCCGTGGTTACTTGTTTATATCACAATTGGGGTGGGATCCTCTATTGATGAAAAACATTTTTGGGGGAGGGGACATGGGGCAGTGTCTCAGGGTTGTCTTGTTCCAGGACTTCGAGAGTTCTCACTTATTCCCTGTTGTTGTAACATTACAAGAGAACTGAGTGTGAATGTTTAAATTGACGATTGACTGGATTCTTTTCCTTGGTTATGCTTATGGTGTTAGTTGCCCAGTAGTGCATGAACATATTTCAACATTATCACTGAACATGAAACAAGAATGGGACAAATGGGTTTTGTTGGCGAGAGTCGTGACTCGGACTTGAGTGTTGTTGTGATCTGTAGGCTCTCTGAAGAAAAACCTACCATGGGTGAGTGCTCGTTACCTATATATATACTTGTAGATTTGTTTTTCTTATTCTCGCCCCACCCAAGTTGAGCACTTAGTGCTGAACACCCCCTTTCATGGGGGAGGGTGTTTTTCTAAACACTATTCATAGTGGCTGGTTATTAGCTCCTTTTCTGTTCCCTTTCCCTGATAGCCCAAGTATCTTCGGGTAGGTTGTGATGCCCTGAGGTCCATTATTAGCCCACGAACCTTCGGGCGGGGTAGTGTGATGGTTGGCCAGGTGTGTGCGGTAGGTGGTTTCCTAAGTGTCTTCGGGCGTGGTGGTATTTGTTCTAGCCTAGGTGTTTGCAGGCATGGTTACGTGTGACAGTTGTGCCCCAGGTGTTTGCGGGTGGGATTCAGCAGTGGGAATGTGTGCGGTTGGGGCCCAGGTGTGTGCGAGCGGGTGTGGCAGTGGGACTGCCGTGTGAATGGCGGGATTGGATCAATGCGTAGGATGTCTCAATAACCAGTGGGAAAGTGGTTCAGGTTACCCAAACACCTATGTGCTCTTATTATATATATTACTTGACTTGAGTTATTTGGAGAGTGTTCCTTGGTGAGGCTTGGGTGGATAGTTTACCTTGAAAGGTGTTTGGATTACTCCTTTTTCTCACGGGACTTTAGTACGTTCCCCCACATGTGCACAAGAGTCTTTGGTTTTCCCTACTGAGTGTACTTGTATGCTCACCCTACGTATATAAAACTGCTTTCAGGTTTCCAGGAGGACTTTGGGGATCACACGGGACCATACTAGCTCAGAACTTTGGGGCAGTTGTAGTTGCTATTTTTCTTTCTTTGGTACTTACCTTTGTAGTCACCTTTTGTAACTTGTGGCTTTTACTTTTCAAACATGCATGTGGGAATGATTTAATTTTTTCTTTACTTTTCCTTTAGTTTTGGAGTTGTTGGGTTCCATCATCTTATATCTAGATCTTGTAAAGCCAAAAAAGGGTAATGCCTTCCATTTAGTGTGTAATTCTATACCCTTGGTGCTAGTCGCCACTTCAGGACCTATTGAAGGTGGGTTTCAGGGGTCATTATCTCTCCTCCAACATAAAGAAGGAAGGGCCTGACAATTTGCTGACCCTTCCCTCCTTTTGGTAGAGTCGGGTCATGACACTCCATCACCTAACTTACCTCCAATATCCTCACTAGACCCTTTGGCTTCTGGTAGTTTGGACATGATTGCAGGCCCAGAAGTTGACTCCTGCACTTTTATTATAGCACACAATGAATCTGATTCTGGTGTTGAGGGCATGGCAGTCAACCAGAATAGTGCAGTGCAAGTCAATATTGCTCGGCCAGAAAATAAGAAATCAGATATTAAATATCATATTCAATGTATCACCACTCCCAAAAGGAAAGTGGGGAGACCTTCAAAATCAGGAAAATAGATGGAAATGGAAAATAAAAAAGGGATTTTCACCCCTAGCTTCAATCTCAAATGAATATTTTATTTTGGAATTGTCATGGTTTGGCCAACTGAGACCCCACAAGGACTTTATTCCACCTTATTGAGACACATAGGCATATTCTTATAGGCCTGTCTGAACCTAAAATAATTTTCTCCTACAGCATTTCCCGCCTTGAATTCTCGGGTTTCCAACTTATTGACACTAATATATTCTCTAATGAAATTATGTGTCTTTGGGTCCTGGCTCACTTTTCCTTGTCCAATATTTCACTGGTTGCCTCCACTGAGCAACATGTCACTTGTGAATTTACTTTACTTGGAACTCAACACACCTACTCCTTAATTTATGCATTTAACAGGTATCAGGACCGTAGAATCTTATGGATGAACATAAGCTCTCTAAATTTTTTTATCCTTGAGCCATGGATTATAATGGGAGATTTAAATTCTATTTTTCACCCGAATGAGAATATGGGAGCTATGAATAATTCTATCTCCTCCAGGGAATTTAAAAATGCTATTGAAAGCAGTGAGCTAATTTGGGTTAACCTTGTTGGAGAAAAGTATACCTGGTACAAGAAATACTTAAACAAGTTTGTTGCTAGCAGAATCGATAGAACCTTTGTAAATAAAGTCTCCTTAAATTTTTTGGACTCTATTTCCTATACAACTCATCCAATGCTTAACTCATACCATCATCCTATCGTTGTTGATTTTGCTGGTAGAGACTCTAGGACCCCTCTCCCCTTAATGTTTAAAAAAGTGTGGGTGGCCCAGAATGACTACAGGGATTTGGTTTAGAGAGTCTGGGACTCTGTCAACTGTAGATATGAGGCCTATTTGTGCGTCCTTAAACTCAAAATTCTCAAAAATCACATGAAAACATGGAGAAAAAACTATTTCATCTATATTGATTATGATATTTCATCTTTTCAGACCTTGCTTCATCAAGCTCAAGAGGCCAATACTCAATGAAAGTTCTCTAATAATATCATGGGTGAAGTCGAGATGACTTCCAAGTTTAATTACCTTCTCATAATCGAAGATGAATTGTAAAGGGATGATTTTAAGGCTAAGTGGTTGAAAGATAGAGATAGAAATTCAAAATTATTCAATTCACTCCAGAAAATCAGGAAGGTAGCTAGGCCTATCTCTTTGATTACGTATGGTGATCAGTTTATTGATAACAGAAGGGACCACTCAGAGCATGTTATTTCATACTTTAAGATCCTATTTAATGGTACATCATCTATTTTTTCCCCAATGAGAGAATTATTCCAAGACTTGTTCATCAAGATGAAAACTCCACCCTCATCACTATCCCCTTGGATTTTAAAATCAAGGAGGCTGTTTTTTCCCCAAACCTAAAAGTTCTCCTAGACCAAATGGTTTAAGAAATTATTTTTTCCAATTTTTTTTTGATATCATCCATGTTGATGTTTGCAGATTGATCATTAACTTCATCAAAGGGGTTTCTCTTCCTCATGGTCTGAATGCACAGTTCCTTGCCCTTATTCCCAAAGTGGAAAATGCTAATGAGATCCACATTTTTAGACTGGTTGTCCTGGGTAACACCATTTTCAAGATCATTAGAAAAATCATTTCCAACAGGCTCTCTCCTATTGAATGAAAAATGGTGTCTCTGAATCAATTTGGTTTCATTAAAGGAAGATCAATTCAGGACTTCCTTATCACTGCATCAGAATGTGTCAACCTTCTTAATAAACACTCTAGAGGTGGCAATATTTCCCTAAAACTGGATGTCAGGAAAGACTTTGATATGATGAGTTGTAAATTTATATGTAGTTTTTTTCCTTATTTGGATTTGATAGTGTTTTTGTTACCTGGGTTAAAGTCATTTTAAGTTATTCTCACATTTATATTATTCTGAATGGTTCTTTTGAAGGTTACATTGATTACTCTAGAGGGTTAGACAAGGATACCCCTTATCCACAATTATCTTCTCCATCATTGAAGACTATCTCAGCAAGCTCTTTTTCTTCATGGATGGTAATGGGAAAATGGGATCAATTTCTGCTTGTAGGCATCTCCTTGCCCCCACACATCTGCTATATACTGATAACATTATTGGTTTTACAAAAGGGGACAAAAGGAACATTATCAACATCAAGAGATAACTTTTTCATGTTGAAAATGTCTCTGGTCAGGAGATCAGTTGGGGAAAATCTTTCGTTTACATTGTAAGAGGTATTTATATCACCAGGAAGATTGAAATTATTAGCGTCTTGGGAATTATTGAGGGGTCTCTTCCCTTTGTCTATCTTGGGGTCCCTCTGTTTTGGGGTAGACCGAAGGCCTACTACTTTTCTGACATCATTAGCAATATCTGAAGACAACTCTCTTCTTGGAAGGGAAAATCCTTATCCATGGTTGGTCATGTCTGTTTGGGGAAATCAATCATTACCTCCAAGTAGGTTTACTCCATTATGGTTTATAAATGGCATAGTTCTCTCCTCAAAAGCATCAACATCTCTATTAGAAAATTTGTCTGGAGTGGTAGCATAATGGAAAGAAGAATTTCTACTATTTCTTGGAACTCCTATTGTATGTATTATGACTCTAGGGGATTAGGAATTAATAATTATGTGCGCTTTAATGACTCACTACAGGCCTTTTTTTGTGGAAGCTCATGAATGGTAATTCTGATGCTCTTGGGTTCTACGGGCCAGATTTCTACAGAAACTCAAGATAGGAAATTCCAATTATTTTCTCTCATCGGCGTGGCCTTATTTTAAGTCGGTTCATGCATCTATTGAATCCCATTCCAGATGGCTTGTCTTTAGGGAATCTTCCCTACAGTTTTGGAAAGAGAATTGGACTGGTACCCCCTAATTAATTATCTTGTGGGTGATTAAAATATTCTAAATATGGAAATATTTATAAGGGACTAGTTATGCAGCATGGTGAACCTACCAGACCACATTTTCTGCATTGTGGAAAATTATGATTTATCATCTAGAGATGACTTCTGGGCTTGGAAACCTTCTATCAACAATGTACTCACTTCCAAACTATTTTATAAGCACTCTAACTACAACTATCTTGGTTTTATGTGGCTTGTCAATATGAAAACGACTTTTATCAGACCCTCTCACTCCATTCTTGTTTAGAGACTGGATCATGGGAAGCTACCCATGGACTGCTTTCTACAAGAATGTGGAATTTCACTGGGCTCCCGATGCGCTCTCTGTCATCAACACAGAGACGACATTAATCATCTCTTCCTAAGCTGTGCCACTGCATCTTCAATGTGGAAATCCATTACTGATATTTTTGAAGTATTCCTACCTTGGGTCTATTCAATTTGTGAGCTTCTCATGAGGTGGCATGAACTAGTGCTCTCACCCCTTCTCAAGGAGGTATTCCAGGTTGCTGCGGATGAACTAATCCATTTCTGATGGTCAGCCAAAAATAGGATGATTCATGATTGCCTCCAATTCAATGTTGCGGCTACCATTTTGGTGATACTTGCTGCAGTTCGGGAATCCAGCCAGCCTTTGAAGCACTACTCCTCAATCTCAATACACGACATCACTTTCCTCAATAGGATTAGTGTTTGGGGTAGACCTTATCTCCCTCATAGTATGCTCGAGGTTTTCTGGTAGCCCCCTTTTTTAGGATGGATTAAAGTTAATTGTGATGGTGCCTCAAGAGGTAATCTCGGTCCCTCTAGCTATTGTGCCATTTTTAGAGATCAGAATGGAGATGTACATGGTTGTCTGCATGATTCTTGTGGCCTTGTTTCCTCTCTCGAAGCTGAAATGATTGGAATTATGTCAGCAGTGGAGCAAGCCTACCAATGTGGTTGGAATAATATATGGATTGAATGTGACTCCACCATTATAGTTTCTTCCATTAGGACTAGTTATTCTCATATATCTTTGAATCTTACCAATCGCTGGAACAAATGCTTTGATCATCTGTCATCCATTAATAATTTCATCACTCCTGTCTACAGGGAGGAGATTTCTGTGGCAGACAGTATTGCATATAAGGGTGTCAATTGAATTGACATCTCATGATGTGATGTGACCCCTGACGAACTTATCTCTTTTATTCAGATGGATCAATGTAAACTTCCTTTATTCAGAATCTTGTAAGATTTCCTTTATTCCTTTTTCCAATAAAAGAGGATTTTCCTTTTTGGTAATGATCTCATCTTATCATTTAAAAAAATATGCACATTAAAACAGTTTGTAGGTAAAAAGATGATTTTAAACCCCAAAATAAATGTATAAAAACATTCAATATAGATATTATTAAATTGTAATTATATGTATTAAATATAGAATAATATTACATATGTTACATTAAATCATATTAAAAAAACAATTCAAATTTTAAATTACATTATTTATTAAAAATAAATGATTTTTTTTCTAAAACATCGTTTTTTCAATTATTCATTATACAATATTTATTTTTTTTAAACCCAAACTTTTATAGGTAATTCAATTCTGATATCCTGCTATAAAAAATTAGGTTCGTTTTATCAAATCAATTTATTTAAAACTCTTGAAATTAAATATAAAGTATTCTCACAAAAAGAAATAAAAACCATTCTTGATGAAAACATAATTTAAAAGAATATAATTACTAAACTAAACATTTATTGATTATTTTATATGTATTTTTCAATACACCTGTATTTAATATGAATTAAATATATATATATATATCATAATTTAGTTAATACTAATCATACCGTTAAATTTAATGGCTAGGTAATACCGGTCATAATGAAAATTATATTATTTAATGATTCGTTAGAGCATAGTGTTGTGTGTATTATATGCTGTTGAGAGTGGAATATTTTATTTAAATCTAGATGTTTTTATACCCACAACATGATTTCTAAAACATTGAAGAATACCAACTAATCTATCTTTTTCCATACAATTCTCAAAAGACAATTCCTTAAGGAAAATCCTCAAGGCAAGTCATTTATGTTGAAACTATTAATATACCACATAACATCACGACAAAGACTAATACAAAACTTTTTATCCTACTGTACTTCCCTTCCATCCAATAAAGTAAAAAGGATATAAATCACTAAAATGATTGAAGTACGCTAAATCCTATAGGGATTTGTTTTTCAACTCCCTAAACTCTAACATTCAATCTATATTTAGTTTATCAAGAAATAATTCCACAATAAATAAGTCCTTAAAAGAATCGTCGGTAAGAAAATCATGTCTACTAGACTATCACACCATTCCCCTCCATCTCCTAGTGGGTCTCTATATTGGGAACGTTGTTATCATCTCTATTTTATCCTTAGGTGTCTCAGTAAAGTTAGTAATTCCCTCTGATGGTGTCTATCCTATCCAAATAATTCTATATTCCTCAGTTCCCAAAAAGGATAGTGGATTCCTGAGCTAGAAGTCTCTAGAAGAGTAAACCATGGACCATAGTTCCCCTCTCCCATGGGAAGGAACTAGTGAAATGTCTCTTATATGAGGTGGGCCTACTTAATACACAACTCGGGTATGTGCGAGAGAATTCTCTTCCTCACCCTTCGGCATAGATGGTGGTAAAATGGGAGAATCCTCTATTGTTGGAGAATGTGATCCCATGTAATCTTGTGGTCCCATTAATCTATTTTTAGGTGGCATCCTCTAAAATTTTATGGAAAAAATGTTATAAAAAGTAGAATCATTTTTCCAAAAACAAGTTAGTGTATGTGATCACACAAAGTTTGTACTATGAGTCTTCCCAAAATCCATGTATATCCATCTGATCCCTATATATGTCCTCTATCCCTTGTAACACCCCGATCTTCCACGATACGCTTCTCATTCAATAATTCAATAGCTTGCATTGTACGCAACTTCGAGTTCTAGAACACCGCGACTAATCAAAGTAGCCGTTATGAATAGTAATAAACACTTTTTAAAATTATAGAAATTTAATATTTCAAAATGGACTTCATTTTTGAATTCGTAATATCGAAATTATCCTAAGTTGATTTTTTTGTAACTTTCTGAGAACTTCCAATTTTTTTATGAATAGTGAAAAATACATAAAACAACTTTTTTAATCAAAATAATTTATTTTGATAAATTATACTATTTAGTGGTTTTAAAGTATAATTAGAATATACTTTTACCATTTTATCCAATGGTGGTCATTAGAATTAATTTAACATTGAAATTGGATATAAACAATGGCCAATCTTTTGATATAAATCGTTTCTTAAAAACACGCTATTTGTTGTGACAGCAGGAATTAATTATAAAATTAATTAATGAAACTTATATGTTTGGAATTTTTTAAAATAGACATCATTTTTGAATTCAGAATATCAATTATAGCTTAGGGTGAAATTTTGGCATTGTTCTGAAAAACTTCAATTTTTGATGAATAGTGAAACCACTAAGTGGTAGTTAAATAACTGATTTTTCGTTTAAATGAAATATTACCACTTCTGTGATTTGATTTTCAAAAATCTGACATAAATGGTTGTCATTAAGAAGTAAAATGTGGTTCAATGAGATTAAAATAATTTTTTGGTGAATAGTAACTTTTAAGTTCTTAATCGCGATTAGAGGTAATTATTGTAGTTTAAGGTAAAAACAATGTTTTAATAATATGATATGAGCTTGACACTTGTCCTACTCCTATTGGATGAGTCATTACCGACCAAGATAACCCATGGGTCAACTTGGGGACCCCATGGAGCCACTTTGGTTGGAAAATGACATTAATATATATTTATTTAATGTTAAAAATAAATTGACACAAACAAGAGTTGTTTTACTAAAACAGTTTTTAAGTGGGGTTAAACAAGTCCAAATTTTGACTACAAATATTCAATAGAAATCTAAAAAGATTTACTACATCATAGTATTTTTGTTATAATTTTTAGACATTAAATAAATTAAATTATTTATGACATCATTATGATGCAGTGATGACCTCATTATTTAAAGATTTTAATAAAATGAAACGATAATGTAAAATCCAAGGCTTACACTTGTCCAAAGACTATTAGATGGGTAGATTTCGAACCCTTATCACATTATCCACTAATTATATAAGTTTGGGACCTTTAGAATCCTAAAAGCATTGTGTAATAATGTAACATTTCAATCTTTCCAAAAGAGCCCCTCCTCTCCACTTATAAAAGGCCCCCACCTCTCCCACCTTATTTACACCTTCAAGCCATTTTTCTCGGCCAACATCTTCCCAAATACTCTCCCAACTTCCCCCTATTACTCCTAGAATCCTCAATTTGGGATTAACTCTTCTCAAGGAAGCCTTTGGCTCAAATCAAAAAGAGTTACCCGATTTTGAGGTAATGTATTCTCTAATGTTGTTTTGTTTTATTTTTCTTCTCCAACCCCCTAAAATCTTTTTATTCATTACTTTTGTAAAAAAAACAGTATCCTCAATATAATAGGATGTTGTTATAATAAGGATTCGAGCTACACTTACACACACCTACATCTAATGGTTAAAGAACATACGGTTTCTGTGGATGGCGAATTTCTTCCTCACGAAACGATGATTGTTCAACACTCATATAACACCTTAAAAGGTGGCCATTAAGATGTCACTATATTTATATATGATATATAATATGTTTATGTTTTACTTATGCTTCTGTATTTCTCATTTATGGCATACTTTATGATTTCCATTATGGGTAAAACGCGATAATTTCATTTTAGGAAGTGCGGACTACCGCCCCCTCAAAGTGATTTGAATCGTTAATGCCATATGTGGGATGTATAAAGGAAGGAGTAAATGTTATTATACACTATTTTATACTGGAATTATATTATAAATTTATATCATTATGATTTCATTCCATTAAATACGAAATAGAAATGAAAGTAGCGTTAATGCGTACGTACGACTTACCGTCTCCATGAACGGTGCATTTCATTTCTTACCTCTAAATGTTACGTGACATTATGAATGAATGTATATACTGTATATATGATATATATGATATCTACATCATGAATATAATTCTGGATATAATGGATATTTCACCACATGAAAAACTTTTAATTATAAGAAGTTTATTTTTGACTCAAGTACCAAAGATCGACAAAACGACCGTTATTAACTTAAATAATTAAATAATGTTCATAACATGGTAATAATGGATATAAAAGGAATAATGAACATGAAAAAGGTTCTTAAGTAAATAGAAATTAACTATAGTTTATTATTTAGGAGGATAAAGGACGGTCGAGTCAGGACAAGACGCAAGGTAAGGGAACTTCTTAACCCAACTTCCATTCTTTGGGTTAATCTCCTACTTTCAAATTATGTCATGATATTATTATGTAAAATATTGTATTTGTACTTTCTTTATGTGTACTTATAGTGAATACACATAATAGATCTATTTTATTTAAAAAAATGATCTTTGTAAGGTACTTTGTCTCAATCTCCTTTCATTGAGACATATTTTGTTTTATACACAACTGTCTTTTATACGGTGTATAAACCCCTTTGAATTTTACGTTTATTAAAAAGGATTTATTTTATAATTATGTGGTTTTTAAATGATTTCAAAAAAGATATATTTCTCTCAAATATATGAAAATCCAGTGAAAATGTATACGTATTTAACGCAAGCTTAAAAATGATTTCAGAAAACCCGACTCTCAAGTGTGGTAGACAGGAAGGGATTGGGAGTGGACCCACCATGGCCTGTAATTAGTTGAGCAGTCTCAGAATTAGTTATTTTGTTTTCAGAAGCTTGCATAATGTTTTCAGAAAAACACTGGAGTACATTTGTGCAATTTTAAACATAAGTATCTTCTAAAAAAATTGCATCGGTAGGTCTCATGAGACAACTATACGTGGAATTGGACGAGGCCCTTTCCCAATTTGATTTATGGTTTTGGCCGAGGTCTTAATCATTTTAGACGTCTTGGCCGAGACCTTGAAAAAATGTTTCATAATGTCAGTCATTATACATTCCATCATTATGAAAGTGGTTATTGATATTGCATGTGATTATTCGACCAGTAGAATATCCATGTGAAGAAGTGAATGGCATTATCTCATTTTACTTTTGCCATATTATGTTGATGTTCAAGTTTAAAAGGATTTTGTTTTAGTTATACATTGCCTTAAATTTTTATGTTTATTTATGAAAGCTTCCGCAATATTGTTATCCTTACAGAGCATCTGAGCTCACCCCTTTCAATGTTTTAATATTTTCTAGGATGTGAAGAAGTATTTTATGAATGACCTGCAGGGATAGTCCGAAGAGGATAGAAGTGTGGACTATGGAGACTATGTTATTATAGTTTTTCTCTTTGTGATGTAATGTAACATTTATTAATGTATCTTGTGTTTCCAAGGCTACTAAACTAATCGGTCTTTCGAGACGTGATCTTTTGTGATCATGCCAATGTTACGAACTAATGCACCGACTCTGGGTAGCTGGGGTCGGGGCGTTACAATCCCTATAGGTTAGTCACATCACACACACACAGACACACACAAACAAACAAACAAACAAACACACACACATATATATCACATTAGCATTATCAATTTCAAATATTTAATGCTAGTACAGTTAAATAACCACATCATTAGAGAATACTGATATGTCACTCAACATCGGAAATATGTATACACAAAACAGATAACAAAAATCATTGATTTAAATTAAAAAACTTCTATGAAACACACAAAAGGAATATATTAGGCATTTAATCCAACATTCATACTCCTAATCCAAGAAGCACCCAAATCCCACTAAATTATACCAATAATCCTATCAATCGGAACTCAGAGGTCTGTTAGACATGAGTGAGCTAGGAATATAATGTATCCCCAATCCATGTCCAACATGGCCTATATCCTTTCTATAATTTCCTAGCTCAATCAAATAAATTAACAAAATTGTGAAATAATACCATTTTGTAACACCCTAACCCAAATCATTATGTTCAATCAAGAGATCCACATGACCACATGTGTGCCTCCACATATACAAGAGGCATTTAACTAGAATTTACGGTCCAATGACTATTTTTGTGTAGACTATACCCTTCGATAATCATATCTATACACAAAAAATATAATAATAACAATATAAAAATCTCAAATTTTGGAATAATACTAAAGAATCCTAATGTAATAATAAATCGAACATGAGTCATTCAAATAAATAAAATTTCATTCCAATGTGAAATTAATAACTAGTTTATAAAGTGAAATTAGATAAATAATAAAAGAAACACTATAGAGTCATTTGGATTTTATCCTAATAACACTACAATCACCATACCCCATTACTCAACTATATGCCAAATGACCCTTTCCCTCACCCAGATCCATATACATGAAGCATGCACACACATTTTGATTCTCTTATAGGGTGTAAGTAATAAAATTGTGTACAAAACCACCACTATATTCTTATAAAATGATCACATGTATAATAGGTTTATTTAATAATAAAATAAATGTGAAAGAAACAAATGGAATCCTGTGTGGAGAACATGTGTTCTTACCAATCCACCCTGATTCCAAGTCATACCAATATGGGCTACAAGTCATTAGGATAGAAAAAGATTTCATAAGTGATCAAGAATTATCTTAATGGATTATAAACATGTCACTCAACATTCAAAAGGCTTCGAGTCTCAGTCTACAATAAGGAATTCATGTTTTAACAATTCCTCATTATAGGACATAAAGAAATTATATCCCAATATTATGTCTCTGGCCATGAAATATGGCTATCATTCCCTTAACTAGTGTATGGGTCCACCGTACTCATAATAAAATGTTAAATGCACTACCCCTCTAGGGGATAACCATAATAGGTTGATCCACATGAACAAAAAAACTGTAAAAATACATTCAATGGTATATAAAAAACCACAAAACAATGTTGGGAATCATATGAAAAAGAATATCATATCATCAAGATAATTTAGTATAAAAAATTAACTATACATGATGAACATCAAGTTGAGTGCCCAGATAAAGAAGCCATACTCAAGTTATCAAGAATCATGTATAAGTCTCACATGATATACACACATGAAAATGCGATCAAAATAAAACATTCTCAAAAAATATATGACATTATAATATAAAAGAAATAAAATAAGAGAATACAAATTCCTAAAATGGTAAGGAATAATATACCTTAATGTTTTTAACGAATTACTACAATTTTAATCAAGGATCAAAGAATTGATCACAATATGAATTGAAAGTGTAGTCGATCACATGTAAATGATGCATATCTCAGGTTCATGGTCAATAAGAATGATGTTTATAAGCAATACCCAAGTAGCTCCTTGTTAATAGGGTTGATTTTAGAGTAACATACCTCAGAGAGTTTATCAACAGAACTAGTTCAAAGAACTGTCTATGAAGAGGATGTAAATTCACAGATTGTTTTGTGGTTCAAGAACTTGTCATGAATTCCACATTAATTCTATAAAAAATATTAGGTTTGAAAAAAAATCCAATAAGAATATTTTTTTATAATACAAGCCGAGACGAAATTTAAGAAGAATATGGCATCATGATGATGTCTATTTCAAAATATACTTATAAATGTCCACCATTCATGAGGAATTTATCTCCGATCAAGGGGAAATCATTGACACATTAAATCCACCAATAATATACCAAGTTATTGTCAAATTATTATAGTTTTATCATTAATATAAAATAAAGATGAACTTTACAAATTAGATTCACAAACCCAAACCCATAGAACATCCATAATCAATGATAGATCTCACTCTGATAAAGATACTTCATAAATTACCAAGATCCTTTATAGATCTCTGAAGAATAGACTAATTCATCCCTAGATCCAAAAAACATATATTTAATCACATATCCATATTTATCTATAAATATTTGAGATTATTTGGGTGTTTATCTAGATGAAATGAAATGTTCTATTGTTATTGGATTGTTCTTTCAACGAAAAACAAAGGAGGGATGAGTGGGAGAGCTATAGAGTCAAGTGGGGGTCATTAATATGAAAAAAGGTGTTTATGTTAGAATTGGGTATAAAAAAATGTTCCAAACCATGTAGGATTAAAAACCACAAGGTGAACTTAATTCATTATTCTTCTGGGTGCATAATCAATCCAGTGACAAGACATCGGTTGGCCGATGCATTCTATGATTTCTTATTGACCTATAGAAACTGCATCACCTAGATAAGGGAGTCCACCCATTAACCAATGGTTCTTTAAAACCCCCATAAATCCATGAGTCTACCCAAATTTCGATCCCTCAATTCTAGAAACCTTTTAAAAAATAAACAAACCACTAAAAAACCTTTTATTATGAATAAACATCAAATAAATGGGGAGTTTTATAAACCTAAATAATTTTTTAAATAGAATTTGGAAAGGATGTTGTTGGTACCATGATCAAATATGATGTCTATTGAGTATCATTGATTCAATTTTATTAGAATATGTATTTTTAAAATAATTTTATTCTACCTATAGTTGATTTTAATTTTATTTTGGGCATGAATTGGCTCTCTTTATTTAAAGACCATACCAATTTCGGAGCAAATGAATTCATGTATGATATTCTAAATCAAGATATGATAGTATTTTAGTGTGACGATGAATATGAAGTTCCAGTGGAAGTTAATCTTGTCATAATGGTATTACTACCTAATAAAGAGGTATATTAATCTCAATTGGTTAGATGGAAACTCCACACCAAATATATGAATATTTTTTGGGATTATGAAAATGTATTTCTAGAATACATTCTTAATCCTCTCTTTAATTGTGATGTTGAGTTCTCAATACAACGCATACCTGGTACTACACAGATTTCGTTATTACTGAACAAAATTATACCATTTCAGTTTCATGAATAAAATAAGAAACATTAGATGAATCTCGATAAGGGATTCATATGCCACTATATGTCACCATGGGATTCCCCTTTTCTTTTTGTCAAGTAGAAATATGTATCAATGTATTTTTGCATTGATAATTGAAAAATTAACTTGATATTTATAAAAAAAAGTACCATATACCCCATATTGATGACTTGATTGACCATCTTTGAGGATACCAAAACATTTCCGTGGTTTAAATCTATTATAGATATCATCCAATGATGTATGTAATAAGGATATATCCAAAAAAATCCATAAATAAAAGGCATGTTCATTTGGAATTTATAGTGATTCCATATGGACTTATCAATGACCTTATTATCTTCATGGATCTAATTAATCAAGTCATTATAGATTACCTTGATCAATATTTTATAGTTTTGTGGAAAATATAATTATATATTTGAAGAGAAAATAAGATCATGAAGAACAATTTAAAATTTTATTGAAGACCATAATTAAAGAGATGTTGTATGCTAAATTTACCGTGTTATAATTTCTCTATAGAAAGTCATAATCTTGGGGAATATAATCTCAACTTAAGGTTATATCAGTGGATCCTTCATAGAAAAAAGTTTTTGAACAATATCCGCAAGAAAATATAGTAATTGAGAAATGTAGATTTCATGGGTTGGAAGGATACTGATAATTATTTATGAGTTATTTATCATAGAAATCTAATCCAATAACCATGTTGAATTATATGGGATCTAAGTTCCTTTAGACAGATGAATGTGAGGAGAATTTCAAGGATCTAAAAATAAGGGTTCTCAACACAACTATACTTGAACTAACCCATATGGGAGATGAATTTATAATATTTAGTGATGCGTAAAATTGGATACTAGGATGCAGTATCATGTATAATGATGTAGTGATATCTTATCCCTTGAACCAGTTGAAAATTCATGTGAATAATTATGGGACTCATGATATGATATTAGAAGATGAAACATTTTCTCTGAAAATATAGAGACATTACCTTTATGAATTATGTTTTAATATATATATATATATTAATCACAAAATCATGATGTATATAATTATGCTAAAATAGATAAATATTAACCAAATAAAATGGATACATTTTATTAAAGATTATGACTACTCAATACACTACCATCATATGAACGGAAACAAGGTTAACGATGCTATATGTCAAAAATTCCATGTTATATTATCCTTGCTGAGAATTGAAATAGATCAAAAAAATTGTATATACCGAAAATGGATCTTTAAATCAATAGGAAAAGGTAAATTTCATATATTTGCAAACGAATGTTCAACCATCTATATAAATGATGATTACAGAGGCATAAAAGGGGGATATTGAACTTTAAAAAAGGTGAATTTTTTTTCTGAGATCAACTATTATTATAATGGGATGATCATGTTCAAGAAACATGTATGTGTACCACTAAACCCCCAAAAAATAAGGCATCATTGGATCAATATCAAAGATCATCATTCTCTATTCATCTTAAAAATACAAATATTTAAAATGATTTCATGAAGTATTTTCAGTAGTATTACATGAAAATACATATAACATAGAATGCATCAAAAAGTATGATATGTCAATATGTTAAAGAATATATACGAAATTCTATTGGGATGTTACAACATTTACCCCTACCATAATAAAAATATGAAAACATTACCACATATTTCATTGTTAAACCCCTAAAAACATCTAAAGTGAACAATTCTATTAGATATATATATGATTTCCCAAAACAATGGATAGATTTAATTATCATAATGGAATATTTCACTCTTTATTATCTTAAAAAGATAAAAAATAAGTATTTTGTACGATTGAATGAAGTTCTGCGTACTATTCTATCTACTATAGATATGAGGATTACATTAATGTTCTAGAGATTTCATTAGTAGGATCTGAATAAAATGTTTTGGTTTAGTGTTATATATTATCCTTAGAGGTATATTCAGTTTAAGAGGACCATTAAAACCCTATAATATATTTTTAGATCCTGTTTCACGGATTTCAAAGTTAGATGGGATCAACACCTACCTTTGGTGGAATATTACATTAAAAATTTATTTCAGTCATGCATTTAGATATATCGTTATGATTCTCTATATGGTAGGAAATGATTAAATACCACGTCTTTGGATGAATTTGGAGAATGAAATATATTGCGACCTAAGTTTGCTATGAAAATGGTAGTGATGGAAAGATCTATTCAGAAATACACCAATACATCATAAATATGATAAATGAGTTACACTGAAAATCATTATAGAGATCTAGGGTTCAACATTGTGACAAGGAATACCAAAAAATATCAACTTAGAATACGTTTATGATATTCGGAAATAATGTAATGTTGATCCCTTGATATATTGTTCCCTTTGAGATTCTAGATCATAACAGGATTGTTTCAAACCACATGCATCTTCCTCTAAATATTTCTCATGTTGACGACGTGTTCCATGTATCTCTCATGAGGATTTACATACCTGGTTCTTCACATGTAATGAACTCAGAGGTCAAAAAACTAGAGTATTATATCTCTTATGAGAAAAATTGATAAATATTTTTCATTAAAGATAAAATGTTTTGAAAAATGAGACCACTCATCTTGTTAGTGTTTTGTGGAAGAACCATAAATTCGAGGAAGATACGTGTGAACCCAATGATGTGATAATGTAGAATTAACATCAATTTTTTGAATAGGAGTGAGAAAATATCAAATTCAAATTTCTTATTAGGGGGAAGAATGTAATACCCTGATATTTTTATGATATATTTCTCCTTAAATAAATATATTTTCATTTATAGTTTTCTTTACATGAAAAGTTGAGTTTAATCAAACCATGATATATATAATGTCACAATTTTTTCCTAGAAAATGTATTTTAGAGTAAGAAACATAGTTATGAAAATTTATTTTTTATTTATTTATAAAAAAATTCTTCTGTTTTTAATTGATTATGAATTAAAATAAATTCATTTGAATCTAAAAAGAGAAGTTTTTTTTTCTAAAAAACAATTTTCTTGTACACATTGCTTTTTATATAAATAAATTATGTTAACCTATATTGGTGAATTTTTTAAGTTAAATTTTTAGATAATATATTAAATAAAATATTTTAACATTAATCTAACATTTTTTACATGGAATAAAATGATGTTAAACTCTATTTTTTTGTTTAAAATTTCATTTTTCTGAAAAGGATTTAGATACATTTTGTGCAATAATTTGAAAATCAATTTACACCAATTATAAAAAACTGAATAATTTAAAAATAATTTCATATTATTAATCTTAATTAGAAATATAATTTAACAAAATTAACTATATTTCTTAATAATTAATTATAAAATTAGAAAAATGGTGTTACCTTGGTTAGGTTTAGAAAGGGTTTACCAGGAAGTTAACCTAAGATATGATGATTAATATATCAAAAAAATTTAATTAATATTATATTGTGTATTTATTTCTACATTATAATTACTATATCATATTATTTTTTATTTTATAGCCACATGAATTTAGAAATACCTTACTGTAATTTAATCATTGAGAAATATCAAAGTGTTTACTCTCCCTCCCATATAAATGGTTACAAATTATTTTATTTTCCTCAAAAATAATGATTCTTAAATATTTTGAATACCTATCCTAATAAGATCTTAACATAAATCCCCACATCATTGAGGTCCTATTTTGAGAATAATACAATCTTTTCAAGTCTTAAGGGGTATACCAAAAGAGGGTTCCCAATAAAGATGTATAACTCCTAACATCATACATTTAATTTTAATGATTCATCTAACTTCTAAAAGAAAATGTTTTACAATGTATAATAATTAATTAATTATATAAAATATATATTATTTTTTATGATGACTTATCCAACATTATACACCTATTCTATATCAAATTGTAAATAAAAGTATCACTCATGCGTAAAGGTGAACTACTGCCTCCACATATTTATATGATTCAATTTCTAATCATCATCATAAATGATGGGTTATAATAATGTATTTAATATATATATATATTATATTTATAATGTATTATTTCTTATGAAATTATAAAATATTACCAATTCTATTACTTCTCCATTATTAATAAAATGATAAAGATGCTTGTGTGTTTCTGAGGGAAACCACCTCCAAGCAGTGATGTGATTCCTTTTTTATCGTCGATTTATACGAATAATTTAAAATAACATTATATTATGAACCAATATCATAAATACTTATTGAATAATATTTAATAGAGGATTGAACCATGACCAAGGTGTAAGAACGAGAACCATTAAACCATTTCTTGCATGATAAAAGGAATACATTTCACTGATGTGGAAACACGGGGAGTTGCAATAATAGGAATAAATGATTCATAGAAGATAAAACGGTAAAAATAATATATTTATAAGAAAAATATCTTTGATATAGAGATTTAGGTGTTTCGGGAATTCATTCCTATGTCCATAGAGAGGAATAATTTTTTTGTGATTCTAGAGAAAAATTAATAGGGAGTATCAGAGCTTCAAACACACACAATGAAACCCTAGCTCGAAATAGGATATAAAAGGATGAAGATGATGCACTATTACACTAACCACATTGTATGTCCACATTGTTATAGTGAAACATGTATGGAATTCCTTGTCACTACAATGACACAATAACCCAAGTCAAAAGTGCTATAGTAGCCATTTGATGGATGTCTAGCGAGCTTTAGTAGTCATGCCAAATGTTTGCACTGCCATAGTGCCCTATTGATGTTGTTCAATAAACTCTGATACAGTCGATCAGACATTCTATAGTCGACTTGCAGAGTGGTGTCTTGGTTTGCAGTATGATTCAAAAGCATTTGGTTCAATCATTATCCAGAACAGATCTGACTACCCCAATACAACATTCACCTTAATGTTCAATTTAATTAATAAATAGTTAATATAATATTATTTTTAAATTGTATTGGAATGATACAAATTATTATAATTTTTAATAAGTTTTTATAATATATTTAAAATAAATATATTTATTATAGATGATATTTTTTAATATACCAAGACATATGAAACTTGAGTTAAGGGTGTATGTTACAATCTCATCACTTTTCAATATTTTATAGGATATAGTTATATTGAGGAAAATTATATGAATATTAACCATTAAACCCAATATAGTTTCTTATCCTCTGTTTATTTCTTATTTTTTATGTATTATTACCAATTGTTTCTCTTTGGTACATTAAATGATCAAGAAGATTCTTTTAGTGAAATGCTGACATTATTTCCTCTTTGGCCGATGAATTTTTTTCATCTATATCCACACACATCTATATTTTTTTATAATTTTTCCTAATTAAACATGAAATGGTTTTAAATGGTCAATCTAAATATGATTTATTATATATAAAAAGGATTAAAAATTATGTTTTCTATATGTATTCTAAAATAGCTGTTTTTTAATATTTAAGAAAGAGAGAATGAAATGTTTTATTTTAATTTATATGACACGAATAGACTTTACTTCCATCACGAACATTTAATACATTGTAGATGACATTAATATATTCCATGATTTTTTTCATTGAAAAATATTTTATAAATAATCTGTGTTTTTAGTTAAAGTTTTATCAAAATAAAAGGGTACTGTATAATGTTTTCAAGGAATTGTTTGAATGTTATTTAAAAGGTATTTTTATCCATGTTAGCATATATTAAGGATTGCTATACAAATCTATGGATATGATCTTATTATTCCATCCAAATTCATTTTGTTGATGGATTATGTTGATGATTATTTAATGATGAATCCATGAAACAAATTTCTTTCAGAAGTTTCAATAAAATTATGATGAAATCATTATGAAACACATTTCATTTATATGGGTTATTATCTGATGAACTATTTATGAAACAAGATTATTTTCATGGACTATGATATGATAAAATGGAAAATTATTTCTAAACTTGTGGAACACATATATATGAATTCATTAGGTGTTGTGTGGGCCCATAATTATTTAGAACTCCAATGTGTTATGAAGAGAAGGATATCTGAAGAGATAATACAGACTGGAATGTGGAGTGAACCTAGATTGGTATGGTACTCTATCCACTAATATAGTATTTTCAGTGAACCATTACTAAGTAAATGATTTAATGAATAATGAACCCAGTCCACTAATATAACCTTGGTTGTGTGTCTTAACTAAGTTAATGATTTTCTAATCTAATGTGTTTACCAAAAACATATACCATATTCTTATGATATATTCTCATTGATAATTAATTATTATTGAAAAATTATCATTCTTATGAATTATGTATTTTATTATAAAAAAACCTACAATGATTTATTATTAATGTTCATTGACTGATTTTGTATGATTATGGTAAGTTATGATCATGTTCTCATTCCCTTATTCTTATATTAAGCTAAATTATGATCATTATTTGACATCGCTTATGTTTATCCTAATTGGACCTCTAAGTTCACCCTTTGTTATGTTTATTTTCCCTAGTTTTTTAATAATGGTTTTAATTATAATATATCTATGATGTTTAGTATGTGAGGGTTATTTGTGTGAGATTTTGATGATATATCATGGAATATGATTATTTTTTAATCAGGTATCTGAAGTATTTAAACCTTTATGTATTTTTGTGATGTATTTTTATGAGATATTATTAATATTCAACTAAAATGAGGTAATATATATATATACACATATATTTATATATATATCAAATGATCCATTAACCTTAGTAGATATCAAAGCGGGGTTTACTTAATATATGGATATTAGGATTAATGTACTTTAGTGAATGCCCTACGGATATTTATAAGCACATGATACAATTATAACTCATTGGTAATGTAAACATTGTGTTTTTTTGGTAGAGAATTTTTTTTGGATAATGGAATGTGGATGTGGTTGTGGAATATATTCAGCTTTGTGTAAAAACACTAAAATGGATTTAATGGGTTTTTAGTCAATCATAATTGGTGCATGATGATGGGGCTTAGGAATACACACCTACCTCAACACTAATGGGGGATATACGTGGGTAATGTAATATTTTTTTATGAACCATTATGAATAACATTAATAGATGATAACCATTAATAAACAATGTTAATTCTGAGGTTTCATATATCAAAGATAAGTTTTCATTATTTAAATATTCAGTGATTGATTTTTTGTCATGACCCCCTTCTCACAAAGTGTACCCTTCCTTGGATGGAAATGGGATATGAAAGATCCTGACCCCCGAGTCCCGCCTCTAGTAGGTCCTGGGTTTGGGACTATAAATAATGGTATAGTAAACACACAAATGGCCGGGATTACTCTCTAAGAGAACACATGAGGAAGAGAGGGATAAGATAGACACCAAATAACTCCTTCTCAGAATCAAATATAAAACCAAATATAGGGTGCACATATGTAATGTCATGTAAAAACTTATATAATTTACATGAAAAATCAAAGTACCTAAGGAAAAGTAAATATGACAGTGACCACAAAGCCCAAATAGCTCATGCTAAACCGCAAGATAGCAGAAATCAGCATGATCTCCAACCTACTCCAAATGGCCTGAAAAGTATTTTATATATCTGGAGGGTGATTATAATAGTATACTCAGTATAAACCTCCCTGAATCCTCTTGCAGAAAAGGTTATGAAATCATGCTAAAGTAGAATAAAAAAATGTGAAACTAACTCATCACCTAAACATGTATAATATGTTCCCATCCACACCATGTATACTCTCACCAAGTATCACATACAAGATCATATTATATAATGAATAATATCAAGTGTACCTTTTCTACCCCTTCCCCACTAGTTAGTCGTTCTACCCCAATGATGCATGTCATGAGAATTACTCTGCAAAATGGATAGACCACAAACACCTAGAAAAAGTAAAACAACATGGACCTTATGCAATGCACCACCACGTCCATGAAATCAAAAGTAACCAGGTATTTTTCAAGGGCCACTAAATATCACATAATGTGTATCAGACGTTAGGTATCGTACCTCAATCCATCACATCCTATAAAATGAATAATGATCCTCAATGTATCATAGATTATACATGTTATATGTATAGTAGTCAATAGTAAACTATATCCAGAACACATGTGTGTTAAATAAAAACAATCATATAAAGATCTCTACAAGCATATACGAGGAAAACTAACCAACATACATACCATCACAAGTAACTACCAAGAGAATAGAGAAGGTCAAAGATGGTATTTAGCCATCAATCCTCTAACTAAGATGTTGGGTAAAACACCCACCAGGGATCAGAATTCCTATGTTGTTAGTTTTCCTAGCCAAAAGGGTAGAGTAGCGTATAGAAACAAAAAAAAGTATATGATATAATATATCTTAAGGCAAAACTATGGGAATATCCTAGTCTTAGAATCAACTACTACTGATATCTCTTGAACTCCAAGTTTCCACTTCTAAGACCATATATCTGATAAGAACACAACCATTTAAAGTGTTACATTAAGTTGTCTTATTCCTTTTTCATCAGTTTCACTTTTTGTTAATTAATTATTTAACAATTAATTAACCATTATCAGTTCCAAATTTTATTGAATCAAAGTTCTATTCCCTCAAGGAATAAGAAAAATGATCTGATGGATTCCTAAAATTTACAACCTCTATATTGCATCCTAGAAAGGTCTAACCCCATGGGTTAAATATTTATTCATTTATTAACAACATTACTTTCCATATTACATGGTTTTCTAGGAAAACATTATAAGCTACCAAATATAAGGGGATCAACATGGTGAGTAGGTGAACTACTCATCCAGTCTCTTATACCTATAACATGGGCATAGACTCATCCAACATCGATAAGATAAACATGGAAATCATAGGGCATACACCAGGTGTATTTGACTCTCTTGGAAGGAGAGTAATCAAAACCGTCTACCTCAAGCAGTGGGGAAAGGAAGTAATATAAAAAACAACATGGTATTCAGCCAAGAAACAAATTCAAACTATCATCTATATTTCATAACAATAGTTAAGACCAGATACAACCCATTCTGGTATCTCCGATGTCCTCCCTAGCACCCACATGTATATACCGATGCATCTCGCCTCTCGAGGCATCAACTGCTGCAAAAAATTTGTTCCTGTCACCACATACCACATAATCCCTCTAGAATCATCCATCCAAAGATAACAACACATCCAAGCCTCCCTACCCCACATACCACATTAGACATCTGGGGTTAACCATCCTAGTCTCACATCACAACACAAGTAGCAGGAAACAAACATATCAACTAGTCTCTTGGACAAATATCAAGTCATCCATCCATCAAACACAATGATATCTCATGGATCTCAATCACAAGACAATTTTCCTTCACACGAAACTAGAAAACACTTTCCCAATAAAGCGATATCATTTATCACAAAATTGGTTCTTATTCCATCTTGAATTAACTGATTTGTTAATCACGGGTTATAACTATGGGAAACATATGAAACAAGAAATATAAAAAAATAATTATTAATTTAACTACAATTTATCTCTTTTATCAATAAAAATAAACATGATTTAAGTTCATTAACCGATTAAATTAAACATGCACACTTAAATCAATTTTATTATCATTAAATTACAATAACAACAATAATGAAACCAGTCATCTATGTCACAATATCTAGTAATGAAAGGGGGAAATCATTATCATGGTAGAAACAAGAACATCCCCAAGCAATCGATACAAATTCTTTAATCTATATCAAATAATTATTTTCTCAATTTCATTCTAATAAAAGGGAATAAATCATGATAAATCTATAATTTCATGAAAATAAATAGAGTATCAATGAATCCCCAACATCATAAAGTTCATTGACATTCTTCAAATGCGAACGAACCACACAACGAATCTCAGATCAATCCTCTAGTAAGAACATCATCTATCTGAGGACTTCACGAAACATCCGCACTAATAAAAACCAAGAAAAAAACCATAAAATGATGTGTAAGAAACCTCAATAGAAAAAATAGAGGGTAAGAGAGAAAACATGATCAAATCAAGAGAAACTGCTAGAAAACAATGGAAAACAATGCATGTTAGATTTACTCAGGTCACCACAGAATAAAGATGATGCACAAGATCGATTCCCATCAAAGGGATCTCCAAAATGGGAAAGAGGGATAGCTAGGTCTCTAGGGATGAGAGAGAGGGAAGCTATATCCATAGGTTTTTAGAAACTAAATTCTAGGAAAATTATTAAAACATTATAGTAATTGAGGGTTACATGATGTGTAATCCCCTTTCACGCCTGGTAATGCCTTGAGTTCATTGTTTTCTAAGAAAACAATCTCGTTTATTTTTTATTTTATTTTTAAAAACTCAAAATATTACACTGAGTGAATCCCTCTTTCTCTTCATATAACATATCATTATGTGAAATCCTCCCCAGCTTCCAAAATATAGATATTGAATCCCTCTGGGATTCCTTTGAGCGTCCTCTATGAATCTCAGTCTTTAGAAACACCCAACGAGTTGATTCATGTAGATTCATGCCATTACATTAGATAAAACTCAAAAAATTATTATCATAGGGAATCCAAAACCAACCTATATAGGAAACAAAAAAGGGGTTTTCTGAACTGTCACCCCGCAAGATACCTCTCATGGATCTCACCACCATAAGAGATCAACCACCACACTAGAGGAACAAGTTCCATACTAAACATCAGCCGCAACTAGCTCATAAACACTCTCCTGAGGGAGATACCTTTAAAAAATAGAAATTCACAATATGAACAAGATAAAGAAATATCATAAAATAGAAAATTTCTACAACCAAAAAATTAACAATGTTACAAGGGAAGATCTAAAAACCAAACATCCCGGGGTACTCAGCTCATATCTACGACTCACATTCCCAGGTACTCTCCTACATGCCACCATGCCGAAACAAGATATAAACCAAGGGTTAAGAATTCCCACACAACATCTTCTCCTGGAGTTCCTAGATCTCTACAGGATTATCCTTGAAGGTAACATCATCATCAACATTGATCTTGTCCCAATCGATGAATTTAGATTCATCATGAAGATAATAATGGAGCCGCAACATGTGATAAATAATGTGTATCTGGATCATCTATGGGGGGAAGCTCTATCCAATAAACCAAGAATCCAACATGAGAAACCACCTTGAATGGACAAAAAAATAATGTATAAAGATTAATCCGATGACTAAACCTTCGCTTCCCATGATGGGGAGTCACATTCATGAACACATAATACCCGACATTGAACTCCAGTGGTCTCCTCCTATGACCAGGATATGATTTTTGATGATCTTAGGCTACCTTCATCCTATTTTGATTCACCTGAACCATCTCTGTTGTGTTTTTTACGAGTTTTGTCCCATGAATGATGGACTATCCAACCCTTGTCCAACACAATGGAGATTGGGAAGGTCGACAACACAAGGTTTCAAATGGAACCATACAGATGGTGGAGTGAAAACTAATGTCATAACTGAACTCTACCAAGGGAAGGTGCCTTATCCATGAAAATACAAAATCCAAAACACATGACAAAAAATTGTATTCAATAGTATCTATAGTATACTCTATTGACCATCCATATTTGGATAATAATAAGTGTAGAGGAATAGGTGAGAACGAAAAAGCATGATGGAGGCCGCTACGCACCATTGAGGTAAAATGAGGATCTGGATAAAAAATGATCACAGTCAGAACTTTATGGAGTCTCACCACCTGCTGAAGATACTCCCTCAACAAAAACTCCACTTAGCTCGACTCCTTGATCACTATAAATTGCGTTGATTTCGTTAGATTATCCACTACCACCCATATAGCATCATATACACCCTATGTTCAAGTCACACTAGTAACAAATTCCATTGAGATTTCATATATCTTCCAATGAGTAACATCTAATGGATGGATAAAACCAATGAATACATGGTTCTATGTCCTCACTATCTAGAAAACCAAACATCAGGACACAAACCGTGAAACTACATGCTTCAACCCAGGCCACAAAAAACTAACCTCTCATTGCTCAATACATCTTCTTTATGCCAAGATGTATGTATGAAGAAAAACTAGGTAACTATCTAAGAATCATCTCATGAATCTCCAAAGGAATGAAAATCCTTCAATTAAACAACACTCAGTGTTGGGCATCCTAAGACCGACCACTAGGGGCCTCCCCACAAACAGCTCAGTCTCTCCAGAACTCTACCTCAGGATCCCCTAACTTGTATTCTTGCACTTTTTTTCACAATATATGAATACACCATCATTTGGAGATAACAATATCTACCTTTTACTTCTCTAATATCTAGATTCAATATTGAAAGTTATTCTATCACTCTCTAGGAATCACTTGATTCACAAAATGCATCACTATATGACTTCCTACTCAATGCATTGGCCAAAAAATTCCCCTTCCTAGGTTAAAAAAAATCTCAAATTTCTAATCCTTTAAAGTATCCATCAACTAAAACTAGTCCATGGTCATGTTATGTTGGAAAAAAACATACATTAGATTCTTATAATTGGTGATGACACCAAACCATTCATTAGTGTGGTAATTTCTACATAAATTCAGGGAAAACACTATTATCTCCAATGGGATACCATGGGTGGCATAGTTACATTCATGGGGTTGTAATTTCTGAGACCCATTAGAAATGACCAATATATGCTACATTAGAACACATTCCAAACAATAATTCGAAGCATAGTAGAAATTATTGACCCAAAATCATTCTTTTGGAAGACAATTAACTGGAGCACCGACCAAATTCTTCTTCAAATACTCATAAAATGCCTACAACTGATCATTTCACAAGAACACTTGATCCATTCTGGTCAAAATTGAAATATGAGTCACAACCTGAGAGAAATAAGTTAGGAACCACCTATAATAGGATTTAAGGCCAAGGAGTATTCACACCACTTCCTCATTCTTGGGAGATTCCCAATATAAAACTACTACTATCTTCAACAGTTCCATAGCTACTCCCAACTAGGATATATCATTCCCTATGAATCTAAATTCTTGAGACAAAAAATCACACTTTGGGAACATTATAAAAAACTTTTCATAGTGAAAAACTCCCAAAAAGGCACACAAATTCTCTGTAGGCTCCACTTGATACACAGACTACACAAGGGTGCCATTGATGAAGACCACCAAGAACCTATATAGTAACTCATGGAACACAACATTCATTAACCTAATGAACATAGCTAGAGAATTTAATACACTAAACAGAATAAAAAAAACTCATAATACGCACGTCTACAATGAAAAGTAGTCTTTACGATATCCCCATTCTTTACATGCATCTGATGATATACTGAATGAAAATTGATCTTCAAGAAAAAAATTTACCCTTCAATGGATAAAATAAATCATTAATATTTGGAAGAAGATAATGGTTTTTCACAATCACTTAGTTTAACTAAAAATAACTGATACACAACAACATGCTTTTTTCATCCTTCATTATGAATAAAACCGGTGCGCCCCACAGTGACACCCTTGACCAAGAAAGAATGAAATTCAATTGACCATTCATCTATATTTTCATCTCTCACAACTCAGAAGGCACCATCCTCTATGGATACATCAAGATAGAAGACACGCTTGGATGTAGCTCGATCTTGAACTCGATCTCTCTTCAAGGGGGTAACACTACAACCACCTATAGAAAGACATCAATGTACAATTCTATGACCCTAGAAAACACTGAAAGGTGTTGTCATTGGCACTTTCAAATGATGTTCGGTTTCGAGTTACTTAGCTGTAGTAGAGTGGCTGACCAGGGTCGTCTCTCAAAGGAGGAAGAAAATTATAACAAATTCTTAAAGGTATACTAAAAATAAAATAAAATAGAATAAAGACACTACTTGTAAGGATGGGGGTTGTTTATCATTTATAAAACTATATGATGTTTGCTGGAAGAATATTACATTTTTTTGTTTTTGTTTTTGAAATGAAGTTCGATTAAAAATACACAACAAGAAGATGTTTTTAGACAATATTTAAAAGGAGTAATCGATATACCTCTAACTCTTCACTCAATTATTTATCATTATCATTTAAATTAACATTCACTTAATTATGATTTCTTAATTCTCTAAATCCCAAACCCTGTGATAATTAACTTTACCACAAAGATGATGTAAATTTAACCCTAGGCTAACTTCAGGACATGCAATCACAACACCCTGCATTGATTGATGTTCTAAGGTTGGCTTATGTTAAGTATTATATTAAGGAACATTTCCATTCATGATAATGTGTATTAATCATGTTTAGGGAATATATTTGACCTCTACAAACTTATCCTGCGTGGTCTTGTATTACCGATTAAGTTTGGGCTCTCACAATTTAAACAAAACCTCTACCTCGCTTGTTGTTGTGTTAATTATTCAAATTATTTCTTAGTTTTTTATTATTTAATAACACAATTTATGGATCATATTATGTGAATTACATTAGCTCAATGATTCCAAATAATTAAATGAAGAGATTAGATGATAGATCGATTACTAGAAACTAATCTTCTATGGGCGCTGTGGTCATTGTGGAGACGTTTTTCATGAGAAAATGATTGAAAGGGTAGAAACCAAAATCATCCCCAATATCGATTCCAAAGCAATTAGGAAGATTAATAGAAGAATAAATTTGAACAAAACATAAGAAAATAGAAGAAATAAAAGAATAAAAAAGTAGTTTATTACACAAATGATAACACTACAACATGATGAAGAGAAGAAGGCTTCGATGAGGGGATCATTGCTTAAAGAGATACCCTTCATAAAATGTTTAGATAATTTGGGTTAAACCAATTCTCCACTGCCTAAAATCTCTTATTGCACGTACCAACCTCTTCAAATGAGAAAAACACTAATTTATAGAGTGGATGGTGGCTAGGTTACAAGTGATTTCAAGTGTGAATAAGGAAATTCGGCCAAATATTTGAATCCAACTTTCACCAACACTTTGAACACCAAAACGCTTTAATCAGCTCTCCTACCTATAGGATTATTTGTGAGAAATTGAATCTTAGATCACCTCTAAAAATTTAGGCCAAATCAAAGCATTTATGAAGATGTTATGGCCCAAATACCGAATCCATGTTCATTCTGGCGAGTCCATCCCACCATTGAATTAATGGCCCATTTAATCCATCCAAATGCACTTTTTAACTCTAGTGTCCTGAATAATAGATGTATAAAATTAAGTTAGGAACACAGTTAAAACATATTAAGTTCCAATAAGTCATATTAAAATATTTATGTTCGAAATACTACAGTACATTTTAAAATTGTAAAACTGGGAATTTCATCAAATTTTCAAATGAATGTTCTAATCCCAAATATTTCATAAATGAATATATTTAGCACAATGTGAGGAAATTATGTCATTAGTTATCAATAAAATATTCAACAAAATAGTTTTTTATCAAATCTCCCACACGTACCCTTTAACACTCCTGGGCAAAACATCATATCAAGTAAACATCAATATCAAATCAAAACAAATTTTAAAACACATGTCCTTGAGATTAAAAAATTAAAATCAAATAAACAAAAGATATAATTACCAATAGAAAACAATTATTTCCAGTTCTCTATTTATATTATTCAATATATTTTCACTTCATTTATCCTCCCATGCCCAAAACACTTACCTCACTTGAATTTTCTCTTATCACAGAAATGACAATTTTTTTAGTAATGTGTTTCTCATCCAAACTCATACAAGGGTCACCATAGGCTTGATAAATTCCTACATAACAACCCAATATGAGTCAAAGATATATGTTTATCATGAGGAATTTTCAGGTTTTATCAATGGATTTTGGTTGGTAGGATTAGGATGTGAAAAATTCTGATGCTGAATGAGGGGGGCTTGACTCTTTTTGAATAAAAATTGCATTAATCTAATTTTCACTTAAATGTGGTCTCCTCCTCAATACCCATAACATCAATTCATGTTCATAATAATGAAAAATAATTTAATGTTCACACCAATCAACATTTCAGTAGTAAAAATGTCAAACTTCTCAAGAATGATTTTCTTGAAAGCTCCAGATAGGCAAAACATTCGTTCTCTATTTGAAGCTTCAGAAAGGCACAACTTCAGTTATCATGAAAGCTCTAGAAAAGAAACGAATTTCAATATAATTATTTTCTTCATAAGAAAACACATCTCTTAATAATTTAATTTTCCACCTGAAGTATCACAAAATGTGCTATCACAACACAAGACAGCTTCCCCCACACTTAAGTTTAACTAGGTTATGAAATTTCAATTCAAGAGTTGGTTGGATAGTGAAAATTGGCTTGTAATGTGGATAACCTAATATGATGTTCATGTATTCTAAGGGATAAATGTATTAAATGTTCAAGTTAGCACATTATAAAAAAGGATTTATTGAAATAGGGGCATTAATACCAAAACAATGCCTCAATCATTTAAAACATACGTACCTAAAACCCTCATGTTTTGACAAGAATTAATAAAATTCTGGTTAAATCAAGCATGGTTTGGTTCTCCCAATAAGTGAGTTGAATGTGAATAATGTGAAGAATATGAAAAATAATGGTTCAAAAGCCTCACAAGAAAGTGATTTCAAATATAAAGAAAGTGAGATGTGGCATGGGATTCAAAATTCAGAGTATTTTTCATGAAATTACAAAAGATTTGAACTTGAAACAATGTTATTTTCAGCATTCATTTATGCTTGGTTTCATGGGATATATTGTTTCACTTATTGATATGGATTTCAAAATGGTTATAATAATCATTTCATCTCCAAAGTTTCAAAAACACACAAAAAAAATTGAAAAATAAATACAAAAACTGGAAAAACACAATGTTTTTTTGAAAATCATTGAAATACAGGAAAACAATTGAAATTACTAAAATAAAAGGTTCCCCCACACACTTAAAATATTTCATTTTCCTAAATATGAACTCATTAGATGATATATGAACATGAAATGTATAATTTTAAATTGGTAAAATAATATAAAAGTGAAAGGGTTAGGAATTTCCTGATATGATCAAGTGATGATGGGGTTATCCAGTGGGACGAAATCCACTACATCAGTAGGAAGTCCCACAATATATTTCATCAAAAGTTTCCCATTGACTATAAAGCTCTTTCAATTTTCCTCTCATGTGATCTCAAATGCATCATAAGGAAAAACATTAGTCACAACATAAAGACCTAACCACATGGAACAGAACTTACCAGGAATCAGCTTCAATCATGAACTATAGAGAAAGAATTTCTCTCCAACATGAAATTATTTTTTCTGGATCATTTTTCAGGAGATACTTTTGATCTTTCCTTGAATAGCCTTTAGTCCTCATAATGAAGACAATAGAATCCCTTCAAGCTCTGGAATTTGTAGTTCCATTTGGATTCCATCTTGGCCAAATCAATGTTTCATTTCTTTATAGCACAATAAGTTTGATGCTTAACTTCCATATGGAGATGTCACGCTTTCCCAAAAACAATCTGAAATGGGGACATACATATGGGAGTTTTTTATGATGTTCTATAATCCCATAGTGCATCATTCAAGTGCTTTCTCAAATGCTTCTTATTTGGCTGCACATATTTCTCCAAAATCCGTTTCAACTCACAATTTGAAACCTCAGCCTGGACATTTGTTTGGGGGTGATATGGTGTTGATGTTTTGTGTGTCTCCCTATACTTACGAAAGAGGGAAGCTAAATTCTGATTGTAGAAGTGTGTCCCTTGGTCACTAATTATGGCCTTATTTACTCCGAACCTGGAAAAAATAATCTCTTTGAAAATTCCTACAAAAACCTGAGATTCATTAGTCAGGGTGGCCTTAGAATCCACCCACTTTATTACATAATCAATAAGAACAAAAATATATAGGAAACCAAATGATCTAGGTAAAGGAAAACTAATATTGATTCCCCATACATAAAAAATTTCACATAATAGTATGGGTTGTTGGGGCATCTCATGTCTCCTAGAAATGTTTCACGTCTGTTGGAAACGTGAGCACGACTTTCAAAACACATGGGAATCATGGAATAATCTAGGACAATATAATCAAAAGTCCAAAACATTCCAATATGTTTGTTGGGGTCCAAAGTGTCCACCACAAGCAATTGTATGACAGAATTGCAGAATAGTCTCAAAATCATGATCAGGAACAATCCTCCTAATTAATTGGTCACCACACATGTTCCATAAGTAAATATTATCCCAAACATAAAATCTTGACTCACTATTTAATTTTTGGACATGATATTTCTTTCAATTTGTATGGATTTTAGAGGCAACATGGTAGTTAACTAAATCTTCATACGAAGGATGTGTACCTGAGATGGAATAAAGATGATCATTGGGGAAAGTTTCCAGAAGTGGTACCTAGTCCAAGGTGTCATCCTCTGCTATATGAGTACACCTACTCATGTGTTCTACCACTATGATTTCTGACCCCTTCTTTTCCTTTATCTCAATATCAAATTCATGAAGAAGGAGAATCCATCGGATAAGATTGGGCTTTGCATCTGGTTTCTTCAAGAGGTACCTCGGAGCTGCATGGTCAGAAAAAACAACTACTTTAGAGCCCAATAAATATGAACGATGTTTATCTAATGTGAATATAACAGCAAGAAACTTCTTTTCTGTGGTTTTGTAGTTTTATTGTTTTGAATCCAATGTCCTCGATGCATAGAAGATCACATGTGAACGTCCATGCACCCTCTGATATAAGACAACTCCAACCACGATGTTGGAGGCGTCAGACATAAGCTCAAAAGGAATCTCCCACCGTGGGGGTTGTATGATCGGTGGAGTGGTCAGACACTTCTTTAGCTAATCAAATAAAGTCCTAAAAGAATCATTAAAATCAAAATCATAAACCTTTTGAAGTAATCATGACATTGGAAGAGAAATATTACTAATTTTTTTGATGAAGTGCCGATAAAATCCAGAATGCCCTAGGAAAGATCTAACATCAGACACACATGAAGAATATGGTAAGGATGGAATAGTGCCTATCATAGCTCTATCATCCTCTATCCCATTATTTGACACTACATTCTCTAATACAATTCCATTATCTACCATGAAATGAAACTTTTCAATGTTCAAGACCATATTCTTATCATTACAGAAATTCAACACCTTTCCCAAGCTAGAGATAAAATCATTAAATGAAGACCCATACACTATAAAATCATTCATAAATACCTCCATGTTGGTCTCAATAAAATCTGAAAAAATACTCACCAGGCATCTTATGAAGGTACCTGGGGCGTTGCAATGTCTAAATGGAATCCTCTGGAAGTAAAATGTGCCGAATGGACAGGTGAATGCAGTCTTCTACTAAGCCTCTAGAGCTATAGGAACATAAACATATCCAGAAAATCCATCCAAGAAACAATATTGGGTCTTCCCAGCTATTCTCTCAAGAATTTTATCATTAAATGGGAGGGGGAAATGGTATTTTTTAGTGGAATGATTTAGTTTCATATAATCAATACACACATGCCAATTTTTTGTACCTTCATCAGAACTAACTCCTATTAATCATTTTTTACAACTGTAACACCACTATTTTTAGGCTCAACCTGAATAGGACACACACACTGGGAATCTGAAATGGGAATGACTATACGTGCCTCAAGCAAATTTTCATCCTCTTTTTTAACAACGTCCAAAATTATTGGATTGAGTCTTCTTTGTGGTAGCATAACCTTTTTTGTCACATCCCATAAAAGAATCCTATGCATGGAAATGGAGGGGATAATACCTTATATGTCAGCCAAGGACCACCCAATTTCTCTATTGTTCTCCCCCAAAAGATTCAAATGTTTTTGTTCATTTTCAAAAGGGATATTGTTAAAAATGATAAAAGTTAATTTCCCACCACTTAACAAGTATGGGTATTTTAGATTTTGTGGAAATGGTTTGAGTTCCAGTGTAGGGGAGTGGTGTACGGATGAAGAAATTGAAGGAACTGAAATATGTGCACAAAGGGCATCAATATCAGAATATACATCATCAAAATCAGAGAATAAAGAATCCAATACATAAGCATTCTCAACATCTGTGTCATAATTAGAGTTCACATGATCAAAATTAGAATATGATTCCATTTCAAAATCAAATCTAAGAGAGTATTGTGCATTAGAATCCTGTGTGGAAGTACTCTTAGACATCAAAATAGAACCAATACTCATAATCTCCCTAATAATAGAACAATAAAATTCCACGGGGTTTTTATTTGGTGGTTCAAAATAGGAGATAAAAATGCAGAATGATCCTCTGAGGGGTACTTTTTGGAATCCATAACATTAAATATCACAACTTCATCCCCAAATTCCATGGAAAGTGTATTCTATTTAACATTTATGATTGTTTTTGCAGTTTTGAGGATGGGTTTACCTAAGATAATGGGGCATGGGAACTTACCTGATCATCCTCCATGTAAGCACGTTGAAATATGATGGAAAGATCACATCTCTTACCCTGACAAGTACATCTTCAAGAACTCTCGCTGGATATGTTGTAGCTCTATTCTCCAACTGCACCACTACTCACGTCGGCTTCAACTCACCAACCTGCAAAGAAGAGAATACAGAGTGATTCATCACATTTATGGAATCTCCCAAATCACAACGTGCATCAGAAAAGTGAAACTCCCCTATGTTGCATGGGATAGTGAATGTACCAGGATCCTTGCACTTTGTTGGAATTTCTAGAGTTGGTGTAATGAATGTTGAAACATTCCTTCCAAGATTTATCCTATCATTTCCCTTGAGCCCTCTTCAATTGGTACAAAGTTCTTTTAAGAATTTTACAAGCCTTAAAATTTTCTTAATGGCTTTAGTTAAAGGGATGTTTATATACACACGATTGAATGTATCCAAAACTTCGTTTTGAAATGCCTCTTAAACCATATTTTAGGTTTTTACAACTCTATTTGCAACTGTAAGGGGTTTAGGAGGAACATCATCAATATTTTCCTTACCTTTAACTTTCTCCTTGGATTTCTCATTGGCTTCTTTGGAGTTGTGGTGAATCCTAGTGGAACGATAGGTGCTGATGTATCAGTTGTTTTCTTCCCAATTTTCAATGTGATGGAACAAACATTCCCCTTGGGATTTGGAGTAGGCTGGGAAGGAAAATTTTCGGAGTTCTTACTTACCAGTTCATGGTGGGTAGTGGAAATCTGGCTCATTTGTGTCTTCAACTCCCTCAACTACGATCCTTGACTATTCAGCTCATTCTGTGGATTAAGAAAAATTTGTTTCAAAAGGTCATTAGTGTTAGAATATACCTAGGATGGGGGATTCCCTTCTTGTTGGCTTGTTGATGATTGGGATTCAATTCTCCTTTGGGGTTGTTGGAAACAATGCTGGTAAGGTAGAGGCTCCTGGAATTTTTGTTGAAAAGGGGGCCTTTGTTGTTGTCCAGAGCCATACCTCATGTCTGATTGATCCTTCCACCATTGGTTGTATGTCGGAGAAAATGAATCAATCTTTTTTTGGGGGTATGTCTGTTGTTGCTGCTGGTATGGCCACCGTGGGAATACTGCTGTGCAATCCTCTGTCTCTTGTAGTTATGGGCAATAGTCAGTTGGGTGGCTTGTCTCAGTGAAAATGCCACAAGGCCTTGAAGGAGGGGGTTGGGATGTCTTTTGAACCAATTCAATATTTCTGACCACATTTTTTAATTCTACCAACGTGGTATCAATCAAATGAATTTCAAGGGGAATTACCAGATTTAATCCCCTGACACGCGGTGCACCTCTATCGCTAAATTGTTGAGAGTTTTGGGCCATCATGTCGATCAACGGATGTGCATCTACTAGTGTCTTTTCCACCAATGCTCCTCTATCCGCAACATCCACTATGCTTCTCTCCATGTGCGTGAGTCCTTCATATAATTATTGAATGATGAGTTTCTCACTTATTTGGTGGTGTGGGAAGCTTGCACACATCTTCTTGAATCGCTCCCAGTACTCATACATTGACTCCCATTGGGTTTTCATTATCCCAGAGGTCTAATTATGAATGTAAGTGGTCCTTGATGCTGGAAAAAATATCTGCAAGAAAATACGTTCCAAATCATTCCATCTAGATACATCTTCCTGTTGTAAATAATACATCCAATCTTTCACAAATCCATCAAGTGAAAAAATAATGCTCTAAGATTGATTTGATCATTATAAACATTTAACAGTTTTCAGGTTGAGAAAACCACATTAAATTATTTAGGGTGTTTATTTGGATCCTCACCAGATAATCTATGAAATTTTGGAAGAAGGTTAATTAATCTAGATTTCAGTTCAAAGTCTAATTCAAGATTTGGGTATGTAATACAATTAAGTTGATAATTAGTATCAGGTATAACCAATTATTGAAAGATTATATTAAGTTCTTTTCCATTATTTTAACCATTGGTTCTTCTTTTATATTTTAATTTGAATTGCTTCCAATTTCAATGATGTTGGAGAGGAGGAATTCTCCTACCGATTGAATGTCGAAACATCATATAGACTAAGAATGTCTTATTTGAGCACTAAGGCTGCGTTCAATCTTAGGGTCATGATATAAAATATATTTAGGATTAGTTCATTTCATAAATCAATTAATGTTAAAAAGTAAATCAATAAAAGTGTACCATATTAAAAAGAAATTAATTTTGAGTGGGTCCGATAAAAATAAAAGAAGAGAGTAAGAGAAAAAACATGAGAAACGGGAAAGAAGAAAGAAAGAGGAGAATAAAATAATTAAATTAAAATTAAAATAAATAAATCTAATTGGTTGAATAAATTACTTGCCTCCCTGGAAATGGCACCAATTTCAAAGACGTTGTCTTGGGCGCTTTCAAAAGATTTTCAGTTTCGGGTTACTTAGGTGCAACAGAGTGGCTGATGAAAGTCGTCTCTCAATGGAGGAAGAAAATTATAACAACTTCTTAAAGGTATAATAAAATTAAAATAAAAGTGAATAAAAACACTAATTTTAATTATGGTGGGTTGTTTATCATTTATAAAACTAGAAAAATTTTACTAGAAGTAGATTTCATTTTTTTGTTTTTATTTTTCAAATGATGTTAGATTAAAAATACAAAACAATAAGATGTTTTTTAGACAATATTTAAAAGTCATAATTGATCTAACTCTACCTATTAACTCAATTACTTATCATTATAATTTAAATTATAATTCACTTAATTATTATCCCATAATTTGTTAAATCCTGAACCCTATGAGAACTAACTTTACCACAAAGATGAAGCGAATTTAGCCCTAGTATAACTTCGGAACATGAAATCGCAGCACCTTGCTTTGATTTAGGTTCTGATGTTGGCTTATGGTCAGTGGTATATTAAGTCACATTTTCATTGTTTAGAATGAGGATGAATTTTTTTAGGGAATATATTTTAACTCTACAAACTTATCCTACATGGTCTTGTATTCCTTATTAAGTTTTCACTCTCAGAATTTAATCAAAACCTCGACCTCGTGTGTTTTTCTGTTAATTGTTCAATTTCTTTCTTAGTTTCATATAATTTAAGAACACAATTAATGGACAATATTTTTCGAATTACAGTGGCTCAATGATTTGAAATAATTAAATGAAGAAGGTAGAAGATATATCGATCACTAGAAAACTACTCTTCCATGGGCGGTGTGGTCATCGTGGATATGTTTTGCATGAGAAAAGGATTGAAAGGGTAGAACCCTGTATCTTATCCTCTATTGAGTCCAAAAAAATTATGAAGATTAATAGAAGACGATGTTTGAACAAAACATAAGAATAGAGAAGAAATAAAATAAGAACAAAGTTGTTTATTACACAAATGAAAACATTACAACATGATGAAGAGAAGAAGGCTTCGATGAGGGGATTCTTTCTTCAAGAGATACCCATATTAAAATGGTTGGATGATTTGGGTGAAACCAATTTTAATCTGTCTCCACTCTTCTCATTCACGTCCCAACCCCTCCAAATGATAAAAACACTAATTTATAGAGTGTAGGGAGGCTAGGTTACAAGTGGTTTTAATTGTGAATGGTTAAATTCGGCCAAATATTTTAATCCAACTTGAGCAGCCCATTTGAAAACCAAAACGTGTGAATCAGATCTCCTTCTAGCAGGATGATTTGTGATAAATTAAATCCTCGAGATCCTCTCCAACTTTTGGTCCTAATCCAAGCACGTATGATTAGGTTATGGCCCAAATACAGAACCTATGTCCATTCTAGCGAGTCCAGACAACCATGGACTTAATGGGCCATTTTCTCCATCCAAATGCACTATTTATCTCTAGTGTCCTGAATAAAAGATGTAGAAAATTAATTTAAGAACACGGTTACAAATTTTAAGTACAAATAAGCCATATTATAATATATATATTTGAAATACTACAGTGTATTTTAAAAGTGTAAAACTAGAATTTTCGTCAAATTTTCAAATGAATGATCTAATCTGAAATAATTCATAAATGAATATATTTATCACCATGTGATGAAATTATGTCATTTATTATCAATAATATGTTCAACAAAATAGTGTTTTATCAACTCCCTCAAACTTACCCTTTGTAACTCATCGGAAAAACCTCATATCAAATAAACAACAATATCAAATCAAAACAAATTTTAAAACACATATCCTTGAGATTCAAAAATTACACACCATGAAGCAAAAGAAATAATGAATCATAAAAAAACATTATTTCAAGTTCTCAATTTATTTTATTTAATATATTTCCACTTCATTTATCCTCCCATGCACAAAACACTTACCTCAGTTGAATTTTCTCTTATCACACAAAGGTCAATTTTTTAAGCAATGTTTTCTCATCCAAACTCATAAAAGGGTAACCATAGGCTTGATAAATTCCTACATCACCACCAAATTTGAGTCAAGGACATATGTTTATCTTGAGGACCTTTCAGGGCTGTTCTGTGGCTTTGTACTGGTAGGATTAAGGTGTGAAAAAACATGAGGCTGAATGAGGGGGGATTGACTCTTTTTGAAGAAAAATTGCAATAATCTAATTTTCTCTTAAATATGGTCTCCAACTAAATCAAAATATCATCAATTCATGTTCATAATCATTGGAAAATAAATTAATGGCCACACTAATCAACATTTTAGTAGTAAAAATGTCAATATTCTCAAGAGTGATTTCCTTGAAAGCTCCAGATAGGCATAACTTTATTTCTCTATTAGAAGATCCAGAAAGGCACAACCTTAGTTATCATAAAATCTCTAGAAAATGAAGATCTTTTCATATAATGATTTTATTCAGCATAAAACACATCTCTTTAGAATATAATTTTCTACCCGAAGTGTCAGAAAATGTGGTAGCACAACACAAGATAGTTTCCCCCACACTTAAGTTCAACTAGATTATGCAATTTAACTTCAAGAGTTTGTTGGATAGGGAAAATTGGATTGTATTGTGGTTAACCTAATAGAATTTTCATGGATTCTAAGGGCTAAATGGATTAAATGTTCATGGTATCCCATTATAAAAAATGATTCATTGAAATAGGGGATTTAATACCAAAAAATGCCTCAATCATTTAAAAAATAAGTAACAAAACCCCTCAAATTCAGAGAAGAATAAATCAAATTATGGTTAAATAAAGCATTTTTTGGTTCTCTCAAGAAGTGAGGTGAATGTGAAGAATATGAAAAGAATGGTTTAGAAGCTACACATGAAAGTGATTTCAAATATAAAGACAGTGAGATGTGGCATGTGATTCAAAATTCAGAGTAATTTTCATGAAATTACTAAAGATTTGAACGTCAAACAAAGTTATTTTCAACATTCATTTAAGCTTGGTTTCATGGGATAAATTTTTTCACTTATTTATATGGATTTTAAAATGGTTATAAAAATCATTTCAACTCAAAACTTTCAAATACACACAAAAAAATTGAAAAATCCTTACACAAAATCTGAAAAACACTTTTATTTTAAATCATTGAAAAATAGGAAAAAAATTGAAATTACTAAACTAATAGGTTCCCTCCCCCACACTTAACATATTTTATTTTACTCAATGAGAACCCATTAGATGATATATGAACATGAAATGACTAATTTTAAATAGGACAAAGAATAAAAAAAGTTGAAGGGTTAGGAATAGCCTCATATGCTCAAGTGATGATGGGGTCATGCAGTGTGATGAAATATACTACATCAGTTGGAAGTCCCCATATGTATTTATTCAAAAATTGACCATTGACTGTAAATATCATTACAGTTTCCTCTTTTTGGATCTCAATACCACCATAATGAAAAATCATTAGTCACAACATAAGGACCTAACCACCTGGAACACAACTTACCCTACATCAGCTTCAGTCGTGAACTATAGAGCAAGACTATCTCTCCAACTTGAAATTCTCTTTTATAGAAAATTATTTCATGATATGCTTCTGATATTTCCTTATATATCCCTGATATCTCATATTAAGACAATTGAATATCCTCAAGCTCTTGAATTTGCAACTTCTTTTGGATTCCATCATGGGCCAAATCCAGGTTGCATTTATTTATAGCCCAATAAGCTTGATGCTCAACTTACAAGGGGAGATGACATGCATTCCCAAAAACAATACAAAATGGGGACATTCTAATGGGAGTTTTTTATACTATCATATATTCCCATAGCGCATCATCCAAGAACTTGCTCCAATCCGTCCTATTTGGCTGCACAGTTTTCTCCAAAATCTGTTTCAACTCACGATTTGAAACGTCATCCTGGCCATTTGTTTGGGGGTGGTATGGTGTTTATGTTTTGGGTGTCAACCAATACTTTCAAAGGAGGGAAGCCAAATTTTTATTGCAGAAGTGTTTCCCCTGGTCACTGATGATGGCCTTTGGTACTCCAAACCTGGAAAAAATCTGCACTTTGACAAATTCCACAACAACATTAGAATCATCAGTCCTGGTGTACTTATCTTCCTCCCATTTTCTCACATAATCAATGGAAACAAAAAATATATAGTTAACCAAATTAACTCAGAACATGACCCATAAAATTAATGCCCCATACAAAAAAAATATCACTGAATAGTATGGGTTGTTGGGGCATCTCGTGTCTCCTAGAAATGTTTCCCATGTGTTGGCAATATGAGAACGAATTAAAAAACCCTTGAGAATCATGGAATAAGCTAGGCCAAAATAATCCAGAGTCCAAAACATTCCTAGCTGTCCTTTGGGGTCCAAATATTCCACCACAGGCAAGTGTATGATAGAATTCCATAATAGAATCAAAATCATGAACAGGAACACACCTCCTCATAACTTGGTCGATACACATGCGCCATAAGTATGGATCATCCCAAACACAAAATCTTGACTCAATATTTAATTTTTGGACTTGATGTTTCTTTAAATTTGCATGGATTTCAGATTCAACAAGGTAGTTAACTAAATCTGCATACCAAGGATGCGTACCTGAGATGGAATAAAGATGATCATCAGGGAAAGTGTCCCGAAGTGGTACCTAGTCCAAGGTGTCATCCTCTGGTGTGTGAGTAAGCCTACTCATGTGGTCTGTCACTAGGTTTTCTAATCCCTTCATGTCTTTTATCTCAATATCACATTCATGAAGAAGAACCATCCATCGGATTATCCTGGGCTTTACATCTGGTTTCTTCAAGAGGTACCTTAGAGCTGTATGGTCAGAAAAAAAAAACTACTTTAGAGCCCAAGAAATATGAATAGAATATATCTAAAGTGAATTTAATAGAAAGAATCATTTTTTCTGGGGGTTTGTAGTTTTATTTGGCTTAATCCAATGTCCTTGATGCATAGTCAATCACCTGTGAATGTCCCTCCACCCTCTGAGATAAGACAACTCTAACTTCAGAGTTGGAGGCATCACATATAAGATCAAAAGGAATATCCCACCATGTAGGCTATATGATCGGTGGAGTGGTCAGAAACTTCTTTAGATAATCAAAGGAAGTCCATTAAGAATCATTAAAAAAATATGAATCCTTTTGATATAATCTTGACATAGGAAGAGAAATCTTACTAAAATCATTGATGAAGCTCCGATAAAATCGAGCATTCCCTAGGAAAGATCTAACATCACACAAACATGAAGGATATGGTGAGGATGAAATAATGCGTATCTTAGATCTATCAAACCCTATCCCATGTTTTGACAGTACATGCCCTAAGACAATGCCATTCTCTACCATGAAATGACACTTTTCAAAGTTCAAGACCAGATTCTTCTCAATACAACAATTAGACACCTTTTCTAAGCTAGAGATACAATCTTCAAATGAAGACCCATACAATGTAATGTCATCTATAAATACCTTCATGCAGGTCTCAATAAAATCAAAACAATACTCACCATGCTTCTTTGGAAGGTACCTGGGGCGTTTCAAAGTCCAAATGGCATCCTCTGGTACGCAAATGTGAAAAATGGATAGGTGATTATAGTCTTCTCATAATCCTCTGGAGCTATAGGAACCTGTAAATATCCAGAAAATCCATCCATGAAACAATTGTGTGTCTTCCCAGCTAGTATCTCAAGCATCTGATCAATAAATGGGTGGGGGAAATGGCCTTTGTGAGTGGAATAACTTAGTTTCCTATAATCAATACACACACACCAACTATTTTGTACCCTCATTGGAACTAACTCATCTTTATCATTTTTTACAACTATGACACCACTCTTTTTAGGCACAACCTGAATAGGACTCACCCATTGGAAATTTGAAATGGGAAATATTATACCTGCCTCGAGCAATTTTTCAACAACTTTTTTAACAACCTCCAAATGTGTTGGATTGAGTCTCCTTTGTAGGTGCCTAACCAGTTTAGCCCCATCCACCAAAAGAATCTTATGCATGAAAATGGAGGGGATAATACATGATATGTCAGCCATGGTCCACCAAATTTCTTTGATGTTCTCCCTCAAAAAATTCAATAGTTTTTCTTCACATTCAAACCGAAGATTGTTATAAATTATAAAAGGTAATTTCTCTCCACATAAAAAGTATGGGTATTTGAGATTTGGTGGCAATGTTTTGAGTTCCAGTGTAGGGGGGTGGAGTGTATGGATGTAGAAATTGAAGGAACTAAAATATGTTCACAAAGAGCATCAGTATCAGAATATACATCATCAAAATCAAATAATAAATTATCAAATCCATCAGCATACTCAAAAACAATGTCATAATTAGTGTTCACATGATCAGAATAAGAATATGATTCCATTTTAAAATCAAATCTAAGAGAGTATTCTGCATTAAAAATAGGTGTGGAAGTACTCTTAGACATAAAACTAGAATCAATACTCATAATATCTATAAGCATATAAGCATAAAATTCCACAGGGTTTTCTTTGGTGGTTCAAAATGGGAGATAACACATGCAGAATGATCCTTTGAGGGGTACTTCATGGAATCCATAATATTAAATATCACAAATTCATCCCAAAATTCCATGGAAAGTGTACCCTCGTTAACATTTATAATTGTTTTAGAGGTTTTGAGGAAGGTTCTACCTAATATAATGAGGTAATGAGAACTTACATGATCATCATCATTGTTAAGAACGTAGAAATATGCTAGAAAGATCATGTCTCTTACCCAGAAAAGTACATCCTCAAGTACTCCCGCTAGATATGTTGTAGCTCTATTCACCAAATGCACCACTACTCTCGTCAGCATCAACTCACCAAATTTCAAAGAAGAGAATACAGAGTGAGGCATCAAATTTTTGGAAGCTCCCAAATCAGAAAGTGCATCAGAAAAGTGAAACTCCCCTATGGTGCATGGGATGGTAAATGTCCCAAGAATCTTGCTCTTTGTTGGCATTGATAAAGTTGTTGTAATGAGTGCTGACACATTCCTTTCAATATTGATCGTCTCATTTCCCTTATGGCCTCTTAAATTGGTACAATGTTCTTTTAATAATTTCACATGCCTTGGAATTTAGTTAATGGATTCATGTAAAGGGATGTTGATCTCCACACGCCTGAATGTATCTAAAAAATCATTATGCATCGCCTCTTCAACTGTATTTTCGGTTTGTGCAACTCTGTTTAGAAATGGATGGGGTTTAGGAGGAACATAATCAATCGTTTTCTTACCTTTATCATTGTCCTTGGATTGATCATCAATTTGTATGGAATATGGATTCTTTATAGTTGAGGTGAATCCCAGTGGAATGATAGGTGCATAGGTATCAGTTGTTTTCCTTCCACTTCTCAATGTGAGGACACTAACATTCCACTTGGGATTTGGATTAGGTTTAGAAGGAAGATTTCTAGAGTTCTTACTTACCAGTTCATGGAGGGGAGTGGAAATCTGGCTCATTTGTGTCTTCAACTGTCTCATCTTCGAACCATGACTCTTCAGCTCATTCTGTTGATTATGAAAAATTTGCTTCAAAAGGACATTAATGTTAGAATCAACCTTGGATTGGGGATTCCCTTCTTGTTGTCTTGTTTATGTTGGGGTTTCAAATCTCCTTTGGGGTTGTTGGAAACCCTTCTTGTAAGGCGGAGGCTGCTGAAAGTTTTGTTCAAAAGCTTGTCTTTGTTGTTTTACAGATCCATAACTCATGTCTGATTGACCCTTCCACCCCTGGTTGTATGTTGTAGCAAATGAATCAAACTTATTTTGGGGGAATCTCTGTTGTTTCTACTGATATGGTCTCTCAGGGAATACTACTGCGCAATCCTCTTTCTCTTGTTGTTGTGATCAACTGCCAGTTGAGTGGCTTGTCTTAGTGAAAATGCCACAAGGACTTGAATGGGGGGGAGGTTGGGATGTCTTTTGAGCCCAAGCAATCTATCTCACCATATTTTCCATTTTTCCAGCTTGGTATCAATAAAATGACTTTCAAGAGAAGAATGACTTACCAAATGTACTCCCCTGACAAGCGGTGTACCTCAATCACCAAATTGTTGAGATTTTTGGGCCATCTTGTCAGTCAACGCACGTGTAACTACTGGTGTCTTGTCCACCAATGATCATGCTGCTGCAACATCCACCTGATTCTCTTCATAGGTGTGAGTCCTTTGTAGAAGTACTGGATGAGGATTTTCTCACTAATTTAGTGATGTGGGCAATTTTCACACAACTACTTGAATCACTACCAATACTCATACATTGAATCCTCTTGATTTTGACTTATCCTAGAGATCTCCTTATGAATGGAAGTGGTCCATGATGCTGGAAACAATCTCTTCATGAAAAGACATTCCAAATTGTTCCAATAAGTTATATATTCGGTTTGTAAATTATACATCCAATTTTTCGCAGATCTATCAAGTAAAAAAGGAAATGATTTTAGTTTGATTAGATCTTCAGAAACATTTCTAGGTTTTAAGGTTGATCAAACCACATTAAATTCTTGAAGGTGTTTATTTGGATCCTCACCAAATAATCTATGAAATTGTAGAAGAAGGTGAATTAATTCAGATTTCAGTTCAAAGTCCGATTCGAGATTTGGGTATGCTATACAATTTGGTTGATAATTCATATCAGGTGTAGCCAATTATTTAATGGTTATATTAAGTTCATTTCCATAATTTTTAGCAATTGGTTATTCTTTTATGTTTGAATTTGAATTGCTTCCAATTTCAATGATCTTGGAGTGGATTAATTCTTCTACTGGTTGAATGTCGAAACACCCCATAGAGTTAGAATATCTGATTCAAGCACTAAGGCTGCAACTACTGGAAAAATGACATATACCCATGGTTCAAAACCGTGGGCAAAGCCCCCAAACCCATATGTATAGCCTTTACCCACGGTTTTGGGAACCATGGGCTGGAACGGTGTCGGTATAGGTCCCCAGCCTATACCCACGATTTTCCAAAACTGTGGGTATAGGTGTCCTGCCACCGTGTCACCGAAACATATCAAATTTCCATGGTGTCAATGGATTTTACCCACAGTTTCAAAACTGTGGGTATAGTTTCTAAAATTATGCAGGCGCCGAGTTTCGATCCTGCAACCTCTTCACTACAAACACCGCGTCTAACCGTTACCCTAACATCACATATATGTATATATATATATATAGTTAAATATAGTTATAAAAACCGTGGGTATAGAGGGAAGAACAATGGGTATAGGGTTCTCGCCAAAAAAAATTCCTTCCCGTGGAAAAAAAATTCCCGCGCACCCAAAATTGACCTATACCCATGGTTTTTCATAACCGTGGGTATAAGTATTTTACCCCAGACCTATCCCCATGGTTTTCCCCATAACCGTGGGGATAGGGACCCCTATACCCACGGTTTTCCCCAAAACTGTGGGGATAGGGACCCCTATACCCACAATTTTGGGAAACTGTGGGTATAGGTGAATTTTCAGGACTTATCCCCACGGTTTTCCAAAACCGTGGGAATAGGGGGGGGGGTCTATCCCGAAGGTTTTGGGGAAAACAATGGGGATAGGTACATTTTCCAGTAGTGTGCGTTCAATCTCAGGGTCAAGATCTAAGAGATCTTTGGGATTTGTTTGTGTCATAAATCAATGAAAGGTAAAAAGGAAATGAATAAATGTATACCATAATTAAAATAAAAGAAGTTTGGGTTGGTCCGATAAAAATAAAAGAAGAGAGTAAGAGAAAAAACATGAGAAAGCCGAAAGAAGAAAGAAAGAGGAGAAGAAAATAACTAAATGAAAAAAATACCTCTAATTGGTTGAATAATGTTAATTCTTTTATGGTCTAGGATGAAGAATTGATGGCCCACATACAAAACCCATGTCCATTCTGGCGAGTCCATCCCACCATTGACTTAATGGCCCATTTACTCCATTCAAATGCACTATTTATCTCTACTGTTCTAAATAAAAGTTGTATAAAGATAATTTAGGAACACAGTTAAAAAATCTAAGATCAAATAATTCATATTAAAATATTTAAGTGAAAAATACTATAGTGCATTTTAAAAGGGTTAAACTAGAATTTTCATCAAATTTTCAAATGAATGATCTAATCCCAAATATTTCAAAAATGCAAATATTTAGCACAATGTGATGAAATTATGTCATTTATTATCAATAAAATATTCAACAAAATAGTGTTTTATCAAACAACGTCTATTTAAACATTGAAAAAATCAACATTAGCTTGACCATCAAGGATTATAAGGGGAATCCTGATTTTGACCCATCTGAGGGTGTCTCTCTCCAACAAACATTGATGGCTCTCCATCAGCATCGAAGAACAGAACCTACCTCCTAAAAAATACATGATTTACTATACCAAATAAAACCAATACATGTATAGGATGATTTCATATGGTTGTATCTGTAAACATAGTAAATCTACCCAAGAGTGGTGATGCCTCGACACTAACTCATAACCTCCACATAATTGAAGCAAGACATATCAACCTCTAACTTGTGTAGTCAATTCCAAAGGAACATGAAGTCTCTCCAACTCAAGTCCCATAGAATGGACAAGGTAAGGTGATATGAAGGATTGAATCACACTTGGATCAAAAAATTCATGCACTAAAGTTGAAAAATAAGCAAAGGGTACATCGAATGATGTCTGGGTCGCATAGCACTAACAAAGCTAAAGAATGAAGCTGACAATGACCAGCTCCACGAATTCTATGGCCCTACTAACTACCATATTTATGGACATAATATACAATATGAGAATGGGGGGAAACCCATGACTATCTTATGCCTTACCCAAATACACTCTACTGATCCCAAATTGGAGAAACCTCTTACTACTGTCTCAGCTGGAAATGTCTCAACGGAGGAACATAAAGTGTGACAACTGGTGTACACTTACTGATATCAAATTTCTGGTACTATCGCCACTGATGAACTCAGACTCCACAAGAAAAATAATAATATTACCCCTTAGAATTGGCCTGAGATTTGTAGACCCTATAGATATGAGACCTTGAGGGTTAGGACCTACCCCTGGATGATCAAAAGCTATTTTTTCCTGACAATTGGGTACCTCAGATGACATCTATACTTCATGATGAATCCTAATGACCCCCCTTTCATGATGATTTGGTTCTAGCTAACATCGTCTAAATAAAATATACTCTCACCCACACCTTGAGATACATCTTCAGTATAAACAGGGTGACCAGACATGGGATCATTGGATGAGATGCCTCCTCAAAATGCCTCCCCTTAGTCTTCTAATCAAGGAATAGGTATGAATCATATCAAAAAGGATCCTAAAATAGATTCCAAACTCTCAAACACTAAATCTCCCCTGACAAAGGGTATGTAGATCCTAGTGTCTAGGTACCTTCGCAGTTGAAGAATGAAACATGGATATGAACTGGCCTCTGAACTCCTCCCACGAGGCTTCAATTTCCTCACGATATCGGAGAAAAAAGAACTACCATTGTCCCACTACCCCTAAAAGTATCTTGAAAACCAATGACACCATTTTCTCCATCCATGTACGAATCAAACTGAATTCTATCTCAACATCCTCCAACTAGCCTTTTGTGATTGCATCTGAAACAGATACCTCGTACCTATAGATACTCTAGAACTAAAACCCTTGTAGTGTCCCCCTCAAAGTTTCATTGTCATCAAACTCTACTATACAATGATATGTTGGCGCAACCTAAGGAACATCTTCTTCCTGAACCTAATGTGGATACCGACCTACATCCACGCATACAAAATAATAGATAATTAGATCACCTAAAACTAAAATATTGAATAATTTAAGTTTAATTAATTGTTTTATTTTATTCATCTTAGGTTAACCTATCCAAAGGTATACCTATTCAAACATAGTAACAACGAAGAATGATGCATGATATTTTTGTAAATATCTACCCAGAAATCGATATCACTTCATTTAGTAGCTGGTGTAATCTTAAAGGAATGTGCATCAAATCATAAGGGGGCCTAAATACCCATGTGTCTATTTGTCTCTTTTGTCTCCAATTATTTCTAAACTTAGCTAACACCATTCCCCTCTCAAACCATGCAACCTCACATACGCCCAACTCCAAAACAATCCTATACCTCAACTAAACCATTGATACCACTCTGTCATGACCCCCCCCCCCCAAAGTGTACACTTCCAAGGATGATAGTGGGAGAAGAGTGATAGTGTTCCCAAGTCCCACCTCTAGTAGGCCCCGGGATGGAGACTAGCACCAAGGGCATAGTAAACACAAATATGGGAGGAATTATCCTATAAGATAACACATGTGGAAGATAGAGATAAGATAGAACCCAACCAAATCCTACTTATACTCCAATATAAAAGAAAAGCCAAAGATCACATATTTACTGTCATGAAAAGGCTTCTACAACTAAAAGAAAAACTAGATCTACCTAATGAAAATTAAAGACAGTACTAACCATAAATCCCAAATAGCTCCCACTAAACTCCAAGATAATAGTAATCAGCCCAATCTCTAACCTACTCCAACGGACCTAAAAAATATTATATATACGTAGTGTGACTATAATATTATACTTCATAGGATCCTCCTAAGAGGATCTAGTGAAAATGGTAAATAAATATTGATAATGAAAAGTAAACAATAGGTAAAACTAGCACGTTACCTAAACATGTATATTGAGTTTCTAGCATCACCATGGATACTCTCAATAAGTATAACATATAAGAGAATATAATATAATAAAGAATATATAGAGTACCTTGTAACTGATTCCCCCTGATAAAACACAGTTTTAATGAATATTTTATTGATAATAAATGATATAATTTCCTCAAATTGCAGAAATTATATTCATTTAGAGAATATTTGGGATTAGATCATTTATTTGAGAATTTGATGAAAATTCCAGTTTTACCATTTATAAATTACTGTTGTATTTCAAACATAAATATTTTGATTGGAATTTATTGAAATTAATATTTTGTAAATGTGTTCCTACCATAAATTTATACAACTTTCATTGAGGACATTGGATCTAAATCGTTCATTTGTTTAGTGAAACTGAGACATGAAGTCAAAGTTGGGCTGGACTCGCCAGATTTTACTTTAGTTCAGTATTTGAGCCATAACTTATTAATACGTGCTTGGATTAGGCCCAAATTTGAGATGAGATCTAGGAACAATTAACTAAATAATCATCCTTCTGAAAGTACAGTTGAGTCACGCGTTTTTGTGATCTAATGTGCGGTGAAAGATGGCATAAAATATTTGGCTGAGAATCCCCATTCACACATGAAACCACATTAAACCTGGAATCCCGTTCACTCTATTAATTTGTGTTTGTGTGATTTGGATGGGTTGGGACGTTCATTAGGAGATTCAAGACAGAGTAGAATTGATTTCACCCAAATTCTCCAACCATTTTAAGAGGGGTATCTCTTGAAGAAAGGATCCTCTCATCGAAACCTTCTTCTATTCTTCATGTTGTAATGATTTCATTTGTGTAATAAACTTATATGTTCTTATTTTATTTCTTCTCTTTTCTTCTGTTCTTTTCAAATTTATTCTTCTCGTGATCTTCCTAATTGGGTTGGAATCATGAGTGGAGACGAGATTGGGTTCTACCCTTTCAATCCTTTTCTCTTTCAAAACATCTCTATGATGACCACACCACCCATGGAAGAGTAGTTTTATAGAGATCGATATATCTTCTACCTTCTTCATTTAATTAATTTGAATCATTTATAAATTTTTTATAAATTATTATGATTTATGAATTGTGTTTTTATATTATAAGAAACTAATCAATCAATTGAACAATTAACACAAAACACGCGAGGTTACGTATTATGTAAATTGTGAGAGCGCCAACATAATCGGTAAAATGAAACCTTACGAGATAAATTTGTAGAGTTAAAATATAATACCTGAGATTAATTCATAAAAATTTTCTAGAATGGACATGTAGATTAATTTACCACTGACCATAAGATATCCACAGAACATCAATAAATGTAGGGTGTTGTGAGGGCATGTTCCGTAGATAGCCAAGGGTTTATTTATCTTCATATTTGTGGTAAAGTTAATTCTCGTAGGGTTATGGGGTTAACAAATTAGGGGATCATAATTAAGTAGATATTAATTTAAATTATAATGATTAATAAGTAAATTAAGAGGTAGGGTTAGATCTATTACGCCTTTTAAAATATTTTCTAAAAAAACATCTTCTCGTTGCGTCGAATTTCAATTTAAAATTAAAAACAAAAAAATGAAATCTTTATACAGCTAACTTATTCTAATTATAGAAACAATAAAAAACCCCTCATTATTTCAATTAGTGTTTTTATTATCATTTATTTTATTTTTAGAATACCTTTATGATTTTTTTGAATTTACATCCTCCTTTGAGAGACAACCTTGGTCAGCCACACTACTGCACCTAAGTAACCCAAAACCGAACATCAATTGAAAGGGCCCAAGAAAACACCTTTCTAATTAGCGTAATTTTTGGGGAGGAAAGTAAATATTTCAACCAATAATAGGTATTTATTTTATTTTATATTTTATTCACTTTTTCTCTTCTTTCTTCCTCCTTTACCCAATCTGAATTTTTTTTCTTATTTTTTCTTCTTCTTATTTTTAGACCATAACTCATACATATAATCTTTTATTTTATTATGGTAAATTTTCATATTTTCATTTTTATTTGATTTATGACCTGAACTAATCTGGAGGATATTTTAGATCTTGAACATGAGATAGGACATAGCCTTAGGACTCCAGTCTGACATTCTCAGTCTGCAGGATGTTTTAACATTCAACCATTTGGAGAATTCCTCCAATCCAAGAACATTGAAACTAGAAGAAATTCAAATTCAACAATAAAACAAGAACCAATGGCTGAAAATAATGTAAATTAACTTCATAGAACCATTCGAGAATTGTATGTACCTAATATTAATTACCAACCAAATTGCATTGCATATCTTAATCTCAAATCAGACTTGGAACTAAAATCTAGATTAATTTACCTTCTTCCAAAATTTTATGTCCTCTCCAGTGAGGATCCCAATAAACACCTCAAATAGTTTAATGTGGTTTTTTCAACCGTTAAACCAATAATTTTTTTAAAGATCAAATCAAACTAATAGCATTCCCATTTTCATTTGATGGAGCTGCAAAAGACTGGATGTGTTATTTACAACCTGAAGATGTCACATTTTGTCACGATTTGAAACCTCTTTTCTTATAGATATTTTTTCCAACATCAAGGACCACTTCCATTATAAGAAGATCTCTGGGATCAAGAAAGCCCAAGGAGAGTCAATTTATGAGTATTGGGAGCGATTCCAGAAGTTGTGTGCATGCTTCCCACATCACCAAATCAATGAGAAACTCCTCATACAATACTTCTATGAAGTAATCAAACCTATGGAGAGGATCACGGTAGATGGTGAATCTGGAAGGGCATTGGTAGATAAGACACCAGTAGATTCACGTGTGTTGATCGACAAGATGGCCCAAAACTTCCAACAATTTTTTGATCGAGGTACACCACATGTCAGGAATGTACATCAGGTATGTCCTTCCTCTATTGAACATCATTTGATTGATACTATGTTGAAAAAATTGACCACTATGGTGAGGCATATTTCTTTGGAACAAAAGACATCCCAACCCCCTCCTTTAAGGCCTTATGGAATTTGCACTGAGGGAAGCCACCCAAATAACTATTTCGCCCAACTACATGAAATAGAAGATTGTGCAGCAATGTTTCATGGGAGTCCATATCTGCAGTAGCAGCAATAGCCACATCCCCAAAAGAAGTTTTATTTATTTGCACTATTATACAAGCAAGGGTGGAAGGATCAATCAGACATGGGGTATGCATCCGGAAAACAACAAATGACCCCTTTCAATAAGAGTTCTAGCATCATTCACCTTACCAACAGGGTCTACAACAACCCCAACGGAGATTTGAATATTAAGAATAAACAAGCAAACAACAAGGGAATTCTCAACCAAATGTAGATTAAAATACTAATGATATTTTGAAACAAATTGTTCTTAACCAACAGATTGAACTAAAGAGTCAAGGTTCGGAGATGAGGGAGTTGAAGAATCAAATGAGAAAGACTGCCACTACCCTCCATGAACTGGTATATAAAAATTATGGATATATATCTTCCCAACCTACTCTAAATCCCAAGGGTAATGTCAGTTCCATCACATTGAGAAGTGGGAAGCAAACACCTGATACTTATTAACCTATTGTTCCACTAGGATTCACCTCAACTCTATAAAATCCTCATTCCACACCAACTAATGAGAAGCCCAAGGAGAAATATAATGTTAAGGAAATGATTGATTATGTTCCTCTTACACCCCTTCCCTTTCCAAATAGGTTTGTACAAACAAAGAATAGGGATGACGAGGAGATGAAAAAAGAGGTTTTGGACACATTCAAGTGTGCGGAGATCAACATCCCTTTACTTAAAGCCCTTAAACAAATACCAAGGTATGAAAAATTATTAAAAGAACCATATACCAATAAAATATGGATCAAGGGAAATGAAATGATCAATCTTGGAAGGAATGTGTCAGAACTCATTACACCATCTATAGAAATGAAAACAAACTGAAAGGATCCAAGGACATTAACTATCCCATACACCATAGGGGAGTTGCACTTTCTTGATTCTCTTTTTGATATGGGAGTTTCCATAAATGCGATTACTCACTTTGTATTGTCTTCTTTGAATGTTGGTGAGTTGAAGCTGATGAGAGTAGTGGTGCAGTTGGTGAATAGTGCTACAACATATCCAGTAGGAGTCCTTGAGGATGTACTTGTTCGAGTAAGAGACGTGATCTATCCAGTTTATTTCTATGTGCTTAAAATGGAGTATGATCATTTAAGTTCTCATGATCCCATTATCTTAGGTAAAACCTTCATCGAAACAGCGAAGACAATCATAAATTTCAATGAGGGTACACTTTCTCTGGTGTTTTTAGATGAAGTTGTGGTATTTAATGTCATGGAATCCATGAAATACCCCTCAAAAGACAATTATACTTATGTTATCGCCCATTTTGAACAACATGTTAAAAACCTCATGGATTTTTATTGTCTAATCCTTAGGGACATTTTGAGCATTGTCTCTAGTTTTATTTCTAAAAGTACTTCTACACATATTTCTAATACACATGACTATCTTAGATTTTATTTTGAAATCGAATCATATTATGATTTTGATCATGTGAACTCTGATTATGACATGGATGTTGAGTATGCTAATGGATTTGATGTTTTATTCTCTGTTTTTGATGATGTATATTCTAATATTGATGTTCATTGTGCACATATTTCAGTTCCTTCCATTTCTCCATCCATACATCACCCCCTACATTGGAACTCAAGTCATTACCACCCAATCTAAAATACTCATACTTTTAAGTAGTGAGAAATTAACTTTAATAATTGCTAACAATCTTAGTTTTGAACATGAAGAAAAATATTTGAACATTTTAAGGGAGAACATCAGGGAAATTGGGTGGACATTGGGTGACATATCAGGTATTAGCACCTCCATTTTCATGCATAGGATTCATTTTTTGAGGATGGGGCTAAATCAGTGAGGCATCCACAAAAGAGACTCAATCCAACCCTTCTGAAGGTTGTCAAAAAAGAGGTTGAAAAATTGCTCAAGGTAGGTATAATATATCCCATTTCAGATTCCAAATGGGTGATTCCTATTTAGGTTATGCCTAAGAAAAGTGGTGTTACAATTGTTAAAAATGAGAAAGATGATTTAGTTCGAATGAGGGTGAAAAACTAGTTGGCATGTGTGTATTCATTATAGGAAACTAAATCAATCTACTCACAAGGACTAATTCCTCCTCCCATTTATTGATCAGATGGTTGAAAGACTAGCTGGGAAAACACACTATTGTTTCTTGGATGGATTTTTTAGATAGTTTCAAGTTCCTATTTCTCCATAGGATTAGGAGAAGACAACATTCACTTTTCCATTTGGTACATTTTCCTACCGGAGGATGCCATTTGGGCTTTTCAATGCCTCGGGTACCTTCCAGAGATGCATGGTGAGTATTTTTTTTTTCTGATTTTCTTGAGACCTGCATGGTGGTATTTATGGATGATTTTACAGTGTATGGATCCTCATTTGATGAATGTATAGTTATTTTTGGAAAGGAGTTGAATTATTGTATTGAGAAGAATCTCATGTTGAACTTTGAAAAGTTTCATTTCATGGTAGAGCATGGAATTGCATTAGGGTATGCAATATCAAAACATGGGATAGAGGTTGATAGATCTAAGATAGACATTATTTCGTCCTTACTATATCCTTTATGTGTCCGTGATATTAGATATTTCCTAGGGAATGCAAGATTTTATCAGTGCTTCATCAAATATTTTAGTAAGATTGATAATCCTTTTTCGTGATTACTATAAAAGGATTATAATTTTGTGTTCAATGATTCGTGAAGGGTAGGATTTGATGAACTGAAGAAGTTTCTTACCACTCCACTGAACATAAAACCCCCACAATGGGACATTCCTTTTGATCTTATGTGTGACGCCTCCAATATCATGGTTGGAGTTGTCTTATCTGATAGGGTCGAGGGATGTTCACATGTGATTGCCTATACATCAAGGAAAATAGATTCATCCCAATAAAACTACACAACCACAGAAAATGAATTTTTTGTGGTCATATTCTTTTTAAATAAATTCCATTCTTATTTATTGGGATCTAAAGTTGTTGTTTTTTCTGACCATGCATCTCTGAGGTACCTCTTGAAGAAGCGAGACTCAAATCCTCAACTTATCCGATGGATTCTCTTCCATTATGAATTTGATATTGAGATAAAGGACAAGAAGGGGTTAAAAACTTTAGGGTTGGACAACATGAGTAGGATTACTCACACAATAGATGATGGCACCATAGACCATTTACAACTTCGATACAGTTTCCATGATGAGAATCTTTCTTCCATCTCAGGTACGCATCCTTGGTATACTGATTTAGTTAACTACCATGTTTCCTATAAAATCCCTATAAATTTAAATAATAATAAATTCCAAAATTTAAAGAGTGAGTCAAGATTTTTTGTTTGGGATGATCCATGCCTATGGTGCATGTGTAGTGACCACGTTATTATGAGGTGTGCTCCTGATCATGAGTTGGATTCTGTTATACATTTTTTTTATAAACTTGGTTGTGGTAGAAACTTTGGACCCCAACAAATAGCTAGGAATATTTTAGACTCTTGATTATATTAGCCTAGCTTATTCAATGATGCTCATGTGTATTGTAAGTCATGCTGATGTTTCCAACACACGAGAAACATTTCTAGGAGACATGAGATGCCTCAGCATCCCATTTTATTGTGTGATATTTTTGATGTGTGGGGCATCAATTTTATGGGTCCTTTTCCTAGTTCTTTTGGTTTTTTTATACTTTGGTTTCTGTTGATTATGTGATAAAATGATGGGAGGATAAGGCCACCAACATTGATGATTCTTATGTTCTTGTGGACTTTGTCAAAGAATATTTTTTGTTGGTTTGGAGTACTGAAGGCCATCATTAGTGACAAAGAGACACATTTCTACCATCGTAATTTTTCTTCCATGCTTCACAAGTATGGGATGACACACAAAATAGCAACACCATACCATCCCCAGACAAATGGTTAGGCTGTGGTTTCAAATAGGGAGTTGAAACAAATTTTAGAGAAAACTGTGTAGCCGAATAGGAAAGATTAGAGAAAGAAGTTGGATGATGCGCTTTGGGATCATAGGAAATCATACAAGACACCCATTTTTATATACCCATTTCGGATTGTTTTTGGGAAAGTGTGTCATCTCCTAGTGGAAGTTGAACACCGAGCTTATTGGGCCATAAAAAATGCAGCATGGATTTGGCACAAACTGGAAACCAAAGGAAGATTCAAATTCAAGTTCTTGAGGGAATTAGATTTTCTTCATAAGAGAAATCAAGGATCTACCAGGAAAGATCAAAATCATATCATGACAAAATGATCTAGAAAAGTGAATTTTACATTGGAGAAAAAGTCTTTCTCCATAGTTCATGACTGAAGCTGATGCCCAATAAGTTGTGTTCTGTGTGGTTAGGTCATTATGTTGTGACTAATTATTTTCCTTATGGTGTAGGAGAGATCACACAAATTTACATAGGAATTATCTTTATAGAGTAATGTGAAACTTTTGAATAAATACATTAAGGGACTTCTTTCAGATGTAGTGGATTTCATCACACTACATGACCCCATCATCACTTGAGCATATCAGGCTGTTCTTAACCCCTTCATTTTTTATTCTTTGTCCAATTTAAAATTATACCTTTCATGTGAATATATCATATCACGGGTTCACATTGAGGAAATTCAATATTTTATGTGTGGGGGAGAGAACCTTTTAGTTTAGTAATTTCAATTGTTTTTTGGGTTTTCATTGATTTTCAAAAAAAATTATGTTTTTTTAAAAAATTGTGTGTTTATTTTTCAATTTTTTCTGTGTTTTTTAAACATTTGAGATGAAATGATTCTCATCACCATTTTTCAATTATTACCAATAAGTAAAACAATTTATCCCATGAAACCGAGCTTAAATGAATGCTGAAAAAAACTTTGTTTCATGTTCAAATCTTAACTAATTTCATGAAATGTACTCTAAATATCTTATCCCATGCCACATATCACTATATTTATATTTTTAATGACATTATTGTTTGTCTTATGAACCCTTTTTTCAAATTCTTTAAACTTATCTCATTTCATGAAAGAACCAAACCATGCTTGATTCAACCAAAATTTGATTTATTCCAGTCAAAACTTGAGGGTTTGATGAACTTATGATTAAATGATTGAAGAATTTTTTGTTATTAAAGACCCTATTTAAAAAAATATTTTTTCAATGGCATAACATGAACATTTAATCCTTATAGAATTAAGAATCCATGAATAGACTGTTATGTTAGCCACATTGCAAGCCAATTTTTCTAATCCAACCAACTCTTGAAGTGAAATTGCATAATCTAGTTGAACATATGTCTGATGGAAGTTGTCTTTTGTTGTGCTGCCACATTATGTGATACTTTGGGTGGGAAATTAAATTCCTAAGAGATGAATTTTCTATAGAATAAAATAATTATATAGAAATTTGTGCATTTTTTAAATCTTTCATGATAATTGATGTTGTGCCTTTCAGGATCTTCTAATAGAGGTGTAAATTTGTGCCTCTCTGAAGCTTTAAAGAAAATCATGTATGAGAATATTTACATTTATATTGCTTAAATGTTTAATGGTGTGTACATTCATTTATTTTTCATTGATATTAACAAGAATTGATTTTATGGGGATTGATGAGGTGACCATATTTAAGTGGAAATTAGATTAATGCTATTTTTCTTCAAAAAGAGTCAAGCCCTCCTCATTCAGCCTCAGAATGTTTCACATATAAATCCTACCAACCAAGAGCCACAGAACAAACCAGAAAATTAATCATGATAAACATATGACCTTTACTCACATAGATTGGAAATGTAAAAATTTATCATTCCTATGGTGACCATTGTATGTGTTTTGATGAGAAAGACATTGATGAAAAATTGAAATTTGTGTGATAAAAGAAATTTCAATTGAGGTAAGTGTTTTGTGAATGAGAGGATAAATAAAGAAGAAATATATTGAATGATATAAATGGAGAACTTGAAATAATGGGTTTTTATGAGTAATTATATCTTTTTTTCTGGGAGTGGAATTGTTTGATCTCAAGGATTTTTGTTTTAAAATTTGTTTAGATTTGATATTGTTGTTTTCTTGTCACAATTTTTTGGAATACATGATATGAGGTTTTGACTGAGAGTGAAAAATGGAATATGTGGGTGAGTTGATAAAACACAATTTTATTGATAATAAATGATATAATTTCCTCACATTGTGGTAACTATGTTCAATTATGGAATATTTGGGATTAGATCATTCATTTGAAAATTTGATGAAAATTCCAGTTTTAAATATTAAACATCAACTGTAGTATTTTTAACATAAATATTTTAATTTGAATTAATTGAACTTAATATTTTGTAAATGTGTACCTAACATAATTTTATACAACTTTCAGTGAGTACATTGGTGCTAAATCATGCATTTGGTTGGTGAAAATGGTCCATGTAGTCAATGTTGGGATGGACTCTACCGATTGGACATGTGTTTCATATTTGGCCCATAAATTATTCATTAATTCTTGGATTAAGACCAAATTTTGGGAGGATCTTGAGAAATAATTTTCTCACGAATCATCATTATGTAAGGGTAGCTGATTCGCACGTTTTGGTGGTCCAATGTGTGGTGCAATTTGGAATAAAATATTTGGCCGAGATTCCCCAATCACACTTGAAACCATTTTAAACCTAGCCTCCCCTCCACTCTATAAATTAGTGTTTTTCTCATTTGGAGGGGTTGAGACGTGAATTATAAAATTGAAGGAAGATAATAATTGGTTTCACATAAATTCTCCAACCATTGTATGTGGGGTAGCTCTTGAAGCAAGGATCCCCTCATCGAAGTCTTCTTCTCTTCCTCATATTGTAATGTTTTCATTTGTGTAATAAAATTATTTGTCATTATTTTATTTATTCTATTTTCTTATGTTTTATTCAATTATATTATTAATTAATCATCCTAAATGGGTTGGAATCAATAGTGGAGTCTAGATTGGGTTCTACCCTTTCAATCCTTTTCTCTTGTAAAACGTCTCCACGATTACCACACCGCCCATAGAAGAGTAGTTCTCCAAGTGATCAATATATATTCTACCTAACTCATTTAAATATTTTGAATCATTGAACTACTTTAATTAACTTAATATAATCCACTAATTGAGTTTTTAAATTATAATAAACTATTAAAGAAATTGAACAATTAAAAAAACACGCGAGGTTGAGTATTGTGTAAATTGTGAGAGCACAAACTTAATCGGTAAAACCAGACCACACGAGAAACAATTATAGAGTTCAAATATAATCCCTAAGCTCAATTAATCATAATATTTCAAGATGATCATGTTCCTTAATTTACCTATGAAAATATGTTATCCATATAACATCAATCAAATCATAGTGTTGCGACTGCATGTTCAGAAGATAGCCAACGGTTTGATTCTCTTCATATTTGTGGTAAAGTTAATTATCATAGGGTTAGGTGGTTAAAAAATCAGGGGATGATAATAAAGTGGATATAAATTTAAATGATAATGATTAATAACTAAATAATGTTGTAGGGTTAGATTGATTATGCGTTTTAAAATATTTTCTAAAAATAATATTTTTTTGTTGCGTCGAATTTAATTTCAAAATTAAAAACAAAAAAACCACTATCTTATTCCAGTAAACTTATTCTTGTTTTATATATGATAAAACCACCACATCCTTTCTAGAGTGTTTTTATTCTCTTTTATTTTATTTGTAGAATAATTTTAAGAAGTTTTTTGAATTTTTTTCTTCCATTTAGAGATGGCCTTGGTCAGCCACTCTGTTGCACCTAATTAACCCAAAACCAAACAACACTTGAAAGCGCCCACGATAGCACATTTCACCCACCAGTTTTCCTTTATGCCCCAATGTCACATGTCCTAAGCGAAGAACCACAACATGCACCCTATGTAGCACACCACCATGTCTATGTAACCAAAAGTAATAGAGTAGTTTCTGAGATCCACCACAACTCGCTTAAAATGTATCATATAACAAATATTATACCTCAAGACATCATTACCCATACACAAAGTAAGGATCCTGAAGACATCACATCCTATATATGTTATACCAATAGTAGTGTGTGGGAAACTATATCTGGAATACATGTGTGTGAAGTAACCACAAGAAATTACATCCCTCTATGAAAATATAAGTGGAAAACTCACCGTTATACATACCAAGGCAAGTAACTAAAAAGATAAGAGATAGGGTCAATAGCAGTAGTCAACCATCAAACCTCCCATTGAGATATTGGTGAAAACCCACCCCCATTCCTTACAACCCCTTGGGTGTTACTTTTAGTAAATGATAGGGTGGAATATCATATATGAACAAAAAATTCACTATATAATATATCTCATAATGACACTATGGGAATATCATAGTCTCAGACTCAACTACTACTAATGTATCTTGGACTCCTAGATTCCACAACTAACACCAAATATTATATAAGAACAAAAAATTTAAAGAGATACATTAAGTTATCTTATTCTGTTTTCATCATTTTCACATTATGTTAATTAATTCTTTAACAATAAATTAACCATTATCAATTCTACATTACATTGTAATAAAATTCCATACCCTCTAGGTATAAGCAAACAAGCCCACAACTTCTCATAATTGAAAACCTCATTATTACCTCTTTGAAAGCACCAACCCCACGGGTTAAATATTTAATCATTTATTAACAAAATTACTTTCAATATTAATATATGTTCTATGAAATAAATTATATGCTACCAAAAACAAGGGGCTCAATATGTTGAGTATGTGAACTACCCATCAAGTCTTCTCCACATATAGTAAGATCATAGACTCATCCAACCTTGATAAATTAAATATGGAAAGCACATGGCATACCCCGCATGTATTCACCTCTCTTATAAGGAGAGTAACCAAAACCATCTTCCTCAAGTAGTGGGGAAAAGAATGAATATAAACAACAAAATGTTTGTCAACTAAGAAATAGATTCAAACAAGCATCCATATTTCATAACAATAGTTAAGCCAAATTCTAATCGTTTTTTCATCTTCAGTGTGCTCCCCAACACCCACATGCATATACTGATGCATCTCACAACTCCATACATCAGCTGCTAATACAAAAACCTGACCTCCCCACCACTAATACCATAATAGACCTCCAGGTTTATTCATCCCATCCTCACAATACATCTAGGACTGCCCACCCTACATACCACAACAACCCTATAGAATCAACCATCCTAGGATTATATCACATCACAAGTTGTAGAAAAAAACATAGCAAGTGGGATCTTGGCACCAACACAATGAATCCATCCATAAAAAAAGAGTCGTGACATCTCTCAATACTAAGAAACTTTTCCTTCACAAGTTGGTAGGAAACTCCAGCTCTACAAATGAATTATCTTTTATTACACAACCAATTATTATTCAATATTAAATTAAACGTTACATTATTCAAAATTCCCAAATACGAAAAAACTAAACAACAAGATATCTCAAGCTATAAAAATTAATTAAAAAAATTAATTTAACCTGCCTTTACTTACTTTATAAAAATGAATCAATATTATTTGGGTTCCTTAACCAATTAAATTAAACATGCACACTTTCATTAATTTGATTGTTATCAAATTAAAACATCAACTAGAATCAATAAACATATCTATTTATCTTTAATCCAATTAATTATTAATTAATTTCATATTTACGTTTTTTTCCAATTACAATCTAGAAGAAAATGCTAAACTAAGTAATGAAAATATATCATACTAGCATGAAAATCAAGAGGCAAACAGTTATCACACCACAAACAAAAACATCTCCAAGATATCAATACCAATTTTTTTTATCTTTTCTTAAATAATTATTTGGTCACTTTCATTGTGATTCAAGGGGAAAATTATGATAACTCGATTATTTAATGGAAATAAATAGAGAAGAAATGAATCCACTACCTAAAAAGGGTTATCTCCATTCTTCGTAGGAGAATGGACCACACAACGAATCTTCAATCACTCCTCCTATAATAAGTGAATCTCTATTAGGAATCTGTGATAAAAACTCACCAAAAACAACAAAGTGAACCCCCATTATAATCATGGGTAAGAAACCATCACAACATGGAGATAATATACTAGATAAAATGTGATCAAAATTGATGAAAACACATTTAAACAAATGAAAAAATATCTTGGATCTACCTAGGTCTCCAAAGATTGAATATTGTATCCCAAGATTGATTCCCATTGAAAGGATCTCGAAAATTACAAAGAGGGGGATATTAGTTTGACTGGGACATGAGAGAAGGGAGCCACAAATGTATGGTTTGACAACCCGAATGGATAGAAAAATCATAAAACATTATAGCATCAGGGGATTGCAGAAGTTTAAAACCCTTTCATATCATGTAATGACTTATGGTTAGTTTTTGTTAAAAACCCATATTCTTTCAATTTTATTTTATTTTTCAAAAACTGAAATATTATAAGAAGTGAAATACTCTTTCATGTTGTGTTCTCATGACATGAAATGATCCCCCACTTCAAACATATAGCACTAAAATCCCTTTGTGATTCCTCTATGCCTCTTCTCAGAACCTCAGACTTCAGAAACACACAGAGGGTCAATCCACATAGATCTAGGTCCTTATGTTTTTCAGGATTACCTTATTACTCAATATGGTTATTGTTTCACATACGATTATTTTTGTTCTTATTCAATGGTTGTACATTGGAGGAATCATATTAACACTTAATATTATTGTAAATATAGAAAATTTCATCATGATCAAGAAACCAAATTAAAAGGATCTTGGATGCATAATCTTGTTGAAATTATCACCCAACTCTCTCAAAATGTTAATGGAAAAAATCATGACGATCTTCTAAATGGACAAAAGAAGGAAAAACTCGCTATTTATTCATTTATGAATAAAAATTCACTATATTTCCTTGGTTCCACTAATCCACTAATTATGGAAAAAAATATCTAAACCACCGAAAACATATTTTCAATTTATTAGTGTCTAAAGAAATTAAAAGTAGTCATGGAAGTATATTTTTTTGAATGAAAATAAGATAAATTGTGAAATATTATCATTAATCTAGGAAATAATATAATCTTTTATCAATTAAATTGAAATTTTAACCCCCCAAGCTTCCACGGTATGGTTCTCTTTGAATAATACAATAGCATGTGTTGTACGCAACACTGAGTTCAAACACACTAAGTCTTACCAAACTAGCCGTTCAAAAGTGGTTATGAATAGTATTAACTGAATATTAAAATTTTATATTATTATTATAATCTTAGAATCCATATTATTAGTTTCTATGACATAATTTAAGAAAAAATACATTTTTTCAGATAAAAGAAGTATTTTTCAAAAAATGAAATTTTGCCGCCTTTTAATGGCAAAGCCTTTTTAGATCCAATATTTGAAACTTTTATATATTCAATTTGAAAAAATAAACTTCTTATTTATAATCAGGACATAAGAATTTAGATTCAATAAAGTTCTAGTGTTTTTTTTGATAACTTTCATATTTGGGTGAATAGTGAAAAATACTATATTTTAACTAAAATTTTTTTTTAATCAAAATAGTTTATAGTTTTAAATTATAAATTTTAATGGTTTAGAAGTATAAATAGATTATATGTTTACCATTTAATCCAATTATGGTCATTGTAAGTAATTTCACTTTGAAATTGGACATAAACAAGTGTCAAACTTTTGGTAGTTATTATTTCTTAAAAATACGCCTTTTTGTTTTGACAACGGGAATTAAATTTAAATTAATAAATGAAACTTATATGTTTTGAATTTGGTAAAATATACTTCATTATTGAATTTGTAATTTCAAAATTATCTTAGGGTAAAGTTTTGGTATTTTTATGAAAATATTTAATTTTTGATGAATAGTGAAAAACACAGAGTTATAGTTAAAAATCGATTTTTTATTTATATAATTTTTTATTTTATTTAAATATATTTTATGTCAAAATAGATACATAATACCTATATAAGTTCAATATAATTAATTAGAGTCATTTTATAATAATTTTCGATATATAAAAATTTTATTGATCTTTTCACCGTCTTTTACCCACCACTAAGGAGAATTTGCAAATTCACATAAAACATATTTTACTACTTCTGTGAGTGGAATTTCGAAAATCCAAGAGACACGGTTAATATCAAGGGGTAAATTTTGGTTCAATAAGATAAAAATAATTATTGGTGAATAGTAACTTTTTACTTTTATTTACCGCGGTAAAATGTAAATAGGGTAATTAAGGGTAAAAATGAAATTATTAGTACCCTAACACATGTCCTAATTCTATTGTCTAAGTATAATTAGAAAACAAACCTTATGAATAATATATGAACCTCTTTGGTCTACTTGGATTATATTAGGACATTTATTATTATTTAATTCAAAGAAGAGTTAAAAAGGTTAAAATCAATTTTTAATAACTAAAACATTTTTAATATATGGGTTATACATAATACATATTCATTTATAAATATTAATTAGAATGATAAATATATTTCCTGCATAATTGTATTTTATTAATAATTTTTAGACATTAAATAATTTAATTTATTTATGACACAAGGATGATGCATTAATTACCTTATTTGTGAAATATTAAAATAATTGATATTATAAATACCCAAATAAATATAATTTGAGACTTTTAATGAATGAAAAAAAATTTATTGTTAAATATGATTTTTTAGAAATGATTAAATGAATTTTGTTCAAATTAATAAAGTTATTAATACTTTAAAAAAATCAATTATTAAATAGTGTCAAAATTGACACAAAGGAGTTTTTTAAAACACATATTTTATTATTAATTGATATAATATTCCTAAAAATATATGGTTCGTACAATGGACTTATAGGATGATAGTTATTTCAGTAATGGACCACTTGGGGGTATCTTGGAATTATATAGTATGTTTATTAACTATATAATATAAAAATACAAAGAGACATGGTAAATGTCAAACTATTTAACTAAGAGTTAAATCTAATAGATAAGGTTACTATAGTGACCCAAACCTGTATAAAATACATTTGATGAGTGGTTTTAGACCCATCCCCACCTTAGAAATTGAATAATCCACTTTCAAGACATTAGAAACCGAATAAGAATTTATTATAAATTAATACTTTAAGCTTTTCCTAAAGAGCCCATCCTCCCCTTATAAAAGGAAACCACTTCTATCCAATTCCTCACACCTCTGAAGCCTTTTGGCTCATCCAAACTCTTTAAAATTAATATCCCTACATCCCCCTCCTCTTACTAGAAGCCTAACATTAGGCAGAAGGCACTTCGAGAGTCCTTTTTTGTTCGAACCAAAGGGAGGTACCCAAATTAAAGGTAACAATTTCTCTTAGATTCTTTTCTTTTTATTTTACTTCTCCAACAACTAAAATCTTCTTATTATTTTATTTTGTAAAAAAAAGTATCAAAAATATACTATGATATTTTTATGATAAGTATTATAACTACACTTACACACACCTCCATCGAATGGGTGAAAAACATAATGTTTCTGTTGATGGAAACCAAACGCCTCAGGAAACGATGATTGTTCAATTATCTCCTACCACCTCTCATGGTGTAAATTATGATGGAATTATAATTAAATATGATATTTATGAGATTTATTTTATATATAAGCTTCTGTAATTCCATTTTATAGCATTCCATTATTCATTTCATGTTGTATATATATACGCTAATTTCATTTAAGGATGTGTGGACTACCGCCCCTCAAAGTGATATGACTCGTTCATACCATACATGGAACCTATAGAGGATGGTGTTAATGAACTTAAGTAAAAAATATAAGATATTATATTATACTGGAATAATAATATACGTATGTATCATTTGGTTTTTATTCCTTTTAAAATGAAAAATGAAATGGAAGTAGCGTTCTTGCATACGTACGGATTACCGTCTCCACGAACGCGATGAGATTCATTTCCTCATCATATCCATTCAAGAATAATTATTGTTTGATGATTAAAAGTAATGTTTAGGGACTTGATATCATTCTGGATATGAATAAGATGCAACTTATCCATAACAAACACGGCTTACGTAACGAAGCATATAAAGGACAACGAATCAGTTGACAACCAAAATGAAGGTAATACTAAAATATTATTAACAAAGAAATATTAAAAGATCATATAAGATATCATATTTATGTATATTATCCTTGTATAATTTAATAACCATAATTTATCTATTATACAGGAGGTTAACCTACACTCTATTAAGTAAAACTACAAGGTAAGGGTTTATTTCACAATCTCTTCATTATCAGAGATTGTTAATACGTAATTATCTACTTGGACCTCTTTATCATCCACATCCATGTTTCTTAAAAATGTATTTCAAAACATTCTTATTATTTTGAAGAATATGGGTTAAAGTCATTTATACCCTTTTTTGACTTTTTATCAGAAGTTTAAAAAATAATCTTTATGTCATTTTCCAAACAAGGACCTTTTTAACCTTTTTGAAAAAATTATGGTAAGAATGTCATTTTTTAACTTATACAGCGGTTGCAGCTATTTTCCGCCGTTATAAAAATCGTCGAAGCTTCCCTTACATGCTTATAAGAATACTTTTAATGTAAATTTTATATTTTATAATTATATGACTTTTAAATGATTTCCAAATGAATATTTTAAGAATTTGTGAAAGGTGTTCTTTATCAAGATCATAATTTTAAATCTTTTTAATTAATGTCCATGTTTTCAAAATGATTTTAAGGATTTATTTATGTGAACATGGATGTTTTGAAATGATATTTCTTTTCAAGAGTTTCAAAGTGGTATGGGAAACATTGATTCAAAAATATATTTTAAATTACTTCCTTTATAAATGTGTGATGTTACATTGATTTCAAAAAAAAGATATTTCTCTCAAATAGTATTGTCTTCATCTATGTAAACATCCTTTGATGGATTTTAAGATTATTCGAAGTTGATTTATTATGATAAAAAACATCCATATTCTATTGAAGGTTTTGTGATATATTTGACTATGGATGTGTTATTTTTATGCCATTCATTGTTTATGGAGAAAGTATTGAAATTTCTTATGCTAGTTTTAATACGAATGTTTATGTTATGTTTAAACCTATTCATATGAAGAATGCATTGGACTTAATAAGTGACGGGTGGAGCCCTCTATAGATCCTCGATGCATCGGTAGGTCTCATGAGACAAACTAGTGTCTTGGCATGAGGCCTTGACAAAATCTTATTTGTAGTCTTGGAACGAGGCCTTGGCTACGTGGTTATGATAGTCTGGCATTATGCATTCCATCATTATGAAAGTGGTTATTGGTATTGCATGTGATTATTCGACTAGTAGAATATCCATGTGAATACGTGAATGGAATTATTTCATTTTATCTTTTCCATATTATGGTAAAGTTCAAGTTTAAAAGGCTTTTGTTTTAGTTATACATTGGCTTAAATGTTTATGCTTGTTTATGAAAGTTTATGCTATATTGTTATCCTTACTGGGCATCTGAGATCACCACTTTATATGTTTTATTTTTCCCAGGATGTGCAGATGTAATTTATGAATGACTTTCAGGGATAGTATGATGGGATATGAGTGTGGACTATGGAGACTAGGTTGTTGTAGTTTTCAAATTATGATGTAATGTAAACATTATGAATGTATCTATTGTTTCTAAGGCTACTAAACTAATTGGTCTTTCAAGATTTGATCTTTTGTGATCATGCTAATGTTATATAATAATGCACCACTCTGGGTAACTGGGGTCGGGACGTTACAGTTGGTATCAGAGGAAGTTCAGGACAAACCTTGGAAGCTAGATTTAGATAAACTTTAATTAGAGCACATATGCCAAATATAGAATTTGAGGATTATTATAGAAAAACATCGTATAATTTTGGTATTGTAGAGATTTTGTGAGTTTTCTGAGCAATACATCCTTGTCTGGATACGATCAGGTAGAGGCGGCTCTGGCAAAGATGAAGGTAGGGGTAAAACCCGAAAACACCGCTTTGAGCTAGACTTGAACGGGAACTGGGGCACGAAAACGGGCCTTTCTGCATACTTGGTTACAAAAATCCTAGGGGATATTCTTAGGATAATTCTCATTTTCTTTAAAAATCATTATGAAGGGTTTATGAGTATATAATTATTCAATGAAAACATCTTTATGATTATGGATTATATCCATAAACCGTTCAATTTACGTTAGGTATTTTACAAGTTTGGAATTATTTCAATTCATAAACTGACCCAGTTTGTTCTATCGTATATAAATGTTGCCCAATAGAAGGAATGTGAACTCTAGTAATACATATGATCCAAAGTGTAATAAGGATCATATCTTTCATGGTATTAATCCAACATTTATAAGGGAAATAGTATCCCATGTATTCCCAACATATGAATAAATATTATCATGTGTTAATAAAATAAGTAAATAATTCCTTGAGTCCCATGGCTTTGAAGGGAAGCAAGATAAGAAAAGTATGAAGGAGATAAAGATAGATAAAGGTAAGAGGGAAAAGAATAATTTTTTCATATGTGATCTGTGTGGGAAGAAACACCCTAGAACTTGCCTGAAGGGAATGAGAGTTTGTTATTAGTGTGGAGAAAAAGGACGCCATGTACGTGACAAAAAGGGTAAGAAAAAGGTTTCAAATGTACAATGCTTCATTTGTAAAGAGTTGGGACACTACGCGAACCAATGTCCAAATCATCAGAGTACGCCCCAAATGATGCTATTGGATAATAATCAAGTTATGATACTACCAAAGATGAGGAGGAATGATTAGAGTTCTTATGTAGTTATTAGAGAATCATGTCATTTGAGTGTTGTATCAACAATGTACAGGTTATAATAATTATTGAGTATATAAGGATTGTACTGCAGTAGTATTTCATTAAGGACTTGATATTATTTAGAACCATGAAAAGTGACTCAACAACAGGTTAAATTTTTGGAAAATATATAGTTAAGATAAAGATAAACCACAATATGGTTCTGATACCGAGGTAGTGATTTTTGAAAAATACATGATTTATTTGGATAAATTAAATTAGATATTCTTGATTACCTTGAAACTGATTAATGATTAGTATATTCCATCATTGTTGGAGTTGAAAACATTTTTGGATGGACGAATTATATCCAGTATTCTATAAGAAATAAAGGAGCATGAATGTAATCAATAAGGTTTTATGGTAATTTAGGATGTTTAATTGTTTTAAAAGAATACATGATGAAGGTATTCATATGTTATTACATGGTAAAAAGGATCTACATTATGTTAACCTTCCATATAAATTTTGGACTGAGAGTTTGGACATAAGTATTCTGGATAAGTATGAAGGTTATAATGGATTATATTTTACATTGGATATTATTGTTAAGGTTATTTTTGGATATTTATAAAAAGGACAACATGCAGACCGTGTGATAACTCGTCGCGTCGGACAAAGCTGAGGGAATCGAACCCACAACCGTAGTTTGATTGGGATTTATCACCTACCACTGGACTATGTTAAGTCCCTGGAGTGTATAATGTAGTTTTTTATGTTCTGATATATGAATTGTAAATTTATTTTTGGAACCCTATACGGTTAGGATAAATAGAATATTTTTGAGTTCTATTACCTTTTAGAGAGAAAGATGGGTTTGTGGTAAAATTTTTGTAAGGAATGAATGTCTACATGAAAAGTAAGTATATTTCCTTACATTCATAATAAATCTCTAAAATAAATTCTTAAACATTATAAAATGTAACATAAAACAAAAACGTTGTCGGCTAAATTTTACTACTGGGGAATCAAAGACCGTTTAACCAACCACAAGTTTGTGATTTTCTTATAGTTAACTTTCTCCTAATCCAGTTTTCTACAACTCTCCATCAGACCTTGATGATTTGATTCTCCTACATTTCCATGTTTTCATATAATCTTATAATGTGCTATCTCGGGTGACCTTTGTACTTCTCTTTCTTTCTTTTAAAGTTATATTTTTATTAACCCTATTTCCAATGTCGGTTTTCCAGAAAGGTATTTTCTATTTTCGACCATTTATTTTCAAAGGAAATTTTCAAATTGCGAGGATGCAATTTATTGAAGGAGGATAGAATGCAACACCCAAGCTTCCATGGTACGCTTCTCTTCGAATAGTACAATAGCGTGTGTTGTACGCAACACTGAGTTTAAACGCACCACGACTTACCAAACTAGCCGTTTAAAAGCGGTTATGAATAGTATTAACTGAATTTTAAATTTTATATTATCCATAAAATTTTAGAATCAATATTATGAGTTTCTAAGACATAATTTAAGAACAAATACATTTTTTTCAAACAGAAGAATTATTTTTCAAAAAATGAAATTTTACCACCTTTTAATGGTGAAGCCTTTTTAAATCCAATATTTGAAACTTTAATGTATTCAATTTTACAAAATAAACATCTTCTTTAGAATAGGGAAATAAGAATTTAGTTTCAATAAAGTTCTGTTGTTTTTCTGATAACTTTCATATTTGGGTGAATACTGAAAAATACTATATTTTAACTAAAAACAACTTTTTTTAATCAAAAAAATTTATAGTGTTAAATTATACATTTTAATGGTTTCTAAGTATAAATAGATTATATTTTTACCATTTAATCCAATTATGGTCATTGTAAGTAATTTCACTTTGAAATTAGACATAAACAAGTGTCAAACTTTTGGTAGTTCTTATTTCTTAAAAATATGCCTTTTGGTTTTGACTATGGGAATTAAATTTAAATTAATAAATGAAACTTCTATTTTTTGAATTTTGTAAGATAGACTTCATTATTGAATTCATAATATCAAAATTAGCTTAGGGTAAATTTTTGGTATTTTTCTGACAACTTTTAATTTTTGATGAATAATGAAAAACACTGAGTTATAATTTAAAACAGAATTTTTATTTAAATAATTATGTAATTTATTTAAATTTATTTTATGTCAAAATAGATACATAATTCCAATATAAGTTCAATATAATTCATTGGAGTCAGTTTATAATAATTATATATATATATATAAATTTTATTGAACTTTTCATCGTCTTTTACCCACCTCCTAGGAGAATTTGAAAATTCACATAAAACATAATTTTACCACTTCTGTGAGTGGAATTTCGAAAATCCGAGAGACACAGTTAATATCAAGGAGTAAAATTTGGTTTAATAAGATAAAAATAATTTTTGGTGAATAGTAACTTTTTACTTTTATTTACCATGGTAAAAAGTAAATAGGTTAATTACGGGTAAAAATGAAATTATTATTACCCTAACACATGTCCTAATTCTATTGGATAAGTATAATTAGACCCAAAACAACCTTAGGAATAAAATTTGAACCTCTTTGATCCACTTGGATTAGATTAGGACATTTATTATTATTTAATTCAAAGAAGAGTCAAAATGGTTAAAATCAATGTTTAGTAAATAAAAAAATTTAATATAGGGTTATACATAAGATATATTCGATTATAAATATTAAATAGAAATATAAATAGATTTTCTACATAATGGTATTTAATTTATAATTTTTAGACATTAAATAATTTAATTTATTGATGACACAATAAGGATACAGTAATTAACTTATTAGTGAAATATTAAAATATTTGATATTATAAATACCCAAATAAATATAATTTGAGACTTTTAATGAATTAAACGAATTTTATTGGTTTATATGACATGTTAGGATGGATTAAATTAATTTGTTTCCAATTAATAAAGTTATTAATACTTTAACAAAAATCAATTACTAAATAGTGTCAAAATTGACAGAAAGGAGTTTTTTAAAAAATATTATATTATTAATTGATATAATATTCCTAAAATTCCTAGGTTCTGCCAAAGGACTTATATGATGATATTTAGGTCATTCATGGACCACATGGGGGTCTATTGAAGTATATAGTATGTTTATTAACTATATAATATAAAAATACAAAGAGACATGGTAAATGTCCAACTATTTAACTAAGAGTTAAATCTAATATATAAGGTTACTATTGTGACCCAAACCTGTCTAAAATCTATTGGTTGAGTGGTTTTAGACTCATACCCACCTTAGAATTTGAATAATCCACTTTGAAGCAGTTAGAAACAGAATATGAATTTATTATAAATTAATACTTTATGTTTTTTCTAAAGAGCTCCTCCTCCCTCTTATAAAAGGACACAACTTCTATCCAATTCCTCACGCCTCTAATTCCTTTTGGCTCGTCCAAAATCTTCCCAATTAAGCGACCTACATCCCTCTACTCCTCATAGAAGCCTTAACTTAGGCATAAAAGACTTCAAGAGTCCTTTTTGATTCAAACCAAAGGGAGTTACCCAAATTAAAGGAAATGATTTCTCTAAGATTCTTTTCTTTTATTTTACTTCATTAACCCCTAAACTCTTCTTATTATTTTATTTTGTAACAAAACCAGTATCATAAATATACTAAGATATTTTATGAGAATTATTCGAACTACACTTACACACACCTCCATCTAATGGGTGAAGAACATAATGATTCTGTGGATGAAAACCAAACGCCTCACGAAATGATGATTGTTCAATTATCTCCTACCACCATTCAAGGTGGCCATTATGATGGAACTATAATTAAATATGATATTAATGATATTTATTTTATATATAAGATTCTCTAATTCCATTTTATAGAATTCCATTATTCGTTTCATGTTGTATATATATACGATAATTTCATTTGAGGAAGTGCAGACTATCGCCCCCTCAAAGTGATATGACTCGTTCATACCATACGTGGAACGTATAAACGATGGTGTTAATAAACTTAAGTAACAAATATATTATATTATATTATACTTTAATAATAATATACCGATTTATCATTTGGTTTTGATTCCTTTTAAAATTAAAAATGAAGTAGAAGTAGCGTTCATGCGTACGTACGGATTACCGTCTCCACAAACATGATGAGATTCATTTCCCCATCATATCCATTAAAGAATAATTCTCATTTTATGATTAAAAGTAATGTTTAAGGACTTGTTATAATTTTGTATATGAATAAGATACAACCTATCCATAACAAACACGACTTACTTAACGAAGCATATAAAGGAAAACGAATCAGTTGACACCCGAAACGATGATAATACTAAAATATTATTAACCAAGTAATAATAAAAGATCATATCTGATATCATATTTATGTATATTATTCTTGTATAATATAATAACAATGATTTAACTATTATAAAGGAGGTTAACCTACACTCTCTCAAGTAAAAGTACAAGGTAAGGGTTTATTTCACAATCTCTTCATTATCCGAGGTTATTTATACGTAATTATCTACTGGGACCTCTTTATCATCCACATTGATGTTTCTTAAAAATGTATTTCAAATCATTCTTACTATTTTACAGAATATAGTTTATAGTCACTTATAACCTTGTTTGAATTTTTATAGGAAGTTTATTTAGGAATATTTATGTCATTTTCCAAACAAGGACCTTTTTAACCTTTTTGAAAAAATTGTGGTAAGAATGTCTTTTTTAACTTATACGGAGGGTGCAGCTATTTTACGCCATTATAAAAATCGTCCAATATTTCCTTACAAGATTATAAGAATATTCTGTAATTAAATGTTTTATTTTATAATTATGTGACTTTTAAATGATTTCAAAATTAATATTTTAAATTTTTTTGAAAGGTGCTCTTTATCAAGCTTATAATTTTAAATCTTTTTAATTAATGTCCATGTTTTCAAAATGATTTTCAGGATTTATTTATATGGACATGAATATTTTGAAATGATATTTCTTTTTAAAAGTTTCAAAGTGGTATGGGACACTTTAATTCAAAAATCTCTTTTAAATTACTTCCTTTATAAATGTGTGACTTTTATATGATTTAAAAAAAAAGATATTTATATCAAATAGTAATGTTTTCATCTATGTCAACATCCTTTGATATATTTTAAGCTTACTTGAAGTTGATTTATTATTATACAAAACTTCCATATTGTATTGAAGGTTTTGTGATATGTTTGAATGTGGAAGTGTTATTTTTATACCATTCATGGTTTATGGAGAAAGCATTGAAATTTCATATGCTAGTTTTAATACGAATTTTTATGTTATGTTTAAACCTATTCAAATGAGGAATTTATTGGACTTAATAAGTGATGGGTGGAGCCCTCTATATCTCCTTGATTCATAGTTAGGTCTCATGAGACAAACTAGTGTCTTGGCACGAGGCCTTGACAAAATCTTATTTGTAGTCTTGGCACGAGGCCTTGGCTACGTGGTTATGATTGTCTGGCATTATGCATTCTATCATTATGAAAGTGGTTATTGGTATTGCATGTTATTATTCGACTAGTAGAATATCAATGTGAATAAGTGAATGGCATTATGTCATTTTATCTTTTTTCATATTATGAAAAAGTTCAAGTTTAAAAGGCTATTGTTTTAGTTATACATTTCCTTAAATGTTTATGCTTATTTATGAAAGTTTATGTTATATTGTTATCTTTACTGAGTATCTGGGCTCACCCCTTTCTATGTTTTATTTTTCCCAGGATGTGAAGAAGTAATTTATGAATGACCTGCAGGGATAGTATGAAGGGATATGAGTGTAGAATATGGAGACTATGTTGTTGTAGTTTTTACTTTATGATGTAATGTAAACATTATGAATGTATCTAGTGTTTACAAGGTGACTAAACTAATCGGTCTTTCGAGAATTGATCTTTTGTGATCATGCCAATGTTATGTAATAATGCGCCAACTCTGGGTAACTGGGGTACGGGCGTTACAGAAATACTTTATGAAGGCATATTTTAATATGTATTTTTACCTAACTTTAAAAAAAATTAATAGAATTTACATAACTAAGGAGAATAATTATGAATATATTAATACCTTTGGAGAAACACTACAAGAAAACCGGTCTATAGGCACATACCTATTTCCAAGATTATGGAAAACTATGGCTCAAGGTATTTATAATAAGGCTGTAGCCACAGTTTTTTCCAAATTGTGTCCATAAATTACACCTATAACCATAGTTCTCCTAAACCGTGGCTATAGGTTATTCCATAAAAGGATATTTCCATGTTTCATTGAAACCATGGAAACAGACTTTACCTATAGCCATAGTTTTATAAAACCATTCCTATATGATTCGTGCATTAGCGCGATGGTAAATCATGTTGGGAATTGGTGGGAAGAGCTATATCCATGCTTTTTTATTCTATTTCCATGGTTCATAATGATATATATAACAATATATATATATAAAAGGATAATTATAGTGTAGTGGTAAGTCATCTCGTCTATGGTAGCACAAGTCAAGAGATCGAATCTGGATAGGAGAAATTTATTTTAAATCTATAGCCACAGTTTTCATGGGCTATCACCATAGTTTTCCACTATAGAAATATACTATATGGCAAAGAATTAAACAATGTGAGTTACTTCCATAGTTTCCAAAACTCTAGCTATAGCGTCTATTTCAATGATGGATGCTATGGAAATAGCCTCTTAGAATTGTGGCTATAGAGTTATTCTATAGCCATGCTAATACATTCCACAAACATCTAGAACTGTGGCTATAGCTTATAGCCATAGTTTCGGACCATGTATATAACCTAAATTTCTACTTGTGAAATTTTCACCAGACTTGCATGGTATTATTGTATATTTATCATAGATATTGAAAGTAATGTTGATTGATTCTTTATTGTATTGAGAATAAATATTTTAAATACATTGGATATAATATAGTTTGACAGTGATGAAGAAATTGTTTGTTGTTCTGTCAAAATCGAATTGGAATTTAGAGATTCTCAATGTTCCCATGGTTTCGGTAAAAAAGGGAATGTTGGATTTTTGAAGAACTTATAATAATAAAACAAAAGTAATAAAATTAACTTTCCATCATGTAAAATGTTTGGATTTAATTGTGGAGTAAATTTCCTTATGGATTCTATTAAATTGTTTTAAAAAGGAAATTAATTCCAGCAAGAAAAAGAATGTCGAAGTGATGTGAATATGTAAGTTAATGAAAGGAAATAGGAAAAATCTCAACCAAATGTGAAACCTATAACCCACTGCAATAAGTTCAATGAGTATGTACCCTATGCCTATCGAAATGGGATTCTAAGGGCTAATAGTGAAAATTCGAATCAAAAACCTATTAATAATAGAGATATAGGCAATGTTCGTGTGATTAAAAATACTAAATTGGGTCTTGAGAATAAAGTGGTGAATGATATAATTACCATAAAATCTAGAACTAAAAATGATTTAATTTATTATAGATCAATACAATATTAAATTTATAGTGAGTTTTCTAAGGGTATCACGTCACAATCACAATTATTAGATGCAATGTTAGTAGTAAAACCTCTTAATGGTATGATGTTCACTTATATAGACTATATCTCTTCTCTACTAAATGTTTTTTGGTTATATGATTCCATAAAATCCTATGAATGCTCCTCGAGTTGAATTTGATGTGTTTTTAGGCATGGATTGGCTCCCTTTATATATTTCCATATAAATTAATAAGGATAGGAAGTTGTATATGATATTATGAATCATCATACTATAATATGTATCGTGAGAGAATGAATTTGATCTTCTAATGAAGTTTCATTACCTTTTTTGTGTCTCACTACATATTAACGAGGGATGTTCATCTCAAATGGATGGGTATAAACCCCACATTGAATATATACCTATTATTTAGGATTATTTTGATGTATTTACTGATGAATTTCCTAATCATACCACTAATCATGAATTTGAGATTTTAATATTACTCAAACCTTTAACCACACCTATTTCAATGATTCCATATAAAATTTCCCTAATTTAATTACAATAATTGAGAAATAAAGTCATCAAGAATCATGATAAGGGATTCACATTCAAGAGATCATCACTATGGGGTTCACCTATTCTTTTTATGAATAATTAATATGGGTAAATGGATCTTTTCATTAATTATAGAGAACTGAACAATTTCACTATCAAGAACATGTGTCCTCTACCTAGTACATAAAATTTGTTTGATCAAATGTATAGATGGAAATATATATCAAATATTGATGTTCATTCTAGATATCATCAATTTAGGTTCAAGGAGGATATATCCATGATATCATTCTATATGATGTATGGTAATTATGAATTCATAGTTATTTTATTTTGACTTAAGAATTCCCCTTCCATCTTCTTGGATCTAAAAAAATATAGTCCTAGTATATTACCGTGACTAGTTTTTTATAGTATGTATAGATTATATTCTTAAATATTTGAATATAAAGGAAGTACATGAAGATTATTTTAGGATTATAATGAATTCCATGAGGATAGAGATATTGTATGCCGAATTTAAAAATTCTGATTTTTACCTATAGAAATTAATATTCTTTGATTATATAATATCAAGTGATGGTTTGTCATTGGATACATTAAAAATATAGGTTATTGAACAATGGGATACAATAACCATGGCAACAGAGATCCATATTTTTCATTAGTTTGAATGATATTAACAATTCGTTTGTAGAGATTTTTCACAGTTATCAAATACAATAACCAAGTTGAGTCAAAAGGTAGAAAAGTACATTTGGGATAGATTAATGTGAAGAAGAGACCAAGGATCCTAAAATATTGTTGGTTAGAACACATGTACATACAATACTCTATAGTAGAGATGGTTTTGTAATCATTAGTGATTCATAAAATAAGGGAATATGATGATTCCTCAAGCATACTGATGTATTCATATATTATTACTTGAACTAATTGAAAAATCTTGAGAAAAATTACCCAATTAACGAATTACTGTGAGTAGAAATAATTTTTTCTTCGAGAACATGGAGGAATTATTTTTATGGTGAATACTATTTTATATATATTTTTCATGAAATATTGAGGTATATATTTATATATAAAGTGTTTAATATATTCCAAATGGGATTGTAGGATTTGATTTATGATTATGAGTTCTCAATAAAATATACCTTGAATAATGATCAAGGTGGCTAATGATCTAATACCGAAAGACCATGAAAGTTAGTCTATGATGAGGATTGAAAGGGATTAAATATTTATGTATTTAAATAATTTGGATGTTGAAATGATGGGGAATGGGGAAAATCATCTCATTATCAAATTAATCGTCAACAATCCATTCACACTATGATTAAAGAAGCATGTAAGGAGGATGTGGAACTACCAAAGAAGCTGAGAAATGTTATAGATTTCTATCAAGATTATGTTAGAATAAAAACATTCAATAACCATGTATGTTTCCCAATAATAACATACATAAAGAGTGATTTATTGGATGAAGCTCATAGTTTATCATTCTTTATTCATCCTAATAGTTTGGATATTTATAAAGATTTGAAATTCGATTTCTTGTGATATAATATGAAAAGGGATATTGTATAGAATGTTTAATGATTTATGGTATATCACAATGTTATGGAAGAGAGACAATAGTTTAATGGGATGTTACGACCATTACCCATACAAAAATTTAAATGAAAATCATTTCCATGTATTTCATCATTATAATCCCCAAAACATTTATAGGTAGTAGTTATATTTAGATTTTAGTCAGCAACCATATGAAATCAACACATTTAAATACCATCTCAGAAGAGCTCTCTCTTGACCAGGTTTTATGATATAGATTAAATAACTTGAAATATTTAATGATGTACCACATTATTTTTTATTTTACTATGATATAGGGCTTACATTTATGTTCTAGACATGCCTTTGATAGGAACATGATATAGATTTTAGGTTTAGTAATACGTATCATCCTCAGATGGATGGTTAGTTAGAGAGGAGAATTAAAACCCTAGAATATTTTCTGAGATCCTATCCTATGTATTTCAATGGTAGTTGGGATCAACATCTTAATTTGGTGAAATTTTCATAACACAATATCTTTCACTCAATCATTCTGATATATCCTTATAAATCCTATTATGTTAATAAGTGAGAAAACCCTATGTGATGGGATAAATTTAGAGAAAAAAATATTTTGTGTATTCAATTATATAAGGAAAATATATATAAGTCTATATCCATTCAATATCATATCAAGGATGGTCAAAGTTGATATATGAGTAATGCTAACACAAGGATGGTCAAATTTGGTGAGAATGAATTCCTGTGATTATCTCTTGGAAAGAAGGTTGTGGGAATTAAAAATTAGTGAAAAATGGTCACTTTATATATGTTTTGACTCAATAATATTTTTCATATTGAGATAGTAATCTCTCTATTGGTATTTACATTTAATCTCTCTCGGGCCCATGATGTGTTCCATGTATCACTTTTGGGGATGTACGTACCAGATCCTTCACAGGTACTGAAATCTATGATCATACTTTGGGACCATGATCTCTCTTATGATGAAAAAAAGATGAATATTCTATATTGATGAGATAATGTTTTGGGAAACAAGAACACTCACATGGTCAATTTTTTATAGTGAGACTATAAATTTGATACAACTATATGGGAACCTAAAGATGTAATGATGCCAAAGTATCCTTAGTTTTCTTGTAATGGATTTTCTTAATTTTGATGGAACATTTATTATAAGGGGGTCTAATGTAATACCCCATGATTTTATGATATATTAATTTTAAAATAAATTTAATGAATTTGATAGCATGACTTAAGTGAAACATTAGATTTAATGCATCACTGATATACTATAATGTGAAAGTTATCACCTAGTTATTGGATTTGAGGGTCTTTATGGGACTTGTAAAGTTATGAAAAATTATTTTTTGGATATGTATAAAATTTATTCATGAGTTCTTAAATATTTAGAAATTAAAATAAAACAATTTGAAGGAAAAAATATAATTTTTTTCCAAAAAAAACATCATTACGCACAATATGTCTTTGTCATAAAAATGAAATTAGTCTCTACTGATAAATGATTTTAATTTTATGTGTTCAGAATATTTTCCAATTGTTTTTTTTAATTCGACTTATATTTTTTACATGGCCTATAAAATTTAATATTTTTTAAATTCAACATATTTTTTTTCACTTATTATAAAATATATGTCTACCGATATTAGAAGTTGAATATATTAAAAGTAGTTAAATATTTGGAAATATAAAATTAATATTATTTAATTAGGATAAATTAATATCTTTATTAATGAATAATAAAAACAATTATTGTTTTACCACGATTAGGGTTATAAACAGTTTAATATGAAGAAGAGGGTTAACATAATAGATAAGGTTCATAATATCACAAAAAATTGATTTAATTTTATTTATTTATTTTATTTCAACATTATACATAATATATTCTATTATTAAAATTTTTTAGTAGTTGGACATTAGTTAGAAATTATAATATTTTAATCTCTTTAGAAATTTTTTGTGTTTCCTCTCCCTCCCTTATAAAAGGATACATCCCCTTATCTCTTCCTCACACGTAGTGAAACATATTGATCATCCATTACCTACAAAAATACCTTAAAAAATTCCCTCTCAATTTATTATATGTTTTGTTTTGATCAAAGTACCATCCCTTCAAGGTTTAAAGTTTAATCCAATTGTGGTTTCTCAATAAATAGGTATAAATGTTAGTCGGGTACTTTAAATTTTACTTATTATTTAACATCTGATGAATATATGGTATCCATTATAGAATTATGAATTAATTATATTTAATACAATTAATTATTATTATAATGTTTGATCATTAATTTTCCACTTCATTTCCATCAAATAGAAAATAAAAGTATATCTCCTTAATATATGGGGACTACCACCTTCACATAGTGATATGATTCATTTTCAGTCACCATTAATCATATTTTATTATTATGAAGAATTAAATTTATATATATTATATTCATAAATAATTTACAATTTTTTATTTATAATATCTTATTTACCTTCTTAACTTTCATTTAATAGAAAATGATAAATACACTCATGCATATGTGTGGACTACCACCTCCATGAAATGTCATGATCCCTTTTTCACTTATTTATATAAATAATTATTTAAGTGTATATGATAAATAAGTATGAAACATATTTAAGGATTAATATTCTTTATATTATGTAACCATAACTAACATTCAATTATCAAAATGATCAAATTAAAATATTCATGGAAAAAAAGACTAATTTTTCCTAGATTTATTATTTTAATAAAGAAATTATTAAAAAATGGATAATTATAAATCATAAAGGAATGATACATAGTAATGTTTTTATGAATATGGTATTTAAATATATTTATACTAAATCTATATTTATAGTAAATTATATTTTAACATGTATAAAGAATGACGGATGTTGAGGTAAAGGATTATGTTATAACCTCATTTCACTTAAGGATTTTATTTACAAGTTTTCTATTAAGGGAAACTAAAAGGATCTTAGCTACTGAACCCCATAAATTTTTTTCCACCTCTGATTATTTATAATTTTTTAATTTATTATTACCATTTTCATCTTTTTCGTATATAAAGTGTTCAATAATTTTTTTATTGAGAAGCTGACCTTTTTTCTTGACTGGTCAATGAACATTTTTATTCTATGTCCAAAATCATCAAAATAATTTGTGTAAATGTTTTTACACAAACATGAAATTTTTTAGAAAGGTCCTTCACACTATATTTGAAATTATTTATATTGTTTTAAGAATAATATTTCAAAAAATATAGTAAATAAGTTGTTTTTTGACTTTTAAAAAATGTTTTAAATGTATTAATTTTATTTCAATGCAAATGAAATGAATTTATTTTACCACCATCATGAAAATTTTATAATTTTAGGATTATTTTAAAATTTTCAGTTATAATTTTAAATGAAAATTATTTTCTCAATATTGTTTAAAATTTGTAGTTAATTATTTTTTCAAAATTAAAGGATATTTTATTTTGTTTTCAAATAATGGTTAGAATGATCTTTTAAATGTATTTTTCATCTATTCCAACATCCTTCAAGTATTGTTATGTTTTTCTACATATATTATCTTATGATTCCATCGATTTTTTTCTCTGATTGTATTATTATTATGATTATTTAAGGGAGAATCTATGAAACATATTTACTTCTCATGGGATAGTTTATAAATGATGAATCATTTATGAAACACATTAATTTTCCACATGTTATAATATGATTAAATTTTTTTGGAAAAAAAATTATTTTTCATAGGTTATTAAATGGTGAAATGGTGAATGCGTAATGATCCTGTGGAACAAAAATGTATCATTTTCATTATGTGATGGGTGGACCTAATATTCTATAACCCTCCAATTAATTTTCTGATGATGGATATCTATTGAGATAATAAGGATTGAAATAAGTAGCAAACCAAGTTTAGTAAGGTTCTCTATCTACCACCATAGTCATGGGAGTGAACCTTGATTATGGAAATGAATTGATGGGGACTGAAACTAATCCACTATGATATCCTTATTAGTGATACTAGACTAATAAAAACAGTTTATATACTAATGGATGCCCAAAAAACCTATGCCTTAGGATTATGATATGTTCTTGTAGTTCATGATTAATTAGTGATGATTCTGCATGTTTATAACATATTTATTTTATGATGAGAAATCCTTATGTCATAATTTATGATAAAGTACCTTTGTCTGATCTAGTATGATTATTTTATGTTATAACCATATTATGATACCCTTATTCTTATTTTATTCTTATTTATTATCATTGATTGATATCGATTACTATTACCCTTACCGAGCATCACCCTTTCTTATATTTTGGGTCCCTAGGTTATACATAATGGGTTTAATGAGGTTATTTATATAGAGTTTTCTATTTTATAAGATAATTTGTGGTATAGTAAATATCATTCATTAAATAAATTTAAATTTATATATATATTAAAATTACTCTAAACTTTTATGGTTCTGGGGAATGTATTGTTATAATTAGTAATAAAAATTCATATAAAATGATATATTATATATGTATAAAATTATTGGGTCACCTAATGGTGTGTCAATTTTTTATTAATAATCAACATTCTTATTAGTGGCTTACTATGAAGTTGATAGGCCTAAGATCCATCATATAGAAAACCTTGTTTTAATTTCTCTGTATGCTATTAGTTTTTTTCATTCACTATGTAAATAGAATTAACTCTATAATTATTATATAACCTTTTTATTTTAACAATGTGTTTTTAAAATAATGTTTGAAGGAAATATTGTTAGAGCATATAAGTGATATATATCTCTTTGTTGTGAGTTTAATATATTCAAAATTTATTTTTTTCACCAAGTAATGACCATCCCATTGAGAAAGTATTTTAATGTTTCAAATTATATATAACTATTATATTTTATAATTAATATGTTTTTAATAAATGGGTTACTTTTAATTTATAATTCTAAAACATAAATTTTAGTATTGTAAGGTTAATTCACTATCTTCTTATGAAATATACTCATAAAAAAATTGTTTCAAGGATACTTCTTTTCAAAATATCTATATTTTCATGTTATTTTATTTAATTTTGACATTGATCAATTCCTTAGGGAAATATGGTAAAATATGACTATTTTCTATTTTTTATTATAGATTCTAGAGATAAATGTCATGAAACCAATCTCTTTCCTTTCATTGTAGGAATTATTTATTCTCAATGGAAAATATAAATTAAAATATATATATAATGTTTGGGATTTGATATCTTCTATATAATTGAATAAAATTAAAAAAAACTCCATTAAATACTAGAATTATTAAATTATGACTATGTTTAACTATAATCACAATTCTATGTGTTTTTATTCTATGAATAGGAAAATGTGAATTTATCCATATATCTACATGTGTTACAACTTTAGAAATTAGGGAAACAATTATCATTTCTCAAGAAGGAATATATAATTTAAATTAAATACTTAGGGGTACATATACTATGAAATATGATTCTTTTAGGATACAACATTAAAATTCAACTTTTAAAATGTATTATATGTTCAATGAGATGATTAATATAATGATTTTACTTAAACAAACAATATATTACATCAATAAATTGATAAGTATTTTGATATGTCAACATTGTAGAAGGAGATTAAAAATTGTTTACATCAGATAATCTTGTGACATTAGAAATTTTCGCGTCATTAAATTTTTTTAAAAATTGAAAATGTAAAAATAACCTGAAGCTGGAAATGAAGATTCCAAACCAAAAAATAAAACTATAGCATTAAAGATAGCTTAGATTAAAAAAAGGAAGAAATAAAAGATGAATCAAGTAGAAGGTAATCAAACAGTAAGAGTGATGTAGATATGGGTCGTGAATAAAAGATATTTAAAAATTTATATAAAAATAATATTTTTTTTAGAAAATAAAACTATAATGAAATGTATAGAAAAAGTGGAATAGGAAGATAGATAACAGAAATAGTGAAATTCTTTTTTATGAGTGTTAGGTAAAATTACATTTCAAGGATGACTTCCTGGATATAAAATAAAAACAATAAATATAATGATAGAGAAAATAAACCCATGATAGTTTTGAAGAAAAACCACAGTTCATCTAAAAAACTATTGTGATTTAGCTTAATTTAGGGAAAATGAACAAGAAATGGATACTGTACAATTCATATCTACTATATTAGAGGAAGAAAACTATATCTTTGACTAACTAAAAAACGAATTTCAATATAGTTCAATAATTTCAAATTAATAATTAATAGAATACTATCCCATGATTTAAAAAAATGAATACACTAAAATATAAATATAAAAAATAAAAAAGTATTATTAATTATTTTATCATGTTAAAATTTATCATTAACTTTAATAATAGAAATATATGATCTTGATAAAATAAAATAATGAGATAAAATTGGATAATTAAAAACTAAAAAACGATTTTAAACAATCACTAATGAAATTGATACATTAAATGAGATTTTGGGAATTAAAAACTACCCAAATAATGAATTGATATAGAATATAATTTTTTATAGGAATACAGGATATAGGGAAAAAAAATTCATAGTTTATGATATAATACCTTAATCTAAAATACTAAAGGAACATCTATTTATGGTAACAATTCTCATAACTTTGGACCTTATAAGACTATTTTATCAGTTTTTTAATTATATTATAACAACCCTATATGAAAAAACAGTATTCAAAATGTTTTATTATCTATCTTCCTTGGTCCTAAGAAAATATGGGTACCAATATCATTTCTTGGTTTACTGTGTAAGAAAGATTATTGAATATTTCTAGAAAATTATTATTGTATCAAGACAATATTAATTCTAGATATATTATTGGATACTACTCACGATCCAATAATCTTGTAAAAGTGGATTTTTGAAACATCACTTTTGGTGATAATGCAAAAGGGAAAATAATTATCCATGATAAAATTAGAAACTCTAATATTGTTCTTATTTCCAAATATTTCTTATTTAATATTTAAAATACAACCTACTTGTATTTCATAATTTTGGGCAGAGGTTTATCATGTTAATATTGAAAATAATTCTTGTATTATTTATTACTAAATGGATTTTTTTACTTATATATGAATTGATAATTTTTATCATGTACATTTAGATTTATTATTTTTATAAAATGTTTAATACTCAAATTTATTCTATAGAGAATCTTGGTTGTGTAATATGACAGTAGTTCACTATAATATACAATTACTTAATAATTTTGTTTTATTTTTGTTTCAAGGATCTACCAGAACTTGAATTCCCTAAAGATATAGTTTTAAATCCATATTAAAAGGTAAAGACACAAAACATTTCCTTAAAATAAAATAAATGGTTTTATACCTCTCATCCCCTAGAATTGGTTCTGATAGTTTTCTTGGATGTTCTAGGTTATATAGTATATGAAGAAAAAATAATTATTATATTAAGGTTGATGACTATTTGAGATTAGCATGATTATTTTTATTAGCTCACAATCATGAATCATATTCTTATTTTCTAAAGTATGAAAAATATATAATAAATTATAGTGTACTTACCGTAAAAAAATGATAAGATATCATGGATGTTAATTTTATAATCAATACATTGAGACATTATGTTAACAAAATGGATATAATCATAACTTGTCTATACCTACAACACCTCAAAAAATGGGTTTGTTTAAAGGAGAAACAATACTCTCTATGAAATAACTTGGACCATGATTAGTGAATAAGACATACCTATTTTTTTCTGGGAAGAATATATGAACACCAAATTTTATGTAATTAATAGTGTTATTATAATACCTCTTGTAAGGAAGGAACCCTGTGACTTATGGAATGGTAGAAAACTGATGGAAAATTACATTAATATTTTTTTTGTAAATGTTACATTCATAATACGAAATAGAATGTGGAAAAAGTTTCACAAAATAGTGATGAATGAATTTTCAAGGTTATTTTACCTCTAGTTATGTATATAGAACACTTTTTAAGAGAAAAAAATTCCTAAAAAAATAAATTCATTTCACTTTTGATGAAGAAATTTAAAAATTAATCAATTCATTTTGTAGAAATTTTAGTACCGATATATACCACACATTATATGTTGTCTTAGGTGATCTGAAAAAATATTTCCAAACTAGAGCCTCTTTTTGAAACAGAGTTAAACATAAAATATTCATATATAAATTAAAACCTAATAACAATATTTAATCAATTAGTTATGAATAGTAGGTAATAGATATGCTATAAGAATTGAAACAATTAGAAGGAAATTAATTATTGAAACTAGATAAAGGACTCATAGACTACCTTACTATTGGAACTATGATTTATAGAATCAAGGATGGTGAATATAGAAAATTTTATTGAAATACCGAAATATTAGTCACAATAGTTTATTATTAAGTTGAAGGAATTTATTATAAAGAAAATGTATGCCATTATATAGACATAAATCCATTATAATCATGGTAGAGTATGCGCCTCAACAATATTTGACACTAATCAAACATATGTTAAGATTTTAATCATAAATGGTTATATTATTGAGGCTATTCTATAGAAAAACCCAATCAATTTTAAAAAATTCATTTACCATATAATGTTTTTAATATTTCAAAATATATTTTTTAGATTAAAATAGGCTCTTAGAGATTTCTATTATAGGATAATCTCTTTATAAATTTCAAATGAACTTTGAAAAGTCAAATATTTCCTTACTATGTTTATAGAAATATTTTTCAATGAATTAATATTTTTATAAATAAATTTTGATATTACTTCTCATTCATCTAAAAACTACTTATATTTTCAATTTTAAAAACTCATGAACAAATTTATTTTAAATGATTTTAATGTGATAGTTAAAATTATTTCTTTATTTTAAAAATTTTCAAAACTAATATAGAAATGTTTTAAATAAATATAAATATGTAAGATATATTTTATAATTTTTTGGATTATATATAAATAAAGGATGTGATACTCAAATTATTAGTACATTCAAATACTATTGTTAATAAACTGGGAAATCAATTAAAAAAGCTATTTTTATAGGAATGATTATGAGTTTTCTATAAATAACTACTACTTGACCAAATATTACGTTTATTGCTTATATGTGTGCATGTTTTCAAAAAACCATTGGGAAACACATTTTCATTCTATAAAAATAATTTTCCAATACATTAATAGTATATCAAATTTTGGATTGTTTTACTCTAGAGTCCATGCCTTAAAAATAATTTTTTATCCTATTTCTAATTTTGGTTGCAACATGTTATATTGAAAAAGCACATATTGAACAGGTAACTTGGTGGGAATGTCTTTAGTGTTATGGTGAAGTAAAAAATGAAGAGTCTGGTTACACTACCTACTGACGAGCTATAATACATATTTGTAAGTTGTTATTGTTCATAGATTCTACAGATGCAATAAAAATTTCTATACTATGGTTATCATCTCCGACATGTCCCTATTAATTTTGATAATTTTAGTGTTATTAGTATCATTGTGAATCATGTGTCTCACACAAGGAAAAATCATATTGAAATAATAAATCACTTTTTAAAGAACATTTTGAAAAATGGGTCGTCACTCTTGGGTTCATTTTCACTAAGAAATAACATGTTAATATATTCATATATTCTTTAAATAATGAGAGAATAAGTTATTTTTAAATGATTTAGGGAATATTGATTATTCATGATTGTAATTTCATTCTTTAGTCTTAATCATGTGCTAATTATGTATTAAATGTCACAAGTAAACATATGGTCGGTCATGAGGTAGATTAAGTTACCTTGACTATTGATGATTTTGTATTTTTAGTCATATGGTATGTCAATAAATCTTAACTCTCATGAGTAACGGTGTGGTAAGACTTGTGGTAACTCAACATACTATATATCCCTTAAGATTCCATAAAGAAAAACATATGGTCAGCTATGTTTTAACATCTCTCTACCATAATGAAAACATATGGTCTGCTATTTTATACATATATACATATTTTATTTACTATGTTTTACTATTTAATTACATAAAAAAATAAAAAACACCTAAATTAGAATTCAAATCTACTTATGTTTAATCTAAAAACCAAGATACCATTTTCGACCTAACATTTTTCGAACCATCCTCTCCACCCAAACCTTTCCAAACTTGAGCCACTACAGCCTATTTGAAAATGGTGTCTATGAAGAAAATATTAGATTCTGATCTAGCTAATTATCAACCTTCTATGAAGAAGTATAAGGAATGTTTCGGTTTGTCTACAGATCCCGGAATCCCACATCTCTTTCATTTATTGGTGACTCATGAAAAAGAATTCCATGATGAATAGATTAAATTGAACAATTATTTAGTTTAAAAATATGTACAGAATCAAGATTATATAGATTAGTTTAGTTAAAATTGTGTGTAAATTTATCCACATTCGTAAAATAACGTTATGTGGATAATGAGTTTGAGGCTGGTAAGAAGATTGATTATATCTAGAAAATCTTGAATAAAGATAATCTTGTTTTTTCATCAATTTATTGGGAATTATGATTATTGGTACCTCAAAATGGTGAATTTTGGGAATACCAAATGTTATTATCTTTTACCTAATTTGACTATTAAGATAGGGAAAACTCTATAAGTTCTTATTAGAAATAAGAATCAAAAGATACTTATTTTTATAGAGTTATCTTGGTAAAGAAGGATATTATATATGTTTATAAAACACCAAATGTGTCTCAAAAAAGTATATTAGAGTATCTTTATGAATCAATATTTTTTATTTATATATCAGATGTAGAATGGAGTGAAGATTAGTTTACCCAGATTTTTTGATGAGACACCTGAATGAGATTGGTAGTCCCTTTTCAAGATTTTATTCTCTTGTAAAACCTAAAATCATCTCAAACCTACTTGAGTTCAAGGGGAATATTCCCTAATGGGGAAAAATAATTTATCTTTTAGTGGGTTATGCTTATATTAAACTCTCTACAATAAAATGTCTGTTATCTAGAATAAATAAAGAAGAATATGTATGATAAAAATAATAAATTATATTAAAATTATAACAATGTTAATAACCCCTTGAGAATCTTAATAATAGGAAATAGTCAATTAAAATGAATAATCTATGATAAATGATAAACATTAAAAGAGTTATACTATTGATTTAGTTGATGTTTCTCCAACCACACCTATGAAAAAATCTAGATCTCATTTTGTGTACTATGGACCTACTAAGCCCATGCCTCTCTTTCTTCTCATGAAATGGAATTTCCCTTTAATGATGATAAGTTTGATATGTATTTGATAGAACAAAATAGAATAAATCTATTTTATTTATATGATGATAGGTATAGTTAGCGTGTGATACCTTTAATTAAAGAAAGTGAAAAAGGGTCTCCTCCATTGGAAGAGAAATGGGGGAATCACTTATATTTGTCACATAACCTGGTAAAGGGGAGAAGATTCTATGATCTTCTTTGTTGGGTATATATTTACCTATTCTTGATGACATTGATTACGCTTATAATAGAGGAACTCTACTTAATCCTAGTGGACCAGAAATTTCTATTCCTCTTAATGTTAAAGAATATATTAAGGGATCTATAACAGATAAAATAGTTATTTTGGAAAGGATTGATAGACATTATCCCATACATAAAATTTTTGTTGTATATAAAATGTATTTAATTGTGGATTAGGTTCTTAATAATATGTTTGTAAAAACTCTTTAATAGCCTACTGAAGTTTAAGAACTAGTATAGTTGATGAAATTGAATCCACTAGTTCTTTAGGTTAGATATGTGTTATAATAGTATTTAATTACACTATTATAATATATTGACAAATTATTTTAGAATAATAAGACCTTGATGTTTTGCAGTCACCTTTAGGAAGGGAAACTCCAATAGCTCTTGACCAATATGCTTAATCACCTCCTACATCTAATTCATCCAATATTACTATGAATTAAATGAAGGAGTTTATGGTTTATTTAATAAAAAATATGTAGTATATATTTCTATATTTTGGATGAAGCATTGAGTTTTCTGGAGAAAAAATCATAGGGTTTGTTTTATAGATTGTCTAGCACATCCAGCCAAGAATATTTAGTAAAATAAATTTCATGAATAAGGTGATTCAAATACTACATAAGAAAATTGGAGTTCTATATACTATTCAAAAATAAATGATAAACAATAAAAGTAATTTGAGATAGTTTTCCAAGGATTATTACTCCAATGAACCTCATCCTCTTGATAAATCAATTTATAACATGTTGATTAGTTATATATTAAGGGATAAGTTGATTACTATCCTTAGTAACATTATAGATACCAAAGAGATTATGATTTCTACCAATTGAAACCCATGCTGGAATGATTCTCAAGTTATTTAGGGTCGGTTCTAGGAAGATTGGTAATGATAGAGATGTAATCACTAAGGCTGTCATATATTACATGCAATGAATATTCATAATCGATCACATGAAATATTTAATCCATAATTTTCTGATATTTTAAACATGCCTCATATGCCTAGATCCTTTAAAGCTCAAGTGAATCATCTAAAATTATATTCACCTATGTGGTAAATTTTAATATAGGGAAATGGACAAATATTTAACACTATTGAGTGTGGATTCCATTTCAATTAGTGATTTATCGAATATTATGGAAACACACACACACACACACACACACACACATATATATATATGTTAAAAATAATGTTGTGCTGATTCCTTCTACAATTCCATTCAAACAACAATCTCGTCCATCTTCAATATCGACCCCAATTCCACTCCCAACAAAACCTACCTATGAACCTATTGGGATTTTTCATGATTAAGCTATATAAAGCCTCACATCTATATCTAAGAGTATTATAATCATTGAACGTATTACTCCTGCTCCCAATCAAACCCATTATCCTTTATAATGAAACAACAATGTTACTCAAGAGAATAATTTTTATTTAGATCTGATTTTTTGATAGGTAACATTGAATTTTGAATATAATCTTTTTGAATTAATATATTCTTAGTAACTTTATGACATCTATATTGTGGTGTTCTTATCTTTTTTTTGTGTTTTAATTCATTAAATTTTAAATTGTATTTTTATTATTCTAATAATTTGTTATATATCTTTATGATAATTTCAAAGGGAGTAGAAAGGTTATATATTAAAAATTATTATTATTTTGTTTTTAAATATAAAATTATTTTCCTAAATATAATTTAAAATTTATTTAAGTATTTTATAATACTATTTTCATTTGAATATTTCCCTACCATGTTGTTTTACAATCAAAAGGGGAACATTATTTGTATAGCCCAAAAAATCCATATTTTAATGATCCAAAATCATGTTTTTATTATTCTAGTCAACATTATGTTTTTATGAAAGAATTATGATTTTTTTTGGGAAAGTATTCTTGGTATGTGATTGACCATACTATATACCAAATCAACCATATGACTATGTGATCGACCATATGTTATAATTTTATAAGGATCATTTCACTTATGGGAAGATTAATAATGGTCATACTATGTTATATGAATCTTTTAAGGGTAATTACATAAGGTTTTTTCTATAAATTTCTCAGCCTTGGTAGGGGTCAATACATTAAATCTAAAGCTAAGTAATGTTCATTACACAATCTTTATAATGGTACCCCTAGAAATTCTAAGTTCCATGGAAGATCAACTATGTAAATAAAATGTTTAAATTTATTATTATATCAGATAAACTATACATTATTGTTAAGTGGTTGAAATTAGTATCCATAATAACCATATTTTCCATAGAATAATGAATATTTACCATGTGATTTGTTCAAACAATTGTGACAAAAAGAGTTCAAAATTTTATACATATTTAATAAACTAAAATAAGTACCTCATTTGACATTGCCAAACCAGTTGATTGAACAAACATTTTAATTGGTTGGGTTAATCTAAAAATGAATAAATATGATCTATTTGAGATTTGAACTTAACTACTTAAGGGTAAATATTATTTATATATGGGTAAATCTTCCACAAGAAGGGAGTTCTTATGGACCTTATTTTAGAGACATCATATTAATCTACCATGTCAATGTAAAGAACGTTCACATATATATTTTATTATTATAATGATATATATTAGAGGATTATTTATATTTTAGTCTAAGGATGATGACCTTTAAAATATACATATACAAACAACCTTTTAAAATTATAGGATTCCTTACATGTGTATTGTTTTTGGTGTTCCTTTGCGCTCTTTGTGATTGAATTATTTTTCTCTCTACAATGAACAAATTGTTTGTGTATCATTTCAAAATTTAATATAAGGTTAGATGGACTACAAATATTTCTATTAATCTTTCAATAAAATCATACAAGGTTGAATCAACCTTAAAAATCAACACAACATTATTAAATATTTAGTTTCACTATACATCACATAATCTCTATATATCTCTATATTTTTTAAAATTTCAAGTAGTGATTTTACATTCTTATATATAATTTTTCACAATATTATTCAATGAAAGGATGTGTACTTATATACTATTTTTATTAATTTATGAAAATCTAATCTCTCATGTAAAACCATGGAATATGATTTTTCTTTCATGGAATACCCCACATGACATTATCTACCTATAACTCGATCCATGATTTGGATCAAAAAACAAAATGAAGGTAATAGATATATATTTTCAGTATTAATAAAAATGATAGGTAGTAGATTTGGTTAAAATATAGTGGAAAAGATCTATATTGGATATAACCTGTTAATTTAATTCATATTTATGTTCTAAATTAATTTCATTCATTGTGTCCTCAAAATTTATTTAAATATTATTTTATGATAATTTTTTATTTTCAATGAGTGTTTTTAATAATTTATTTTTAAATTAAATTTTGATAGATTTCATTATAAGTGATATATATATATTATGCGATCCATGTATTTTCAAACATAAATTAATTTAAATTATTTTAACTAGCTATTTATTGTGCCTTTGAAAATGTATCTTAAAAAATCAGATTATATATAAGTTCTATATTTTTTAACAAGGTTGTATTTATAAATTGAGGGGATTCTAAATTTATAATTTTTAAAATTGAAAATTTATATTGAATCTCAATTAAACCCCCTCTTGAGTATTATACTAGGATAAAAATGTTTAATTATATAGTTAACAAATTTAAATTTTTATACATTAAAAACTATTATAATTTATGGGGTTATTGAATTATTATCTATTATATAATTATATTTTAAAATAATTTTTCATAAATTGACGAGTGTTGAATTCGAGTTTAAATCATTATTATTAGTCATATTTTTGTTAAATTTTTTCTTGAAAACTACTACTTTTTATAGTAAGTAATCCTTCAATTTTTTGTAAAATATTATCTAATAAATATTCAAATGTATTAATGAAGTTATTTTGAGATTATTTTGTTAAATTAATTTTTTGAAGTGTTTTTCAAGGTTTGTATACTTAAACCACTTTTTTTTTCTAACAATGGATTGATATTGTTTACAAATATTAATTTTTTACATTTTTATATGTATGCATTCATTGTGTATTGAATATATAAATAAATTATTTAAAACCTTATTGATTGATGTTTGGGTGGTTTTGAGGTGGAAAAGTTTAAAAATAACATTAAAATTTAATATTGGGAATAAATTGATAATTTTTATCAAATAAATGTAGTTTTTCTATATTTTATACATCAGGTGGTGGAATAGTATTAGTTCTTAAATTATATTGACATGTTATATTGTTGTGTATTAAAAAAATATTTTTATAATTGTTTATTTTTAAATATATATTAATTTATAAACATATATTAACAAATATTTTTTAATTGAATTATATTTTTTTCAATGGGTTTAATGATTAAAATTCTGATTCAACTAATAATATTAGTTGAATTATTAATTCTCAATTTTTTTTATTTTAAACACATTTTGGTGATTAAATTCTTAAATGGGTGATACAATTTAATCATAATAAAATGTATAGTTAGGTTATTTTTCTTAAATAATGATTATTTTGTATTGGTTAGTTGATAAATTATTTTTAAAAAGTTAGTAGAGTAGTAATTTTGAATTGGTGTTTTATGGGTTATTTCAAATTGAATTGAATAATGGTAACTTATATTAATGATATTTGGTTTTTATTTACTATTCGATAAGGTTTGTTTGTTTTTCAAGTATATCATGAAATTTTTATTTTTTTATTTGATTTTATGGTTTGTGTAATATGTTTTTTACGCCAAAGATGGATTTTAAATGTTTATTTTTTTTGAAACCATGTGTTATATTCTAAAATAGGTATACATGGAGTGGGTTTGATATTTTTTACGTGAATTTTTATATGTTGAATTATTTAATTCCCTTCAAAATATTGAAATTTATTATTTTTTATAAATGAAACATATGATTAAATTATGATAACTCATGAGAACTTATATTTAGTGGTTAAAATATGTTATTAATGGAAGCATTTTGAATATTAAAATGTGTTTGAAAATTGATTGTTTGAAATTGTGAGAAGCTTACTCAAACATATCATTTTGAGACACAATAAGAAGTAATACATTGTTAGGATTTACAGTTTCAATTCAATTTCATGTATAAATTTTAAAATATTTAATTAAGTAAAGGGTTTCATGGGTTTCATGCATGGGTTCACAAGAAATGGATGAATGTTTAAAAAATACCTGATTGGGGGGATGAATGTTTTATGGATAGAATGAAAAGTCTATTGACAATGAATAGTAACATTGATCTATGAAAAAAACCTATGTAAAATTTTTCAAAACACCCTTTATCCCTATAAAATCCTCTTGGATCATGTTATGGTATTGGGAGACATTAAATATTCTAAGAGAATTTGTAATTAGTGGCCCAACAACAAAAGAACTTAATCATTGATATTCATGTATCTTTGAGATACATAAGCTATAAAATTTATACTTGTATTGAAATCTACAAAATCTAATATATGGGTTTCCTAGTACAAAACTATTTCCTAGAAAAATAACTTTACAAGTTACCCAATATCAAATTTTATTTATTCACTGGAAAATTAAAGGCACTAGTATGGGACTATAAAAATAAAATTTAATAAATATTTTTATCATCAAACTTTTAATTTTATATATAAATTTAAAACTATAAATGGTGAAAAAAAATTCATTTGATTAATTTTATAAAAAAAATTGTGTTTTTCAAAATACAGGTGTATTTTGAATGGATATTGCATTCATTTTTTATAATATGATAATTAATTAAATGAAATAAGAACAAAATAAGGGGCCATTAACAAATAAATATTAATTATATGGAGATAAATTATGGTGAGGATTATTCTATTTTGATATAGTGTGTCATCCCATAGATCCAAGCATGATTAGTATTTTGGGTATCTTCACATGAATCTTGGTGTCCTCAGTCGAAACCATTCTTATTAAAATTCAATGATGTGTCATTGTGAATGAAAAAAAAAATCATAAATAATAATTCCTTTCAATATATAATAAAATTATAAAAATATAGTATTTTTATATAATGATATAAAAAAATTTATTTTATTGGGGGATTTCCATGGGTGGAAAGAATTATAGTTGGGGGAATTTTCTCAACAAAATTTTATAATATTAAAATGTATGATTATAATTTCATCTCTGATTATAAATTGAAAATTATCTAAAATTGAAGGGGATTCTTTATTTGAGTGCATGGTTCAGGAGACCACATAAGTAGCCAGTTCATATCACATTAATTTCCAAAAATTTCATTTTTCATAATTTAACTTCCAAAAACATATTTTAATTTACCAATTGATTATAATAATATGATTTAATTTGGTGTTGAATATATTCATGTAATTAATCAATGGAATTTTTTATGTTTAAAATAATTTTTCTTTTTAAAATATATTGTTTTAAGGGAATGTTTATTTTTAGGAAAAATAATATATATATATATATATATATATATATATTAATGGTTTTATTTTTATTATCATTGAATATAATTTAATATCTCATGGAAATCGAGTTTTTAATGGAGGGTGGTAATGGGTATTCTTTTTTTCAAGTGGTTTCTAGTGTATTCATTTATTACCATAATTATAATTATAATAATATTATTTTATATTATCTTCAACTATGGTAGGTTAAATTACCTCTCTCCCCACAAGTGTTTTGATTCACTTATAGTGGTAAAGGAGAACTCTCTCTCTCTTAGTACTATGTGGATCTCCTCCTAAAATATTCTATGCTCTTATCTAAGGTATCATTTATCCTCCATTACTTTATTTGTTCCCATAACAAATTTTTTTTACTCCACTCTTCCTCATGGTATTCCCCATACCTTGGGTTCTTTGATTTATGGATATCTACATGTTAAGGTGAAACACCTGAGATCTTTAGGTCTCAGACTAGATATCATTACTGAAGTTTTTTTTTGTTCTTATACACCTTGTTAGAAGTTGATATTCTATCTTGTGGATAACCACTAATTATTCACACTTATCTATCCCCTGTATAATTTAAGATTCTTATTATTTTGAATTTAAAAATAATTTTTAATTATTACATAAGTCTCTAATTATGATATATTATGTAAAATTATTAATGAAATTATTATTGTTTCTCAGAAGGCATGTTACCCTATGTCAATTCCTTTATATTTTTAATGATTAGTGCTTAATAAATTTTTTATATTTTATCAATAATTTTAGATTTATATTATGGGTATTAATCAATCAAGTTTTTATTAGGTATTTTATCATAATGTGTAGAATCTATATGTAAAAATGTTTTTGAAAACAATTGTTAAAATTTATTTCTACAATGTGTTCAGTGAAATTAATATCATTGTTTTTTATGATTAAAGTGGAATAACAACCATTGGAAATTTGATATTGATTTAAGTCATTTTTAATGTGATTTGTAATGGTAATTTCCTTGATTTAAGTGATTCTTTTAATATTTCTAATTTAATATGAAATAAAACATTTAATTCTTGAGAGCATAATTTTTAAGTTCACCAGGATCTTGAGAGTGACCTATGGGGGGATATTATTTTATTATGAAATGATTACTATAAATATATGTTTCTCCCATAGATTTATAAACATGGGAAATAACACCCCCATTATATGGATAGTTTTTTGGGATATAGCGCTCCACCCAACATGTTTTTTGGGTCGATATAATGCTCCCCCATGATCAAAATTCATGTAATATTATGAAAAATTCAATATAAGGTTGACATGGATCTCCCATAGGTAACATAATCCATGTGATATGATGATGGTATAGTAGTCCTAATATCCCTAACTATAATCCCTTGGTACATTCTCATGATAATCTACTTTATGTTAATTGTTTTCTTATATTGTTCTCATCCCTTAAAAACATTTGTTTCATTAACATTATTTACTATTATCACATAAAATTTAAAATTATAAACATTTATTTATTTTTTTCATAAATAATAAATGTGGTAATTTTATACATTTATTTTAAACGAAAATTACTTGGATTAATTTAAAAAAGAATTTACATAAGAAAATTTATGAAATCCTACAGGGCTTGTTTTCCTCATTTACTATATACAACCCCTGAGTTTTTAAATACTTCTTTCGATACATATATTATGTATATATCATAGAAATTATTCTTTCTATATTTATTGGTCTATGAACATATATGAAGATAAATAGAGTTAGGGGAATGCAATGGGGATAACATTTCCTTCCTATATCATTGTATTTAGTTTCTTATCTTTTTTATTAGGTGTTTAGTCTATGTATCTTAATTTATATGTCTCCTAGAAGATTGTTTATATAATATAATGTTGTTTTATATTTCATTTTCAATTATCCATTTTAGTATTTATGGTAAATTCCTTCCCATATATGATATTTGATTCATTATCCATTGTTTCCATCTTACTATGATCAGTAACATGCCTCATGCTTCCTTGTACTCCAACTTTGGAACTGAAATGGGGTGGCATACTATGGTTTCATGCCTATTGTAGGGAAGTTCAAAAACAACTATATGTTTTCCTAGTGTAGAATAATGGATAAATAGGGATATCTCACATGTGGAACATCACATTTTTTCACTCACTATTCCAATTTACATTGACTACATTATTTTGGAATTCTGATATTATATGGAAAACAAGTAAATATATGGTAGAAATAGAATAAAAATTGAAATTTGAACTTTTTTAACTTTAAATAAAGAATAGAACAAGGTTTTAGAATATATAACTTGTCCCTATTTTTTTCATGTTACTTAATTATTCATATTTTCTATTTTTTGATAATTCATTTATGAAATATAACTCTTCAATTACTGACCTTTCATTTATTGTGTTTAAAAACATAAATGACATTGAAATTTATATGTAAAATTAAACTCTACCTCCTCCTATAATCATGATTTATGAAAAACCACAATTAAGTGTGTGGAACTTTCCTAGACTTGACACTATCAGATGCTAATTAATCTATTGAAAAACTCAAATCCATTGTGTGAAAATTTTTCATTTAATATAAGAGAGGGAAAAGATATAAATAAAGAATGAAGATGCGATTTTGATTCACATCATGGTAGAAAATGCCTGTAACTATACACTTCACCCAAATTCACCAAAAATATAATTAAAATATTTAATATTCATTGAATAAAAATGTAGAAAATCAAGATCCTCTTTAAAGAGAAGCCTTAGGAGAGTCACTCATTATCGAGTGTAATATTTCTTAGTTAAGGATAAAGAGAATGATATAATGAAAGAGATAAAATTAAAAAAACAATGGAAAACATTATTTATAAATAATATACATAAATTAAAAATAGGAAAGAAACTAAACTACAACAGTAGAAAACTAAAAACATAAACACCACCCTTAAATGAGCTCTGGATCTGGCTTAGTACTGATATACACCTCATATTTATCGAGGGAGGAATAATCTATTTTTTCTTCATTTGAATATTAACTATCTCAGTCAAAATCCCATAATTTAAAAATTTCTTTGGATTCTATAAGTGTTTGATATAGATATTTTAAATCATTGTTTGGAACCTTTGTGGATATCGTTATTTTAATATTTCTGTTAAGATACCTCGTATTGTGTGGAAAAATTAACTATAGTGTATTTTTTCCATCACTTTACATTTAATTACATGGATGTGGTGTCGCTACCACCACTATGACATAGTACCCATTCCAACTTATTCCTTCAAAAATATTTCATTACTTATACTCATACCTCAATGACATAGTGATATCTCATATGGTACAATATCGTGTATATTATTTCTCTTAAAAATATGGCTCTCCTATATATTATTTCTCTATGGTGGAGTAAAAAATTAATGATTCAGACTCATTATCATTTGATTATCATATTTATGGTTGTGGTGAAGTAAATATTCTCACAATATAGCTCTCCTTGACCTCAGAAGCATGCAATATCAACATTTGTAATTTCCATGGTGTAACCAAATCATTGGTGAAGTTCCTAATATTTAGTGTGTCCATGAAATAATTTGGTTGAAATTTTATATCCCTGTCAACTTTATTCTAATAATTATGATCTAGCCTTTACAATGATTGTATTGAGCTCATGATAGCATGTATGAATCTGATATATTCAAAATAAACTCCATTAATGTTTCTCGAGGATCCCAAGGTTATCCACAGTGATACCTAGACTTAGTAGTATCCATCAACAGTGGAACATGGTTTTAGACTAAGATCTCATGTGTTGGAAATGGTGGTTCCTAGCTAGTTGCACGGTGGTCTAGAAATTTCTGGAAGTGGTGGTGGTTTTGAGGATGTATCCGAGCATGGGTTAGTGGAGTAGAGAATAAATGGTACTATTTTAGTTAAATAATGAACAATACCCATAGAAGAGTTAACACACATTATCATCTATCTCAATCAATAACTCCTTTTTAATAAATCTAAGTCCATGCAACCCTCAAGCACTTTCTATTGAGATTGTGTCCAACCAACACATCAAAAAGTCGAATGTGTCTTACTGACATGCATGGCCCCAATTTCCTTGACCCAATTATTATGCCTAACCTAATCACCACATTCCGCTCAGAAATCCTTACACTTTGGGATTTCTTGAATAAATCATCAATTTAATGAAGGTTAGTATGTTTTCTGTAACAACTCAAGTACTTATAAAATAATTTGTTTTCATTCTGTAATAAATAGTTAAATTCTATATAAATACATAATGAAATAAGTAGTGTTTATAGAAATTAATAAATATATAATAATACAATATTAACTCCCCTACGAGAGTATAAATAATATTTTTATCTTATAAATGAAAAAAATGACATATTTATATCATGAAATAAGTAAATAAATATATTCAAAATGATAAATTAATTGTTTGTATTTTTTGTGAAACGCCAATATTTATTAAAATTTTATAATGAATATAAAGATTTAAAAAAATTTATCTTTATAAAATAGATTCATAAATTAATATTTTGTTTTCTTGTGATTATATTCTAATTTTATGATATCTTAATTAATTTTTTTCATAGTGTAATAAAATAAGTTAGAATTTTAAAATTGATATTTATGAAATAAATAATGATTTTATTTTAAAAAAATAATTTCTATTATTAAAAAAATTATTTTAAAAAATAGAGGTGATTTTGTAATTCTCCAAATAAAAAAATTGATAGGGTGATTTTTTGGTATTTTTCTAAAATAGTTGAATTTTTGTGAATAGTGAAATATAGTAATTTTAGTTATAATCTAAATACAAGAATTATTTATTCCTGGATGATTTATGGAAAATAGAGGAACATTTGGTTTGAACTCACATTCACTATTTACTGTATTTAGTCAGAATAACTCACATAATTCATATTCATGAGACAAAATAATAAACAAATGAATATAATATTAAAAAACACCCATATCCTCCGCTATAAATTCCACCCTACACCACCTATTATCCTAACTCCTCCAAATAGTTTAATTTTTTATAAATTATTCTTAATATTCTTCCCAATAATCTCCCCCATGTCTAGGAGGCTTTGTTATAGAAAATACCAAATTTAATTTCCCTAAGTAGGTTCTCAAAGAGAAGAATTCAAGAAATAAAATACCCTTTCATTTTATTTTATTTTGTTTATAATTTATTTTTTTCTTTTCCTATCATCACCTCACCTCATCCAAAGTGACATGATAACTCCAATTTCATATATATTCTAGAATTTTATTTTGTGAATTTAATATCCATCATCAAACCTATCCTCTTCTCTTCTAATTCCAGAAAATGAAAACATCATATGTGATGTGTCGATTTACCACCTTCACGGATGACAAGTTTTCATTTTCCTTGCCTCCTTAAAATCAAGTCATAAAACCATTATTATAGTTAAAACCTATTTTAGTATGTATATTATATTTTTTATTGTTTTTTAAGTAATTTAAATATATATCATTAGATAAAACGAAACTAGTTTTTGATGGGAAAAAAACCCCGCCAAAAATAAACCAATATTTTATCATTAATGTTTTATCTAATAAATAATTCCCATATCAAAAAACCAAATGATACATGGTATCATTTATGATTATGGAAGCATATTAATACCATTTCATTCCTCCTCAAGTGTTTTTCTGCCATTGTATAAGAAAACTAATACTGAACCAACCATGGATACTAAGAAATAAATACACTTGAAACAATGAAAATATCAAAATATAATTAATAAATTGATGGAAAGATGTTATAAAAATATCATATAAGGTATTATAAATATTAATATTATTATTCATTAAATAAGTAACTATCTTTAAACCATTATACATGATCTTTGACTACATTTTAAGAAATCCAAACTTGAGATAATGGACTTTTATTTAAAAATCCGTTTTTAAATTTCAATTTTTATAAAATTCAAAATTAATGTGTTTATGATGAAAGTATTCATATTTTATTATTATTTTATGTTTATTGATAATTTTTTATGATGAAGGGTGGGTCTATTATTGAATTGCAATTCAATGGGTATGTTTATGTTGGACTTCTACCATAATGGTCATTCCAAATGTAAAAATGATAGTTAAATCATGAGGTATCCATGAGGGACACATTTTAAGGAAGTCATGAGGTTTTAACATCATAATGTAGCCACACTGGTTACAATACTATATATATGTTTTAATAAAACTATTCCTAAAGCCACTACAATATTTTATTTAAAAATTATATACATTATGTAAATCTCATGTTTTGTTTAAGTAAGTGTACGATTTTTTAAGCGTGGGAAGTATATATTTGTGAAAGTTATTTTTTATGCTTATAAGTATTCATGTACTAATGGTTTAAATATTTTTTATGTCCATAACTGATCTTTTTTCTGCTCAGACTATGTTTAAAAAAATTCATAGGCTTTACGGTGGGTTAAGAGGAAAGAATAATCCAAAATGAATGTTGTGAAAATTTTTCATGAAAAGAAATCACATTTTTTTATTAAGACTATTACGTTATAAAAAATGGATAATATTTTAGAAACATCCATATTTTAGGATTGTGGGCTATTATATATGAATTAGAACCTAATTATATAAAAATATAAACTATAAAGTTATTTGGGAATGTATGAAAGTGAATTATATATAATTTAACTATATTATGTAATGTATAAGGCCACACCCATATAGTTGGTATCAGATCATGTTTTAGATAAATTTCGGGGTTAGAATGAATTTATTAGATTAAAATAAATTATTTTTAACTTATTGTTGTGTTTAAATGAAAAATAATATTAATATTACCATCTTTCTTCATCAAAGATATGTTTGTTTAGAATTTGTTTCCATAGAAGAAACATGGGAGCTAGCATTGAAAGGTACACAGAGAATGATATATTTCTAAATATGCAACTTTGAATGGTCGGAATTGGAACTAAGTAGTTTGTAACAGTAATGGATCAGTTGGAATAGGCTATAAGTGGAAGCAACATCCATGAAAGATAATATATATAGCTACCAGGAAATAAAATGATGATAGATGATAATTTTATAAGGAAACACCCTCATGGTTTCATTGGATTCCCATAAACACTATAGTTATAAAAAATCTGTTTGATGAGTTAATAAATTAAAAATTGAGTTTTATGATGATCCCATAAACTCTTAATACAAGTATATGAAATGATATAGATAAAAAACTATGTAAGAAATAGTCAAATAAATATAAAGGTAAAGAAGTCCAGTTGACCATTTATGGAAACTGTGGTAAAAACCACCCAAGGGAATGGATTAAAAAAATTGGTAAGTGTTTTCAATGTACTATGTTTGGACATATAGATCATGATTTCAATGAAAATTATCATATGATTAATAATGATAAGAAAATTATAATGTGTTTTAAATGTGGTGATATCGGGAATTATGTACATACCTACCCAATGAAGGATATAGATAATGGAAAAAATCTATTCTTTATGTATAAATGTGTATTGAAATCCACTGTGACAACTTAAACAAGTGTTAGGAAGTTAAATGAAGTGGTATGAGGTATATTCTCTATTTTCTTAGATTTTTCTAAAGTAATTTTTGATATAGGGTGTACAAAATCCATTATTTATGATAAATTTTCTAGTAAATTATACATTTTACTTCAATAAATGAAATAAGAACTTATGTTAAAAAAACTAGGAGAAATATTAAGGAAAATAATTATATGAATTCCCATGTCATTTCTTATGGATAAAACTAACAAAAAACATCGTTGTATTTCCTTAGTAGAGTATTATGTTATTCTAGGTAGGGATTGGCATTCTATTTATCATTCTACGATTTATTGTAGAGAAAAATAAGTTTTTTCATAAATTCTTTTTGGTTTTATATAAGAATGAACCCATACCACTAATAACTTATTAGAAAGTTGAGTAAGTATTAAAATATGGAAATGAAATTTATCTTCCATATATATTGTTAGAAATAAGAGAACTGTTCATATTAATGATGTTCTAGTGGTAATTGAATACTTGGATGTTTTTCCTGCTGAGTTTCCTAGTGTTATACCAGATGGGGATGTTGAATTTAACACTGAAGTTGTTCCTAATGCTAATCCAACTTCAAAAAACCCTTATAAAATGGCTCAAGTTGAACTTTGTGAATTGAAAAAGTAGTTGAAGTAGTATCATGATAATGTTTTCATCCATCCTTGTACTTCTCCATGGGGTTCTCATGTTTTGTTCGTCAAAATGAAAGATGGTTCCATGAGACTTTGTATTTGATATAGAGCATTGAATAACAATACTATTAAGAATAGGTGTACATTTCTTCATATTTATGACTTGTTTGATTATCTCCAGGGAGCTAAAGATTTTTTCAATATTGAATTGATATCCCATTACCATTAGGTTAAGGTTTGGGATGATGAAATACCGAATATTTATTTCCATACTACATAAGAGAATTATGAGTTTTATGTTATGCACTTTGGTTTGACAAATTCCATTACTGTATTTATGGATCTTATAAATATAATATTCTATGAATATTTGGATTTGTTTTTTGTGGTCTTTATTGATGATATTTAGTTTTATTTAAATGGTTATGAGTATCATGAAAAACATATAAGGATTTTCTATAAACCCTTAAAGATAATAAGTAATACAGGAAATTTTGAAGCTGTGAATTTTTGTTGAAAAAAATTTAATTTCATGGAAACGTTGTAAATAAATATGGAAGAAAAATTGATCTCACCAAAAAAGTGGAAGATAATTAACTTTTAAATATAAATGTTACTGATATTCATAGTTCTCTTGGATTAGTAGGTTATCATAGATGGTTTGTTAAAAATATTTTGTGGTTATCTGGCCTGGTAACCAAGCTAACATGAAAAGCGATAAATTTATTTGGATAGAAGACTGTGATTTTTGTTTTCATTAACAGAAAGAAAATTGGTGAATGATCCAGTTTTGGCTCTACCTTACAAAAATGAAGGGATGGCCATCTACATTGAGGCTTAATTGAAAGGACATGGTTTCATTCTGATGAAAAATGACCATGTTATTACGTATTCATCAAGAAAATAGAAACCTCATGAGATAAATTATCCCAACCATGATCTCAAATTTTAAGTTATGGTTTTTTATCAAAACATATAGAGAAATCATTTATATGGATCCTAATGCGAAGTATATTCTGAACTAAAAATGATTATGTATACATTAAATAAGAAATAATTTATCATCAGGTGGATAAAATGTCTTAAAATGGAAAAGGATTATGATTTCATAACCAGTTAACATCCATGAAAGGGAAAGAAGTAGAGGAAGGCTTGAGTTGAATACAAAATTCATAATTAACCATGTTATGTTTAGAACATGACCCATTTATTAACAATTTGTTGAATTTTGTCCTGGATTTTTTGGTTACAAGAAATTTCCCTATTTTGTTTTAGTTGTTAGTACAATTTTCTCTATCAGAAAGAATTAAAAAGGCATATAAGAATGACCAAGAGTTGTAGAAAAAGGAATATTTGGTTTAAAAGGGTATGTTTCCAAAATTTTACATTGACAAAGACCAAGTTTTGTGATTTGGGAAGAGAGTAAGTGTGCCTTTTGATTCCCAGCTGAAAAAATAATCATTATGGGAAGCTCATAGTTATCTATTTTCAATTCATCCTCGAATCACTAATATATACAGATACCATTAGAATTATTATATGTGGAATAGAATGAAAATGTATATCGTGGAATTTATAATTAAATTATTGACTTGTCAACCAGTTAAATAAGAGAAACAACTACCAAAAGGGTTGCTGAATACATTTACAGTGCTAGAGTAGGAATAGGGAAATTATATTCATGAATTTTGTGGTGGGGGATACCAAAGAATTCTTAAGGTAACAATATGATTTGGGTTATTATTGATCAGTTCTCTAAATCTTTACCTTTTATTACTATTAGATATACAATGTATCTAGATCAAACTTTTCGATTGTATCTTAATGATATATTCAAGTTACGTGGAGTTACTCTCTATATTGTACTTGACCATGATCCCAAGTGTACTTCTATATTTTGGAAGGGCCATAAGAATTTGTTCGACAAAAAATTAAATTTCAGAATATCCTTTTATCCATAATATGATGGATGGGCTAATTGAATAATTCCTACCTCATAAGACATGCATTGTGATTGTTCAATCTATTACTAGGTAAGATTGGATCAACATATTTCTTTTGTTGAGTTTTCTTATAATAATATATTTTATTCAAGTATACCAATGGAACCTTATGTGGAATTATATGGAAATCTGTGTCAAACTCCAAAATTTTGGCATGAAGTCGGGGAAAAGAAGTTGATGGGACCAGAATTAGTAGAGCAAGTGGATGAGAAAGTAATGATGATCCATCAACATATGTGGACATCTCAGAGTAGGTATAAAAGTTATGTAGATAACTAGAGCAATGATTATTATTTTTATATAGGTGATCATGTCTTTGTCATTGTTTCTCTATGGAAAATTTTGATATGTTTTAGTAAGAATGGGAATTTGAGTCCACAGTTTATTGTATCTTATGAAATCTTTGATAAAGTTGGATCAGTTGCCTACCGAGTGTCTTTTACTCAGAGTTATTCCTAGGTACACAATACTCTTTATGTTTCAATTATATGAATGTATGTGCTAGATTCATCTCATGTTTTTATCCCATATGTAGTTCAGGTAGAAGAAAATATTACTTATGAGTGAAATCTTGTTCAGATTATTAATCATATTGAGAAATTAATGTGGAATAAGGTAATTCATCAGGATAAGGTTTTATAGAGAAACCACATGGGTAAAAAAACAACATGGGAACCTAAAAATTCAATGAGGGATAGGTATCCTTAATTGAATAATAAGTAAATATAAATTGTGAGGACACAATTTCCAGAACGGGGGAAAATGTAACAACCCTGGTACTTATAAAATAATTTGTTTTCATTTTGGAAATAAATATTTAAATTCATTATGAATGTGTAATGAAATAATTTATATTTATATAAATTAAATAATCTATACTAATAGAATAGTTTCCTCAAATATGAGAGTATAAATAAAATTTATGTCTTATAAGTGAAACTATGATATATTTATATCATGTAATAAGTAAATAAATTTTTATAAAATTTTAAATTAATTGTTGGTATTTTTTTGAAACATAAATCATTATTTGCAATTTTATAATAAATATATGATTTAAAATAAAATTTCTCTTCATAAAATACATTTATAAATTAATAAATTTTTGTCTTATTATTATAATATAATTTTATGACACCTTACTTAATGTTTTAAGATTGTTATAAAATTGGTTATAATTTTAAAATAGGTATTTTTTGATTAAGTGACGATTTTATTTTAAAAATTATCACATTTTTTAAATTATTTATAAAAAAATGGAGTTCATTTCTAAATTCTAAATCCTGAAGAATGGTTAGGGTGAATTTTTTATATTTTTTCTGAAATAGTTTAATTTTTGGCAATAGAAAAACATAGTATAAGTTAAATACCTGAATTATTAAGTCATGAATGATGTATAGCTGATGTAATAGAATTTGGATTGAACTCACATGAACTATTTACTATATTTAGTCATAATAATCCACCATATTCATAGTTTTGTGCTAAAATAATAAAAAACTAAATATAATAATAAAAAACTAAATATAATAATAAAAAACACCCCTCCTCTAATATAAATACCACCCCTCCCCACATCTTATCCTCAAACATAAAAAACCATGAAGTTTGTAAAACATATAAAAAATAATCTTCTCAAGCCTCTCAACTATGTTTAGGAGCCTTTTGTCTCAAAAAAATACCAATTCTATTTTCTATAAGGAGGTTCTCAAGGGGAAAATTCAAGAGGTAAAATCCTCTTTCATTTTCTTTTATTTTCATTTCAATTTCTTTTGTCTTCTTATCCTCTCTTCACCTAACTTTATCAAAAGTGGTATGAAAAATCCATTATCTTGCATATATTGTAATTTTATGGTGTTAATGGAATATCAATCATCAAACCTCTACTCTTTTCTTCATATTCTAGAAAATGAAAACAATATTCGTGACGTGTCCATTCACTATATTTGTGGACGATGAGTTTTCATTTTACTTTAATTATTTGAAGGATAGTCATGAAAAAATTATTATGGTTAAAACATATATTTAATGTATATTATAAAATTTTAGTGGTCTATAACTAATTTATATACATAACATTATATAAAACCAAACTAGTCTCTGATGGTCGGGAAAAACCACTAAAAATAGGCCGAACCTCATTAATGATTTATATAATGAATCATCATCATATTAGAAAACAAAATGTTATATGGTATCATTTAAAATTCTAGAATCATATTTATTCCATCGCATTCCACTTCTTTAAATTTTATTCCATTTAACAAGAAAATCCATAATGAACCAACCATGTAAACAATGAAATAAATGCATATAAAACAATGAAAAAAATACTAATAAATTGGTAAAAAAAATGTTATAAAAATATCATATAATGTTTTATAATTATAAATATATTTTTTGTAATAAAAATATAAAACACTTTAATCCATTATACATTGGGTTTGAACATATTTTAAGGATTTCAAATAGGAGGTAAGGGACTTATCTTTAAAAATCCTATTTTAAATTTATTTTTTTACAAAATTCAAAATGAAATTTTTTATAATGCAAGTATTCATGTTTTATAATTATGTTATAGTAATTGGGAATTTTGTATGATGATGGGTGGTTCTATGATATCCCTCAAATGCATCGTGTTTTTTATGGTAGAAGTTGACCATAATGGTTATTCCAAGTGTAACTATGATGGTTACATCATAAGTTAGTTTTGCGGGTCACATTCTAAGGTATCTGTGAGAATTAAAAATAATAAGGTATTGATGAGGGTTAAAATCCTACGTATTTATGTTAATAAAATCATGCCCCAAGTTGCATAAATGGTTTATTTATGATTTATATGTTTATTTAAGTATCTTGTTATCACAAAGTAAGTATATGATATTTTTAGGGTGAGATGTATATCTTTGTGAAAATTATTTCATATGTTCATAAGTATTCATGGACTAACAGTTTATTTCATTATTTTTATGCCCCATACTGATATTTTTTATACTCATCCCAGGTTTTAAAATGTTTTTCAAAGAGTTTAAGTTTGGGTAAGAGGAAAGAGGATGCCAAGATGAATGTGGTGAGGACTTTTCTGGAAAAAAAAATTTAATTTTTTTTAAGAATGTAATATTATGGAAAAAATTTAAATTGTTTTAATATCATCCCTAAAGTAAGATTGTGGGTTTTATATTTAGGAATTATTAAATAATTATCAAAAACTATAAACCAAAAATATCATTGGTAATGTAGAAATTTAATTATAGATAGTTTAATTATATTATGTAATTTATAAGGCTGATTCCTTATACTTATAGCCCTTTGGGTTAAGGGCTCACTATGATAGACTATTTTATAACTAAAATCGATCAAAAAAATTGAAAATTTCAACACTAATTTTATAAGATATTTTCAAACTTTTAAGTTCATCATTTTTAATCATTTCAACCTATCTTATTTATTTAATACTAATTTCTCAAATTTTCAATAAATACATAAATAAATATGAAATTTTGGAAACAAATCATTAAAAAAAGTATAAATTTCATGAAAAAAAGTACATTAAATTCCCACAGACATGAACTATTATTATTCTTTAGCATTCAATATAATCATTAAATTAAATAGCGAACCAATGATACCAATATATAAATTTTCAAGAAATTAAATAAAATTATTACAAGTGTTATATAAAATATTCAAGTTCATTATAAAAATAAACTCAAATTCACGTTTTTAAAATAAAAAACTGATTCAGGTATTTTAAACTCTCTCATATTTAAAAATAATGATCATCTCATTTTATTAATTAAATATTCTAATTTTTTTATTATTAATAATTACATGTTATAATTTACCTCACCTGGAATATTTTTCACTCATCACAGAAGGTAAAAATTTGAAACAGAGTTATGATATTAGGATGAAAACGTGAAACTTTCAATAAGATTTAAAAATATCTACTTTATTCACTTTGTTAATAAAAAACAAATAAAATCATTCGGAATTTTATGTTAAGTATTTAATGACTGTGAGGCTTAATTTTGGTAATGATTGAAGTTAAAAAATTAAAAATCAAAGAGGATGGTTATATTTAAATCATAATTCATTATATCAAAATTAAAACCTCAATGGAAAAGTTACATTAAATATAACCACTACCACTTTTCAAATGGAAGTAAAGTTAATGAATAAGGAAATAATAGTGAATTATTTACACCATCTTGAATTTTCCCTATATTTTTATTTTTTTAAAAGAAATCATTTTTTTCTTTTTTTGTAATTACTACTCATAAAAAATCTCACATACACCACCTAACCATGTATAATAAAATCATCAGTCAAGTCGTGGTGATTTTTTATTTTTCCAAGTAACAACACATTTATTTTTTATTTTTTCATGAATTGAAAGCAATAAAATTAAAATCTATGAATCAATAAGCTTAATTGTTTTCTAAAATATCACCCCACACCTTAAAATGTAGTGCATTCCATCTACCAAAACATCCCTCATCACCACAATTAAACATTAAAATATCATAAAAAATAAAATATCGCACTTTTGGAATGAATATAAATGGATTTAAATGTGACTCATTCCTAAAAATATCATTCGTGGTCTCTATGGGATAGAAAAAGAATGATGTGAAGGTCACCAAAAGGATAAAAACTTAGTCATTAAAGATACCTCAATCATATTAAATGTGATATTTCAAAATCATATGTTTGACATTTTCCATTACAAGACATAATAATTTATATAACCCAATATAACTAATGAAATATAGTCATGATAGATTAGAATGTAGTTGGTATAGAAATTATCTAGGGAATGTATCATAGATGTTGTACATTCACTCATGTAATTAAATAATACTAAAAAATCAATTCACATTAATTTCCAAAATTAAATGTATGAAAAAATGGTGGGGAAAGTTCCTTAATATGAATCATTGAATTTCTTTAAATTATGATTCCTCAAATTAACGTATAACATTCACTATAATAATTTAATTCTCTATATTACTCATTCAATATCATTTTCATTGAAATCTAAAAAATGGAATCATAGGGATCCTAAGAATCAATTATATCATATATATATGTCAGGTAACATAAAAACCTTAATTTTTCCATTCAATTTCTAGTTTAAGTATCAAAAAATAATTTCAAGAAAAATAAAAGAACCTAATTGATAAACTTAAAAGTGATCTCACTTTTAACATAGAGGTTTATCCTCCTCCATTTTAATTCTTTGGGGATTCCTTCTTCCAGCATAGACCTATAAAATAAAAAAACTCATTAAAATTTATGTACCATGTCAATATAAACTCAAAATGATATAGGGAGTGGGATGAATCCTAAAATAATTATTAATAATGAAAAAAATGTTCAAAGAAAGTAAATAAAAAATTTACAAAATAAATCCCACTTCTTTAATATTTTTGAGGGTTTATTTTCTTTTATTTGATCCACCACATAATGATTTTTCTATCTTGTACTTATTCTTCATTGTTGTTGAGAACATCCTTAGAAGAGTATAGAAAATATATTCCTTTCCAAATAAGGTATGACTTAGCTTATGGGAGTATGATGATGTATTTTTCCACCTCATTATTTTTTTTATTGGTGAAAATTCTACTTGACTATCAGGTTCTTTCTCTATATGGGCTATAACAATTGAATATTCAAAGGTTAGAAATTAACATTACATGAATTAAATTTAAAAATGAAAAATATTTATGAAAATATTTCTTTTAAATATAATAATCTTTTGTTTCTATTTCTTTAAGAAATATCACTTGGATATCTTAATGGGATTCCATTACAATTTTTTTTATTTCTTGGAATCTCTATGTGTTCCTTTAATTGAGATTCTCCTTTTATATATATTCTTGTAATATAATAAAAGGGATAGAAATATAAAAATCAAAAACATTAACACATGAAATTATATTCATGTTGAATAATATTTTATGCTAATGAATTTATTAAAGTATCATATCCCTGAGTTGGTTTGGATTCAGCCTCTTTTTAGTAAAAAGTACATCTTGAAGTTGGATTTAACTGAATATTAAAAAGATAAATATATATAAAAAGGTGATGTCTCTTATACTTTTTAAAGGACAGGGAGATCAGGTTTCAATTCATATTTGTTCCAAAAGTCTTCAAGATCTTGTTGATCACCCATGTATATCTCAGTAGAAAATTATTCATAATCAATCTTATTTAGTTGTGTTTGATGGAGGTGGAATGGTTCTCCATGTATGTCCACCATTACTCCACAGGTTCTCAAAATTCTAAGATGAGTATGAAATTTTTCATAAACCAATGCTTCCGGTTCTTTCTATTGTTCAGGTTCTACGTTTCTCCAATAATGTACGGACATATTTGGAGAACCTTTCTACTTGTCTCTTTTATATTTATATGTCTTCTCTTAGTTCTTTCACCTAATACCTTTCATATTCAACTTATTCTTAGTATTATTTATACTCTTGTTAGTAATATACCTATTCATAATAATTATAATTTGAATACATCATGGATTTTATTCTTTTTATAAAAAATGGTGAAAAAAAATTCCAATGTAAAATTACAATGTAAATAAAGAATTGATAGGCTCTTTAGAAATAGTGTAATGTTTTTAAACTAATAAGGAGGTGAAAAAACTGTTATTTATTTTTCTACTATAGTAAAATAGGTGAATAGTTTTTTCATACTTATAGAGCTTCATATTCATTCAATCATTAATTATTATTAAAATAAAATACATTGTTTTTCTATTTTTATTATTTTATGAAAACAAAGTAAAGACATAGAAGATCGATATTGACAATTAAAATATAAAATATACTAACATGTAATAAAAAATAGAATGACGTTTGAGTAGAAAGAAGTTGGTGCTATGTTTGGTTTTTTTCAGGTACAATAATTATTCATATTTCATATTTAAATTAAGATTGATAATTTAATTGTGAAATATAACTCTAAAATTATAATACTTTAATTAATATTGTGTCAAATATTGAATTCCTAGGATAATTCATTAAAAATTAATCTCTACCTCCTCCAATAATAATTTTTATGGAACACCTTAATCAATAGTGTGACACTTTTTAAGTAATGGATCCATCATATATTGTCTCATCCATTTAAAAAATAAACTCAATCATTTGAAGAGTTATCATTATTTTTTAGGGAGGGGTTGGTTATAAATTAAAAATTGATATTAGTTAAAGATTCATGTTGTAGTGGAAGATCACCACATTTTTAACCTTCACCCTCATTCATCACACACAATATAAATACATTGAATATTTAAAGAACAAGATTTAGAAGCACAAAGATCCTCCCTAAGGACAATACATGAGTCAGTCACTCATTATCGAGTGTAAGAGTTCATTGTAGGAGAGAATGAGAAATAGAGAAATAAATTCAGAAATAGAATAGAAGTAAATTAATGGATCACATTAATTAGAAAAAATATGCATGAATTACTAATAGAAAAATAACCAAAACTAAAATAGAACCAAAATAAAAATAGAAAAAGCACCCTAGGATGATCCCCTGATCAAGATAAGTGGCACATCACCCCTCTAATTTATAAGGGGATGAATCCCATTTTTATTCTTTGATCGAATCTTCAGTATCTCATTTATAGTATCCTTCATTATAAATAGATTGGGTTCTTGGAAACATTGAACATATATTTATTGAATCACTATATAGAACCTATGAGGATATCAATATATTTATATTTCATTGTGGACACCCACTGCTTCTTGTATTTGTCAACTTTAGTGTTGTGGGTTCTTCTATCTTCAAAGAACTGCATGGTTGAGGTGTGTCTACAACCTCTACATCACATCCCCCATTTCACCTTATTCCTTCAAAAATATAACTCTATTTATACTAATACCTCAATTTCATAGAGATATCTCATATATCAGAGCCTCATGTTGGTTATTTATCTTAAAAATGGAGATATTTTATATAGTTTATCTTTATAGTTCAATTTCATCTTAATTGAATGACCCTTTTCTCGCATGATTTTCTTTTTTATGGCTATAGTGCAGCTAGTATTCTTACTGTATAGTTTTCTCTAACCTTGAAAATATTTTAATTCTATATTTTTCATTTCTATGGTGTAGACAAAACCTTATGATGCAGTTACTTCTATTATTCCAGCCAATGATATAGTGTGGGTACATGGTTTATCCAAGTATGTTTTCATCTCATCAATGTATTATAGCCTTAAAAATGGCTAGTTCAATCTCATTTTAGCTGGTATGGATGTAGTATCTTTAAAAAGTTCTTCACCAAAGTCTCTTAAGGTTACCAAGGTGATATATAATGATCTCTAGCCTCGATAGTGGTATAAAATAGTGGAATAAGGTTTGAGACCAAAAACTCATACAACATCCATAGTTATTACCAACAAATTTCATTGTTTTCTCATGATTTCCAGAGTTAGAAATGGTGTTAAGGGAGTGTACGGGCATCAGGGAGGGGAGTTGAACTTATGCGGTGCCATTTTGGTTAAATAATGAATAGTTCCCATAGATGATCCCTCTCACATTATATCCAAGATTGGTTGAGTTTTCCCAAATATGAAAATCCATTCCATCTACCCCTCAGATTCCTGCTATGGGGACTTACTCCAACATACACCTTATACATAAAAATGGTGTGTTCTGATAAGTATGGCCTCATGGGACGTTTCCCATCCATTTCATGTGACCATTTCATGACCTAATCTGATTGTACCACTTAGTAGGCCATCCCCTTCAGGATTACTTTACCAAAGATCCCTTCATGGGATGACTAATTGGCCTTCATCCCTTTGTGTTGGCGTAAATATCAATTGGACAATTCTTTATATAAAAAAATAAAACACATATTAATTTCTACCAAAATTTTATATGTTAACATCCAAATTTTTTGTTCATAATTTTATCAATTTTTTCCTATATTATTCATTAAACTATGATTTCACACCTTTTATATAAACAATTAATTAAATAATAAATTTTTATTAAAAATAATTATATCTTTAAAAAAAATTACATATAAAATGTGCGCATTAAGTGGTTCATGAGCTAATAGAATCAGATCATGAAGGGTCAGTTGGGTATGTTATTTATGGAGGTAAAATCATTAAATAATGATAAATAAACCATTAAAAAGCCTAATCACCATATTCATAGTGGAATATAATGTTTCTAAAGGAGTTAAAGAATTAGTAGATTCTATCGACCACTTATTGGGTTTACATGTCTATGGTTTTTTTATAGTGATATTTCAGGGGAATTTATATTCATATAGTATAATTTTATTTCACAATTAGTTTCATTAAACATGAATTATATTGAATTATTGGATACTACTTATAAACATTCAATGCATCTCAAATAATTTTTTTGTGGGAATCTGATAGACCATATATTTATAATGGTGATTTGGAGAGTTCTGACTTGTTTTGATATATTTTCCTTAACTATTTATAAATGAATATAATGAATTTTCTATAAATAAATGTGGTGAGAAATTGGGAAATTTAATGTTTAATGTTTATAAAAATATTTTTTTTCTAATGATTTAAGATTGAAGTGTATTTTAAAAAATGATATTTTAAATTATAATGGATTTTCTTGTTGGTTGATATAAACAATTTTTATAAGATTACTATTAATAAAATAATATTTGGAAATTTAAATGAATATATCAATGTATTTTTTTAAATAATAAATATTAATAATTGTGTAGGTGTTTATTATAGTGCTTTCAAACATTTGGGATTGATTTAAATGAATAAAATATATTATTATTATTTTTCCACTAATTTTTTTAACATTTATTGTGTTTTTAAATTATATAAAATTATTTTCATTTATGATATTATTATTTTAATAGAATTTAATTATGTGTTTATTATTTGTTCTATTATTTCTCATAAGGTTTATTTAGATAGTTATGTTCATTAGATAACTTTATGAAATCATAAGGTTGAAAAGAACATAAATCAATTTAAAATTCATGGGTGTATCCAGATAACCGAGGTAAAATGGTTATTTGTATGGTGACCCAATTGGATAGAGGTTGGAATTACATTTTATGTGTTAGTGTCATTTATTTAAAATAATGTTGAATTTTAAAAGTTTATTTAATTTTATTTTGGATGATAATTAATATAACATTCACTAATCTCTCTTCAAATTCTCACATTCCATAGAAATTTTGTATTTGGTTGAAAATTAGTTGTATTGAAAACAGTATTCAAGTTTTTAAGAGTGTACTTAGTGTTTAAATGAAAAACATTTGTTTTTTACTACAAGGATATGCATTATTTATTTGATATCTAACATTTTATGTTAAAACATGATTAATTTTTGAATTAGAGTTTCATGTTCATAGATCATGGTGTTTAAATCAGTAATCCATTTGGAATATATTTTCTAGTATACATGTATTTCAAAATAAGAAATATTATTTTTAAATAATGGAACTATATTAAATTATGACCGTGTGATTAATTATTTTACCAAAAATAAATTTCTAAATAGTAAAAAATAATAAATCGAAAAATAATTTGATCAATTATATTTGGGTTATTAAAATTTTAAAATAGGTTTTTATTATATAGAAAATGTATTTTTTCTGTATACATTAAAGATGATATATTGGGAGTTGTCCTCTAATTACTAACTATTAATGAATTAAAATTTAAAATAATTGGGTTTAGGTTGAAGAGTTTTGAATTTCAAATAGAATGTGCCTAACTAATTCTGTGTTTCTATGTTATTTTTTCTTATACATTATTTATTTAAAATTTATGGAAGGCTAGATTTGTTCTGTTAAAATATCTCTAATTTATATATTCATATAGTTGAAATCATTGTTGATTGATATTTTTGTCATTTTATTTGATGTCGAAATGTTTAAAATAGAGTTTTAAATCATAATATTTCATCAAATTTTGGAAGGTTTTCAAATAAGGATTATCATTCAATTGGTTATACATGAGGTGTTTGAAGGGAAGTAGTTTTTATTAAATAAGACCATATTTGGTTTTTCTATTGAATAAATATTATTTTTTTGAATATTTAGTTTTCAATATATTTAATTTTAGAATGATATATAATTTATTATTTCATTAAATACTTTGAATTTAATTTTTGAATGTATTAAATAGTTGGAATGTTATTTGAATGATTAAAATTTCATATAGCTAAATAGTTTTTATTTTTTTTAAATCTCTTTGAGTTTAAATTCATTTATGGGTTCGGAAATTTATTTTGAGGGGAATTTTTGGATTGCTATGTTTTGTTACAAAATATATATTTTTGATACAGTGGTTGAGATATAGTTTTCCAACTAAAATTTGGTTTCATAGGTATTTTGAATTTTATTATTCTTGTTTTGGTATAACTGAATTTAAAAAAGGTTGTGTAGTTTAAATATCATAAGTTTTTGTTGAAACACTATATTATGGAATATTTTTTGGTTAATATAGCACAAAACTATTTTTAATAGATTATATGGTGTGTGTGTTATCGGTTTTTTGGGATATATATGGATTTGAATTTTTGGATTTTGGTGTGAACCATGTGTAATATTACACAATATCCATATTGGTATTTGGTTTGATGATTTTGAAATGTGAATTTTTATTTTTATATTATGAGTACTTTAATATCTTTTGAAATAGTGTAATTTATTATAATTTCTAAATGAAATGTATGACGGGATAATTGCAACTCATAAAAACATAATTTTAGTAGTCAAAAGTTTTATATAATATATGTAATTGGATTTCTATAATGTCTCAAATATGTTGGGGTAATTTTTTTAAAATCCATAGATATGTACTTTATTTTACAATGCACATGTGACGCTTTGACAAGGTTTGTTGGTACTATTAATGGGTAATCAGGACAATTTTCAATGGGGGAGTGAGTTGCATAGGTATCATGCACAACCGTGAAATTTATAAATCCATGCTTAAAAATGTTTATTCAAGGTGGTAGATTCTTCCATAAATAGCATGAACCATCCGAGGAACATTCACATTACTAAAATAATGTGAAAAACACAAGGAAAATAGATTCTTAAATTTCCATTTACCTTAGAAAATTTCATAATATTTTCTATTGTTTCTAGAAACATTACATGTCCTTTGATGAGTTATATGTATAAGTCTATCTTAAAATGTTCATAAGTTCTAAATTATGTGTGTATTTTTGATTTTTGATTTATCAAATTTATGTTTTTTATGATATCTATAACATATAGTATAAGGAGACCCCTTATTACATATCCTCTTTGTCAATAGTTCCCTATAATTATTTTAAAACTGATCTTTATATTATAGTACAAACTTTTTCATGTTCAATTGAATAATTGATGTACTAATATAGGACCTTAAACCTACATTTTTTTAATATATATTATTTGATAATAATGTATTGAAATATTAATTTAAAATTATGAATAAAAAAAACATTTCAAGTTGTTTCATCTTATAAACAAATTTTCTGTAGTTGGGGTTTGTCTTATTGGTAAGAACCTTATAATAATACATTATGTTTGGGGGTTTAAAACCCATTTGTAATTGGTTAGTCTAGTAGTACTATAACAACACTGTTGTTTTTACAACCAACCTACGTCAACCCTGAACCAGTCATCCGAACCGGATCGTGAAAAGGACCTAGAGGCATTTACGATCCTTCTAGGTTGGAAACTAGTTTCGAGCATAAAGAATAATCAGTTGGGAATGATTTTTCCCATGAAAAAGAGACAAATAAATAAATAGAAAAAAATAAAAATTATGAGAATAAAAAAAATAAAAACGGAAGATACCTCCTTTTGACCTCACAGGTCACCTCTAATGAAATAACCAACATTGCTCCATGGACACTGATAAATGAGAGAACCTAAAGCTGAAAATGATAAATAAAGTTGTTGTGAGAATTGAGATCCTTTGTAGGGATTCTGGGGATAAAAAATGTTTTATGTTCTACCATTATTGTGAAATATAATAATTCTAGTTATAAATACATATATTTAAAATAAGGTCTTCATTCTATTTTATATAAAATTAACCAGTTTTCCATTTTTCAGAAGATCCACATTCCTTTCAAATATTATGATATGTTACGAAGGCATGAAGAGGAATTTTGATAAATTGCCTATATTATTTTATGTTCCAGAATAAGAGTTTTTATATTGAATTTATTATGAGAGTGTGACATTATTAATATTCTTGAAGAATTGTGGAATTTATCATATGTGTTAAACACATGTCATAGGATCTCAGGCTCTTGTCTTGATAGCCTATGAAAAGGATATAAAAAAATAACTCATGATAGAACTCTTATAGTACTTATTATCCATATTCAAAACCCAAACACTCAAAAAACACCCTCCTTGGCTCAACAAAGAAGAAAATCCCAAATGTAGTCATATTATTTACTCAGTTCCACTAGCTAGTGTGTAATCTAAAAAAGTGTAGCATGTGTACTTAGGCTCCCACGTAACATCAAAAAGTTTCACGTGGCCATCAAATAGAGGTGAGTCTTTATAAATCTGTAACATACATACATATCACACATTTTAAACCATTCATGATCCCACTTACCCCATCTATTCTCCCATCATAGGTGCATATGCATACGATTCACACATATGAGACACATAATTCACCTCACACAAATAAAGGGCATTCCTTACGAGTTTTTTTCCATTTCCACTAAATTGAGTAAATATTCCAACCTGATCTCATCATATCTTGAAAACAAATTTCATTTTGAATCAAGGTTACAATAATATTCTTAATATGGAGAATGCATGAAAAATATTAAGTTGACTTGTAAAAAAAATAAAACCCTTAAAGGATATCATTTGAATGATTAAGATTCCTTTCCCATTTAAATAAATCCTTGAAAAATTGTTTGAAACAAATTTATTCCATTATAAGACCAGTGAAATAGTTTTAAAAATGAATAATGACCCAATTAAATGTATAATAACAAATATAGAGCGTATAAATTTTATATATAAATAAATCCCACATAAAAAACACCAATCCATCATTAAAATTCATGTTGAAATCTTAGACATATGGATACCTACCTCAAATAATTGTTTTCATGAAGATGTAAAGTCAAATCACTTCTATGTATCCTAAGGGAGAAAAAAGAACCAAAGAGAACACTAAAATATTAAACCCCCCAATTAAAAAGAAGGAAACAATAACCATTGGTAATAGGAAACTGAGGAAGAAAACCTCTATGAAAATTGAATAAGAAAGATGAAGGAAGATAAAGTAGGGTACACCTTTGATGATCCACCTTACATATTGATTAAATAATAAGATTCCCCCATAGTGGTGGAGAATACCCAAAGGGATAGTCATGGGAGGAGCTCCATAGCTACTGGGTGTTAAATGGCGGATAAATATGAGAGATTTTTGTTAACAATCCAGAAGGGACAAGTTGTAAAATACCAATTTTATGTAACCTTATAAATAACATAATTTTTCCATATATTCTTCTAGACCGTCTTCCAATCGTGTGGTGGCCTCTATTGAGTGGTGGAGGACGCTGGATGGCTTCTTGGAAGAGGGTGCACAATGGTACAACTAACCATTTGTGGGGGAAAATTATTCTATATAGGTCATATTGTAATATGGGAGAAGTTTCACAGTCTTACACCTAACCATGCAGCATTAATAGACCTAATATATGGGCCATATAGTTTTAAAATTTATGGTTCATAGTTTCTACTAACAGTACACCAATCATGAACCACTATATTCTGAGACCGAAAAAAAATTCTCTAAAAATGCACATGAAAACTCATATAAACCATAATAGACCAAATATAAATAAAATAATAGGGTTGTTTCATGTTAGGGTGTGACAATTCTCTCTAACATTGAGACTTTCATCCCCTAAAAAGTTACATAATATTTTTCCCACCAAAACACATGACATGAATGAACTCCCCCTATCGAAGCCTCAATTAGAAAAAGGCTAGGAACTTGAATAATTCTTCTCCCTCCAATAAATTGATACTCTAATGTTCATGATATCTGATAAGAACATCGACAAGGTATAATCTAGACATCTATATAAATAACTGAGGGGACCATAGAACCCAAACTACCAAACAAAATAGAAAATTTTGTGGGAGTCACTACTCCATAGATACTCCTGAAATATGGAACACACCAAACCCTAAAATAGAAATTATGAAATGGAATCATCATGAATAATTCAAAATTTTCCTATGAATATAGCACAGAAACCATAAAATCAGTTAACTTGTTGCCATTGTTGGGATTAGGCGGTTTTGGGTAAAGGAATTACCCCACCAGAAGAGATGGAAAAACTAGGTTTACCTTGATCCATACTGTGGTGAACTCCCCATATTTTTATGGATATAGTTAAAAATTAGTTCCTCAAATTTGAATATTATTAGAATTTAAATAGAATCCATTATTTCTATATACAAAATGAAAAATAAGAAGTGATTTTTTCCCACAACCACAAAATTCTGAATTCCTAAAAAATGATACCTTATTAAGAACATGAATTTATAGAAGATATACAAAATCTCAACCATTTTTCCACCAAATATCACACCACCATGCTCAATATCCCAAAAAAAGAGAACTACTTCACTCAATGAAATTCTAAATAGTGTCTGCATTGGCACCATGATTCTCCAAATGGGTTGGGATCCTTTGAAGGGGTGGATAAAAATATACATCACTTCCCAGAAATAGCCTAAAGAAACCATTGTATAATACCCATGAATCCATCGATATATATGGTTTTTTGGTCTTCTAGAGATAATGAATTATTATGACACTTATTTCTATATTTATGGAACACCTAGAGTTTACTCCTGGATGATTCAAGGGAGAAGAAACATGATGGTCTCTTCATATCAGTTCCCAACAGATCAGATGTATCTCTCCTAAATTTAAATTTTATAGATCCAACACCACTACTCCTAGGTATAGATGATATGTCAATCGTCTCTAGCTCTCCAGCTATACTGATGTTAGTCTGAACAAGCTACCTCACTACTTTCATTAGTTTTCAGAATGGATGACACTGCCTAAAACAGTTCTCTTTGAAGGCTCTTTTCAATGAATTGGGCATTTATTGATCTATATTTGACTATTTATATAATATATAACACATAATCTATGAAACTCCTAGCATAATAGAAGACCATTGATTATTCTTTCCTATGATGGAACAACTCCTTCTGCTTTGGTACATTCATGATTTCAAGGAAATAGCATCATATGAATAAGGTTTTGAAGATTTCCCATTTATAGTACCTATATGGATTAGAATAGTAAAAATACTTCTACTATATCCAACCCTGGCCTTACAACATAAATTTCACTGAATTTATCTTAAGAGGCTCGAGGGTGTAATGCTGAACAAAATCTTCCTCAATGCTTCACAACCATTATTCTTCTTTCAGAGTCTCCAGTTTCCCAAACAAATTTGGAGTTTTCACATACTGGTACTTCTCAATGAATTTAGGATGCTGAATAATACTAGGATTCGTATCTTGAATGATCTAGATGAAAAATATAAGACCATATAAACTACATACACACGCTGTAAAATCCACTCACAAATATTTCTCAAAATCCTCTATGAATCACTGGGGAATACCTGGAAAACAAGAAGAATGACCAGATCAAAATATTATACAAAAACAAAACTCCACATCCCAATGGTAATAAATAATACAAAATAAAACACCACTTTGGAATCATATTTAATATAAAAAAACCATGTATCGAAAAAGTAAAACCTAAAACATATAAATAAAGAATATATCTACTCCCATTTTAAGAACATTTAATGACTTTTTTTTTCTAAAAATAGAAAATTCTATCAAACTAAATGCCTACCATTGGTATTACCTGAATCAACACATATACATACATCCCTAACTACTATAATAAACTCCACACATACCACCAACCACCCACTTGCACACAAAAATCCATATATGTGATCATTCATAAGATTGACAAGGGTCAAAACAAGATACTACCATTTCCAAAACAAGATATACAACCCCAATTTTAACCTCCAATAAAATATGAAACCACCTCGTACATCCGAAAACAAATCATTTCCAAAATCCAAAAACATTTTCCAAAGTTATTTTTTATTCAATTTTTTTAAAACCTTTCAAAGATCCCCAAACTATTTCCAAACACATTGCATTTTCAAAACAATCATTTTCATTTTTAAAAACCCATGTTTTTCATAGTTAAAATAAAATTAAAATAATCATATTACAACTTTATAATTTAAGGGAAAAAATCCAAATTCAATGAAAACAAACACCATAAAAAAGAAAGAAATCTAAATAACTCAATATATCAAAATATCAAAACCTCAAAACAACCACTACTACACATGGCCTGGATTAAAGGTTTTAAAGGCCAAGCACCAACCAGGTGACAACCTTGGAGGTTATTTGAGGTAGTTTCATAGTTTGTATATGGTTTTACATACCATTCATGACAACCATGAACCCCTTTAAATTATTAAAAATAACCACTTCAATCATTGGAGGTTGTTAAAATAACCCACCAATACTTAAAGAGAAACAAAACACTGTATACAAAACTAGGAACATTCATAAAAACCATGATCCATGCTTGGAATTTATAGTATAACCATATTAGACCGCCCTATAAATTCATGTTTCCTTATAAATATGTCGTGATCAAGAACCTACCTGTGAATGAGCACCTAAATTCTGAAATTAAAAGATCCAAACTACTTGAAATCCCCAAATAACAAGGTATAACTCTCTGATACCATTTTTTCAAGAATCAACCGGGTCTACCCCAAACCGACCATTTGAGTCAACTCATAAAAAGGCTCGAGAGGATTTATTGACACTATTATAATGGAAAATAGTTCTGAGCATCGAGAATACTATGTTGGTAATTATTTATCCCATAAAAAATATATAAATAAATAAATAGAAAAAAATAAAAACTATAATAATAAATTAAATAAAAAATGTATCATACCTCTTGGTAACCTTGTGGGACACCTAAAATCAATGAACCAACAAAATGTTATTGTAACTGAGAACTCAGAGAACCTAGAGTTGAGAAATTATAAATAAATTAGGTGTGATCACTAAGATTCATAGTAGGTATTTTAGGGATATAAAATTCTCTCTGAACTACTTTTATAGAGAAATATGATCTTGCATGTGAGAAATATATATATTTACAATAAGGTTTTCATTTCCCTTTCAAAAAAAATTAATAAATATTCAATTTTAAGGAAAACCATTTTCAATTTTAATTTCAAAACAGAAACCAAATAATGAATGAGAATTTCAATAAATTTCATAAATGATTATTAGTACTAGAACATGTGTTTTAATATGTATAGTAAGGTGAAAGTGTCTCTTTATATTTAATCTAGAAAAATATTAAGAATATGTGTAAAACATGTGTCATGGGATCTAATGTAATAGTCAAGATGGCATAACAAAGGCTATAAATACTAATTGAAGATAAAAATATACCAGTATTAGTTATCCATAATCATATACCAAATACTCAACAACACCCACCTTGGCCTAACAAAGGGGATCATCACAAAATCAACTACATTATCTACTGAGGTCCACTATCTAGTTTGTAATATCAACTAGTGAAGCTTGTATAATAAGGCTCCAAACTAAATTTAAAGGATTTATAGGATCATTAAATTGAGGGTTGTTTTTTAAATTCTATAACATATATTTGTATGACACATTTTTCACCAAATACGGACCCACTTCCCACATCCACACATTCCAATAATATTTACACATTTAACACACAGACTTCCACTCTCCAAAATAAGGGGCATGACATAATATGATGTTTTTCCATTTCTAAAAAATTGATTCAAATATCTAATTAGGCCTCATCATCTCATGAAAAACAAATCATTTTTAATAATGGTTAAAATAAAATTATTAATATGAATAATGTAACATCCCTGGTAAATAATGAAATAATAATTTTTTAATTAATATTTTGTGAATTAAATATTAATTTTACCATAAAGGGGTTTCTATGTTCGATGGCATACCCAATACACAACAACGAGTTTTTTTTGAAATCATATGTTACACACTAATAATATAATATTATTTTAAATGTAGTTAATGCCTAGCAATTTTATTGGAGGGAATTAATAGAAATAAATTCAATATGATTATAAATTTTTTTAAATGTTTTTACTCCAATAATAGTTATAGGCATAAAATGTAAATAAATCTAATTTTAAGCATAATCTACTTTTAAAGGTTGATTAACCGCCTTTTGATGGATAATCATATTTATATCGAGTTTTGGTCACTTTTATATGTTATTTTTGAAAACATAAAATTCTTCTTCAGAATTGGGACATCAAAATTCACTTTGGGTAATATTTTGGTATTTTTCAGATAAAATTCAATTTTTGATGAATAGTGGAAAATACAATATTTTAATTCAAAAATAAATTTTAATCTAACTAATTTATATGGTTATATTATCTTTTTAATTTGTTCTAAAGTGTAATTAGATCATATTTTTACCATTTAATCCAATTTAGGCCATTGGATTAAATTTTAATTTCAAATTGGACATAAACAAGTGTCTATCTTTTGATAGTTATTATTTCTTAAAAACACATTTTTTGTTTTGACAGTGGGAATTAATTTTAAATAAATTTTCTAGCACTTCTATGTTTTAAATTTAGAAAAATGGATTCCATATTTAGAATTAGTATCTATAAATTATGTAAATAAGTAACTTTTATTTTTAGAGATTTTATATATTTATTACAATAAAAATTTTATTTACCATGGTTAAATGGTAAATCTCGGAAATAAGGGTAAAAAAAATATTATTTTAATAATAAAAAATTACCCTAAAATGTGTCTTAATCATATTGGTTGACACATATCCGACCATGGGAATCCTTGGGTAGAATTGAGGAGACCATGGAGCAACTTAAGAGTGATAATGACACTTTATATTAATTTATTTAAAGTAAAGACACAAATGACATAAAAAATATCATTTAGTAAATTAATTTTTACAAGGGGTTATATAAGTTATATTTTTTACTATAAATATACATTGGAAATATTAAAATATATCCTACATCAAGTTATTTTTTATAATTTTTATACATCAAATAAATAAAATTATTTAGGACACAATAATGATGCAGTGTTTACCTCAATAATAAATGATTTAAATAAATAATATTATAAAGATTAAAATATTATCCAAGCCTATCCAATTATTATTGGATGATTTTATTTAGACTATGGGTCATATTATATTAGACTTTAATAGCTTTTTTCCCCATGGAAACCGAAAATCATTATATAACAAAATAATATTTTCACGCTTTCCTAAAGAGCCCCTCATATCCCTTATAAAAAGACCTCACTTCTAACCCATTCCTCACATTTCTCAAGACCCTTGTCTCATCCAAACCCAGCCCAAATAATCTATAAAGATCCCTATATTCCACATAGAATCCTTAATCTGGGAATAAGGCACTTCAATAAGGCCTTTTGGTTTAAACCAAAAGGAGTTACCCGAAATAAAGGTAACAATTTCTCTTAAATTTGTTTTATTTATTTTACTTCTCAAACCCATAAAATCTGTTTATTCTTTTATTTAATAACAAAACCAGTATCATAAATATTCTAGAATGTTTTTATGATAATTATTCGAACAAAACATACACACACCTCCATAAAATGGGTAAAGAACATACTGTTTCTATGGCTGGAAAACTAATGCCTCAAAAACAATGATTATTCAATTATATCATACTGCTTATCATGGTAAAAATTAAGATGGAAATGTATTTATATATGATATATATTATGTTTATGTTTTATTTATTCTTATTTGTTTTTCATTTATATAATACCTTTATGGTTTTCATTATGGGTAAACGAGATAATTTCATTTATGGAAGTGCGAACTACCGCCCCTCAAAGTGATATGAATCATTAGTGCCATATATGGGACATATAAAGGATTGAGTTAATGATATTATAATGGAACTATAATATTCCTATTTATCATTATATTTTAATTCCATTAAAATAAGAAATAGAAATATAAGTAGCGTTCATGCGTACGTACGGCTTACCATCTCCATGAACGGTGCATTTCATTTCATACCTCCAACATTATATTATATTATAAATACTTGTATATACTGGATATATATGATATATACGATATATAAATCATGAATATAATTCTGTATATAATGAACTCTTGAACACATGAAAAATATGTAAATAGAAGAAGTCCATTTTTGACTCATGTACCAAATATCGACAAAACGACCATTATTAACTTAAATGCTTACATAATGTTTATAAAATTGTAATAAGTGATATAAATGTAATAATAAACAAGAAAAAGGTTTTTAAGAAATTATAATTTAACTTTAGTTTATTATTTAGAAGATTAATTAATGAATGGTTCAAGTTAGACACGAGGTAAGGGACTTCATCTCAATCTCCTTTCATTGAGTCATATTTTGTTTTAATACACGTCTTTATTTTATAAGGTGTATAAGCACCTTTGAATTTTCATATCATTCAAATGGATTATTTTTCTATGAATAGTTTTACTAAACAACATAAAAGGAATGTTTTTTTAACGTAAGTAGTGACAACAACCTTTCCACCGTTGTGAGTATTATTTGATCTTTGTCTTTCTTAACAAGACGAAATGTTTTTAAATGGAATGTAAATACTATTTAATCTTTTTACTTATTGAAAATGGTTTTGATAATGAATTGATTATTTCAATATATTTAAATGATATATTGTGATTGAAATGTGGAAATTTTATCTTTCTTTTATATTTGTTTTATGTGTTATAAATATGTTATGGTTCTTGGGCACTATTATGTATAGAGGTTGTTCTATGATAAACGTAGGGTGGGTGAGCCCAAGATAGGTCTTTAATGCATTGGGTAACGTGACGGAGGTAAACATGAATGTTTCTCTTAAGATATTTAGGGAATATACTATGATGGATATTCTAAATGTAAATCCCTATATACCTGTGATAGCAGCAATGTAATAATGATAAAGATTCCACAAGTTACCTTTATGATTTATGTTTTGTATGTGTTATTCATAAATATTATGATTTAATGAGATATGTAAAAGAGATTATGTTATGTATGAAATGATGAAATAATGTTTTCTTTCTCTGTTTTATAACCCTTACTGAGGTTTTTATGCTCATCCCAAGTTTTGAAATGTTTTTCACAGGACCTAAAGATGAATAGGTTCAAGGATGGGATCAAGGAAAAGACATGCATTCTAAAACATGGGACTAGACATGAATCTTTATTTCAAGAGTTTTTATTTTATGAAAAAAAATTGAAAATGAGTAGAAGTGTCTACCTTGTAATTTTTGGGATGTAATGTAATAGTTATGGCCTAATTATTTAAAACACTAAACATGAAAAGATCCTCAATGTAAATTATTCATTTAAATCAAGATTATATAATGATTTAGGAAGAGTCCATATAGTTGGCATCATAGGTCAGATTAGATAACAATATGAGTTAGGGTATTTTTAATTTAATATCCATAAATTATGTTATTTTAATATAGAAATGATATGGCATTTACATATTACCATGTTTCTTTGCCTAATATATTTATGTTTTCAGAATGGTTTTCCGTAGAGGAAACGGGGAAGCTATGTTTGGACAACATCAAGAGGAAGACAACCTTCCAAATCAGCAACCTGAGATGGTTAGAATCGGAACTGAACAGTTTGTTGTAGTGATGGAATATTTGACTCAGGCTATACCTAGTGGTGGTATCCATGCACAAGATCAGGTAGATAAACCACAGAGGAACATGTTAGTAGAGGAGCATTTCATGAGGCAACATCCCCCATAATTCAGAGGATCATATAACCCTAGGCTAGCTAGAGGGTGGATTAAAGCACAAGAGAATCTTTTTGATGACATGGGGTGTTCTTAACATCAAATGGTTAGTCTTGCTATTTACCATTTTGAATGTGAAGCTGATCAGTGGTGGTCAATGGTGATAAATATTATGGATAGTGAGGAGATTGATTCTCTTGATTGGGATGAATTAAAAGGTATGTTTCTTGAGAAATATTTTCCTATGGTGGTTCGTCACAGGATGGAAAAACAATTCCTAGAATTGAGGTAGAAGGATGACTCAGTGGCTTCTTATGAAGAAAAATTCACTTGACGGGAAAGGTATGCTCTAAATTTCATACGAGATATTGATAGTAAAATCAACAATTTTTACTCAGGATTAAATCCAAATTATCGAAGGGATTTAGCTTCTTGTGAGTTCAAAAGTTATGAAAAAACTTGTTCAATGTGCAGAGAAGGGGGAAATGGAGTTTGCTGATGGTTAGGTGTTCTTTGAAAAACAATATAATAAGAGGTCAATATGGTAGGAAAAGGGAAGAACTCTTCAAAATATTATTATGGTAAGAAACCTAAGTTTACATTTTTCGAAAATTGATGTAAAAATATGTTGGTAAATGACTTCTGAATTCTGGTAAGTGTTACTAATGTGGTAAAATGGGACATAAGGCTCCTAATTTCACTGAAAAAGAGCAGAGTATTGGAAAGATAAAATCTGATTTACAATCAGCAAAATGTTTTAAGTGCAATGACATGGGTCATTATTAAAATGAGTGTTCAATGAAGAACTCAACTGAGGGAAAGAAAACAAACTACAAGCAGGAAGGGGTGGTGAAGTCATTTTCAACTACATCAGCAGATGTTGTGCGATCAAATGAAGTAGTATCAGGTACACTGTTTATTTGTTCAGATTATGCCAATGTGTTATTTGATTCAGGGTCTACACATTCGATCATTTATGAGAAGTTTTCTAGTAAATTGGGAATTCCATATCAAGATATGAATCTTGAACATATGGTAAAAACACCTGGAATAAAATGTTGAAACAAAAAAGAAATTATAAGAACCTTTCTTTCCTAGTGTGCGGAACTAATCAACCTAAAAACCTTATTGTTTTTGTAAAGACTGGGAAATTTCAACGAATTTTTTTTCTTAAATACTTTGGAATTTTACGAGTTTGCAGTTTCTGACGGCACCTGATTACGAGGCCCGGTGTGCCCGGAATCAATTTCTGGAGTTTTGTTTGGGTATGTTCAGTAAATGTATGTTCGGGTTTTTCTATCTTTTGAACTGCTGCTCGAAATCAAAATCTGAGGGCACCGAGAAACTCAAATCGCCGGTATTCTCTTAAGGGGGCCATTACCGCAGTTGCGTTTTATGTAGGTTGAGAGTTAATTTTAGGTGATTTAGAATAAAATAAATAAAATTGTAGCAGACAATTTTGTTTAAAGATGTTGGTTAATTCCTACAATGGGGAGTTAGGGGTGGGTCCCACACCCACATAACATCTCATGAGAGGAATTAGTGGGCAGGGGCCCACACGAGCCCTAATCCTTTCAACTTCTTTTAACTCCCCATTAACACCGCCCTTTATTTAATTTTTGGCAACACACTTCAAGCATTTGGACTTCCGCTTAAATGTGAAGCCTCCCCATCTCCCATCCATTAATGCTACCATCTCTAATGCCTTAATAAAATCAATTTACATATTGAAATACTTTGAAAATACATGGAAATGTTATATTATGGGAGGGCCTTATTATTATTTTGGGGTTGGAAAATATTTTTGAGGAGAGCTCTTGAGAATTTGAAGAAGGAGTTCCTCTCTTCAATGAAGAACTTTTTCCTTCAAATAAAGATCCACTGAAGAACTACGATCATCTCTTTTGGTCTTTAGCCAAGCCAAAGGAGAAGGATACACCAGCATGGAATGCCAATGATGTTCCATACTCGGCTCCACCTTTACCAACATGAATGAGTTGATGTCGTCTTCCCGCGACGTCGTCTTCCGCGACGCCCGACCACCGCGAACCTTATTTCGAGGTAGGGGTTTCGCATAATTTATAAGTGAATAAATTATATCGTTTTTGATGATTTCTTTGGAATAACATGAGCTAATTGTTATTTCCTAACGCGGACGGCACAGACCGAACGAAAAAGGGCCGAAGAACTTCCGATGTTTTTCTGGATTTATTCGCGATAGAGACGCGTTGGAAGAGGTGGCGACGAGCGAAGGCGGAGGCCGCATGCAGAAGAACTGAGGCCCGCAACCGTGGGCCGCATGGCCGATAATGAACCAGCTAGACCAAAGAGACTGCGGCACCACAAGGAAGACGCACTACAGAGGAACGTGGCCTGCGTTCCACGGGCCGCTCGGCAGAAAAACCAGCCGGCTAGCCGGGCTGGGAAGACCCACGGAGCCAGGAGGGCGCCGCACTAAAAGAACTGCGGCCCGCCGGAGTGGTCCGCTCGCACCGGGAAGACCGGATTGCTTTGGCCAACTGAACAGGATGACGGCGCTGTTGGTTCGGGTGACTGGGGGGGCGCCCCCCTCACCCCGCCGTGCTTAGCCAGCCAGACCGAGTCGCGGCCAGTCGGGCCGGTCCGTGCCGTGCCGCACTGGGCCGCACCCCCTCGGGCCGGGCCGTGCCACCTCGGGCCGGGTCGCGCCCCTCGGATCGGACCGTGCGCTTCACCAGGCTTGTCCGACCCTCTCCCTGTTCAGACCCGCCGAATCAGGTCGGACCGGCCCTCCAGCCCAATGGGCTTAACAGGCCGGGCCCATTTTCACTTAAATGTGAATAACTTAAAGACCGCGTGTCCGATCGACGCGCTGTCTACGGTATTGGGACCCTCGCAATGAAGCAGTCCTTTCGCAATACTCTGAGTGAGTTTTGTACAACTTTGGAAAGTGTCTAGATTTGGAATGAGCGTATTTTCAACCGTGCCCCTAGAACGGAAAAGCCAATATCTCTTAGACCGAGCGTCTGATTGAAGCTCCATCTGTCACGTTGGGTTCCTTTTGAAATGACAGAACTTCGGTATACATCAACTCCGCACTTAGTGATAGTTGATGTTTCAATCACTTGGATAGAGGAGCGGACTATCCCGGAATAGATCGTGCTCTGTTTGGGAACCCTAGAGCTGGTTGTGACTGCGACGACTACCATATTGAGATTCTCTGTGGGTTCAACGACGATGACTATTATACATGGATCCTCCATGGGTTCGACAAGAATTACTACTGTACTTGGATCCTCCATGAGATTGGTAGTGATGACTACTGTACTTGGATCATCCGTGGGTTCGTCAATGATTATTACTGTACTTGGATCCTCTGTGTGTTTGGCAGCGACCACTTATGTACTAGGATCCAACATGGGTTCGGTAGAGGAGACGATTTAGAGGAAACATCTAATTATTTTCACCCCACTTTGTCAGTTGTATACCTGTGTGAGCTGAGTCATGACTTCCAATCATTACCATCAGTGTGATTGTCTTCATTCCTATGTGGACTAGGTTGTGCTTGGGCTCGAGAGTTGGAGCCGAACTGCAATTGATGACTTAGGTATACGTATGGGCATATACCTAAGTAGATTTTGTTGATACTTCGTGATTGTATCTTTTCTTTTTAGTTTATCCTTTTGGATTCTGGGAGACCATCGGGGGTATCAGTGTCCCTACAGAGTATCATTATACTCACCCCTGCATGGGAAATGCCCACACTACGTTGTGTCAGATGAAGATGACAGACAGCACTGATCGTGGTAGATACTTGTGGAGCTAGATGGTACGTGGAGGTGGACCACTCGGCGGGACGTACACGGAGCGGAAGGACGGACCTGTGGTGCTGTGGATATCATCTTTACCCACCCATCAGGTGGGATTCACGGAGGATGACTCAATGGTTTCTACTTTAATTTACTACTATTGGACTAGACTTTCAGTTGTATTGTACTTACTGTTGGGCTTGTATTTTCATCCCCTTTCTTTTCAGAACTTACTTTTGTATACAGTTTTAATTTGTGCTTACTTCTGTTGTGTACCTTGTTGTGTTTGTTTACTATATAAAGACAATGCCTTCCCTTTTTATCGGGATTTACACCTTTGGTGTTAGTCGCTAGCCTTTGGCCTATGGAAGGTGGGCTTGGGGTAGTCACGGCACGGGCCCCGAGGACGGGTCGTGAAAATTGGTATTAGAGGAGTCGGTTCTAGCGCAGAACATTGGACTCTGATCTATCTTACTATGAATAAATAGTGTTTAGAGTATTCAGTGTGTTTATCAGTCCAAGGAGTCCAGTGATGGTGCAGTGGCCATCATATCCTTACACCAGGACCATGACCTCTGATTTCTGACTCGGTGCTCGAAAACACTGATTGCTTGTGTGTTCCAAAATTTTCTTTGTGATTACTTTGTGTCAGCTCACCAGGTATACTGTTTGACCGTGGCACACCTATTTCTTTTCAGGATGGCCCCACGAAGGCAGCCAGCTAGGGTTCCGAGTCGTGTACGAGATGGAAGCCCACCGAGCGACGAGGCCTCAGTGCAGGGCCCCATCACAGCTGAGGCACCAACGTTACCACTACCCACTGAGCCACTGATACCACTAGCCCCAGCAGTAGAGAGTGCACACCGCTTGAGTGCACTGCATGAGTTCCAGCTACAGATGCCGCCTTGGTTCCATGGAGAGACGGACCCTCATGCAGTTGAGGATTGGATGGAGGTTATCGTCAGGGTTTTCATATTCGTAGGGACACCAGCTGATCTTATGGTGATCCTTGTTGCGAGTCTCCTGCACGCAACAACAGTTTGATTGTGGAGCCTGATGCTCCAACTGCACGAAGAGGCATCTCTAATTTGGATAGACTTCGAGAGTCTCTTCCGCACGGAGTTTGTTCCCCCCACCCTTCGTGCAGTGCAGATCCAGGAGTTACTTCATCTACGGCAGGGCAGCATGACAGTAGCTCAGTACTCAGCGAGGTTCACCGACCTCTCACGCTACTCCACATATATGGTACGTGACCCGTTCATCAGGTCCCAGACATTTGAGCAAGGACTGAGGCACAAGATCAGGGCTTCGATGATTCCCCTCAGCATCCTGATGCAGGTGGGGGTGCTGGAGTGAGCCCTTCTCGTGGAGAGATTTCTCACTAAAAAGTCGCAAGCAGTGAGATCCACTGCAGGATGACACGTAGCGGAGTCTTCTATAGCATGCAGTAGATAGTTTACATAGAGGTCAAGTAGACCAGGCCTTTAGGTGGGCGACCTCAGGATACTGGTTCTGATGTGCGTGGCACATGAAACGGAGCCCTCCATACGAGGGGTATGCAGTGCTATTCATGCGGCAGGAAAGGTCACATGGCTCGAGACTGCCCATCCCACCATGAAGACGAGTAACAGACAATAGAGGGACTTCCCAGGCAGAGTCATAGGTTCTACTGTGGTGGTCTGTCGGGAGCAGGCAGACGAGGCATAGGAGCTGGCCGAGTAGCGGGTGGTAGATGATGTTTTGAGGATCTACCACCACCACCAACAAAAGGTCCACCCTGACCACAGAGAGCTGGAGGACAGAGGTGGTCTCAGCTCTAGGCAGTCGAGGCCTATTACCACGGCGCACCTTACATGATTCAAGGTACTATCTACATCTACTCCACCATTTTTTCTGTACTTATAAGAACATGAGCGAGTTATTATTTTTTGTCGTTGCCCTTGTTCGGAGCTCGGAGATTTTGATGAAGATATTGGCTCGATCTTTAAAGCTAGAGACTCCTATGGGAGCAGACTCGATGATTACACACTGGTGCCTGCAGTGTGAGCTTACTCTAGGAGGATAGAGCTTCGGCTGGGATCTTCTTGTAGGGGCATTGAGGCCTTACGACGGCATCTTGGGTATGGGCTGGTTATCTACAGTCCATGCTCAGATCGACTATATTAGGCACAAAGTGCAGTGTGTCCGCATGAATGGGACTAGGTTCACCTTCACCAGCGAGAAGGGAGCCTTTAAAGCGTAGTAAATACTTTTGTGGAGGAGCCGGTAGCCGATCACACATCATTTGTCTAGCATCATCCTTGGAGTAGTAGATGTACAGAGTCCGATTTTTCCTGTTGTGGTGGATCAGTATGCGGACGTTTTTCCTGATGACGTTCCAGGACTTCCGCCTCGCTGAGAGGTAGACTTCTATATAGACATTTACCCCAGGACAACACTAATATCTACCCTAGCATATCGGATGGCTCCCGTCGAGCTTCGTGATTTGTGGGTATAGCTAGAGGACTTGCAGGGAAATGGATTTATTCGACCCAGTGCTTTACCCTGGGATTCTCCGATTTTGTTCGCCAAGAAGGCGGATGGGATCTTGCGATTGTGTGTTGACTATCATCGCCTGAATCAGGTGACCATAAAGAACAAAAACCCACTCTCTAGGATTGACGACCTCTTTGATCAGCTCAAGGGATCACGATGGTTCTCGAAGATAGACCTCAGGTCAAGCTATCACAAGCTCATTGTTCGAGACGAGGATATGTAGAAGACGACCTTCTGGTGTCGGTATGGCCACTAAGAGTTATTGGTTATGCCCTTCGGCATAACCAATTCTCCAGTAGTGTTCATGGGTCTCATGAACAAGATCTTCCAGCCTTACCTCAATATTTTTGTCATAGTCTTCATTGACGAAAGACTGATTTACTCGACTACTGAGGAGGAGCACGCCTACCACTTTCGGGTTGTATTGGACACACTCTGAGAGAACCAACTTTATGGTAAGCTCTCGAAGTGCCAGTTCTGGATTTGAGAGGTTCACTTTCTGGGACACGTCATCTCAGAGGTGGGAGTAGTAGTGGACCCAGTGAAGATTGAGGCAGTACTTGCTTGGGAGCCACCCAGGAGCGCGACGGAGGTGCAAAGATTCCAGGGTCTAGCTGGTTACTATCGTAGATTTGTACTGGACTTATCCAGAGTTGCAGCACCACTTTTAGCCTTGAGGAAGAAGGGGAAACCCTTCGTGTGGTCAGATAGATGTTAGGATAGATTTCAAGAGATGAGGAAGAGGATGAATAGTGCACCCATCTTGAGGCTACCAGAGGAGGGAGTTTGGTACGTAGTGTACTGCGATGCATCAGGGACCAGAATCGGGTGTGTCTGGATGCAAGAGAGAGCAGTGATCGCATATGGTTCACGGCAGTTGGGACAACACGATCATAACTATGCTACCCATGACATGGAGTTAGCAGTAGGGGTCTTCACCTTGAAGATGTGGTGGCACAATATGATGGGCGAGCGCTTTACAGTCTACTCTAACCACCAGAGTCTCAGGTACATCTTCAAAGAGAAGGACATGAGCCTGAGATAGCGGTGATGGCTCTAGTTTATCCAGGACTATGACTTTGATATATTCTATACTACTGGGAAGGGGAATGTTGTATCTGATGCTCTCAGCAGGAGATCAGGCATTCAGCTACTAGGAGAGGTGACAGAGCAGCTAGCTGCGTTGCAGATATCCTTTGTGGATAGAGATGGAGTAGCCTTTATACAATCATCATAGTCACTCATCCACTCCTTCAGTGAGTCAAAGAGGCACAACGTGGGAATGTTGACTGTGAGACGTGACGTGCTCAGATTTCCATAGGGAAGGTGCTTGATGGATTTTCTGAAAGAGGGGAGCACGTTATCCTCTTCATGTGACGTACTATGGTTCTAGTTTCACTACAGGAGGAAGTGTTGAGGGAGTTGTACACTTCCCCTCTAGAGGTACATCTAGGAGTGTCGAAGATGTACCACGACCTCAGACAACAACAATGGTGGCCGGGTATGAAGAAGGTTGTAGCAGAGTTCGTTTCACGATGCCTCACTTGTCAGCAAGTGAAGGTGAAGCCCCAGGTACCAGCATGCTTGGTACAACCCTTATAGGTCCCGGAGTGGAAGTGGGATGGGATATCCATGGATTTAGTGATGGGGCTTCCACATACATCTAGAGGAAACAACTCTATTTAGGTGATCATAAACCGACTCACCAAGTCATCCCACTTCCTTCCGATCAGAGATCATGGCTCAGTAGAGATCTTGGGACGCCTCTACGTTCAAGAGATCATACGACTTCATGGTGTGTCATCATCTATCGTTTCCGATCGAGATTCTTGATTCACTTCCTGACAATGGGAGGGGTTACAAGAGGCTTTTGGGATGCAACTACGTCTGAGCACCGCCTTCCATCCTCAGATGGATGGTCAGGCTGAGAGGACCATTCAGACTCTCGAGGATATGCTCCGTGCATGTCTCCTTGACTTTGGTCGCAGTTGGGAGGATCACTTACCCTTGGTGGAGTTTGCGTACAACAACAGCTATCACTCCACCATTGGGATGGCACCTTACGGGGCACTATACGGCCGACCTTGAAGATCACCTCTGTGCTTTACTGACCATAGGGAGTCAGCACTTATAGGACCAAATATGGTTCAGGCTATGATGGAGAAGGTTCAGATCATCCAGGAGTGGATGAAGACTACACAGAGTAGACATAAGTCCTACGCTGATATGAGATGGAGACCACTGGAGTTCGAGGATGGAGACCACATCTTCCTAAGGGTCTCACCTTGACGAGGTCTATAGTGTTTTGGCAGGGGCGGAAAGTTATCTACGCATTTCATCGGACCTTTCTAGGTCCTCATAAGAGTAAGTGAGGTGTCTTACTGCCTGTCCCTTCCACCTCAGTTTCACTGGGTGCATGACATCTTCCACATATCTCAGCTGAGGAGATATGTGCACGACCCATCCCACATCATCGATCACGGAGAGCTGGACATTGATGATGGGGAGACATTCTCAGAGGTCCCGGTTGAGATCGAGGATCAACAAGAGCAGGTCCTACGTGGATGGTCGATTCCTCTGGTGCACATTCATTGGAAGCACAAGAACCTCCAGGAGATCACTTGGGAGTGGGAGGCTCAGATGCGAGCTCATTACCTCCATTTGTTTTCCTAGTATGTGTTTTAGCATTACGGGGACGTATATCCCTAAGGTGGGAGTAATGTAAAGACCCAAAAACTTCAAGGAATTTTTTATTATTAAATACTTTGTAATTTTATGAGTTTGTGATTTATGACGGCACTTGATTCCGAGGCCCCGTGTGCCAAGAATCAATTTCTGAAGTTTTGTTTGGGTACATTCAGTAAACATATGTGCGGGATTTTCTACCTTTTGAACTGGTGCCCGGAATCAAAATCTGACAGCACCAATGAACTCGCAGCCCCGACATTCACTTAAGGGGACATGTACTGCAGTTGCGTTTTATGCAGGTTGAGAGTTAATTTTAGGGGATTTAGAATAAATTAAATAAAATTGTAGCACACAATTTTATTTAAGGATGTTGGTTCATTCATACAATGGGGATTTAGGGGTGTGGCCCACACCCAAATAACCTCCCATGAGAGGAATTAGTGTGGTGGGGCCCACACGAGACCTAATCCTTTAATCTTTCTTTAACTCCCCATTAACAATCTCCTTTATTTAATTTTTGGAAACCCACTTTAAACCTTTGGACTTCCACTTAAATGTCGAGCCTCCCCATCTCCCATCCATTAATGTTTCCAAATCTAATGCCTTAATTAATTCAATTTACATTTTGAATTAGTTTGAAAATACATGGAAATGTTATATTATGAAAGGGCCTTATTATTATTTTGGGGTTGGAAAATATTTTTGGGGAGAGCTCTTGAGAATTTGAAGAAGGAGTTCTTCTCTTCAACGAAGAACACCATCCTTCCAATAAAGAACCACTGATGAATGATGATCTTCTCTTTCCATCTTCGGCCAAGCCAAAGGAGAAAGATCCACCCGCAAGGAATGCCGACGTTGTTCCATCCTCAGATCTTTCTTTCCCGACGTCAGCGAGTTGACCCCGTCTCCCCGCGATGTCGTCTTCCATGACACCCAACTACCGCGAACCTTATTTTGAGGTATGTGTTTTTTATAATTTATAAGTAAATAAATTATCTCATTTTTTATGATTTCTTTGGAATACCTTCAGCCAATTGTTACCGCCTAACGCGGAGGGCGCGGACCGAACGAACATGGCCAGATGACCCAATGATGTTTTCATGGATTTATTCATGATAGAGGAATGTTGGAAAAGGCGAAGAAGAGTGTAGGCAGCGGCCGCGCACCGGCAGCATGTGGAAGAACTGCAGCCCGCAACCGCCGGCCGCTCGGCCGACGAAGAACCGGCAGGATAATACGGCTGGACTGAAGAGATTGTGGCACCACAAGGGCGCCGCATTGTGGAGGACCGTGGATCGCGTTCCACGGGACGCTCGGCCAACAAACCGGTCGGGATGGGAACACCCGCGGTGCCAGGAGGGCGCCGTGCTAGAGGAACCACGACCCGCCCAAGTGGGTCGCTCGTGTAGGGGAGACCGGCCGGCTTCGTCCAACCGGACAGGAGGGCGGTGCCGCTTGGTGCCACCGGTTCGGGAGACCCCCCCCCCCCCACAGGGCTCGCCCACCCGGTCTAAGCCATGCGGCCATCTGGGCCGAGCTGCGGCAAGCCGGGCCGGTCCGCGCCACATCGGGTCAGGTCGCGCTGCGCCGCGCCGGGCCGCACCGCGCCGGGCCGGGCCGCACACCCTTAGGCCAGGCCGCGCCCCCTTGGGCCAGGCTGTGCTTCTCGGGCCAGACCGTGCACTTCACCAAGCCGGTCCGACCCTCTACAGGGTCGCACTCGCTGAATCAGGTCAGGACGACCCGCCAGCCCACTGGGCTTAATGGGCCGAAATTGTTTTCACTTAAACGTGAATAACATAAAGACCGCGCGTCTGATCGACGTGTTTTCTGGGGAATTGGGACCCTCGTGACAAAGAGGTCCTTTTGAGATACTCTAAGTGAGTTTTGAAATTTTGTTGGAAGCGGCTCGGTTTTGGAACCAGCGTATTTTCAACCGGGCCCTGGAATGGAAAAGCGAATATCTCTCAGACCGGGCATCTGATTGATATTTTGTCTATCGTGTTGGGTTCCTTTTGACGTGACATAACTTCAGGATACATCAACTCTAGAATTATTGATAGTTTATGTATCGACCAATTGGATCAAGGTGCATACCCTCCCGGAATCAAGCGTGCTGTGTGAGGGAATCCTAGAGCTGGCTGCGACTACGACGACTACCATACTGGGATCCTCTGTGGGTTCGACGACGATGACTACTGTACTTGGATCCTCCATGGTTTCGACAGCGATGACTACTGTACTTGGATCCTCCGTGGGTTCGGTAGTGATGACTACTATACTTGGATCCTCCGTGGGTTCGGTAGCAATGATTATTGTACTTGGATCCTCCATGGGTTCGGCAGCGATGACTTCTGTACTAGGATCCTATGTGGGTTCGGAAGAGGAGATGATTTAGATGGTACATCTAATTATATCCACCCCAATTCATGAGTTTTATACCTATGTGAGCTGAGTCTCGACTTCCAATAATTACCATCGGTGTGATTGACTTCTTTCTTGTGTGGACTGGGTTGTGCTTGCGCTCAAGAGTTGGAGTCGAACTGGAACTGATGACTTAGTTATATGTATGGGAATTTACCTAAGTAAAATTTTTTGACACTTCATGATTGTATCTTTTTTTTGTAGTTTATCCTTCATGGATTCTGGGATACCTTCGGGGGTCTCGGGGTCCCTACTGAGTATCATTATACTCACCCCTACACGGGAAATGCCTGCACTACATTGTGTTGGATGCAGACGACGGACAACACTGATCGCGGTAAAGACTTGTGAAGCTAGACAGTACCCGTAGGTGGACCACTCAGTGGGATGTACACAGAGCAGACGGACGGACCCCAGGTGCTATGGAGACAATCTGTATGCACCCTTCAGGTGGGATTCCCAGAGGATGACTCAGTGGTTTCTGCTTTACTTTACTGCTATTGAACTAGACATTCAGTTGTACTATACTTACTGTTGGGCTTGTATTTCCGACCCCTTTCTTTTCACAACTTACTTTTGTATACATTTTTACTTTGTGCTTACTTCTGTTGTGTACTCAGTTGTGTTTGTTTTCTATATAAAGGCAATGCCTTCCCTTTTTATCGGGATTTACGCCTTTGGTGCTAGTCGCTAGCCCCTGGCCTATGGAAGGCGGGTTTGGGAACTACTACAACTACAGCTTTTATCAGTGCAAAAAATGGCCTTTAATAGCACCAGAAAAGCACTGTTAAAGATGGCAAGGATAAAGGAGGGTTCCCCTTTATCATCGCCCCAAAAAGCACTGATAAACTGGGTCTTTTATCAGCGCTGATAAAATTTTCCTTAATTAGCGCTTTGTTTTAACGCTGATAAAAGATCCCTTTATAAGTGCTTCCTTTATCAGCGCTTTCATTTTAGTGCTGATAAAGGACCCCATTTATCAGTTCTTTTTTAAAAGCGCTGATAAAAGCTAAAAAAATTAAAAATAATGCCAATGGGGGGGGATTTAAAGTGCTTGACCCCCCCCCCCCCCCTTTTACAGTGCTTTTTCGCCCCCTACAGCGCCCCACGCACCCACTCCACCCTTTAACTGTGCTTGCTCCCATATTCCCCCATGCGCACACGCCCCAGCCTCCACCAGGATTTGAACTCAAGACCTCCCCCTGCGCGCCTAAGCCCTTACCACTCCTCAATTTTTGATTTGTTATCCAATTCATGATATATATATATATATAGTTATATTTTTTTGTATATTAATATATAGTTATATTATAATATATATATAGTTATATTAATATATATATAGTTATATTAACATATATATATATAGTTATATTAATATATATCTATATATATATATATAGTTATATTTATTCGTATAGTAGTATATATTTATATTAATTTATATATAGTTATATTAATATATATATGTAGTTATATTAATATATATATAGTTATATTAATATATATCTTTATATATATATAGTTATATTTATTCGTATAGTAATATATATTTATATTAATATATATATAGTCATATTAATATATATATATAGTTATATTAATATATCTATCTATTTATATATATATAGTTATATTTATTCACATAGTAATATATATTTGTTTTAATATATATATATAGTTATATTAATATATATATATAGTGACATTAATACATATATTTATTTTGATATTAATATATATATTTATAGTAATATTAATATATATATCTAGTTATATTAATATATATATAGTTAGTTAAATATATATATATATATAGTTAGATTAATATATATGTATATAAATATTCATATATTTGTATTTTAAATGAAATGTATATTAGTTATTATTTATATAATCCTTATATATTTTTTATGTAAATATATTTTATTATTTATATTTATAATTAAATTGTTATCTGTGAATATATAATAAATATGTATATATTGTTATATTTTCGATTTTAAATAGAAGTGTGTTATAAAAAAATGATGAAATTTAAAAGACATAATATCAATATGAATTTAATACCTTGGAATAAATTCATTCCCCACCAAAAGAAGCCAATAATACCCCCTTAAACGAGGCTGAAAATCCACAGAATGTTAACAAATTGGGGTACCCTGACTAAAAACTCAGTTTTGGAGGCCTTCTGGCCCTTTTTGCCCTCGAAACAAACGTGAACCTGGTTTCCCGTGTAATTTTAAGGTAGATCTCATCGTAGGCTTCGATTTGATATTTGGTAGAGCCCAAACGGACACCCAGATCAAAAGTTATGTGCGTTTGAAGTTCGAGTTGCGTTTTAAGCATATTTTGGATCTTTTTTTAATTTTTTTTATTTTTCAAACTTAAAATTTTTATTAAATGACTACCACTCCATAATAATTAGTAAATTATTAATTAAAAATATTTTTTAAATTTTTTTATATGCCATTTTCACTAAATATCTTATATATTAAGTATTTTATGTGTAAATGTATATTTATAATTATCTAAAATATATTTAAAAATTATATATTATATTTATATCAATATAACTATATTCATATATTCATAGATTATTTTTAATTAAATTTATTTTGAAGTCAACAATTTATCGGCGCTGATAAAGGCCCCCCATTATCAACGCTACTAAAAAGCGCTGATAAAGGGGGTCCCTTTATCAGCGCTAGAAAAAAGCACTGATAAAGAGGTGCTTTTATCATGGTTTTTTTAGCACTGATAAAAGGACACTTTATCAGTGCTTTTTTAAGTGATGATAAAGGCACCCCCCCTTATCAACGCTTTCTCATTAGCACTGATAAAGGTTGGCGCTGTGAAAAACTGTTTTGTGGTAGTGGGGGTAGTCCCGGCACGTTCGCTGAGGATGGGTCATGGCAGTTTTTCCTCTAGTAGAGTTTAATGTTATTTTGGGTATGGATTGGATTTATCTTTATTATGCTAAGATTGACTATAGAGATAAAGAGTTTTATTTTTAGAATGATTTTTAGTTTGTGTACAGGAATGAACCCTTACTTTTTATACCATATTAGGAAGCTGAGAAACATGTAAAAGATGGAAATGAATGTTACCTTGAACATATTGTTGAAAACAAAGGAACTGTTCATATTAATGATGTGCTAGTGGTAAATGAGTATCTTAATGATTTTATTGATGAATTTCCTGGTATTATACCTTATCGGGACGTAAAATTTAATGTTGACTTAGTTCCTGATGTTAAGCCAATTTCAAAACCCCCTTATCGAATGGCCCAAATTGAACTTTTAGAGTTAAAGAAGCAATTGTAGGAGTTATTAAATAAAGGTTTAATTCGACTAATAACAACACCATGGGGTTCTCTTGTCTTGTTTGTTAAAAATAAAGATGGTTCAATGAGACTTTTCATTGATCCTAGAGAATTGAATAACATCACTATTAAGAACAAGTATCCTTTTCATCATATAGATGATTTGTTTGATCAGCTCTAGGGAGATCAGTATTTTTCGATGATTGATTTGAGTTCGGGGTACCATAAGATGAAATTATAGAAAGCAGACATTCTGAAGACCGTGTTTCATACTACATCTAGCCATTATGAATTTGTAGTTATGCCTTTTGGTTTAACCAAGGCACCTGCTGTATTCATAGATCTTATGAATAGAATTTTCAATGAGTTCATGGATAAGTTTGTGGTTGTGTTCGTTGATGATATATTGGTTTATTCCAAAAGTAAAGAGGAGTATGAAATTCATTTAAGGGTTGTCTTTCAAACCTTAAAAGAAAATAAAATGTTTGGGAAATTCAGAAAGTGTGGGTTTTGGTTACAACAAATTTCTTCCCTTTGTCACACTGTTTCAGAAAATGGAATAACTATTGATCTTGCTAAAAAAAGGTGTTGAAGAGTGGAAAAGACCCACAAATATAATAGAGAATCATAGTTTTATTGGTTTGGAAAGTTATTATAAGAGGTTGGTTGAGAATTGTTCACGGTTATCTAGTTCAAGGACTAAGTTAACTTGAAAATGTGTTATGTTATTTGGGAAAAAAGAATGTGATGGTTGTTTTTAGGAATTGAAAAGAATATTAGTTAATTCTACAGTTTTGGAACTACCTTCCAGAAATGGTGAGTTTGTTATTTAAAGTGATGCTTCTTTGAAAGGACTTTGTTATGTCCTTATGCATAACGATCAGGTAATTTCTTATGCTTCACGACAGTTGAAACCTCGTGAGTTAAATTACCGTACACATGATTTGGAATTAGTTGATGTTGTTTTTAATTTAAAAATTTTGCAGGAATCATTTGTATGGAGTAAAATGTGAAATATATACTGACCAAAAATGTTTAAAATATATATTCACTCAGAATGAATTGAACATGAGACAGAGGATATGGCTTCAATTAATCCAGGATTATGATTTCAAGATACTTTACCATCCAGGAAAAGCAAATAATGTGGCTGATGATTTGAGTCGAAAAGGTAATGATTTATTAACCGTGCTATATTTGGAACGAGATCCTATGGTTTTTTTATTTGATGAACTTTGTCATATAGTTTGTTGGTGTAAGAAATTATTATTTTTAGTTTTAGGTGTCAGTGAAATCATCTCTATCAGACAGAATAAAGATAGTGCAGAAGCAAGATAGTGAGTGGCAGGAAAAGGTAGAGTTTGTTCAGGAGTGTAAGTTTCCAGAATTTAACATTGATAATGATTGGGTTTTGAGGTATGTAAAGAAATTATGTGTGACTGGTGATTCATATTTAAAGAATGAGTTGTTATGTGAAGCTTGTAGTTTCCTGTTTTTTGTTCATCATGGTAGTACTAAGATGTACAGAGATCGTGGGGAGTATTAATAGTGGGATAGAATGAAAAGAGATATTGCTAATTTTATGGTGATGTTTTTTCCTTATCAGCAGGTTAAAGTAGAGTGGAAGTTACCGAAAGGGATGCTTAAGTCTTTATCGATGCTAGAGTGGAAATGGGAAAATATAACCATGGACTTTGTATTTGGATTAACAACAACATCTCAAGGTAATAATGCAATCTAGATTATTGTTGATCAGTTGACTAAATATGCTCATTTCCTTCCTATTCAAGATACTTTCTCTCTAAATTAACTTTCTTGGTTGTATTTTAAGGAGATAGATAGGTTTCATGGAGTTCCCCTATCAATTATATCTGATCATGATCTCAGGTTTAATTCTTACTTTTGGAAAGACCTTAAAATGTCGTTGGGTACTAAATTAAATTTTAGTACAACATTTTATCTGTAACCAGATGGGCAGTTATAACAAATAATTCAAACTGTGGAGGATATCCTATGTGCTTGTTCACTAGATTAACAGACAAGTTGGTACCAACGTATTTCATTGGTTGAATTTTCTTATAATAACAGTTTTCATTCTGGTGTACAGATGGATCCATTTGAGGCATTATATGGAAAGTGTTGTCAAACTCCATATTTTTGGGATGAATTAGGTGAAATAAAGTTTATGGGACTATAATTGGAGGAAGAGATGGTAGAAAATATTTAGTTGATTCATAAGTATACGAGAATAGCTCAGAGTAGGTAGAAAGGTTATGTGGATAACCGAAGGAAGGATCTTTCTTTTTAAGTAGGTGATCATTTCTTTCTCAAAGTTTCTCTATGGAAAAGTGTGATGCGTTTTGGTAAGAAGGGAATATTGAGTCTAAGGTTCATTAGAACCTATGAAATCCTTGAGAGAGTTGGATCAGTTGCGTACAGAGTGGCTTTACCTCCAATTTTTTCCCAGGCACAGAATGTTTTTCATGTTTCAAGGTTGAGAAAGTATATTCTAGATCCATCTCATGTTTTAAGTCCATAGGGAGTTCAGTTGGAAGAGAATATATAATCTGAGAAAGGATTAGTCTAGATTCATGACCGAAGAGAGCATGTGTTGCATAATAACGTAATTCACTAGGTAATGGTTTTGTAGAAAAACCACATGGTTGAAGAGGTAACATGTGAATCTGAAAATGCTATGAGGGTGTAACATACTAGGTAAATAAAAAAATAATACATTTTCTTTTTAATTAATATTTTGTGAATTAAATATTAATTTTACATTAAAGTGGTTTCTACGTTTTATGACGTACCCAATACGCAACAATGAGTTTCTTTGAAATCTTACATTGGACACTAATAATATAACAATATTTTAAACGTAGTTGAAGCCAAGCTATTATATTGGTGGGAATGAATAGAACTAACTACAATATGATTATACATTTTTGGTAAATGTTTTTAAATTTATTAAATTACAGTTAGAGGCTTCAAATGTGAATGAATCTAATTTTAGGCATTATTTAATTTAAAAGGTTGATTTACCGCATTTTGATGGATAACACTCTTTAAATATAGTTTTGGTCACTTTTATATGTTCTTTCTGATAAAATAAAATTTTTCTTCATAATTAGTACATCAAAAATCTCATCGGGTATGATTTTGGTATTTTTCTGATAAAATTAAAATTTGGATGAATATCAGAATATACAACATTTTAATTCAAAACTACCATTTAATATAATTTATTTATATATTTATATTATCATTTTATTTGGTTTTAAAGTGTAAGTAGAAACTATTTTTACCATTTAATCCAATTAAGGTCATTGGATGTAATTTCACATTGAAATTGGACATAAATAAGTGTCAATCTTTTGATAGTTATTATTTCTTAAAAAACAAGATTTTTATTTTGATAGTGGGAATTTATTTTAAATTAATTTTGGTGACTTATGTGATTTTAATTTAGAAAAATGGATTTCATATTTATAATTAGTAGGTCGAAATTCTGTAAATAGGTAACTTTTAATTTTATACATTTTAAATATTTACTACAGTAAAAATTCTATTTACTATGGTTAAAGGGTAAATATGGTAAATAAGGGTAAACCAATATTATTTTAATAATATAAAATTACCCTAACATTTGTCTTAATCCTATTTATTGATACATATCTGACCATGGGAATCCTTGGGTCTAATTTGAGACCCCATGGAGCCACTTAAGAGTGATAATGATAATTTATATTAATTAATTTTAAGTAAAGACAAAAATGATATAAACAAATATCTTTAATAAATTAATTTTTACAAGGGGTTATATAAGTTATCCTTCTGACTATAAATATTAATTGTAAATATAAAAATATTTCATACATCATGATATTTGTTTTATAATTTTTATATGTCATATAAATAAAATTACTTAAGACACAATAATGATGAAGTGTTTACCTCATTAATAAATGATGTAATTAAATAATATTATAAAGATTAAAATAATATACAAACCTGTCAAATTATAATTGGATGATTTTATTTCTACCATGATTCATATTATCTTCCACTTTAATAAGTTTTGTACCTTCATAAACTGAAAATTATTATATAATAAAATAATATAATCACACTTTCCTAAAAAGCCCCTCGCCCCCCATAAAAAGACCTCACTTCTAACCAATTACTCACACCTATCAAGCCCCTTGAATCATCCAAAACCTGCCCGAATAAGCTCTCAAGATTTCTCTCTTCCACTTTTAAGCCTTAGAATAGGTAGAAGGCACTTCAAGAAGTTCTTTTGGTTCAAACCAAAGAGAGTTACCCAAATTAAAGGTAACCGTGTCTCTTAAATTCATTTCTTTTATTTCACTTATCCAACACCTAAACTATTTTTATTATTTTTATTTAAAAAAAACCAGTATCCTCAATATAATAGGATGTTTTTATGAGAATTATTCGAACTACACTTACACACACCTCCATCGAATGGGTAAATAACATGCTATTTTTGTGGATGGAAAACTAACACATCACGAAATGATGAATGTTCAATTATCTCCTACCACCTCACATGGTGGCCTTTAGATGGAAATTTATTTATATATGATATATATTATGTTTATGTTTTCTTTGTGCTTTTTTATTTTTCATTTATATCATACCATTATGGTTTTCATTATGGGTAAACGTGATTATTTCATTTGAGGAAGTGCGGACAACCGCCCCCTCAAAGTGATATGACTCGTTAATGCCATATGTGCAACATATAAAGGATAGATTTAATGATATTATATATGATATTATACTGTAATTATAATATACCTATGTATAATTATGTTTTAATTCAATTAAAACAATAAATAGAATTGAAAGTAGCGTTCATTTGTACATATGACATACCATCTCCATGAATGGTGAATTTCCTTTCTTACCTCCAAATGTTATGTACTATTATAAATAAATTTATATACTAGATATATATGATATATATGATATCTAAATCATGAATATAATTCTATATATAATGATATTTTGGCCATGTGAACAACTTGTAATTATAAGAAGTCCATTTTTGACACAAGTACCAAATATCGACAAAACGACCATTATTAACTTAAATGATTACATAATGTTTATAACATGGTAATAAGCCATATAAAATGAATAGTTAAATTAAAAAGGTTCTTAATCAATTAGAAATTAATTTTAGTTTATTATTCATGAGATTTAATAATGAATGGGTCAGGTCGGACACGAGGTAAGGCACTTTCTCTCAATCTCCTTTCATTGAGGCATATTTTGTTTTAATAGAATACTTTCTTTTATATGGTTTATAAACACATTTTACTTTTCATTTCATTCAAGTAGAATCTTTTTCTATAATGCGTTTTACTAAACGGAAAAAGGTAATGTTTCTTTTTAACGTTAGCGGTGACCACGACCTTTTCGCCGCTGCGAGTATTATTTGATATTTGTGTTCCTTAACAAGATGTAATGTTTTTAAAAGGAAAGTAAATACCATTTACAATTTATACATATTGAAAATGGTTTTGATAATGGATTGATTATTTCAATATATTTAAATGATACATTGTAATTGATATGGGGAAATTATATCTTTCCTTTATGTTTGTTTTATATGTAATGAATATGTTATGGTTCTTGGGCATTGTTACTTATACGGGCGGATCCATGATAAACCTAGGATGGGTGAGCCTGAGATAGCTCTCCAATTCATTGGATAATGTGATGGAGGTAAACTTGAATGTTTCACCTAATATATTTAGGAAATATACTATGATGTGTATTCCAAATGTAACTCCCTACATATCTATGATTTCTACAATGTAAGGATGATAAGGATGCCACAATTTAGCTTTATGATTTATATTTTCATTGAGTTATTCATAAATCATATGATTTCAAGAGGTATGTTAAAGAGTTTATGTTCTGTATACAATGATAAACTAATTTTTTTTTCTTTTTTTATAACCCTTATTGTTCTTTTTATGGTCATCCTAAGTTTGGAAATGTTTTTCTCAGGACCTAAAGATGGATAGGGTCTAGGATGGGATCAAAGAAAAGTCATGCTGTTTAAAACATGAGACTAGACATGGCACTTTTTTTCAAGATTTTTTATTTTATGAACAAAATGTAAACTAAGTATAAGTGTCTACCGTGTAATTATTGAGATGTAATGTAATAGTTGTAGGCGAATTCTCTAAATCTCTAAACCTGAAATGACCCTCAATGTGAATTATTCATTTAATTTAAGATTATGTAATTCTTAAGGCCATGACTTTATAAATAACCCATTTGAAAGCTTAAGTAAACTTGTAAAAATAGAAACCCCTTAAAATAAATCATTTGAAAAATTTGGATTTTTTCCATTAAAAAGCAGTTTTGATTTTTTTTGAAACCATTCCATTTTATAATAATTTTTGGGTAAATGTTTATAAAATGAGTAATAAATAGATTCTATGGAATTACGCAATTACATTGCATATATATTTCATATAGAAATAAGAAACCCATTGAAAACAACAAGAAATCCTGAAAATTCAATTTAAATGGATGGACATAGGGTCACCTACCTAAAATATTGGTTTTCATGGTGCTTTCAACTCAAAATGACTTCTAAGGATCCTAAGGGATAAAAAAACATAAGATAACACTAAAAGATAAAATACATAATTTAAAATCAATGTGACATGAACCCTAGTTCATAAGAACCCATGGGGAAGAATAACATGAAGAAAATTGAAGATTAAAGAAGATGGAAGATCAACGAGTGTTTACCTTTGAATATCCACCTCAAATATTGAATAAATATGAATATTTCACCAGGGGGGAGGATATGAATAGAATGTATATGAACGGGGGGAGCTTTACGAATACTGGGAGTTGGATGAGGGATAAATATGATATCTTTGTGTTCAACATAGAGATGAGTAAATTGGTAAAATACTAGTTATTATGTGAACTAGAGGACCATACAGTGTGGCCACACAGTATACCATACAATGCACCAACTATGCGGCGACCACTATCCAAAGGAGGAGGAAACTAAACAATTTATTGGAAGATTCTAGATGGTAAATCGACTAACCATGTGCATTGGAAAGTGATTTTTTCTTGTCCACCCTATTGAAATGGTTATGGACCACAACCATGTGGCATTGACATACCCATAATTATATTTTCACAATTTGAAAATGGAGAGTGCACAATTTCTACTAACTATGTGCCAATCATCCGCCACCCACTTCCTATCCCAGAAAACAAAAATTATCCCAAATTTCAAGGGAAAACAAATTTAAACAAAAATATTCAAAAGAAATAAATAAAATGGTATGGTTGTGTCAGGTTGGGTTGTTATAGTAAAATAAATGTAGTGGTATTTGAACTATAGCACATATTATAGTAGCCAAGGTCCTATAGTAGTACTATTCAATAGAGAGATTTGGGGAATAAAATTTGGTTCTTCAAGAAAGGTAACAGTCATTAATTCCATCTAGGATAGTGGGCCACATAATGTTTCCCCCCACCCAAAAAATAGGTCCTTTATTTCATAAAAATTAGGCTTCATCCTCAAATTTGAATAATAAATATTTCAGTATTTTCAAATTACATGTGTATTTTTAATTTATGGGACATTCATTTCAATAACATTATTATTAATTAGAATAAATAAGAACTATATTATTGGTCATCGAAAACGTGTTAATGATTAGATGGTATTTTATTCTTTAGGGTATTATTCCTAATATGTATTATTTAACATCCCATAGATACATAGATGATTCATTTGATCGGGAATTACACATGAATCATGGTGTTTTGAATAAGAAAATTTATTATTAACACCCCTTTTAGTGCCATTGTGAATGAAATAGTTTTCATAATGGACATATAGTTTTACTAAATACTACACATTTTTAAAATAAATATTTACTAATTGATAAAATTGGACAATAGTTTCAAACAATTGAATGTTTAGGGGGGTATTTTGTGGAATGAAAGTATTAAGGTGTTGTAAAATATCAGAGAAATGTTTCTTACTTTTTAAAATTTATTATTAAAATGTTATTAATTATTTAAACTATTACTATCTCTAGAATTCATGGGTATGTACAGTCTTAATACATGGTCCTTAATACCATGAAAGGTGACCATGGAAATCACTTTGTTTTTCTGGAAATTTCTTTTACGATATCCCAACTTCTTAGGAAAAGTTTTAATTTAATTTTTTATTCTCATTAGATTATTTTTTGGTGTCTAATATATTCATGTGATTAAGTAATGAAAATTCGAATTTTTATTTATTGTTTCATTATAAAATATAATTATTTCAAATGTAATTAAAATTATTATTTGGAAGTTAAATTATATTTATATTAATGGTTTTATTTTCATTAAAACTGTGTACATTATATAGTGTGATGTAATTTGAATTTAAATATAGGGGTGGAAATATGTATTTATTATCAAGAAGATTCTAGTGTTTTATTTAATTGTAAAATTAAAATAATAGTGTAGTTATTTTGCATTAATTTAATTCAAGGAGTGTATAATATCTCTCACCCCTTATTTTGTTTGATGTGTGAATAGGGGTAAGGGGTTATCTATGTCCCCCGAATCTAGGTATAACCTCCTCCCTTCATTGATGTTGTTCTCTATGTTACTGATTCTCATAACGTACTCTTCTTCCTCTCATTTCTCTTCTCCTTATCTCTTTTTTGACATTGGATTAATAATGAATATGTTTATTTTATTTGGTATTTCAATAAATCACTGAGAAACACTGGAAATTAATGGGAACTCCATTGGATATCATTTGAGAAATATTTTTGGGTTTATCCACACTTTATTAGAAGTTATTGTTCCAACTTATGGCTCTCTAATAACTGTGTTCACATTTTGGGTCACTATAAATTTTCTTATTCTAATGATTTTCTGTTTTTAATTAAATTTTAATGAATCCCTAAGTGTATAATTATTTTTATTTGTGGATAATGACAAGTAAATTTATTAAAGAAGGCCAAATTGGTAGGTTACCCGTCCAAATTTATTTATATTTGGAACTATGAGTTCATGAGATATTTTTGTGATGTTTTATATAATACTAATTTTATAAATGTGGTTTTGATAGTCTTTATTGATTTATTTATTTTATATTTTTGGTGTTGTAAATGGGAAGAAATGTTGTGAGTAAATAATTAAAAAAAGTAGTGTTAAAATTGATGACTATAATGTGTTTGTTGGAATTCTGCCTAGTTTTCTTATTTTAATGTGGAATGATTTTCATTGGAAATTTGATATTGATTTAAATGGATTTACAATGATAGTTTATATTATAATTACAATGGTTTATGTGCTTCTTTATATATTACTAATTTCTTTTTTTGGATTACATTTAATCATTGAGGACTTCATGAGTAAGTTCACTAAGTGCTTCGAGGGACTCTAGGTGGGATGTTATTATATAATGACAAAATTACTAATGGGGAAAGACCCTACCTTTTATATATTCACATGATATATAACACCTAGATATTTTATATGAATTCCCTTGAAATAATATTTATGTATTTTAAAGCCTTATTTATACACAACCTCGAGTTAAAATGAACCACAATATATTTTTTGCATTTATAACCTAATTGTCAGATTAGAGTGGATGAATTAAATTAAATTAAATAATGAAATACAAACACACACACACACACATTTATTAATTAAAATTTAATTATTTATTCTAATGAAATAATCAATAAATTTTAATAAAATCATGTCTAGATTAACAATCTTTTTTGAAGAAAGGTATTTTTCTAGGTTTTATGATTTTTACATATAAAAATATAATAATCACTAATAAAAATTAATTTTACTTAAATTTATCTGTAATTTAGGAATACTTATTCATATATTATTTATATAATGGTTAGTAATGAGGATAAAATCATATAAAGTTAAAAAGAGTTATTTTTCAGAAAACTATTTTTATGCACACAGTGTATTTTCATCTTAGTAAATTAAATATATCACTATGAATTAATTATTTTAATTAATTTTATTGAATAAATATTCTATAAAATATGGAAAAATTAATCAATATTATTTACTGGTCATTTAATTAGAATAAATTATACTTAATGTTTAAAATATCATTTTTCAAAGAATAGTCATTCATTATTTTTGAGGTGAATATTTTAAAATTAACTTTTGAAACTTATTGAAATTTAATTTTGTAAAATGGATTTCCTATTTGTAATCATAATTTAAAATTTTCTAATGAGGGAACATTTATTCTTTTCATAATTAATAGTTAATATAGAAAAATTAAAAAATAGTTGTTTAGGTTAAAAGGGTTTATCAGGGGTTAAACATACAGAAAAAGATAAAAAACAACAAAAAATTTTACAAATTGTAATGGATAAAGATATATATACCATATATTATATTAACATTTTTTCTCTTTCTCTTGGTGGCACTTAAAAAACAATGTGACCTTATGTAATGAAAATATTTTATGTATATCCAAATGTGTTTACCTACCCTCACTTATAAATGGGAACCTCTTCTCCTCCCTTATTCACAAACATTTATTCCTATTCTTTAATTGATCCCTACTACAAAAATTTTTATATGTTTCCCATAATTATTTATCTCTTGTTATTAAACATAGATCAACCTAATAATACTAATTATGTAATCCAAATGAGGTATCTTAATGAATTGGAAATCATCCCAACTGACTCTTTCAATATAAATTTATTCTTATAAGTCTGATAAATCAGATGTACCAATACTAACATAAACAATCAAATATCATAAATATATTGAGATATTATTATGAATATGAGACCTCTCTTTTCCACCTTATTTCTATCATGTGTGAAATAAAAGTATCGCATGTGAATTCATGTGGATTGTGGCCTCAACATATAGAGAAGATTTATTTTACATAACTACCTCATATTGAAGTTTATAATGATGGATGTTTTGTATTATAAGTTTAATTTATATGATATGTTATATATTTATATAGTTCTTGTATATAATCATAATAAATATTAATTTAATATATAGTATGTTAGAGCTATTATAAATTAACCAAGATATAAGGAAAGGGTTTATTGTCTCACATTTATTTATGTGATACATATTTCATATTCACTACTCATTTTATTCTTTGGTTTATATACTAAATTTTGAATATTATATATCATTAATATCATTATATTCAATCTATATAAAGTTTAATTTGATGTTATTTATTTCATAGAGGTTATTACTAAATGTTAAAAATGTGGTAAGGATTTTAAATTGAAACCTCTTATTTTTAATGAGATAGTTTATCATTTAATTTATAGTGATGAAATTATATAATATATCTTAAAAAAATAGTATGTAATTAATTTCTCTCTTGTTATTTAATTATATTATAATTTTCACTTTCATTTTCTTCTCTTGGATTACTCAAATGTCTGATATAATTTTATAAGAAATAAATAATTGTTTTTATATTCAATCAATAAACCTTTCTTCCATGTCCATATTTTCATTAAAATGTTATAAATATTGTTTTTCATTTTATTAAATTATTTAAGAATTTCATTTTTATCCACTATTGAATTTTAATAAAAAAGATTAAAATGATTCTTTTGGTTATTTTTTTAATCAGTTACTTTATACCTAATGTGTGAATACAATATTTATTTTATAATTTACTACAAATAGATATTATGAATCTATATTGAAACCACATATCATTAAATATTAATTTATATTATTTCATAGTTCCTTTCTAGGAAAATTCATTTCATAATATTATGGAAATTTTTATATTTTAATTGATTAATTTCAAAAGGAAATAGATATTTTTTATGAAATGATCTTGTGATATTTTAAATTTATTTTTATTTATAAATAAATCCATTTATGTTACTTGTCCTTCATTAGTGATGTGATCCATAGATATCATATTCAATAATTAATTGTATAATTTATGACTATGTTGATGAAATATTGATGAAACATAATTTAATTGGTAATTCTATGAAGAAATGATAAATGTTTTCATGATCTTTTGGTATAATCATGAATGTATTAAACATATTTGATGGGTGATTATATTAAATATCTCAATTTCATTAGATATTGTTTACGTTTTATGAGATAACAGTGTATAAGGAAGTTTATCCCAAGCCCAAAAGATGGTATATATGGGGGTTATTTGTAGCCCAAAAGTTGGTATAATGGCAGTTGGCCCAATCCTAAAGAGGGTACTTAGGTTGTTATCTTAATCCCAATATTTTATTAATGTATTATTAGGAATCCTTTGAAGTACTATTTCTATGATTATGATTATTCCACACATTTTTTCCACTCTATATGACATGTTATTATTCTGATGATATTATTTCATGATCGTTAACTCCTATGTCATTTATGTCTTAGGATCAGCTAAATCCTTATTCCATGATTATGATCTATAAATTTCTAGGTATGATTTTCGAAGTATAAGATCCAATTATTAGAACTATATTCCCATGTTATAATTGCATATTATAATTTATATATATTTATGAAATTTATCCATATTTAGCTTTTGATATTTCTATTTCTAATGTTTACTTTCCCTTGGTTATGAAGAACGGTTTTATGTATGATATGTCTATGAAGGGTTCTATGTGAGAAAGAATTTTTGGTAGAAGTTTAAAAAAATTCATGAAATAAGATTATTATGTATCTATTATCCAAATAAACTAAAATATTATGGTCCTAGGTAATGTATTATTGTTAAATAAAATGAATATTAATTTAAAATGATTAAATATTAATTTTTGTAACACTTGGGTCGCCACGAGTTATATCAGAGTATGGTTTTGTTGTATTTTTAAATTAGGATTAAATTTTTCTTAGAAAACCATTAGGATAATCCTACGTACCAGAAAAATTCCTATGTTACAGTAAATAAAAGATTTTGATTTTCCAAGAAAATACATCTGTTTTTTGGATACTAGAAAGTGGATGCGGTTGTGGCATAGATTAACCGAGGAAAACATTTTGAATCAGGTAAATTATGTATTGACTTGGTCATCAATATTGCATGATGAGTGGGTCAAAGAGTACACACCTCGAATAAACTCTTGGGATATATAATTGGGTTAATTTAGATTTCATTATTAAGAATTATGAAATATTAGAATAAATTTTCACAATTGATGAGTGATATAGCTAATATTTTCTTCATTTTTATATTAATTCAATTTACATAAATCCTCCTAATTTATCAAATTGAGATTATTTTCAAGAATTTTGGATTTATTGATTGTTTTGGGATAAAATGTGAAATATTATTATTTTATAAAATTTAATAAATTTTAATCACAAGGATATTTTGGGAATAATATTTAAAATTTTAATCCAATTTTAGTGATTAGTTTTTTTATAAATCATTGAATTATTTTCTTAAAATTTTCCTCTGGGACCAAGAGTATATTAGAAAACATGAGGCCTGAAAAAAAAATCAATCAAGTTCGAAAATTATTCGGGTGCACAATGTGGACCCCACCATCATAAAGGAAATGTAATTCCGGCTAAACACCTCCAATTTAGGTGATTCAAAATGTATGTGGAAGAGGAAATATATAAAATCTTCTTAAATTAATTTTATGGAGGTTTTTTACTCATTAAGAGGACCTTTAGACGTTATACATTAAAGGATTAATTATGCAATTCTCAGCTAGAAAAATTCAATATCAGTATTTATTACATAAATCCTATTCCCTTTAGGCAATGATGCTGAAATTTGGAGGGGTGAAAAAAAATAAATTTATGAACAACTTTTAGGAAGGATAAAATGCATGAATAATCCATTTAATGGATAAAAACGTGCATAATTTCAGATGATAGATTTTGGAACCAAAAAATTATCATCAACTATAAAAGGATGTGAGACCCTCCTTTCCAAACCATCTGGGCCACCATAGAGGATACCTCCACTGAGAGAGGTCGGCTACTGCATCCTTCTCCCACATTTCATTTTCTTCTTCATTTTTTTATATTTTTTTATTTTTTTCCATTACAATTTACATTTATTATAAATTCATGAATTCTTCACTTTGTTCCACCATTTTCTTATTCTTATTTATCATCATAACACCATAAAATCATACTCTCATTAATGAGGGGATAACATGAGTCTTTTTTTAGGGTATTTATATGGAAATTACTATTATTATGTGCTTAATTTATTATATTTTTAAATTTTGTGATGGGAAAGAGTAATAGTGCATGGATGTGGTAATTTTCCAACACAACAATGAATTAAAACTCTTTTCCTGGATTTTATTAAATATTTTCCCTCCCTTATACTGGATACATGTTCTTTATATGATGGATTTTGGCCATTCAGTAGATGAAACGTAATTCAATGCTGACTGGTCTTGGATGATGTCACACTCTCAATTGAAGTGTAACATTAAGCTCTGTTATAAGAGGAGGTGGAATTATGATTTCTAAATGCATTCATCATTTCACACCACTAAATAAAATAACATTATTTCATGAATGATATCTCAAAATTGAATTATAAAAATTAATTTAAACACCAAAAAATTGAATGATGGAAGCCACAAATCAAACCATAAAGTCCAGGTTCTTCCATCACTAATTATATTTTTTTCATTTCATTTTAGTTTTATCATTTACTTTCATAAATTAAATAAAAACAACCAAAAAAGTAGTTTATTTGATATAGAATAATAAGGTGAATGACTGAGAAAAATCATCAAGTGAGACGACCCTAGTCAGCCTCTGTGCTATAATAAGATAATATTTTTTTTCCTTTTCCTATGGCAGGCATGCATCAAAACTGGCACCATTTCTATGAATCCAACCATTTTTTTACTTATTTATTCTATTTTACCATGGTAGATATATTATTAATGTCAATATTTAAAAAAAATTATTAAAATTTTCTTTTCCCATGATGTTTTGGAATGTCCATTTTTTCAATAAATGGAAAAATTACTCCCAGGTGCAAGAAGAAGAAACGGATTATACACAAGAGGCCCTCAATATAAGGGTTGATGCAATTATGATAATATTAAAAAAAAATAAGAAAAGATAATAGAATCATGTATTTTACCAAAATATTGGATGTCTATGGACGATGAACTCCAAAATGACATACAAAGATTCAAGTCAAAGAAATCATTGCCACTTGTTTTCCCCAATTTCACTAATTTCATTCAAGAATTTGCAGCAAAATCGAGGAATATTAATCACACAACCATTTCAAGAACTAGATTTAAGCAGACTGTGATGAGATGGAATGGATTCACGATGAAGAATACTTACCTATTGAGCTATGTGTGAGAGATCAATAAGATCTTGATGAATTTTGGAATGATTATGAAGTACAACATAATCTACCCATTCCTTATACAGTATAAGATTAGTCACCACTCAACTTGTCTCTAGTAAAGGAAGAGGATGAAGCCATAAAAATAATATAATTTGAAGAAAATATGGAGGATCTCTACAACCTAACTCTATCCAGTGATAATCATATCTAAGAGGAACTTACAATAGAAGAAGATATTCAAGCCAAACCAAATAAGGGAGAATAAAAATTCTTGAACTACAACTGATTTAATTTATTTGAAACTAATTTTAGTACTACACCAAACTAATTTTAAATTTCTGAATAAAATCCATATTATTATTCCCCAATATGATGAAATGGAAAAAATAAATTGCATATGTTGAGGAACACCTGGAGATCCCTAAAGACGTCAACATTTACTATAAAGAATACAAGAAGAGACTTTAGTTTTCTTAACGAACAACGTGGGATACTAGTTTCCCATATTAAAAGTGGATATTTTGAAATCAATAATTCAAATTTAAATTTTGAATCTCTCTTTGATTATTCATTTCATGAATCACACCTAGAGAAACCACTATCATTTTAGAGGACATTTCACAAGTAGAAACAAAGAAAGAGGATGTTACAAACTTTATCCTACCCTCACCATCCATGCTGTACCACATTGTGAATGTGGAAGATCTATGGTACTCTATAAATGGAATTATCCTTAATAAGAAAAAATAAGTGGATGCTGGGTAAATAAACATGTGGCGGTTCAAGTCAAATAAGATCCAAAAACCACAATACTTTGGATAGTAACTAGAATTTCCCTCCTGTGGAAGTAAAAATTTAGGGCCCACTTGGGGGATCATACCAAGATTTATCCTTTACCTACTTTCTATTACTTTAATTTTCAATCTTATGAATTTAGATTTAAAATGTAGTCTTAGGAGTTAGTACAACATGCATCCCACTCCCTTCTATCTTTTTGAGCATTAAGGGTATGATCGTTGTGCTTAATTTAGTGGTATTCTTTTATAGGTTCATGATGGAATAAAGAAGTACCAAACATTGAAGGAAGAGGACAATGATTTATTTCAAAAGTGATATCTCTTTTAGTGTTTATCTTTTAAACTACTTTCGTTTTTTCCGAAAACATGTTTTAATCTTGAAATTTGAAATTTCATGCACACACATAAATTCATACTTTACTTGACATATCTAGGTGACATGAGTTTAATAGGAATCCTATGATTTCATGTTTTAGATTTCAAGGTTAATGTTATTGAATGAGTAAAATAGAGAATTGAATATTTAAAGTGAAGAGTGGATATTGAAACGATGACTCCTGATTTTGAGGAATTAATTGATTCATTGAATGAAATTTCCAAACCATTTATCTTGATATAAATTTATGAATTTCATGTTTTTTTTATTGTTCATTATGCCTCTAGTGATTTTTAAAAATTATATTCCCATTCTAGAGAGAATTTCAAGTTGATGTACTTCCTATTTTTTCTTGAGCATATTTCTTGAGTGGTCTTGAGACATGTCACCTACTAGAACTTGAATTTGAACTTTTCAATGATATGACTGTACAAAACCATATTTAATATTATTGAGTCATATTTTGAAAATCCCTTATCCTCAAAGGACCACCATTACCTCAATCGTTCATTTTTCCCATAGAGATTATGAATGAAATTTATAGGGATGGTCCATATATCAAGCCATTTTTTAGCCATTCCTACCATACTATTGGTATTTTCATGATATTTAAATGTTGAAGTGTGTGGATGCAAGACATCATGTCAAATTTGATGATTTACATTGTGAGGAAGAAATGTTCTGGTGCTTATTATGGGAATTATAAAAGGTTGTGGAATCATTCATCATACTCAATTGTTTTACCCTATTAAATAAAAAAATTAAAAAGGAAAAAAATAAAAAAATGATAAAATGGGTTGTTATTTGGGAAATCCAAATAGCACCATTACTTTGCCTATGATTTATATCATATGTGGTAAGGTGGTGGAAGTGAGGTTTATTCTAAAGCATAAATTTATAAAAGTAAAAAAATAAAAAGGTTCATTTAAAAATAAAAAAAAATATAAAACTAAAAAAAATATTCAAGAGGGTGAACAAATCATTCATTAAGTTTAAACCGATCATGATATTTGATTTGAGTGTTGAGGGATGTAAGAGTTTCAACATGGAATGGTAGAATATCATTACACTTTTATTTTTTACATCATGCATTGTACTTGAGAGATAAACCTCCTCCTTGAACCTTAATTTTTAAGGAATCAAATCCTACCATCCTTAGGCCTTAGATTCATTAGATCATTTATAGAAAGTCCTTATGAATTTATGTTCCTTTTTAACCTTTACAATGTGGGGAAAGTAATTCATTTACAATCTTAGAGATAAGAAAATTTTTCTAATGATATGATCCTAACTCCATCTAAATTTATCATGATAGATGAGAGAAAAATTAAAAGGTGAGGTAAACAATGATTTGGCATTTTTAATAATAATAAATTGAGAACATTGAATAAATGAAAGGAGAATTTCCATCATTTTTCAAATATAAAAATTAAAATTCATGAAGATACTATTTATTTGAAAAATGAGAAATTAAATTTATATTTAGTGTGTCTTTTTGAAAGTTTGATTTTACATTGAAATTTATTTTATTTTATTACATTGGAATGTGAATAATGGTTACATTAGTTTCCTAAAAATTCCATGTTGAGATTTGATGCTTGTGAAAAAACATGTTTTATGTGTGGGAGAATTGATAGAGCTAATATTTTCGTCATTATTATATTAATATCAATTATTTAAATCCTCTTAATTTAACAATTGGAGGTCATTTATAACAATTTTGTATTTATGGATTGTTTTGAGATAAAATGTGAAAAGTTATTAATTATGTAAATTTAACATATTTTAATCAAAATGGTATTTGGGAATAATTTTCAAATTATTAATCCAATTTTAGTGATAATTGTTTCATCTGATTCCTTGATTTATTTTCTTCAACTTTTCATCCAGACCAAGAGATGATTCAAAGCACATGATTCCTGAAAAGTCAATCATGTTTTACAATTGTTCTAGTGGATAGTGTGGACACAACCATAGTAATAGATGCATAATTCTAGATCAACACCCCTAATTTAGGTGATTAAATATGGATGTGAAAGAGGATATGTATATTTATTTCTTTAATTAATTTTATGGAGGGTTTCAATCATTAAGTGGACCATCAGATGTTACACATTGTAAGAAAAATTATGAAAATATTGGCCATAAAATGTCTATATTAATATTTGTTCCATAAATCCTACATCTAGTGGCCAATGGTGTTTAAATATTTAGTGGATATGGTAATGATATTTGTAAATAACTTTCATTAAGGATGAAACACGTTAGTTATCCATGCAATGGAAAAAAACATGCATACTTTCAGAAGAAGTAATCTTGAACAAAAAAGAAACCCCCTCACCTATAAAAGTAGGCGAGACAATCTTTTCCAAACCTTCTATGGAACTAAAGAGGATATATCCATTGAGGGAGGCCATTTATTTCAACCTTCCCCCAAATTTCATTAACTTCTTTAATTTATTATTTCTTTAATTTTTTAGTTTTCAATTGTAATTTAGATTTATAATAAATTCAAGAATTCTTATCTTTATATAACCATTTTATTCTTCTTATTTATCACTAACCATTTTGACCTATTACCATCATAAATTAGGGTTTAACCACATGCTGGGCTCATGGGAGGTATGTGGAAGTTTCAATAATTATACTCTTAATTTGTTATGTTTATTATGTTTTTCATGGGAAAGAGTGAAAATGCACGGGTGTGAAAATCATCCACCACAACACTGAACACAAACTAGATTTTATTCTTTTTTTATACTTTCCCACCCTTATAATAGATACAAGATCTTCATACAATGGATTTGATCCATTCAGTAGACGAAATGCCATATGATAGAGCTATGTCTTGGATGATTTCACACTATTGACCGAGGTGTAACATTAACATTGATTATAAGATGAGGTGGAATTTAAATTTCTATATTAATTAGATATTTCAAACAATTAAATAAAATAATAGTGATTCATTAATAATATTTCAGAGTTGAATTTTCAAACTTAATTAAAAAAAAGATAAGAAAATGATAAAACCCACAAACCAACCTATAAAGAATGTTTTTTTTCATCACTAATTACATTTTTCATTTAATGTTGGATTTATCCTTTAATTTCCAAAAATAATTAAAAAAATATAAAGATATATTTTATGTGAGATAGAATAAGTAGGTGAATTAATGAGAAATCTCTTCAAGTGACCTGAACCTGGTAAACCTCTATGTTGTATCAGGAGAATAAATTTGTTTTTTTCATTACCTACGATAGATGTGTTTCAAAGAGATATCATAAACAAAAATATTCATTTCTTCGAAGAATGTATCTTCATTTAGGACATTTTGAGAATTATTTTATGATTATATGAATGATAAATCTAGTTATTTATGAATGATTGTCTTGCTAACCATTTTTTTTAGTATGTGACTAAAGATAAAATGATGAAGTTAAAGTGTTGATAGGTACACTAAAATATTAAAATACCACAATTTTGATTATTCATATGAATTACATTATATAATGAAATGTTTCTATTGTTGTTAATTCAAATCCACAATGATTAGATATTGAATATTCAATAAAAAATCCTAATTGTATAATAATATTATCTTAGGTACATGATTCTTCTTAGATTTGTGCTTATGGGGATGTTCTTCCTACAAATGTTTGTATTCCCACTGTTTTTTAATTTTACGTGACATAAATCAGGGATAAGATCTCTCTATATAGATCCCATATCAATTCCCAATAAAGTGAAGTTATATAATATTTAAAGACTGAACATATGATCATTTATTGGTGCATAGATTAATATGAGCATATAATCAAAATTTAATATATTGTGTGGGTCTTGATTCATATTAATAAGGGTTATTTCTCTCATATGGTTGAGGATAAAATTAACATATGTTATATTATTATTTTTTGGGAGTTAGATGATATATTTTTTAAAGGGTTTCCTAGCATTCGTCAGAATCATAATGTTTTCTTTTCAGTAGAACTCATACAAGGTGATATACATATTTCAAATACTCCATATATAATGAACATGGTTGATTTGTAGGAATTAAATAATAAACTCAAAAAGAATTCATATTAGGTATTCATAATCCTGAGTGTTTCACCTGGTGGTAATCTTGTTATTTGGTAAATAATATGAAAATTTATTAATATGACACTACATTAAATATCATAATATTCTAATCATCATGATCTGGGATACGTATTCTCTAGAAGATTCAGGTGAAATAGAGGTGCCTAGTGTGAGAAAAACCAGAAAGAAATTTTCATATTTTATGGATAACTCTCCAATTTTTCTAGATGTTAATGTCTTCATAAATAATATTTTTCCATCGAATATTGACATAAAAATTTTGAGACCCTATAGAGTGGATATTTTCCAATTTAAATTCACAATTAATTTAAAAATATCTAAAAAATATATTTCCTTAATAACTTTCTTCATATATATTTTGATTGTTTGAAAATACACTTTTTAGATTATCGTCATTTCACATGTAGGATCTATGTATATAATTCCACTAGTGGTGATACATATGGTCCATTTTTATCTTTAAAATACACCAATTGATAATTAGGTTTTATAATAGAAAATAAATCATCTTGTTTTATTAGTCTTTATCTTTTCTATATCCTTTGGGAATGAAGGATACTCTCTTGTTCTTCTCATTTTTGAGAGGCGAAGAGAAGGATAAATTCAAAATAGGAGTATGTTGTGTGAAATGATTATAAATTCTGGATCAAACCTATATAATAGAGATGACCATATATTTATAGAGTTAGTGTTTAGATTAAAATATTATTTAATTTCATACGAGCCCATAAATATTAGAATAACCATAATCGTACCCCACACCACAAAAAATAATAATATTGTTGTTTTATTACACAAGATAACTACTCAATTAAAAATGTATTTTGTTGACATGAAAATTAATATTTATCAATAGAAATGATCTTAGTATAATCATCTTCCTTGATATTTATTTAATATCGTAAAAAATATTTATTTAAATAATATATTGATAAATAAAAAAAATCAAAATTTGGAGACAAAATATTTCTTAAATAATAAAAAAATAAATTAACTATTATATTCATAGACTAAAAATAATTAAATATTTAATATTTTCAATCAATAAAACATGAATAAAACAATTCCTTTTTCTTTAGAATAATATGTATTTCAATAACTAAATCAAATAGAATTTAATTTGGATTAGAAAAAACACATAGTTCATGTCCCTTTAGAATTCATTCTCAATAGAATTTGTTAGGATTGCCTAAAGTCCGAGATTACTATTTCATAACAGGTCAAGGTACCCATGAAAAAGAATTTAATTTCACAATGTCGACAACCACATACAAATTCTAACTGTATAATATGTTCCCCTTGTCTCGATATGTTATCAAGTAGGTTTCACATCCATGACATAAACCAATATATTTGATATTTATTTCTTTTAATGTCTAAAATTAAAATTTCATGAAACCATTTCCATAGAATTTTATGTGATTTTATATTCCAAATAAAATGGACGAGACATCAAATTCTATAAATATATATTGGAAAATCCTTTCGCAACTTATCCATTTATAACATGTCATTCATGATACACCCAACAAACCCTACATCTTTTGAACATATCACATCCTGTTTATTTATGATAAATCTAATTACATGAGTAATTAAATAAATTAAAGAAAACCTTAATGACTAAGAACCATTACAAATTCTTGAAGATTGGAAAATATGTTGACCAATAAACATGAAAAATTACAAATGGTAGGTCTATTCTTATAATCTCCCATCTTGGATTTTACCAAGTGGAAACTTAATGAGATAATGTCTCATCTTCTTACAAGTAATCATACATTAATAGAAACTCTGTATGTGTCCCATAATAGTATGTTATTGGACCATAGTCCAATATTTGATAATATTATCATAGAATTTCGAGGTTCTCATCATTTTGGGGAGCTGTTATGACCTTATCAATGCGATAGACACTCTAGAACCTTATAATATTAAATTCAAGTGGTAAATAAATAATATATAATTTTATGTTTTATTAGTAGTTAAACACATGAATTTAAATGTAATCCTAAGTATAAATTGTTTCTTCTAGAACGCCACCTTTATCAGACCCCCGGTTGGAATGGATCCAATTATCTATGAACATCAGTTCGATTAACCTCAGATGATGATAATGTTTCTGCTGAGTCAAATATTTAGTCAAGGGGTCTTGCATTGTGTCTTCCATGGATGTTAATATCCCTAAAACCTCATATCTATGAGGAAAATCCTGTAGTTTATGATACATATAAATTATATACTTTTATAATAATATGACCTAGTCTCTTTAGCGAGAGTCATCATTATAGTATTATGAAAATAAAGTGTGATATGGGATTTACTTCTTGTTAACATATCCTACTCTTGGAAGAATATGTGTATCAAAACTCTTTATTTAGCTTCATCATAAACAATAATATACCAAAACACTACTATAGAATTTATGACCACAGATTTCTTTGAGCTCTTCCATCTGACATCACCTCTATTCAAAGTGAATATGTACCCCTTTTAGGATTTCATATCATCATTAAATATTTGGAAACTATCATCAACTTATCATATGAAGACTAATTCCTCATCTCCTCCATAGACCTGGGACATATCTTTAGTACACCTTAGATAATTAAGGATAGTCCTAACTGTCATCCAATGGAGGTCACCTAGATCAGTGTGTTATTTTACTACAAAAAATGAGGCATAATACACATCTATCCTAGTGCATATAATATCATACATGTTGGACCAAATTGTTGATTCATATGAAATAAAATCTAGTATTTTCATTCCCCTTCTTTCTGAGTACACATTTTCCAAAAAATATGAAAGGCGTGTGACAATTGAGAAAATATTAAATTTGACTATTCCATACTGAATCTCCTTTTATCCTGCCTATATATGTACCATAACATATACTGAGATATAAATTTCATTTATCATTCTCAATCTTAATTCCAAGATTATACATACTGATTTTTCTAAGTCCTTCATAGAGATCGATTTATTCAACCTTTCATTAACAGACTATAAGACTAGTATTTCATTCCCAATAAGCATTATTTCATCGACATATACTATTATGAAAAAACTACACTCCCACTAAATGGATTATAGATACAAATCTCAAAATAATTCTTTAAAAAAACAATTTTTATGGATTTATCAATATTAATGTTACATTATTTGGATTCCTTCTTTAATACATAAATGGTTCTTTTTAATTTGAAAACTCTGTTGACATCCATTAGAGTCACTGACCCATCAGGTTGTGACATATAGGAATATTATAAAAGGTCCCCATTAAAGAAATATATTTTTACATACAGCTAATAAATATCAAATTCATTTAAATTTTTATTAGAATGTATAAATTTGATGGATTTTAGAAAAGAAACTGATGAATTTGTTTCAATATTAAATGACTTGATGTTGTTTAAACCCTTTTTTAATTGTCTATTCTTTATGAGTATTGAATTCTTCATCATGTCCAGTTTCTTCATTAATACCCATTTAAAACCAATGAGATTTATATCCACTATAGGATCTACCAAAATATTGACTTGGTTTTTGGTGTATGGAATCTATTTCAAAATTTATATCTTCTTGCCACATGGAAACATAAGTTTCAATTACTAGATCCTTATAGGTTATAGGATCATTATTATCATCTAAAAATGGGATCACTAACCTTAGTTTCATGAATAAATATAATTATAGTTCTCTAACCCCTCTTATACATTTATACACTACATGTTTCTATTGAACTTTGACTTCTTTGTGGCTGTGTGGAATTGGTTTTGTTCCAACACATGTGTACCTTGAGCCTAGAGTTTATCAAAGTCTATCCCACTCCAACTATCTACATTTGATATGTGCTCCCTATAAATTGAATAGGGAATTTCATCTTACTATTCTGATTTTATCTAAGAAGTTGTGTAGGAAATATCACCTCATTTCGTTATGGTATCCCATTAAGGTATACTTTGTGCTTCGAGGTGCATATTTATTACCTAAATAAGAATTATAAAATTATTTTCAACCCTATTCATGTAATTATAAATATCCATGTTTCTTTCTACTCCAAAATTGGTGTGGAATACCATATAACACTTTAGTTGGCCCATGGATTATTAATTTTTTATCTTTCAATAACGTGTTTCACCAAAAGGACAATGGGAGACTCGCATGACTCATAATTGATATCATCATTTATTTCATGGTGTGGTTCCCCTTTATCTTATACCATTCCAATGAGGTGTAGAAAAAGGAATGAGTGGAGATTGAATCCAAAAAAATAATAAATAATAAATGAAGGCTTAATTAAGATATTCTATAATGCAATATGAGATGTGTTTCATAATCTTATTACCAAGATAGTTTTCAAATTCATTATTGTATTCCCTGATTTTTTTAGTACATCTAACTTATACCACATTATATAGACATATCCATGTATAATAAAATCATCATTAAAATATATATAGTATGAGTACTTACCCCATTATTCAACTTGAAATGGTTCACATGGATCAGTATTAACAAATACCAGAATTTCTTTGTCCATTTAATGTTTTAGACTATATGGGTGTTTAGTCAATTTTTCTTTTAAACATGACTGAAATATACTTAGTGGCTTAATTTCAATGGAATATAAATATCCATCTTAGAGTAATTTAGTAAAATTATTTTTGTTTAGATGACCAAGATGGTGATTCCAAATTTGGGTGTGGTATGAGTCATTTTATGTATTTTTTTTATCGATTCTGTTACATGGTTCATGTAGTCCATCACATAAAGAAAGTTATTTAAAGATATCCTAGCATAACATATTCCATTTCATAACAGAAGAAACATTTATTCTTACACAATAAAATAAATTGAATAGTATCATGTCTAGATTTAGAAATAATATTATTGATATCATATGAAACGTAATATCAATCCTTTAAAAGGTTGATAATTCCTATCAAGAATATAAGGTTGTAGTCCCTAATATCCATGAAAGAAATTCTAGATCCACTCATTTCTCATAGATCTACCTCTTCAAGGTCAATCATCAATTGTTTTCTTAGTTCCTATATTGGAATACATATGTGAGCACTATATATGATATCTAACACCCAATTTGTAAAAATAATTAAATTACTTTTGATAATGAATAAACATATAGCTTCCCCTTTCTTATTTTCTACAGTGCAACTCTCCTTCTAGTGGACATTATTACCACTTGAAAAATTGATAACATTTTGCTCGCTTGTTTTCCCCTTCATCATTCTATTCCTGGAAGGGTGATGTAAAGAAGTTTTGTATTATATTTATTAACCTGGCCTATCCTTTCATTCAGCCTAAGGATGGATGGGTTTTTAAAATAAGTCTCCTTATCAACATGTATATGAAGAGAGAGTGTATCGAGGGGATACCTGTCAAATTTTTTCATTTTTAAATTAATAATGTATCTATAGAATATCTCAGAGAGTTATACTTGAATTATATTAGTTCACTATTCCAAAATCAATTTGAACAATAAAACATATTATATATATAATGATTTTGACTACACGAGGCCGAACTGGAAAACCATTTAAAAGTTTACTCTGAAAGAGAACCATGTATATCAGAATTATTATTATCTACAACTCTCTTGATATAAACAACAGATAACCTAAAAAAATGTTTTTTTGGATCCATGTCTTCAAGAGACTTCATGTGTACACATTACATGGAAAAAATAATTAAATACTAAATGTTTAGATGTATCTCAAGTGTTTATCATATATAGCAAACTCTCCATCACTCTCCTCATATTCATGTAGATCGTGTAATGAGGATTCTAGCAGGTAATATTTTCCTTCATGGACCAAAAAAACATGTTATGGTTTAAATTATTCCTTGAATTTAATTACTATAAATATATGATCTTTCCTTAATATATATATTATGATTATTTTGGATTAATAACATTCTATTATTCTAAATTTATTAAAGATAAAATTATTATTACTTCACTTGATTACAATTTATGAGATTCATAATAATAATATTCATTGTTTTATGTCTCCCATTATTTTATCATGTCCCAATAGTTGTCACCACTAAACTCAGAATTCCATGTTTCCAATACATTCTAGTTTAAGGGATCCATATAAAAATTATCATAACCAAAGTATAGGCTCGATCAATTAATTGATATTATTTAGGCATGGAGGTCTTTTCTAACTATGGTATTACACCTCTTTAATCAATTGTGTGGACTCCCCAATACAAAAATCCATACATGAATTTCCTCAACACTTGCCTCCATGTTACACCAATACTAGTGGGGGTTACTTATCTTGATGTAAATTGGTTAATTAAACCCAAAAGTTTCATTATAACACCATGATAAAACTATGTTTCCCAATAAGGTTTTTTCAAACACTTACTTATATGTTATTCATTAATAATCAAGTAATGTGTGGTCTAGTCTAAATTTATACAATGTTGATGGATTTTTTTATTATGCATCAATATGTTTTTATCTCTCACACATGTTTTTAATATTAAGTGGATATTACATAATTGATTAACCCTATTTTGATTAAATATTTACACATAATCCATTTATTTAAATTCATTTTTTGTATATTTGTCCATTTATTTATGAGATCATGGTATAACAACCATAAAATATGTAGCACACAAGATAAAAAGAAATAATAAAATAATAAACTAGATCATGAGCCTATCTAATGTTTTTTAATTGATAGGAAAATAAGTTAACCAATGAAATAAGGTAAAACTCACAGTGCTAGTCTAGGGATGGGTTACAACATTCCTCGTATCCACCTATTTATCCCTTGGGCTGGTATAGTATTGTTTTCTTCTTTAACCACGTCCCCATGACATGGGAGAAATATTTTATTACATATATTTAAAACTCACTCATATGAGAGGAGAGCCAAAGTTTTTGTTGAGGGTAATTAAATAAATCACCCCAGACAAGAAGGTATTACATAATATAGGAGGGAGGGAAGACTCACCATGGGATTCTTCTTTTATTACATATATTTACTGATTAATTTAATAATTTATTGTAATTTAAATATATCAATTATTAAGAGACTGCAAGGATTGTAATTATGTGCTACGTGTGGTGTTCATTGATTCTCATGAACCTAGGATAAATATTTTGGGCTTTGGTGTGTACCTCATCCAAACTACACGACAAGTACTAACCAGCTACACACCATGTATCAATTTTTTTGTCTTCATAACCCAATGTAGGTCTGAAAATGGAATTTGTTTATGGGGCCACACAAAGTCTACTTCAACTACACTCTATGTGTTTCACTAACCATGGGTCCTCCTATCCTTCCAAATAACATGACATGTATTTTGAAAATGGTAATTAAGGAATTACAAACCGTGTAAGCCGACAATATAATGTGTGTTTCATTATTTACGTAGGATGTCAGTCTCGTACAATCAAAAAATACGTATTTGACCATACGAATAACTCAAATTTCACTATTAAACCTTGTTTTTTATAAGATTTGTACCATAATGACACACCATTTATTCTATATACATGTCATGTAATCCAAAATGTTGTGGTCTAGGTTTTCCTAATCCCTATATAGTATGCATTAAATGAACCACTTGTAATAACTTCTCAATGTGTAATGTATCATGCGATATATCTGGGTGCATTACACTTTGGAACATGGTGTGTACGCTAGCTATACTCTCTATAACCTTGTATCATCACCCATAATCCTTGGAACATTACAATGGTATCTCCAATTGTTCTTCATTTGTTCCTAGTCCTTTAAGAAAATATGAATCTTTAATGAAGTAATTAAAATATTTAAATCACATTAATTAAAAATCATATTAATGATTCAATAATATGGAAATAAAATATCTAATCCCAAATTTTCATATATATCAACAATCAAATAAATAATTATGTTTTTATAACGTGGCCACTCTAATACAACTTGGTTGTTTCGAGCACATTAGAATAACCTGGTGGGAGAATAATCATAAATGGTTTTTCATATTTGATGGTTTATTCAATAATTGTTCAAGATTTAAATTTCATTATCAATAAAATTTTTCCATCAAATACTGACATAAAAAATCCCAAAACCCATAGGGAGTATTTTTGAACCATTAAATTTATAATTAATTTAAATAGATATGAAGGAATAATGCCTTTTCATAGGATCTTTCTTTGTTCATATAATTGATCTTACATAAACTAATTTTCATATTTCTATCATTTCAGTTGGGGGTACCATGTGCATAATCTCATTATAGGTGATCCAAAAATGCTCATTTGATCTTTGAATGATACTAATTGATTTTTGGGTGGTACCTTGGCAGATCAATTGTCTTTCATTTTTCATATTGGTTGATTTAAGATCCTATATTGTTGAAGGATTCTATCTTTTTTCTCATTATAGAGAGGAGGAGATAATGTGGAATTTAAGTGAGAAGTATCTTGTACATAATGAATAAAATTATTGATTAACCCCACACAATAGACAAAAAAATATATTCATAAAGATATAATTAATTTTGAAATATTATTTAATTTCAAAAAGTCCATTAAATAATAAAATAAACCTAATATTACTCCATACCATAAAAATTATTATTACTATTTTATTTTGTGTAGTAACTGGTGAAATGATAATTTTTTTTATTGGCTTTGAAATTAATATTTATCACTTGATATGAAATTATTCATCTCATATTCCTCATCATTTATTAAATACCCAAATAAATATTTAATTAAATATTTTATTCATAAAAAAATATCATAATCATAATCTTGAAGAAAAATATTTAATAAAAATATAATAGATTAAATAAATATTATATTATTGGCATAGAAAATAAAATTTATATTATTGTTCTAGAAAGAAAATATTTATTTAATATTTTTTATCAATAAAACATTAATAAAATTATTCACCAGTATTGATAATAATATTAATTTAATTACTTAAATTAAAATAAAATATAATTAATTGCATGACCCGTCTCTCGGGGCCCATGTAGTGACTTCCCTAATCCCACCTCCCAATGGCCTGGGGTTGGGGACTAGCACTGAAGGCTTCGACCTACAAGTGGTAGGCATTATCCTGAGTACCTAGACATACACACACACACAATCACTTCCCAAAATAGGAATTAAGAACAAGCATGCCACTATAAATAACTACTGAGTACAAGTAAAAATGAATGTCAAATGGTCCAGAATACAAACCCAACAAAATTCTAAGTGGAAAACATGAAAGTAAAAATGAAAATTGGGGTAGCCATCTGCTGAAAACTCAACCTGATGGGTATGTTTTGAGTAGATTCTAGAAGTTTTAGCAGTGTTTTCCACCTGCATGGTCTCACCGGGAACGACTGTGTCCTAGGCCACTAGGTTCTCTGTTAAAGCATTGATCGTCTACACTAGACACCACATGTGCGGGTGAAGCCCGTGTAGGGATTAGTAAAAAAATTCTCAATAGATATCCCCAAACTAAATGGAATGACCACAAAGAAATCCACACAACAAAACACAAATCTTGAGCATGAATCAAGATAGCTCACAATAGGTATAATATAGAGTGGGAAAGTAGAATCATCAGTCATATAATCGAACACCTTGACTATTGGAGAACTCCTCCTCAATGAGTACAGTGGGCCTCTTGGGTCACACAGAAGCTGCTTCCCACTAATCTTGGACTCTTTTGGTACTCATCCCTAATTATTATAGTGGGTATACTGAGTAACACTGAGTTGTTCCCAACTATGGGCATGCTGGGTCACGCAGAATCACTTCCCACCTTGTCCATAATGAGGTAATCCTCACTATCATGTATTATGGGTCTATCGAGTCCCACAGAGTCACTCCTCACTATGAGCCCATTGGGTCACACAGAGCCTCTTCCCACTGGGCCATCCTAGCTGATCAACACAGGGTCCTTTGTTAGTAGTCTTCAGTTCTCAACCTGCCACCGGGTTTCCGCACGTAGCATGCATGATCTTGGGAGAACTGCTCCCCAAGCCATTCTCCGTATTTCAACTTCCATGAAATCCGACTAAGAGTATACTGGAAGATCTGCCTCATTGTGTGGGTTTCAATCCCATAAATGGATCATCAATTTGACACTAGTTTTGCAAGTTATTTTCATTTTAGTAAACATGGGCCGGTTGTGTCTAGGCCTGGACCGATAAGGTTGGACTGACCTGGTCAACCCGGTATGGGGGCCCCACATTCCCTAGTTTGATTTGAAGGACCTTATATACCCCGGTTTGGTTCTTGGTTGTTCTGGTCTCGGCTGGCCATTGCGATAGGACCATTGGGCCTCATTGGACCCGACCCGGTTTGGATGAGGGTCCAGCCTATCGGGTCTCCTGGCGTGGGTCTGGCTAACTAGAGCAGTTCCTACTCAATAACGCGTGTTCGGCCCACTTGGGTAGCACACCCCCTTCTTGGCCTACCTAGGGTGGACTCTATCTGGCTGGGACGCGTCAGGTGACCGCGTCCCCCTCCTGCCCTGCGGGTCGCTACAGGTCCACCTCCTCCAGCCCGAATGCATGGTGCATCTGGTGTGCCGCAACATGGCCGATATTCTACTGACGGTCAAGGGACTACGTGCTTTGAGAACCAAAACCTTCTTCTTTGGACCGCATCCTTCCGAAAGCCACCAGCTCGGCCGATGACTCCTCCTACTATGCCACATATAGCACCAGCCGAGATTCCATCACCAGCATTCCATCGCGACACGCTTCCAGGTCATTCCATGGACCACCCGGTCCACACCGGTTGTCCATTCTTTGCGCCATTTTCACCTCCATACTCTAAAGGGTTTTTCCTTTCCTAAGAAGGCCTCAAATCCTTCTTGTCGCTATTTGAAAAGACCTATCCAGAAGAATTCACAACCCGAGGGGCTTGGGCCTTGTTCGTGTCAGCCCGCGCCCTCCAAGTTAGAATTTCATATAGTGGGAGGTTTGGAGATGATGTTATATAAAAAATAATTAAATACTGATACTAATATCCACCATGAATAATTCACCCTTCTACATTAACGATTGATCCACGGGTCAACCTCTTCATGGGATGACCCGCATTTGTTGTTTTAGAATGAAGAATGGGGGAAAACATAAAATAGATCAATCCCCTACATTGACTAACATTCATCACTAGATCAATCCATCTATGGGGATTTAGGTTCTGATCGAAGACATTAGTGTTCCTTGATCACCTGTCACATTCTTTATCAATTCCATTACAGGTTCAGCGACTTTTGACATTCGTTGTTGGAGAGATTTCTTGGCGTAATTAGGTTAGAGAATTTCCACAGTTTAATTATCATTTATATAACAGTTTAACATATTAAAAAGAAAACATGTCACAGTTTCTATGTTACACCTTGTCATTGCATCGTTACACTTTTTTATTTATGCAATATCATAATTGTTATGCTCTATTTAATGTTTCATTACGCTACACATTTATGAGCCATTATTGAGATTCCTTTAATGTTCTTATTCGTCACACCGCAGCGCTGCCATCCGCTTGTCTAATAGTTTCGAAAAACAAAATAAAATATCTTTTAAGTTATTTTATTATTTCCCAAAAGTAAGAAAATTATCTTTTCTATTTGACCATTGACAATCGAAGTTAGATCCTTTCTAGGAAAATCCAACGGTTCTATGTTCAATAGTGCCCTTGGATTTTCAATCTGTGCACCGGTTCACAAGTTAGAAAAACTTGATATCATGTTTACATAAAAAAACTAAAAAAATGTTTCAAATTCCATTCCATGCTCCCCGATCTTCAGAACCACGTTCCATCAAATCATCTGGTCTCAAAATAATTTCACACAGTTTTCAAAAAAAACATTATATGGAATTTAAAGGATATTACATTTTCCTACCTTAGGGGTTTACATCTTTGAAAGTAAAAAAATAATGGCTAATAAAACAAATGGGGGTACTGGGCATGAATATTATCCTCATTCTCCCATGTGATCTCCAAAAAATTCTCATTCTGCCATCAAATTCTCACTAGTGGAATGAATCATCCACAATGGACCTGCTCCTGTTGCTCCTCTATCTCCACCGGGAACATTTCAAATGTCACCCCATAATCAATTTCTAGCTCACCTCAGTCGATGAAGTGTGATTGATCATGCACGTACCTCTTTAGCTACAACATGTGGAAAATATCGTGAAATTAGTGCATCTGTGGGGGGAGAGGTAGGCGGTACACCACCTCACCAACTCTGCTCAAAATCTGAAAAGGTTCGATGAACCATGAAGATAGCTTGCTGGCCCATCCAAATATCCTCAATCCCCATTGGGGTGAGACCCGAAAGAACACATGGTCTCCCTCCTCAAACACTAAGGGTCTCTGTCTCTGGTTGAAATAAGATTTATGTCCTCTATGTGTAGTCCTCATCCACATTTGGATGATTTTAACCTTCTCAGTGGTACCTCGTACCAACTCTGGACCCATGAGTGCAAACACCCTTGGGTTTTTCCAGCATAAAGGTGATATGAAAGGATTATTGTACAAAGCCTATAATGGTTCCATGCCAATGGGGAGTGAGAGATTTTTTTGTATGAAAACTCTACCAGAGGCTGGTGTTCCTCCCAACTACAACCAAAATCCAGAACACAGGCACAACATTTCTCCTCCAAGGTTTGTATGGTCCTCTCAATCTAACAATCCCTCTGGGGATGAAAAGTTATTCTCAAGCACAATTGAGTCCTAAATGCCTCATGTAATCCCTTCCACAACTGAGATATAAAGTGTGAATAAAATTCTGAGATGATCATCGAAGGCACCCCATGAATCCAAACTATCTCCTGGACATAGAGGTATACCAATATCTCTAGCGATCCCTACTTTCATATAGGTGGAAAGTGATCTGACTTGGTGAGTCAGTCAATGTTCACCTAGAGATAATGATGTCCCATAGATGTGCGTGGTTACCCTAAAATGATGTCCATTGAGATACCATCCCATTTCCACTCTGGTACCTCAACTGGTTGGGCCAATCCTACAAGAACATGATTCTTGTCCTTCACTTGCTGGCAAGTGAGGCACTATAAAATGAACTCGTCCATTGTATTCTTCATCCCTGGACACCGGTACAGATATTATAGGTCTTAGTAAATCTTTTCCACTTTTGGATGTAAATCCAAAGGGTATGTATGGAAATCCCTCAACACCATCCCCTGCAATGTCACAGGTACTACGATGTACCCTTTGAAAAAGACGACGTGCTTCCTACATATCAAAAATCTATTAGGATCTTCCTTAGGTTAACTAAGAAAGTCGGGGCTCACAGTCAACATCCAAAAGATGTGCCTCCCTAACTCGTTGTAAGAGTAAGGGAGTAACAGTCATCGAATGAATGTAAGCTACGTCATCATTATCCACGTCAGATATCTGCATCGTGATTTTTTGCTCCATCACCTCACTTAGCAGTTATATACCAGACCTCCTACTGAACATGTCTGCCACCACAATCCCATTCCTATGAGAATAGACTATCTCGATGCTATATTCTTGGAGAAACTATAGCCTTAACAACTATCTTAGGTTTAGGTCATTCTGGGAGGATATATACTTTAGACGCATTTGTTCGGAGTAGACTTTAATCAGCTCACCCAAAAAATTATGCCACCACATCATCAAGAGAAGTCAACTGCTACTAACATTGGATCACAGGTCACATAGTTATTCTCATGTTTCCACAACTACTGTGATTTTTAGGTGATCACTACTCGCTCCTACATCAGGATAGAACCTAGTCTGGTCTCTGATGTATCACATAAAACTATATAACCAACTCCCTTCTCTAGTAGTCCTAATATGGGGTCACTTATCAGTCTCATCCTCATCTCCTGGAAACACTACTGAGACTTCTCCATCCACAAAAGGGTCTTTCCTTAATTGTCAAAGACGATAAGTGTGCTACTACATTGGAAAAGTCAGGCACAAAAATCGGGTAGTATCCATTCCACCATAAGAAACTTTTCACCTCAGTCATGCTCCTAGGTGTCTCCCAATAAATCACTTCCTCTATCTTCATTGGATTTATAATAACTCCGTCCTTCGAGATAACATGTCCCATAAAGAGAACCTCTTGTATCCCAAACTACCACATCAAGAGATTACCATAATGTTCATGCTATTGGATTCTATACACAAAAATCTGTAGGTCTGCATCATGCTCTGCCTCCGACGCCGAGTACACCAACATGTAATCAATAAAGACCACCACCAAAAAAATCGAGGCTAGGATGGAAATACTATTCATTAGTCCCATGAACACTACTAGGGCATTGGTCATGCCCAAAGGAATCACCAAAAACTCATTCTGGATATACTGAAATCTAAAATAAATCTTCGGTACATCCTAATCCCGTACCCAAAGCTGATGATAGCCACACCAGAGGTCTATATTCTAGAACCATATCGCTTCCTTCATCTGATCAAAGATGCCATAAATCCTTGGAAGTGGATACTTATTCATTGTGGACACCTGGTTCAGGCGCCGTAAGTACATACACAACATCAAACTCTTATACGCCTTCTTAGAAAATAAAACAGGGGATGCCCATGGGGAAACGTTGGGCCTTATGAACCCCTTCTCCTATAAGTCCTCTAGATGTACCCTCAACTCGCATAGCTCTATGGGAGCCATCCAATATGACGGTGTGGATATTAGTTCAATACTAGGGTATAGGTCGATGCAGAAGCCTACTTATAAATGAGTAGGTAATCCTAGAACATCCTTGAGAAATAAATCATCATACTCATCCACAACTACAGGATTGCTTAGAATCATTTCATCCACTACACTAAGGGTGAGGCTGGCTAGCTAGTATGGGATCAGGTGCACCCTCCTCCAAGAAAGATATTCATGCACTGCAAAAGCTTCCTTCTCACTAATAAAGTAAAACATGGTCCCATCCTCGTAGACACACCTCATTATTCACCTAAAACAGTCAATCTGATTATTGATTGAGGATAAACAGTTCATACCCAAGATGACATCATAAGACCTCGAACCCGCTACTAAGAGATCCTGACTGAATCTCTCACCTCCAAGAGTAATATCAAACTAATGACACTAGTGTGTAATCCTAAAATTCCTTCCAGTAAGAGTCTCTAGCTATAAGGATCAAGATAATGGATTCCCCAAAATCTCTGAGATCTGAATGAGAGTCGTGTCAAGAAATGAGTGACTAAGGCCTATGCCTATAAGAATTATTACTATGGTAGAGAAGACATAGATCGAGCCTATAATAATTTTCAATGAACATTGGTCATAATCCTCTTATTCCTGAACTTGATATCAACCTTGTCCACCTGAGGGAGGTGGCAGTAGAACCTTGAACTGTCGCCCACCACCTACTAATCGGCCTGCTACTCGACAACGTCTGCCACCATGTGGATTTCCTCACTCAATCCTTTCACTCAGGCTCGGTGGTCCGTTGACTGTCATCAAATCATCTGTACAGTTAGTCAGGCAGTCATGATCCATGTGTCCTTTTCCTCCACATGTGTAGAAAATCTAGGCTCCCAGCTGACTCCCTCTAGTTTGGGAGCCCCGCACTTCCAAACCAGAGTCTTGGGATCTCCCCTAAAAGACCTAGCTTGTTTGGACACTCATGTATGTTATCTTCAACTCAACACTAATGAATCAACCTAATGAGGTCTTCTTGTGGATCCAACTATAGGCCCCTTCTCTGCTGGGAAGCTCTCTACAAGAAGGACTTGATCTATCACGCCATCCTGAGTAGGGATGCTGAGAGACGCTATGGACGCCCTTATCTCCCCTTGGAGTGATTTCTCAAAGGATCAATCCCCAAATAAAGGGTCTCAGACAATATCTGTAGAGTAGTGAAAAATCTTGGTAAACTTCACTGAGTACTCAGCCACTACCATGCATCCCTAGTGTAGGTCAAGCAACAATTGAATGCATATAGAGGTAAAAGTTGCAGGGAAAAAATCCTTATGAAAAAGATGCTTGAATTTTATCTTGGTGAGGGTCACCTCATCATGCATATGGAAGGTCAACATCCACCATCTCCCTGTCGATCCTACAGAAGGCTCGTAGCTAAGATCTCTATCTAGTCAGGCGGTGTCCTCACTTAGTAGAAGAACCACATCACTGCCTCCAGTCAGTCCTCGGTGACCTGAGGATATATCTCTAACCTGAACATGGTATGTCTAGGTCTCTGAAACTTGTTCCAAGAATTGACTATGTGTACATTATCTACGGGTATCTCTGACAGTAATTGATGATCAACAAGTTGTGGCAACACTAATGCAGCACCCGACGGGGCCATCTCTAGCACTCATCCTAGAACCAAAACCTCATCGTTATGCAGTCTATCCACACAATCCTGTATCAAAATACTGGAAGGTTGTCTGCATAGATGAATCCTAAAATAGATCAAGATATACCAGGGTTAGATGATTATACCTGGTTAGATGACTCTTATTCAAGAAGATCATAAGGAGACACTTATGAAAATAATGTTTTCATATATAGAGATGAAAATCAGAACTCAGGGTCTTGGTGTATTGATATGTCAACTGCCACACCAATACTGGACTACCCAAATCCAAATGTTGAACTTGAAAAATTCAACATTGTTTCCCCAAAAACAAAACGATAGACTCTCAGTATTTTAGGTAGAACTGACCACCATCTGAAAACACTTTTTCATTACCCATCCTCCAGGTCCCATGTGGTGACTCTCCCAAGCCCGCATCCTTAAGGCTAGGGGTTTCTGACTAGCACAGATGGTGTCAACCTACAAGTGGGAAGAATTTTCTTGAGTACCTGTACACACACACACACAACCACACCCCAAAATCGGAAAGAAGAACAAGCATTCCCCTATAAATAACCACTGAGTACAAGTACAAATGAAAGTAAAATGGTCCATAATATAGACCCAAAAAAAGAATATGGAAGAAAACATGAAAGCACAAAAAGTATCTCTGGACATCCATCCACTGAAAACCCTAACTATAGGGTAAATATGGACTAGCTGGTGTAATATTTAGAAGTGTGTCCTGCCTGTCTAGTCTCACAAGGAACCACTGGGTCCTAGGATACAAGGACCTCTGTCAAGGTGTCGATCATTTACACCAAAAAAACACGTGCAGGGAAAGCCCATGCAGATGTGAGTAACGAAATACTCAGTAGGTATCTGAAATCAAAATGGAAATACCAAAAATAAATCCATAAAAAAATAAAATAGATTGATCATGAAGAAAGAAAGTAAACACCAGGTATAATAAAAAGTAACAAATTAGAATCATCAATCATATCATAAAACACCCCGGATGCTAGAGAAATCCTCCTCAATGAGTATAGTGGGCCTGCTACGTAACATAGAAGATGCTTCCAACTAACAGTTTATTGTTTTGGTACTCATCTCTAATGATTACTATGGGTATTTCGATTCACATAGAGTAGCTCCCCACCGTGGCCATGTCGGGTCTCATAGAGTTGCTCCCCCTTGTCCATACTGAGGTACTCCTCCCCATCGCATATCATGGGTCTACCGAGTCACATAGAGTCAATACCCACCATGGGCCTACTGGGTCACACAAAGATGCTTTCTACTAGGCTATCATAGCTGATCCACACATGGTCTTTTGTCTGCAGTGTTTAGGTCTCCCCCAACCATAGGTTTTCCATATGTAGCACACTAGATCGTGGGATAATGGGTCTCCAAGACATTTTTCATATTTAAACATCCATGAAAGTCTCCTTATAGTATAAAAAACTATATGCCTCGTCGTGAGGGTTCCAACTCCGCAAATTGATCGTTAATTGGATGCCTGGTTTTCAAGTTGTTGACAGTTTAGTAAACAGGGGTTAGTTGCGTCTAGGCTCAGTCCGACCTAGTCAGACCGACCTGACCAAACTAGCTTGGGGGCCCCACATACCCCAGTTTGATTTTACTTACCCGAACTGACATAGATTGGATTTGGGTTAGTCTGGTTCGTCTTGGACAGTGGGACAATCCCATTGGGAATCGCTGGACCCTACCTGGTTTTGCCGACGATCCATCCTACTGGGTCGCCCAACAACCCGATATCATCCGGCCTGACCCTAAGGGGTGGGTCCGACTCGTTGGGCATGAGTCCGGCCCAACGACATGGGTACAACCCATAGGTGGGGCCCACCCCATACCCGTCCCACCTAGGGTGGGCCCTGTCTGGCCTGGATAAGACAGGTGACCGCATCTTGCTCCTACCCTACGGGTCAACGCTAGACCACCTCCTTTAGCCCAGATGCACGATGAATCTAGAGAACCTCCATGTGGCCGGAGAACTAGTCGGCTGACCATCTGCACTTGGTTAGGGGACCACATGCCCCAAAAATAGTGGCCTAGTTTGCCACACCTCTCGTTGCACCGTGGCCCGAGATGACCGTGACTGCCTTCACCAGCACGCAATCGAGGCGCGCTGCCACACGGCCGTGACCACAACCATCGGCACACACCCTCGGCTGACATCACCGACAAACCAGAGGGTATGCACCAGTAGACCATTTTTTGGGCTATCTATGCCTCCAGACTCTGTGGTGTATCGACTTCCCTACGAAGTACTCAAATCCTATTTGCCTCCATTTCAAAAACTCGATTTGGAGGAATGTACAAGTGGAGGGGAACAAGCCTTATTCATGTTGGTCAGTGCCCTTCTCGTTATAATATTAAAATTTGGGGAAGGATCATGGATGATGTTCTATCAAATAGAATAATTAAATACTAATATAAATGTCCCTTGAGAAAAAGGCACTACCCCTCATTGACGAGTGATCCGCGGGTCAACCTGTTCATGGGTTGATCCGTGTTCATCATTTTAGAATGAAGAACATGGAAACACATGAAATTAATCAAACCCCTACCTAAATTTATGTTTATCACTAGAGTTTTTATTCTTTGGGGATTTAGGTTTTGATAGATGTATTCAGTGTTCGTCACTCTACAATATCATTCTTCCATGGGGATTTAGGTTTTTCAGATAATTTCCACAGTTTAATTCACTTTTCTCAAATGCATTAACCTATTAAAAATAAAACTTGTTACATCGTTTATGTTATGCTACATCATCATGTCATTACTCTATTTCATTTATGAAACATCCTATCTATTACACTCCATTTAATGCATCATTACGCTACACATTAACAATCCATTAATTAGATTCCTTTAATGCCCCTTTTCGTCAAACCATAATGCTGTTGTTCATTCTCCCAACAGTTTCAAAAAACAAAACAAAATTTCTCTTAAGTCATTTTATTTTTTTTCTGAAAATTCCAAAAATTAACATTTCTGTCTGATCCTTTTCGGTAGAAGTTAGGTCCTTTTAGGTGAATCTCTTCATTCTGAGTTCAACAGTACCCTCACATTTTTAATCCAAGCATCAGTTCAAACGATAGAAAACCCCGCTAACACATTAATTTAAATGAACTTAAAGAATGTTTAAAATTCTATTTTGGGCTCACCGAGCTCATAATCCTGTGTCGTCAAAGACTCTTGTCTCAAAATAACTCCATAAAATTTAAAAAAATTATACAAAAATTCTGAGACATTACAATCAACATAAATGGAAACACTTTGTGTGTGCCCCTCTTGGATTTATTCTCATTGACCTTAGGTGGGAATGAATAATGTATATGGTTACATCCTATAAATGATTCACGGTACCCAAGAGAATGAATAAAATTTTCCAACATGAAAAACCACATATGAAAAATGGTGCGTAATATAATCACATTTTCTCAGTATCTTATCAAGAAGGATATAGATCCTTATCATGAACCTATAAATTTAATAAATCTTTCTTCAAATATCAGAAATAAACTTGTAATTAATATATGGCCATGAAATTTAAGGTTATGGTTCACTACAGTCAAAGGGTTGAGATATTAGCTTCAACAAAGATGGAAGGGAAACTTCATTCCCAAAGTTATCCATTAATAAAATTCCATTCACGATTCACCCAAAATACCAAAATTTACATTAAGATATATAGAATCATGGTTTTGGTTAGTAAATTTACATGTTTGAGTTTTGACATGAATTAATTATAATATTATTGTATAAGGTACATTAGAAAGAATATCAGATATGAATATCTGATGACACATAAATAAGCATAATTACTACTGTTTGGTATGTTCCCAAAATCATTCATTTTGGATACTACCATGTGTAAAATTAATGAGATTAATCCTCATCCACTTATAAGTACTCATGCATGATATCCAACATTTTATGTGGCCCATCATAATATGTTTTTACTTAGTATAACTATATTTAATAATATTTTCATCTAATTTAAATGTTCTCAACATGGAAAAAAACTACTACAACCTTATTAATTCAACAGACACTCTGTTGCATTAAATTCAAACACATTAGTTAAAAATACAAAATAAGATGGTTTTTTATTACCCATAACATAAAATATATTAGTAATAAGAAGTAAAAATAGTTTGTTCTTGAACAAAAACTCTAATATCCTCCACCCCGTATTGATTTTCATTGGTCAATTGAAAGAATCTCAATACTTCTCAAATATTTACCATCCTTTTAGATAGAATCATTTGAGGGTCCAAAGTAATGAAATTCCTAAGACAGCCTTACATATGAGGTATGGATGCGGTGAATTTATAGTTATTCTATTAGGAAATTAAAATTCTCCCAAAATCTTCATGGATTTAACCAAAATAGGCTTCATAGAATACCTAGTTCAATTTGGTGTGGCCTTTATAGATGATATTCTTATATACTCCAAACTAAAGGAAGAGTGTGAAGCTCACTTGGTAATTGCGTTAAAGAACCTGTGTAAGGAGAAAATATATACCAAATTTCAAAATTCCAAATTCTAGTTATATAAAGTATCATTGGTATGTATTGTTGTTACAAGTGAGGATATATAAATATATCCTTGTAAGATAGAATTCAATGAACATTGGATTATTCCATCCACTACGATTGAAAACCATATTATTTTTTAATTTTATGGATTTTATTGATGTTTTGTAATGAATTTGTCTCTACGATCTTATCAACACACCATGTGAACATGGAAGAGAGTAATGTCCTTTAGGAAGGATGGATGTGAAGAAAATTATATGGTGGTTTAAATAAAATTAGTCTGTGCATCTGTACTCATATTACCCTACACTGGAAAAGGGTTTTAGATTTTATGTGATTTATCGTAGAAGTGATGGAGATATTATTCTTATGAATAAGTCCATGGTGGTAGATTATGCCCCTCATCTATTAAATTTTCATGAGGAAAATTACGTACGGAATAAAATGTAGTTATAAGGGGTACTTTTTAATTGGGGAAATGAATGAATTTTATTTAAAGAGAAATATGTGATACATGTACTGATAGAAAAAATTTATACTATATATTCATATGAAAAGAGTTGAATATATTCTATAGAATATAGTTTAATTTTATTAATGATTATGAATACTCACAAAATTACAACCCTTGGAAATTGAACAAGGTGAAAGATACTTTGATTATAATGGTTCGTGTTATATTATCTATTATGATAAACATAAATGATCCAATATTTATATATTTTCAATGGACAAACCTTGAAATATTGAATGAAGGGGAGAAAAATTATCTTACTCAAATGAGTGTTTAACTATCTATCTATGTTATGATTAAAGAGACACAGAAGGAAGTTATAGAGCTGACAAATATGGTGACAACTTTTCCTAATTTCAACCTTGTTTAAAATAGAATGATAAGGTTTATAAATAGGGTATGTGTCTCTGTTATACCATAATTGAATGAGATTTTTTTAAGCTTGTAACTTATCATTGTCCACTAATCTTAGAAGTATGAATATGTGTATACATAGTAAATATAAATTCTATTTGGATAACATGAAGAGTAATATTGTAGATTATGTATATCAGTTCTTGGTAAGCTAAAAATATAAGGTTGTGTGATAAAATAATATGGGGTGTTATAACCATTAATCATACCTATATATAAATGGGAAAATTTAACCAAGGATCTCATCATAAGACTGCCCAATAAATATAAATGTTATAAGGTTATTTGAGTTATAGTTGATCATTATATGAAGTTACCACATTTAATATCTATTAGAGAAGATAATTCTCTTGATCATATTTCTTGTATATACATTATGGAAGTGTTTAGGATACATGGAGTACCACATTATATTGTTTTTAATCCACGTATAAGTTTTTCCTTGATGTTATGGACTAGTTTTATATAAGATGAGTATATATAGTTGTGTTTTATTTCATCTTATCATACTTAAGTGGATGGTTAGTTCAGTAAAACCATTCTAATTTGGTAGGATATATTAATAAATTTTTATTTTGATTTCAAAGGTGGTATATATCGGCACCATCCTCTAGTAAAATTATCTTCTAACAATATGATTCACTCAAAAATTCAGATGGATCCTTTTGAATCCTTGTATAAAAAATAGTGTCGAAATATGACACAATGAGAAGAAGTTTGAGAACAAAATATATAATAACCAAAGATATATGAGGTAATGAAATATAATTCTATATCTATTAAGTATAAAATCATGTAATCTAAGAGTCGACAAAAGACTAGGGTGGCAATCATCAAAGTGGTTTATAATTCAATTTTTGTTAGGGTTATTACTAGTTGTATCTCTATGGAATAAGGTTATGAGATTTAGGAATAAGGTAATGATTATCCCTACATATATTTTCCCCTTCAAGATTCTTAATTGATATGGTATGACGTCTTATCACTTTGAGATTACAGCAGTGCTCTCACAAGTTTATGATGTGTTAAATATATCTATTTCTAGGACGTAATTACACAATCCATCTTATATACAAAACAAGGAGATTTAAGATATTTAATTTTATATTATAAAAAATAAAATACAAAAAACTCTTGGATTGTAGAGATGATGTGTTACAGAACTAGAATACTAACCTAGTTACTGTTCTCTAGACGAATCAGAAATTTAAGGAATCTACAAGGGAACCAAAGGATGTGGAAAAACGCCAACGAGCCCGTACTTGAGTGGTAAGGGCTCCTGCTTGGCATCCAAGAGACCCAGGTTCAAAACCAGGTGGAGGCGAATTTTTGGGTTACTGTAACAGGCACTGTTTGGTACTGTAGGAGCTAGACTATTCGCCTGATTTGGGATTTCAGGCCAACGGTTTGGGCCTACGGGTCTCAAGGCCTTCAAGCCATCAAAGCCCTTCAAGCCACAGGGCCATCGGGTCATTGAAGACCACGAAGTAGTCTAGTTCACACAGAGTAGGCCCCAGATGAGGATCATAGCACCAGTAGCAGTCACAAGTAGCAGGGCTAACTGGATGGGAAGAATGAGAGTGTATGCCAACTGCCATCAGGACTAGGCACTGTGCAGCTTTGAACGGGGAAATGCTAGTCGATTTGCAATCCAAGTGGGGAGCTAAATGCAATCAATGATGCAGAAGCTGAGGAGGGGTAGTTCTAGTGGGATGGGCCTACGGGTCATGTATTGGGCATGGTACGCCTCTGGGCCTTCGGGTCATGTATTATGGGTCATGTCGGTCCTTGTGCCTTGGGCCTACGGGTCATGTACGAGTTCCCCTTCAACCCTTAAAATGGGGATTATCTATAATAAAAATAGAAAGAAGGCCTTTGGTCCATTCAGGAAAAGGATGTGATAAAACATTTGTATCCCCCATGTAACATCCTTAATTTTTTAAATTTTATTTTTATTTTATTATTTCTTAGCTCCGAGCTCTCGTGTCAAGGTTTGGGCTAGGTCTCAATTTAATTTTTCTTGACATTTAATAATTTTACTAGGTTTTAGACACATGCATGTTCACTACATGGTTTGCAGTATCTCTGTAGTGAGCTCAGGTGTCATGAAATTGTTTAGTGCTTAAAAAAAATAAAATTCTATGTAAATAAAAATTTAAAAACATTTAAATTAATGATATTATTTAAAAGGAAATGAGTAAAATTATTAATAATCATTATTTTTATTTTTATTGTCATTATTATTTTTATTTTCATTATTATTATTATTATCATTATTGTGATATTGTTATTCTTTATATTATTATTATTATTTTTTCAGTATTATTATTTTTTATATTATTATTATTATTATTATTATTCTTTATATTATTATTATTATTATTATTCTTTATATTATTATTATTATTTTTCATTATATTATTGTTATTATTATATTGGGTTTTATTATTATTATTATTATTGTTGTTGTTGTTGTTGTTGTTGTTGTTATTGTTGTTATAAAATGATAAAACAAAATCAAAAACCCTAACCCATACGGTGCTACCCCAACCTGCTTTCCCCTTTACCTTACCTGTTGCGTGAGGCGGCTCTCGACTACTGCCATCAACCCCTAGTCTTCCCTCCTTTCACACCTCCAACTGGCCTACCCTCCCCCATCCTCACCGCTCTGCACTGCCCTCCTCATTCTCTCCTCCCAGCGGTGCATGTTAGCACCCTCACCATCATTTTCCACTCCCGGCCTCAACCTACCTCTCAATCCTTCTACCCGGCTCCCGACTACAACCTTTCCCCTCACCGCTAGGGCCTCACCTCTCTGCGTTTTGGCCAGACGCCTCTGCCCTTATCACTCCAACCAGCGATGCACCAGACCCCCTTCTCTCTATTCCTCCAACCATCCCTCGCCCGCCCCTACTTTTGTCACCCCATCCCCTTTCTGGCCCTCGCCTTTAGTGGCCTACGACAACGTTTTCCCCCTTTCCCGCAAACCCAAACCCCTGGTCTAGTTTTCATTTCATGCGAACCTGAACACTTCTCAAAATCTCAAACTCCCCTCTGGCATTTGGTCTCCTCCCTTCTAGCGTGTTCTTTCTATGAGTTATATTTTTGATCAAATTAATAAAAAACTAGAGTTCGGGTTATGTTTCGTGCATTTTTTCATTATTTTAATGTGTGTGAAGGGACCGCGAGGATCAGTTCTACCTCTGCAGAAGAGGTGTCATGTTTTCAATCCTTTGAGGTAGGAGTTTCCATATATATAATTTATAATTCCCTTCATTTGATTCTTGTAACTTTCAATAAATTTATTACCATGATTTGCACCACTAGGATCCTTTATTTAGCAAGTATAGTTTTTTGAAATTGATTTAAATTGTTAAAAATATGTTTTCAATGAAATTATTGAAATATATCTAAGTTAAAGTGTATCTATTAAGTTGGTTGAAATTCCACGTATTTCCTTCAACTGAAATTGTCTATGTAAGAAATGATTAGACTTATTTGTGTAATGGAAGAATTGTTGATTTTTGGATTTTTTATTGTATGTATGATTTGGTGATCTTTTGGTTTGAGGATTCTAGATTTTTTAAAGGATATTTTGTTTTTTAACCAATGGTTAATGGATTTGGGGTCATGTAGATTAATTTTTTAGTTGGATGGTAAGTGATGTTCTTAAATGGGTGTTTAAATGTTTTCTTGGTTATTCTTAATATGAAATTAGATGTTGGTACATCCATGGGTGCACAAGGTGCACACAAGGATGTTCTCTCAAATGAAGGTAGCAATTGAAAATGGTGTTGCCCCCTAAATGTTGTTTATTTTAATTGAATATTTTGTATTTAAGTAATGATGTTTCCCTTGTGTGAATTCTAAAATTGGATAAAATGAAATATTAAAGATGTATTTCCATTTGAAACTTAGAGTATATTTGAACAAACATTGGGTGTGAGGGCCCGTTTGGCATGTTTGGTAAGATTGTGTATTTTCCCAATTTTTTGAGATAGTTTAATGATAATGTATTGGTGTTGGGTCTCAAAGGCTCGCTTGGAACTTCAAATTCAATGATGTTGTTTTTATGAAATTTTAAAAAAAAATTGTGTTTAAAAACTTTGTGCTTGCTGGGAAACGTTATTGTTTTGTGAAATGTTTTCAATGTTTTGATGTTTTAAAGGCCTAGTTAGAACTTTTTTTAATATGAAATGATAGAATATATATATGGGGTTTTCTTATCTATGGTAACCCTTTATGGGTGAATGCATATGAAGCATCCGTGTTTGTGGTAGGAAAGTATGGTGATGACCTGTGAGTTGAGTCACAAATGTGAGGGCCTCATACTTACATAGTATCACTACCACAATGGGATCTTGGTTGTCTTTTAGATGATCAGGGGATGGTTTCTTATCAACCCCAATTAGACATGTTGGTACCCCCATGATTGGTTCTTAGGTTATGCAGGCTTTACCACTTGATTTGGTCGGTTTTAGAGCTTCTAATTGGTTATAGACATAAGAGATTCACCATATGCCAGCAGGTGGTTCCAAACCGAGAATGTCCATGGATCTTCTACGGATGTTTAGGATCACCCATGGTTACCTAATTATTTTCAATTCTTGTTTACTTTATATTGTACTAGTTTATTTTCATCTTTCATGGTTTACTTGTTTTATCTTCAAAAATCAGTGGTATCACCTATTTTGGTTTTTGTTCTCAATTGGCAGTTGGTTTTGGAAAATTATTTATATTTGTGTCAGACGTTAAAATGGATAAATGACTTTTGTTTTAATAAAATGTGTAAAACCCTATTTTTTATACATATTTTTTAACTATCATTAATGGGATATTTCATGGAAGGAAAGGTATAGATTCTTTGGTGTTTTCCTACTGACCCTTTTGGTTCTCACCCTTATGTTATCATTTTAGTTTTAGGCTTAATTAGTGTTGGATCTCTCTTTGAGAAAACTTGGTTTTGAGTTGGGTGGTGACCTAGAAGGTTACAGGGAGTTATGTGGAGCTGTTCTGTTTATTTTATCTTCCACTGCTACAGTTTAGTTTTATTTTTCTGTTTATTATTAGTTATTTATTTATATTTTATGGAACAAATCATTCCCAATAGCTTAATGTTGATGACCGACACTGGTTTCCATCCTCGGGGGATAAGGAACGCCCCTCCAGACAAGTCGCATATCATCTTGGGTGACCAGTTTAGGGTTGTCCCAGGCTGGTTTGTGACAGACCTTTTTGTAAAATAAAGTGAAATAATTTTTAGGGTGATATTAATTTTAATTGGGGTTGAATGTACCACCCTGAGACTTTATATGTATTCTTCTGAAATTAATTTATACTGTTGGATATATTTCTTTAAAAACCAACCTGATTCAAAATAAACCATGATTTATTATCACCATTATAACTTAGTAGTTGGATTTACACATATAAATAGTATATAACACAATAATATATATATATATATATATATATATCTGTGTGTGTGTTTGTGTGTGCGTGTGTGTGTTTTTTTACATAATAATTCTTTTTTGATTAATCCCTAATAATCCATCATTATATTTTAATGCAATCAATCATTGATTAAAAATCTTATTTTATGAAATAAATGTATTCTTTGGGGTGTTATAAATGTTTATATAAATAAATATACAAATAACTATTAATTTTTTTTAATGAAATATAATTTCTATTTATGGAGAACCATTCATATATTCTTTTTAAAATTAATATTAGTAAAGTTGAAATCATTTGAGGTGAAAAGTGTTAACTTTTAGAAAATTGTTTTTATGTGCGTAATGTGTTTTTCTTAGTAAATAAAATAAAAAACATTGATTAATTTTTTCCAAATAATGTTATAGAATATATATTTAATTAAATATTTTAAAATTCATCTTATAGTTTTTAGTATGTAAGGAATGATAATTTATTTTCTTTTATTCTTAAATGTGCATTTTTCGAAAAATAGTTATTCATTGCATATGACATAATTAATTTCAACCGCTTATATAAATTAAATTTTATAAAATGGATTCCATATTTTTAATCATCATTTACAAAAAATTTAAATTATCTTAATTTAAATTTTTGGTCATAATGAATACTAAATGCAATAAAAAGTTATTACAATGTTTAATATTTAAAGGGTTTAACATGGCTTAAAAATTTGATAGGTGTATAATTTTTACTTAAAATTTTATAAATATTATTTTCAAAAGATATTTAGACCATATAGTTCTATAAATTTGAATAATTTTCATTTTGGATCCACTTTCACAAGAATACTACCTTATATTTGTTATGTCTTTTCTGTAATTTCATTTGTGTGTCTCCCCTGTCCTAAAAAAAGGAAACATTTCTCTTCTATTATTCATAAACATTGATCCATCTAGATTAGCTAAAAACTACCAAAAAATATCTTGGATTTATTCCCTTTTTCATTATCTTCTAATATTACACTAAGACCATCTTATGAAGGCTCAAGGTTTCAGCCAAACTTTGTCACTCAAAGATGAGGGAATCATCATACACAACGTTATCAATATATATTTATACTTATATTTCTTATAAATCCATTGAATTCATCCTAAAATGACAAATAATTTATCATCAATATTTTTATATGTTATAATGATTATGGGATATCAATTTTCCTCATCATTTCTATCAAATGGTAAATGAATGTATCACTTGTGTTTACTTGTAGACTACTGACTCCACCTAGATATATGATTCATTTTCCATAACCATAAAAATTTATAGATATGAAAATGTATTTAATAACTATATATTATATTTAGGTTATAATTATTATTTTTGGAATTATAAAATATTATTTATCTATATTTTTTTCATTTCATTAGAAACTTAATATGGTTTTCTTGTGTATAAGCATACTTCCATCTCCCATAAAAGTGTAATTTATTTTTATATCACTATATTTTATAGAATTATATAAATATGTATATATTTATTATATATGAATTTTATTTGATGATTAAAATTCTTTATATTATAGAAACATGATTAAGAAGAAAGGATCATAACTCTTAAACTAAAACAAACATGAAAAAAGTAATAGTTAACACCTGTAAATGATGATTTTAATATATAATTAATAAAAAATGGGTCTTGAGATATAATAATTATTTAATATATGATGTTATAATAATTTATATGGTTATATTATATATTTATAACAAATATAAATTTATTATACCTAATGTTAGAGCGCATATGAATCAAGTCATACTTAAAGTAAGTGTTTATCATCTCAATTTTATTTTTATGAGACATATTACATATTGACCATTTTTATTCTTTTTATATATATTCATTTTATTTCAGGTGGGTAATTATTCAATAGTTACCAAAGTGGTAAGGGATTTAATGTTACAATTTGAATTTTTATCGCAATTATTTATGCCTAAATTTCTAATGAGGAAATTATATGATCTATCACTCACAAAATATGATATCTTTTATTATAAATTATTTATTTCTTGAGATTATATGGTTTCATTACATTTCACTCTATTTATTTACAAATAAATTCAAAATATATTTTTTATGAAAAATAAACACGGTTTTTCTATTCAGGCTATAATATTCTCTTCCATGTCAATATTTTCATTAAAATTTCATCTATAATGTTTTTTTCAATTATCTAATGATTTATTAATGTATGTTTCACCTGTGTTTAACATTATATATATATATTTTTAAAATGATTCATCTTTCTCATATAGGTTTGTATGGTTCTGATATGTTCTCATCATCTTTTATTCTTATGTGATTCATATCTTATGTTCTACCAAATTCTCATCTCAAGATTATGATCAATAAATCTTGGTAAAAATTTCATATAATAAGATCTTATTCTCAAAACCTTATAATCATGTTATGGTTTTATATGATTAAAGACTGATCTCTCACATGCTTACCCTTATTGATCATCTAAGATCACTCATTCTTATATTTCCTTTCCTTAGGTTATGAAGAATTATTTTATTGTGGGTATATCCTAGAAGTGTACTACATGAGAAGATATTTATGGGATATGTTGAAGATATTTCTTGGAATAAGATGATTATATATCTATTCACAAAATACATAAAACATGTCTATTACATGGGAATGTGTTATTGTAAAAAACAGTGAATATTAATTTAAAATAATATAATATATATGTTTGTAATTCTCAGGTTTCCTCGAGGACATGAAAATCCCAAATTTGGAAATCTAGGTTGGACAAAGTGACTCAACTAAATAAAATTATTTGGGTAAATATGATGCTCTACCATGAACCCAATTTAGGTAATATGAAGAAAACATGAACACTCAGATGACTTGGTTCTCCCCTAAGAAATCTGCTTCATGTTATATGATAATAACTCAGATTCTCTAATATCCCCAGCCATAATCCCTTGGTAGATTCTTTTAATTATATAATTTATGGTACTTATTTTCATTTAATGTCCTTAATTTTTAAAAACATTAAATTAATTACCTTTTTTATGCATTTTACATATCATTTTATGTTCTAATCTTGTTGTTTAATTTTTTGAAAAGAGTTAATGTGAATATTTTTTATTTTTTATAAACTAGGGATTATTTAAATGAATACATGAACTCTATGTATACATGAACTCCATGTATACCTGAGCTCCATGTATACATGAACTTAATTTTAAAAATAACTACATTTTTTATGAATATAGATATTCAAAGAAGAAATGAAATTTATTTATAAAATAATAAATGCGGTAATTTTTATATTTTGGATTCATTTATTCATTGAAATCCTTATTATTGAATCATTCTAAACTATAAATATTGATTCCCATGGTACTTTTTAACAGTGAACGATTGTCAAAAATGTACTTTGGGCCTTGTTTCGGCTCAGATCAGGACATGGAAGTTTTGTCATAAGATGGTTTGTTGTAATGACCATGCTGACATTACAAATCAAGCATTACTGCATATTCCCCATTTCATAGAATATCATTCATCGCTACTAGTGTTCCACGACATCATGTATTAGGAATCAGTACTCACATCCTATAGAAATCTTAGAATATATGAAGCTTTTCCCAATAAATTAAAGTGTTATGATGGACCCACCCATCATATAATGATAACCTATGCATATGACATCAATGAACACAATGTCATTCATAAATCAACCATATAATCAATAAAATATGAGAAAAAATGAGCCTCTTAAAAATTTCTCATAAGTAAAAAATAAACCATACAAATAAGAAAGTGGATTATTTTATAAATACATATCCATAATAAAATGTAATAAAAATTAAAGTATATTTAAATAGATATAAAACACTCTCAAATAATATTAGAAAAATATTTCAAAAACCAGATGAAATATCCTTTACATTTTTTTAACATTTATTATTAAATGAAATACTTTATCAACAAATAGTTTTATAAAACGAATGAGAAATTAGATAATTTTTTAAAAAAAACTATGAAATAAAAGAGATGAATCTTTGTAATGAACACCTAATAAACCCATTGGACAAAGGGATAGAGTAGAAAAAATTAAAGTACACAGTTAAAATATTTAATTACAAATTTTGTAAAAGAAATTCAATTTATATAAAAGGTTAAATTATGAAATCATAAAATTTGGTATATTGGATGAAAAATTATGAAATTCATATACATGGAGGAAAAATATTTCTGAATAAATTTAAGATAAATGGTTAGTTCTAAAAAAACATCATTTTTGGTTAATTATATTCATGGGGGAGTAGAAATGGTAATAAAATATGTAAATTCCAAAAATAATCAATGTAAAATAAAATATGGAGTCTTTTATATTGAAATAATATATAATTTTCCACACTAGAAATTTAAACATAGAGAACCATGAGTTTTATGTGATTTTAGAAATGAAACTCTTATGGAATTAGTAATGTATGAATAAAAAATAGAAAGATATCATGAAATAGACTTATAAATCACATGAATAAAAATTTATTAATGATAAAGTAAGTCAATGGGAAACTATATACACCATTTTAAATAATAATATCTATACAATATGAATTGTGTATCGAGAAATGTAAATTTAGACAAAAAACACAAAATTTTAATCCCGACTTTTTAAAACATATTCGGACCACATATACAAAACAATAAGTATTATATTCACTTATTTAGGAAAATTGATCTCATATATTACCTTTTATAACATTCAATTATAGTTATTTATTACATATATTAATTAGATATTTTTTATTTTTATCATCAAATGTAATTAATATTTATTGTTCCCTGCATATTTCATAACGGGGTCATTGATCCTCATTATTTAATAATATTTTGATCACTTATAGATTATTAAATATAGTGGAATAATTATTTTGAAATGTTTTAGGTATTTCCATGTTGTATTTTTGGAATTTATGTGTATTGTTTACATGAGTGGAATTCATGATGAGCATGTCTTGTTAATTTAATAATAACATTGAGTTACTTTATAACAATCCTCAATTTTTACTCACTATTATTGAAATATATTAATAACATAAATTACATTTTATTATCATATATTAAATGTATTTGTTTTTCCTCGTTAATTAAACATGAAAATGTTAAATTATTGTTAGTCTAGGTTGAAAAAATGATCCATAATAGAATGTGTTATAAAGAATGAATGATTAAAAATATTACTTTATATGGTTATAATATAATTTTAAAGAATAAAAATGATTTCAATATCCTATAATTATATTTTTAAAAATGATTTATGAAGATAGTTTTTGATAATATTAGTAAATTATATTAACAGGAACTTGTAACAGACAATGATAGAATATCCCCTTCATGAAACAACTGCATTTTGGAATGAATGATTTATGCCTCTCGATTAGAACCATAATCTAATTAATGTTACAGCTGAATTTATGAGATATAACAAAGTTATGTATTAAATATATAATAATAAAATATAAGTGACTTAGATTCATTTTTTGGGAGATCTTTTAATAGTTTAAAATGAGTGGTATTCTATTGTAAATATAAGTTAGGTGAAGAGAAAACATGGAATTACATGGGAGTAAGGTGATGAGATTTTGGTTTTAATTATTGGATTAACTCTTACATATTAAAATGAACTAATATAATGTATCAATATCATATTTTTTCTTAAAAACTCAAATGATTATATTTTATATTTTTTACAACATTTTACACTATTTATTTGATTAAAATGAAAATATATTTTTTAATAAATGTAAAAGATGAACCCTATTACCAGATTTAATCATTTAATCAAATTCAACTTATAAATCTGAGAAATATAAATTATTATTTGAAAAATACAAAACATTACAAAATTATTATTTTATAGAAGAACTACCCATAAATATTAACTGTTTTAATTCATATTTCATAAAAATTATTAATCATTAGATGAGTATTAATATATAAACTTATACAATTTTTTAAATAATCCTTCAACTATTATATATTTATATTTTTTTAACAAAAATTCATAATACATTAAAAAAATTCACAAAAATGTATCTTTTATATTTTATTATCATTATCATATATCATTAAATTTATTTAATTATATACAAAATATTCATTCAATTTTATCAACCGAGTTTTACTAAAATTATCCTTTAATTTTAATAATTTATTTTAATTCTTTAATTTGATAGAAATAATAATGTATAAAAATATGCATAGACGTAAAAACTAAATATTTTTTTAATTTTTTTTATTATATTAATAAATAGATGTTAAATATATTATTCTATATAAGTTTCCAACTTTAATATATATAAATTAAATTACATTAATTTACCTATATGATATATGTATATCCAGACACCACATATCAAATAACTATAGAATACAAAACTATATTACTTTTGAAAATATATCCATTACTAAATTTTTTAAATTAATCATCATATTTATTTATTTCACTATTGAAAATTATAATATATTTCTAATGACTTCCATTAATTCTATAATTTTTATTATTGGTAATATTTTTGAGGTGAATCTAGTTGATTATGATTTCATTTCTTTAGAATTTTGATATTATTGGGGATGTATTCCAATTGTAATTTTTATAATTAAGTTTAATAATTATTTACCATAATGTATTATTGATTTTTATATTTTAAAATATATCATTTTTTCATTTTAGTTTTGTTTCATGTGGTAAATATGTTATTTAATGCATTCAAGTAATAAAATTATGGTAAGTTACACCCATTCATATAATTATCGATAAATATATCCTCATAATGCCCAAACATAAATATATCATGTGATAAAAATAATTTAAAAATTAATTTGGGGAATATACAATTTTATTCCCACCTTTAATCATAATATGTCTTGAATATGTGTGACACATAGAAAAAAAAATGAAAAAACAAAAATAAGAAATGAGTCCATGTGAATTAAATGAGTAATATAAAAAATAAATAAATCATTGACCATATAGGTATATTGTAGGATATAAATAAGAATAGTGTTAAAATATTTTTTTAAATTACTTTTCAAATATAGAATAATACTTCATTATAATATAACTCAATGTGATATAAAAATTATAATAAATGATAGGAAACATGTTATGAAATATTTCTCCATTATCTAGCTTTTAAAAAATTGGTAAAATAATATGTTAATGTTTTTTGTTCTTAGTGTTTTCCCAAAACAGTGAACCATAATTATTATATTTAAATATGAATGATTTAGAATGTCATATATATATAAAATAATATTTTTATGAATATAACATGAAATTTGGGAATAAATTAAAATACTACCATTGTTGAGTTTCAAATTAATGATAAATATTGGAATGGTGAATAATAATGAATTCCTATCACCATTTTCATATAAAAATTATAGAAATCACAAGATAAATATTAAATAATAAGAATATCATGTGATATAGAACATAACCACACAAATAATAAAGATCAAGAAGTTTCCCTTACACCATATTTTGACTTTCTTTATATGCTTCTCTAACATACTGAATTGTTATGTTAATTTATCTAACTACATTATAACTAAACATTTTCATAATTATTTCATATATTATAATCATTTTACACTATTTTATCTAATAACAGACTTAATATGTTCCACATCGACTGTTTTGAGGTTATTTTCTTCATAGATCCAAAAAAATTTTGTGTAGAGGTAATGGTCAAAATCAAATTTCGAATTATTTTATATCCTCTAGAGATATAATTTCATGTAGTAAATATAATTTTATAAGAGATTTAGTTCAGTTTATTTTTTGATATATATAAATTATATAAATCTTCTTTGGTATAGTTATGAATTACAGACAAAAAGTACTATGATTAAATTTAATGTAACTATAACCATTACTATATTTTAATTATAAAATAATATAAATGATGTTATTTTATAATTATTTTACATTAATTCATAATTATTTTATGAATATCCATTAACTTCATAATTAAAAAATAAAACATCATAGTTCACTTAGTTAGTGTAAATAAATCACGAGCATGACGATGTTTTAAGATTTTTTTCCAAAGAAGAGTTTAAAAAATATATATTAGAGTTTAATGAAAACAAAAAAGTTAAATTAAATATTTTATTTTAATGAATTATTTTAATGAATAGTTTTTTTATACAGTGGGTAAGTGTATAATTTAAATGGAAACATGGGTTTTGAAAGACTTTCCTTATTATTTGAGTAATGTCATTTGGATTGAGACTAAATCCTTTTGAGGAAGGACTCTTGGTCACACCAGAGGATTAAGGATTATTATATATGAGTTTATAAAGGTATTTAGATAGAAGTTTCACAAGGTAATGTTTTTTGAATGTGATGATTAATGGGAAAATGAGGGGTGTTAAAATATTAAATATGAGGTGTATTTTTTAAAAAAGAATTGATTATTTTATTATTTAGGACAACTGTTGCTACCTACGATTCTTTAAGATGGAATGAGTGAATCAAGAATTCAAATTTTTTTCCTTTTATATGTTGAATATTTTCTCCATGTTGGTATGAACTTTTTATTCTATTCGAATTTATTTTAAAATCCATGACAAAAACAAGTATTGAAATAAAAAATGGCAGAACAGTTTTTACATGGTTCACCACTAAGGGATAGTTGAGGGAGCATACACATTATGTTATTTATTTGTAATGGAATACCCTAATCATTATAATTTAATTTGAAACAATATCTTTTATGGTCTTATTATGAATGGAATACTACCATAACAAAAGAATTCAAGGAGATCACATTGATACCGATGGATCACTTCCACAAACCTCTCTTTTCTCACTAATTTAGATGAAGTCTTATAAATTTGAATGATTTTATTGTCACATCCAAATAATCAAGAATGTATATATTTATTTTATCTTCATGTTCTGAATATGATCATCTAATATTAACCTCAATGTTTCCTAAATACTTCCTTTCGCACAACTATGTTAATGTAACTACCTTCAAACAAATTTCTTTATGAATGTTTGTTTATCATGTATGGTCCCAAAAACTCTATTTTCCTTAGTGTGATCTCACATTCTCTTCTTCCATCACAACTCCTTTTTTAATCATTTTAAAATAAAAATGTTCTTGATAATTAATTAACATTACTTTTTTTGTTAGGAAAGTTTGTGTAACTTCTTTCATATAACTACCTTTTAGAACCCTTCCCCACCCCCACTGATGGTTTACTTATGTACAATTCATGCAAGTTAGGTTCATGAAAAAATATTCCCCCTAATATATCTCTAAATTATCATTAGTTTCTAATGATGGGGGAACCTAGGGAAAAAACTATTCATAAAACTTATCATAATACAAGATTCATTTATGTAAATCCACAACAACAATAACTACACATATTTAATCCATGCATAACAACAAATTATTTTAATGTTTACACAAAATCAACAACATTGAGCATCTAGATGATAAAAAGTAACACCTTTTTTCACAAATCAACCCTCACAAGTACAAAACCATCATAAATTCATGAAATATCTTGTGCATGTGATAATATCTATCATTTTCATCGGAAAAAACTATTTTTCTTCGAAATTATTTAACCAATTATTTTAAACACTTGAAAACACCACAACCTTAATAACTTCAATAATTTCTTTTTCAACGATCCAATTACCATAAACCATTTTAATTAGTATTAAAAATACTTTATGTAATTGGAAATGGATTAAAAATAAACACAACACCAAAAATCCAACTAGAAACATCTTTGTTCTATAAAAAATACTTTAAATAGGTTTGATTCTTTTGAATTTTACAGGTGTAAAAAATATATTTTTTACAATAATGTTTACATAAGTGTGGAAAAATTATTTATAATTTGAAAATGAATTATTTCCATTTAAATGAATTCTTTTCATTAGTAAATAACATTAAAATAAAAAATGTTTTAAAGAAGTTTTTTTCATGTTTATAACTTGATGATTTTATAAAACTCATGAAATTCATAAAAATATTCTTTTACTATTCATAAAGAATAAACATTTTCAAAAAATACCAATAAATCACCAAAAGTTATTTTTAATACTCTAAATCCTACAATGATTTCTATGTTATTAAATTCGTATTGTACATATTATAAATATATAATTTTAATAAAACGATAAGATACATAGAAAAAATAATTTTATAGAGAGGAATATTATTTCTTTTGTTATGTATAACTACATATATATTCTTTATTAGTTATTAATTATTATATGATTGATATTAAAATATTAAATTCCTTTTAGAGACAATATTTTTCAAAATAAGGTGATTCAAATATTTAAAATTTAATATAATAATTACATTGTTAATAAATAATTTAAAACAATCCTTATTATAATTCACAAATATTTTAGATTAATATTATATATTTTTTCATATCATTTCATAAAATTATAATATTTAGTTTTCAATATTGAAAACCGAAAATTTTATGCATTTTACTACTCTCACAAATTAGATTAATATTTTAATAGCCATATATTATCATCAATGGTCAGTAATTATTCCAATAGTGATATAATTATTTTACTTCATATAAATATCTATTATTTCCTATATTATCCATTCAGTCACTTTTCATTCATAATTTTTTATATATCATTAAAAAATACCATTCTTTCATTTGATAGATTGGTTTATTTTTATAGATTTATTCACCTTAATGATAATTCTATGAGACTATAATGTACAATAATTATATCTTCTATATTTATTATTTAAATTTTATTATTATCCAATTATAATAATATTTATTTTAAATATTATATTAAAACATCATATGGAAGGATTTATATTAATTTACTAAAATGATTACATTTATATCATGTCATGTAATTGATTTTTCTTATACATTATTCATAAATATGACAAAAGTATTTAAGAATGTAATTTTTTTATTTGAAAAATTGGAGTAATTAAATTCTTCCATACTTTATAAATTTCATCCTTGAAATATAAACTACACCCATAAGAATAAAATTAAATATGGAATTTTTATTTCATTAAATTCCCATTTTACCATGTTTCACAATCATACTAATAACTTCTCTATAGTATTTTCACTAGATGTGGTCTTATTTCATTGTACTTTATTTCAATACTCTAATATTTCTACTAAATTCTTCTCAGAAGGGAGATCATGCTTGAATTATACCACCTATTGATTTAGTACATGTAATAGATCTTTGATATACTTTCTCAAGATAGATATGTGGAACACATTATGTAATTTTGATATGTTTAGGGGATGAGAACGTTTATAATCCAAAACCCAAGAATTATAAAGAATCTCAATGTGGCCTATAGACCATGAACTTCGCATTCCATTATTCTTGAACACATAACTTTATTTATTTGAGATATTAAGAGGAATAATTTTTACCAATACAAAAATTTCAGGTCCAATAGAATGTGTTCATCATTTATTTTCTTTTGACTCTTAGATAATATAATGTGTTTATAAATAGAATGGATCTTTTCGTTCATTTTATCAACAAGTTATAGTCTCAATAGCCTCCTTTATCAAATATCACCCCATCTTGATAGAGTTGTAAATTTATTCCCATATATAGATTCATAGGGATCTATCTAATTTTATGAATGGGATTTATTATTATAAAAAACATAACTAGAAGAATATGTAGATCCCATCCACTTTTATATCCACAGAGAAATAATTTGGAACATAATATTTAGTTTGAATTATCCTTTCAAATCAACCATCTATATATGGAAGATATGTCGCATTGAATATCAAATATATGTACAATTACTTATGAGGGATCCTCTATAACATTTAGGCGAACCCCATATCTCAACTAGATAATATCGATAGTGTTTTTCTAGGATGTTTGAACACTCATTTGATATATATGTAAAGGAAATTTAATTGACTGGAAATTTATAGAAGATGGAGATGAGGTGGGAAGTTTTTTTAAGACCATCCTCCTAAACTCAAATGGAATTTTTTTCCTCATTTTACTTTGGAACATCAATGAAAATTTCTATGGTTATATTTCCCTATTTCCATGTTAGTTTATATGATGGATTCATTTTCCCTTGGTAATTTCACCATTCATTATTAACATTTGCATATACCAAGAATATGGATATATATTTTTCAATATGAATATAAATATTATCTCCCTACAAGTACTTCTAGATAACTCTATAAATCTTTGTGATTCTTGTGTAGATAGAGAATGTTGAAAATTGAACATCATTTAATATCTCATTCATTATCTCAATATAAGACAATATACATAATTGAGTATCATATATTACAAATATATCATAATAAATAATGAAATCTATTATTTTTATCTTAATTATTGTATCTCCCATATTTCCCTCTCCAAATTATCTATTTATTCCTTCCTAATATTATCTAGGAAATATGGTTATAAAATAATTTACACAATATATGATGTTTTACCTTCCATTATAATTCCCATTCCATCCATTTTAGGTACATATAAATTAGATCCATTTTAATTCTCATCAAATATATTGTTTTATGATCCTTTATTAATAGAAAATCTACAACATTAATTCATATTATGCTATAGTAATGGATTGAGTAGTCATAGTATTTGACCATCTTTAACAATCATCATTGGTTCATGTTGATCTCAATCTATGGGAATATATACTCCAATATCACATAATCAACAAATATGTAATACTTAACCCCATATAGGAAATTCCTCGAAACCATTATAAATAAATAATTACAACTTCCAAATTTAGAAGTCATGTAAGGTAATGTTTCACATTTACCTTCAATTTTCTTGAGGCATATTCTATCACTTTACCATTTTTGATGAGTTCACAACCTGATACTTTCGTTGAAAAATCATTATATATCAAGAAAATTTCCATGAATGAGGGTAGTATGAATACAAGTGACATGACTAGAATTCTAATTATCTCCATGATGTTCTATTAAAATACATTTATGTATAAAACCTCTATTCCTTTCCAAAATAACATGGTTAGTTAGTTTGAAAATAGTGTAAAAAATCACAAACTATCGATAATACCCAGCTATTCTATGTAAACTATATATCTCTATCATAATTAGTTTTCTATTATATTCATAAATTTATTTACACTTTTAAGGATTAATAGATGTGGAAACCTAGTCTTTTACTATATATATTATATCTATGTAGATTAATATTCAATACTTTTCACTAATACATACTCAGGGACCATAATGTTTTAGTGCCATTAAACATTAGAAAAAAATATTACAATTTAAAAAATTATATTCATAATCTCCCATAAATATATTCAAACATATATAACTTCACAAACATACCCTTTTTAAAACCTCTCTTCATATCCTAGAGAAAGGAAATATAAAAAAGGTTGATCTCAAATTCATATAAATGGTAGTCATAGGGGATATAAATATTAATAAGCATAAGGATATGGGAACATGTGAATAACATTTGAATACCATACCATGAATATCATATATCATAAACTTGAGTAATTTCATAAGTATTGGTTATTCATGAGATGTGAATCATAAAGGAATCAATGAACATGATCCCTGAGAACACAATGTTTGCATAAGATATTCATTTTTTGTATACACATAAGAATAAAAATTTCTATATCAATGTCATCTACCAAGATGTTCATAACATGAAAGTATTGGGATAATAACCCACATACCTACATTATGAAATTTTTAACCACCAATGGACCCTATTCTAGGATACCTTATTATTGACCCTCCTTTGGACATCAGATAACCACTTATGTACCCTCTTTTAATCTTGGGATAACCTCTTGTGTACCCTTTGATATAAAATAAAATTAATCATTACCGAATTTATTGTGTGAGATATAGGTCCCCTTAATAACATAATCCATAATTTTCATTCCGTAAGATCATAAAACATTATCAATCAATCAACATTAATGTTTATTATGAGAGAAAAAGAATAGTACATCATGGGGGTCTAAATAAGTGAATACCAAGTGTGTCCTCTAAAACAATTCCCACACAATAGTACTAATTGTTTCTAGTATGTAACCCATTATATATGATTTTCTTATAAATAAAGTTTATGGGTGAATGTTGGGAGAGTTTTTTGAACATTCAATAAGTTTGAGGGCTAAAGGAGAGCTGCATGGGCTACACATGGTTTATCCAAACCATATAGAAATCCTATGAGCAAATGTGTGGAGTAGTAGGTTTGAGAAAGTATATTTGGCACGGTTGAGGCATAGTTATGAAGACCATGTGAGGAGTATATGTGAGGTTATACTTGAGGTAATATCTAATACATGGCTAGCACATAGTTTTTATAACCGTGTGACGAAACCATGTGTGGGTTAGAAACCACCTCCTCAAAAAGAGGATCTAAGTCTTCCTGGACAATAAGCCACTAGTTTTTCCCCCAAATGGATCTAACATAGGATTTTTATTCTTCAAAGTCCAAATAGGGTTCTTCCATTGATCCAGAGGTGATCCAAAGGCTTACCTTGTAGATTTGAAGCTGGATTCTTGAGGAATGTGATCATTATTCTCCATTTTTGTATCTTTTTCTTAGATATACAATGATCTACTTCTCATATACACTCAGTTTCTGGGATATATTCTCATTATAGGTATATATAAGATTGTGTATACCAAATATGTTGATATTTTTTTCTTGATCATGATAAATGAAGATATCTAATGTAGTTTTGGAGAATTATTACACATTTTCTTCAGTGTTCATCGTCAGTTTTCTGTTTTCATCAAAACCTTCATGGTAGGTGGATTCACTCTCAAATCTTCTTAGTAAAACAGAATGGAAGGGTTTCCAATTGATTTATTTTCATGGATTTTATTGGGATTTTTATAATTTAGGATTACTGGAAACCCTCTTTGTTGATGGTTGTAGAAAATCTAGAAAATGGGTGCTTTTGATTAATGTTCTTGATTCATGATTTAAAAATAATGATTTCAAAATAGGATTTTTATGGAATGATGGTAAATGGATTTGATCAAAAGTGTTTTCAGTGAATTTAATGGTCTTATTGAAATGGAATGGGTATTTTTTATTGGATTTTTTAGTAGTTTTCAATAAAAGAACGGTTTTATTAATATATTTTGAATTGTTTTATTTGAATGGTTTGACATATATGGGTTGTGTGAGTTCATGTTTGAAATACCCATGAATAAGCAATGTGTACCATTGGGGTATAAGGTGTGTGACCCTAGATCATGGGTTTGTGCCATTCGGACACAAGGTAATAGGATGAGACACCATTCATGTGTATGGAACTGTTATAACAAATCATGAATGGTCGGGTGTGGGAGGAAGTGAAATGGAATTTTTATGCCAAAAAATTATTTACAAATGGTTTTGAAGTGTTATTTTGTTTTTTTCTAAAATTATGACTTTCTGGAAAAGGGGTTAACATAAAACTTGTTTATATTTGGTTATAAATGGTTTTGGAATGTTTTTATATTTAATAATAAACCATTTATGGAAATTGTTTTTTATAAAATGTTTTATATAAAAGTTGTTAACTTTTATATCCTAGGGAATGAGTCGAGTTGTCATTGGGGAAAACCTACTGATATTTATACCCATCCATGCTTGGTAACATTGATGATTTTATAGATGTTATCTTCTGAGACATGGGAAAAGGTAGAGTAACACATGTTTTTAGCACCACATTGTGATACTTTGGTTTTTTGTGATAATGGAGCATGGAATATTTCAAGCATGGAGTCTTGTTAACATCTTGGAGTTTATTTTTTATCTTTCCACTATTTACTTTGATAGTGTATTTTTCTTCCATTGTAGCATACATTGTTGTTGTTTTGTTATATAAATTATTTTTGAGTTGTATAGTTTTTATCATGCATCATATACTGTTTATTTGGTTATGGTATTTTGGTTAGTGGTTTATTTCATAAAAGTGAAATCAGCCTCCACTTGTATTTATAACCCTTCAGCATTTATTAGCAGCCTTTGGTGCATTGGGCATGTCGCTTAAGTGAAAGTAATGATTATTTTTGTTTTCAAGACCATGATAAAAATTGCATCATTACAAATGCTATCAGTTTGTTCAATCCAAAATATTGTTGGAGATAAGTGGTATCATCTTGTTCCTTCCATTGTTGAACAAGTAGCTATCAGGTTTCTTGGTGTTGGAGTTGTAATTTGTTTGTGTCTATGTCTTGGGATATGATCTTATAAAGGAGTTGGGTTTTTGGGAGTTGAAATATAGAGAAGAAAAAATTCATAAATAAACTTTTTTATGTTGAAATTCAAGTTACCATGGAGTTGTGTACATAAGTGTTTTGGTGACACTAATAGGATATTTTAATATCATTATCATGGGTTTAGCTGATGAGAAGAGAATAAAAAGCATTGTAGTGGAATTGAATCCCACTAGGGTTGAATATTTCATTTTGAGTAATGATTTATGATTTTTTGAAAAGGTGGAAATTTTTTATTTTTGTTTCAATTGTTTTCAAATGATTTTTTTTTGAAAAGATCATGTTTGGTGCATTATGAAAATGGATTAATTTTCAGATAAAACAATAGAATTTTTCAAAAATGGTTAAACCTAGAAGTGATCGTTTTGGAATGAAATTACATGATAGGTGATGTGATAGAATTTTAAATGCTAATCCATCAGTTTCTAGAGAGAAAGACTTACATAGTTTGATGTATGTTTAGAAAATGGAATTTGGTTGGAATTATAGAAACCAACCAAAATAAGCTTTGGAGAATGTGGTTTCACTTGAGCCATTGAAGAACCAAGATCTGGTTCTGAGTATCATCTACGCATTCTAAGGTATGGATATTGGGAACTTGAAGGGATGAGCTAAGGCGTGTCGATCATTATAACCAGTTCATGAAGCATAATCCACCCATATTCTAGGGTGATTTTGAACCCAAAAAGATAATGGTGTGGCTATATAGGATGAATCATATCTTTAACTTCATCGGCAGACCATCAGAGCTGAATGTCAAGATAGGGACATATTTTCACAAGTATGTCACACGCTAGTGGTGGTATTTGATGGTTCCTGATAAACTAGATCATGGTCTTAGATGTGAAGATTTTGAGGAAATTTTCACCAAACAATTGTACCCTCATGCTTTCAGGATCCAAAGAGTGAAAAACGTCATCATTATAAAATAGGAAAATCACTCTGTCATAGAGTATGAAGCTAAATTCATGAATTTAGTATGTTTTCACCTAAAGTTGCAGCTAGTGTGTCCTTGAAGTCACACATAATTTAATCAGGTATAAGGTATGACATTTGATCAATGATTGTAGTGCTTCATATTAAAGATTATACAAGGATGGAGAATAGAGTGACCATGGTTGAACGTGATATATTTGGAGCTATAGGAGGAGGAAGTGTGATGATACCTTTAGAAAATAAGTTAACTCAAATTCTAGAAAAAACTAGAATAGGGACACCTATTTCTAAGGTGGGATAATGAATAAAAATTAGGCAACATGATCAATGAACATTACTCCATGAACCAAGAGTAATTTTGGATGTTTCTAATGTGGATCACTAGACAACATAATGTTAATGTCTATAACAAAACCTAGAGAGTTTCACAACTTCATGTTGATGGATCATCTTTAGCTTTATTAACATGGTTCTCTATGTTTAGGTTCTTGAGACACTTTTCAGGTGTCGAAATAATCTTATGCTTCGACCGGGTGAGGAAATTGTACTCCGTCTCACCATTAGAGAAAGGCTAGCCTTGGTGATTCTGGGAACAACATGACTCATCAATAAGGGTAATATCTGCAAGGCAATAAGGAACAGAGTGCATGAAAAAATAAATTGTATGGAGTTGATCATATGATGGTAGATAATAAATCTCGACCATATATGTTGAGAGGTATAATTATTTTGAATTTTATCCTTATTCATGTGTTGTTTGATACTGGTGCCACACATTCCTTCATTTCTTCTCATGATATTTAGTCGCTATATTTAATGGTTGACATGATTCCTTCTGTGATAAAACATCAAATTCTTCTTGGTAAAATTTAATTTGAATCCTTTTCCTACATAGAATATTCCTTAAATGATGAAGGATATGAGCTGAATTGGGACTTCTCACACTTGGATATAGATGTCTTGGATGTAATCCTAGGTATGGGTTGGTCGACAACGTTCAAGGATAATATCAACTATTATAGAAGGACTATTATATATGCATCTAAATATAGTGTCGAGCATCTATTTAAAGTATAAAGTTTTCTAAAGATAGGTGAAAGAGGCTTGTTGGCACAAGTAGTGGGAAAAATCTCTTACCAATTGGTGTCACTCACTTTGGAATCGATATAAGAGATCAAGGAATAAAAATTGAACTTTTTTTGATGAAAATTATCTATGTGGTAATAATTCCATTACCTCTAGAATATTATTTATGGTTTAAATATCATATATATCCAGTATATATGTATTTATAATAGTCCATAACATTTTTATATTAGAAATTAAATGCACTATTCATGGAGACGTTAGGATGTAAGTACGAATGAATGCTACATTCATTTACTTTTCATGTTAAAGGAATAACAAATAAAATATAATTTTTATTAAAATTATAGTATAATATCTATGTTATATATGTTTCATAATTTCATCAAATCCATCCTTTATATGTTCCATGTATGTTATGAACGAGTCATGTCACTTTGAGTGGGTGGTAGTCCACACTTCTTCAAATTAAATCATCTTATTTATGCATTATGGAAAGCATAAAGGCATTTTGTAAATAAAAATTACTGAGGAATATAGAATATATAATTATAATACATATAAAATATAAATATAGTTTAATCATAATGGACACCATGATCGGTGGTAGGAGAAAATTGAACAATCATCGTTTCATGAGGTATTAGTTCACCGTACACAGAAATGGTATGTTCTATATCTATTAGATGGATGTGTGTGTAATTTTAGGTCAAAAACATAGCTTAAAAAATTATTTCTTATTTAGGATAATGGTTTTTTTATAAAATAACGGAATAAAGATAGGTTTTAGGTGTTTTATGTGTAAACTAAATGAAAGGATCTTGAGAGAATATGTTACCTCTAAATCGGGTAAATCCTCTGGAGTTTTGTGAAAAGGATTTATTGAATTGACTTATTTCAAATGTAAGGCCTCTAAGACGACTGGATGGATTTTTGGAGATTATTTTAGAAGAATTTGGGAATTCCATGGGGCTTGATAGGTTTAATTAAGTGGGTAGGATTGGTGGCCTTTTATAAGAGGGAGGAGTTGCAGTTTTGGAAAGTTTTGAAGTATTATTTTATTAATATATAATTTTCGAATCATAATAGCTCAAAAGTGATATAGATTGAGGATATTATTTTTTTGGGTCTAAATAAACTGCTAAAATAAGTTTTAGATATGTTTATGTCACAAAATTATCTCTATATTTTATCTTTAACTGTTAGTTAAAACCTTAACTCTTACCGTGTCTTCTTGTATTTTAATAACAAATAGTTTCTATAGTTGCTTTAAAATTACTAGAAAACTACATGTGGATAATTAATGAAATTTTTAACATTATATAAGTCATTTGGAAGGATATTATCTTTTTAGGACCATTATATAATTTAATAAAATATTATTTGTTTTAAAAACTCTTTTATGTCAATGTGAACACTATTCTGAAATTGTTTTTTGTTACTGTCATAAAAAATGATTTTTTTCGAACAAAAGGTATTAAATCATCAATCACATGTAAATTTCCAATAAAAAATTTGTGGATGGCATCAGAATATTAAAATTACATTTATTTTAATATTTATAACATCATTTATTTGAATATTTTATTAATTAGGAAATTGTAGCATCATCATCGTGTCATAAATATATTTAATTATTTAATGTATAAGTGTTATAAATAAAATACAATGACGTATAAAATATATTTATCTTTATAATTATTATTTATAGTTAAATATATCATTCATATAAACCAAATTAAAATTGTTTTTGTTAGAGGATACATGTTTATGTTATAATTCCATTGTCTTTAAATTAAATGTTATAAAAGGTCATTATCACACCCAAGTAGATCCATGGGGTCCTAAATTCGACTCAAGGAAGTTTATGTTCAGAAATAGATCATAAAATAGGATTAGTCAATGTGTTCTGGTATTTTTACCTTATTATAATATCATATTGTATCCTTATTTACCTGATTTATCCTTTAAAAATAGTAAATAAAAAAATTACTGAAGTTACTATTCATAATGTCAAAAAATAAAAGGAATATATTTACATAATTTTTAAATTCTGATTACAAATTTTGAATATAATTTTCGAAATTCAAAACACATAATTTGTAGAAATTAATTTAAAATTATACTTCGTTCTGAAAACTAGAAAATGAGTTTTTAAGAATTAAAAAACTATCAAAAGATTGGCACATGTTTATATCCAATTAAAATGTGAAATTTCTTCAATGACTTTAATTGTATTAAATAACAAAAAATTAATCCAATTACACTTTAAAACCAACTAAAAGGGAAATATATCAATAAAAATAAATTATATGATAACCCAGTTTTTGAAATAAAATACAATAATTTCACTATTCATAAAAATATGGATTTTCTCAGAAAAATACCATGATTTCAAACGAAGTAAATTTTGATGTCCCACTTCTAAATAGAAGTTTATTTTATCAAATATTACATATAAAGGTGAAAAAATCTATTTTTAAAAATGGTTCTCCAACAAAATATGGTAAAATTAACTTTTAAAATATTAGATTATTTTATCCATAAAATTAGATTCACTCTCTTTTAAAGCCTCTAAAATTCATTTTATAAAAGTAAAATCATTTAAAAAATATTTAAAATCATTATATAATTAATTCAATTCCTTCCAACAAATAAAATTTCTAGGAGTTAACTACAATTTAAAATTATATCATTATTATTGTATTATTTTTCTGTATAACATTATGTTGTGCACTACATGAGATTTTGGAGAACTCGTTGTTATGTGTTGGATATGCTATCATTCATAGTTTCCCTTTTAAAATATAAGTAATGTTAAATTAAAAAATATTAAAATATATGAAAATATTTTATTCTATGGATACCTAGAATGTTACATCATTCCCCTTTTGGAAATTTTATCCTTGAAATTTTAAAATTGGCCTCAGAAATTTCAGTGAAAATCCCACATCAGAAAAAGAGTCAACAAAACTATATCTTTAAAAGAATGAAAATAAATGAAAATGGTCTCCTGAGATATCATATTCTAGGGTTCCCTATAATAAAACATCGATATAGATGATAAAACTAACTCTCAAAGACTTATAAAGAGTGATAGATAACATAGTAATTGGATGGTTATCAATTAAAAAACCAAAATTCTGTGATATGTCAAAAGACCATTGAGAAATGTAAACACATAATGTTTTTCTTTTAAGATCCTTTAGATTTAGTTGAGTAATTAATTTAATTACTATAATAAGAACACAATAGAGCATAATTACATGATATATTTCTATTTTATAAGATCAATTTCATTCTCATAATATTCCAAGAATATAATATATATCATTAAAAATAACATTAAGTATAAAACATTACACAAACCATAAAGGATATCCATATTCTAAAACTGATGTCCAAATTTAATGGAATACTTCTTCATATAAAAAATCCATAAATAAACATAACCCTACCAAACATATCTCAAAAAGGTACTTAATAACTTATTATCACATCACATAAAACCTCATAAGGTGTGTCTAAACCTTTGAACATATGTTTATCCATCAAAAAAAGTAGGGCTCTCAGGAGCATCCATCACTTCACCAGATGTCTCAACATCATCTATAGTAGCAATAAAAGATTTTTCCAAACCTTTTTGTTTCCAATCATACTAATTTCATGCACGTGTAATTAACTTCAGTCACTTATTTTCATAATGTCCTAACTCATTGCATCTAAAGAATCTTAATGTAGACTAACTATCTATTATCTCATTATTAGACTGTTTGAGACCCCTTTTTGTAGTCATGAACCTTGTGACCAAACTTACCACACCAGTTACAGTTTCTAGATCCTGACATACATTCCAAAAAATGTATTTTACCACACAATGAATCCTTTTTGGTCTTACCTCTAGAATTATTAGTTGTTTTCCTATACATTTTCTTTCACCTTGACTATTTCTTACTCTTATCATCTCATGGACTGGAAGCATTAGAAAACACCATTTCAACTCTCTCAGCAAAAAGAAAAACATTTTCACAACTTCTAAATTATAAAGAGGGAAAAGCACTTCATATCCCTAGTTTAAATCTAGAGTACAATCTATTAATATTACTATCAATGTCTCAAATAAAATCTGGAACATACCTATCCAATATTGTAAATATTTCTTCATATGAAAAGACTAAACCATCATCCTTTTTCTTTAATTCAAATAATTGTTTCTCCATCCTAAGCATAACAAATTTATGAAAATATTTCTCAAGGAAAATAATCGTAAATTCTTCCCATTATGGTATCAAGATTATTTTTCTCTCTAGTATTCTTAACTAATGACCACCATCAACGAGATTCAACTTCAAAACAATAAATGGAAAGAGTTACCTTTTGATGTTCCAAACATCCCATAACATCAAATATCTTTTCCAAGGTATTAATCCATCCTTCAACTACCACTGGGTCAGATGATCCATTGAATGATGGGGGATGTTTCCTTATAAAAGTTTCCACTTCTATCATATTCATATATGGTTGATTAGGATGATATAATGCATGGATACCACTACAATTTATAGATTGAGTCAGCTGATATATCACTGTAACAAACTATTCAGTTCCAATTCTCACCTCCTCATGTTGTTGATTTGAAAGGTTGTTTTCCCCTTAATGCCTTCACATTATAGATTTCATATTTCCTATGCAGAAAACCATTTTGAATAGACATAGATTAGATGATTCAATAAGTTAATTTTAAAATCCTACATCATTTCAACTTAACTATAATTTAAAATACATTAAAGGAAAAAAATTAGCAATATCCAAACCTCAAAAGTTATCTAAATATAACTTTGATACAACCTATAAGGACCCATCATTAAACATTACATAATCTTGAGTTTAGTCAAGAATTAAAATTGAGCATCTTTTTAGGATTTTAGATTTATAGAATTAAGAAATAAATATTACATAACAAAAACATAAAAATACAAAGTGGACCCTTCAAACAGTATCTATTTCCTCATTAATATAAATTGTTTTTAAAAATAAACATGGGTTCCATTCATGTTTAATCATCATAACTTTTCCTTGATTTCATCCTTGACTCTATTCTCCCATAAATACTATGAAAACAATTAAAAACATGGAATGAGGACAAAATGATTAGTAAGGGATATAAAAATAAAGAAAAACCATTAGCCTAGTTAAAAAATGATAAACCATTCAATTTTCTTTGATCAGATGAAACAAAACATTTTCACATGAATAACACTCATACTTTTTGCTCAATGAAAAACCCAAAAACCAATAGCAAGCAATTAAAACTCCTTGAGGTGACATAGAGAATCATATAAATAAAACCCTTTCAAACAAATTCCAATTATAATAACCACATGGTTGACTTTCAAATTAGAGATCAATAATGGTGATCCCCCTTCGTATAAGCTATATCAGGCTCACCCGTGATGTATAATGGGGATAAACTCATCGTATAATATATTTTGGGCTAACCCATAGCTATAATCGGGCTCAAAAAATCATATAAATTATATCATTCTCACTCATGAGCTATAATGGGGCTCAACCCTTCACATAAACTATATCGGGCTCACATGTTTCATATAATGCTCTTGCACCATTTCATGAATAAAACATGTTCCTCGCAAAATACTTTTTTGAAAGTTAAATAAGAACCCATTTTCAATACCAAAATACCCTAATAAAGGAATAATGGATTTATTTTCATTTTAAAATACATAAATACTTATAAAAGAAACCAAATATCAAAAAATGTTTACGGCGTCTGAGAAGTCGTTGTCGCCGTATACGTTAAAAACATTCATATTGTCATTTTGTAAATAATGTAAATTTATTCGTATAAAAATATTAATTTCGAAAACATTTAATGACATTAAACAGTGACATATAATTTAATTTATATTCCTTTTATACCCATATAAATAAATATGTAATTTCATATAAAGAAGAAAAACATTTGATAATTAAGTCGTTAAATGTTTATGGTGTCCCATAACAGTTTGAACATTTTAATATTAATCACCATGATTCAGTAAATAATATTAGTATAGAAAAAACATTGTTATGAAATTTCATAGTGGATTTATATACACCTTATAAAAGAATAAAGGTGCATATTATTAAGAAATTCCTCAATGAAATAAGATTGAGACGAAGTCCCTTACAATGAGTTTGACTTGTCTCATTCAATCTTTAATTTCCTGAATAATAATCATCAGTTAATTTATACATTATTTATAACCTTTTAATGTTAATTATTCATTTTATATCACTTTTTATCATGTTATATCGATTATTTAATTATTGGATTTCATATCAGACGTTTTGTCAATGTTCGATATTTCAGTCAAAAATGAACTTATTTTGATGAAAATTATCCATGTGGTCATAAGTCCATTATCTCCAGAATATTATTCAAAATTTATATATCATATATATTAAGTATATATTTATTTCTAATAGTCTATACCATTTTTATATAATAAATGAAATTTACCATTCATGGAGACAATAGGTCGTAAGTATACATGAACACTACTTTCGTTTCTTTAGCATATTAAAGGGATAAAAAATAAAATATACAATGGTATTTTATAATTACAGTATAATATATATGTTATATATGTAATATAAGTTCATTAACTCCTTCCTTTATATGTTCCATCTATGTCTTGAATGAGTTATATCTCTTTGAGGGGGCGGTAGTCCACACTTCCTCAAATGAAATTATCTTATTTACACATTATTGAATGAATAAAGGAATGTTGTAAATAAAAATTATAGAAAAATAGAGACAATATAAATATAATATATATCATATATAAATATATTTCCATCCTAATGTCTACAATGATAGGTGTTATGAGAAAATTGAATAATTATCATTTCGTGAGGCAATAGTTCGTCGTACACAGAAACAATATGTTCTATATCGATTGGATGGAGGTGTGTGTGTGTGTGTGTGAGTGTAGGTATAACCCTTAGCATTAAAACAACCTAGTATATTTTTTATACTATTTTTTATAAAATATTTGAATAAATAATTGTTTTGGGGTTGGATGAGGAAAATAAATGAAAGGAGTTTTAGAGAAGACATTGCCTCTAAATCGAGTAACTCCCTTTGATTTTAGAAAAAAGGATTTATTTAATGGAATTATTCCAAAGGTATGGATTTGATGAAGAATAGAGGGATATTTGTATCTTATTTTTGTAGAATTTGGGTGTACCAAGGGGCATGAGAGGTGTGAGTAAGTGTGTAGAGGTGGATGACTTTTATGAGAGGGAGGAGGGGAACTTTAGGAAAGTTTTGAAAGATTGGATTATTAAAAGATTATTTTATATTTATAATAGCTCAAAAGTGATAAAGTTAAAAGATAAGATGATTTTGTGTCGAAATACTCTCATCCAATAGGTTTTAGAAGAGTTTTGGATAAAAAAGTAACCTTATCTTTTATGTTTATCCCTTAGTTAAAAACATTAATTCTTACCATTTCTTCTTGTATTGTTATAATATATGGTTTCTATAGTTACTATAAAATTCCAGGAGAACCCAAAGTGGATAATTAATGAAATTTATAACATTATATAATTCATTTGTCTTAATATTACATTTATAGGACTATTATATTATTTAATAAAATTTCACTTATTTAAAAAATCATTTTTGTATATTTTGACACTATTTTGAAATTGATATTTGTTACAGTCATAACAACATGATTACTTCTAGTCAAAGGAATTAAATAATCCCCAATAAGTAAATTCCAAAAAAATTCATTTATGGAATCAAACTATTCATTTTACATTTATTTTAATATTTATAATATCATTTATTTGAATTTTTCATTAATAAGGTAAGCGCTACATCATCATTATGACATAAATATATATATATTTATTTATTTAATGAATAAATTTTATAAAACAAATACCATGATATTGGAAATATTTTTATATTTCTAAAAAATCATTATAGTGGAATATATAATTTATATAAAGTAAATGAAAATTGTTTTAGTTAGGAGATACATTTTTATGTTATATTTCCCATTTCGTTAAATTAAATATTATAAAAGGTCATTATCACACCCAAGTGGCTACATGGGGTATTAAATTATACTCAAGGATGATAAAGGTCGGCCATAGCTCATAAAATAGGATTAAAATCCATGTTATGATAGTTTTTTATTATTGTAAAATTGATTTTCACCCTTATTTTCCTTTTTTTACCCTTTAAGCATGATAAATAAAAATAATTACCAATGTTACTATTCATAATGTACAAAAATAAAAGGTACCTATTTATATAATTTGAAACTTCTTATTCCAAATATGGAATCCCATTTTAAAAATTCAAAACACAGAATTGGAAAAAATTAATTTAAAATTATTTCGTGTTCACAAAATTTGAAAAGAGGGTTTGATGAAGTAAAAACAGTTAAAAGATTGACATGTGTTTATGTCCATTTTAAATGTGAAATTACTTCTAACAAAAATAATTGGATTAAATGATATAAAATAAATCTAATTACACTTTAAAACCAATCCAAAAGACAATCTAACTATATAAATAAATTATATTAAAAAGATGTTTGGAATTAAAATGCATTATTTTAACTATTCTTAAAAATAGAGATTTTATCATAAAAATACCAAAATTTCAACCGAAGTAAATTTTGATGTCCCAATTCTAAATAAGAAGTTTATGTTATCAAATAGAATAAATAAAATTGACAAAAACTATTTTTATAAGGGGTTCTCCATCAAAAGGCAATAAAAAGACCTTTTAAAAATATTAGATTATTGTATGCTTAAAATCAAATTCATTATTATTTTAAGCCACTAATATTCATTGGATAAATATAATAATATTTAAAAAATATAAAAAATAACAATATAGTTAATTCTGTTCATTCCCATCAGTACAATGGCTAGGTGTTAACTACCATTTAAAATAATAATATTTTTTTGTATCAATTTTTGGTATAACGTAGTGTTGTGTGAAATGTAATATTTTGGAGAAACCTTTTTTTTTGTATTGGGTATTATATGATACATAATGTCCCCTTTAAAATAAAGTTAATATTATATTCAAAAATATTAAAATATATGAAAATGTATTATTCAATAAATACCTGGGATGTTGCAATATAACATCTTTCCATTGTCCTAGTAATGTGATAAATTTCATATATATTCAGTAGTTATGTATTTATGAAAAGCTATGTGAGTCTATGATGAAAAAAAACCACTGCTTCAGGATGTTGGTATTCCACACAAACACACAATCAATTTTTTCATTTCCCATAAGAATAAAAGGAGGTTAAAAATAGTTGTTCTATAATAATAATAAAAAAAATTCAATACAGTGAAGAAGAAATTCCTTATCTTTATATGGTTATAATTATTTTAATAATGTATCATAATAAATAACCATATGAAATTATGGTTAAGACTTATACCTCCTCCAGGGATATATTCATTTAGATTACACCTTAAGCCTTATAGTATTCAGATTTTCGTGAGACTATACCCTATAGGATATGGTTAGGAGAGTTGAGAAGTCATTAGGATAGATCATGGTTGATGTAGAGTTGGAAAAATGTTTCAATAATTAAGAATATGAAGTGACATTTTATAGGTTATGGGATTGAAAATATTGTAAATATTATGAATGTTAAAATATTATAAATTAATTTTAATGGTAAAGTGCTACCAATGCATCATAATTTAGAAAATAAGACATTTTAAGGTTTAAATACACTCAAAAAATCACATTGAGTCAATATTGTGGGATATTTATTACCTTTTCACTTAAATCTACCACATTGTTTACCATTTTTACCCTTACCATGGTGAAAAATGTTTTTCATGGTAAATATTAAATACGAATATAAATGAAATTTAAAAAATTATAAAATACTAAAATTCTTATTATAAATATGGAATTCAATTTTTGATGTTCAATTTTTATAATTTAGATGAAATTAATTCCAATATAAGCACACAAAACTCTAAAAACCCATTTTTTAAAAAACAAATTGGTAATTTTTTTTGTTATTCATACATAGGCCATTAAATCTTGAGTATGGGTGATTATCATAATTTTTTTGGATTATTATTTAAAAATTAAGTTTATTTGATGTGAAAACAATTTAATAACTGAATATTTAATTCTAACCACATTTTAAAATACAATGATCCAAAAATAATTTCAAATTTGAATGAAATATAAAATAAGTTCCAAGAAGTGAAGAAGTGGTTTCAAAATTAAAAATAATGTTTACAAATGAATTATTTTACTAGTTAAAATCACATTCAATCATTAAAATTTTTAGTGAATTTTTTAATCAATATTACATCATGATGTTGGTATAAAAGTTGTGGTATTTGTAAAAATTATATTTTCAACTATTCACTCAATAAAATTCAAACAAATAACAAAAATTTACATTAATTAAATATTTATATTTTTAATTATAATGTAGAATTAATTTTATCAAAAAATAAATTATAATAGCAGAATAAAATAATTTTAATGTCTTCTAAAACAAATACATAAAATCCATATTTATAAATAACGTATTTTCAAAGAATCAAATGAACTCATTCTTATTCCATTCCTTATAATACCAATATATGTTTATTAATTTATGTTTTTATTCATATCTCACAAAAAAATCATAGAAATCATTAATCTATAGTGATAAATTAAATTTATTAAGATAAAAAACATTTCACACATAAAAACATTTTTCTGAAATGTATTACTTATCACCATCAAATGATATTATCTTTATTTCAAGAAATTTAATAATCAATGTATGAATTACCATTCATTATTTTTAATGTTTAATGAATTAATTTTCATTAAATTTACTAATTTAATTAAGTGAAGGTTTTTTTAATGAATCATAAAAAATATAATAACTAACTTTTATTGAATAATGAACCTTTTAAATTGTAAATATTTTTAACCATTTCGGATATTAATATTATCATTCAAAATTGAGTACATATTTAAAAGGAGATAATCAATAAATTTTAATTAAGAAAAAATTTCAATATAAAAATCGTAATTATTTTACTCATATTCATACCCCTTAATCCAATGGTTAGGTTATAATGGTAAAATATAAATAATAATGTTTTTTTTAATTTATTAATGGTGTTTCATGTGGTATATATTTTCTAAGATAGTATAAAAGGATTAAAAAAATCACAGGCTGTTACATCACCCTCCATTAAATAAATTTCATCCATTAAATTTTTTTTCATGTTTGAAGAATAATGGATTAAAAACATTTTCAAAATCAATTCCATTATATTGACAATAAAATTAAATAAGTTATAAGAAATATCGTACATTTTTTATTTTGACATGAAAATTGATGTATAGGTTTATACTATTAAACATATCATTTCTTAAGGATGTATTAAAAAACACATTTACAATAATGATATTTCTAATACTGAAAGACTTTTGAAAAACATACCATGATAGATGTGCAATAATTTTCACTTAATATTTGATAGATTAATTATACTTTTTTATGAAGAAATTATTTTACCATGAAGATATATATTATGAGAAATATAATTAAGTGATTTTTTATCCAATTAAATCCTTATATTGTGTTTCAATTAGTTTTACACCTCTTCTTCATCTCAAATTCTAAATGATAAAAGTATAAATATTCATGCCCAAAAAATAAAATTATCTTTTAAATTATCCATTGGGTTTTTGTAATAATTATTTTATTTAATATATACATTTGTGTTTTGAATGTTATTTTTTTAGGGAAATGAGTTTTTGTTCATTAGTATAATGTACGAGTTTTTGGGAAGATATGTATAACAATTGATTTAATGATTCTGTTAGACACAAGTTTATTATAAAAAAATTATAATCCAGATGAAGAATAAATCTCTTAAGGTTATTGGATGAACATCTATACACTTATAATTGTCATATAAGTAAAAAGGACTGCAGTTTGAGTCATTCAGACAGACTACTAAATGATCCACAAAAAATAGTATCCCCAGAAAAATATTCTAGAATAATTTTCTTAAATGAACGCACTCATGAAAATCAAACTGATCCGAAAAATATGATCGGATAGAGAAATCTGTGAAGTTCAACTGGATAAAGGAATCAATTCCTATTAGAAAAACTTTGAAAAACAATATGTATAGTGAAAGTTGAATTCAATCATATAGATGATTAAAAATATCAATCGACAAACATTTACAATGTTTATAAAGTTGAAGAAATGAGTAGAGTCCACCAGAGTAGACCGAGATGATAGGACGAATAAGATTATAAAAATAAGTCCCAAATAAGTTTTGATCTGAGGATGGACTATCGATGTTATTAAATGAAATTAATCTAGAAAATGTCTTGAAAATGATAGGAATTAATTATATATTTATAAAGCTCTTCTAAATTTGAGAAACATTTACGAATATCTTGGAAAAATATCTTTTATGAAACATTGATGAATAATATTGTCTCTGATGTTTTATGGGCCTTAATGGAAGTAAAAAAATGCAAGTTTAGTGGAGTTGGAAATTCCTAATCTAATATCACACTAACTCCTTCATTTTTATATGAGGTATTCCTATATTAAGGTGTTTAGTATCCTTTATAACAGAGAGGGTGTATTTAAGGGTGTGTAGCATGAGTTTCTGACCAAGGAATCAAGTGGTTGAATAATAGGTATTAAATAGAGTTTTCAGACAAAGGTGCAATGAATAGAGTGCATCGGAAATAAGAACATTGAATTTAATTGCACCAAATAGAGGCATAACTGAAAAAATTAAGGCACATCAGATAGAGGTAGACAAGATAGAGAGATACTAGACCAAGAGGTACCATAAATTTATTTCGTACAATGTTTTGGGAGATAATTTAAAATTTTTATTATATTTATTAGATCCAAAATATAAGAAAACATTATTAATGATTGGTGATGATATAATTTATTTTCATGAGAATGAAATAGTTCTAAGTTATTTTTCTTAGTTATATTCATATCACTATTTAGTGGATATCCATAGATCAAGGGGATTTAACCCTGAAAGGACTAAGTTCCCACATAGGGATTAAAACATTTAAAAAAATTTGTGCCTTTATGTTATTACTTATATTTTCATACCAACGATGTTGAGCTATAAGTTTAAGAGTATCAAAAATATTAAAATGTTAAATGATTTATCTATAATATAAGGTAAATTTGTAAAGGATTATCAGCTATTCACACCCTTATCAATATTGTACAAATTCTGGGGAACTTCAACTAGAACTACATCATCTAGGATTCTTTTGGGAGATCAACCTATTTTTTATCATGGATGATATCAGCATTATTAATTATAAATGTATTCCTACCATTACAAAAAATATTATTACGGATGGAAATAAGAATGATTCCCTCTATGTTATATCTTTTACTTTAAATTATAGATGAAACTACTATAGGATTTTCATTGACATATAAATATTTTCAAATGAAATTTAATAAAAAAAAAATTAATCTATAAGTTATTTGGAAATTTTATATTGATATTCTTAAAACATTCAAAAAAATATATGAAGGTGATTGGTCTCAAAAATAGTAACGGGAGCTAGGGGTAGTCTTTAGAGAAACATCATGGTAAATATAAAAGTGAATGAAGAAAAACATAAAATATGGAGAATAATGTTCAAATATATTTGATGAATACTTTATTAGAGTAAATTAAATTTTCTGAAACATCGTACAATTTAATGATTTCATGGATGATTATGCTATCTCTAAAAAATTTGAGGACCTCTGTAGAAAATTTTCATCATAGTTTTTATGAATTATAAAATAATGATAATTTATTCCTAAATAAATTATTATTTTATATGAAATGAGGAATGAACTTTTACACAAAAAGAAGATCATGGAAGATATATATTTTAAAATAATGACGAACCTAAAGATATATGAACCTAAATATGAGGTGATGGACCTCATTATGTTAGAAGATATGGAATGTGATGTCAAAGTGAGTTATACAATTACAAACCTTATCAATAGAAATTATCTAAAAGTTAGAGGTAATTACATGGTAAAAATTCCACTTAAATGTTTCAACTATAGGGGAATCAAACATTTTTCAATGAACTATTTAAAATAAGAATCTAAGATAATTTGATGATGATAACTCTGAAGAATATACTTAGAGTAATAAGTAGAGAAAAACTTCTAAGGAATACAAGAAAATGTTTATTGAATGAAATAAATAACAATGACGAGTAATATAAAATATTATAAATCTTATAAAAAATTCATCATAAGATGAAAATACAAAGATTTTCATAACCATGTAATACATGATGGAATAAATAAAGACAATTTAAATAGTGAATAAAAATAAGGATAGGAAACCTATAGGGAATATCAACTAAGGTAAAAAATTGTTTTATGTTTTGATAAAAACACAAAACATAAGAAAGAAGATGAAATATTTGAGTTGTAAAGTGAGAATAATAATTAAATATATGAGTAATTTCTCAAAAAGGATGATGTGTATATATATGAAATTAAGAATCTGAAGTATAATTCTATGAACCAGGGAAACATTTTGAATGATCTTGATGAAAAATGTACTACTAAGGAACATGAACTATATAACACTCAATCAAGATGTTTCAAGGTTCAAAATACCATGATGAAGATGAGTGAATACTTCTACAATGATTTATAGGTAATAATAGAAGGATCCCAAACTGGTGAAATAAGTCATCCAAAAAATTAAGTGAAATATACACCCAATAAAAATAAATATTGTACCCTCTGACTCATTCTACTAAATCGTTCATCGAAACATAGTTTTTATATTTCTAGCTTTGTGACTAATAAATGTGACAAAATTTCAACCATCCAAAAAGTACAAAAATAAAAAGTAAATATTATACACATAAAAACAAAAGGATCTTTTTGTTTTGTTGTTATAACTAATTAATAAAAACATTTATATAACATAACCCATGTCCTCAAGTGATCATTTTCTTATATATAATAGTGTTTTTTATATCAAAATTAAATCTTTAACATATAGTATGCAACATAGGAATAACATACTTAAAACCATTATTTAAAACCTCGGTAAAATGAGACATGTGTATGGTGAGATCAAACACTCTATAAGGGTAACTGTAATCCTTAGCAATTGAATTTAATCACTGAAAATAAGATGAGTATAAGGGTATGATGAAAATATAAAAGTTAATAAGCATAACATAAAAGAATTAATTTAAATTAATACATAGATCATCAATGAAGAAACATTTTATAAATCTTCAAAAAAGGTAAGACCCATAAGATCCAATAATTATGAGCCATGTGATGTCAATATTTATCATAGTAAATATTAAACACCCATAGAATGCATAAAGAAAACAAGTTTGTATCATAAATGATTATCATCATAACACATATTAAAATTAGCTAGATGTTATTTGAGTCCATATGAGAAAACGTCCTATTTAAATCCCTATTTATATTATTTAAAGATAATGATCATTACCCAATTCACTATATAGCTATATCATTTTGACCCATTATATAGGCTATATTGAGCTCACCTGTTCATAAATGATGTATCTGGATCACCCATTTTTTTAAGTAACATTATAATAACCCATTTGTATCATTTCAGGCTCAACCAATATTCTAAGAAGTATTATTATTACTCTTCCTCATTAATAATGTCCTAGTGCCATTCATAAAAAACATTTATAATTTTTCACTTTTCAACAGCACAATAAACATTCTTAATTAATAAACTTGGAAACGTAAAAAATAAGATTAAAATAAAACAATTTTCTTGATAGTGGTAAAATCTATAAAGGTCATAAATGTTAAAAATAAAAAATTTATTCAAACGTTTTTCAAAAGAGTCAAAGGTGACCCATATAGAAAAAGAAGAGAAATTTGCTTTTTAAACGCATTTTAAATAAGGTAAAATATCATGAAAATTTACTTTGGGATATAATATATTTTTATAATTAAATATTGTTGAAAACATTTTAGAAAACGTGGATATATAAGAGAACGATTATCATTCAAAAATAGAATAAATGATTGTTATCACTTACAAACAACTTTTTTGATGTTTTATTAATCAATGTGGTTGGAAATAAAATGAAAACATGTTAATCACATTCATAAATATATGTTAATAAAATATATTTTTTTCAAGAAAACAATTGCATATTAGTTCCCCCCAAAATAACCAAGAACATAGATAATCTTAAAAATAAAAGAGAATTTAACAAAAATTCTTTACAGCTTTCATGAGATTCAAATCAAAAGTCCTTGAAAGAAATACTATCATATGTATTTGTAAATACCATTAATCCCATGATGTAATATTTCAAAATTCATTCATTGTGTAGTATATACACTATTAAATGAAATCATGGTGCATGACATGAACTTCATCTAAGAAAATGAGTTTGACACAAATAATAACCTTTATAAGATCATAATTTTTTATTTGATAATAAATACATGATGTGATTATGTGCACATATTTAAAGATATATAAAAAATTTATATTTATAATAAAACAATTAGTATTTCAAGTCACACATAATCATTAAATAAAAATGTAAATTAAGTATAATTATAACCTATGGAATGGAAATTTTATCTAGAAACCCTTTCTACATGGTAAATTTCAAGTCTAATCCCCAAATATGAAATAATTTGAATTTCAACTTAAAATAACATTATGTAAAAAAATTATTTATTATATAACATGTAAAGGTAATTATATATTCCATATAAATGAAATTAATTGAATAATAATAAATCATGACTCTATGAAGAGAAATTTAGATGAAATCCCTTACCTTGAGTCTAAACCATCCACGCATGTCCTTTAAATCTTTTATAATAAACTTATTTGAATTATTTTACTTATTAAAAAAATTCCTGTTTAAATCCAAGATAATTATAACATTTATTTATAAAACAATATGAAAGTAAATATTTTTATTCATATCTAATGAAAAATGGAATTACACACCAATACAGTGTTCGCGACCCTCTATAATATAATGGAATAGTAGAAAGGAATAATATAATTTTAGTAAAATTGGAATAAGTATGATCATAGAATATAATATTTCAAAATTATTCTATACAGAAGCTATAATTACAACCTCACATGTCATATAAATTTGTTTTCTTCAAATGGAAAAAATTACTCCCTGTTAGATGTTTTAAAAGAAAAAATATATAGTAAAAAACATTATGGATTTTAGGATTCCATTATTGTTAAAGATAAAAAATAAAGAGTTAAAAAAGTTTGATTAAAAGAGAAAAGAAGTTATTTTTATAAAATATTATTTTTATGGATGAATCTATAAGTGGTGGAATAAAAAATAACATAATTGGGACGAATCCTTTAATGTATAAAACATTGTCAACTAGTCCACCATAACAAAAGTACTTTAAGAAGATGAGTATAGTGTAATGAAATATAGAATGAATAATTACAGAGAAGTTAATGAGACAAAATATTAGTTTAAAGCCAATCTTTAATAGTATGATTCTAATCATACAATTGATATGAAATGTAAGAGTCTGACAAAACCATAATGAATCTAGAATTTACAATAATATGTCAAATTAATTAATATCAACAGAGATATAGAGGTTTTAGTTTAGAATAGATGGAAATTTAGGTTTGAAAATAAAATTTCACTTATCTAATAGGTTGAACCAAAGTATACTTTTGAATTAGATGAGGATAAATAATGATTAAATGAAATGAATGAAAAAATAGATCAAATTTAGAAGAATAGAACTTGGGATCTCATTCCTCCACCAAAAGGAAATAATGTTATCAGAATGAAATGTGTGTACAAAAATAAAATCAATTAATAGAATGAAATTTCAATAAATAAATCATATCTAGTTTTTAAATTTATTCACATGTGGAAGGTGATCATTTTTAATACACATTTTTCTATTGATTGGTGCTCAAAAACTGTTGAATGTTTTTGTCTATTGAAGAACATCAAAATAGAAAATCCTATAAGATGGATTCTAAGTATGAATTCTTGAATGGGGAAATTGATAAAGAAGTTTACATTAGTAAACATAGTGGTTTCATAATTTATAATGATGGAACCATGGTTTCTAGACTAAAAATTTTATTCATTAGTTGAAACAGGTCCCTCCTTTTTGGTATTTGAAACATGAATGTTTCTTAAAGTAGATTAACTTTTATGAAGGAATATTTGATAGAAACTTATATGTTAAATATATTAGTTTTTTTACCCTTACTTTCATTCATTAAATTGAATATATAATTATTGAAGCTGATATGAATAAATATTGTGAAAAAAATTCTAACCAAATAAAAAAATTAGATGTTAATGCTCAAAGAGTTGAATTTTTATCTATGATTAAAAGTTTAATTAAAATGAATATATATCTTCCTATCACAATAATATTATTTACATTAGAATCTATAAAATATTCATATAACTTAAACAATTTTGGTCTCCATAACTATAACTATTAGCATGTAGATGAGTAAAGGTGAAGCTAGAAAATTGAAATCATAAATATTTTTTGAAGTTGATTGAAACTTTTCTTTACCTAAATACATAATGATTAGATATTATATTTTACATGACTCAATATTCATATAATAAATTTTAATTAAATGATTCACATATAAAAGGAAAAAATAATCTGCATGTTGTGAAAGGAACATTTTTCTCTATAGTGATTTATAGATGTAGAAATAAGCTAACCTTTAATGGTTTCATTGATACTGAATGGGAATGATATTTCAATGAATGAAAAATATTTTTATGTGTAATAGTATTATTTGAAGAAATTTTTGCGATCTAGCATTGAAAGAAAAAAATAAGTTGCTATGAGTGTAGTGTAATCATAATATGTTACCCCTAATAAAATGTAAACAAATGATTTGGTTTAAATTTCCAATGGATGAAATGAGGGTGAATGTTAAAACACAATTAATTATTCTCTATAACAATAAATGTGCCATTTTTATTTTGAAAAATAATTTTCAACATTCTAGATAAAAATAAATTAATAAAAAATATCATTTAATAATGGATAATGATTATAATAGAGACGTAATATTTAAGTGTATTTCCATGAATGATTTTTTAGATGTTTACCCCAATGATACACCAAGTGAAATATTTGAAGAAATGAGGAATACATTTTATTTTTATTATCCACCATTGAATTAATAATGATCTTAAGGATAACCCCATGATTGATTATATTTTTTATAAAGGGGGATTAGAATTATAAATTTATACACTATCATTTTTAATTCAAAGTATGTTTTATCCTAAAAAGGGGATAATGGAAAAAACAATCAAGTAAAAATTTTAGAAGTCAATATGAGTGAGAGGGACTTTATTAATATCATAACCACAAGATTTATAACCACGAAGGGATGGAATGACCATAAAATCATTACATAACCCTATAGTGTGGGGTTAAGACACTGCTTATGAGAAAGTTGTGTCTTGATTAAGTTGGAGAATTTTTTTTGGAATGTTTATAACTAGCATAATGGGAGATATTGTTGATCCATTGGCTTATTTTATGTAATTATTTCTGTATTTGTTTCAACATATTTTGTATGTATATTTTTTTGGAAAGTTATTTTATGTTTTAAAAAATAATATTAGAGTTAATTTCTATGATATTAAAGATATATCTTAGCTAATCCTAAAAATTTATAAATTTATGGTTAAAAAGCGTTTCTTTATCTAGATGAAGATTTCAGAGAAATACAATTATAAAATGTGAAATATATGATGATAAAGACTATAAAAATTTCTATTTTACAAAAAATCATGTTTTGGATGTCAAATCATTGTGTATCAAAGTAGTAAAGACACAAACTTTAATCAGACAAAGATAAATGAAGATTACAATATTTGGTTTATCTTATATAGGTTCATTAAATAAAAAAATTTAACTCTTGTAAAAGATAAAATATAAAAAGGTTTCCTAATGAACATATGTATATTCACACTGTTTAACAAACCAGACCCTGACTTTCAAGAGATGGAACCTTAATTTTTTACATTGGTAGAGATACAAGATTCAAATCCCAAAGAAACAATTAGTTTAGTAGTCTTGAATAACTAGGTACATACATAGTATTCTTATTACATTGGTAATAAAATATAAAACATAACACATGTAAGTAATTTCATCATTGAAATCATTCAATCATTTCATTTTCATGACCTGGGTAATGAGAACAAATAAATATATGAGCTCATATGCTCAATAAGAGTTAAATACAATAGACAAATTTATAAATCCATATTAAATGAAACATAATATTTATGGAAAGGTATATGTATATATAAATAAAATAAAATAAATTTAATAAAAAACATTTCAATAAAAAGAGGATAAAGAGTAATCATTATGTAAATGTAAATGATTTGAAACAAATGCTATTAAGTTAATAACTTGAGCACAATCTGAAGTCATGGAAAATATCTTAGTGAAAATCACATGACAAATAATGACATAAATCATGACTAAGAAAATTCTTAATAATTTTAAATCCAAGATCTCAAGAATCATGGTACATTTACCATCAAGACCAATCACGATATGTTTTAATAATTATTGGTAAAAACACATTTAATTTGGCCAACTGTGTTGTCCCGTGAGATTATTGATGCATGGAGGGACTATCTATAACAATTACCCACATTTGTATACATTTAAAAAGATTTAATAAATTATAGAATTGATAAATTTAATTCATAAAACAATATTACAAATCAAAAAACTATCCATATTCGGTCAAATTTATATATTTAACATTATTTCCTAAGGTAATCAAATAACTTTCTAAGTAAACACTATATAAAAAATTTGTATATGGATTAAGAAATAATCATATACATGATATAATAAAAATATGTATTTAATGAAATATTCAATGAATGATTATCTTAAATAAAATGGAAAATATATACATGATTGAAACAAATAGGTGTATAACATCAATAATATGCCTCAATAAAAGAAAATCGATATAAATTCACTTACAAGGATCACATCATTAAGAAAATTATTATATTATGTGTATTAATTTTAAATCAACAGAATTTTTATTAAATACAATAAAATATAATAAAAATTTATTTTACACATATCCTTAGAATGATATAATCAATCAAATATATTTTTAACCCAATGAATAAAAATTGAGGTAAGAAATCCCTCAATTCTTTATCATCAGTCAAACTATACTCCCCGTAAATGTAATAATTATAAAATGAAAAATTGAATACTATAAAGATAATTAAATTCATTATATGATATACCATAATTAATTATGTTCCCCATAAACAATAAATAATAGTTGAATATGGAATATATCTGAAAGAAGAAAAATTGCAATGAGAAAAACCTTACCTTATGTCTAAAAGAGTTCTACACTTGTAATTCATGTCCTGGATAGTCAAATTAGATTAATTAAATAATTAATTCAAAACCTATTATATAAATATTATTTTTTTTATATTTTCATTATGTTATCTTATAGACATTTGAATGAGTTATAATGTAAATTTTGTTTCTCATAGCGTTTGTTTATGGTTTAATATTTATCTCACTTATGTAAAATTATTGAAGTTATTTTCAAATTGGAATAATACCTCAGAATTAAAATTATACGGTGTTAAATTATATATAAAAATATAAATGGACCCATATATTATTTTATTTTTTTACTTGAGGACGATTCATTAGATAAATATTTATTTAAAAATGATAAGTTTATTTTGGCCGTGTTTACGACCATCACGCACTAGTCTCATTTTATTTATTATTATGTTTATATATTGGTTATAGAACATTAATTAAGATTTAATAAAAATATTATACAATTTTTTAGCCATAAAAATTGTTTTATTACCATCATTGAAGGTGGTAAATCAAAAGGAACAGTTTTCAATCACGAAGGTGATGAATCGAAAAATCACAGACATTGTTTTAGTTTTTAAAAATAAAATAACAAGAGAATATATTTGATGATGGATATTAAATTAGTGAAATAAAATTACAGTATATATATCATACCAGATTTTCCATCCTAATTTGAATAGTTTAGTTTAGGATAGGATAAGAAAATAAAATAAAAAATATAAAATAGATAGGAGGATTTTACCACTCAAATATCATATCCTTGGGAACATCCTTTAGACACTTATATTTAGTCTTTTGGTAATAAAAAAGGTATTTCTCATGGGGAAGAGGATTTTTAAGGTATTTGGGAAGAATCTAGGGATTATTAAAGGCTTATAAGGTGTGAGGATAAGAGGTTCAGATGGCTGGTATTTAAAATGGGAGGAGAGGGGTGTATTTGATTATTTTATTCTTTTTTATTATTATTTTAGCGCAAGACTATCAATAGTGTTGATTATTATGACCCTGTATAGTAATTAATGAATCATGATTATAAATAATGGTTTCATAAATAATATATTACTCTAAAATTCATATAGTTTTTTCATAAAATTTTAAATAATTTAAATTACCATATCTCATTATTTACAAGAAAATCAACCATTTCAGAAAAATACCCAAAATCCACCCTTACCATTTTTTTAAATGATGACTTTAAAAATGGCCTCCAATTTTTTAAAATAACTTTTTAAATATGAGAATATTAATTTCTAATTAAAATCCTAATTCATTAAAAAAACATACAAATTTTAATATTACATACAATTATACGACAATTTTAAAAAATAATTTGGTATCATAAAAAAATCTAATACATATAATAAAATAAAATATCAATTTGGGAATATATTTTAGGAAATTAAATTTTCCTTTAAATTGTTATATTAATTATAAAATTATAAATAAAAATTTACGTTTCAGAAACACCCCAACACTTAATTTATCATTTTTAAACATATATATTGTTATTCAATGATATAAATATATAATTTTTTCATTTATGAGTTACCAAAATTTTAATTATACGTTCATAGATATTTTTATTATTTTAATAGAAAAATTAATATTCTTAATGTTCAAGTTAATATTTAATTGTATATCATGGTTCATTTAAGTTCAGTGTTGCATGAAACAAAAGATTTCAAATAAATTTAATTTATATAAAAATATACATAATGAAAAATATTGAGGTTGTATATTCATAACTCCACTGAAAATTTCATCATAGAAATTTGTTATGAATAATTCATTCTAAATACATGATGTTGGATATTTTTCATAATATCCTCATGTTTCCACGTTACTTTTTCCATTGTATGGCTTCATTGAAGAACCTTTACCAATCGAGTCATCTGATTTTCTATACTTTCTCTATAGTGCAAAAAATATTAATAATCGCTTTAAATAATAAAAAATCATGTTCCAGATCTACTTCTTTATAGGTGAGTACAAAAAATGGGTATGGCAGTTACTTCCTTAATAATGATATGTTGACCACACCATAAAATTTGGAGAGAAATTGTGGCATTGGAAATCAGTAAGCTACAACTCCAATTATTTCCATTATTTCAAACAGTTCAATTTACCTAGGGCTCATCTTCCCTTCCATAATGACCCTTATGACACCCTCCAGTGGAGATAATTTTAGTAATACATAATCTCTGACATTAAATTAAAAAACCTTTCTCTGGTTGTTAATATATCTATTTTTCATACTTTGACTTTATTTAATACTAGTGTGAGTATTTATTACCTTTTACATTGTATCTTAAATAAGCTTTTTCCTACAACATTCCTATCACAAACATTATCTCGACAAGTTAGAGTATGAAATCTCTTGCCTTATAATGCTTCATATGGTGCCTTTTGAATACTAGAACGATAATTATTATTATATAAAAACTCTACCAAAGGTAAATACTAATCTCACATACGGTGAAAGTTACGTGACCATGAAATCAACATGTATTACAATGATTGAATAGTCTTTCCAGATTACCTGTCATTTTATGGGTGATACGCGGTACTAAAATGAAGCTAAGTATCCATAGCTTTCTAAAGACACTCCTAGAATTTTGTTGCAAAATGGGGATCTCGGTCACACATAATTGATAGAGGTTCAATATAAATATTTACAACATCATTTATATAGATTCATTATAAAAAGTCAAGAGGTAAATCTTCTCTTATATAAATAAAATGTGTCTATTTCTTAAGATGGTCAACAATAACCCACATCGCATCATTTCTTCTCGATTTCTTTGGTTATCCTATGACAAATTCCATCATAATATCCTCCCAATTCCATATATTAATTTGTAGAGGTTTTATGAATCATGTAGGATGATGTTTATCAACCTTCACTTATTGAAAAACTGGGAATCGTAACACATATTCCACAAATTTTCTCTCTATATTATCCCACCAAAAATACCCATTTAGATCTCTATACATCTTGGTACTACAAGGGTGTATAGAGAAATATAATCTTTAATAATCATCTAATAGTTTTTTTTGGATGAGGTATTGATGGAACACATAACCTCTTTACAAAATTTTAAATTCCATCCTCTTATATAATGTATTCTAATTTTACATCCTTAAAGGATTTAATTTTCTTTTCAAAATTCCCATCATCAGACTGAGAAATTTTTATCTTCTCTAGTAAATAGTTTTTAGCAATAATTTGAAAATAGAGTTATGTTTCTCATTCCTTTTAAATTTCCACGTAAATATTTACTATACACATAGACATTGGATATCTATCAATCTTTATCTTTATCAATACTCCATGATCTTTCCTACTTTATTCATTATCTACCTTATTTTATTTCCCCGCATGGTAGTGTCTTGAACAGTCATAATCATTGAGTAACCTGAGCCCCCATATTTTCATTATGTTTATTTACTTTTGTGTAAAGTTATATCTAAAACTCTTATGATCCACTTATATCCGAATTATTTCACCATATAGATAGTGTCTTTATATACTAAGATAAAATATCACGAAATCATACTCATGATCATGAGTTGGATAATTTTGTTCACAAATCTTCTACTGCCTACATGCATATACAATAACTTTATCATTTTTCATAAGGACATAGCCCAATAATTTATTCGATGCATCACTGTACATAAAAATTAAATCATATCCTAATGGTAGATTCAAAATCTGAACATTGAATAATATTATTATAACCCAAATACAAATATAATAATTTTTTACACAATAGTATGATTGAATTAAATTGTTAAATTCAACATGTTAATTATTTTTTAAAATATATAGTTTTATTAAAAAAATTCTAAAATGGTCATATTTAAATGATTTATTTATTATATTATAGAATTTAAATTTTAAAAAACTAGTTTATTTTAGTTTTATTATTGTAAATTTTCTCAAAAAATTATTTATTTGGATAATAGTAAAAAAATTACCTTTTTTTTAAATACATTATTTTTCAACCTCGTGGTGACATATATTATGATATAAAATTTATTAAACTAATCTAATTACTAAATTAAGAAATTAATATAAATAATTTTAAAAAAAATAAGAATAAGTATATTATAATTTATTTCATGATTTTCAAAAGAATTTTTTTCAGTGTCAATGTATTGCCTACGCAGTATTGAAAAGGAAAACTTTTCTTCCTTACAGATAATAATTAAGAGATAAAATTTTTATTCTTGACTTGTTTATGAATAATTATTTATAATTTAATTATTTGTTGATAATTTTTAATTTTATTGTCATATAACAATTTTTTATCCAAATACTTGTGCAATTCTTGTGCAAGGCAAGAAAAGTAAAAATAACAAATTAAAGAAGTTATCTTGACATGTATATGATTAAATATACAAAATGAAAAAATATAAATTATTATGTTGAACCTAATTAATTTTTTATTATAGTTATTTATTTATAATATTTATATATTATATAAATTAATTTAATTCTTCTGAAACACTGATGCAATGCCTGTGAAAGAAGAAGAAAAATTAATAAAATGAATTTGTTTAAAATTACAAGAACCATTAAATGGACTAAAGACATGGATAAATATTTTTAGTTTAATATATCTCGGAAATTATTTTCCAATGGTTGAATTAATGAACATTTAGAGCCACTTGGATTCGATTAATACCCATTATAATGTTTTATTAAAAAGAATGTCATCTTGTTCACACTATAGTTTTTAATTAGTATAATATATTAATATAAAGTATAATAAATGATTATTTTAATAATAAATATTATTTTGAAATCTGTTTAATATATAATATTCATGATTTTTTTTTATATTTTTATGACATAAATAAATACCATAATAACTTGGACAATAATGATAAAATAATTATATATGTAATGGGAAAAGCAAATAAATGAAATTAATATTATTTATGTAAATATAATTTGAGACTGTTAAGGTAATCTATAAGTTATCTAGAATAATATGATATATACGAGACATAATTGAATATTTCTTTCTATATTTATACTTTTTTCCCATGTTTTCAAGTCAAATTAATGAACAGTGAAACAATTTGACAAAAATATATTCCATGAATTAAGTATTTTATTAAATTTATTTAAAAATGTCAAGAATCTTGAAGAAGTCCAAAATTGGATAAAATTCAGTCACAAATGTAACCCATGAGAGTTTTTGTACTTTTAAAAGTTTTTACCACTATAATAGACTTATTATACTTTAATATTTTATGTAATTCCTAAATTATACCTCACTTCAATAATAAAAAGGGATTGTTTCCTTTACTTAAATGCATCACCTTAAGCCATATTTCTTGACTATACTGTAACAAATTCTTTTCCCCTCTTCTCTTTCCACATTATTGTGTATCTTGTCTCCCAAAATGACTAAATTCCAAGTGCTTTAGGAGGTTCTCAAGGATAAATATTTAAGAGGAAAATTCCTTCCCCTATTTTAGAATTCTTTCTCACTTATTCTATATCCCCACCCCATATTAAAAGTTTCATGATAACTAAATTAATATATATAGTGGAATTTAATTTTTTATAATGGTATATTCATCATCAAATATTTTATCATCTACTTTTTTTCTTTAAAATGAAATCATCATCCATTTTGTGTCAACTAACCACCTTCATAGACAATTAATTTTCATTTCTCATTGTTGCATTCATGTAAATTTTAATTTCACTCGTAATTTTTTAAAATCTCTTAAATATATATATTTTAGGGTTTTTTCTCAATTGGTGTACTATTTATATTCGATAAGAATGTCTATAATGAACCCACCCTGGAACTGTGAAACAAACACACAAGAGATAATGGAAGTAAAAAATATTATTTATAAATGGGTGGAAATATGTTATAAGAAAATCATATAAGGTATTATAAATATGAAAATATTTTTTATTAAATAAATAACAGAATTTAAAACATTATTAGTAAGGATTAATCCAATTTTAAGTAATTCAAACCTTAGGTAAGTGTATTTTATTTAAAAATACTCATATAGTTTCTATTTTTGAAAAATCAAAAGTAATGTTTTTTGAACATATAAGACATGAGAGGATTGCCTAATTTCATGAAGAATTATGGTTTTGATGTTTTCTTCTCAATATTACAATGTTATTTTAAAAAAACATTCAATTTTTTGTGGACAATATTCTTTTAATATGTGTTTTTTCCTAATGAATGATTTTTTAAGATGCAGGTATTGTTGTTTAATGATTATGGAATGGTTTATGGGCATTGTTTTTTATCATGATAGGGTTCATTAAAACCGTCAAACTTGTTATTGTTGTTAATGTTAAAAGTTTACTATAATGGTTATTTTATATGTAACTACAACAGTTGCATCTTAAGGTAGTTGTGAGGGTTACATTATAAGGTAGTTGTGAGGATTACATCATAAGGTATCCATAAGGGTTAAAAATAATATGGTATTTTTTAGTGTTACATTATTAAGTAATTATGATAATAAAATGATTACCCATGTTACCTAAATTTATTATTTATATTTTCTGAAAATATCATGTTTTTACAAAGTTTGTAAATGATTATTTAACGGTGAGAAGTATAACTTTGTAAAAATGACTTCATTTTTATATAATTATTCATGGAATAATTGTTTCTTTCCTTATTTCAATATTCCTTAATGAGCTATTTTTTCTCATCCGAAGAGTTAAAATAATTTTCATAGGGTTTTTGTTTGGGTAAGGTGAAAGAAGAAGCCAATATGAATGTAGTGAATATTTTTCATGAAAATAAATAGTGTGTTATTTTTAAATAAAATTATATTATGAATAGATACTATTTTAATAGAATTGAATTTTTATGTTTTGTGGGTCTTTATGTATGAATTATGACCTAATTCTCCAAAATCTGAAATAAATAGATCATTGGGATATTATGAATGTAACTTCTAGTGAATTAACTAGTTGATGTAATATTTAATGGAAATTCATTATCATTGAAATCTAATAACATTTTAGAGAAAATTAAGGGTTAGAATTATTTTAATAGGATAACGTCAATGATTCTTACCTTATGGTTAAGTTGAAATGATATTGAATTTGATGATTATGATATTTCTTCCCATAAATTATGTTTGTTCAAAATTGTTTTCTATAGAATAAATAGGTAAAATAAAGTAGGAAGGCACCAATTAGATGATATATTTCAAAATACACAACCTATAATGGAAATAATTCAAACTGAGCATTTTGTGACAGTGAAGGATTAGATGAGTCATGCAATAAATGGCAGTAGAATCCATGCAATATAATAACTAGAGATAGCAGAAAGTAACATGATTATACTATAACAGTTTTTTAGAAAAATCCTCCAATTTTATTGGATTTCTAACCCAATGGTTAATAAATTGTGGATTAAAAACATTTTTAAGATATTCAATGTCATGGGGTGTTTAGATAATCATAATGTTAGATCTCCAATTTATCATTTTTAAGATGAAGCAGAATAGTGGTTTTCATTAGTCAAGAATATCAAAGAAATAAAATTGATTGATACCTTGTAATGAGATTATATTATGAATATTTTCAATGAAAAATATATTTTTTAGGTGGATCTATTTATTATGGAAAATAATTCTTCAATTGAAACAAAGGAGGAAGATTCATTGGTCGTTTATGAGTCAAACTTCACTCAATTGGAATGGTATGTTCTAAATATTTTTTTAAAATCTTGATAGTAAAACCAATCATTTTTAATCAGTATAGATTCCATGATTTTAAAGGGAATTTACTTCCCCTGAATTCAAAATATTAGAAACATGTTCGATGTGTTCAATAGGTAGAAATGGAGATTAATGATGATCATGTTTACCTTGAAAATAATCAAAAGAAAAGGTCCATATGGAATGAAATGGGTAAGAATCAATATAATAAATCTGAAGGTAAGAAAACCGAGTTTCCAATTTCAGGTAAGTGTGGAAAAAAGAAACCTAGGGAATTCCTTATGAAATCTTGGAAGTGTTTCTGATGTGGTTATTTTAGACATATGTCCTGGTATTACAATGAAAAATATCATATTTTTGGTATGTTTAATTAGGATAAGTTAACTGTAATGTTTGTTAAATGTTGTGATAAGGATAATTATGCACATAACCATCCAAATAAGTAATGGAATGATGGGAAGAAGCATGAATTTAGGAATAAAGGTGTAGTGAAACCCTTTTCAACTACATCAGTAGATGTTGGGGAATCCAATGAAGTGTAATTAGGTACATTGTTTGTTTACTTAGATTTTTCTACTATCTTTTTTGATATGGGGTCTACTCATTCCTTTATTTCGGTTGAATTTTCCAGATAATTAGAAATTTCACATCAAGAAATGAAACAATAACTCAAGGATAAAACTCTAGGGGAAATATTAACGAAAAAAAGAATTATAAAAATCATCCTATTATTATTTATGGAAATTGGTTACCTGAAAACCTTGTTGTTTTTACCTATGTATATTTTGATGTTATTTTGGTTATTGTTTAGCTTTATGTTTACCATGATAAATAGAATTATAGAGCTAAAGAAGTGGGTTTTTCAGAAATATTTTTAGTTTGTATACAAGAATGAACTCATACCATTGATAGTGTACCAGGATGTTGAGAAACTACTAAAAAATGTAAATTATTGTTATCTTACACTTATTGTTGAAAATAATGGAACTGATTGGATTACTGATATATTAGGGGTAAATGAATACCTGTATGTTTTTTCTAATGAGTTTTTTTAGTGGTATACTGGATCAGGAGGTTAAATTTACTCTTTAATTAGATCCTAATTCTATGCTAATTTCAATACCCCAATATCTAATCGATTATGTGGAACTTCTTGAATTGGAAAATTAATTACATGAGTTTCTTTATAAGAGTTTCATTAATCTTCTCACTTCACCATGGGGTGCTCCTATTTTTTTTAAAAATGAAATATGGTTCCATGAGTATTTGAATTGATTATAGATCATAGTATAAAATTATTTTTATGTATATTTATCCATTTCCTCATATCTATGACTATTTTTATTAGCTCTAGGGGACTCATTATTTTTACAAGATTTACATGACATCTGAGTACCATATTTTGAAGTTGAAGGAGGATAAAATCCTGAAAATACCATTTCATACTACATATCAGAATTATGAGTATGTCTTTATAACCTTTGGTTTGACAAATTCCTATATTGTACTTATGGATCCTATGAATATAATATTTTGTGAATATTGGGATATGTTTGCGGTTTTATTTATTGATGATAATTAGGTCTTTTCAAATATTTATGACGATCATGTGAAATATCTTAGAATTATACTGAAAACTCTAGAAGAAAATAAGTTATATAAGAAATTTAAAAAATGTGATTTTTTGTTACAACCTATTTCTTTTCATAGGAACATTGTCAATAAGTAGGGCATAAAAATTGATCCTGCAAAAAAAATTATTGATGAATGGACAAGACCTAAAAATGTTTATGAAATTTATAGTTTTATTAGATGATCAGGATATTACAAAGAGTTTTTTAAAAATAATTCATTATTATGTAGATCGCTAACTTAGTTAACATAAAAAGGGGTCAAATTTATTTGGATATAAGAATCTAATATTTGTTTTTAGAAACTGAAAATAATATTTCTAACACCCCAATAATTTAAAAATAAATTTAATATATCATGTGTGTGATTCCCCAAATCCTGTTCCGCATTTAATAATAATATTTTGGTTTTATTTTAATTAATTTTCATTTTATCCAAAAAACATACAAATTAAACACAAAATCATTTTATCTAATTAAACAATGATGTTTTTACATTAAAGTAAGATCAATATAAAACTATTATACACAAAAATACCTATTAAAATACCTATTATAATTATAGTGAGACTAGAAAACAAACAATAAAAACCCCAAGAAGATAATATGGGTCTTTTAGATCTGTCACAACGACCATTGGTATGGCTAGAGCCACTGCAACAGCATTGATCATCAGTGGAATGATGTGCACCATATTATTCAATTTATTTGAATTTTGTACACTCTAATGTATGGTTTTATAAGGAATAAGCTCAACTATTTCCCCTTGGGTGACCGTTGTGTTTTAACGGATATAATTATAGGCATTGGTTTTTTTGGTAGATTAATAAAAAATATCTACGTATAATTTAGTTTTACAAAATATTTAAGTTATTAATTGAAATTATAATGAAATATCTTATTATGAACATTAAAAGGACAATGGTTTAATATATTGAGCTACATTTAGTGTGATTTTAAAATAATGTGAGGATTTCAAGCACCATTAAAATATTTAAAATATATTGTAAAAGTTTACATTCTTAAAGCTTAAATAAGGTTTTAACTAAAAAATTTCTTTGATTTTTATAATGAAAGAATATTGTTTTCAAGATACGTATTAAATTTTAATTTATAACTTTGTGTTTTAACACTTTAGTGATTATAAAATTACGGGAAATTTTGGTTTGAAATACACCTATATATATATGTGTATGGAAACCTAGCTTTACATTTAACAAAAAAATAAACCCCACAAGGTCTAGCCCTCTAGCCAGGCTGAAGGAGGTATCACACGCTAGGAGGCATAGCCTAGCCTTCATCCTCAACATAGGTTAGCATGTCATCGTGTTTGCATGCACACTTGAAGCACAAAAAGGGGAACCTAGGTTGTGCACAACTGTGTGGGGCGGCAGGGCGGTAGGGGTGGGTGTAGAGTGCGCCCATAGAACACTGGTATGGGGTCGTACCGGGAGTGGGGGAGTAATTTGATCCTATACATAGAGCTCCGGGCTTATAAAGATACCACGATATTCCCTTTGTTTCAATGTGGGATGACAGATTTCACCTGGGAGTGGATCTAGGCCGACAGATCTCGCTGCGTACGATCTAGGCTGTCCGACTCGGTTTGGTCCTCAATCCTAGGCAACCGTGGATATCCTATATAGTTTTTGTGCATCGTCCAATACCAATTGATCTAATCTTGACCTTCTGAGATATTTTAAATCATTGTGTCGCACTGTAGCTGTTTGATCACGTTCATGATCTAATCCAATCCATTCTTCATTTTCCAAACCGCGAACTCATCCCCAACCATAAAATCAAGGCATGATCCAATCTGGACCGTCCATTTGTTTTTCATTTTTCCCTTCCCACGACACCTTCTTCTTTTTCCAACATGTGCCGCACTAGAAGGTTTTCTTCATACTTTCACCATTTTCCACACCCGTGGCTCCTCCCATTTCCATCTGATGCCTCCTTGCCCTCACTTTCCATTATGACTGACTCCCTCAGTCTTTTTATAAATTGAATTGGCCTCAGTTTTTTCATGAAAATAGCATTAAAAATATATTATTTATATTTTATAAATATATTACTTTTTTCACCTGAATCCTACGGGTTCTCCTTCCTCCAGCCCCTCCTTCAAGATCCTCTGAGCCTTTCTTAAGCCTCTCCTCCTCCTCTAAACCAAAGTAAGGGATATGTTGTCTTGTTTTATTGTTTTGAGGGAATATACATATACATGTATACTCGTATATATATATATATATATATATATATATATATAACCGTATGGTTTTATCAAAATCTCCTTTTATGTCAATCTGAAGTCTTATAGATTTTGAGTTCATGAAGTATTATGAACATAAGTGTTTACATTAAAAATACAAAACTTATATATGTACTTTTTAAATATTCGTTTATTTGTATATATAATTTTATGAGTGTGACCTAGCCTTTCCTTCTAATTGCAAGACTGTTACCCTACATGATGGTCTTAAACCTTTAACATGAAATGTTGTGTGTGATGTCGAGGTTCCATATGTGTATAAGTATAAATAACTATATATAGTTAAAATTGTATTTTCGGTTTATGAATATATATATATATATATGTATGTTCATAAAATTTTGAGTAAACCTCTTTTATACCTAATTTTAAGACTTCAAAACATTCTGTTTCAAGTTTCAGTAGATTTTAAAAATGTATTGAATTATATTTTGGACAACACTTATATATAAATATATATATAGTATACACGATCACATATAATTATATAGATTGTATAACTCACCTTCTGGACCAGTTTTAAGTCTCTCAACCTTGAACTTCAATGATTTATAGACATTTTTGATAAACATGTAAGTATCAATTAATTTTGGTGTAAGACCCTTAGGTATACATGGTTATTTATATAAGTTATATATGTCTATCGAGGTTTACGTATACATATTTTTTTTTAGTAAATAATCCTTTTAAATTTTATATTATGATTTAATATTTAGGGACTATTTTTCATTAATGTGACTAATATATTAAATTCTTATGGGTGCCATTAGATTTTTGGATTAATCCCTTTAATACACATTGTATATTTAGTTATGTGAATTTGTGCATATACTTATAAGCATTGATCCACAATTTTATTTAGAATTTCCCAAATATGCAAAGAAAGAGTAAAACATGTTGTCATCAAAATGAATGTTCTATTTGAAAATACAACTCTTTTTATACATCCTTACATATGAACATATTTACACAACACAAAACCCTAATTTTGGATATTCCAAATGTTATACATTTGATATGTTTAGTAATTTTGGAGAGTTCATAAGAATAATATTTGGGGGTTTCAACTCTTATATTCAAATGCATAAATTATTTATTTTCTAATATATTAAATTGTATTAGTTATGGTTGAATTTCATGTTTTACATTTTTGAAAATATGTATACCCTTTTGATGTATTATACAAAATAATATCCGTAATAAATGTTTTATCATCTATGAGATTAGTACCTTAAATGAGGTATTTGGTTAATCTTTTAATTAATTTTGCATCCCAACCATGATGAAATTCCGACATATATATATTTGATTAATAAGTTTTTAGAATGTAATATTTTTATTTTATGTGACAAGGATTATATTTATTTTGTGCAATTTTTATCATCACATATGCTATAATCTTCTTAACATACTTTCCATTTAATGAGATATCCTTGCAGTTGATAGTATTTTAATTAAAACTTAAATGCCCGATTCACTAAATATTTGTAAATACGCAAGAATGAAATTAAATTTTTATGACCTTTTGGGGACTAAGTATTAAATTATTCAAGTGGTGTGGGAAAAATTGAATAATATGAAATGATAAATTAAATATTCAAAGTGCTATGAGAACTTTTGAATATACAACTCTATTTGGAATATGAGGAATGTAATAGACTTGGTATAATAGGTTGGGGACATGTTAATAAAATCCCCTCGATGCATTAATAGTTATCATGAGACAATCATGTCATGGAACGAGGTCTCTAATATTTCAGGTCTTGACATGAGGTCTTAACAGGGTCTGTCATTATATGTTCCCTCATTATGTTTTTGTTAATTATTTAAAAAAGTGTATATTCAACATGTAGAGTATCCACGGCTAAGAGCCTTCACTTATGAGTATCAAAATAAGTAAATTCTTATGGAATTACATTTTTTATGCACTCATAGATTTTATTATCCAGTTATCACTTATAGTCAGTAGTGAATGAAATTGAAGTTATTATAATTATGTGAAACTCTGATCATGTATTATTCTCTTTCAAAAAAAATTTACATTCATATTCACATATCCTACCAATTAAAGTTGGAATGTCATTTACTTATGAGAATTATTATAATTGAATCAGTTTTCCTTGTAATTCTATTAGTATGCTTTGAATTGTGCTCTTTTAATTCTTAGAAAATTGTATGTAATGAAACATGTGTTACAGAATTTCATAAGAAAAGTTTTTACGAAAATTATTAAAGTAATGTTTTAAAAAGGTTATAATTGGTACAATATGTTATTTTAAAACCCCTTACTTGGAATATTTACTCTCACCCTACGTTTTTAAATAAAAATTTTCAGGTATCGGTTTTTAGGTGAAGAAGCATGCCATACGTAGTTGGTTTCCCAGAACCTGAACCATAACAATCCACTGTATGGGAAATGGTGTGTAAAATATCAATGAACGTTTTTTGTAAAAATTACACGTTAAGTTTTAAAGAACTAGCTCCAATTAATTTGGGTTCAGGATGTTACAGTTGGTATTATAGGTTCGGTTTAGATAACTCTTGAAAACCAGAACTGAACTAATAAAAAATTACTTAAGCAATACTGAGTATGATGTCTTCTTAAATTTCAAATGGAAAATGAAAATACCAGTCTTTTTTATCTTCCTATTGAGGCCCTAGAAACCATAGATTCAATATCCATCCATTAAAACTTTTTAAACTATGTACACATTCGTATGACATAAAAACACCTCTATGACATGTCAAAATTTCCCTGTGTACTTCATTCTACTTTGGAGAGGGATTGGACTACCTCTTTATGATGAAAACATAATTTTCATCCTACGCACGTTAGGGAATGTAATATTAGGGGATTTTTAGATGCTTCATTGTAGTAGAAGGAATCTATCCCCTCATGGATTTCCATGAAACCGTGGAAGCAGATGACTATCATGCAGCATATATGTGCCAAATCTTGTCCTATGACCATTATGTTCAAGAAATGGAATTTGAATTCCTTAAAGTTGAATCCTTTTGTTCTGTGTACATGAATCATCTATATAATTATGTCTCTCGGCATTACAACCATCATGTATAACTCTGGAGACACCATATGTGTACCCACAAGATTGAACTAAACGCCCAAGATGCATTTGGTTCTGGGAGATCGAGAGTTTTGAAATTGTTTTGGAGATTCATGTAACTAGTAACTCGGGAAACCATTTATTCTGGTTATTGTCTAGTAGTTATTTTTTGAAAATACAACTTGTTGTTTCTTCATTACTCTATCTTTTCGTAGTTTGTGCTTTTGTATGAGTTTCATTGATTGGACTATCATAAAAAATATTTATTTTCTAATGGAAGGACAAACCCATATCTTATCTCTTTACATTGAAGTACTAGAGTCCATTATGGTCAGAACCTGTGAAGAATATTACCTTCCCTTCACAAACCTATGAACAACATGAAAACATCATTACAAGGTGTCAAATATCCCAAACATTCTCCACTACTTCTAAGGGAATGCCTATATCTTCCACCACAGAACCACTACTCAACTCGCTGAGTATAGACGAAGGGGAAAGTACCATGAAGGTTTTTTCCTATGATTTACTCTATCACAAAACATCATAGCCACAGTAAGGATTTAAGAGGCTACCTTGGAGGGGGAACCTTTATGTAGCATACATGCACCAAATCATGAGCTTCATTTTGTATGACCATATCTATGACATTGATATTCTCAGACAAGAAACGGCCCGACGAGTTCTTAATGTGTTTCTCCATTCAGACATCTTTGAACTCTCTACCATTCGAGCCTCCCTCTGGAAGCCCGAGTGTACACTGTACGAGTTTACTCTTTACTATACAAGGTGTGTCAAGGCCAGGGAAGCGGAAGAATTGAACACCAATTTGGGTATTCAGCGGGCCACACCTATGGATCCTCCACGATGGAGGATGTGGTGAAGAATGTCAGAGAGTTACTTTTTATAATGGTTTTATGAAATGAATTGCGAGGAAACAATTCCTTGTAAGGGGAATAATGTAATGCCCCAAAACATGTTCGTTATATAATAATAATATTATGGTTTTATTTTAGTAAATTTTTATGTTATCCAAAAAAAACATACAAACTAAAAACAATTTAATTTTATTTAATTAAACACCGAAGTGTTTACATTATAGTAAGATCAATGGAACACCAGTCTACCCAAAAATACTTATTAAAAGACCTAATAGAATTACAATGAGACCACCCAAAACAAAACAAAAACCCCATGAATATAATATAGGTCACTTAGATCCGTCACAATGAACATTTGTATGGATACTGCCACTACAACAACACTGAGAATCAGTGGAATGATGTGCACCATCTTCTTCAATTGTCCCAAATTTGGCACACTCTAATGTATGGTTTTATAAGGAAACAACTCGACCATTTTACTTTGGGTGACCATTGAGTTCTAATGGATATAATTATAGTCGTTGGTATTTTTGGTGGATTAATATAAAATATCTAACTATAATTTAGTTTTCCAAAATCATTAAATTATGTATTGTAATTTTAATACAACCTCATATTTTGAACATTAAAAGGACAATGGTTTAATATCTTGATTTACACTTAGTGTGATTTTAAAATTACGTGAAGATTTCAAACACATTTCTAATATTTCAAATATGTTGTAAAGTTTTTCATTCTTAATGCTAAAAATCGTTTTAACTAAACTATGTATTTGATTTTTATAATAATTGTATAATGTTTTCATATATATGTAATAAATATTAATTTATAATGTTGTGTTTTAAAACATTAGTTTTTATAAAACTATGGGAAATTTTGGTTTGAAAAACACCTATATATATGTGTATGGAAACATATCTTTAAATTTTACAAAAAAATAAACCCCACAAGGGCTAACCATCTAGTCAGGACAAAGGAGGAAACACACGCTAGGTGGAAAAACCTAGACTTCAGCCTCAGTACAGGCCGTCATGGGGACATGTGTGTGAGCACACATGAAGCACGAACAAGGGATCCTTGGTTGCACGCCACCATCTTGGGTGGCATGACAGTAGGGGTGGGCACAGAGCGCGCCTACAGACCACTGGTACGTGGCGGTACCAAGAGGTGGAAGGAGTAATTTGAGCCTGTTCATGGAGCTCTGGGCTTAAAAAGAAGCTGCACGAGTCCCTCTATTTCAATGTGGGATGGAAGATTTCAACTGGGATCGGATCTGGGCCATCAGATCTTGCCATGTGCAATCTGGGCCGTCCGATTTTGTTCGGTCCTTAATCCTTGGCAACCGCGGATTTCATTCACAGTTTTTGTGCATCGTCTGATCCCGATTGACATATTCTTGACCATATGAGTTATTTTAAATATTTTAATTGAAAAGTATCTATTCGATCACATTCAAGTTCTAATCTCATATATTCTTCGATTTCAAAACCGTGGACTCATCACTGACAGTTAGATAAAGGCTAGATCCAATCCTGGACCTCCATTCATTTTCTGGTTATTCCCTTCCTGTGACACCATATTTTTTCTTCCAAATGCACCACACCAGTAGGTTTTCCTCATACTTTCACCAATTTCCACAATCTTGACTCCTCCCATCACCATCTGAGGCCTCCTTTCCCTCACTTTCCACAAAGATAGACTCCCCTAGTCTTTTTATAAACAGAATAGGCCTCGGTTCTTCTATGAAAATTGCATTAAAAATATATTATTTATATTTTATAAATATATCACTTTTGTCACCCGAACCCTATGGGTTCTCCTTCCTCCAGCGCCTCCTTTAATATTCTATAAGCCTTTCCCGGGCCTCTCCTCCTCCTCAAACCAAGGTAAGGGATACATTGTCGTGTTTTTTTGTTTTCAGGGAATATACCTATACATGTATACTCATATAAATATATATATATATATAACCTTATGGTTTAGTTAAAATCTTCTCTCATACTGATCCTAAGTCTTCTGGATTATGAGTTCAATAAGTATTATGAACATAATGGTTTACATTATACATACAAAACATATTTATGTACTTTGTAAATATTTGGTTATTTGTATATATATGGTTAAAAGTGTGACCTACTCTTTTCCTTCTAATGGAAAGACCTTTACCCAACATGATGGTCTTAACCCCTTAACGTAAAAGGTTGTGTGTGATGTCAAGGTTCCATATATGTATAAGTATTAATAACTATATATAGGGAAAATTGATTTTTTGGTTTATGAATATATATAAATATATATGCATGATCAAATGGTTTTGGGTAAAACTCTTTTATACCTGATTTTAAGACTTCTAAACATTCAGTTTCAAGATTAAGTAGTGTTTAAAAACATAAGGAATTATGTGTTTAACAATAATATTATATATATATATATAGTATAAAAGGTCACATATAATTATATTGTTTTAATAACTCGCAATCTGGACCAGTTTTAAGTCTTTCAACATTGAAATTCAATGATTTATTGACATTTCTTATAAACATGTATGAATCAATTAATTTTGGTGTAAGACCCTTATGTATACTCTATTATTTATGTAAGTAATATATGTGTACCATGGTTTACATATTCTTAAATTTTTTTGATAAATAATCCTTTTAAATTTTATATTATGATTTAATTTTTAGGGACACTAGATCATTAATGTGACTAATATATTAAAGTCTTGTGGGTGACATTAGATTTTTGGTTTAAACCCTTTAATACACATTGTATATTCAGTTATGTGAATATGTGTGTATACTTTTAAACATTTATCCACATTTTTATTTATAATTTCTCAAATATTGAAAAGAAATAGTAAAACATATTGATTTTAAAATATGAATGTTCTATTTGAAAATACTACTCTTTATATACACCCTAATGTGTAAACAGATTTACATGACACTAAACCCTAATTTTGGACATTCCAAATCTTAAACTTTTAATGTGTTTGGTAATTTTGGATTGTTAATAAGTATAATATTTGTGGTTTGAAACTCATATATTCATATGTATGAATAACATATTTTCATATATATTAAATGGTATTAGTTATGGTTGAATTTCATGTTTCCCATTTTTAACAATATGTATACCCTTGTGATGTGTTTTAAAAAAGAATATCAGTAATTAATGTTTGAGCATATGTAAGATTAGTACACTAAATAAAGTATTTGGTTTATCTTTTAATTAATTATGCATCCAAACCATGATAAAATTCTAATATATAAATATTATATTAATAAGGTTTTAGAATTTAAGTTTATCATTTTATGTGACAAGGATTGTATTGCTTTTGTGCATTAGTTTTAATCACATATTCAATAATATTCTTAACATAATTTTCATTTAATGACATAGCCATGTAGTTAAAAGTTTTGTAATTAACACTTATATTCTCTAATTACTAAATATATGTAAATGATAGAGAACTAAATTAAATTATTATGGCTTTTTGTGTATTAAGTATTAAATTATTCAATGTGTTGTGGGATACATTGAAAAATATGAAATGATAAATTAAAATTTCGATGTGGTATGGTACATTTTGAATATACAACCCTATTTGGAATATGAGGAATGTAATAGAATCGGTATAACGGGTTGGGAACTAGTTAATGAAAGCCCCTCAATGCATTGATAGATCCCATGAGACAATCTAGGCATGGAATGGAGCCATTGACATTTGAGGTCTCGACTGTGTCTTGCATTATATGTTCTCTCATTATGTTAATGTTAATTCATTAACCAAGTGCATATTCGACTAGTGGAGTATCCATGGTTTAGAAACGATAATTATGAGTATTAGAAAAAGTAAAATCACATAACATGACATTTTTTAAGGACTCAGATATTTTAGTTTTTGGTTACGACTTACAGTGAGTAGTGAATGAAATCGAAGTTATTATATTTATGTGAAACTCTGATCATGTAATATTCTATTTTATAAATTTTTACATGCATATCCACATGTGTTACCTATTAATGTTATAATGTCATTGATTTATTAGAATGCCTATAATTGAATCATGTTTAATTGGAATTCTGTTAGTATGCTTTTAATTGTGCTCTTTTTATTCTTAGACAATTGTATGTAATGATACTTGTATCACAACATTTCTTAAGAAAATGTTTTATGGAAAATTGTAAAGGAATGTTTTCAAAAGGATAAAACTTTTAAATTATGTTTCTTTAAAACCCCTTACTGGGAATTCTTATACGCACCCTATGTTTTTAAATAAAAATTTTCAGGTATTAGTTTTCAGCTAAAGAAGCATGTCAGAAGTATATGGAATCCTAGAACCAGAACCGTAATGATACACTGTATGGGACATGATGGGTAAAATATTAATGCCTGTTTTTGTAAAAATTATACATCAAGTTTTAAGTCACTGGCTCCAGGTATTCTAGGGTCGGTCTATTACACGGTAATTCACACGGCACTGAGTATCTATGGAAAAACAATTTATTATAATTATTTACACATGATTATTATAACGGAGCCATGAAACATAATTTTTTCTACTCTTGTGATTTGAATTTTGAAAAACAATCATATACCACTGCGGTCTGTAAGTTTTTTTAGAGTCTAATAGGACAAACATAATTTTTTTTGTGAATAGTAACTTGACCCTTATGTATAATAACCTCACCTATGAATGCATATATAAAATTTAGGTACCTTAAAAATGAGAGTTAATGTTTTAAAAATTAATACTTAAGTGTTGGTATTTTTATAAGTAATAAATATTTAATTGCAATTTAAAATTAATAAATTAATTTAAAATAATAGTCATTTTCATAAAATTTATTCTTAAAGAAATATTTTTTCCCTGTGATTTTTGGATAATTTTTCGATACCTCAGTTAATGTTTTAATGTATTATAAAATAGGTTTTAAATTTTAAAATCGTATTTTTCTAGTAAATAAATATTTTATTTAAAAATTAAATTTCACATATTTAAAAATTTATTTAAATAAAATGGAGTAAATTTTTGAATTCTACACATTGAAAAATTGTTAGGATTGATTTTGGTTATTTTTCTAAAATACGTGAATTTTTAGGGAATAGTAAAATACGACAATTGATGATAAACGCTAAATACATGATTTATTAAGTCACAAGTGATATTTGGATGATGTAAGCACACTTCGTTTGAACTCATATGCACTTATTATTATTTCTGGTCACAATAATCCACACTATTTCTTTCCTTGGGAAAAATAATAAAATAATGAAAAAAATAATGAAAAATCACCCCTCTCCTCCACTATTAAACATACCCCACACCCCCTCTTCTCCTCACTCCTCTAAGTCTTGAAGATTCTCAAATGTTTGGAAAATTAATATTCCTTAGTTCCTCCTCATTTCTAGGAGATCTTAGTATTTCTATAATACCATAACCCATTTCCTTATGGAGATTCTCAGTGAGTTGAATTTAATAGGTAAATTCCACTTAGGTTTTCATTTAATTTCATTTCAAGTTCTTTTCTTATACTATCCTCTCCTCAACACCTCTATCCAAATGATAATGATAACTATAATATAATCTATACAATGTAATTTTATCATGACAGTGGTAGAACCATCATCAATATCCTTAATCTCTCTCTCTCTCTTGTTTTTAAAACGAAATTGACATGAGGGAGGTACCGATTTACAACCTTCGTCAGTGATGAACTTTCGGTGTTCAATTTATTATTCAAGTACGGTCATGAAACCATATTTATGGTTGAAAAGGATTCCAAAATTTTAATTATATCTTATGTAATGATTCTTGAACCATCATTTTTAAATGATACTAAATAATAGAACAAAACTAGTTTGTTGTGATTGAAAAATCACCATAAAAATCTAAGCGATTATCACTAATTGTATTCTCTCATGATTCATTCTCATAACATGTAAAAAAATGATATTTATAACCATTTAAAATTATGGATTTTCATAAATAGTATATAAATTAAATTATGTATAATTATATCCATTCCACATGAACTTCTATACTCATATACATGTATGTTGATCATTAAAACCCAGAAAACAAAAGATCCCAAGCAATAAATTTGTATCTTATAAATTATACAAAAGGCCATATATGAACATAATAAAATAACAAAAAATAAATAAATATATATATATATATATATGGTAATTAATTAATGTATTTAATTTGATTATCCATGACGTTAAGGTCATGTACAGAACACGTTTGATCATTAGGTAAGAGTTTTCTAAACTCACATTCATTTCTGTAAGATACGCCTTACTCACCATTAATTCTTGTGTATGGTGTATGTATACAAACAATTGATGTATAATATCATTAACCTATTTGTTATCATGGTACTCAATGTATCATTTTATGATTTATAATTTTGGGTCATATGATTCAATTGATTACAAAGTGGGAATGGATTTTACCCGAACCCCTTTTCTTCCATCGGGTTATTCTTTCACTACCATTACTTAAATGTAATGCTTATTTTTTTTTATATTCCTTATATATTCTATTTATATGATCCAATATCATATATCCAATTAATATAATCCTTTTTTCATGGGGATATACATGTTTTAAAATGGTTCCCTTTTCAATTATACCGGATAAACAAGCCTCATTAAAGGGAACTGCTCGAATTCATACCCATTTTTATGTTCAATCTATAATCTATTTTAAGCCATTATTATTTTTATAAAATCATAAATTTTATCATGAAAAATAATAGTGGTTCAGTTCTAGTTTTATGAAAACTAACATTCCTTACATCTTTAAAATAAAATTATTATATTCCTTAAACCACACAAAAATGTTTTATTTCTAAAGATTCTTAAAAACAATTTTTACATGATTTTAATTTAGTGGGACATAATTTATGAAAAAAATATAATTTAAATGTCCTTAAATTTTATTTTTTCATATATAAATGTTTACAATATGATTTTATAAAAAATTGAAATTATTTTTCAAAATAACTCTTCTTTCCAATATAAAAATGGTTTTTCTCATCTCACTTTTACTTCCGTGAGATATATTCCTTATTCACAACTTATTACTTGTGTGTGGTGTATATACAACCCATTGATATATCATATTAGGTGTCTACATATTCTCATGATATTCTAATGTTTTATGATTTGAATGTATCATTAGGGTATGGGACACTTTGGAATGATTAATGATTATTTCCTCAATAATTTTTTAGTGGTCTAATTTAAAAGTATCATCAATTATGTCAAAATACTTTGTTGAATCTTGTAATTAATTTAAGAATATCTTGTTATATCATCTACCATATTTTTAAGGGATGATGATAATCTTGATTGTGGATATGCTAATTTGATACCATTCTTGGGTTATAGTTAAAGTATTCACATTTGGTATGTTAGTTTTCCAATATGAATGTTTATGTTGTTTATTTTCACCCTCTACATATGAGGAATGTTTTGGAAATTTTAATTGATGGGAGGGGAATGATATATCCCCTTGGTACATTTGAAGGTCTCACAAGAGAAAATATTTTGGGGTTTTAAACATTTATGTATAGTCTTAGCACGAGGCCTTGATGGTATGTTTATGATTTCTAGAATTATGAATTCCCTCCTTATGAAACTAGTAATTGGTAGTCCATGTAATTATTTAACTAGTAGAATATCCATGTTAATGTTTTATTACTTCATGATAAATTATATGGCTTTATTTACTCAGATTTTATTCCTTCCATATTATGAACAGGTTTTTTAATGGCATACATAATTTTAGTTATTCATCATGCCTTGTTATTTATGCTTATGAAATATTATTTATCCTTATTAAGAATCTGAGATCACCACAACCATATGTTCCATTTCCCTAGGTTCTGAGGAATTTTTTTTATAATATTTAAAGGGTGAATTTTATTTCATTTTATATTGTATCATGTTATATTTTCTTTTCCCAATGTATTATGGTTATAATGAATGCAATTTTTTCATTTAAGACTACTAAACTGATCAGTCTTTCAGGATTTGATTGCATGTAATAATTCTAATGTAATAAAATAATTCATAGGCTCTGGGATTCTGGGGTCAGAGTAATATCATTTTTATCAATGGAATTTTAGCTGCAACCTTGGAAATTAGATTTAGAAAACATATATTAGATAACGTAATCATAAGATAGACGTTGAGGATAAGCATAAAAGAACATCCTAGAATTTTGGTAAGGTATATATTATTAGGATCTTCTTAGAAAATACATCCCTATCTATATAATACAATTGGACATGGTTCTAGAACAGATGTACTAAGTATTAATAACTATGACAAAGTTTTCTAGGCCCAACTCAGGGTGACCTAGTACACTACAACGAGCCCTACTACAAACCTGTTTTGACACTCCTATGGGATATGCTTAGTATAATTCATATTTTCATTACAATCCATTATTATATATCTAAATATATAATGAAAATGAATAACCTTGATTAAACCTAATTTGTTTCAAGCATAAAATAAGTTTTCACGATATTCTATTAATGATTATACGTTACACACACTATGCATTCTACTTTAAGTTAATGGATGGAACCCAAAGGATTCATGTTAACATTGAACATGACGGACATGGTTGTGATGATGTGGACCCAAATGGGATGTCAATAGGAGTGAAATTTATCATGTTCATTCTTAATTATTTCTTCCAAAAAAATCATTAACAACATATACCATAACCAACTCCCGAACCCAACCAAGAAGAGAAGAATAGGCATTTCTAAGTGCTCTAGTGGTGGAGAACATGGGGAAATGAAGGTTCGAATACCATCATGATAGAAATGTGGAAGAAGACACCCAGGAAAGTGTCTCAAAGGAATGAAGAAATACATTATGTGTGGGAATGAAGGACTGAAGTAAAGATTTTTTGAAGAAAAAATGAAGAGTAAAATGGAAGGAATTATAACAGATCCAAAGAATCCATTTATAGTTATTTGCCTTAAATGTAAGGGACTAGGGAATTACCTGAGTCAGTACCCTATTATATAGGACAACCTATAGACCATAGAGGTCCCTATGTTTAAATAAATGAATGTTGTATTTATGTATTGGGATAGTATTGTAAATCATATTTAAAAGGGTGTTTTGTGATAGAATAATTTTGGGGGATTCTATCCTATTTATTTTGGAAGTTACATAGTTTTATAAAAAGGATGTCACTCATTTTAGGTGACAACCCATCATATTAGGTATGGTTGATGGGTTTGAACCCACCACCAAAGGAAGATAAGGGTGAAATGCCTACCAATAGCCAATGTAATATCCTGGTATCCTGATTTTTTTGTTAAAAAATCTAATAGATAAATGTTATTTGGATTTTATGGATTTTTTTTCAAATATATAACTTTGGGATTGGAAAATGATTTTTCGATTAAGTGAGAAATGTTATTTTAGAAAATTCTTGAAATTTTGGGAATCTTATAAGACTTTGGTAAATATAATATTTTGTGGAATACATGTGGAATTGTATTTTGGATTCAAATATTATTTTATTATGGACATATAGTGATCTAGGTTATTTATGGAAATGGAAAGAATATGCTGGATATTATGTGATCAGGGAAATTAAATTAGGTTTATAAGAGATTAATAGGTATCAATATCATTTGGATGACTATATGAACTAATCCTTCTAATTTTGGGGTCATAGTCTAGACTATTTTTTAAGAATGATTGTGATTTTAAAAATATATATGTTGAAATTTAAATTTTAAATTTAAATTTTAGAGATTAATGTTAATTTTCATAATATAAAAGTTTATTTTTTATTTATAATTATCTTATCTTATCCTATCAATTCTGGTTCTAGTTAAAAGATAATTATAATTTTGTGGGATCTGTGATCTATATAACTATATTCTAATTATTTCGGCATAAAAAGATAATTCATTTTGACCATTCATTTCTAGGTTTTATGAATAAATTTAAAATAGAACAAAGAACAACCAAAGGATGATATTATTCTTATTCCATGGAATGTAATCAAGTATGTTTAATTTCTCAAGTTCCTATATAGATACTAATTGAATCCCTCAATTGATGGAAAAATATTTTGTAACAAAAATGTTATCCATGTAGTTTTCTTTACGATAAATCAATGTTCATTTAACTAGTCAAAATATTTGTAGATTTATGATGGTTAAAATTATGATGAAGATGTTATCTATAACTCTTTATAATAACATGATTGTTAGATTATTCTTCCATGCACATATTTTTTTTTCACAGTATTGATACCCTATTTGAATGCATTGTTTAGTAGTAACCTATGCATTTTCCTTCCCATCTTATTAATAGGATATTTTATTTATCATATTTTGGAAGTAGGTTTCCAAAAAAAAGAATATTTAATTATCAACCATTAACTTTTAGATAAAATTTCAAATTACAGGTACACTATTTATTGAAGGAGGGGAGAATGTAAGACCCCAAGATTTTGAATATAAATTTAATATAGCCTATAATGCACACAATAGTGAGTCTCATTGGAAAAAAACGTGGTTATTATAATTATTTACACAAGATAGTTATAACCAAGCCATTAAGCATAATTTTTCCACTTCTATTATTTTAATTTTGAAAAATAGATATACTGCATTGAGATCAATACGTTTTTTAGAGTATAATATAATCAACTAATTTTATATGGTGAATACTAGCTTGACCCTTATGAATAGAAATTTACTCTTATAAGTAGTAATGTTACCATTATGAATAGTAACTTAACCCTTATGAATAGTAACCTCATCGATGAATTTATAAATAAAATTTAGGTATCTTATAAATGGGAGAGAATGTTTTAAAAATTAATAATTAAGTGTTGGTATTTTTGTGAGTAATAAATATTTAATTAAAATATTAACTTAATAAATTTATTTAAAATAAAATTCATTTTAATACAATGTATTCACAAATAAATATTTTTTCCCTATGAATTTATGATAATTTCATGTAACGATAGTTTTTTTAATGTATTATATAATAAGTATTAAATTTAAAATCTGTATTTTTTGAGTAAATCATGATTTTATTTAATAATTAAATTTCACATATTTATAGTATTATTTTGATAAAATGGAGTCATGGGTTGAATTATACATGTCTAAAAATGGTCAGGGTAAATTTTTGGAATTTTTATAAAATTCTTGAATTTTTAGTGAATAGTAAAATATAATAATTAATGATAAATGCTAAATATATGATTTATAAAGTCATAGGTGATGAATGGATCATGTAATCCCACTTATTTCTATATAACCAGATCTTATTTATATTTTTTGTTACATGAATCAACACTATTTCTTTTCTTTATAAAAATAATAAAACAATGAATAAAAAATTAAAAAATCACCCCTCTCCTCCATTATAAAAAACACCCATCACACCCTCCTCTCCTCACTTATTTAAACCTTGAAACATATAAAAGTTCATCCCAAATACTCTTACCTATTACCTCTCCATTTATTAGATCAATTCTCCTTTCCCAAAGACCAAAACCCCTTCCCCTATGGAGATTCTCAAGGAGGTGTTTTCAAGCGGTAAAGTCCACTTCATTTTTCTTTTAATTTCATTTCAAGTTCATTTATATTATTTCCCTATCCTCACTTATTCTTTCCAAATGATCATGATAAATATAGTATAATTTATATACTATAATTATATCATGTTAACTATAGAACCATGGTCAATATCTTTACTCTCTCTCTCTTTTATTTTAAAAATGAAATCATAGTCCGGGAGGTGTTGATTTACAAACATCATGGATGATGAACATTTTTCCTTTAATTTATTCTTCAAAGCTGGTAATGAAATTATTTTTATGGTAGAACATGTTTTTATATTTTTTATTATATCTTATGTAATGATTATGGAACCATCATTTGTACATGAATCTAAGTAATAGAGAAAAACTAGTTCATTTTGATCAAGAAACCACCTTAAAAATCTAAATGGTTATAAATAAATGATTCATCCTCATACCATGAAACAAAATTATATATATAACCATTTACACTTATTTATTTTCAGTTATAATATATAAATTCAATTCTATAGGATTATATCTATTCCACATGAACTTTTACACTCAAAAACATGTATATTGATCATGAAAACCAAGGAAACAAACACTCCCGAGTGATAAATTTGAATCTTATAACTCAAAAAATGTCGTAAACGGTCTTAATAAAATAATAATAAATAATATAAATGTTTAAAAGATTATTAAATATTTAATTAATATATTTTACTTGACTATCAATGATGTTAATGTCATGTATAGAACCTGTTTGGACATAAGGTAAGGGTTTTTTCAACTCACTTTCATTTCTGTGATATAGGCCATCCTCGAAAGTAATTCTTATGTATGGTTTATGTATACTACCCATTTATGCCTCATATCAGGATCCTATTTATTTTTATTTTATTAAATGTATCATTTTAGTATTATAAATTTTTTTCCATAGGGTTGGATTGGTTATAAATTGGTATATGATTCTACCCAAACCATTGTTTCTTCATTAGGGTTATCCTTTCACTAAATTTAATCAAATGTATTGATTATTTATTTCTGTATATTTCACAAAATTCTATTTATATGTTCCAATATCATATTTCTAGGTAATATCATCATTCTTTCTTGGGTATATATATGTTTTAAAATGGTTCCCTTCTCAATGCTTCTTGATTAACATGCTTGATTAAAGGGAAATTCTTGAATTATTTCTCATTCTCAAGTGAACTCTATAATCTATTTTAAAACATAATTATTTTCCTAAAATCAAAACATTTATCATGAAAATATATCTTGTTTTAGTTTCAGTTTTGTTAAAATGAACATGTCTTTCCTTCTTAAAATATCTTTAATATTTTGCTTAAACCGAACTAAAATATTTTATTTCTAAAGTATCTTAAAAACTCAATTTATATGATTTAAATTCAGTGGTACATAATTTGTGCCTCAAATATATTTTTAATTTCCTTAAATTTTAGTTTTTTGGTTTATACATGTTTAAAATAATATTTAATGACAAATACAAATGATTTTTCAAAAGAAAACTACTTTTCAATAATAATAAAATGGGGTTTCTCCTCTGATTTTTACTTCCTGAACATATATTCCTTATGTAGAACTTATTCATCTGTCTATGGTGTATGTACTGACTTTCCATATATAATAATAAGTGTCTACTTATTCACATGGTATTCTATGTTATTATGATTTGAATGTATCAATTTGGTATGGTACAATTTAGAATGTTTAATGATTTTTGCCTCAAAAATTATTCAATGGTATCATTTAAAATTATCTTCAACTATAAAAAAAATCCTTTTTTTGAATATTGAACTTTATTGAGGTTTATCGTTGAGGATATCATCTACCATATGTTTTTTATTGTTTTATGATCATTTTGACTATCTCTGTATAAATTTTCTACCATTCATGGGTTATAGTTAAAGTATTCACCTTTTGTAGGGTAGTTTTCTAATATTAAGGTTTATGTGGTTTATGTTTTACCCTTTTTATATGAGTACTGTATTAGAAAAATTATGTGATGGGAGGTTCCCATTATATCTCCTCGGTTACTCAGTAGGTATCAAGAGACATACTAGTTTCGGTTTTTACCCATTTATGTATAGTCTTGGCATGAGGACTTGACAGAAGGTTTATGATGTCTGGAATTATTCATTCCCTCATAATAAAACCAGCAATCGACAATCCATGTGATTATTCAACAAGTAGAATATCCTTGGTTAAGTTTATTTATCTCATAATAAATTAGATGGAATTATTTACTAAGATTTTATTCCTTCCATATTGTTAACATGTTTATTTTTAATGGGGTGTGTACTTTTAGTTATTTATCATGCTTTATTATTTATGCTTCAACTATATTATTTACCCTCACTGGGAATATGATCCCACCCATTTCTTAAAATTATTTTCCCTAGGTTATTAATAATAAAATTTTGAAAAATATTTTATGGATTAATTCTATTTCATTTTATATTGTATCATGTTATATTTTATTTTTCCTATGTATTATAGATATGTTGAATGTAATCTCGTCTTCTAAGACTGCAAAACTAATTGGTCTTTTAGGATTGAATTCCTAGTAATTATGCTAATGTAATAAAATAATTCATCGGCTATAGGATTCTAGGGTCGTGGCATTACAAGATTGGTGGATGATACATTTTTCCCCTTCCATCTAGAAACGATGATTTTTTAATCTAATGTAGTGCTTCATTGAAGAGAGATGGTTGTGTTCTAATATAGAATGTTCAGGTAATTGCTTGTGCTTCAAGACAATTGAGACCTCATGTGATAAATTATCCTACTCATGATTTGGAATTAGCTACTATTGTCTTTTCTTAAAAATTTAGAGACATCACTTATATGAATCCAAGTGTAAAATATATTCTGATCATAAAAGTTTAAATTATATATTTATTTAGAAATAATTGAACATAAGGTAGAGAATATGGATATTACTGATAAATTATTATGATTACAAGATAAATTACCATCCAATAAAAGCGAACAAATTGGTGGATTCCTTAAGTTAAAAACATCATGAATAATTATCCATGTTACATGTAGAACAAGACAATTTTATTAATGATTTGATGAATTTTGGCCTGGAAGTTGTAGGTGTAGAAAATTATTCAATTATATTTTAGGTGCCAGTATAGTTTTCTCTATCAGATATAATTAAGCATGCTCGGAAGGAGGACTGTGAGTTATAGAAGAGTATATAATTATTTAATAAAAATTGAGATCCCTAAATTCAATACTAATAAATATTGTCTCTTGATATTTGGAAATAGATTATGTGAGCCTTATGAATCCCAATTAGAAAAATAATTGTTATATTAAGATCATAGTTCTCCATTTTCATTTCGTCATGGATGTACTAATATATAGAGATACCTTTAGAAGTATTATTGATGGGATGGAATGAAAAGATATATTTCTGATTTTACAATAAAATGTTTTTCTTTTCAAAAACTCAAAGTAGAGAGAAAAATACTAAATGGGATGCTTCAAACATTTATTCTTCCTGAATGGAAATAGGAAAATATTTCCATGGATTTACTAGTGGGACTACCAAAGACTTCGCAGGGGAACAATACGATTTAAGTTATTGTTGATCACCTGAATATTATTCACATTTACTTTCTATTAAAGACACTCTATATTTATATAACATTTCGTAGTTTTATATTAAAGATATAGTTATGTTAAATATGTTTCTTTCTCTATTGTATCTGATCGTGATCTCAGATTCATGTAAAACTTTTGGAAAGGCCTCCAGTAGTCATTAGGAATTGAATGAAATTTTATCATTTCTTTTCATCCTCAATCTGATAGATAGTTATAGGGAACAATTTAGACATTATCAGATATTATTTGTTCCTATTTAGTGGATTACTATGTAATTTTGGATCAATATCTTTTTGAGTTGAGTTTTCTTGTAGTAATAGTTTCCATTTCGCTATACAGACGGAACCTTTTGAGGAATTATATGAAAAGATGTGTCGAACTCTTTCATTTGGGGGTGATGTTTGTGAATGGATGTTTATGGGACTATAATTAGGAGAGGAAGTGGATAAAAAAGTAAACATGATCTGGCGACATATGATAATCACTGAAAGAAAGCAGAAATGTTATGTAAATAACAAGAGGAATGAATTTTATTTCATGGTAGGTAATCATGATTTCCTAAAAATACGACCATGGAAAAATGTTATGTATTGTGCTAAAAAAGTAAAGTTATTTTCATGGTTCTTTAGACCTTATGAAATAAAATATATTGTGGGAACAATTGCATATCGAGTGGCTTTTCCTTCATGTTTTTCTAAGGTACACAATTTTTTAGATGTTTCAATGTTAGGAAATTATGTGTCATATTCAACTCATGTTTTTAGAACATAAATAGTTTATCTGGAAGGGATCCACTCTTATGAGAAAACTCCTATTCGAATTCATGATCAATGAGAATTAGTATAGTAGGACAATTTGATTTACCAGGTTAGAGGTTTTTTTGAGGGACCACATGGCTAAAAAAGAAACATGTAAATATGAAAATGTAATGAGGGAATAGTATCCCCTTCAGTTTAATAAGTGAATAAATTGTGAGGATTCAATTTTAAAAGTGGGGGGGGGGATAATAGGACAACCCAAGTAAACATAGAATAAATTGTTTTCATATTTTTATTATTGAATTAAATAGTTATATTCACAATGTTAAATAATTTTATTAAAATAATTTTTAAATGGTAATATTTTAAGGACTGTTTTTTAAAATATTAGAATTATAACTTGAAAAAAATTATTTCATTATTTAATTCATATTTATGAAATTATATTAGTATAAATTTTTGAGAATTTCCTGAAAAAGAAATATTTTTTGTGAGTTTTAAAAAAATATAATTTTTTTTAAATAAAACATTTTTGGTGACATCATTTAGAAATAAATTTTGATATAAATTTTATTAAACATATTTAATTAATAAATTATTATGTTAATAAAAATATTATTCAAAAAAATTCGGAACATGTCTATTGTGATTTATTTCTTGATATTTTTAATAATCATTGTTAGTGTCGATGTTGTGCCTATGTAGCGTTGGAAAAGAAAAATTGGTTCCATAAATATATCAATTGAGAGATAAAAATTATTTTCTCAAAAATTTAATAAATTAATCCTTATAATTATTATTTTATTATTATTGTTTCTAATTATATAGTTATATAACATGATTTTTATCAAAATATTTGAGTAATGCTTCACAGTGCAAGACATGTCAAATTAACAAAATAAATAATTTGTCTCCACATAGATATGATTAAATATACTTTATGAAGGAATATAAATTATTATAAGTAACCTAATTAATTTATTTTTATCATAGTAATTTATTTTTAATTTTTATATATGATATAATTAACTTTAATTATTATTCAAAGCTGATGTAGTTCTTTTGCAAACAGAAGAAAGACCAATACAATTATTTTAATTAAAATTCTAAGAACCATTAAATGACCACAAAAATAGTTAAATTTTATTTTTTTATTATATATTGACTAAAATTATCATTGGAGAAATTAATTACCATTTGAATCTTCTTTTATATGATTTTGACTCGTTAACATATTTTATTTAAAAGAAAGTCATGTTCTTCACACTATAGTTTTTAATTAGTGAAATATTTAAATATATGGTTTATAATATTTTTTTTCAAATATGATTAATAATTCTAAATATATTAAATGTTCCTTTAAAACTAATTTTTATTTTTATTTTTATTGAATAAATAATTACCATAATATTTTCACAATGATGGTGTAGTAATTATTTAGTTAATGAATGAATCAAAAAACTGATATTAGAATTATTAAAGTAAATAAAATTGGACATTTTGAAGGTAATAAATGAATTATATAGTTGAATATGATAATTATATGAAATAATAACATTTTTTTATAATTTTACAATTTTTCATGTTTTTAAAATCAGATTAATGAACATCATTACGATTTCACAAAACATATATCCCGATAATAAAATAATTCATGAAATTACATAAAAATAAAAAAAAAATATTCAATAAGAACAAATAGGAAAATAAATTTTCTAACATGTAATCCCATGACCCTATTTAGTATTTTTGATGTCTTTTCTTTATATTAGAGTTATTATATTTTAATATTTCATGTAATTCTTAAATTTCCCCCAACTCAATTATGAAAGAGACTATTTACTAAAATTTATTTCATCACCTTCAGTCATCATGCTTTACTATTATCTGAAAAATTATTTTTTCCTCATTTCATTCGACATTGTAATTTTTCTAGTCTCACAAAAACACCAAATTCCATGTGCTGAAGGAGGTTCTAATGGAGAAATATTCGAAAGGAAAATTCATCCTCCTTGTCTTTTAAAATTCATTCTCAAATCTACTGTATCCTCACACCCTAAAAAAGTTTCATGAAAACCAAAATATCATATATAAACTAGAATTATATTGTTTTAGTGGTATATCCATCATCAAATCACTTATTTTTTCCTTTTTTTCTTAAAAAATAAATCGACATCTATGGTGTCTCAATTCACAGCATATGTGGATGATTTGTTATCATTTCTCATTACCACATTAATGGAAAGTATAAATTTACTTATAATTGTTTAAATTATCATATGTATATATATATATTCGCTTCTAATGTATTATATTCATTTGATAACAAATTCCATAATGAACCGACATTGGAACCAGGAAACGAATACTCCTGAAAAAAAATAAATAAAAAAATTATTAATAGATGGTTAGAATTATGTTATAAGAATATCATGTAAGGTATTATAAATAATAATATAATTCTTTAATAAATATATCAGACTCTTTAAAAAAATAAAGGAGGTTTGAACACATTTTAAGGATTTCTTACCTTAGGTAAGTGAATTTTTATTTAAAAATCGTCTTTTAATTTCCATTTTTAAAAAATTTACTAGAAATGTTTTTAAACATATGTGGTTTGATACAATTTCCTTCATTTATAAGGCTTTAATGTTTTGATGTTTATTTTCAAGATTACATTGTTGTTTTCAATGAAAATATTTTCCTTTGTATGTGCACAGTATTCGGTTAATATAATATTCTTCATGAGAAATTATTTTTATGATGAAATTATTCTTATTTGGTGATTATGTTATGGGTTTTGAAAATATTTTATGATGATAGGTGGTTATATGGTAGTCCCCCAATAAATATCTTATGAATATGTTATAACTTTACAGTAATGGTTATTCCATGTTTAATTGTGATAGTTACACTGTAAAGTACCTGTAAGAGTTACATTATAAGGTATTCGTGAGGGGTACATCATAAATTAACATTGAGGGTTACAAAAAATATGGTACAGGAAAAAGTTACAATATTAAGTATGATATGAAAATGAATCGCCAAGTTATCTAAATGGGTTATATATTTTTCAATGTTTTATGGAAGTCTCATGTTTTTACATAGTATGTATATGATACTTTAAGGGTGGGAAGTATATATTTTTGAAAATGATTTCATATGTTTATAATTATTGATGAAATAATGGTTTACATCCATCTTTTTTGTACCATTGTTTTATTTTTTTGTGCTCATACAATGTTTTAAAAATTTTTCCATAGGGTTTAATTTTGGGTAAAAAGAAAGAAGAATCCAAGGCAAAAGAAGTGATGGTTTTTCATGAAATGAAATCTTGTTTTATTTTTAAAGATTATTGTATTATAAATGGATCCTATATTAATATAACAAACTTTATAGGGATTTTGGCTGTTATGTATGAATTATTATATTATTTTCTAAAAATATAAACCGAAATAATCTTTACGAATGTACCAAAGTAAGTTATACATGAATTTACTTTATTATTTAATGTTTAAGGCCATGTCTTGATAAATCATCTCTTAAATTACTCAAAAAATCATTCATATTGTTTTATCCATATGAACTTAACCCTTTTATGTACGATCTTGGTCTATAGGATTGCCAATTAAACAAAATTAGGGTTGAAACAACGATATTAACCTACTAATCCTATGAAACTATATACATTGGTTATGTTAATTGGTTTAAGATATTTTTTGGTCTACTGTTATCTTTATAGGATCAACCGAGAGTCCATCCATTGATATAGTGTGGCCAAAAAAATAATTTTCCTGATGCTAGAATTCGCACATGATAAATTTAACATATAAATATTTCCTACTGATAGTATTAAGAATGATCTGTAAGTGATTATCATAGTCTTCATAGGATTTAGAATATACCATAATATCATCAATAAATAACACATAAAAATATTCATGATATATCTTGAATATGATTTTCATCAGATCCAAAAAAAATTAGTCAATTGAAATGGAATTATTGCAAATTCATAGTATCTATTCCTCGTTAGAAAATATATTTTAGGAATGTATTCAATGTCTAATCTCAATTAATGATATACAAAACGAAGTCCAATCTTTCAAACAAATTGAGTTTTTGGAATTTGATCAAATAAATCATCAATTCAACAAAAAGAATACTTGACCTTTATTGCAATATCATTAAACTCTCTATAGTAAATGCACAGCCTCATAGATCTATATTTCTTATTAAGATAAATAATAGGTTCCCCCCATATAGAAACCTTGTAGTAAATACATACATTATTACCAAACTCTTTTATTTCTTTCTTTAACTCAACTGATTCCACAGTGGCCATTCTATAGGGATCCGTTGATATTGGTCTTTCATCAAGGATTTATTCAATGTAAAACTCAACTTCACGTTCTCGAGGGTTTACTGGTAATTCCAAAAGAAAAACATTAATGTATTCTTATACAATACATACATCCTCGATTTTAATCTTACTTTCTTCATCCCTTGTTCTAGTTTTGTCATAATATCCAATAATTCCCTTTTATTATAATTAATAGTGGTGGATCTAGATGAGAAACATATGATTAGATTATTTTTCTAAATATAGGGAATTCTATATCTTCCTCATTAATTATAATTTACTTCATCATGTAAGATATTTTAAAATAACATTTCGAAATCTAGTCCATACTTATGATTATATAAAAATCAACCATAGGTATGATGATAACATCCAAAAATAAATAACATTCATATGCTATAATGGGGACTTCTTGACACATTTTAGTTGCAATGAGACTTCCCATAAGAGTTTGGAATTACACCTCCCTTATTAAATAAAAAGTGAAATATTTAATTTTTTTATAAAATGTGGTAGATATAGTAGTTTGAAATTAACCTAAATAAAAAAATCATTGGATAAATTTAATGATAGGATTTGTGTATGTGCTACCACATAATTGGGAACTTCTACCTCAGCTGTAGTGATTGCATAAGCTTGTCCAGATCAACATAGACTCTTCTACAGTAGATTAACTTGATGTCTGGGACATTAGATTGAATAATGCCACATTGTTTTGTAGTTTAATCATTGTATATCATTAGTTTGTTTCCCATTGTACTAATTAGACATATGACCCATGTCTCCACACTTGTAAACCTCTCCACTTCCCTTTAGATATTTCTCTAGATGTTTCCTCCCACAATTTTGACAATATTGAAAATAACTAATTATATTCTTATTCTTTTCTGCATTACATATCTCATGGTTCGTATATGTACTATTTATCTATCGCTTTCCTTTGAATATATAAGATCTATAAAACTACTACTCTATTTTGAAGGAAGTTAATACTATTTCAGAAAATTAAGAAAATGTTTGAGAATCTAGTGTCCTCAGTAGACATGGATTAAGACCTTTAAATAAATAAAAAAATCTTATATTTTGAATCACTTATTTAATCTTTAGCATACATAGATAGTCTTATGAAGGTTTTCTCATACTCTACAACACTCACTTCTTCGTTTTTATTTAAACTAAAGATTTTTCTCTTCATTTTAGCTCATTTATCCCATGGTAAATATTTATCGAAGAGTATTTCTTTAAAATTTATATATTCCAAGTATCCTATTTCACCTTAATAATTATTATTATTGATCAATAACCACCATTTATCAGTATTTCTTTTGAGGTAATATACGTATAATAAAACAATTCTCCTTTCATTTCATCATAATGCCAAAAAATATCATTGCAAGGGACTGTATCCACTCCAAAACTTCCACTCTATTAGCAGTATCACTAAAACCTATGGCCCTCTTCTAATTGAAAAAATATAACATAGGTTTATTATGGTTATTCATCTTAAAATGAGAAATACTTCCAAATATGATGAAGATATGCTCAGCTCCAACAATAATAGTTTTTTAAAAACTATAAATAATTATCATAATTATCACATTCGTTATGTTTATTTTACAATCTATTTCCCATGGTCTATACTAAACTTTATCTCAAACCAACCATAAAAACCCAAACCCTAGTAGCCTAGAGCTAGAGAATTTCTTTATTAATTTGGCATAGATACAATATTCATATCTCAATGGATTGAACAATTTATTAGTGTTGAAGAACTAGAAATACACAAGGTACCCTTATTTCATTGGTAATAAAATATAAAATATAAAAAAGGACAGTTGTTTCATCCTCAAACTAATTCAATCATTTCATCTTTATAACCTGGGGAAAGCATAAGAAAAAATGTGTAAACTATGATGCTCAAAAAGGGTAAAATAAAATAAATTATTTCATGAATCAATAATAAATTAAACACAATCAATATGGAAAGGTATATATATAACTAAAACAAATTCCATTTTAATCAATAACATGATCACAAACTGAATTCAAGGATAATATCATAAAAAAAATTGAATGAACAATAATAACTGAAATATTAATGAAATAAATTATTTATAATTTAGATGCCATGATTTTATGAATCATGGTGCCTTTACCATTGACACCTTTCACAACACAGTTAATGATTATGCATAAAAACCAATTTAATTTGGCCAACATTGTTATCTCATGAGACTACCAACATATCAAGGTGTTATCTATAACTAGTCCCCACCCATTCTTGCATGTAAAAATAATTCCTCAAATATTAAAATGATAAATTTATTTAAATAATCAAAATAAATTATATATAAATTCACTGTTCGAGTAAAAGATGTCGATTTAACATTATTTCCCTAGTTAATCAAAAAACTTTCAAAGAGAGAACGACAAGAAATAATGGTATACAGATTACGAAATATTGATATCCATTATATAATAAATTTTTATATTTAATAAAATATTCAATGAATTATGATAATAAATAAATGGGGTGGTATAGACACCATAGAAATGAAAATAGGTGTATAACCTCAAAAATATGTCACAACGAAAGAAGATTGAGACAATGTCCCATATAAAGATCATATCATTAATAAAATGAATAGATTGTTCATATTCTTATTAAATACACATAAAAAAATATAAAACAAAATATACTCAAAATACATTTTAGAGATTACCATATAATTTCATAATCAATTATATTTAGGTTTAAGATAATGAATAAAGTTTGATTTTAGAATTCCCTTACCACTTTGTATTCAGTCAAATTGTATGCAGTATAATTTAATAATTGTCAAATGAAACATTTAATACCATAAAGATAATTAAATTTGGGGTATTATGTATCAAATTTAATTATGCAACCCACACACATGAAATTAGGGTTGAATAATGAATATATCTCACTGAAGTAAACGTGAGATGAGAAAACCCTTAATTTATATCTAAAAGTGTTCTGAACATATAATAAATATCCTAGGTAATAAAATTAGATTCATTAATTACATATTTCAAATCCCATTTAAAATATATTTTATTTAATATAATTTTATTATTTTCATTTATTTCCTTTTTGTCTATTTTGATGAATTATAATGTTTAATTTCATTGTTTTGGGAGCGTTTGTTTCTTGGTTTAATGATCAGTTTGCTTGGGTATAATTACAAAATTCCTTGTCAAATTGAAATAATTCTCCAGAATCAAAATTATATGGTATTAATTAAATTATATGAATTTAAATTGTAAAAAATATCAATTTATTTTTTTACATTATGATGATTCATTTGATAAAACATTAATGAAAAATGATTTGTTTATTTTGGTGGTATTTACTACTATCATGAACTAGTATCATTTTATTTAATATTATATTTATATAACTATTCTATATTACTAAATAATTTATAATACAAATATTATAAACTTTTTTAATGATAATAAGTTTTTTATGAACATAAATTAAGTCAGTAAAAGAAAATTAAAACTCATCGTTCTAGAAGGTGGTGAATCGACATATCCCTGGTGGTATTTTTTTTTCAAAAAAAGGAGAAGATAAGAGATTTGATTATGGATATTCCATTATCATAATAAAATTAAAGTATATATATATCATAATATAGTTACCAATCAACGTTTTATAGGGGAGGTGAAGAAAAAATAAGAATAGAAAATAAATTAAAAGATAAGGTAGGATGATTTTACCTCTTTAATATTTTCTCGATGGGAACCTCCTTAGGAAAATTGGATTTTGTATTTTGGATAGACAAGTAGGTCATGGACGTGGAGAAGAGGCTTGGAAAAATATTTGGGTAGAATTTAGGCAATAATGAAGTCATATAATATGTGAGTATAAGAGGTGGCGAGGGGTTGTATTTATAGTAGGAGGGGAGGGATGTTTTGATTATTTTATTCATTTGTTTTTTATTTTTGATAAACACTAACAATACTGTTACTTTTTGTGACTATGTATAGTAAATAGTGAAAGTGATTTTGAACTCATGGTTTCTTATATCATCATTGACTCAAGAATTCATGTATTTGGCTTAAAATGGTAAATACCATAAGTTATTGCAATTCACTATTCTCCAAAAAATCAATTATTTTAGTAAAATCCTAAAATTTTACCTTAAACATTTGTTATGTATATATTAAAAAAATGGAATCCATTTTTTGAAAATAATTTTATAAATATGGTAAATTTAATTCCTAATTTATAATCATTATTTATTTGAAAAATATCAATCCTAATATTACAACCGATTTTAAGACAATTTGAAAAAAAACAATTTTGATTTTATAAAATTATATTAAATTAAAATAAAATATATATTATTTTCTGAATATATTTTACCAAAAATAAATATTATTTTAAGTAATTATAATAATTATAAGATTGTAAATAAATATTTACATTTCAAAAAAATTCATCACTTAATTTATCATTTTTAAAATTTTTATCTATATATTCCATGATATAAATATATTATATTTTAATTTATGATATACTAAAATTTTATTTATAATTTCATAGGTTAGGTTATTATTCTAATGTCTGTATTTATATTCCTAATAGTCATGTTAGTATATAATTATATATCAAGGGTTTTATTTGATCGATGTTTCATTCAATATAAGTTATCAAATAAATTGAATTTATTTAAGAAGATACATATCGGAAAATCATGGAGTGTTATATACTAGAAAGAGATGTATAAAATATATCAAAAATTCTTTGATCATGTAAATTATTGAATGGTCCGCATAGAGTAACACTTTACAAGGATTCTTTGGAAATGGTCTTAGAAAAAGGTTCAAATGTAAATCCAATTCTTCAAACAAAGATGACCAGATTGAGTAATATTTGAAATTGAACCGAATAGTGGAATCCATTTCTATTCGGCATATATTATGAATCTCAATGATTAATGGAATTTGATATTCATTGGATAAATGTTTCAAAATATCATTAAACATGAATTTATAAGCTCCTTTATATGGAATAAATTTGAGGAGAAAACTGCACTAGACTCAGCAGATATGATGATGAACATTAGATATATAAGTGTTGAAGATATTCTAGATGGAGGAAGTCTTTTCGGTGATATTGGGTGATGAAACTATGAAAAGAGGCATGATGATGATGATTTTTCTTCAAAAATTCATAAATCATTATAACATTTTAATAATATTTAATGAATTTTACTAAAATAATATTTTAAGTAAAATTAAATGATGGATGTCTGCTATGAAGTTTCAGTTTCTTCGAAGGCATTAAAAATATAGTTTTGTTGATTACGAAATTAAAAATCAGAGATCATAATACCTCCTTGTTTTTGGATAATGATTTCCTATATAAAGGGGTTTATGGTTATTGAGTATTATTTCCAAATTAATTAATAGAGAAAAGAAGTGCCTATGGTTTTGTAGCATGAGTATCCAACCAAGAAATCTCTTGGTTGATGAAGAGGTAGTAGAGAGAGATGCATTACAAAGGTGTAAACAAAAAATTGCATCAGATTGAGGTAAAATAAATTTTATCACACTAGTTGAATGCATGCTAACTGAATATTGATGTGAGTTATAGGGATCTATATTATACAGAGAGATATCAGATGAAATGATAGTAGAAAGATATTTCATATAAGGTTTTGTGATCTAATTTCAATATTTTATTATTATGTTGGATCTAATGTATATGAAATATTTTTAATTGGTGTAATCCATTATAATTTCAAGTTGGGTGGTAGAATAAGCTTAATATTAGTTAGATATACTATATTCACATCATTATTTAGTGTATATCATTGGATATATGGGAGTTACAGGGAAAGGACTTGGTAACAAAATTGAAACCAAACATTGGGTTTTATTCTTTTCCTATTTATAATTATATATTACTGAAGATGATATATAATGTTGAGGAATCAAAACATTAAACATAATTTCGGGTTTGATTCATGAGAAAATAAAATTTTAAAACATTACAAATGATTCAACCCCCTTAGTTCAGTGTCATACACATTCCTAGGAATATCACTTTTAATAGATCATATTGTCTACAAAAGAATGAAATGTCATGGCTTAGATTTATATCCATTTACAAAAACCTGAATATTTATCACAAGTATGACTATACCAATAATGGAAAAAAAATGAATCTTATGAACATCAATAATAACCACAAAAGTTCAACTTAAATAAATTTATAAATGGCCAACCCAAAAACTTTTCAAAATAAGATAAAAAATAGTTGAAAAAAATCATAAACAATATTTGATCACATATTCTTCCAAGATCAAAGAAACATTAATATCTAATAAGCATTAATTACTCAAAAAATCAAATATTAAAAATATGCATTCCCTATTCATATATTTTCTAAAATATGTTGCTTTTTTTCAAAAAACAACCCAAATCATCATAATGACACAATAATAACATTGATCCTTCCATAATATTTCTCAATAATTATTCCTAAAACAAATTCACATAATATCCTTAATTTTACAATAATATTAATCATAAGATCTTCACAAACATTTTTTAACCTTTAACCAAACAAACCATAATTAGCAAAAATGTAAACAATTTAATAACCAAAAATGTTATCTATTACTTTTATACCCAATATAATAAAACTCACCCCGATTATTCATTAAATTAAATAAAGTGTTAAGACTAAGGGATATATGTAACACCCCAGGTAAATATAGAATATGACATTTTTATATTTATCCATATTTGGGAATAAAATATTAATATTACTTTAAAGGGGACGTTATGCTTGATAGCGTACCCAACACGCAACAACTAGTTTCTTGGGAATCTTATGTTTCACACTAATAATAAAATAATACTATTTTAAATGATAGTTAATGCCTATATGTTGTGATGGATGGAATTAATAGAACTAACTAAAAAATGATTATATATTTTTGTCAAATATTTTTACTTTTTACAACAAATTCTAGAGGATTAAAAATGCGAATGGATCCAATTTCAAGCGTAAACATTCTAATATTCTTTAAAAGGTTGATTAACCGCCTTTTGATGGCAAACCTCTTTTAAATAAACTTTTTGAAAATTTTATGTGTTATATTTGACAAAATAAAATTCTTCTTTGGAATCAGGACATGAAAATTTACTTTGTGTAAATTTTTGGTATTTTTCGGATGATGTTCATTTTTAATGAATAGTAAAAAATGATGTATTTTAATTCAAAACATCTTTTTAATATAATTTATTTATATGATTATATTATCTTTTAAATTGGTTTCAAAGTGAAATTAGAATATATTTTTTCCATTTAATCCAATAGTGGTCGTTGGAAATAATTTCATTTTGAAATCGAACTTCAACTAGTGTCAATCTTTTGATACTTATTGTTTCATAAAAACATGCTATTTGCTCTGACAGCGGGAGATAATTATTAAACTAATTAATGCAACTTATATGTTTTGAATTTTGTAAAATAGACTTCATTTTTGTATTTGGAATATCAAATATATCTTAGGGTGAAGTGTTGGTATTTTTCTGATGAACCACAATTTTTGATGAATAGTGAAACCACTAAGTGGTACTTATAAAAAATGAATTTCCATTTAAATGAAAATTTTCCACCTTTGTGTTTTAAATTTCAAAAATCTGACATACATGGTTGTCATTAAGAAATATAATGTTGTTCAATGGGATTAAATTAATTTTTTGGTGAATAGTAACTGAGTAAGTTTTTAATCGCGATTAGAGGTAATTAGTGTAGTTTAAGGTACAAATAAAGTTTCAATAATATGAAATGACCTAGACACATGTCCTACCCTCATTGGATGTTTCATGGCCGACCAAGACAATCCATGGGTCAACTTGGGGATCCCATGGAGCCACTTTGGTTGGAAAATGACATAAATACCTTTTTATTTAACGGTAAAATTAAAATGACACAAACATGAGTTGTTTTACTAAAAAATATTTTAAATGGGGTTATTCAAGTCATATTTTTGACTATAAATATTCATTGTAAAAATAAAAAGGTTTCCTACATCATATTAGTTTTTTTATAATTTTTTGACATTAAATAAATTAAATTATTTATGACATCATGATGATGCAACGATGACCTCATTATTTAACGATTTAAATAAAATGGAAAGATAATGTAAACTCTAAGACCTACACATGTCCAAAACCTATTTTATGGGTGGATTTCGAACCCTTATCACCTTATCCTCGAAACACATCAATGTGGGACCATTAAAATCCGAAACTCATTCTAAAATAAAGTAACATTTCTTTACTTTCCAAGAGTGCCCCTACTCTCCTCTTATAAAAGGCCCCCACCTCTACCACCTTACCCACACCTCTCAAGCCTTTGGCTCATCCAAACCCTGATAATTTTGTTTCTCCACATCCCTCTATTACTATTAGAAGCCTCACGTTGGGCATAAGTCTTCCCAAGGAAGCCTTTGTGCTCAAATCAAAAAGATTTACCCAATTTTAAGGTAATGTCTTCATTTGTGTTCTTTTGTTTTATTTTGCTTCTCCAACCCCCTAAACTCTTTTTATTAATTTATTTTGTACCAAATACAGTATATTCAATATACTAGGATGTTTTTATAAGAAGAATTTGAGCTACACATACACAAACCTACATCAAATTGTTAAAGAACATACTGTTTCTGTGGATGGCGAATTTCTGCCTCACGAAACGATGATTGTTCAACACTCATATAACACCTTAAAAGGTGTCCAATAAGATGTCACTATATTTATATATGATATATAATATGTTTATGTTTTACATAAGCTTCTGTATTTTTCTTTTGTGGGATACCTTTATGGTTTCCATTGTGGGTAAACACGATAATTTCATTTTTGGAAGTGCGGACTACCGCCCCCTCAAAGTGATTTGATTCATTAATGCCATATGTGGGATGTATAAAGGTTGTATTTAAAGTTATTATATATGATGTATGTTACATATAAATGATGAATACAATTCTGGAATTAAAATATACATACATCTCATTTAGTTTTAATTCCATTAATATGACATAGAAATGAATGTAGCGTTCAAGCGTACGTACGGCTTACCATCTCCATGACCGGTGCATTTCAATTCTTACCTCTAAATGATTATGTAATATTATAAATACATGTATATTCTGGATATATATGATATATATTATATGCAAATAATGAATATAATTCTGGATATAATGAACCGTTGACCACACGAACAACATGTAATTGTAAGAAGTCCACTTTCGACTTAAGAACCAAATATCGACAAAACAAACATTATTAACTTAAATGATTACATAATGTTTATAACATGGAAATAAGTGATATAAAAGGAATAATTAACTTGAAAAAGGTTCTTAAGCAAGTAAAAATTAACTCAAGTTTATTATTCAGGATGTTAAAGAACGATCGAGTCAAGTCGGACCCGAGGTAAGAGATCCTACTCCTCTCTTTCTTTTTAAGTACACTCTTTTATGTCATTCCTTTTAAGCTCATATTTCTTATGATTGGGATGTTATTTTATATTACTCCTACTGTAAGTTTTATGTTCATATGATGAGAGACCCTATTCTCTCTCGTCAATCCATTTTGGATGTTTTGAGTGGCGTCGTTAGGCTGCCGAATTTTCGTAAGAGATCTAACCTCTCTCTTTTTTTAAGTACTCTCATTTATGTCACGTCTTTTAAACTCCTCTTTGTTATGATGGGGGATGTAATTTTATATTCCTATTGCTGTAAATTTTATTTTAATATGATTACATACCCTATTCGATCTCACCAATCCATTTTTGGAAGTTTTAAGTGGCGCCGTAAGCTGTAGAGTTTTCGTAAGGTATTTTTAATATCACTTTTATTCCCATGAGATTTATGCTACATTTTCCACAATTTCCTTTGAGTGGTGTATGTACTGACCATTATTTTACTCATTGTGTAATATACTTTCATTTATGAGTATTTACATCAATGTCGTATTGTCCTTCTTTCACGGGGTGTATGTTTCGAAAGATACCCATGTCGGTAAGGGAACCTTTCACCCTCCTCTTTTTAAAAGACTTATTTTGTTATGTATTTTAATTCACATAAAATTATGTTGGGATATGTTCTTATATATCCTTAGTGATTTAAATTTTATGTCCAAGTGATGAGATACCCTTTTATCTCTCATCAACTCATTTTCTGAATTTTGTAGTGACGTCGTTAGGCTGTCAAATTTTTGCGAGGGAACTTTTTAACACAATTTTGATTCTTTGGGATAAGCTTATACTCCTTGAATATGTAAATATATGAATATGTGTGAAAATTATCTGATTATTTTACACTTAATATCCACTTATATTTGGTGTATTAGTTTGTCACACATAATTATGTAATTGATTTATCCTTAATCCAAGGATACCGTCTTTGTATGGGACTTCGTCTCAATCTCATTTCATTGAGGCATATTTTGTTTTATACACAAGCTTATTTTATATGGTGTATAAACCCCTTTGAATTTTACGTTTATCTGAAATGAATCTTTTTTTATACAAAGTGTTTTACTAAATGACAAAAGGGAATGTTTGTGTCGTATGTATGCGGCGACAATGACTTCTCCGCCGCCGTGACCATTTTTTGAGTTTTGGCTTCTTCTACAAGCCATACCTTTTTTTAAAAGAAAAATAAATACCATGTTTTACTTTTCTATTATTTTGGTATTGAAAATGGTTTTCATAATGTTTTTATATCAATGTGTTGTATTGATATCTTGTTATTGAAAGGTGGAAATTTTAGGTTTCCTTTATGCATGTTTTATGTGATAAGATTATGTTATGGTTCTTGGGAATTGTTATGAAGATGGGTAGTTCTGTGACAAACTAAGGGCGGGTGAGCCCGATATAGCTCTCCAATTCATTGGGTAACACGAAGGAGTGAAATGTTAAGGTTTCTCCGAATAGATTTAGGGAATATACTGTGGTGTGTATTCCAAATGTAACCAAGAGGGTTACTCCCTACGTAAGAATGTTATGAATGCCTCAAGTTACCTTTATGTCTTATGATTTCTCTGATTTATTCATGATTTGATGAGTTATGTTAAAGTGCTTATGTTTTATGGGTAAAGTATGATTTCATTCTTATGTGTATATGTACCCATTTTTCCTTTCCATATTTTTATATCTCTTACTGAGCTTTTTATGCTCATCCCAAGTTTTTGAAATGTTTTTCATAGGTCAAGGGAAAGGTACATGATATGATGATAGTGTCAAGGAAGTGTCAAGAAAGAATCCATGTTTTATTTTAAATATGTTTCCATTGATGGGAAAAATGAATACTATCTTTTATGTAACCACTTTGTTTAAATGTGGAATGTAATGCAAGTTTTATGTTCTAATTCTCTAAAACTCTAAACCTGAAAAGATCCTCAAGGTGTAATCTTGTAATAACTCATGAATAAGTAATGTTTAAGGATGGGGCCTTATAGTTGGTATCAAAGGTTGTTTTAGATAACTTTAGAGGTTAAGGTATTCTTTAAGCATAAGTTACAATACCATAATTGTTAGGATTTCAGAAAGAGTCCTAGTTTTAGATGAAGTGAATGAGTAAGTATATCTTAGTGTTTACCTTCCTCATTAGTACATGATGGTTTTTTTGATATAATAAAACTGACATTTATGTTTTTAGTGAATGGATGGATCTAACAGGCACCAAAGAGACAACAGGTTTGAAGGAAATTGCGGTGGTTCTCTGATTATGATACTAGATAAAATGGGGGATTCAATGAGGAAACTCGTGGTTGTTCTAAACCAAATATCAAGGAGTCATGATCAACCACTTGAACCTTGGTATGATCTGTAATTCATCATGTATGAGATGACCAATCGATGTGGAAGTTCAGGTAATAATTATAAAGGTAACCATTAGAGTTTATACGATCCTTACTTTTGAGGTAATTATGGGTTAATATATGTTATGATAGAAGTGAAAGGCATGAAATAAAATTGCTGTTAAATTATGTTATGGTTATTTTTGATGATTTTATCTCTTTTTGGGGAATGATATGAGGATTATATAGTTTTGGAAAAAGGACAACACGTAGACCATGTGACAACTCATCGCGCCAGACAAAGTGGTGGGAATCGAACCCACAACCAAAGTGCAACTGGTATTTATCGCCTACCACCGGACTACGTGAAGTCCCTGGATAGTATGACTTATTCTTTTTAGTTAGGTGAGTTTATGAATTAATAGTAAGTTGATTTTGTGTTATTTATGAAAATTATTAACCTGTCATGGAGGATATGTGATTAGATTAATTACTTTTCAATACGAGACTTTAGGAGCAACTGATGTTGTTTGGAGATAAATGTTACGATTTAACTTGGAAGACTATGTGACTAAATCCATCAAATATTTGGGTTTCAATATTAGTTTGGTTTAATTTGAAGAATTTTATGGAAAAATTGTTTATCGAATGGTCCTCGTTGAACTCTGGGTTTTGTTGGACAAATTTTGGAGATAAAGAATAGATTTTCTTTTTATAAAGGGTTATCCTTTTCTGGATTATCTAATATTATACTAACCTTTTTGGTTTTGGTTTTAGTTAAAGTCTAAAGATATGGGAAGTATATATTTCTCTTTTGTGGATTAGGTTATTCTCTAGAAGTTGATTATAGTTCTCTTAATGTGAATAAGCCTTCCTAAATACTCATCTTTTGGGGAATGTATGAGTCTGTGTAAGAAATCTAGTAGAAGTTGAAAGTCAACATGACAAGTATGTATATTTCCTTAAGATCAAAAATAAATTCCTCATTGAAGAGTAACTTAAAATAAAAGTGTTGTCTGTTAACTTTACCTACTGGGGAATTGAATACCGTTTAACCCATCACAATTTTGTGACTTTCTTGTGGTTAACTTTCTCCTAAACATGTTTTCTATCACTCTCCATCAGAACATGACCCTATGTTTTCTCCTCCATGTCCATGTTTTCCTACTTGGAATCCTAGTATGGGTTAACCCGGGTGACCTCGGTACTTATTTTTCTTTATTTTAAAGTGATTGTTTTACCGACTCTTGTTCCGATGTGGGACTTTCAAGGATGTTTCCAAGCCCAATTTTAAAATTGCGAGGACGCAATTCCCAAAAGGGGGGAAGGATGTAACACCCCAGGTAAATAAAGAATATGAAAATTTTATATTTATCCATATTTCTGAATAAAATATTAATATTACTTTAAAGGGGATGCTATACTCGATGGCGTACCCAACACGCAACAACGAGTTTCTTAGGAATCTTACGTTGCACTCTAATAATAAAATAATATTATTTTAAATGATAGTTAATGCCTAGCTATTGTGATTGCGGGAATGAATAGAACTACATACAAAATGAGTTTATATGTTTGTCAAATATTTTTACTTTTTAAAATAAATGATAGAGGATTAAAAATGCGAATGAATCCAATTTTAAGCGTAAACATTCTAATATTCTTTAAAGGGTCGATTAACCGCCTTTTGATGGCGAACCTCTTTTAAATCCACTTTTTGACAATTTTATGTGTTATATTTGACAAAATAAAATTCTTCTTTGGAATCGGGATATCAAAATTTTCTTTGTGTAAATTTTTTGGTATTTTTCCGATAAAGTTCATTTTTTAATGAATAATGAAAAATGTTGTATTTTAATTCAAAACCACTTTTTAATCTAATTTTTTTATATGATTATATTATCTTTTTAATTGGTTTCAAAGTTAAATTAGAATATATTTTTACCATTTAATCCAATAGTGGTCATTGGAATTAATTTCATTCTGAAATCGGACTTAAACTAGTGTGAATCTTTTGATACTTATTGTTTCATAAAAATATGCTATTTGCTATGACAGCGGGAGTTAATTATTAAATTAATTAATGCAAATTATATGTTTTTTATTTTGTAAAATAGACTTCATTTTTGTATTTGTAATATCAAATATATCTTAGGGTGAAGATTTGGTATTTTTCTGAAAAACATCAATTTTTGATGAATAGTGAAACCACTAAGTGGTATTTATAAAAACGGATTTTCCATTTAAATGAAATTTTTCCACCTTTATGTTTTTAATTTCAAAAATCTGACATACATGGTTTTCATTAAGAATTGTAATGTGGTTCAATGGGATTAAAATAATTTTTTGGTGAATAGTAACTTTTTATGTTTTTAATCGCGATTAGAGGTAATTAGTGTAGTTTTAGGTAAAAATAATGTTTTAATAATATGAAATGACCTAGACACATGTCCTACCCTCATTGGATGAGTCATGGCCGACCAAGAAAATCCATGGGTCAACTTGGGGACCCCATGGAGCCTCTTTGGTTGGAAAATGACATAAATACCTTTTTATTTAATGTTAAAATTAAAATGACACAAACATGAGTTGTTTTACTAAAACAATTTTTAAATGGGGTTATAAAAGTCATATTTTTTACTATAAATATTAATTGGAAATCTAAAATATTTCCTACATCATAGTACTTTTTTTATAATTTTTATACATTAAATAAATTAAATTTTTTATGAAATCATGATGATGCAGCGATGACCTCTTTACTTAACGATTTAAATAAAATGGAATGATAATGTAAAATCTAAGACCTAAACATGTCCAAAACCTAGTAGATGGGTGTATTTAGAACCCTTATCACCTTATCCTCGAAACACATCAATTTGGGACCATTAAAATCCGAAACGCATTCTAAAATAAAGTAACATTTCTTGACTTTCCAAGAGTGCCCCCCCTCTCCTCTTATAAAAGGCCCCCACCTCTACCACCTTACCCACACCTCTCAAGCCTTTGGCTCGGTCGACCCCTGCTCATTTTTCCTCTCCACATCCCTCTCTTAATTTTATAATCCTCACATTAGGCAGAAGTCTTCCCAAGGAAGCCTTTGAGCTCAAATAAAAAAAAGTTACTTGATTTTAAGGTAATGTCTTCACTTGTGTTCTTTTGTTTTATTTTGCTTCTCCAACCCCCTAAACACTTTTTATTCATTTCTTTTGTAACAACTCGAGTATCTTCAATATACTAGGATGTTGTTATAAGTAGAATTCGAGCTACACTTACACACACCTACATCAAATAGTTAAAGAACATAATGTTTCTGTGGATGGCGAATTTCAGCCTCACGAAACGATGATTGTTCAACACTCATATAACACCTTAAAAGGTGTCCATTAAGATGTCACTATATTTATATATGATATATAATATGTTTATGTTTTACTTAAGCTTCTGTATTTTTCTTTTGTGGCATACCATTATTGTTTCCATTGTGGGTAAACACAATAATTTCATTTTAGGAAGTGCGGACTACCGCCCCCTCAAAGTGATTTGATTCGTTAATGCCATATGTGGGATGTATAAAGGATGTATTAAAAGTTATTATATATGATTTATGTTACATATAAATGCGGAACACAATTATGGAATTAAAATATACATACCTCTCATTTAGTTTTAATTCCATTAATATGACATAGAAATGAAAGTATCGTTCATGTGTACGTACGGCTTACCGTCTCCATGACCGGTGCATTTCATTTATTACCTCTAAATGATTATGTAATATTATAAATACATGTATATTCTGGATATATATGATATATATGTTATCCAAATCATGAATATCATTGTGGATATAATGAACCTTTGACCACACGAACAACATGAAATTGTAAGAAGTCCACTTTCGACTTAAGAACCAAATATCGACAAAACAAACATTATTAACTTAAATGATTACATAATGTTTATAACATGGAAATAAGTGATATAAAAGGTATAATTAACTTGAAAAAGGTTATTAATCAAGTAGAAATTAACTCAAGTTTATTATTCAGGATGTTAAAGAACAATCGAGTCAAGTCGGACCCGATGTAAGGGATCCTACTCCTCTCTTTCTTTTTAAGTACACTCTTTTATGTAATTCCTTTTAAGCATGTATTTCTTATGATTGGGATGTTATTTTATATTACTCCTACTATAATTTTTATGTTCATATGATGAGAGACCCCATTCTCTCTCATCAATCCATTTTGGAAGTTTTGAGTGGCGTCGTTAGGCTGCCGAATTTTCGTAAGAGATCTAACCTCTCTCTTTATTTTAAGTACTCTCCTTTATGTCACTTCATTTAATCTCCTCTTTGTTATAATGGGGGATGTTATTTTATATTCCTCTTGCTATAAATTTTATTTTAATATGATTAGAGACCCTATTTGATCTCATCAATCCATTTTTAGATGTTTTAAGTGGCATCGTTAGGTTGCCGAGTTTTCGTAAGGGATTTTTCATATCACTTTTATTCCCGTGAGATTTATGATACATTTTCCACAATTTACTTTGAGTGGTGTATTTAATGACGATTATTTTACTCATTGTGTAATATACTTTCATTTATGAGTATTTACATCATTGTTGTATTGTCCTTCTTTCACAGGGTGTATGTTTCGAAAGATACCCATGTCGGTAAAGGAACCTTTCACCCTCCTATTTTTAAAAGACTTCGTTTGTTATGTCTTTTAATTCACATAACATTACGTTGGGATATGTTCTTATATATCCTTAGTGATTTAAATTTAATGTTCAAGTGATGAGATACCCTATTTATCTCTCATCAACTCATTTTCTGAATTTTGTAGTGACGCCGTTAGGCTGTCAAATTTTTGCAAGGGAACTTCTTAACCCAATTTTGATTCATTGGGATAAGCTTGTACTCCTTGAATATGACGTTATATGAATATGTGTGAATAACCTCTGATTGTTTTACACTTAATATACACTTATATTTGGTGTATTATTTTGTCACACATAATTATGTAATTGATTTATCCTTAATCCAAGGATATCGTCTTTGTATGGGACTTCATCTCAATCTCCTTTCATTGAGGCATATTTTGTTTTATACACAACCTTCTTTTATATGGTGTATAAACCCCTTTTACTTTTACGTTTATCCGAAAGGAATCTTTTTTTATACAAATAGTTTTACTAAACAACAAAAGGGAAGGTTTTTTTCGTACATATGCGGCGACAACGACTTCTCAGCTGCCGTGACCATTTTTTGAGTTTCGGCTTCATCTACAAGCCATACATTATTTTTAAAGGAAAATAAATACCATGTTTTAATTTTCTTTTATTTTGGTATTGAAAATGGTTTTCATAATGTTTTTATATCAAGGTGTTTTATTGATATCTTGTTATTGAAAGCTGGAAATGTTATGTTTCCTTTATGCATGTTTTATGTGATAATATTATGTTATGGTTCATAGGCATTGTTATGAAGATGGGTGGTTCCATGATAAACTAATGGCGGGTGAGCCCAATATAGCTCTCCAATGCATTGGGTAACGCGAAGGAGTGAAACGTTAAGGTTTCTCCGAAGATATATAGGTAATATACTGTGGTGGGTATTCCAAACGTAACCTAGAGGGTTACTCCCTACGTAAGAATGTTATGAATGACTCAAGTTACCTTTATGTCTTATGATTTCTCTGATTTATTCATGATTTGATGAGGTATATTAAAGTTATTATGTTTTATGGGTAAAGTATGATTTCATTCTTATGTGTATATGTACCCATGTTTCCTTTCCATATTTTTATATCCCTTACTGAGCTTTTTATGCTCATCCCATGTTTTTGAAATGTTTTTCACAGGTCAAGGGAAGGTACATGATATGATGATAGTGTCAAGGAAGTTTCAAGAAAGAATCCATGTTTTATTTTAAATATTTTTCCATTGATAAGAAAAATGAATACTATCTTTTATGTAACCACTATGTTTAAATGTGGAATGTAATTCAAGTTTTATGTTCTAATTCTCTATACATATAAACCTGAAAAGATCCTCAAGGTGTAATCATGTAATAACTAAATATTAAGTAATGTTTAATGCTGGGGCCTTATAATATATATACTTTATTCAAGTATTTTTTCTAAAACGCATTATTTTTCTCCAAAAATGTCATTAATCATATTAAAATCTTGTCACATAAGTCCCCTATATGGGTATTTATGACATTATACAAATGATCTTTCTTGAACATATTATCTCATAATGGTAATAATAAAATCATAAAATATCCTCATATGAATCATCCTAAAACTGTACACCTAAATCTATTACTAAAAACATTCACTTTACATACAAGATTTGATTCTAAACATGATAAAGCATACATAATGAAAAAATAATTATGATATTAAAAAATAAAATCCTTGAATTTATAGGATCATTTAGTTTTAGAATTCAATAGAATATGGAATCCAAATTATATAACAATATACATGGATTCATCAATATGTTTATTTTTTACTAGATAAATAACTTCATATAAATTATATGTTCACATCATTTAATGAAAAATTACAATATTCGATAATAGGATTCATATATGTTTCCACTCATCCTCAGATCTATGAAAAAAATTTCAAAATGTGGGTTGAGAAATGAAAATCTAGTTAAGGGATAAAACTAAAATGGAAACATGTTAGTTCATTAATAAAAATGACAACTGAATTTTTTACCATTTTTAGAAGAAGCTACGAGTGTACAAAATAATTCATAATAATATATTAAAAAATAAACTTTTATTCAATTAAACCATAAAATCCCACATCAATCATAGAAAATCCATGAGGAGAATCTTGAGAAAACATAAGAACCAAATCATAATTTTTTTTAATAAAAACAAACCATTAATTTTTAAAATCATTTATACCGCCTTCTTGAAATCAAAATATTTCCATTAAAACCCCATAGGAAGAAAATAAAATCAAACAAAAATATTGGAATATTATCCTGATAGTCACCCTTAAAAACCCATATAAGAATATCATAATCACTATTAATTATATCATTTCTATTTGGAGTAATTTATATATGGTTAACTCCATCATATAACCAAATGCATTAGAGATCTTTTCCAGGATCACATGTTATACATTAAATCCTTCTATATGACCACCATATGACCACCAATATGTGTTATAGATCTATAACAAGATCACATGTTATAAATTTCATATTTATACATTTAATACATCAATATGACCACACATGTAAGGTGTATTTGAAAAATTATTCAAATCACTTCATGGAGGTGGTAGTCAACACGTATGCCCAAGTGACTTTATAATTTTCCAATGGATGGAAGGGTAAGAATGTATTTAATATATTATCTTTCAGAAATAATATTAATTTTATAAATATAAAATACATTAATTAATTTCAGATTTATAACTATTCATGTGATATGGTGGTGAAGAAAATCACATCTCTATGTGTAGGAAGTAGCATGTGTGTACGCATGAGTGAACTTTTTATTTCCCATAGGAAGGAAGTGAGGTTGAAAAAGGTTGTTACATAGTCATAAAAACATTTTTGTATAGTTAATATAATTATATTTTTATTTTTATTTAATTATATTATATTTTCATGAGATATAAGAAGAAATAAACTTGAATAAAATTGGGTAAGAATTATACATCCTCCTTCAATATCTTCTTATTAGATACTCCTTTAGACTTATAGGATTTTTCTTTGGGTAAATAATATACCTATAATATGTAGTAATTATATTTTTATGTGATTTTATTAGATAACAGATGATATAGATACTCTAATTTTGTGGATGATTTGGGAGTGGAGGTTCCATTTTATAATTGAGTGGAGTGTCACTCTTGTAAATATTAAAAACCTAAAAAAATATAGTCATTTCCATTGGAAATTGGATCCAAAGAAATGAAATTTCAAATCTAAAATAGTTTTAAGTAAAAATAAAGTCACACAATCTTATTTAGACACATTTTGGAGATATATGATGCCCTATCTCTTAAATTAACCCCCTTCTGAACCATATTTAATGTTACTATATTGAAAAACATTTACCAAGATAAAAATTCATTTTTACTAAAACTGAAATTGAAATATTTACCAAATTAACTCATGGTTATTCTAAATTTTTTATCTATTTTTTAGATTCAATTTCTAAAACTATCTTAAATTCATTCGAATATAATCATAGAAACCTCCAGAAATCTATTCATTAGGTGAAAATTATCTTTTAAGTGAAAATTTGATGTAATACATATTTATAAGAAAAACATATGAGTATTGGTTATTCCAATTAATTTAACTTTTTATGACTAAAAAAATTATTTTTATTTGACTTCAAAACCATGCATAAAATTATTGAACCTTCCAGAAAACTATTAAATGAAATGTTATAAAAATAGTTTTTAAATGGAGTAAATTATAACTTAAGTTTCAAAAAGAAACCCTTGTGTTACCAAATTTAAAATAACATTATTAGGCCATCTATTTTAATCCATAAAAATATATTTTGGAAACATAATGTTTTTATGGATTTTTAAATCAAGCTTACATCATGATGATGATATAAAAATTATAGTATTTTTAAATTATAATTTTTAATTATTCACTCCATTATCCATCATTTCCGAAGAATCCAAAAAATTCAAACTAAGATGAAATTTATATTCTGAATCAATTTTTTTTATTTTCAAAAATAACATAAAAAAGTGTCTAAAATTAATTCAATTTCCCTCAAACAAAATAACAAAAAAATATTATAACAAAAAAATAATTTTCTAAGAAGAAAATAAATTTAATCTAATTAATTATTTAATAAAAAACTTAGATGATTTGAATTTATTTGATTTAATATTTTATCTTTAAATTTATGAAAAATAATTAATCAACATAAAATAATTCTACTAATTAATATAATAATAAATTACACACTTAAAAATGGTTTTCTAAAAAATATTTCTTTTTTAGCAAGAAATAATTTGATATTAATTTCTAGAAAAATGATTATTTAATTATTGGTGATTATTCATTAATTGGAATATATAAAAACATTCCCAATAAATTTAGATCTATAAATAAGATAAACTAAATTTTAAATAGAATATATAAAATATAATGAAAATGTGGTTTTATAGAAAACTGACCCTTTTAAACATCAACTATTCCATAGCTTATATGATTTATTTTGTATATTTTAAAATTTATTAGTTATTTTATAGAAAATAATAGTTAATAATTTATTATTAAAAATTTATACATATATTTTAAAATTAAGTAACTCCTCTTCATATTCTCTAATACAACATTAGAGTAATAATAGTAAAATTCAGTTAAAAATGTTTTGGTTTGTTTATTATCGGTGTTCCATATGGTATATGATATCAAACATAGTATCCATGTAAAGGAATATAAAACAAAATATTAGGTGTTTTTATTCATTTTATTATACAATGGTAAGAAAGGGAAGAAAAAATAACATAATTAGTGTGTAAGTGAATTAGAAAAAAGAAAGAGAAATAGAGATATTTAGAATTTAACTACAATATTGAAAAATAGTTGGATGGAACCATTACCTCAAGTCTCCACATGAATAAAATTAAAATATAAACCCCAAAATAGTCCATTTAAATTCATTAATTACTTTTCCCATAAATTTTATAAAATTATTCTACATCATATAATCCATTAATATTAATTTTTATCTAGTTATTAGTATATTATGGTCCACATTAGTTGTTTTTAGGTTGTACAGTTCATAGATATGAAACATAATTCTATTAAATAAAATAATTGAAATAAACAGTATAATCCTTCAATAATATTAACAATTTCAATGTTATATGTTTTATATCATTCCAATACTTATGGAGTTAAATAGTACTATAAATAGTCATAAATTCTTAGAATCATCCTTGGAAATCATGTTTCTGATGATTAAAAAAAATATCATTGTTCCCATTTAATATCATTATTACCATAAATAGTTTTAATTATAAAATTATTTAAATGTTATTAAATAATTATTATGTTTCATTAAATCATGAAATTAATTTTTCATGATCTCTATAAAGTTAATAAGTGTAAAATAATACATCATTGTTCACTTTGGTGTCATAAAACTACAATAAGTTAAATAATTTTTAAAAGGGTTTTAAAATGAAGAGGTAAGATATAAGATAATAGACTTTTTTAAAATCCTAAATTTATATTAAATATTTTAATTTAATGTAATTATTTATTTATTAGTTATTTTATAAAAAATTTAAGAGGATAATTGAAATGTAAAATTAGTTTTGAATTCCTTACCCTACACCTTTAGTCATCTACTTTTGATTGAGACTAAAGACACTAGATGAGAAGATTTTTGTCATCCCAAGAGCCTAAGGATGTGTCTATATGTTTTTATAGATGGATTTTTATAGATATTTGGAATGGGAGAAATATTTTAAAATGATGGGAAATCGGTGTAGATGTGTTTATATATGTAATGGAGAGGGGTATTTTAGAATAAAGTATTGATTATTTTATTATTTTGGCTAAAGACTGTGAATAGTATTGATTAATATTATTTTTTATTGTATGATTTAAAAATAGTGTTATATTTGATATTTTAACATGCCCATAATAAAAATAATTTTTAGTTATATTGCATACTGCGTAAATAAAAAATACTGGTATTTTATTAAAATTAAATATTACTTTTGTTTTAAAAATTGATTTATAGTTTTATAAACAAATTATTTTATTTTATTAATTGTTATATATAATTCAATAAAAGAAAAATAATTTATAATTTTTTAAATAAAATTTATATCCTTGTGATGTGAAAAAGTTATGGTATTAAAAAATCATTAATATTTCATATTCCCCAAAAAATAAAAGAAAATTCTGAAAAATAAACAAAAGTCAACCTAATCTAATTTTTGTATATCGATTAAAAAAATAAATATAATTTTATTAAATTCAAATCCAAAAAATGATAAATTTAATATTTACATAAATTTATAAAATACATTGAAAAAATAAATTCATTTATAATCAATTACTTTTTTTTCTATGAGTGATTATAATTTCTTTTATAATTATTTATTTATTATTTTATGACTTGGAATAAATTTTATTATATAATAATAAATTATTTTATGAAATTAGGTGATTTTATTTTCTTTTTTTTTATAAAAATAATATTCAATAACAAATTATAATAATAATTATTAAAAATTATAATAATTTTTACCCTATGTTAAATAACTTGATATCAAATTTTATAAACTTATTATATTTTTTATTTTTATATATATACATTTTTATGAATTTTATTACTCCAAATATTTTGATGAACATTGGAACGCTCCTATATAATCTATAAAATTCATCAAATATTCCAAAAGTCTTATAATAACTATATTTATTTTAAATAACTCATATTTCCTAAATTATCCATCCACTAAATTTTCTATCTACGTTAATTATATATTATTTATTAAACTATAATATTTTCTATAATAATTTTTTTTATTTTTATGTTTCTTTTAATGATTGTGATAATTATAGAAGACAATGATAGACCCAGAGTTCAGGTTCTATTATAATTGTTTACTTGTGTTTATTACCCCATTATAATATTTTTAAATTTATGGACTATATTTACAAGTCATATGAAATGCTTTTTTGATATAATAAAATAATGACCATTCTTAATATATGATTTATGTGATTTCTTCTATAAATTATGCTTTGATGTTTGAAAAATATTTAAGAAAGGAAATGTTCATATTTCAATTATTTAGGTCATTGCACTTGAATTTTTTTCACTTATCTCACCCATAATCATATATTAACCCAAAGTTATTATCTAAAGTTAATTTAATTTCTATTGGTCTTTAAAGATTTGGAGAATCAAAAAAATCAATTCTACCTTTATTGAATAATTATCTTCTTCTTTATATCCATTGAAACTTTGAATGTCAATTCATTCCAAAGGATTCATTTGAGATAACAAAATAATATAGTTAATTGATTCCTAGAATTATAAGTACAATTATTTTTTGAACAATGTATATAATAAATCAAGGTAAAATATTATTAATTTTTTTATAAACCTTTTTCAAATATTAATTTTTAAATCCTTTTTTATTCAAAATCACTATGGTTTGTTAAGTGTATACAAAATAATTGGGTAAGTGTAAAATAATTGTAATTTTTTTTTGAAAATCATGGTAGTGTATATTTGATGATTAATCCATATAAAAAATAGGTGTCATGAAATCTTATAAAATAAAATTATAAACCATAAATATAAACATAAGAAAATAATTAATCTTGTTATCAAAATATATATTTTCAAGTATTTTGAATAAGGTATTATAGCTTCATTACCAATACTCATTACTAATGTGTAATAAGTGAACATCTAAGGATCATCACCAAGGTATCATATAATAAATAATTTATGATAATACATCCTATAATCTATTAAGACCAATTATTACTTAATATCATATGGGTATCTAATTTTTTTTCAACTGATCACTTTTTTATATTCTCATTTTCATAATTAAAATAAATAAAAGAATATAAAATATAAAGAATTTAAAATACATGGTAAATAAACATGTTTACCCAAAAAATAATATATATTTGTATCATGAGAAAGAATTCTAAATAAATTTATTGTAAGAATATTATTATAAATAATCATCTGTAAAATTTATTATATACTAGTCATAGTGCGATGAATTTAATGAGAGTAGATTTATAAAATAGTTAAATTTTATAGGATTTATTAAATATTTTAGTATGGTATTACATTCTCAAAAACATATTTAAAATTGTTTTCAAGGTTGGGGTACTAATGAGTTGAGAATTCACTATAAAATGAATATTATATAAACCATATATATAATTATCATAAATAAGGGAAAATATAAATATTGAGATCTATTTTATAAATATATTAAATTGAAGGGTTCTATTAATTCAATTCATTAATTTATACAATAGGTTCTTGATAAATTTTGAACTATATATTTCTTAGCCTGTCTAGAATAGATTATACCTATTAGAAATATCATAACCTTAATAAAAAAATGTGACATATATATGGAATTATTTACCAATAATATGATTGTTTCCTAAGTAATTAATGATATTTATTTCTTTATCCCTTGGTAATGATGAATAAATATTAAATATAGTGAATATTATAGTCTTATGTATTTAAGATCAATTAATAATTACTGAAAAATATATATATTTATAACTAAATAAAAATATAAAATTGGATATGGATTTTGAAAATGAATTTTGAATAATTTAGGGAGATGTAGGTATATAGGGAAAGGATACTCATAAATTACATAACTTTTATTAACCATAAAAAACTCATCTATAACATGAGAGTTTTCTAAAGATATAATTAAAAAATATCAAGATGTATTAAGTGAAGAATATTTTATTTGTGGTGTTTGGGGTTTTAGGGAGATATATTTTTTATTAATGTGATGGTTTTTATATTTTTGAGGAAAAAACATTCAGGCGGTATCTAAACAAAATAACAAAAAAACTCCATTTGTTTCTTTTATGACTCATAATGAATGTTTCTTAAACCATGATAAATGATGGTATAAATGTTTTATTTTTATTATGAGAAATAAAAATTATAATCCCAAAATTTGGTCTAAAATTTATTGATAACCTTAGGGATCATGTATCGTTATGATATGGTTTATTTTTAAAATTTGCGAGAGATTTAAAACAAGTTTTTATTATTAGATTCAAATTTAGTTAAATCATTAATTTCCCACATGAATTATGATATTTAGGAAAGTAAATAATTTTTTTTGTTTCATGGTAAGGGAAATAATGTATTTTTCCATTAATTATGTGTATCAAGATAATATTGGCTGTATAGTAAGAAATACCATGAAGATTAGTCATAAAAATGGCATTAAGTTGCACAATTTAACAACTGACCATCTAAAAAAATTAATACCAAAAAATGAATCTTAATTATTCTTAGGTTATTTTAGTTGTCTCTATGAAGTTTTTATTATATATTTAACACATTAATGTATTTTGGATGTTAGATGATATAAATAGTTTTAGATAAATCCTAAAATCCTAAAATCAATTCTTCTTAATACCTATTCTGTTTTGGTATGGTAAATATTTATTTTAGTGGACTAGATCTTCTATAACGAGACACAAGAATTTTATTTAGCGGATTTAATATTTGATTTTACAGGAAATATACTCTAGTTTTAAGTATACTATAATTAAAATATATGTAATTAAATCCTGATTTTTATTAAATTAATATCCAATTGAGAATCATTTTAGGGAATTATGACTTATATTTTACAAACTATTAATGGTGGCTCATAATTTTGTTAATGTAGTTGTGGGTAAATCACAAGATTCTTATAGAACTAAATATAGCTAAAAAAATTAATGTCATATGTGTTAGAAAAAGAGATTGAGTTGATATATAATAATGAATTATTATTAAAGATATAAATTATTATAAATGATGGAAGATTATTTTAGGATGTAATGAAAAAATCATTGATAATATAAAAGAATGGTTGTTTTATGGGAAATAAATGAGATTGAATTATTGTGTTGATTACATATGAAGTGTTTACATGTAAAGTGAGAATAGTATTCTTACTATTTGATATTATAAACCTAGATATATTTTTAATAATAAAATAATGAACTGGTGGTGTGATATATTATATGTTGTTATGGTGTGATGGAAAAAATAGTGGGAAATTTTTCTTTGACTACGAATATTAGAGGTAGATTGATATGGATATGTGGATATATACACATGAGAATATGGGTTGTTAAAAAATGTTATAATATGATATGTGGTTATTTTTTTAGTGGTATTGTGCTTTTATATATGTGTTAATTTAATTTATATTTGTAATTATAATTTTAATTATGGTGAAATTATTTAAATTGATAATAATATAAGAGATGTTAATTTTTATGAGATGTGGTATTATATAAAGTTGATATCATGAGAGTTATGTTTTATTTTCTAGGATATGGTATTCCCAAATTGGATATAGAGGAGAAGTGTTATTCCCCCTATGGTGTTGTATTCCACTATAGTTATAATTATTGTTGTTTAAGATATTTTGTCACACAATTATTATAGTTCTTTTAATTGTATGTTCCTTACATGTTGTTTTTGTTATTGTTATCAAAGTTATTATTTGTTGTTGTGGATGTAGTTATAAAATTTTTCAATGTGTGGATATTGATAAATAGTGATTGGCTTGGAATGGTTATTATAATGTGGATGTATTGGAAAGGTTTTGGTGATATAGACGATGTTACATTGTGGTATTAATGTGGATGTCATGTTTGGAATAGTACGGTGGATGACTAATAGCAGGTTTTTTATACAAATGACCCTCAAAATTATTATAAATAATTTATTAATATTTATATATTCTATTAACACATGAATTATTATAAAAATTCACATGACAAAAGAGATGATAGAGGAGAAAACTATGGGTTATAATTTTATACATACCCTATTATAATTTTTTGTTTTATATATTTCCACATTAATTTTGAAGGTGTTTTTTAGCAATAGAATTTTAGGAACACTGTGATATATCTTATAGTAAAAAGAGTCATGTTTTTATGTTTTTCTTTTTTATGGTTAAATAAATTTATATTTTCTATGACATACCCATAAATATATTCATTTATTTGATATAGGAATTTGTTTTTGGTAATTATAGGGATTTTTATTAAAATTAATAATAGTAATTCCACCCATAATTTAGAGCATATACACTTGGTTCTCATCTCCAACTGATTCCCTATTATAGAATATATTCAAGGATCAAAATCAACATCACCTTTGTTAAAGGAGGAGTCCCTGAGGGATCAGGATGTGCCATTAGAAGTGAAGATAAATGATGTGGTGAGGTGGGTATTTATAAAAATGATAGAATAATTTTTCGATTTATTTTTTATATAGAAAATTGAAAAAAGATTAAGAAATTTTAATTTAAAATTAACCATGCAGGGGTTTTCCTCAAAACCTAATACATTTAGACCTTTTTTTTCAAATATTAAATCTCCAAAATGTGGAATTATAATTTATTTTTACATACAAATAAATTTCAAAAATCATAATATAAGTTTTTAGATTTTGAAATTACATTACAAGGCTATAAAATATTTTTAAAATTTGGATGTATATCATTTTAAAATTATTTTAATTTAAAACTGTTGAAAATAATATTTAAATTACTACATTTTTGTTACATTAAAATTTGATCATTTAATTTTATGTAAACAGACATTGTGTTAAAATATCCACCAAAATGTTTAATATTTTCAAAAAATATATAAAATTCGCCCTTACTAAATGTGAATGTATTGTTTAAAAAATTTGTAATAAATCATTAAAAAAATTAATTTTAATTTAAAAAGTATATTATTAATTAAAATAATTGAAAACATCCTAAAATAATGTTTTTAAGGTATGATTTATTAAATAAAAATAAAAATTAATTTTTAATCATGTCACTTCATTAATATGAAATTTCATTTGAAATTATGTATTTTAAAACCAATATTTATACATTATAAAATTTATCTTCCATTTTTTATAATTTTACCACTTCCTACATGAATTCTCTCATATATGATATTAATTGAAGATATTGATTGAAGGGATTTTTAACTCATGTCTATGATATTGATATTAATTAAATGTCAATAAATATACTAGTTATTATTTTTAATATAAATCCTTGATTCGTAATAGTATATTATGAATTGATATATTTATCTTTATTTATAAGGTTAGTAAATTAATTTTCGTTATTCATTTATTAGGAAAAATTATCATTTCTTACATTATATAAGTTTTTCAATACTTTTTTATCCATTAAAATGTTTTACATGTATGTTTATTCTATATTTTGACATGTTTCATGACTACAAACTTTTTAAGAACCCAAAAATGAGAAATTTGTGTATACTTATTATTTGAATGTTTTTATCATCTTAAATATTATATATATATATATATATATCCAATGGTAATTTTTGGGTATAAATATAATTTAACTATATGTTGTTTTACATGTCTGGGAAATAATTTATGTTTGTGAGGTGGTTTTATAGAGTTCAAGATAAGAAAATGTTGGAGTTTGAGAACCACAAAAACCAGTGGGATGTAGTAGAGTCCCACTAAGAATCTGGTGGGTGCTATAAAGGGTTTCAATCCCTTAGGTAATCACTAATATCTTAGTATAATCCCCTACCCTTATTTAATGGAAGACTTTTATAAATAATTTTGGTCCCCTTTTTTCTATATCTTCCTTCATATCTTCTATTTAAATGTACATCATGTATCCCCATTTAACATAGATTCTCCCTCTGAACTCACTCTTGTTTCTCAAAATATTAGCACAATCATAATTCACCTGTTGTGAAAGATAACTATAAGGGGGTCTAACCTTATATGTTCCATAATAATTAGTGCATTCCACTAATTAGTGTAACATTATTCTAAGTCCTTTTTATGGGGTTTTTCTTGTTCTTGGTTTAAAGTAAATTGATGATGACATTGGTGGAAACATTAAGTAATTCATTACCTAAAAATTTATTTTGGTGTTTTCAATAATTTTATACCATTTATATATTTTTCGTTTTCTTTTTGATATATGTGTGTGTGTGTGTGTGTGTTTGTATGTAGGTGTGAGGGATCCAAAAAGAGATCTAGGGAGATTAGATATACATTTTGTAATTAAGGTGATCCATTAGGGTATGAATAATGATTTTTGACACACTACCTTGAATTTAATGTCAGTAAAAGATTGTGAAAGTTTTGAACCATATATTAATCTTAAATAAAGGATATCAAAACATGGTTTCAAGTATTGGGATCATTTATAGGGGTACAAGGGTGGACTAATGGATTAAGTTAAAAAATATCATAACATGTGTTGGGTGAAATTACATGTGTGGAAATCTATTTTTCATGCTCCAGGAAGAGTGAAATTCTAGGTGTCAACTTAAAAGATTGGGTTTTTTCAAACATGTTAAAATAGTATAATATCTCATTCCAAGGTATGTTATAGCTCCTGTATAACATGACGGGTTTATAATGTCTTGTTTTTAGGGGTGATTGAGAATGGTAAATGTGCATCCATTCAAGTCCCTTGTTATGTGGTGTTTTTTAATCAATGATGACTATGATTGTGGAATGTTCTAGAGATGTTGGATATGTCCTTCCCTTAAAATTTATCAAATTCGCATCCTTTTTATAAAAATAATAATGGTATATATGGGTATCATGATCCTTTATTTTGTATTTAAATTCATTATATATTTTCCACATTACACCATTTCCATTATAAGGATTCTTCACCAGGAGGCTAAGTACATCATGCTCCTTCATATTCTCTTCCTAATAGATTTGATATGTTACTCATCTTGTCATGGATCAAATTCTAACCTTTTTTTATAACGATTTGGTGGATATGTTGTCACTATATTAGGTTATTATAGTATGAATTATTTTTGAATGACCCTTTTAGTAGTTCTAGTTGATGCTAGTATGGTCATGTTTTGTACTATCTTGTTAATTATGTGATAATATGACATGGTTATTTTATTATTGGTTACAAATTTTAATATCATTTCATTCAGGAAACCATATATATTTAGGGTTCATATTATGGTATTACTTATCATGATCATCCCCCCATCAACCCCGGCTTAGAATGATGGGAAGATGAGTGTGACCCTCAAGGGACATCACTAATTGGCCCCAAGTTGGAGAAAAGAACCGAGGGTATGAGACATAAAACTGGATATAATTACCCTCATAAAACCTATTAAAACATAAAAATATCTCAAATAAGAACCAAAATATAAATAAATCATGACCTAGACCAATCTATATTATATAAAAATTCTATTTTATAAAAAAAATAAAATGAAATAAAATACTCCTAGGAATTGAATCTATAGAAAAACCCAAGATCCAAACCTATGTTTTCCATAATGATCCCCAAAATCACCTAGGAAAACTAATTAAAAAGTGTTAATATATATATATATAAGGTTATAAAAGCGTGTATACTCTATCAAATATTACCTGATACCTTGTAATAGAATATAAAAGAATCATATTAATTATCTAGTGAACACATAGTTGAAACGACAATAACTTTCCTTATCTACTACCATATATACTATCCAAGGTCCAATCACTATGTATCACACAAAATTGTAATAAAATAACATGAAGAATAGAAAATAGTTTCCTTGTAACCACTTCCATTTTTATTTGAATCTAATACCCCAATTTCAAAACACATGTTCTCATTGTAAGTGACATAATTTTTGGATTCCTCTCTTTTTATTTTCTCGAGGCTTTGTGGTGTAAAAAAAAACATGGGCGGCATGTTGGATGACTGAGTATGTGGTGTGTTGTTTGGGGTGAATAATTTTATATATTAATCTATTATAGAGTTGGTTATTTGGAGATTTGGTGCACCATGATGAGTGAAATGTCCTAGACAGCCATTTTAGATGGTGTTTCAACTAGAGGTGTCCACCAATATAAAAAAATGAGGGATATTTAATTTGTTATGGGGATATTTTGAAGTGTCTAGTGGTGTGAAGAAAATTAGGTATTGGGTAAGGACTTGATGGGTTTATCTATATTGTGAATAGGGGAACCATGATGTTGTTTTTCTAGATGTGGTGTATGTGAGATTTCAATTGTGGGAGACAGACATGAGAAACTCCCAAGGGCCAGGAAAAGTGGATGTTAGTGTATAGACACACAAGCCTTTATAGATCAAATTGGAGTGCAAGTATGTGGAAATTTGGAGTGAAATTGAACCACAACATTGTTATTGGGTGTGGTTTTGTTAAAATATTAAAAAAATTATTATACACCAGGTAGTTTTATCATGGAGCGTATATTACAAAAGTTCAAACATATAGAGCATTTAGAGAAGGTGGTGAAGTTATAAGATGTCATATACTATACTATTGAGGGAGATTATAGTGTGAAGAATGGTATCCAAAATTCATTGAACACTGATGTGGTGAATGGTATGAGGGTTCTCAATATTATTATATGAAATTTAAACCAGGATATATGTGTAGGTATATCCACCTTAAAAATATGTTCTCTTCATAACCAAAAAAACCATGGGAATAGTATGGTTCCCTATGATGTGGTGGATTCCATTAATAACTCCCTTGTAAATATAATATTGAATAACCTTTAGTCACACTTTTAAAATTATCTCATTTAGACCAATCAACACTTTTCCCTCTCACTATTCTTTTACCTCACCTTTATAAAGTATAAATATTATGGTTTAATAAAATAGATCCCTCTTGTATAAATTTTTACACCTCTTTTATTGTACTATCATTCATTATTATTATAGATTTATGAGGTTTACAATTTTGATTTCTTATATATTTTTTGAAAATATGGCATTAACAAATTATGGTTTTTGTGTATAGTTTCTATTGAGGATTTCTGCAAATTTGATGTTGGTTATCCATTTATTAATTTCCTCATGTGTGGTAGTTTTTCAAAAATTAAATCTATGTAGGTGATTCTATAATCTATCATTTTTTTAATTTATGTTTTGATATTATATTGATTTGATTCATTAGGTTATTAATTTTAATTCATTTCATAATATTAATAATTAAAAACACAAAAAACATACAAGGTAATTGATGTATTTATTTTTTATTTTTTGTATTTCAGGGTGTTATTACATATTTTTCTTATTTAACATATTTTTTATCAGAAACATTAATAAATAAGAAATAACATGGATGCAAAGGACATTATACATTAGGGAATGAGCATGGAAAACTGCTGGGGAAGTGGGTTCGAAAAACCTAATGTCATATTATTCTTCTATTAAATTATTACGTTACATTAGATACATGGTGTTTCGACCTTAGTGAGGCTAGGAATGTGATTATTACCTAGTATATTCTTGTTGTCTCTAATAATTGTTCAGTTAGGCATTAATATTCTCTTTCATGGACATACATATGTTTATTCAACAATTTCTCATTAATTTCTCAATGGTTTTGATGATGAAAACACACCATATTTTATTTTTTATTAGGTTAAATTGAGTGGAGTTCATGTTTATATTTAATAAAATAACTTGTTAATTTTATTATAATTTTTTATGTCGTAGTTGAATAATAATCATATATTTTTTTTGAATGATTATTCAAGAAATTATTTAATACAGGTTAAATAAGTCTCAAATCACTATTCAAATTGATGTTACAACATAACAATGGTATACAAACCAATGCTTGGAACCCCATGTTTGAGATGAATTCTATGGTTAGGAAAAAAAATTGTTAAGGAGACCCACATTTAAGTACATCATGTTAGATTTTTACCTAAAGTCTGTAACCTCATGCTTTTTTCATACTCTAAATTGTAGAACCCTATATTTTGAATCAAATGAATCTTGGTAACCATAATTTTGGAATACACATCACATAGAGTTATTCCCAATTTGAATCAGTCATCTACTATATTTTTATAATAAATTATATCGAATAGATTTTCAATGATTTTTGGTATTAAATATCTCAATAAAGTGATTCCAATGTTGTTTTGGTGTATCTTAAAAAACATATTATTTCGTTCATATTTATAAGTGAAGTTATTATTTTCATTAACTAATTAAATTTATTAGTTCGGATATTCTTGAAAATAATTAAATTATGTTGTTATTTGTTAATAAAATATATTTCCTGATATAGTATTGTGATTTTTCAAGAAGTTTAAGCTATCTCTTATTTTCTCAGAAACTAGATGGTCTGAATGTCATACAATTAATTTGCATCTTATTTTACCATTAAAAAAGGAGGTATTTTCTCTATATATTTCATCTTTTGATATTGAAATATGTTATTCAACTTTTCAGTTAAATAATGCTTTACCAGACTTCATTTTTGATACATACATGTTATAGTTGTTAAAGTTTATTTTTCATGTTTCTATAAATATTTTTATTTCTATAATCATGTTACATAAATTTATTCTCTACTAGAGGTTAAGAGATTATTTATAATGATCATTCATTAAAGATAGTCATTTATTCCACTAATGATCCATTTATTTTACAATTTCATAATTTATGTCTAAATTCATTCAAAGATAATCTCTAAAACCAAATACAATATAATTTCACTCTAAACACTTTGGTATTGAGTGTTTCAAAGAGAAATGTTATTCATGTCATATATCCTTATAAGATATTTTCATACAAGTTTCATTTTATTTCATGTAATTGTTGAGGTCCCATAGGAAGGTATTTACTAGTGAAATTCACCATTCTCACAAAGAGATTGTTGATGGATTGGACTATGGGACCTTTGTTCCATAGAACCCTATAAAAATATTTTGAAATATTATTTTAATTATAATTTAGTATTATGTTAATAAAAATAGAACAAAATTAATTTCTATTTTTCAAAGGGGGATAAATTCCAAAATATTAAAGTGTATTTAATTAGAAATAATTCTCTAACCTCTCATGTCTATATCATCACTATGGAATAAAAATTCGTATCTAAAGAATGCTCAATTAAAGATTTATTTTAGCTCTTGAAACATTTAGATTAAGATCTAGATGATCAAAAATGTGAATGGATGAGATCAATGAATCTATGTATATAATAAAGGATATATATTCCAATAGTGAAAATTATGGAGGCTATAAATCTCAAATAGTTATATATTTGAGGAATCTTGGTTTGGCTGTTTATTTGAAGTGCTTCAAGCTGTATGAAATTCCAAAGAACAAACAGAAAAATTGAATGCATCCAAATGAGGTGAATATGATATAAATTACAAATATGTTGAAGTTATTATTTAAAAACATGAATATGGTGAATTTAATTGTAGAGACCCGTATCTTGACGTACATGGACATTACATTACATTTGCGGAATACTTAGTACATAACAAAAACACACACACAAGGATCGTAATAGTTTAGTGTCTTTGGAAACTCGGAATAAAATCTTCTAATCATGGGGAAAGATCTTCAACATCTCCCATAAAGATCTTCCTTTTTTTACCTAAAACCATTCTTTATATCATGGGGAAAAGAAAACATAAAAGGGTGAGCTCAAATGCTCAGTAAGGGTAAACAAAAGAAATATCAATCACATAATTTTCATAAGAACATAACATTTTTTTTGGAAATCTTAACCTGCAAAAGAGATCATAATTTCATAACATGGGATAAATCATAGTAGTGAAATGAAATCATTACTTAAAACATTACTCATTGTGGCATACACACATAATCATAGAGAATCATTTCTCGTTAGTCAAGACTCGTTGCCAAGACTATCTTAGTGGACAATGTCCCTTTCTGAATCGAGTAATCCTCGTTTCAGTCCTGTTTCACTGAACCGGTATAACCTACCATTCCCGCCATGTCTATCTCATGAGATATAAAATCTTTACCCAATGCATTGGAGGGAGATATAGGTCCCACCCATCTTATAATGAATCCTTTCTTATGTGTGCCACATAATCATAAAACATACATCATCGCATAACACATGTAACAAAAATGGGATTCTTGAAACATCATGACATCATAAATCAATTCATATAAGATAAAGGAATTCATAAACATAATTCCATCACAACATAGTCAAATCAATGTAAAAATATGGATAGAAACAGAACCCTTTATTATCTTAGATGAAAAATAATTTTCATAAAACACTTGAATTGAATTCTTGAGGAAAATATCCTTTTTTCTTCAAAATCAATTTCTTTTCACAAAACATCATGCAATTTTAAAAGAAAAAGATTTTATTGAAAATAGTCATGAAATATTTTGGAGGAAGGTTCATGAAAATAAGGCTTTATAAAACCGTAAAAATCCGTTCGTGCCGTATAAGTTAAAAAAAACATTCTTCGTACTTTTGTCGGAAAAGTCAAAAAGTACCTCGTACGAAAAACGACAAAAGATTCCTTTCATACGTATTACTAAAAACTCACCGAAGGGTAAAAATGGATTTAAACAATTTTAGGTGGATGGAAATAATATTACATATTGAGTAAACCTGGACGTGGATGATAAAATACACCCCAGTAAATACTTACGAATAAACAATCTCGGATAAAAATGAGATTGTGATATTTCCCTTACCTTAGGTCCGACTTGCTTTGTAAGTGTCCGAACCTCCTGTATAATGATTTAAATCATGTTATTGACATATTACAGAATCATATTCATTGTTACGATATCATATATGGTTCACTTATGACATTATATTACCCGTTCTTTTGTAAATTCCATGTTAAAGAAGCGTTTTGGGTAAAATCGTTTCATTTATCTTAGGTGTTTTGACTTGTTGTTCTTGACATCGTTATTACTTATATCATGATTTACTTACTTCCAGAATATAAAATATGATTTATATATCATATATATTCAGTATATATATATATATAATAGGTAGATAAATAAAATGAAAAACACCGTTCATGGAGACGGTAGTCCGTACGTACGCATGAACGCTGTTTTCCTTTCCTTATTGTCTTGAAATGGAAGTAAGTAGATGACATACATATGTATATATATAAATAAATCCAGTAGCTTTATAATGTCATATATTTCATTATTATTTCTTATATATACATTATAATCATTCTTAAATGGTTAACATGGAGAATGAATCTCATCGCGTCGTGGAGACGGTAGTCCGTACGTACGCACGAGCGATGATATCATTTCTATAAATATTGAATTGAATTGGAGTGGATTATAAAATATATCAGAATCAATATGATGTTGTAATAACTATGTATAGTTATTATTTACACCATTATACCCATCCATGTAAGGTGGTGGTGGAAAATAGATTACACCACGACGTGGAGACGGTATTCCGTACGTACGCACGCGCGGTGATTTCTTTTTTCCGTAGGATGGATAGATGGTGAAATAGGGTTGTTTCATACTTATAATAACATATCAGTATATGAGTGATACTGATGTTATTACTTTATAATGAAACAACCTAAGAAGAAGAAGTGGAAGAAGAAATAAAGATGAAAGAATTGGTAACGGTAATTACCTCTTCTTTGAAGTGCCTCTTTGAGACCTCCTCTTAGGGCACTAGAATTGGTCTTTGAGGAAGACCAGAACCTCTAGGATGTTGCTAGGGAAGTGTAGAGGAGAAAATGGCAGGGCTTGGCCGAGCTTGAGTGCTCAAAGTTGTGTGAGGAGGAGGGGGAGGAGGTGTCCTTTTATAAGGGAGGAGAGGGGCACCTTAGGAATATCTCAAAATATTATTTTATATTAAAGTCAAAATCGGTTTATAATGGTTCCAAAGGGTCTTATTTCAAAGCAAAAGTGGGGATGGGTCGAAATCCTATCAACCAATAAGATTTAGACAAGTTTAGGATATTATTTTAACCTTATCAATTAGATTTAACTCTAAGTTAAATAATTTAACTTTTACCGTGTCTTTTTGTTTTCTTTCACTATATGGTTAATAAACTTACTATAACATGCCAAACGAACCCCAAATTGTATATTATTAATACATATATCCTTATCTAAGTCATTTGGCCGAACCTTAGATTTTTAGGAATAAAATAACAATTAATAATATAATATTTGATTTAAAAACTATTTTGTGTCAATTTTGACACTATTTGATATATGATTTTTGTGAAAGTCATAACAGAATTATATGTTCGAAACAAGTTGATTAAATCAACACTAATATATCATAGTAACCTAGAAAATTAGTGGAATTCATAAAAAGTCTTAAATTACATTTCTTTTGGTATTTATAACATCAATTATGTCAATATTTCATTAATAAGATAATTACTGCATCATCATTGTGTCATAAATAAATTAAATTATTTAATGTCTAAAATTTTTTAAATAAAATACCATTATGTAGGAAATCTTTTTAGCTTTCTAATGAATATTTACAATCGAATTTATCTTATGTATAACCCTATATTAAAAATGTTTTAGTAAATAAACTATGATTTTAACTCTTTTAACTCTTCTTTGAATTAAATAATAATAAATGTCCTAATCTAATCCAAGTGGGCCTAAATGGTCATATTTTATTCCTAAGTTTGTTTTTGGTCGAATTAAACTTGTCCAATAGAATTAGGACATGTGTTAGGGTAATAGTAATATCATATTTACCCTTAGTTACCCTATTTACTATTAACCGCGGTAAAAAAAAGTAAAAAGTTACTATTCACCAAAAATTATTTTCATCTCATTGAACCACATTTTAGTCCTTGATATTAACCGTGTCTCTCGGATTTTCGAAATTCCATTCACAGAAGCGGTAAAATTAAGTTTTATGCAAAATTCAGTTTTTAACCTACCACTTAGTGGTTTCACTATTCATCAAAAATTGATGTTTTTCAGAACAATGCCAAAATTTCATCCCAAGCTATATTTCATATTCCGAATTCAAAAATGAAGTCTATTTTACCAAATTCATAACATAAAAGTTGCATTAATTAATTTTATAATTAAATCACGCTGTTAAAACAAATAGCGTGTTTTTAAGAAACAATATCTATCAAAAGATTGACACTTGATTATGTCTGGTTTAAATGTGAAATTACATCAAATGACCAAAATTGTATTAAATTGTAAAAATATATTCTAAATATACTTTAAAACCACTCAAATTAATAATTTATCACTATTAATTATTTCGATTAAAAAAGTTGTTTTTAATTATAATTTAGTAATTTTCACTATTCATCAGAATATGAAAGTTATCCGAAAAGTACCAAAATTTCACCATAGGCTAAATTCGATACTCCGAATCCAAAAATAAAGTTCATTTTGAAAAATAAGATTTACTGGATTTCAAAAAGTGGTTATTACTATTCATAACAGCTAGTTTTAATAATATTTTTATAGCATATCGTGGTTTAGTGAAACTCGGTATTGCGTACTACACACGCTATCGAGGAAGGTCGCGATTGCGTGTAATGCAAGACAAGTCAAGGATGTGTGTTGTGCAAGCTCCTTTTGGTGTAGCGTACAACACAAAACATTAATAAAATTAAAAAGAATATTTTTTTATAAAATCTTGGGCTGTTACATTCTACCCCCCTTAAAATGAATTTCGCCCTCGAAATTCGTCGGGGTTATAAATGGTTTACTATTTGAAAGTTTCTTTAATAGAAACCCACATCGTAAAAAGGAATATCAAAACCAATCTTTAAAAACAAAAGTATGAAACGTAATGGTTACCGAAATAAACTAATCATTGGGTTTCCACATAGGTGAAAATATGGATATGGAAGAGAAATCTAACCATCATGTTCTGATGGAGAGTGGTAGAGAACATGGCTATGGAAAAGCCAGTAATCACAAATCCATAGATTTGTGATGATATAAGGTACCATCTAATTCATCGGGTATAAGAGAACTAGGACAACATTTTTGGTTTTCAAGATCATTTCCCTAAAGTTAAAGAATTTGAATTAGAATAAATACTTACTTTATTTTTGTACAATCTCACTGTTGTTCATGCCTTTAACAATTTCCACTTCATCTCTTAAATAAATGAAGTTGAATTTGTTATTCGTGAAGTGTTAGCAGATCATGTGATAGAATGACGGGTCATTCCATCTGTTTCAAACAAAAGGTTAGCAAAATTATATACATAAGTCGATCTATAGTGAGATTAATCACATATGGACTTATACTTCATATATCATACTGCTTAATATAATAAAACTAGTTTCTACTAAATAGGGGCTTCCTGTAGGCCAGTGGTAGGCGATAATGGCCAGTCGCACTTCGGTTGTGGGTTCGATTCCTACAGCCTTGTCCGAAGCGATGGGCTGTCGCCCGTCCTGCAGGTTGTCCCTTTTTCTAAAACTACGTTACTATAACATCCCATCAATAATATCGAAAATCTTCTATCCTTAAACAATACTAACTTATGTCCAACATAATCCAGTCTAATCTTTAGGCTTATACATAATACTGCAGTCCACTCTCATAATATAGTGACATCGATTACCAGAGATTTAATACTGTCGTTGATCCCCACATATCATAAGATATGTCTTGTTGGTCACATTCCAAACATTCAAAGTCCTTAATCGTGTATTCTCTTGAATACCTTAGTGAAAACATGAGTGCAGTTAAAAGTTAACACTTTCCACATACCAAAATCCTCAAAATTCTATATACTCAAACCATGATATCACTTAGTCCTTATATCAATCATGAGCTCATGAATACTATCAAACATTTAATTTTCTCCTTATCCCTTCATTATGCGCATATCATCTACATTCCACAAATATCTGAATAACCTTTCATGGATACTGGTAACATTAATCATATACTTTCAAAACACAAGGAAAGACAACAGTGTAACAATCCATAGATGTCTCTTTATTCCAAAATTACACATGATAAACATGTAATCATTCCACTACATTCTCAAACCATTGACCGAGCTTCAAAAATTCTTTCATCTCACATATCATTTGTAGTATCTTCATCATCATCCACATAAATACTACCCATATGACCATACTGATTCTCTTCATGAGTCTTTCCCTTAGGGCATTTGTTTGCATAATGCCCATACATTCCACATTTAAAACACTTAACCATTTTTGATGTCGTAGCAATACCATTATCCTCATCCATGGTGTTAACCGACCCTTTTCCTTTGCACTTACTTGCTTTGTGTCCTTCTTTTCCACACCCAAAGCATCTTCCAGTTCCCTTGAAACATTCTCCTTGATGCCTCTTCCCACATGATTTACATAGGGGAAATTGAACTTTCTTTCCTCTATGATCATCATGGAACTCCATCTTTCTCTTATTAGTCGAGTCAGGAAACTTACCAAATTTTACTTTATTAATCATGTTGTGAGATTGCTGATTCGGCATAATAATGATGTTTGGACATCCAAATCCCATTTCATTTGGTTGCTCATGAATAATATCATTCCATTGTCCATCATATCCTCCATTATTGTGAATCATCTTGTTTCCAGCCATTTTCTAAAACCCAAACAGAATAGTGTTAGATGCAAAAATCTTAATAAAGGGGGAGTAACTTAAATATCTATCATCTTTGGTTTAATCTAATATCGTTACCATAGTTCTAGAACTATATCCTATACGTATACTTATCCTTAGGGGCATCCCTAGACATACATTAGAAATATCTCTAGAGATCTCACTAACGTTTTCGCATCCTAGTTTCCAAAGGTTGACTAAACCTTTCCTTTGATACCAATTGTAGAGACCCGTATCTTGACGTACATGGACATTACATTACATTTGCGGAATACTTAGTACATAACAAAAACACACACACAAGGATCGTAATAGTTTAGTGTCTTTGGAAACTCGGAATAAAATCTTCTAATCATGGGGAAAGATCTTCAACATCTCCCATAAAGATCTTCCTTTTTTTACCTAAAACCATTCTTTATATCATGGGGAAAAGAAAACATAAAAGGGTGAGCTCAAATGCTCAGTAAGGGTAAACAAAAGAAATATCAATCACATAATTTTCATAAGAACATAACATTTTTTTTGGAAATCTTAACCTGCAAAAGAGATCATAATTTCATAACATGGGATAAATCATAGTAGTGAAATGAAATCATAACTTAAAACATTACTCATTGTGGCATACACACATAATCATAGAGAATCATTTCTTGTTAGTCAAGACTCGTTGCCAAGACTATCTTAGTGGACAAAGTCCCTTTCTGAATCGAGTAATCCTCGTTTCAGTCCTGTTTCACTGAACCGGTATAACCTACCATTCCAGCCATGTCTATCTCATGAGATATAAAATCTTTACCCAATGCATTGGAGGGAGATATAGGTCCCACCCATCTTATAATGAATCCTTTCTTATGTGTGCCACATAATCATAAAACATACATCATCGCATAACACATGTAACAAAAATGGGATTCTTGAAACATCATGACATCATAAATCAATTCATATAAGATAAAGGAATTCATAAACATAATTCCATCACAACATAGTCAAATCAATGTAAAAATATGGATAGAAACAGAACCCTTTATTATCTTAGATGAAAAATAATTTTCATAAAACACTTGAATTGAATTCTTGAGGAAAATATCCTTTTTTCTTCAAAATCAATTTCTTTTCACAAAACATCATGCAATTTTAAAAGAAAAAGATTTTATTGAAAATAGTCATGAAATATTTTGGAGGAAGGTTCATGAAAATAAGGCTTTATAAAACCGTAAAAATCCGTTCGTGCCGTATAAGTTAAAAAAAACATTCTTCGTACTTTTGTCGGAAAAGTCAAAAAGTACCTCGTACGAAAAACGACAAAAGATTCCTTTCATACGTATTACTAAAAACTCACCGAAGGGTAAAAATGGATTTAAACAATTTTAGGTGGATGGAAATAATATTACATATTGAGTAAACCTGGACGTGGATGATAAAATACACCCCAGTAAATACTTACGAATAAACAATCTCGGATAAAAATGAGATTGTGATATTTCCCTTACCTTAGGTCCGACTTGCTTTGTAAGTGTCCGAACCTCCTGTATAATGATTTAAATCATGTTATTGACATATTACAGAATCATATTCATTGTTACGATATCATATATGGTTCACTTATGACATTATATTACCCGTTCTTTTGTAAATTCCATGTTAAAGAAGCGTTTTGGGTAAAATCGTTTCATTTATCTTAGGTGTTTTGACTTGTTGTTCTTGACATCGTTATTACTTATATCATGATTTACTTACTTCCAGAATATAAAATATGATTTATATATCATATATATTCAGTATATACATATATATAATAGGTAGATAAATAAAATGAAAAACACCGTTCATGGAGACGGTAGTCCGTACGTACGCATGAACGTTGTTTTCCTTTCCTTATTGTCTTGAAATGGAAGTAAGTAGATGACATACATATGTATATATATACATAAATCCAGTAGCTTTATAATGTCATATATTTCATTATTATTTCTTATATATACATTATAATCATTCTTAAATGGTTAACATGGAGAATGAATCTCATCGCGTCGTGGAGACGGTAGTCCGTACGTACGCACGAGCGATGATATCATTTCTATAAATATTGAATTGGAGTGGAGTGGATTATAAAATATATCAGAATCAATATGATGTTGTAATAACTATTTATAGTTATTATTTACACCATTATACCCATCCATGTAAGGTGGTGGTGGAAAATAGATTACACCACGGCGTGGAGACGGTATTCCGTACGTACGCACGCGCGGTGATTTCTTTTTTCCGTAGGATGGATAGATGGTGAAATAGGGTTGTTTCATACTTATAATAACATATCAGTATATGAGTGATACTGATGTTATTACTTTATAATGAAACAACCTAAGAAGAAGAAGTGGAAGAAGAAATAAAGATGAAAGAATTGGTAACGGTAATTACCTCTTCTTTGAAGTGCCTCTTTGAGACCTCCTCTTAGGGCACTAGAATTGGTCTTTGAGGAAGACCAGAACCTCTAGGATGTTGCTAGGGAAGTGGAGAGGAGAAAATGGCAGGGCTTGGCCGAGCTTGAGTGCTCAAAGTTGTGTGAGGAGGAGGGGGAGGAGGTGTCCTTTTATAAGGGAGGAGAGGGGCACCTTAGGAATATCTCAAAATATTATTTTATATTAAAGTCAAAATCGGTTTATAATGGTTCCAAAGAGTCTTATTTCGAAGCTAAAGTGGGGATGGGTCGAAATCCTATCAACCAATAAGATTTAGACAAGTTTAGGATATTATTTTAACCTTATCAATTAGATTTAACTCTAAGTTAAATAATTTAACTTTTACCGTGTCTTTTTGTTTTCTTTCACTATATGGTTAATAAACTTACTATAACATGCCAAACGAACCCCAAATTGTATATTATTAATACATATATCCTTATCTAAGTCATTTGGCCGAACCTTAGATTTTTAGGAATAAAATAACAATTAATAATATAATATTTGATTTAAAAACTATTTTGTGTCAATTTTGACACTATTTGATATATGATTTTTGTGAAAGTCATAACAGAATTATATGTTCGAAAAAAGTTGATTAAATCAACACTAATATATCATAGTAACCTAGAAAATTAGTGGAATTCATAAAAAGTCTTAAATTACATTTCTTTTGGTATTTATAACATCAATTATGTCAATATTTCATTAATAAGATAATTACTGCATCATCATTGTGTCATAAATAAATTAAATTATTTAATGTCTAAATTTTTTTAAATAAAATACCATTATGTAGGAAATCTTTTTAGCTTTCTAATGAATATTTACAATCGAATTTATCTTATGTATAACCATATATTAAAAATGATTTAGTAAATAAACTATGATTTTAACTCTTTTAACTCTTCTTTGAATTAAATAATAATAAATGTCCTAATCTAATCCAAGTGGGCCTAAATGGTCATATTTTATTCCTAAGTTTGTTTTTGGTCGAATTAAACTTGTCCAATAGAATTAGGACATGTGTTAGGGTAATAGTAATATCATATTTACCCTTAGTTACCCTATTTACTATTAACCGCGGTAAAAAAAAGTAAAAAGTTACTATTCACCAAAAATTATTTTCATCTCATTGAACCACATTTTAGTCCTTGATATTAACCGTGTCTCTCGGATTTTCGAAATTCCATTCACAGAAGCGGTAAAATTAAGTTTTATGCAAAATTCAGTTTTTAACCTACCACTTAGTGGTTTCACTATTCATCAAAAATTGATGTTTTTCAGAACAATGCCAAAATTTCATCCCAAGCTATATTTCATATTCCGAATTCAAAAATGAAGTCTATTTTACCAAATTCATAACATAAAAGTTGCATTAATTAATTTTATAATTAAATCACGCTGTTAAAACAAATAGCGTGTTTTTAAGAAACAATATCTATCAAAAGATTGACACTTGATTATGTCTGGTTTAAATGTGAAATTACATCAAATAACCAAAATTGTATTAAATTGTAAAAATATATTCTAAATATACTTTAAAACCACTCAAATTAATAATTTATCACTATTATTTATTTCGATTAAAAAAGTTGTTTTTAATTATAATTTAGTAATTTTCACTATTCATCAGAATATGAAAGTTATCCGAAAAGTACCAAAATTTCACCATAGGCTAAATTCGATACTCCGAATCCAAAAATAAAGTTCATTTTGAAAAATAAGATTTACTGGATTTCAAAAAGTGGTTATTACTATTCATAACAGCTAGTTTTAATAATATTTTTATAGCATATCGTTGTTTAGTGAAACTCGGTATTGCGTACTACACACGCTATCGAGGAAGGTCGCGATTGCGTGTAATGCAAGACAAGTCAAGGATGTGTGTTGTGCAAGCTCCTTTTGGTGTAGCGTACAACACAAAACATTAATAAAATTAAAAAGAATATTTTTTTATAAAATCTTGGGCTGTTACATTAATGGTGTCCCAAAATGTGATAAGACTCATAAAATGAACTAGAAAATAATTTTTTCTTATGAAATGATTTAAAATGTGAGGTATTTGAGATAAAACACTAGTAAATTGATCTTTTGTACCTATAATAATTATGAAGATGAAAGTATCACCCAGAATATTGCAAAGACTGAAAAAAAAATATTCAATGGTTCTTCTACTCTTAGAAAGACTATTATAGAATAGAATCGTTATTTTAATGTTCTTAGAGTTTTACCTATTAGATGGAATATTATTTTGTCTAAAATTAATCATTTTAATCATATTAATGAATATAATAAGATGGAATTTATTGGAACACTTATGATGTATGAAAATTAAGTGAAGGATGGTGATAAGATCCATAGAATGATTAAAAAGGAAACCACAACACTCGTTATTTTTATTCACAATGGTGAGAAGAAGTAAAAAAAGGATGTTATATTCTCAAATTATGGATTTTGTTCAAATTTAGTAGAGAAACATACTAAACTAACATTAGGATTCACTGAGTTTTATAAAAATAGTAATGTTTTTCATAAACCATTTAATGAATACAAGAAAACTAATCATGTTATGAATGAAATAAAATTATACTAATGAAAGTGTATGGTAAATATCATACATGATTTTATCTATCTAAAGGAAGGTAGAAAATGATGAATAAGGAAAAGAATCTTCAAATTAAATCTAATTATACCTAAATCGAGTACTAAAAACATTCACTTTACATACAAGATTTGATTCTAAACATGATAAACCATACATAATGAAAAAATAATTATGATATTAAAAAATAAAATCCATGAATTTATAGGATCATTTAGTTTTAGAATTTAATAGAATATGGAATCCAAATTATATAAAAATATACATGGATTCATCAAAATTTTATTTTTACTAGATAAATAACTTCATATAAATTATATGTTCACATCATTTAATTAATAATGACAATATTCGATGATAGGATTCATATATGTTTCCACTCATCCTCAGATCTATGAAACAAATTTCAAAATGTGGGTTGAGAAATGAAAATCTAGTTAAGGGATAAAACTAAAATGGAAACATCTTAGTTTATTAATAAAAATGAAAACTGATTTTTTCCCATTTTTAGAAGAAACTATGAGTATACAAAATAATTCATAATAATATATAAAAAATTATTGTTTTATTCAATAAAACCAAAAAATCCCACATCAATCATAGAAAATCCATGAGGAGAATCTTGAGAAAACATAAGAACCAAAGAATAATTTTTTTAATAAAAACAAACCATTTATTTTTAAAATCATTTATACCTCCTTCTTGAAATCAAAATATTACCATTAAAACCCCACATGAAGAAAATAAAATAAAACAAAAATATTGGAATATTATCCTGATAGTCACCCTTAAAAACCCATATAAGAATATAATAATCACAATTAATTATATCATTTCTATTAGGAGTAATTTATATATGGTTAACTCCATCATATTACCAAATGCATTAGATATCTTTTCCAAGATCACATGTTATACATTAAATCCATCTATATGACCACCATATGACAACCCATATGTGTTATAGAGCTATAACAAGATCACATGTTATAAATTTCATATTTATACATTTAATACATCTATATGACCACACTTGTAAGGTGTATTTGAAAAATTATTCAAATCACTTCATGGAAGTGGTAGTCAACACGTACGCACAAGTGACTTTATAATTTTCCAATGGATGTAAGGGTAAGAAGGTAGTTAATATATTATCTTTCATAACAAATAATAATTTAATAAATATAAAATATATTAATTAATTCCATATTTATAACTATTCATGTGATATGGTGGTGAAAAAAAGCATATCGCTATGTGTAGGAAGTAGCATGTGTGTACGCATGAGTGAAATTTTTATTTCCAATATGAAAGAAGTGAGGTTGAAAAGGGTTGTTACATAGTCATAAAAACAATTTTGTATAGTTAATATAAATATTTATTTATTTTTATATGATTATATTATATATTAATGAGATATAAGAAGAAATAAACTTCAAAAAATTTGTGTAAGAATTATACATCATCCTTCAATATCTTCCTATTAGATACTCCTTTGAACTTGTAGGATTGGACTTTGGTTGAATAAAATACCTCTAAGATGTAATAATTATATTTTTATGTGATTTTATTAGATATCAGATGATATAGATGCTCTAATTTTGTGGATGAGTTGGGAGTGGAGGTTCCATTTTATAATTGAGTGGAGTGTCACTCTTGTAAATATTAAAAACCATAAAAAATATAAAGTCATTTCCATTGGAAAGTGGATCCAAAGAAATTAAATTTCAAATATGAAATAGTTTTAAGTAAAAATATAGTCAAACAATCTTATTTAGACACATTTTGGAGATATATGATGCCCTATCTCTTAAATTAACCCCCTTCTGAACCATATTTAATGTTACGATTTTAAAAAACATTTACAAAGATAATAATTAATTTTTAGTAAAACTGAAATTGAAATATTTACCAAATTAACTCATGGTTATTCTAAATTTTGTATCTATTTTCTTAGTTTCAATTTATAAAACTATCGTAAATTCATTCTAATATAATCACACAAATCTCCAGAAATCTATTCTTTAGGTGAAAAGTATTATTTTAGTGAAAAATTGATTTAATATATATTTATAAGAAAAAGATATGAGTATGGGTGATTCCAATTAATTTACCTTTTTATGACTAAAAATATTATTGTTATTTGACTTCAAAACCATGCATACAATTTTTGAACCTTCCAAAACACTATTAATTGAAATGTTCTAAAAATAGTTTTTAAATGGAGTAAAATATAAGTTAAGTTTCATAAAGTAACCCTTGTGTTACCAAATTTAAAATAACATTATTAGGCCATCATAAAATAATTGATTGTTATATAATATAATTTATTCCAAGTCATATAATAATAAATAAATAATTATAAAAGAAATTATAATCACTCATAGGAAAAAGTAATTGACTATAAATGAATTTATTTTTTCAATGTATTTTATAAATTTATGTAAATATTAAATTTATCATTTCTTGGATTTGAATTTATTAAAATTATATTTATTTTTTTAATCGATATACAAAAATTAGATTAGGTTAACTTTTGGTTATTTTTCAGAATTTTTTTTTATTTTTTGGGGAATATGAAATATTAATTTTTTTTAATACCATAACTTTTTCACATCACAAGGATATAAATATTATTTAAAAAATTGTCAAATATTTTTATTTTATTGAATTATATATAACAATTAATAAAATAAAATAATATGTTTATAAAACTATAAATCAATTTTTAAAACCAAAGTTATGTTTAATTCTAATGAAATACCAATATTTTTTATTTACGCAGTATGCAATATAACTAAAAATGATTTGTATTATGGGCATATTAAAATATCAAATATACCACTATTTTCAAATCATACAATTAAAAATAATAATAATCAAAATTATTCATAGTATTTAGCCAAAATAATAAAATAATCAATACTTTATTCTAAAATACCCCTCTCCATTACAAATATAAACACATCTACACCGCTCTCCCATCATTTTAAAATATTTCTCTCATTCCAAATATCTAAAAATCCATCTATAAAAACTTCTAGACACATCCTTAGGCCCTTGGGATGACCAAAAGTATCTCATATGGTGTCTTTAGTCTCAATCAGAAGTAGATGACTAAAGGTGCAGGGTAAGGGTTTCAAAACTGATTTTCCATTTCCATTATCCTCTTAAAATATTTATAAAATAACTGATAAATAAATAATTACATTAAATTGAAATATTTAATATAAATTTAGGATTTTTAAAAAGTCTATTATCTTCTATCGTACCTCTTCATTTTAAAACCCTTTTAAAAATTATATAACTTATTGTAGTTTTATGAGACCAAAGTGAACAATGATGTATTATTTTACACTTATTATCTTTATAGAGATCATTAAAAATTAATTTCATGATTTAATAAAACATAATAATTATTTAATAACATTTAAATAATTTTAAAATTAAAACTCTTTAAGGTAATAATGATATTAAATGGGAACAATGATATTTTTTTTAATCATCAGAAACATGATTTCCATGGAAGATTCTAAGAATTTATGACTATTTATAGTACTATTTAACTCCATAAGTATTTGAATGATATAAAACATATAACATTGAAATTATTAATATTATTGAACGATTATACTGTTTGTTTCAATTATTTTATCTACCAGAATTATGTTTCAGATCTATGAACCGTACAACCTAAAAATGACTGATGTGGACCATAATATACAAATAACTGGATAAAAATAATAATAATGTATTATATGAGGTAGAATAATTTTATAAAATTTATGGGAAAAGTAATAAATGAATTTAAATGGACTATTTTGGGGTTTATATTTTAATTTTATTCATGTGGAGACTTGAGGTAATGGTTCCATCCAACTATTTTTCAATATTGTAGTTAAATTCTAAATATCTCTATTTCTCTGCATTTTTTCTAATTCACTTACAAACTGATTATGTTACTTTTTCGTCCCTTTCATACTATTGTATAATAAAATGAATAAAAACACCTAATATTCTGTTTTATATTCATTTACATGGATACTATGTTTGATATCATATACCACATGGAATAGCGATAATAAACACACCAAAACATTTTAAACTGAATTTTACTATTATAACTCTAATGTTGTATTATAGAATATGAAGAGGAGTTATTGAATTTTAAAATATATGTATAAATTTTTAATAATAAATTATTAATTATTATTTTCTATAAAATAACTACAAAATTTTAAAATATACGAAATAAATCATATAAGGTAAGGAATAATTGATGTTTAAAAGGGGCAGTTTTCTATAAAATCACATTTTCATTATATTTTATATATTCTATTTAAAATTTAATTTATCATATTTATAGTACTAAATTTATTGGGAATGTTTTTATATATTCTTACTAATGAATAATCACCAATAATTAAATAATCATTTTTTTAGAAAGTAATATCAAATTATATCATGGTAAAAAAGAAATATTTTTTAGAAACCCATTTTTAAGTGTGTAATATATTATTATATTAATTAATTGAATTATTTTATATTGATTAATTATTTTTCATAAATTTAAAGATAAAATATTAAATAAAATAAATTAAAAATCATCTAATTTTTTTATTAAATAATTAATTAGATTAAATTTATTTTATTGTTGGAAAATAATTTCTTTCTTATAATAGTTTTTTGTTATTTTGTGTGAGGGAAATTGAATTAATTTTAGACACTTTTATATGTTATTTTCAAAAAGGAAAAAAAATTTATTCAGAATATAAATTTCATCTTAGTTTGAATTTTTTGGATTCTTCGGAAATGGTGGATATTAGAGTGAATCATTAGAAATTATAATTTAAAAATATTATAACTTTTATAACATCATCATGATGTAATATTGATTTAAAAATACATAAAAACATTGTGTTTCCGAAATATATTTTTAAAGATTAAAATAGATGGCCTAATAATGTTATTTTAAATTTGTTAACACAAGTGTTACTTTTTGAAACAGAAGTTATATTTTAATCCATTTAAAAACTATTTTTAGAACATTTCATTTAATAGTTTTTTGAAAGGTTCAATAATTTTATGCATGGTTTTGAAGTCAAATAAAAATAATATTTTTAGTCATAAAAAGGTAAATTAATTGTAATCACCAATACTCATATGTTTTTCTTATAAATATGTATTACATCATTTTTTCACTTATAAAATACATTGAAAAAATAAATTCATTTATAGTTAATTACTTTTTTTCAATGAGTGATTATAATTTCTTTTATAATTATTTATTTTATATTATATGAATTGGAATAAATTATATTATATAATAATCAATTATTTTAAGAAATTAGGTGATTTTATGTTCTTTTTTTTATAAAAATATTATTTAATCACAAATTAAAATAATAATTATTAAAAATTATAATAATTTTTACCCTATGTTAAATAACATGATATAAAATTTTATAAACTTATTATATTTTTCATTTTTATATATATACATTTTTATGAATTTTATTACTCCAAATATTTTGATGAACATTGGAACGCTCATATATAATCCATAAAATTCATAAAATATTCCAAAAGTCTTATAATAACTATATTTATTTTAAATAACTCATATTTAATAAATTATCCATCCACTAAATTTTCTAAGTTAATTATATATTATTTATTAAACTATAATATTTTCTATAATAATTTGTTTTATTTTTATGATTCTTTTAATGATTGTGATAATTATAGAAGACAATGATAGACCCAGAGTTTGGGTTCTATTATAATTGTTTACTTGTGTTTATTACCCCGTTATAATATTTTTAAATTTATGGACTATATTTACAAGTCATATGAAATGTTTTTTATATAATAAAATAATGTTCATTCTTATTATATGATGTATGTGATTTGTGATTTAAATTATGCTTTGATGTTATAAAAATATTTAAGAAAGGAAATGTTAGTATTTTAATTATTTAGGTCATTGCACTTGAATTTTTTTCACTTATCTCACCCCTAATCATATACCATCCCAAAGTTATTATCTAAATTCAATTTAATTTCTATTGGTCTTTAAAAATATGGAGAATCAAAAAAATCATTTCTACCTTTATTGAATAAATATCTTCTTCTTTATAGCCATTGAAACTTGCAATGTCTATTCATTCCAAAATATTCATTTGAGATAACAAAATAATAAAGTTAATTGATTCCTAGAATGATAAGTACAATTCTTTTTGAAACTAGGTATATAATACATCAAGCTAAAATATTATTCAATTTTCTATAAACCTTTTTCAAATATTAATTTTTAAATCCTATATTAGTCAAAATCACTATGGTTTGTTAATAGTATACAAAATAATTAGGTAAGTGTAAAATAATTGTAATTTTTTTTTGAAAATCATAGTAGTGTATATTTGATGATTACTTCATATAAAAAATAGGTGTCATGAAATCTTAAAAAATAAAATTATAAACCATAAATATTAACATAATAAAACAATTATTCTTGTTATAAAAAAATATATTTCCAAGTATTTTGAATAAGGTATTATAGCTGCATTACCAAGACTCATTACTAATGTGTAATAAGTGAACTTCTAAGGATAATCACCAAGGTATCATATAATAAATAATTTATGATAATACATCTTATAATCTATTAAGACCAATTATTACTTAATTTCATATGGGTATCTAATTTTTTTTTCAACTGATCACTTTTTTATATTCTCATTATCATAATTAAAATAAATAAAAGAACATAAAATATAAACAATTTAAAATACATGGTAAATCAACATGGTTAAACAAAAAATAATATATATTGGTATCATGAGAAGGAATTCTAAATAAATTTATTGTAATAATATTATTATAAATAATCATCTATAAAATTTATTATATAGTAGTCATAGTGCGATAAATTTGATGAGAGTAGATTTATTAAATAGTTACATTTTAAAGGATTTATTAAATATTTTAGTATGGAATTACTTTCTCAAATATATATTTAAAATTGATTTCAATGTTTGGGTACTAATGAGTTGAAAATTCACTATAAGAAGAATATTATATAAACCATATATATATTTCTCATAAATAAAGGAAAATATAAATATTAAGATCTATTTTAAAAATATATTAATTTCAAGGGTTCAATTAATTCAATTCATTAATTAACACACTAGGTTCTTGATAAATTTCGAACTAGATATTTCTTAGCCTGTCTAGAATAGATTATACCTATTAGAAATATCATAACCTTAATAAAAAAATATGACATATATATGGAATTATTTACCAATAATATGATTGTTTCCTAAGTTATTAATGAGATTTATTTCTTTATCTCCTGGGAATGATTAATAAATATTAAATAGAGAGAATATTATAGTCTTATGTATTTTTAATCAATTAATAATTACTGAAAAATTTATATATATATAATTAAATAAAAACATAAAATTTGATATGGATTTTGAAAATGAATTATGAATAATTTAGGGAGATTGAGGTATAGAGGGAAAGGACACTAATAAATTACATAACTATTATTAACCATACAAAACTCATCTATAACATGGGAGTTTACTAAAGATATAATTAAAAAATATCAAGATGTATTAAGTGAATAATATTTTATTTTTAGTTTTTGGGGTTTTAGGGAGATATATTTTTAATTAATGTGATGGTTTTTATATTTTGAGGAAAAAACATTCAGGTGGTATCTAAACAAAAGACCAAAAAAACATCATTTGATTCTTCTATGACTCATAATGAATGTTTCCTAAACCAAGATAAATGATGGTATAAATGTTTTATTTCTATTATGAGAAATAAAAATTATAATCCAAAAATTTGGTCTAAAATGTATTGATAACCTTAGGGATCATGTATCGTGATGGTATGGTTTATTGTTAAAATTTGTGAGAGATTTAAAAAAAAGTTTTTATGGTTAGATGCAAATTTAGTTATATCATTAATTTCACACATGCATTATGATATTTAGGAAAGTAAATAATTTTTTTAGTGTCATGGTAAGGTAAATAACATATTTTTCCAATAATTATGTGTATCAAGATAATATTGGCTGTATAGAAAGAAATACCATGAAAATTAGTCATAAACTTGACATTAAGTTGCACAATTTTACCATTGACCTTATAAAAAAACATAATACCAAAAAATGAATCCTAATTATTCTTAGGTTATTTTAGGTGTCTATATGACGTTTTTATGATCTATTTAACGCATTAATGTATTTTAGATGTTAGATGATATAAATAGTTTTAGATAAATCCTAAAATACTAAAATCACTTCTTCTTAATACCTATTCTTTTTTGGTATAGTAAATATTTATTTTAGTGGACTAGAACTGCTATAACAAGAAATAAGAATTTTATTTAGCGGATTTAATATTAGATTTTACAGGGAATATGCTCTAGTTTTATGTATAATATAATTGAAATATGGGGAATTAAATCCTGATTTTTATTAAATTAATATCAAATTGAGAATCATTTTAGGGAATTACAACTTATATTTTACAAACTTTTAATGGTGGATCATAATTTTGTTAATGTAGTGGTGGGTAAATCACAAGATTCTTATAGAATTAAATATAGTTTAAAAAAATTATTGTCATATGTGATGGAAAAATATATTGAGTTGATATATAATAATGAATTAATATTAATGATATAAATTATTAAAAATGATGGAAAATTATTTCAGGATGGAATGAAAAAATCATTGATAATATAAAATAATGGTTGTTTGATGGGAAATAAATGTGATTGAATTCTTGTGTTGATTACATATGAAGTGTTTACATGTAAAGTGAGAATATTATTCCTACTATTTGATATTCTAAACCTAGATATATTTTTAATAATAACATAATTAACTGGTGGTGTGATATATTATATGTTGTTATGGTGTGATGGAAAAATAATGGGAAATTTTTCTTTGACTTAGAATATTAGAGGTAGATTGATATGGATATGTGGATATATACACATGAGAATATGGGTTGTGAAAAACTGTTATAATATGTTATGTGGTTATTTTTTCAGTGGTGTTGTGCTTTTATATATGTGTTAATTTATTTTATATTTATATTTATAATTTTAATTATGGTGAACTTATTTAAATTGATACTAATTTAATAGATGTTAATTTTTATGAGATGTGGTACTATATGGAGTTGATATGATGAGAGTGATGTTGTATTTTATAGGATATGGTATTCCCAAATTGGATATAGATGATAAGTGCTATTCTCCCTATGATGTTGTATTCCACTATAGTTATAATTATTGTTGTTTAAGCTATATTGTCACACAATTATGATAGTTTTTGTAATTGTATGTTCCTTACATGTTATTTTTGTTATTGTTGTCCAAGTTCATATTTGTTGTTGTGGATGTAGTTATGAAATTTTTCAATGTGTGGATATTGATAAATGGTGATTGGCTTGGAATGGTTATTATAATGTGGATGCATTGTAATGGTTTTGGTGATATAGATGAGGTTACATTGTGGTATTAATGTGGATGTCATGTTTGGAATAGTACGGTGGATGAAAAATAGCAGGTTTTTTATACTAATGACCCTCAAAATTATTATGAATAATTTATTAATATTTATATATTCTATTAACTCATGAATTATTATAAAAATTCACATGACAAAAGATATGTTAGTGGAGAAAACTATGGGGTATACTTTTATACATACCCTATTACAATTTATTGTTTTATATATTTCCATGATCATTTTGATGGTGTTTTTAGCAACAGAATTTTAGGAACACTGTGATATATCTTATTGTAAAAAGAGTCATGTTTTTATGTTTTTCTTTTGTATGGTTAAATAAATTTATATTTTCTATGACATACCGAAAAATATATTCATTTATTTGATATAGGAATTTTTTTTAGGTAATTATAGGGGTTTTATTAAAATTAATAATAGTAATTCCACCCATAATTAAGAGCATATACACTTGGTTCTCATCTCTAACTGATTCCCTATTATAGAAGATATTCAAGGATCTAAATCAACCTCAACTTTGTTAAAGGAGGAGTCCTTGAGGGTTCGGGATGTGCCATTGGAAGTGAAGATAAATTATGTGGTAAGGTGGGTATTTATAGAAAAGATAGAATAATTTTTCAATTTATTTTTTATATAGAAAATTAAAAAAAGATTATGAAATTTTAATTTAAAATTAACCATGAATGGGTTTTCCTCAAAACCAAATACATTTAGACCATGATTTTTTAAAATATTAAATCTCCAAAATGTGGAATTATAATTTATTTTTACATACAAATAAATTTTAAAAATGATAATATAAGTTTTTAGATTTTAAAATTACATTATAAGGCTATAATTTTTTTTTATATTTGGATGTATATCATTTTAAAAATATTTAAATTTAATACCACTGAAAATAATCTTTAAATTACTACATTTATGTTACATTAAAATTTGATAATTTAACTTAATGTAAACAGCCATTGTGTTAAAATATCCACCAAAATGATCAATATTTTCAACAAAATATAAAAGTCTCCCTTACTAAATGTGAATGTATTGTTCAAAAAATTTGTAATAAATCATTACAAAAAAGTAATTTTAAATTAAAGAATATATTATTAATTAAAATAATTGAAAACATCCTAAAATAATGTTTTTATGGTAACATTTATTACATAAAAATTAAAATTAATTTTTAATCATGTCACTTCATTAATATGAAATTTCATTTGAAATTATGTATTATAAAACCAATATTTATACATTATAAAATTTATCTTCCATTTTTTATAATTTTACCAGTTACTACACGAATTCTTTCATATATGATATTAATTAAAGATATTGATCAAAGGGATATTTAACTCATGTCTATGATATTGATATTAGTTAAATGTCAATAAATATACTAGATATTATTTTTAATATAAATCCTTGATTTGTAATAGTATATTATGAATTAATATATTTATGTTTATTTATAGGGGTAGTAAATTAATTTTAGTTATTCATTTATTAGGAAAAATTATCATTTCTTACATTATATAAATTTTTCAATACTATTTAATCCATTGAAATGGTTTACATTGATGTTTATTCTGTTTTTTGACTTGTTTCATGACTACAAACTTTTTAAGAACCCAAAAATGAGAAATTTGTGTATACTTATTATTTGAATGTTTTTATCATCTTAAATATTATATATATATATATATATATATATATCTAATGGTAATTTTTTGGTATGAATCTAATTTAACTATATGTTGTTTTACATGTTTGGGAAATAATTTATGTTGGTGAGGCGGTTTTATAGAGTTCAAGATAAGAAAATGATGGAGTTTGAGAACCACAAAAACCAGTGGGATGTAGTAGAGTCCCACTAAAAATCTAGTGGGTTCTATAGAGGGTTTCAATAACTTAGAGACTCACTAATATCATAGTATAATCTCCTACCCTTATTTAATGGAAAACTTTTATTAATAATTTTGGTCCCCTTTTTTCTATATCTTCCTTCATATCTTCAATTTAAATATACATCATTTATCTCCATTTACCATATATTCTCCCTCTAAACTCACTCTTGTTTCTCTAAATATTAGCATAATCATAATTCATTTATTGTGGAAGAAAACTATAAGGGGGTCTAACCTCATATGTTCCATAATAATTAGTGAATTCCTCTAATTAGTTTAACATTATTCTAAGACCTGTTTTGGGGGTTTTCTTATTCTTGGATTAAATAAAATTGATGATGACATTGGTGGAATAATTAAGTAATTCATTACCTAACTATTTATTTTGGTGTTTCCAATAATTTTATACCATTTATATATTTTTTGTTTTCTTTTTGATATATGTGTGTTTGTGTGTGTGTGTTTGTATGTAGGTGTGAGGGATATAGGGATATTAGATAGACTTTTTCTAATTGAGGTGATCCATTATGGTAATAATAATGATTTTTCAAACACTGCCTTGAATTTAATGTCACTAGAATATTGTGCATGTTTTGAACCACATATTTATCTTAAATAAAGGATATCATAACAGGTTTTCAATTATTGGGTTCATTTATAGGGGTACAAGGGTGGACTAATGGATTAAGTTAAAAAAACATAATAACATGTGTTGGGTGAAATTACATGTGAGGAAATCTATTTTTCATGCTCGACGAAGAGTGAAATTCTACGTGTCAACTTAAAGGATTGGGTTTTTTCAAACATGTTAAAATAGTATAATATCTCATTCCAAGGAATGTTATACCTTGTGTATAACATGACGGGTTTATGATGTCTTGTTTTTAGGGGTGATTGATAATGGTAAATGTGCATCCATTCAAGTCCCTTATTTATCTGGTGTTTTTTAACCAACGATAACTATGATTGTGGAATGTTCTAGAGAGGTTAGATATGTTCTTACCTTAAAATTTATCAAATTCACATCCTTTTGATAACAATAATAATGGTATATATGGGTATCATGATCTTTTATTTTGGATTTAAATTCATTATATATTTTCCACATTACGTCATTTCCATTATAAGGATTCTTCACCAGGAGGCTAAGTACATCATGCTCTTTCATATTCTCTTCCTAATGGATTTGATATGTTACTCATCTTCTCATGGATCAAATTCTAACCTTTTTAGTATAATGATTTTGTGGATATTTTGTCACTATATTAGGTTATTATAGTATGAATTATTTGTGAATGATCCTTTCAGTAGTTCTAGTTTATGCTAGTATGGTCAAGTTTTGTACTATCTTGTTAATTATGTGATAACATGACATGGTTATTTTATTATTGGTTACTAATTTTAATATCATTTCATTCAGGAACCCATATATATTTAGGGTTCATATTATGGTATTACTTATCCTGATCATCCCCCCATCAACCCCGACTTAGAATGGTGGGAAGATGAGTGTGACCCCCAATGGACATCACTAATTGGCCCTAATCTGGAGACAAGAACCGAGGGTATGAGACATAAAACTGCATATAATTACCCTCATAAAACCTATTAAAACCTACAAATCCGTCAAATAAGCACCAAAATATAAATAAATCATGACCTAAACCAATCCATATTATATAAAAATTCTAGTTTATAAAAAAAATCAAATGAAATAAAATACTCCTAGGAATTGAATCTATAGAAAAACCCAAGATCCAAACCTATGTTATCCATAATGATCCCCAAAATCACCTAGGAAAACTAATTAAAAAGTGTTAATATATATATAAGGATATAAAAACGTGTATACTCTATCAAATATTACTCGATACCTTGTAATATAATATTCAAGAATCATATTAATTATCTAGTGAACACATAGTTGAAACAACAAGAACCTTCCTTATATACTACCATATATACTATCCAAGGTCTACTCACTATGTATCACAAAAAAATTTAATAACATAACAAAAAGAATAAAAAATATTTGCCTTGTAACCACTTCCATTATTATTTGAAACTAATACCCCAATTTCAAATCACATGTTCTCATTGTAAGTGACAGAATTTTTGGATTCCTCCCTTTTTATTTTCTCGAGGCTTTGGGGTATAAAAAAGAATTTGGGAGGCATGTTGGATGATTGAGTATATGCTGTGTTGTTTGGGGTTAATAATTTTATATATTAATCTATTATAGAGTTGGACATTTGGAGATTGGGTGCACCATGATGAGTGAAATGTCCTAGACAGCCATTAAAGATGGTGTTTCAACTAAAGGTGTCCACCAATATGAAAAAATGAGGGATATTTCATTTGGTAGGGAATATTTTGAATTGTCTAGTGATGTGAAGAAAATTATGTATTGGGTAAGGACTTGATGGGTTTATCTATATTGTGAATAGGGGAACCACAATGTTGTTTTTTAGATGTGGTGTATGTGAGAGGTCAATTGTGGGAAACACACATGAGAAACTCCCAAGGGCCGAGAAAAGTGGATGTTAGTGTATCGACACACAAGTCTTTATAGATCGAAGTGAAGTTCAAGTGTGAGTAAATTTGGCGTGGAAATGAACCACAACATTGTTATTGGGTGTGGTTTGGTTAAAATGTTAAGTACTTTATTATACACCATGTTGTTTTATCATGGATCGTATATTACATAAGTTCCAACATATAGAGTATTTAGAGAAGGTGGTGAAATTATAAGATCTCATATACTATACTATTGAGGAAGATTATAGTGTCAGGAATGGTATCCAAAATTCATTGAACCCAGATGAGGTGAATGGTATGAAGGTTTTCAATGTTATTATATGAAATTTAAACCAGGATATATGTGTAGGTATATCCACCTTAAAAATATGATCTCTTCATAACCAAAGAAACCATGGGAATAGTATGGTTCCCTATGATGTGGTGGATTCCTTTCATACCACCCCTATAAATATAATATTGAATAAACTTTAGTTCCACTTTTCAAATTATCTCATTCAGACCAATCAACCCTTTTCCCTCTCACTATTCTCTTACCTCGCCTTTATAGAGTTTAAATATTATGGTTTAATAAAATAGATCCCTCTTGTAAAAATTTTTACACCTCTTTTATTGTACTATCATTCATTATTATTATAGATTTAGGAGGTTTACAATTTAGATTTATTCTATTTTTTATGATAATATCGCATGAACAAATTATGTTTTTTGTGTATAGTTTCTATTGAGTATTTCTTCAAATTTGATGTTGGTTATCCATTTATTAATTTCCTCATGTGTGGTAGTTTTTAAAAAATTAAATCTAAGTAGGTTATTCTATAATCTATCATTTTTTTAATTTATTTTTTGATATTATATTGATTGGATTCATTAGGTTATTAATTTGAATTCATTTCATAATATTAATAATTAAAAACACAAAAAACATAAAAGGTAATTGATGTCTTATTTTTTTTTTGATTTCAGGGTGGTATTACATTTTTTTCTTGTTTAACATATTTTTTATGAGAAACATGAATAACTAAGAAATAACATGGTTGCAAAAGACATTATACATTAGGGAGTGAGCGTGGAAAACTGGTGGGGAAGTGTGTTTGAAAAACCTAATATCATATTATTCTTCTATTAAATTATTACATTACATCAGATACATTGTGTTTTGACCTTAGTGATGCTAGGAATGGGATGATTACATAGTATATTATTTTTGTCTCTAATACTTATTCATTTAGGCATTAATATTCTCTTTCTTGGACATACATATGTTCATTCAAAAATTTCTCATTAATTTCTCACTGGTTTTGATGATGAAAACCCCCCATCTTTTATTTTTTATTAGGTTAAATTGAGTGGATTTCATGTTTATATTTAATTAAATAACTTTTTAATTCTATTATAATTTTTTAAGCATTAGTTCAATAATAATCATATATTTTTTATGAATGATTATTCAAGAAATTATTCAATAAAAGTTAAATAAGTCTCAAATCACTATTCAAATTAATGTTACAGCATAACAATGGTATACAAACCAATGCCTGGAACCTGATGTTTGAGATTAATTATATGGTTAAGAAAAAAAAATTTGTTAAGGAGCCCCACAATTAAGTACATAATGTTAGATTTTTACCTAAAGTCTGTAAACTCATTCTTTTTCAAACTCTAAATTGCAGAACCCTATATTTTGAATCAACTCAATCTTGGTAACCATACATTTGGAGTACACATCACATAGAGTTATCCCCAAGTTGAATCAGTTTTCTACTAGATTTTTATAATGAATTATATCTAATATATTTTCAATGATTTTTGGTATTAAATATCTCAATAAATTGATTCCAATGTTGTTTTAGAGTATCTTAAATAATATATTATTTCATTCATATTTATAAGTGAAGTTATTACTTTCATTAATTAATTAAATTTATTAGTTTGGATCTTCATGAAAATAATTAAATTATGTTGTTATTTGTTAATAATATATATTTCCTGATATAGTATTGTGATTTTTCAAAATTCTTTAGCTATCTCTCCTTTTCTTAGAATATATATGGTCTGAATCTCATACAATTAATTTGAATCTTATTTTACCATTAAAAAAAGATATATTTTCTCTATATATTTCATCTTTTGATATTAAAATATGTTATTCAACTTTTCAATTCATTAATGATTTACCAGACTTCATTTTTGATACATACATGTTATCATTGCTAAAGATTATTTTTAATGTTTCTATAAATTTTTTTATTTCTATAATCATGTTACTTAAATGTATTCTCTCTGAGAGGATAAGAGATTATTTATAATATTCGTTCATTAAAGATAGTCATTTATTCCTCTAATGATCCATTAATTTTACAATTTCATAATTTATGTCTAAATTCTTTCAAAGATAATCTCTAAAACCAAATATAATATAATTTCACTCTAAACACTTTGGTATTGAGTGTTTCAAAGAGAATTGTTATTCAAATCTTATATCCTTATAAGCTATTTTCATACAAGTTACATTTTACTTCATGTAATTATTGAGGTCCCTTAGAAAGGTATTTACTAGTGAAAGTCACCATGCTCACAAAGAGATTGTTGATGGATTGGACTATGGGACCTTTCTGCCATAGAACCCTGTAAAACTATTTTGTAATATTATTTTAATTATAATTTAGTATTATGTTAATGAAAATAGAATAAAATTAATTTCAATTTTTCATAGGGGGATAAATTCCAAAATATTTAAGTGTATTTAATTAGAAATTATTCTCCAACCTCTCATGTCTATATCATCACTATTGAATAAAAATTCGTATCTAAAGAATGCTCAATTAAAGATTTATTTTAGCTCTTGAAACATTTAGTTTACGATCTAGATTATCAAAAATGTGAATGGATGAGCTCAATGAATATATTTATATAATAAAGGATATATATTCCAATAGTGAAAATTATGGAGGCAATAAATCTCAAATAGTTATATATTTGAAGAATCTTGGTTTGACTATTTATTTGAAGTGTTTCAAGCTGTATAAAATTCCAAAGAACAAACAGAAAAATTGAATGCATCCAAATGAGGTGAATATGATAAAAATTAAAAATATGTGGAAGTTATTATTTACAAACATGAATATGATGAATTTAATGGTGTCCCGAAATGTGATAATACTTATAAAATGTACTAGAAAATAATTTTTTCTTATGAAATTATATAAAATGTGAGGCATTTGGGATAAAACACTACTAAATTGAAATTTTGTACCTATAAAAATTATAAAGATTAAAGTATCACCCAGAATATTGAAAGACTGAAAAAAATATTCAATGGTGCTTCTACTCTTAGAACGACTATTCTAGAATAGAATCGTTATTTTAATGTTCTTAGAGTTTTACCTATTAGATGGAATAATATTTTATTTCAAATAAGTCATTTTAATCATATTAATGAATATAATAAGATGGAATATATCGGAACACTTATGATGTATAAAAATTAAATGAAGTGTGGTGATAAGATCCATACAATTATTAAAAAAGGAAAACACCACACTCACTATTTTTATTCAAAATGGTGAGAAGAAGTAAAAAAGGATGTTATATTCTCAAATGATGAATTTTGTTCAAATTTAGTAGTGAAACATACTAAACTAACATTAGTATTCATTGAGTTTTATAAAAATAGTAAAGGTTTTAATAAACCATTTAATGAATATAGGAAAACTAATCATGTTAAGAATGAAATAAAATTCTACTAATGAAAGTGTAGGGTAAATATCATACATGATTTTCTCTATCTAAAGGAAGGTAGAAAATGATGAATAAGGAAAATAAGCTTCAAATGAAATCTAATTATGATGGAAAATAAAATAAACCCAAGAATGTTACCATGATTATATATGATGATTTGATATATTATTCATGTTTTGGATCTAAGCATGAAAAGTGAAATTAACAAGTAAATATGTTCTTTAGAGTGAAATAAGATGAGGTAAAATCATTTTAATCTTTTATTTCTGATTCTGATTCTAAAAATTTATCTAATAAAAAAATAGTTGATTATTGTTATATTTTAGAATAAAATATGCATATCTAAATAAAAGTAATAAATTGATTATGAATATTCATAATTATTTAATAATTGATAATGATACTCTGTTAAAAAGAAATATAACTGAATGAAAATTCAAAAAAATATTTTTAAAGGGATATTGAAAATGTAATGAAAATTAAAAAATTACCTTCTTAAGTAGAATATTTAAAAAGTGTGGGTAGTTTATTTAAAAGGGGAGAATAGACATTAAAAAATACATGGATAATATATATTAATATAAATTAAAAATATTTAATTTCTAGTAATTGTGAAAAAAATTAACTTTATAGAAATTATTTAGTTTCTAGTTTAAAAATCATTGCATTTCCAACATTACTTGTTTTATTATGGAATTATTGGTCACAATCTTAATTATTGTTTCTTTAGAAATTATCTAATTATTAATGTAATGAAATAAACTATTTATATTAAATTTTCAAGTGTTAATTCAATAGTTTTTTATAAAATTATAATAAATATGGTTTCTCAAATCATTTTTTACTAACTCTCCACTACCAAAATCAATTTTGTATAAAAAAAATTCTAGTTTGATATTTTTTTAGAGAAAAACTACATGAAAATGATAAATGGTATATTTAATGTCATTGTTCAAGGAATTTTAATGGATACCTTTCCTTCCTTCATGCACTATTTTTAGTTAATGGAGGTGGGTTACCTTTGTTAACATTGATAAGGGGAAGATCATTGGATATGGGTTAGTTGGAGATCCAAAATCTAACCTGATAACCAATTTTTTAAAAATTTAATGATTGAAGGATATTATGATAAGTATGTATCATCATTTGGATGATAGCATTACAATTTATTTCTTTAATGATGATAAATATGTTTTTCAGAATAATTTTCTTCTGTTCAGAGAACCTATAATAGAAAATGATTATACTTTGGAACTTACATCATTATGTTAAAAACATAATTGTTTAAATATTGACATAAGTGAATCCTATATATTTCATAGAAGTATTTTCCATTGTAATATATTTTATCTATCTAAATTATCTATGAAGAATTTATTTTCTTATCTACCCTTTCTTATGTGAGATTAGAATATACTTTGTGAGGCATAATAAATAAGAAAGCATCATATGTCATCTTTCAAATCAATCAATAAATATTCCATATCTAATAATTTATTACTTATCTATATGGATTCTTTGGACCATATAGAGTATAAAGTTTGGTTAAAAGATTATTTGTTTAGGTTTTAATTGATGGTTCTTCCAGATTTACAGGGGTTTACATTTTAAAGATTAAAAGATAATATTTTCAATATTTAATGGTTTTTATATATTGGTTCTAAATGAAAAAGTCATTAAAATAATATCACTAGGATGTGATCATGGAGTAAAATTTTATAACCGAGAATCAAATTCATTTTTTCACAAATATGGGTATTAAATATTATATTTTTTCCCAAGATCTCCAAAGAAAATGGGATTGTTGAAATAAGAGATAAAAACATTCAAGAATTGGATAGAACTACATTAAATTATTATAGATTACCTACTTATATTTAGTAATAATATGTTAGTTCATAATTCCATATTATTAAATGATTTTAAAAAGTATATGTTTTTAGAATGACAACTTATGGGTTATAGAATTATAAAAAACCAACATTTTCATACTTTAATGATTTTGGATGCAAGTTTAATATCATGAATACTGGTATAAATCTTGGTAATTTTGATACAAATATAGATGATTGAATCTTTCTTATATAATGTTTTACTTATATATTATTTATAGAATTTCATAAAGAGTCCCTGTTTTACTTATATATTATTTATAGAATTTCATAAAGAGTCCATGATAGTTGGAGAATCTATTATTATGATGTTTTATTTTAGTGACCCAATTGATAACAATAAAATTAAAATAGAAAAAGTTATTGATTCATTAAATAGCTTCATGCTTGATTCTTCATATGTCAAGTTTGAAGGTAAACTAGAACTTTATCATGATCAAAACAATTTTTAAGATAATTAAGCTGAGGAACCTACTAGAGTATTACTAAGAAAAGATAGTACTTTGAAGATCCATCCATTAGAGATTGGAGTATGAGATATGGATGAAGGTGTTTAAACGAGAAGGAATATTTTAAAATCTAGTTGAATTATATTCCATTATATCCCAGTTTGAACCAAGTTTTATAGAAGAATTATTAGACGATGATAGTTATATTTTGGATATGCATGAAGAAATATATTAGTTTATTAGAAACAATATTTAGGATTTGGTTGATAGACCCTTAAACAATATTTTATAGGAACTAAATGGGTTTTAAAGTGTAACCAATATAATCAAGGTGTAACTTCTAAGAATAAGTAAAGGCTAGTTACTATAGGTTTCAATTAGGCAGAAGGTATAGGTTATGAAAAGACATTTTCTCATGGTTCTAAGACTAAAGGATATAGAATCCATTTATCATACACATCTCATATTAATTTCAAATTGTACTATATAGATGTTAAATATTCATTTTTAAAAGTTTATTTAATATAGAAATTTTATTTTTAAGAACCCCTAGGTTTTGAAAATTTGAATCTACCATTTTATATTTTTAGGCTTAATAGCATGCTTTATGGTCTTAAATAAGAAAAAAAGACTGGGTATGAGATGTTAATCACTTTTATTTTAGAAAATATTTTTTTCTACAGGATTATCTGTACTAATTATTTTAAAAAAATACCTCCTTCTAATATTTTCTTAGTTCAAATTTATATAGATGATGTCATGTTTTGTTATATTTATCAAAATATATAAAATTACTTTTCAGACATTATGAAAATAATTGGGTGAAATGTATATTATGGGAGAATTATGTTTCTCCATTTATTTCAAATATATCACAATGTTTTTGGAAGTGTTTTTAACAAATGAAAATATATTATAAATATTTTAAAATATTATTGGTCTTCAAAATATTAAGTGATATACAACTCCTATATGTACTAATATAAAACATTATTTTTATTAAGCTGGTAAACCATTTGAAGAAATGTAGTATAGAGGTATGGTTAGTGGATTTTTATATATTTGTACTAGTAGACTAGATATAATTATTTCTTTTTTATATTGTGAAATATTTCAGTTAAATACAAAAAATTTGGGTTTAATTAGTCATAAAATGATTTTTAAATATTTAAAATGAATTATTTATATATCATTACTTTATCCAAAAACCACTTTTTATATAATTTAATATTCAACTGGATATTTTAGAGTATTTAGGTTAGATATTAAAGGGAACTTAAAGAACCTATCAATTTTTTAAAAAATACCGTGTTTTATGGAATATGATGAAGAAAAACGGACTGTCATTGTCAACTACACAAGTATAATAAATATTTAATGGTAGTTATTATAAAAAAGTGTTGGGGATGAAACACACACTTTTGGAATTTGGACTCAATTTTAATCGTGTTTATTTTTTATTGGACAATATTGTGTATATAAATTTTTCGATAAGTAATATAAGTAACCATAATTATATTTGATATCTCCTTCTAAGGGATAATTCCTTGAAAGATGATATATTTACAGACCCTTTTGATACTGACTATTATCATGTTGATTTTTTGACAAACCATTTTCTTGGTCTAGATTTTAATTTTAAAAAGGGCGTAGGTTTATTTAATTTTATGTAAATATTTTCAATATTTCTATTAATCTTTATTTTTATTGTTAATTTTTTTCTCTATTATAAATTATCTATGTATTGATATTTATTTATTATTTTTTTAATTTAGATTTCAGTTTTATTTTTTGAAATTTTATTTTTTTATTTTATTACCCAAAGCTGGTTTTTCATTTAAAAACATGAGTTATTACATTAAATCATTAGCTTGAGAAAAAAATTATCACCTAAAACCATCAGTGTTAATCGCATATCTCTATCCAAAATTTAAACCCTCATTTTTTTGATCTATATAACTTTCAATCTCATAAAAATATTTTTTTGTAGACTAACCCCTCTACTTATTCTCACAATGGAGAAAACAAAGCTGGCGGATAAGTCTGGTCATAGTGGTGTGCTGAATAATGATTTTATATTATGGATTTTTGACTGCTGCAGGGGAAAGTTTCTAACATTAAATAGATTTTTTAGACCAATCTAATGTTAAGTTAAGTAGTAAGATTTCATGGGATGTAATTCATTATCTATTTACTTAATTCTGATTATATATTCAAAATGTATGTGATGTAATTTTACAATAATTCCTAATTCATCATTGTGGACATTGAGGAGGTGATTTCTTCAAAGGTTATTGTAATGGAATTATTATAATTTATAATGGTTATAGATCAGAGTTTTTATAGTCCTTAAGAAGTGAATTTCAATTGTAGACTACAATCAATTAGATATAGAGTGCATATGTCTGAGGGCATAATTTATTTTCTTTTCATAATGAACTGGGTTCGAAAAATACTGGTGAAGGATTTAGAAGATAATATAATTGTTTCGGTCAAGTTCATTTAGATAGATTTTTTATCATGATTTTATATGTCTACAAATATTATTTTCCATGATATATATATCGTGTTTCTATTTCTAAGTGACATCATGATAAATATAAGTTGGTACATGTTAAGATATGTGAAAAAATTCTTCCAAAATGATGCAATGATTTCTTTTGAACCATATGGTAGGTTTTTTTTCTTTTTATCCATAATATTGGGATGATTTGGGAAGTTTTTATTGGTTTATGATGTCATAAAAATAATTATATATCTATAGGATCCCCAAGAAATTTTAGATTCTTTTGGATTTTATCTATGAGAAATCTTATTCCTATAGGGTATAAGAAAATGAGACATTAGGATAACATGTCGAGTGTAAGAATATAAGTTTTATGTCAAATAGATCTTCAAGGGATGGTTCATGGAAAATTAGAAAATATTGAGTATATAGTGAAACTATTAGGCCATGAGTAGTTGAATGTTTAGATGATTATTCTATTCATGGTGAAATTTTTTTTGAATGTACTAAAAAGAGTAAATTCATAGATGATACCATTCATTCAAGAATTAGGTGACTTCATTACTTTATCGGAGTCTAAAACATATACGGAAGAAAATAGTGTTGTTATAATTTTTTATATTCCTTATAGATGGGAGGAACCTGTATAATTATTAAAGGTTGTTTATTCTATTATTGATGAAGTTGGTCAACAAATTTATTTTATGTAAGAAAGAGTTAAGAAACATTTTCAATTTATTACAAAAGATGTACTTTAGGGAATTTTAGTTTTTTAAGGTCCAGTTGGTCTGGTAGATCACATTGAAGAATGACTAGTTATGTAATATTCTAAATCAACTAAATTATAATGAAACTCATTATACTAAGGAAATTAGATATCATGTTGCTAATATAACTAAATTTATTATGGGATTAATTATTATATTTTGTTTATAGTTCTATTGAATATACTATTAAAGAAGGTGATGAAGTTATAGAAGTGTATAGGGAGTCTTTATCTTCATCTTATGAAGGTTTGGAAGTTTTATCCCTTCATTTGGGTGAAGTTGGAGATCCATCAATGATATGAGAGGAGGAATCCTCAGATTTTGATGATAATTTTTTTTAAATTACCATGCACACTCTTTGGATGTAGATATGGGTTCTATGTTCAATTTTTTAAGAGATGAAGTTATCAAGATACAAGTATAGCATGAAAATTATATAAAGTATATTGAGGACATAATAAGATCTTTTTTTCAAAAACATAATATGATTCTATTCAAATTTAGTATCAAAATAAAAAGGTAATATCAATCTCTAAAAATTATTTTATTGATTTGATAAGATATAAAGAAGAATGGTTTGGACAACTTGAGGGGGTTCTAAATCATATTTGAGTGTCCAAATTATGTTTTGGACTATCATTTTGAAAGATTAAATGAATTCATTTCATGTATAGGAAAGAATTATACACTAGTTGGAGTAAGTTTAATATATTTCTCAAATGATACTATAGATGGTTTTGGATGACCTTCCTACTATGGAAAAGAAGATTCAGAGTTTTATCATTATTGTGTGCCTCTAAAAATGATTTTAGGGGATAAAAAATTGATGGTAGAATGGGTAAATTTTGTGCAACTAAGAGTTAGGGAGTTTCTAAATTTATTGGTAAGCATAATGTATTAGTATAAATGAGCTTATGAGATAGTTGGAAAAAATTATGGTTAATTTTGTTGAATTTCTTAATGTGGTCTAGGATTCAATGCATATTTTTAGATAGTGAGTTGTATGGCTAAATGATAACATTAATGATATGATGGAGTTGTTAAATTATGTTCACAATAAACTTATATATTATATAAACTCTTATTGTTTTTCTGAATAAAATCTTTCTTCTTCTAACCCTAGTTCAAACTGTGAAACCAAATATTTTCTCCCTTGAGATGATATTCTACATGTATTCGTGTATTTTTTATGAAATTGAAATTATTTTGTTGTATTGTTTGTCTTTATATTTTTATATTATATTTTATTTTATTCTATATGATTATCAATTTTCAAAATACTCTTGTTGTCAGATTAAGTGGAATTCACATACAGTTATGTGGAATATTTACTGTGTTTTATTCGATTTTTATACTTACTTTATGATCTCATGAAAGTGTGGTATCAGAATAAAAAAATTAAAATAAAATTTTCTTACAATTTTTCATCTAATACTAATACCCTTTGAAAAAATCATTTCATCAATAATCAATTTTTATTAATAATTAAAATATATTCATCTTGTATTTACCATTATTTCATTAATTCTATTGGTATTAAAAATAAAATCAAATTGGGATATTATTAGGTATATAGATGTTTATAAAATATTATCACTATTTCCTCACTTATTTTGATGATCAGAAACCCCCATATTTTTTTTACTAATAACGTTACATTGATTTTATTTTAGGTTTATATTTAATTAAATAATTATATTCATTGTTTCTAGATTTATATAACTCTTAGTGTCATAATAGTCTTTAATATTGGGGAAAGACTATTCTAAAAATAATTAGGGATCATTTTAAAAAATTATAGAAGAATTTTTAAAAATGAACTGTCTCTACCTATAATTGGTATCAAACCCTACATTTGGAAACCCTTATTAGAGCTGAATTTTATGTTTATGAATCTAAATTCTGTTAAGGAACCTCATGTTTGATTATGTCTTGTTTGGTATACAAAAAATGAAAGTAAACTCATATTGGTAACAAAATTCACATTATTAAACTTTGTGTATTTAATCAATTGAATGTTTTAAACCTTTATTTTGGAATCATTTACATTTAGAGGTATCCCAATGATGGATTGGCCATTTGTGGTATTAAAATATGGTATTATTTATGAGATTTTATAGAATTATTTTGATGTATTTAATATCTTGATAAATATATTTTTAGGACATTAATTAAGTATCCAATAATATATTAATTCATTAATATTTCTAAAGGAAGTAATAGGTTTTAGTGGCTGATAATATTTAAATTAAAAATATGTTTAGAATTTTGAGGATCATAGTTTTTTTAAAGACTCTTATATGTTCCTATGAATATCTATTTATTTATCAATTTTATCATTTTCAAATGAATTCCTTCAAGATAATTTTTCTTAATTTTAACAATATATTTTGGTTTTGAACAATTTGGTGTTGAGTATTCCAGGTGATTCTATTAGTCATATTTGTAATCATTTGTAAAATATATTATAAAAATATAAAATTATGTCCACTAAAATCTCTAGAACCCAAATAAAATCCACTTATAGTGAAAATCACCATTCTTAGGGAAGAGGTTTTGTGGAGTATACAAGGATACCTTTGTGTCCTGAACAATTATCAAAATTCAATGTATTTTTCTTTTAATTCTCATTTAATATTTTGCTAAAGAAAACCATACAAAAAACATTCCAACTTTCAAACAGGTATCAATTTTAAAATATTAATTTTTTAAATGATACAATTCACTGCCACCCAAACACACTTGTGTCATCATTGTCATTTTGAAAAAACACTCTTCTGAGTAGGATCCCATTGATTATTGATATTTTGTTCACATAGTGTATATATAGGCTATTTTTATGCCATTAGGAGGCCTATGGTGATAGAGTATAACAGTATTATCATTGAGGGGATATTTATTATTAGTGTTTCTTATTATGAGTACTTTCGGTACAATATTTTAAGGAGACTTCTTCTACTTCAATCTATGTATACTAGGATTTTATTATCATTTGATCTGGGTTTTTAATAATATATGATGATTATTTCTAGTTTCATCTTATCTCTCATCTATAACATAATTTTTCAATGGTAACACTTTTCTTGTGTGTTTTTTTCCATCAGTTCTAGTGTCCAACATATAGATTATTTGAGATGGTGTTTTTGGGTTACTCCCTTTATTCATTACTAGAATATAATGGGTAACAATGGTGTTTGGGTTGTGAAACTCTATCCCTCTAATATCTGATGTTGTTTGGGTAGAAACCATACCTTCTCTAACCTCCCACGGTGTTTAACATTCAATGATAGAATTTTTTTATACATACGATATCTACAATAATGGGACAATCCAAAATCACAATTCATTGACATAATTCCATATAAACTGCCACATCTTATCCACACATCACATATCTAGTATATTATGGTATCAAGAATATGAAGGGTATTAACCTAGTACCCCTTCCTACCATGAAAGATGCCCACCATATCTCCCCACATTAAACATATGACAAATAAATTATACCACACCAATATGGGGGAGTGTGGGAGTGTGGGTGACCATAAAAACATCCTTACCAACATGGATATTTGGAAACATACCTAGTTCCAAAATAATATGGGTTTTGTTGATGTCCTCCGACTCAAGATGTAACACCACAAAATAATTAATAAGAAAGTTTTATTCAATACTGTGTATGAAACACACCAACTATATTATAATAGATTGTAACATCCCATAACTTTATGATATATTTCATTTAAAATTAATTTATCCACTTTGATATCTTACGATACACGTAACACCAGGATTAAATAAAACATGATAATCTATTCAAAAGTTATTATTTAAATATAATCATTATAACCAAGATATTAAATTGTAAGGTATGATAAGTAATGCCAAAATCATGAATATTATATGTTTTATGAATGTATACAACAAATTAAATGGATATATATTGATTATAAATAAAATGAGAATTATTTAAAAGTAAAAGAAACAATTTCTAAAAATTTGTATTTTTCTTAAAGTTGACTTAGTCGTGCTTTGTGTGCATAATTTATAATTAATTTTTACCACTTTAAAAAAATAATTTGAAACAATAGAAATCATTTTTGAAATTATCATTACAAAATTATCTTCAGGTGAATTTCTTATATTTTTTGAAAAAGTTTCATTTTTTGATGAATATTGAAAAATACAAAATTTAAATTAAAAAGTACTTTTAAATTGAAATTATTTAGAACTTTAAATTAAATTTTCAACTATTTTTTAAATAAAATTAATTAAAATATTTAACAATTAATAAAATTTAGGTAATTTTAATAATTATTAATTTTAATCTTTACATGAAAACTTTGTAAATGTTTAAACATTTTTTCTTTGAAACCCAGCCTTCTCATCTTGAATGTGAGATTAATTTAAAAAAAAAATTTCACTTATATGAACTGAATTTTAAAAAACGTTTCAATATTTTTAATCAGTATAATTTATATTTTTGAAAAATATGAACATAATATTTTATCAAAATGAATAGTAAAAACATTCAAAGTAAATTTTTGTGGTTAAGGTAAAAATGGATTTACATGGGGTTTAAACTAAAAATGGAATGGTTAAAATGACGTAAAACTTGTCTAAAATATATTTTATTTTTGTATTTAGACCACATAATGTTTGAGTCTCTATAATAGTCTATGGGGGACCCTTTGGAATGTGAAAAACTTGGGGATACCTTTCCTTTGAAAAAATTTCAAGTGCACTACTTACCTCACATGAAAAAGGCCACTAATTATCTTCTTTTATTCACACATTAAATACATTTTCCATCCAATTACAACCAAAATTACTTAAAAAATCCCTCCTCTCATCCTACAAGCCTTATTTTGGGCATAAATCTATCCTAGGATGAATGATTTCCATACCTAAGGAGGTTACCGAAATAAGTGGTTACATTATTCATTGAAACTTTTTATTCTATTTATTATTAAACAATTATTAAATAATAAACTGAATTTATTAAATTTAATTATATGTTTTTATGTTAATTTCATGACCTAAAACCATCCGCACTTCAATAAAATTTGTTATGAAATCATTATTTTTGTGTACAACAGACTACCAGCTCGCGAACCGATGTTGTTTTTTTCATTTAACACCTCTCTCAGTTGGGTATTATGATGGATATAAAGTTTATATATGATATTTATATAATAATTATACCACTGGATTAATTATATCATATATATCATTTTAATTTCCATTCATAATGGGATACGATAACGTCTCTCATGTGTTTGGTGAACTACCACCTCACAAAGCGATGTGATTGGTTTTCCTACAAAGCTTTACATTAAATGTAATAAGTATAACATTAATTCATATATATGATATGTACAATATAATTATGATATTAGTTACTTATTTATCATTATTTAATGATAATATGTAATTTTATTTTCTACCTTTCCACCCAAATAAAGAGGTAAACATCGTTCTTGTACATTTGGACTACCGCCTTCATGAAATGATGTGCCACTATATTCAAAATCACACCCCGCGGATAATATATATAGTTATATTTAAATAAATAATATGGTACTTCTAATTTTATGATCATTCTATAAGGAAAAATATTACTTACCTTCTTTCCATTGTGATAATTGAAAAATGGGAACATTAGCCACCAGTACGCATTACTTATAGTCTCCATGGTCAAAACGTACTTTATTTCTCAAAACCAACTTTCATGATTCATCTAAAAATTATAATTAAAATATATATATGTTAATTATTTCATTATTATTATTTTTTAGATGATTAAACTATATAATATTCAAAAAAACAGATCTTTCATGATAAACCACGAATGATAAAACAAGGTAATTAAAAAATGAAATAATAAAAACAATGAATGATTATTATTGAAAAAAAGGTTAATATGTAAAAAATTATCATATATGATATTATAAATGTTAATATGGTTCTATTATAAGTTAATATCATGTTTCAAAAAAACTATATAGGATGTTAAATCATGTTTAACAAACAGGATGTGTAAGGTGAGTAACATCATCTCAATCTCCCTTCATTGAAGAAAATTGTAATGTTATGCACATAATGTCTTTTATATGGTGTATATACTACCACTCATATGTAATACCATGATTAATTAATAATTTATTGAATATTATGTATTAATTGGAATTATTTATTCAATGTTTATTTGAATAGAAAATTTCTATGTGTTAAAAAGTTATTTTACAATATCGCTTACTTTTGTGATTTTTTGACTTTGCCTTAACACAATAACATTATTGTGAAATTTTTTCACTAGAAATTAAAATAATCTTAAATATATATATTATTTAATGGTGGATATTATTATATCCTATGCTATATACAATTATTACATATGGTGTTTGCTTTGAATGTTATTTTATAAATTGGGGAAATATTGATAAATATTATCCTTTACTAAATATGTATAGTTGATGATAAGGAATATTGATTCATGGATTAACTTGATCATTAAATATGTAAGGATTTCGTTGGACATAAAGTGATGAGTGGGGCCCAGTATAATATAACCCTTGATGCATTAATATGTCCAATTAGAAAAATAAGTTGTCCAAATTAAATGTGTGTCTACCTATAGTATTTAAACTGTCTTTTGAAAGGTCTTGATAGTAGAGGTAACATGACGCCTAAGATATGACATCCAATAATTAATAATATCCTACATTAAGAATCTAGTTTTTATTATTATCTGTAATATTTTAACATTGATATTATATCTCAATGGATTTCATTCACAGTTCATTGATTAAATGGAATGTATTCTCAATTATTTACCATTCCAAATAGATTATCCCTTATCTATTAAAGAAATTTCGATTTTTAAATGGAATGTGTGTTAAATTTTTTAAATTTACATATTTATTATTATTTATTGATTCATGATATATTCTTCTATAATTAACCATTACTAAGAATTTGATCTTACCCTTATTTTGTTTCCTTTCCCTAATACATGAAGAAGCGATCATTGAATGAGTTTCCAAGGATACAGTTCATTTGATTTTGTTATGTATTATGTTTTAACATAGATTAAAAATGTAAAATGGGTATCATATATATATCTAGTTCCCCAAAAAAATATAAACATCTCAGTTCTTCTAGATTCTAAATTTTTATCTATTAAAATGTAATAAAAGAGAAACAAGAATCAAATTTAACAAATTAGGCACTAATTGTGGATTACTAGGGCCAATGTCATTATTGTTGGTATTAGAGAAAGTGTTTGGAAAAATTGTGAACTGGATTTAGAAAAATGTAAATTGCAGAACATAATATCATTATAGACATTGAGGAGTTATATATAAGAACATCCTAATGTTTTTTCAAGGAAGGGATTATGTCTGTCTTCCAAAAAATACATTCTTGTCTGGATAATACATGTAGATGTGGTTCTGGAACAAATGTACCTTGGTGTAATAACTCCAAAAATGGTGCATTGAGCTAAACCTTATTTTCACCTTATGTAATAAAATAGATCTTACTACTCTTCTAGTTTTACCATACTGGGGGATATTCTTTGGATAATTCTTATTTTCTTTTCAAAAAAATATATATAATTTTAAAATAAATGTATTCCATAATAAAACAATTTTTTATTCAAATATTAAAAATACATAGAATTTAATTTATTCTAAGTGTTACATTATATTTAGAATTATAAATTTTGATTTAAATTTTATAATTTTATGATCTAATCCTTTATATGTCATTTTTTAGAAATGGAATTAAGAAGGATAATGGGTATTAGTTCTCATGGCTAATATTGATATTTACTTGATGAGAAAGATAATACAACTGGTATAGGAACTGAGAAAATTATAACTATATTAGGGATTCTTAATCTAGTTTTTATAAATTACCATGCCTAGATATATCAACCGATTTTTGAAATAATATTAAATTATGTTGGGTCACTTTATGCAACTGAATCCCCAATCATTTGGTAGGACTACTCATCCACTGTTAGCCAAACATTGGATGAATTATGTGGAAAATATGGTTTAGGAATTGGGTTGTATTAAAAAGAACAAATTTTCAATTTACATAAAATTAATTAATGGAAATGTTGATCAATAGTGGGCGTTTATCTATAATAATAATGATAAAGAGGAAATAGAGCTCATGGAAATAAATGATTTTAAGGATACATTCTTAGAAAAATATTTCCCTCAGGATAAAAAAATTCAAAAGAAGGTAAATCTACTTAGCTAAAATGAAAAGGAAGAATAATTTTTTTAGATTATTAATCTAACTTTAAATGGTAACATAGTTATGTTACCGATTATATACACTACACGGAGTTCAATATTGACCATTTCTTTAACGGGATGCTTTCAAGTCTCTAAAGGTAGATGATCTCTCAATATTTTTCTTTATACATGGAAATAGTTTTATGTGATATCAAGAAAGATAATTATTTCTCTATCTGCAATTGATTAAAAGGAAATTTAGGGAAGAAGAGGATGATAATGAAAAAGGGACAGAGGGAAGAAGGGAAATTTGGATTTTCCTTCATGTGATAGTTGTGTAAAGAATCATCCTATAAAATGATAGAATGGATTACATGATTTTTATAATGGCAGAGATAATGAAATAATAGATAAAGAATGAAAATTGAAGAAAGAAAACGTGTATATTCGTTGTTTTAACTATCAATATATAGGGTATTAAACAAATAAATTCCCTAATCATCAAGGAAATATAACTCAGAAGAAGTTGAGTGATAATGTTCAATATTATATAATTAATACAACTCAAGATGAATGATTAATGTTAATTTTTATTTGGATACTATAAATATGTTTTATTAGTCTTTTATTGATTATATTCTAGTTATAAGAATCATGTAATTTATAAGGACAAAACATCAATATTTTATCATTAAGGATTTTAAAGTGTATGTTTAATTGTACTAATAACCATGAAAAATGATTCAATGGAAGGTTTACCTTCTTAGAAAGTACATTATTTAGGGAAATATAACCCTTAATATGTTCCAGATGTTAATAAAATGATGTTATGATAAATATATTCTTGATATGAATAATGTAAATTTTATAGTACTGACTACCATTGTACTCATTAATGAATTTTTTGAAAATTGTTTTACAGTATTATTGATACAGTTAACATAATTTTTGGATTTCAGGAGTATATCCAATAAACATTGTTTTACTCAAGGAATAATGAATATTTAATGTTTTCAATAATCTTTGAAGTTAATTTTCATTATTACCATGTTTTAAGAGAATGATTGATGAAGGTATTCACATGTTTGATAAGTGACAATTAACAAGTACTTTATGTTTTTTGGTAGATTAATTATCAGTTTATTTTGGAAATTTTGTGACCTTGTTTATAGTGTTTTGGAAATTAATATTTTGGAAGGTTCATATGGTTTTTCATGAACCAACCAGAGTCGACCCTGAACTGCTCACCGAAGTCGATCCGCGGAAATAGACAAGAGCAATTCCGGATCCTTTTGGGCTGTCGACAAGAACCACGGGCATCGATAGTGTACACAAGGGAACGATTCTTCCCAATAAATAAAAAATAAACTAAACTATGGAAAGGAACAAAAAACCCCAATATATAAATGAAACATAATCGAACATCATTTACACCATAAGTTGAAATTACAACTGATTGATACAATTAAATAGGCTGAACCTGATGACCAAATTATCTCTATGTGAACTAATGGGTAACTCTCCCCCATAAATATCAATAGTCACCCAAGGCTATTTAACTCATGTTAAGACCTGGACAAGGATAAAACAAGAGAACTATAGGCGTGAGTATTTAAACTCAGTAGGATAGCCTAAAAATTGATTCCCAATGCACTTACATTAAAAAAAAGGAAACATTAAATTCAATATTGAACTACAATATGTAAAGGTATGTTTTTTTATCAATTTTATGTAAAAACAAAATACGAACCATTTCTATAATTCATTTAAAAAATCAATCTATTAGTGGTGGATTATCATCGTTCAAGGAGAAAGTGATGTTTAAATTTCCAACTTACATAAAGAGGATAAAACAATTTTCATTATAAATAGTTTTTACAAGTCATCTTAAAACCACACATCAGTTTCCAATAAAAATCGACACATAAAAAAGCAGTACAATAGTCACACACAAGGGAAATGAAAAATAATAATATAAGTGTCTCAATAAACACTGTAAAAAAATTAAAAGATGATAGAAATAGGTGAACCAGAAAAACCAAGAACCCTCCAGAATGTACTAATATAGGAGACCCCATCCCTAGTAGCATTCCACACATGATGAAATAAAAACACCCAAACTCCTGACCACCCTAACTCAGGACATACTAAGGAGCCCAATCCCATATTAATAAACCCAAATATACCAAACTACTATGGGCCACAGTTATTATGTCACCTAATAGTGAAGCAATTGATCATGGAAAATTATCTCAATATTTCTGGTTCCCATGTATCATGTTGAATGGGGGTGATCAAATCGATGAAAGTCGAGCATCAAATCAAAAGTGTATATTGAATAAATAAACAAAAACAGGCATCATCCCAAGATACTCCATGGAACAACCACTTTCCTTTAAACTATTCAAGAACCCAAGAGCCTCTAAGCATGGGGCGCCCAAACAATTAATCACAATCAATGAAAGAGGGTTATCCAAGGAGTGTTTTCACAACAACCATTTTCACTAATTTAATAAATGATACAAAGGGGTCTCAAACAAACTTCACAAAAATGCCACCCTTAAAAGAATATATTTCACTTCCCCAAAAAATACAAAACACTATTTTCGATTCCAAAAAAATTTATAAAAAATCTCACTGGGCATTCACACAATTTTTAAACAAAAACCACTTTCTTTAAAATACCATATAGGCTGCATATTATCAACACTTGTTAAACCATTTCCAAAATTCACAAGAACTATTATTTCCACTTTAAAACACTTGGAAAACATATTTAAGAAATTTAAATCATAATTTCATATGTATTTACCCTTTTACCCAAAAATAAACATTTTTATTATGATTCCAAATGCATTTAGAAACAAATAATCATTTTTTTATAAACCAAAAATATTTGAGAGAGCACAAAAGGACCCCAAAAATTATTTTTCATGATTCGACGACATTTATAAATTCAAACAATATATTTTATATGACATTTAACCATCTAAATCCAACTGGAAAACTGAAAACAAATAAGGGAAGAAAAAATATATAAAACAATTTCAATTTATCACTCAACAAGGTATAAACACCAATCTACATGTCATATGTTTATTTAAATTGATAAATAATGTTTTAAATGACACAATTCATGTGTGAAGACTAGTGGGGAATATTTCAAAACAAGTGGTGTCTATACTTGTAAAAAAATCTAGTTATCGCAAAGAAAGGCTTAAAATGTCATTTTTACACAAAAGATAAATATTTTTATGATCAAAAACCACCGATTAACATTCAAGGATGGTGAAAAATGCATCAAATTAATGGTTCTTAAATTAAAAGGAGGAGTACATGGGGGAGACCACCTCTGAGGCATAGTGGAATGATAAAACAAAGCTTAATTCAATCAATGAGGGTTCCAAAACCCTAGACCTACTCAGAGTAACCCTAAATCAAGAAAATACTTAACCAAAACAAAGGGAAAACAAGAATAAAGAAAAGAGGGTATACACAAGGGGCTACGCACATTTAAAGGGAGGGTGATGGCAGGGTGCGAGCTGGATGGGATGATGCCTATAGGGTATGGGCTGGCTGGGGTGATGGAGGTAGAGTGTGGGATGGCTGTTTTGGCACATCAGTGGAGGTGCATGTGGGTAAGGCGGTTGCCTGCTGGGATCTCTGCCTGAAGGGGGTGCAGAAACATAGAGATGTGGTGTTGGTGCCATGTGTTCCGAGTAGGTGGAGGGGATCCCCAGTTGGGGGGGAACCGCTGGTTAGAGGGTGCTAGACAATGAGGGAATAGGGGTAGAGCATACTAAAGGGGGGAGTCGGGTTGCACGCATTAGGAAAGGGGAAGAAAAAAATATTGAAATAAAAAACAATAAATTTTATTCTAAAAATAATTATTATACACACAATTAATAATAATAATAATAATAGTCCTAACATAATTATAAATAATAAAAATAATAACTATTCATTTCATTTTAATAGTGAACAAATTATTAATTTGTGTAATAACAACCTCAATAATAATAATAATAAAAATAATAATAATAAAAATAATTCTTAATAAAAATAATAGTTAATATTCACAATAATTATAATTTTACATATAAAGTATTAATAATTCAAATAATAACAATAATAATTAAAATATTCATTTCATTTTGATAATAATAATGCTGATAATAGTAATCTAAATAACACCAATCATAATAATAATTTTCATAATTATAATAATAATTATTTTATTTATTTTAGTGTAACCACACGGTCCGCACATAGCTTGGGAAACTGTGCATGGACCATGTTGTAGCTTCTACCTCTAGAAGTTGTCGCACAAGAACCTGGTCTTACCACACGGTCTCCACTAACTGTGCGGTGCTCGTGAACCCGCCTAGATGTCAACGAAGACTCTCTATAGTAATAATAATAAAAATATTTATTTCATTCTTAATAAAAATAATTGTAATATTGTTTCAATAATATTATTCTTAATAACAATAAGACTAACAATAATAAGATTCCTTTAATAATATTTTCATTAATATTATTATTAAAATAAAACTTGTAATTATATTTCACATTTCCTAATCTTATTTTAACTTTAATTTACCTCAATTTAATTATTCATTTAATTATTATTTTTATTTTTCAATGATAGGTAGGCCTCATAGTTTCCTTGGCAAAGCCACATGATTTTCAAACCGTTCCCTCCCCTTGTGTGTGATGCCATCAAACCAAAAACACACATTTAATGTTGATAGATCAACACATGAAGATTCCACTTCGTTTAGAACCAACCTCTCAATCCGATGACATTTCATCGACCAACAATAGAAGATAACCCAAATTCCAAAAATGAGACAACAACCCACATCCACTTAAATTATATCTAACCGAATCCAAAGAAGAAAAATATCACCAGTAGAGGGGAGGTCCGAATGGACGCCCCACCATTGTAAAACACAAAGCACCTAATACATATTAGGAGGAACCTCAGTGAGACCCATAGTGGGTCTCCTAACCATCAGGAACCAACTAATAATAAACATACTAGATGTTGACATGAACTAGAGCTCATCCTCTTCCATGCGGGCCAACCAAAAATCCCTTACAATAGCCTATCAACCAAGGCCAAGAAGAACACAACATGGTCATTTAAACTTCCCACTCCTGAACATAGGGTACATAAACATAGACAAAACATCTCACACAAACCAAACACCACCACCACACAAGGAGGGAAGGGAGGGGACTAATGATTGGTCTATTAAATCCACAACTGACAACCACCCATCACCCTTCACTTACGAAAGGATAATAACCAAGACCACATTCGATTCACATGGGCAGTCTGCATAAGGACACTGACCAGAACTCTATCTAAGAAGGCATAACAATAGACACCAAGTGATAGTTAAGTACACTATGATCTTTGTGACAAGAGGGAATTATGAGGGATGTATAAACCAAGATATAATCCCTAGTACTACCTCACCACAATGGTAGAGGAACAAATTTTACCAGAAACCTTAATCCTCCAAGATTCCTAACTGCGCACCAGCTTCACCTTTTGACCTATTCATGGAGCTATCATGTAGGAAGCATCCACTACCTCAGAGTCAAAATCTACTAATCCCTTAATTGAAACTTATTATTTTAGTTCCACACAAACCCACACAACATTCCCATGTAAAAACAATGGATTATAGCTCACCACAGAATTCACTTCCTGAAACCAAACACCCTTAACCCCTACAAGAATTCAGAGATATACACAAACATTATATCTCACTCCAAACAAGGAGTAAAATGAACAATAATTACAAAAAAACACCAAACTTCACTGAGTACAACTACCATAACTGAGGGAATTACCGCAATAAGAAAGCATCCAAGGTGGAGCCCAAACATCCAACTATTCCAATAGCTGTGTAGGGGTATCCACGAAGGAATGTATTTAACTTCTACAACTCACTAGAGAAATAATTAGGTTGATAAATTGTAATTCTTGACAACAGAAAGACACACAAATCTATACTACAACATTTATCATATCCTCCACTAGAAAACACAAGGAAACCCGGAAACCAGAAAATTCTTGAACACTGATCCAAAAACTGAGTCACCAACAAGATTCCATCCCAAAATACAATAGGGGTATCATTTATAGATCATGAGGAAGAATAAAAAATAAAAAAAACCTATAAATCTTAGGAAAAACAAGCCACATAACCTATAGTCTATGAAACACGACGATTTCTAGCATAAAACTCTTTTGAAAAATAAGATAAATCAAAATTGGTGGATTTTCCACTCACCAGTAATGTTTCATCGAGTCTCACAGAAATGCACAATATCATGCTATAATGGGCACCCATCCACCATTCCATTATAGAAATATATCCCCATTTCCATATAAAACCATTCATTTGGGAACCCATGAAAACGGAAGAGGATAAAACAAAAAAACATCATTTTTATGAACAAACTGTTCAACGTAATTCAAAAATAAAGTACCATACAAAGGCACACTAACCTCCAAGTAAAAAATGATTTTTTTAAACCCATATCATTAAATTTTAAAAAAAATACCCAAATAAAATGTGTTATTTCCTAAAACCATTCTCCAAAACCAACTTATCCAATTCAACCACATTTCAAAATTAAATGGAGACCCAAAACCACTCGAAAAGGGAACTAGTGTCTATGGGTGACTTGACCAAATGGTTAGAAGACATATGTAAAACATTCCACATTCATGAAGGGCCTTCTAGGACCATGCCCTTAGCTTAATAAGGCTTTCTAGTCCTTGCGTTTTCATGAGGACTATTAGTCCAACTACTCATGTTGTATCCAAATTACAAAATATCCCTAAAAACCAAAGAAACTAATGAGACCACACATCACATGGAAACTTAGGGATCAAAATGAGAAATAGGTAACAAAGCTCTTCCCATACCTACCCCTTAATTCTCGAAAATCCTACTCCATCGACCCTAACATCCCCAAATAATAGAGGGTGCTCTGAAAATTAAGGCATGCTAAGAGCCGACCAGCTCTAATACCATTTTTTCACTAACCTACCATGGTAGACCCTAAACCAGTCGCCCGAGTTGATCCACAACATAGACCAAGAGGCATTATGAATCCTCCCAGGTTGGAGACAAGCACTATTGGAATTGACAAAGTACACAAGGGAACAATTTTTTCCAATACATTAACAATACTCTAAATAGAAGAACGAAACCAAACAGACCAATATATAAATTAAATTGAACTGAACGTTATTTATAAAAGAAGTTAAAAGTGGAGCTGATCAATACAACTAAACATGTTGAACCTGATGACTATGCTACCTCCATGTGACCCCGCGATGCACTCTCCCACATGACGTTAAATTGTCACCCAAGGTCATCAAACACAAGCTAAGACCTGGAAAAGGATAAAAACATAAGATAACTATAGGCATGATTATTACAACTCATTAGGCTAGCATGATTATATATTCCCAATTCACTTCCATTAAATTAAAAGAAACATAAAACTCATATTTGAACTACAGTATATAAAGGTATTCTTTTCTATCCATTTTATATAAAAATAATGTACAATTAATTTTCATTATTACTTTCCAAACCATGTTTAATCAATTAGTGATAAATTATCATATTTTAAAGGGAAAGTGATGTTTATATTTTCATGTTGAAAAAAGAGGATAAAAACCTTTTCCTTAATAACTATTTTCACACGCCATATTAAAACCACACATGACTTTCCAATAAAACTCTACACATGAAAATCACTAAAATAGTCACACAAAAGGGCAATGAAAATTAGTCATACATGAATCTCAATCAACACTTAAAGAAAATAAAAGCTGATAGAATGAGGTTAACTAAAAAAATCAAGAACACTCCAGAACATTCTAATACATGAGACATCACCCCCTATAACATGACACACATGATGAAATCAAAACACCCAAAAGACCAGCCACCCTAACTCAGGATAGATAGAGTGACCCAATCCCATAGCAATAAACCCAAATATATCAAACTACTCTGGGCCAATAGTCAGTATGTGAACTACAAGTGATGCAATCATTCTCAAAAAATTCTCGCAATATGTCTGGTTACCATGAATCATGTATAATGGGGTTGAACCAACCGATGCCATCAGAGCATCAAATCAAAAGTATATATATAATAAATAAACAACAACATGCATCTCCCTGAGCCACTCTAAGGAACTACCTATTTATTTTAAACTATTTGATCACCTAGGAGCCTCTCATCATGGTCCTCCCAAACAATTAATCACAATCAATGAATGAGGGTTATCCAAGGATAGTTTTCATAACAACAGTTTTCAAGAATTTCATAATGGTGCCAAACGGGTCTCAAACACCCTTCACAAAAACAACACTCTTAGAAGATCCAATTTCACTACCTCAAAAAAGGAAAAGTGTTGTTAAATCCGGCGAAGATAAAGGGGGTGTCCCCTTTATCAGTGCTCAAAAAAGCACTGATAAAAGTATCCCTTTATCAGTGCTTTTTTGAATGCTAATAAAGGGGTCCTATATCAGCGCTTCCTTTATCAGCGCTTTCGTTTTTGCACTGCTAAAGGACCCTTTTATCAGTGATTTTAAAAAAGCACAGATAAAAGTTAAAAAAAATTCTTAAAAATTCTTAAAAATTAAAAAAAAATACAAAAAATTAAAAAAAATCAGTCCAATACTAGGGGGCTTTATAGCGCTTTATCCCCACATTTAATAGTGCTCTCCACCCACTCTAGTTCCCCGCACGTACCCCCTCCTCCCTTTATCAGTGCTAGCCCCCCACATCCACCCCCATGCGCGCGCCTCTGCCTCTAGTAGGTTTTGAACTCGAGACCTCCCCCATGCGCGCCTAAGCCCTTACCACTACTCTATTTTGATTTTTTAATATTTCATGATATCTCTCTATATATATATAGTTATATTTATTCATATAGTAATATATATTTATATTAATATATATATATTTACAGTTATATTAATATATATATAGTTATATTAATATATATATATAGTTATATTAACATATATATAGTTATATTAATATATATATATAGTTATATTAATATATATATATATATTAATATATATATATATATTAATATATATATAGTTATATTTATTCATATAGTAATATATATTTATATTAATATATATATATATAGTTATATTAATATATCTATATATAGTTATATTAATATATATCTCTATTAATATATATATATATATATTTTGTTATATTTATTCGTATAGTAATATATATTTATATTTGTATATATATATAGTTATATGAATATATATATTTATAGTGATATTAATATATATATTTATACTGATATTAATATATATATTTATACTGATATTAATATATTTATATATGAATATTAATATATATGTAGTTATATTAATATATATATATATATATAACTAGATTAATATATATATAGTTTTATTAATATATAGTAGTTATATAAATATTTATATATTGGTATTTTAAATAAATAGGATATTAGTTATTATTTAGATAAAGCTAATATATTTTATATGTAAATATGTTTAATTATTTATTTAAAAATTTTAATATTTAGGTGTGAATATATAAAAAATATGTACATGTAGTTATATATTTGATAATAAATAGCAGTTCATTATAAAAAATGATAAAATTTTAAAGACATAATATCAATATGAATGTAATACCTTGGAATAAATTCAGTCCCCACAATAAAAGTCAATAATACCCCCTTAAATGAGTCTGAAAATCCACAAAATGTTAAAAAAATCAGGGTACACCGACTAAAAACTCAGTTTTGGAGGCCTTATGTGCCTTTTTTGGCCTTGAAAATCCTTTTATCATGGTTCCCCCAGGACAAAGCGACGTAGAGCTCGTCGCAGGCTTCGATTTGATATGTGGTAGAGCTCAAAAGGACACCCGAATCAAAAGTTATGGCCGTTTGAATTTTGAGTTTCATTTTCAACATATTTTGGATTTTTTAAAATTTTTTAATTTTTTTAATCTTCAAATTGTTATTAAATGACTATTACTTCCTAATAATTAGCAAATTATTAATTAAAAATCTTTTTTAAATTTTTTAAGAAGCCATTTTCACTAAATATCTTATATATTAAGTATATTAAGTGTAAATGTACATTTATACTTATCTAAAATATATTTAAAAATTATATATTATATTTATATCAATATAAATATATTTATATATTAATATATTAATTTTTTTAAATTTGACCATTTATGAGCGCTACTAAACAAGGGCTGATAAATGGGGTACCTTTATCAGCACTAAAAAAGCGCTGATAAAGGGGGGGCTTTATCAGCGCTAAAAAAAGCGCTGATAAAGGCACCCTATGTCAGCATTTTTTGAGCGTTGATAAAGGGACACCCCTTTATCAGTGCTTTTTCTTTTGCGCTGATTGTAACACCCCGACCCATATTACCTAGAGTCGGTGCATTATTACATAACATTGGCATGATCACAAGAAAGATCAAGTCTCGAAAGACCGATTAGTTTAGTAGCCTTGGAATAACTAGATACATTAATAAAGTTTATATTACATCATAAAATGAAAACTACAATAATATAGTCTCCATATTCCACACTCTTATCCCCTCATACTATCCATGCAGGTCATTCATAAATTACTTCTTCACATCCCGGGAAAAATAAAACATAGAAAAGGGGTGAGCTCAAATGCCCAGTAAGGATAACAATATAGTGGAAACTTTCATAAATAGGAATAAACATTTAAGGCAGTGTATAACTAAAACAAAAGCCTTTTAAACTTGAACATCAAAATAGTATGGAAAAATTAAAATGAAATATTTCCATTTACTTATTCACATGGATATTCTACTAATTGAATAATCACATGCAATATCAATAACCACTTTCATAATGATGGAATGCATAATTCCAGACTATCATAACCACATAGCAAAGGCCTCGTGCCAAAACTACAAATAATATTTTGTCAAGGCCTTGTTCCTAGACACTAGTTTGTCTCATGATACCTACCGATGCATCGAGGAGGTATAGCGGTCTCCACCCGTCACATATTAAGTCCAATAAATTCCCATATGAAAAGGTTTAAATATAACATAAACATTTGTATTAAAACTAGCATACGAAATGTAAATAATTCATCCATAAACCACTAATGGTATATAAATAACACATCCACAGTCAATAATATCACAAAACCTTCAATATAATATTGATGTTTTGTATCATAATAAATCAACTTCAAATAAGCGTAAAATCCATCAAAGGATGTTGACACAGATGAAATCAAAACACTTTTTAGAGAAATATCTCTTTCTATTTTGAAATCATTTAAGAGTCATATATTTATAAAATAAAACATTTTCTTTGAAAATATTTTTATAATCTTGTAAGGGAAGCTTCAAAGATTTTATAAAGGCGGAAAATAGTCGCACCCGCCGTATAAGTTAAAAAAACATTCTTACATTAATTCTGTCGAAAAGGTTAAAAAGAAACTTGTTTGGAAATCGACGGAAAGATTCCATTATAAACCACTTTTAAAAGTCAACAAGGGTATAAATAACTTTAACCCATATTCTAGTAAATAGTAAAAATGTTTTTAAATGTATTTTTAAGAAACATGGATGTGGATGATAAAGAAGTCCTAGTATATTATTACCTATAAACAACCTCGGATAATGAAGAGATTGTGAAATAAACCCTTACCTTGTACTTTTACTTGGTTGTTGTAGTATAACCTCCTGTATAATGGTGAAATAATTGTTATTAAATTATACAAGAATCACATATATTAAAATGATATCATATATGATCTTTTAACATTGCTTTGTTAATAATATCTTAGAATCATCGTCGTTTCGGGTGTTAACTTACTCATTTTCTTTATATTCTTTGTTACGTAAGCCATGTTCGTTATGGATAGGTTGTACCTTAATCATATCCAGAATGATATAAAGTTCTTAAACATTACTTTTAATCATAAAATGATAATTAGTCTTGTATGGATACGATGGGGAATGAATCTCATCGCGTTTGTGGAGACGGTAGTCCGTACGTATGTACGAGCGACAATATCATTCTTTTGATATTAAAATAATATATAATTGGATGGTATATCATATATACAGAATCATTATCATGTTATATTTATTATTTACATGAATTTCACAACATTATTATACCTATCCAAATAATAATTTATTCAATAACAATTACACCAAGACGTGGAGACGGTAAGCCATACGTACGCATGTATGGTGACATGTCATTCAAAGGATGGATATAATACTGAATATGGTTGTACCATATTTATAATAATATCATAGTATATAGGAGATAATGTATTTATTATTTTATAATGGTAATAACAAATAAAGAAGAAGTTGAAGAAGAAATGAACTTGAAAAAGGGTGGGGAAAACATTACCTCTTCTTCGGGTTCTTCCTTTTGATTTCATCAAAAGGGCTCCTTAGGTTGGCTTTATGACTAAAGTAATGACACTAGGATGAAGTTAGGGATGTTTAGAGAGTATTTGGGCAGAGTTTGTCCGATCCAAATGGATTTGAAGGTGTGAATTAATGAGAAAGGGGAGTGCCCTTTTATAAGAGGGGTGAGGGGCACCTTTGGAAAATCTAGAAATATTATTTTATAATAAATTCATATTCTGTTTCTAATGGCTCCAAAGAGGATTATTTAAAATTAAAGGTGGGTATGGGTTGAAAACCACTCAACCAATATAATTTATACAGGTTTGGGTCATTATATTAACCTTATCTTTTAGTTTTAACTCTTAGTTAATTAGTTTGACACTTACCATGTCACAATGTATTTTTATATTATATAGTTAATAAACTTACTATATACCTCCAATAGACCCCCAAGTGGTCCATTAATGATACACCTATCATGATATAAGTCTCTTGTCCGAACCTTAGATTTTTAGGAATTGAATATCAATTAATAATATAATATTTTTTTTTAAATCTCTTTTTTGTCAATTTTGACACTATTTGGAAAATTGATTTTTGTGAAAATCATAACAGAATTATTACTTAGAAAAAAGTTAATTAAATCATTCCTAACATGTCATATTAACAACGAAAATTAGTTTAATTCATAAAAAGTCTCAAATTATATTTATCTGGGTATTTATAGTATCAATTATTTTAATTTTTCACTATTATGGTAATTACTGCATCATCATTGTGTCATAAATAAATTAAATTATTTATTGTCTAAAAATTATAAATAAAATATCATTATGTAGGAAATCATTTTATATTTCTAATGAATATTTACAATCAAATTTACCTTATGTATAACCCTATATTAAAATTTTTTTAGTAAATAAACTTTGATTTTAACTCTTTTAACTCTTCTTTGAATTAAATAATAATAATGTCCTAATCTAATTCAAGTGGACCTAAATGATAATATTTTATTCATAAGGTTGTTTTTGGTCGAGATGCACTTTTCCAATAGAATTAGTACATGTGTTAGGGTAATATTAATATCATTTTTACCCTTAATTACCCTATTTACTTTTAACCGTGGTAAATAAAAGTAAAAAGTTACTATTCACCAAAAGTTATTTTTATCTCATTGAACCACATTTTACTCCTTGATATTAACTACGTCTCTCAAATTTTCTAAATTCCACTCACAGAAGCTGTAAAATTATGTTTTATGAAAAATTCAGTTTTTTAACTACCTCTTAGTGGTTTCACTATTCATTAAAAAATGATGTTTTTCAGAAAAATACCAAAAATTAACCCTAAGCTAATTTCGATATTCCAAATCCAAAAATGAAGCCCATTTTAAAAAATAAAATTTATAAATTTCAAAAAGTGGGTATTACTATTCATAACGGCTAGTTTGATTGGTTGTGGTGTGTTAGAACTCGATGTTGCGTACAACACACGCTATTACATTATTCAAAGAGAAGCGTACCGTAGAAGATTGGGGTGTTACATTCTCCCCTCCTTCAAATAATTCCGTCCTCGAAATTTCTAGAATACTACTGCATGAAAAGACTCGGGTGGTTCTTCATCATAAGTTCCTCAGGTTCCCACGTTGCCTCTTCCATCTTATGGTTTCTCCACAAGATTATTACCAGACGAGTCATCCGGTCTCTCAGTACTTGTTCTCTCGTATCAAGAATCATGACGGGCTCTTCGCAATAAGATAGATCGGTTTCTAGTTCTAATTATTTTTAGGTGATTACGTGCGTTGGGTCAGACATGTATTTCCTGAACAGAGATACGTGGAACAAATCGTGATCTTTGGAGAGACTTGGCGGCATTGCCAATCGGTAAGCTACCACCCCAATTCGTTCTATAATTTCGAAAGGCCTAATGTACCTGGGACTCAATTTACCTTTGTTACCAAAACGTATGACTCCATTCCATGGAGATACCTTCAGTAAAACATAATCACTGACTTGAAATTCCAAATCCTTCCTTCAATTATCTGCATAGCTCTTCTGCCTACTTTGAGCAGCTTTGATATGGTTTTGGATTACCTTAACCTTTTCCATCGTTTCCTACACCAGTTCTGGGCCTACAAGTTTTCTTTCACCAACGTCATCCCAACATGTTGGTGTGCGACATCTCCTTCCATATAACGCTTCATATGGTGCCATCTGAATACTCGAATGGAAGATATTATTATAGGAAAATTCTACCAGAGGTAAATATTGATCCCACATACCCTGAAAGTCACGTGATCAGGATCTCAACATGTCTTCTAAGGTTTGAATAGTTTGTTCTGATTGTCCATCTATTTGAGGGTGGTAGGCAGTGCTCAAATGAAGTTCAGTATCCAAGGCTTTCTGAAGACTTTTCCAGAATCTTGAAGTAAAACGGGGATCACAATCAGAAACAATCGATAGGGGTACTCCATGAAGTCTCACAACTTCATTAATATATAGTCTTTCTAGACGTTCCAGTGGTAGATCTTCTCTTATAGCAAGAAAATGTGCTGACATGGTAAGACGATCAACAATAACCCATATTACATCGTTCATTCTAGGAGTCTTTGGTAGTCCCATGACAAAGTCCATCGTGATATTTTCCCATTTCCACTCCGGTATGGGAAGAGGTTTCATGACTCCTCCAGGCTGTTGCCTCCATCTTTCACTTGTTGACAAACCATACATCTTGACACAAAATCAGCAATCTCCCTCTTTATGTTGTCCCACAAAAAATGTTCCTTCAAATCTCTATACATTTTGGTGCTCCGAGTGTGTATAGATAAATTGGAACGATGAGCATCATCCAGCAATTATCTTTTTAGATGAGGTATATTGGGAACACAAAGCGTCTTCCTGAATTTAAAAATTCCTTCTTCATACACAAAGTCTCTCAATCTTCCTTCATTCACAGCTTTAATATTCTTTTGAAATTCTTCATCATCGGTCTGAGAACTCATAATCCTTTCTAGTAAAGATGGTTTGGCAACCATTTGAAAAAGCATTGATGTTTCTCCTTCCCTAGTTATTCCCATTTCTATCTTCAATAGATCCATGAAAATTGGATCCCATTCAATTCTCATATTGTTCAAAACTCCATGGTCTTTTCTGATCAAAGCATCTTCCACCTTGTTTGATTTCCCCAGGTGGTAGTGTATCGTACAATTATAATACTTGAGTAATTCAAGCCATCTCCTTTGCCTCATGTAGAGTTCTTTTTGTGAGAGAATATACTTCAAAATCTTGTGATCTGTATAAATCTCACATTTTTCACCATCGAGGTAGTGTCTCCATTTCTTCAAAGAAAAGATCACAGCTGCTAACTCGAGATCATGAGTAGGATAGTTTTGTTCATGAATTTTCAACTGTCGTGATGCATAGGCAATAACCCTATCATTCTGCAGAAAGACACAACCAAGTCCTTTCTTAGATGCATCACTATAAATAATGAACTCTTCATTCCCTGATGGTAGAGTCAATATGGGAGCATTGACTAATCTTCTCTTCAGTTCTTCGAAACATTCTTCACACTCTTTTGTACGAAAAAATCTAACCCCTTTACGTGTGATCTTTGTTAGTGGGTTTGCCAATCAGGAAAAATTATGGACGAAACATTGATAATAACATTCCAAACCAATAAAACTGCATACCTTAGTTATACTCATTGGTGCTGGCCATTCTTGGATTGCCTTGGACTTAGAAGGATCAACAGAGATTCCATCTTTAAAGATAATATACCCAAGATAAGAAATATCCTGAAGCCAGAATTCACACTTGCTAAACTTCCCATATAATTCATGTCTTCTCAGAGTCATGAAGATAATGCGCAAGTGATTTTCATGATCTTCGTATCTTTTTGAGTATACCAAGATATCATCAATAAATACCACCACAAATTCATCGACATATTCCTTGAAAACTCTATTAATCAGATCCATGAATACAGAGGGTGCATTAGTCAATCCAAAAGGCATTACTATAAACTCGTAATATCCGTACCTGGATGGAAATGCTATATTCGGAATGTCTTCCTTCTTCACACACAACTGATGGTATCCAGATCGAAGGTCAAACTTTGAGAAGTATTGATCTCCATGCAGTTGGTCAAATAAATCATCTATGCGAGGTAGGGTATACTTGTTCTTTATTGTTATAGCATTGATCTCCATATAGTCGATACATAACCTCATATATCCATCTTTCATTTTAACAAAAAGAATAGGGGATCCCCATGGAGAAACACTAGGGTGAATAAATCCCTTATTACTCAATTCCTCTAGTTGTTTCTTTAGTTCAACTAATTCTATAGTGGACATTCTATAAGGGGTCTTCGATATAGGCCTTGATCCCGGAATTAAATCAATGGAAAACTCAACTTCTCATTCTGGAGTATGTCCAGGTAAATCTTCCAAAAACACATCTACATATTATTTCACAATAGGTACATCCTATATTTGAAAATTCCTTTCCTCACCCACTGTAATTTTATCCTCTTCCTCCCCAATAATTGAATTTAGTTGAGCTACTAGGGGTGGATCTAGATAAGAATTAGGTGGTGATGATTCTGCTCTAAAGATAAGGTGTTCTTTATCATCATCATCAAAAATCATAACCTCCTTCTTCTTACAATAAATCGTCGCATAATAGTCCGAAAGCCAATCCATACCGAGGATTATATCAAACTCAATCATAGGTATGACGATGAGATCAGCTAATAAAGAACAATTATTTGCTCTAATGGGGACTGATTCACAAAACTTTGTTGCAATGATACTTCCCTTAGGAGTTTTAACTGACAAATCCCTTGTTAAATTAAATTGGAAATATCTAATATTCATAGAAAACTGGGATGATATGAAACAATGCGATGATCTATAATCAAATAATGCATTTTCTAAACATGAGGAAAACATTAAATTACCTGCCACCACGTCTTTCGGAGCTTCTACATCAGCAGTAGTGATATCATAAGCTTGGCCTTGATCCCTTGGCCTTTTCTGAGATAAGTTCCCCAGACGCTTAGGACATTCATTTTCATAATGTCTCATCTCCCTGCAATTGTAGCATTGGACATCGGTAGCTTCTTTTTTCCCTTGCAATCATGAGCTTCATGGCCTTTTTCACCACACTTGTAACAGACTCCCGTTCCTTTTAAGCAAGTAATGGGGTGTTTCTTCCCACATTTAATGCAGGATGGATATTACACTTTTCCCTTATTCCCCTTATTTCCATTCCCAGATTGATCAGCATATATCTTCTTCTCTTTCTTTTCTTTAAAGTCATAAGACTTAGAGAATTCATTTTCTGTCTTGATAGCACATGAGACAATGTCTTAGTATGACGAGAAGGATTTTGATACTAATGCTCGATGGAGAAATGTTTTTAACCCATCAAAGAAATGATCAATCTTACTTCTTGGGTTATGTATATAATCTCCAGGATACCTTGCTAACCTTGTAAAGTAGGCCTCATACTTTGCGACATTCTCACCCTCCTTTTATCTTAGACTCAAAAATTGTCTTTCCATATCTGCTCGATGGTCACGAGGAAAATATTTTCCTAAAAACAGATATTTGAAATCCCTCCATTCCATATTTTATACTTCATCATCTTCCTTCATATTTTGAATCAATGACCACCATTGATCAGCATCTCCACTGAGGTGGTAAACTTCCATGATAACTTTTTCCCTTTCACTACTCCCCAAATCCTGAAATATTTTCTCTAGGGAATGTATCCATTGCACAGCTACTAAGGGATTTGTACTCCCATTGAACGTTGGTGGTTGCTGCCTCATGAAACGATCTAACATTGATCCCCCACGCTGTGGATCAGGGTGTTCCATATGGGTAAGGTTATTATTCATAACCTGAGTGAGTTGTCCCAGTATGGTGATTAGTTGATCAGCACTAGTTGCATCACCAGCTCCACTATAATTATCTTGAGCATGAGGGCAATCCCTACATGGATTGCTTGCATTGATACGGTTTCCATTTCTTCCACTAGGCACCATTTCTAAACAATGGCATAAACTAGATCAGTTTATGAATCAAAATACATAATTCCATACTTATAAAACACTGAACATAAATTGAACTATTTATGGATATAATCCATAATCATAAAAATGTTTTCTTTGAGGAATTATATACTCATAAAACCCTTCATAATGATTTTTAATGAAAATGAGAGTTATCCTAAGCATATCCCCCGAGAGTGTCGTAACCAAGAGTCCAACAAGGCTCGTTGTCATGCACCAGTTCCCGTTCGAGTCTAGCTCAAAGCGGTGTTTTCGGGTTTTACCCCTAGGTACATCTGTGCCAGAGCCGCCTCTAGCTGCTCGTATCCAGACAGGGATGTATTGCTCGGAAAACTCACAAAATCCCTAAAATACCAAAATTCGAGGAAGTTCATCCATAAAAACCCTCATAGTCCATCTTAAATCTATGTGCTCTAATCAAAGTTTATCTAAATCTAGCTTCCAAGGATTGTACTAAACTTCCTCTGATACCAACTGTAACGCCCCGACCCCAGTTACCCAGAGTCGGTGCATTATTACATAACATTCGCATGATCACAAGAAAGATCAAGTCTCGAAAGACCGATTAGTTTAGTAGCCTTGGAATATCTAGATACATTAAAAAAGTGTATATTACATCATAAAACGAAAACTACTAAAATATAGTCTCCATAGTCCACTCTCTTATCCCCTTATACTATCCCTACAGGTCATTCATAAATTACTTCTTCACATCCTGGAAAAAATAAAACATAGAAAAGGGGTGAGCTCAAATGCCCAGTAAGGATAACAATATAGCCGAAACATTCATAAATAAGAATAAACATTTAAGGGAATGTAAAACTAAAACAAAATCCTTTTAAACTTGAACTTCAACATAGTATGGAAAAAATAAAATGAAATAATTCCATTTACTTGTTCACATGGATTTTCTACTAATCGAATAATCACATGTAATATCAATAACCACTTTCATAATGATGGAATGCATAATGCCATACTATCATAACCACATAGCCAAGGCCTCGTTCCAAGACTACAAATAAGATTTTGTCAAGGACTTTTTCCAAGACACTAGTTTGTCTCATGAGACCTACCGATTCATCGAGGAGCTATAACGGGCTCCACCCGTCACATATTAAGTCCAATGCATTCCCATATGAAATGTTTTAAACATAACATAAACATTCATATTAAAACTAGCATACGAAATGTAAATACTTCATCCATAAACCATGAATGGTATAAAAATAACACATCCACAGTCAAACATATCACAAAACCTTCAATACAATATAGAAGTTTTGTATCATAAAAAATAAACTTCAAATAAGCGTAAAATCCATCAAATGATGTTGACATAGATGAAATCAAAACTCTTTTTAGAGAAATATCTATTTATATTTTGAAATAATTTAAGAGTCATATATTTATAAAATAAAACATTTTCTTTGAAAATATTCTTATAAGCTTGTAAGAGGAGCTTCGAAATTTTATAACGGCGGAAAATAGCCGCACCCGTCATATAAGTTAAAAAAACATTCTTACCTTAATTTTGTCGAAAATGTTAAAAAGGAACTTGTTTGGAAAACGAAGGAAATATTCCTTTATAAACCACTTATAAAATTCAACAAGAGTATAAATGACTTTAACCCATATTCTAGTAAATATTAAAAATGTTTTGAAATACATTTTTAGGAAACATGGATGTGGATGATAAAGAAGTACCAGTAGATTATTACGTATAAACAACCTCAGATAATGAAGAGATTGCGAAATAAACCCTTACCTTGTACTTTTACTTGTTTGGGGTAGCTTAACTTCCTATATAATGGTGAAATAATTGATATGAAATTATACAATAATAATATATATTAATATGATATCATATATGATCTTTTAACATTGTTTTGTTAATAATATCTTAGAATTATCGTCGTTTCGGGAGTTAACTTACTCATTTTCTTTATATTATTTATTATGTAAGTCGTGTTTGTTATGGATAGGTTGTACCTTATTCATATCCAGAATGATATATAGTTCTTAAAAATTATTTTTAATCATAAAATGAGAATTAGTCTTGAACGGATACGATGGGGAGTGAATCTCATCGCGTTCGTGGAGACAGTAGTCCGTACGTACGCGCGAGCGACAATATCATTATTTTGATATTAAAATAATATATAATTGGATGGTGTATCATATATACAGAATAATTATAATGATATATTTATTATTTAGAATAATTACACATCATTATTATACCCATCCAAATAATAATATATTGAATAACGATTACACCACGACGTGGAGACTGTAAGCCGTACGTACGCACGTATGGTGACATGTCATTAAATGGATGGATAGAATACTGAATATGGTTGTACCATATTTATGATAATATCACAGTATATAGGAGATACTGGATTTATTATTTTAGAATGGTAATAAAAAATAAAGAAGAAGTTTAAGATTAAATGAACTTGAAAAGGGGTGGTGAAACCATTACCTCTTCTTCAGGTTCTTCCTTTTGATTTGATCAAAAGGGCTCCTTAGGTTAGATTTCTGACTAAAGGAAGGCCGCTAGGATAAAGTGAGAGAAGTTTAGAGAGTATTTGGGCAGAGTTTGGCCGAGCCAAATGGATTTGAAGGTGTGAATTAATGAGAAGGGGGAGTTCCCTTTTATAGGACGGGTGAGGGGCACCTTTGGAAAAGCAAGAAATATTATTTTATAATAAATTCATATTCAGTTTCTAATGAGAAAAAAGTGGATTATTTAAAGGTTAAGGTAGGGAGGGGTCGAAAAAAAACTCAACCAATAGAATTTAGACAGGTGGGTCATTATATTAACCTTATCTTTTAGTTTTAACTCTTAGTTAATTAGTTTGACATTTACCATGTCAGTTTGTATTTTTATATTATATAGATAATAAACTTACTATATACCTCCAAGAGACCCCAAAGTGGTCCATTAATGATACAAATATCATGATATAAGTCTTTTGGCTGAACCATTGATTTTTAGGAATTGAATGTCAATTAATAATATAATATTTTTTAAAAAAACTCTTTTATGTCAATCATGACACTATTTGGAAAATTGATTTTTGTGAAAATCATAACATAATGATTACTTAGAAAAAAAGTTAATTAAATCATTCCTAAAATATAATATTGACCTATAAAATTGTTGTAATTAATAAAAAATATCAAATTATATTTATTTGGGTATTTATAATATCAATTCTTTTAATTTTTCACTATTATGGTAATTACTGGATCATCATTGTGTCATATATAAATTAAATTATTTATTGTCTAAAAATTATAAATAAAATATAATTATGTAGGAAATATTTTTATCTTTCTAATGAATATTTACAATCTAATTTAACATATGTATAACCCTATATTAAAAATGTTTTAGTAAATAAACTTTGATTTTAACTCTTTTAACTCTTCTTTGAATTAAATAATAATAATGTCTTAATCTAATCCAAGTGGACCTAAATGATAATATTTTATTCCTAAGGTTGTTTTTGGTCGAGATTCACTTGTTCAATAGAATTAACACATGTTTTAGGGTAATATTAATACCATTTTTACCCTTAATTACCCTATTTTACTTTTAACCGAAGGAAATAAAAGTAAAATGTTACTATTCACCAAAAATTATTTCCATCTCATTGAACCACATTTTACTCCTTGATATTAACCGTGTCTCTCTAATTTTCAAAATTCCACTCATATAAGCAGTAAAATTATGTTTTATGAAAAATTCAGTTTTTTAGCTACCACTTAGTGGTTTCACTATTCATCAAAAAATGATGTTTTTCAGAAAAATACCAAAAATTCACCCTAGGCTAATTTCGATATTCTGAATCCAAAAATGAAGTCCATTTTGAAAAATAAAATTTATAAATTTCAAAAAGTGGGTATTACTATTCATAACGGCTAGTTTGATTGGTTGTGGTGTGTTAGAACTCGATGATGCGTACAACACACGCTATTGCATTATTCAAAGAGAAGCATACCGTAGAAGCTTGGGTGTTACACTAATAAAGGGTGGCGCTGGAAAAACTGTTTTTGTTGTAGTGTGCACCATCATTTCATAAGTCATTACCTATTTGACGCACCAAACCATTTATATAATGATGTCAAAAGATTTTAGAAACAGATACTCATTTGATTATTAAAAACAAAATACACTTGAAAACCCACATAAAAAGCCAGAAACATTGTTTTGCAGGATGCCTCTATATGTAAAAATTCAAACAAGTTTTTTTATACCACATTTTACATTCAAAATCCAACCACGAAACTAACTGCACATAAGGTATGAAACATTTAATAAAAAAATTTCAATTTATCACTCAATAAGTTATAAACCCAAATCATAATTTCATAATTTTATTTTAATTTAAAAACCATGTTTTAAATAAAATAACCCACATGCAAAGACTAGTGGGGCATATTTCCTAACTTGTGGTGTGTATAATTTTAAACAAACAATTCTTGTTATCATAAAGAATCGATTAAAATATCATTTTCACACCAAAGAGAAATATTTCAAGGATAAAATACCACTAATTACTAGTCATGGTTGGTGTGAAATGATTGAAATTAATGGTTTATATATAAAAATGTGGAATGTATGGGAGAACATACCTTAGATTCATGGTTGAATGATGGCGCAAAGATGAATTCACTTGATGAGGGTTACAATACCCTAGACATACCATGAGGAACCCTAAATGAACACAATCCATAACCAAAATAATTGAGAAAAGAAGAATAAATCAAGGATAGTATACAATTGGGGTGGCACACATAGGATGGGAGGGCCCTAGTAGGGTGTAGGATGGTTGGGCCAACATTGGTAAGGTGAAAGACGGCCATGGAGACATCAATGGGTTGTAGGCTGGCCGGTTTGGTGAACTGGAGGAGGTGCACGCCGACAAGGCGGTTGCTGGTAGGGAGCCGAGACATAAGGGGGTGCAACAGCATGGAGGGTCGATGCTGGTGTCGTGCATACTGAGATGGAAGAGGGATTCCTGTAACTGAGGGGGATCTACCAGCTAGAGGGGGCTTGCCACGGAGGGTGCAAGGGGAGAGACGACTGATGATAGGGAGAGCATATCAATGTGGGGGAGTCAGGTCACGCACAGTAGGAAAGGTGCGAGGGAGGGGGGATGCATGAAAAACCCTAAAAAATATATAATGAAATAAAAAATAACTATTAACCTACTAATAATTATTATACACATACTTAATAATAATAAAAATAACATAATAATAAATAAATAACTAAAAAATACTATTCATTTCATTTTAAATATGATAAAATTATTAATAACTATAAAAAACTTTAGTAATTGTAATAATAATAACAAAAATCTCCAATAATAATAATAATAATAATAATAATAATAATTTTTAATAACATTAACGATTGATATTTAAAATAGATATAATTTAATAATTACAATATTAATAATACTAATAATAGTAATAATAATTAAAATATTCATTTCATTTTGATAATAATAATGATGATTACAAAAATATTAATAATAATAATAATAATAACAAGTTTAATAATTTTAATAATTATTATTTTATATATTTGAATGCAATTATTTTGTCTGTGCATGGTTTAGTCAGTTGTGCATGAACCGTGCAGTTGATTCTGTCTCCAAAAGCTGTCACACAGGCACCATGGATGACCGCACAGTCTCCACTGACTGTGATGTGCCTGTCCACCATCCTAGAAGTAAATTAAGACTCTTAATAGTAATAATAATAATAATATAATGGTGATAATGATAATATAATAATAATATATCTTTCTTTTTTAATAATAATAGTATTATAGTTTCAATAATATTATTCTTAATAACAATAAGATTAACAATAATAAGATTCTTCTAATAATATTATCATTAATATTATTATTATAAAAAAACCTTTAATTCTATTTTCACCTTTCCTCATTTTATTTTAACGATCATTTAACTCCATTAAATTATTCATTAAATTATTATTTTTATTTTTCAATGATATGTAGGTCTCATTGTTTCTTTCGTGAAGCTATACATTTTTTAAACTATGATATTCTCGTGAGCCCGATACCGTCAAACCAAAAACAAGAATTTTAAAATAAAAATTAAAAAATTTAACACGAGACTAAACCGAAACCTAGAAATAAATTGTTCAAAGCCAAGAAAATAATTAAATAAAATATTTACAAGGTTCAGGTGTGACAAGGTTAACCATTTATGGAATTATTTTTGTTAAACCTTGGGCAAGAGTTTAGATATTAATGTATTACCTCAACCTATGGATATTTAAGAATATTGGATAAATTTTTTTAACTATTTATCATGATAACAAATAGAGATAGATGGAATGAATTTTCATTCTATTATAGATATTATGATCCATTAAAACTATCTTTTAGTGATTTAGCCATAAAAAATCATTTTTGTACATTCATTTCATGGATTATGTAATGAAGTGTAAATTGATAGAATCACAAAAAAAATGATGAAATTATGATGATGAAATTAAAACATATCACATAAGTATAATTATTTATATTCTAAGACTATAAAAAATCCTCATCTTATGGAAAATTATCTTGAAACAAAAATGTTACCCATATAACTTCATTTTTTATTAATAAAATGGTCCCTTTACTCATCATGGTTTTATAAATTTGTGTTCATTAACCTTATATATACCACCCACCTTCATGAGATCAAAGACCAATGTCACTCTTCATTTTCCCTTGTGTATTATAATTCTCTTCCATGTCCATGATTTCATTTCCCACTAATGATCTCCTACATCGAATCCTGGTTATGTGATCTTTCCAGATGACCTTCATACTTACCTTTCTCTTTTATAAAGATGAGGTTTTATTAACCATTTTACTTTTTTTTCTTGAAATTTATTTTAAAAATTAAAATTATTGATTATTGATATCAAGTTTAAATTGAGGGGACACAATTTAATTAAGGTGGGTAGAATGTAACACCCTGCAATACTAAAATAAGAACATTGTGTTTGATAAGGTTCATGAAAAAAACAAATAATAAAACAGAATATAAAATCCTGATACTTTAATATATATTACATTTTAAATAAACTCAATCTCTTTGATATCTTTTGATTTAAGCAACATAGGTTTTAAACAAAACATTTCACTCTATTAAAAAGTTATTATTCAAACATAACCATTATAAACTAGTAGTTAACATTGTAGTTATGATTAGAAATAACTAAATTAATAATATAATATGAGTTTTATCATTTGTAAAATAAATTTTAATATATATATATTTATTATAAATAAAATAAGAATCACTTTAAATTTAAATTAATTTTTTTCTGAAAAAAAAATAATTATTTTTTCTGAAAGGTGGTTTAGTCATACTACAAACACATAATTTATAGTAAATTTTTAAAAAATTTATAAAATTTATTTTAATTAATACACTTTATTTTTTAAATCAGTATATCAAAATTAACATAGGGTGAATTTTGACGATTTTTCTGAAAAGTTTCATTTTTTGATTAATAGTGAAAAATAATTAATTTTAATATAAATATGACTTTTCATTTAAATTATTTTTAATGTTAAATTATATATTAAATTTATTTTAAACTAAAATAAATTTAATTATATATATATTATTCTAATTTATTTCATTGGAATCATTTTAATATTGAATTTTGATATAAAAAAATTGTAAACTTTTTGACATTTTCTCTTTGAAACTCTCTTTTATCATCATGACTATATGATTAATTTTAAATAAAAATATGCCACTTATATAAATTAATTTTATACCAATTAATTAATAATTTTTTTAAATAATTTATATTTTTTAATAAGTTCAACTTATTTATTATCCATGATGCATAATGAAACAATAATAATTAATTATTGCGTGTATGGTAAAAATGGGTTTTCAGGGGGTTTACACAAAAATATATAAGAGTTAAAATGACAAAAAACATGAATAAGATCTATTTTACAGACCAATTTTGATCCTATAATGTATAATTATTGTTAATACTTCATTTTTTACCAATTTAACAAGTGAAAAATGTGGTTACACCTTTTTAATTTTAAATATTACAAGCTTAACAATAACCTCACTTATAAAGTTCCACACCTGATCATCCATTATTCAAAAATTAAAACCCATTTTTATTGAAAAATAACTACTCAAATTATTTAGAAACATTCATCATGTCATCATATAAGAATTATTTTTTTCATGAATCTAATATAGTAAGGATTTTTAGAAAAAAAAGAGGAAACTCAAAGAAGAGGTAACGTTCTTCAACGAGTGTTTCTATTTTATTCTTACTTCATCTCATTCATGCCTTATTAAAACATGACGATATAATATAATTAGAATATTAAATATAATTACATTTTATTTATTTAAATTCCAAGATCTACAACCATCCATTATTCCATGAATTGGGTTACAAAATCATCATTCCAGTGTACTGCTGATTACCGCCTCTTGAAATGATGTCAATACTTTTTCCATTACCACCTCTGATGGTTGGGAATTATGATGGATATAATATATATATATATATATTATTTATTAAATAATTCTAAATATTTATTCATTATATCATATATTCCTTTTTTATGTTCCATTTTATAGGGGATGTGATAGTGTCGCCCATGTTTATGGTGGACTACCACCTAACAAAGATATTAGATTTATTTTTCATTAAAACATTACATGGATGATAATAAGGATAATGTTAAATAATATTTGTGACAAAATTGATATAAATTTTATAAAAATGATATATTTATATTTCATTAAATATAGTATATCATTTTCTTTATTACCTTTTCACTCACATAATTATGTTAACAACCTTCGTGTACGTGTGGACTACCACCTCCACGAAGCGATGAGACTCCCTTATTATACCCACAACACAAGTATGATTTATATAGAAGTATTTTTAAAGAAATAATAAGGTATTTTATAAATTATTCTCAATATATAAAGATAAAATATCACTTACCAATTTTCTATATTGAAAGTTGAAAATGGGAATTTTTCTCATGTGTACGTACGACCTACCGTCTTAATGATCATAATGTAGTTAATTCATCAAAATCATAATCCATTATTGGTATTAAAAATTATAAATTATTTATAATTATTACAATTATTTCGTTTTTATTATTCAAAAGATGATGAAACTACACAAAAAATTGACAGAAATAGTGACATTCATGATAAATAACCAATGATAAAACAAGGTTATTAACACTCAAAACAATAAAAATAACGAAATATTATTAACGAATGGGTGGTAATATGTTATTAATGGATCATATATGACGTTATAAATATTCATATGGTTATTTTATAAGTTAATAACTTTTATAAAACAATTATACATGGGGAAAAATTACATACAACATAATGGTAGCGTGAAGCAAAGGGCTTCATCTCAATTTCCATTAACTGAGGTCTATTGTGATATTATGCTCATAATATATTTTTTATAGTGTATATAATTCCTTATTAATATAATATAATGATTACTTAGAAATTCATGATATTTTTTCTTTCAATTTGAAATATTTCATTAAATGGTCTTTGATTGAAAATTACCAACTGCTAAAAACAATTTGTTCAGTATCAATTCCTTTTGTGATTGTAAAATTTCTCTTGAAACAATCAATTTATTGTGATCATTTTTCATTGGAATTTAAAATTATCTTAAATATCCATATTCTATAATGATGTATATGATTATTTCTTAAACCATATACCATTTTTATATGTGAGGATTACTTTGAATGTTATTTAATTCACTAAGGAACTATTGATAAATATGAATCCATTACATAATATAGATTTTTGAGGAAAATTAATATTGATTCATAGATAAAGTATATCATTCAATATGTGAGGAATTATTTTAACCTACAGTGATGAGTGTGTACTGGTATAATATACCCCACCCCGATGCATTGTTTGGTCTCGTGTGAAAACTATGTTTGTGAAATTAAGTGGGTTTCTTACTATAGTGTTTATCCTATTTTCTAAAATGCCTTAATAATATTGGTATCATGATGCCTAAGATCATGGAATCACATATTTATGAATTTATATCATTAATAATTCATTTATTATTATCCATGATATTTTCAAAATGATATTGTCTCTGGATGCATTTTATTCTCCATTTATTGATTAAATGACCTGTGTTTTCAGTTATTTACCTTGATAGGTTTATTATTCCTTATCTATTAATGATGTTAAGTAATTTAAATGTCATTTGGGTCCAATTATTTACCTTTTCACAATGATTATTCATTATTGATACATGATATATTTTACTATACAAAACCCATTCTGAGCATTTAGGCTCACCCTTATTTTGTTTCCTTTGACCAGGAAATAAATAAGAGAGCTTTGAATGAGTTTTAAATTATTCAATTCATTTTATTTTGTTATTTATTATGTCTTATCATCTATTTACAATATAAAATGGTTATTATTTATGTATTTGGTTCTCCAAAACTGCTAAAATGATCTATCCTTTGGGATTTGATCATTTATATTTATGTCAATGTAATAAAGTAAGCACCTGCTACAGGTTACTAGGGATGAGGTCGTTACATGAAAGTGTTGTATAAAGAAATCAGAATGAAATAAATCATATACATATATACACATCACACAATCCCATCTTATATGGTATATACCAATACATGAACATCACAACACATAACCATAAAACCACTACAATCATTTCACACACTATCATCATACCATATATACTACAAAATATTCCCAAACAATCTCATAAAATAGTAAAAAAAACTTTCTTGATTCAAATTTCAACCCATTATTAAACTACTAAAGACTTATATATTATCAATCAATTTATTCTCATTATGTAATTAACTTTAATTATTTAATGAAAAACATCTACTCATTGAAACCCATATTAACTTTCACCATTTCCAATCCATTAGAACTGATTTTTATTTTAGTCATAGTTCTTTTTATACATAATTAAATCCATAGGAAATTATCATTCCATCAATAAAATTTATATTCTATACAACAGGGAAACTATCAAAAATTCCCACATCAACCAAACAATCAATCATCCAAAATAAAACATTGATATTATATTTCCCACGAATCCAGGAAACCACAGTCTAATTGCATAACCCATGGTAATAACATATCATAAACTAACCAGCCCCCAAAAAACACCTCACTATACATATCCTTCTAACCAATGAAACCCCACTAAATATGATATTCCATCAAAAGAATACTCGATTCCCAACACACAACACCTCCAAAACAAACATTTTAAGAATCAACCCTCAATTCTCAATATTCTGTATAAACAAACAAAATAATAAAACAAATAATAGAAAACGCATTCAAACTCTAGCAGTAATACATTCATAATTTCTCAATATATTTTAACTTAAAATTATCTTGGAAACACTGATATGAAAACCCAAATAATGATTCCACTATTAAACACATTTAATTAATTTCCATCATTACATGATTTGTATTCTTAGCAAAGGCCATTTATATAGCTTAGTTTCAGTAATAAATTACTTCCATATCACAAAAATAATAATTTATTAATAAAATAAACATGACATTCAAATTTATCTAAAATACCAAGAACCTTGTAAACAACTTGTGAAAATCTCCTCTTCATACTAAATTTATTTTAGTCTAGTAAATTAGCATACATTAAACTGAATCCCACCATCCAAAATAAGTTAAACATTGGCATAAAAATTATATTATTTACAAAATTTAAATTTTTTTATTGATTCCCATACAATGATATGAAAAATTAAATGAATCACCCCTCATGTATAAATGAATCTAGGATCAAACCCCATTAAATATAAAGGAACTGACCTTGAAAACTAACTAGAAACCCCATCATTAAAATTAGTCTAAAAATTAACTAAAAAATTAAGGAGTTTCTAATTTAATCCTTCATAAATGTGAATGTGAAGGTAGATAGTGAGTATAAAAAGGGAATACAATTAATCAAGTATGATCAATACCAATAAAAATGATATATTCCTCAATAAGGATAACCATGGTGATAAAAAATGGATATGGTTCAACTAAGGTTCTGATATAGAAAATAAAATTTGAACCAAGGATATCATAACCCCATAATTATATAAAAATGTTTATATACTTCCACAATGATTTGGTGTTAACCAAAGTGGTCTTAATTCCTCCTGGTCAAAGGAGACATGATTTTCCTTCTTCGAAACCTCTGAATATCACACACCTTCAATTCCCTTTTAAATAGATTGTAATGGAACTATTTCTTGCTTCTTGACATGGAATATTCAATTTAAATTCTATAGGTATCCAAAATGGTTATCATGATAACACTAGGAAAATACAAGTAGTTTTCACCTCACCATGCCCAACCCTATGGAATGGTCAACGTTAGCTCATTGTTCCCTTCCTCCGTCATTTTCTTGGACTCACTGAGACCTCAAATGCCACCACACCTTATACAATGCATCATTGTTGTTCTAATTTCCCATAAATAAACTTTTCAAGTGAAACTCCCTTTTGATGTGAATTTCACACCTCTCTATTTTCTATAGGGGGAATTCCCTCTGAAATGATGAAGCACCACAACCTTCACCATGGAGTGTATCACATCCCTATTTTCCATAGGAATTCATTAAAAGTAAAACATCCTCCAACATAGTACTTTTAGACCATATATTCTACCATTATCCAAAATGGAATGATTTCATAGCCTCTGCTATAGGACACCTAGCTCATCATCCCCTAAACGATAAAATGACTTCTACTATGACTGGCTACATAGTGTGGTGAACCCCATATATGTTCAAAACTAAAATATAAACTCAATAACACCTTAAAACACCCTCTTGGAACCCCCAACACTTGAAACTAATTAAATAAATGGTCAGGATGGTTTGTGATATTATATTATATACCTATCAACTAATTATTGTAATTATTAAATTGAACCAAACCTAGAATAAAGTGCACATGAATTACCATCCAAGAACTCCATGTGATATATCCCCCTAGACAAGATGATTACATAAACCAAATAGAATAAAAAATGAAAAAACTTAATTATCAACATTTAAAAAATCCCATCAATTATCTACATGGTTCATCACAGATATCACAATTGAACAATGATAAAAAAATTTGGGTAGTAAGAGTGCATATGTGACTCATGCTCCCACATAATCTCCTTCATACCACCATGCCTCCATGTAACACAGACTATGGAATGGATCCTCCACATATCTCTATCTCCATATTAACTCGGACATCAACTAGAATTTCAACGAACATCTATTCTTTTGTGATATGAAACTTCGACAATTAATGACATGGGATTCATCAAGAAGATACTGAATATGTTGTCACACATGGAAGATGTCATGGATCCCAACTAACTATAACACATTATAATATAATCAACTCAAAATTACATGATTTATAATAATGGTTTTTTATTATTAAATTTCTAGGTTCCATTTAGTTTAGAGTTTTAGAGAATTAGGTAAAAAGTTACGTAACAATGTCAAAACTACCACACAATGTGCATTTTCCCCAAAAACCGCTTTCTTAAAATTACACAAATATTTTCTTCCTGATATTTCTGTTCATTCAATATGTATCATCATTCATATTTTTGTAACTCTCATTCAAATATATATCCTATGAATTTTTTAAAAAAATTTGGATAATAAAAATAAATCTTATTAAGGGATATAAAATTAATGGAAACCCATTAGTCATGTGTATAACACCCTGACCCCACTAGGATGGAGCCTATGCATTACTTGTTATATTGGCATGGTTAGAAGGAATTAAAATCCCAAAGGAAATATTATTTTATTAGTCTTGAAATAACTAGATACATAGATGTTTCTAGAAGTACATCCGAAAAGTTTACAAAATACAATACATAACAAAAACTAAAAAATGGAATCCCCAGGAACTCAATAAAAGATCTTCTCTTCATCACCTTTTGAAGGTAGACAATGAAAGGGGTGAGATCAAATGCTCATTTAGGGCTAAAAATTGCGGAATCATGAGTAAAATAATAAGTGATTCACAAAAAATATGGCATAATCAAAATGGCATAGGAAATAAATGAATAACTAATGCCATTAATAAACTAAAAATAAAAGTATATCCATATATTTTATCATAGTGAAACTCTCATGGATAATAATAATAACTGATAATGAATAAAGAAAATGATTATTAATTGTACATCATGTATCTGGCACATGAAACCATAATACCGTAAAAACAGTTTAGTTTTATGGGTAGAAACCAGTCTGATTTTTGGAAACAAACTCGAAAGGTTTGTCGCCAAACTGTTTTGTCTCATGAGACCTAACGATGCATCGAGGGGATGTACCAGGCCTCACCCACAACTTTATGTCCAATTCATTCTTTAAACATTGATTCAATACAAGAGCAATAATCCCTTTCAATATTTGTATAGAGTAGAGTATACAGATTCATCAATATTTCCATTAATAAAATAACTTTCCGAATAAACACTGTATATAAAATGGTATACAGTTTTGACAACAAAAAAATCCATGACATTAGATTATTGATATTTAATATAAATATAAATTCAACTGAAAAGTGATATCAAATGGGCAGTAGGTACACCACATAAAGATTATTAGGTGCACAATACAAAGATAGTCACAACGAAAACGGCAGCTGAGACAAAGTCCCTTACCACAATGTAATCAGTCGAACCGTATGACCAGAACATAAAAAACATCAAGTGAATCATTGAATAACATGAATATAAACATAATAATGTTATTATATATCAAATTGAAGTACACATATACCAAATATAAGGAATAATTGGCAAACAATGGAAATCTCACAGAAATGAATGTGAGATGAGAAACCCTTTACCATATGCTCGAGTGTGTTCTTCGTTTGTTTTAATGACTGGAATAATTAAATTTAGATTCATTAATATATATTTCATGAACCTCCTATGCATTTAATTGATATATTATAACATTATTAGGTGCATTCATAACCCTTTCTATGGGTTCAATTGGTTCAATTTTCATGTTTTGGAAGCATTTTCTTCTTTGGTTTTCATGGTTCGTTTACTTGTTTCCATGAATGGAAGTTCATTTGAAACATGGTTAAACATCCAGAATTGTTAATGCATATTATTAACGAAATTATGGATATATAAATGATATTATAATAATTTTGGGTTATATACCATGATGATGATTCATTTGATAAAACATCAATGATGTTTGTTTAGATCGTTTTAATGGTTCTTTAATAATGACAACCTCATTTTGTCTTATAAATTAGAACCATGAGTATAAATAAATTCCAGAACCATGGGTGAGTCATAAAACATATATTATAACCTGTTTCAACCATATAAATGGTTTCATGACCAGAATTTAAAGAATTAATGGAGACTGAGATTGCATCATCTACGATGTCGGTAATTCGCTAAATCGCGGACAATGTTTTTAACTCCTTGAAAAAGTCGGGGAAAAGAAGAAGATTGATGATGAATTTCTCATGAACATGAGAACATCCAGAATATACAAGATTCTGGACATTTCATTCCTATTGGGTAAGAATGGATGAATAAATAATAAATAAAGAACTCAAAATAAAAGAATAATTTTGAAATCACTTACAAAAATTCGGCAGCCTAACGGCTACAAAACATGGTTTTATAAAATATTAAAAAGAGAGAGGACATGGGTCACCTATCCAGAAATGAATTATAATATAGATTAGATCAAGAATAAGAAGAAAAATAAGAACATAGTATGGAAACTTGAATGATATACCACATAAAAGAGATCTTGAAAGGAAAAAGAACGAAATTGAGAATTTTCTTACCTTGGAGAATAACCCATATACATGAAGGTGGGGACCTTGGGGGATTGAGGAAACCTTGGGGGACTAATATGGAGGTAAGGAGGCCATAACTTCGTTGAGTGAGAATTGGGAATGAATTCAATGAAGGGAAGATTTGGTATTTATAGGAAAAGTGAGGGATTATTTTAATAATTTCCAAGGGACACCTCATGGGTGGTATTTGCAAAACCATGGGCTTTACCATGGTATTTTCCCATTGATAAATCCACTTGGGACACCTCACATCTTATTTAACTATACACAAGTTGACCAGATTTAGGACATCATTATTACATCATTAATGATGTCATTAACACATTGAAACTAAAAACTGTATTTTTTACTATCCACTGAAACTTAAACTATTATAGAAAAATTCACAAAAATCACCCTAACCATTTTTCAACGTGTAGAATTAAAAATTGAAATCCATTTTTCCAAAATAATTTTCTAAATATTATTAATTTAATTTTAAAATAAGGCCATAGTTAATTTAAAAAATAACAATCTTAAAGTGCAATTAGTATTATTTCTCATTGAAAAACTAATTAAGATCCCATTATCTTATTTACTTAAAAAAAATATTATTATTTACTATTCATTAGGGTCCTATTAGTATTCATATTACTATTCATATGGGTATGTTACTATTCACCAAAAATCAAGTTTGTTCTATCAGACTCTAAATGACTTACTGAACACAACTCTAGATGACCATTTTTTGAAATTCAAAACATAGAAGAGGAAAAGTTGTGTTTAATGGATAGATTATAAAATTGCATTCTATATTTATTTTCAAAACCTTGGGGTGTTACATTCTCCCCTCCTTACGAAAATTTCATCCTTGAAATTCACAAAATATTACCTAAAAAGATTCGAATATGTCTTTAACATAAGCTCCTCAGGCTCTCGTGTTGCTTCCTCCATCTTATGGTTCCTCCATAGAACCTTTACCATATGAGTAGTCAAATTTATCAATATTTGTTCTCTAGTATCAAGAATCTTGATAGGATCTTCACAATAAGATAGATCTGGCTCAAGTTTTACTTCTTCACAAGTGAGTACATGTGTTGGGTCTGGCATTTAAATTTTTAACACTGACACGTGGAACATATTTTGAACCTTAGAGAGACTTGGTGGCATTGCCAAACGGTAAGCTATGGCTCCAATTCGGTCCAGAATTTCAAAAGGTCCGATGTACCTGGGACATAACTTTCCCTTCTTACCGAATCATATAATACCCTCCCATGGAGATACCTTTAAGAAAACGTGATCACCTTGTTGAAACTCCAAATCCTTTCTTCGGTTATCTGCATAGCTCTTTTGCCTACTTTGAGCTATTTTGATATGGTTCTGGATAATCTCCACCTTTTCTATTGTTTTTTCAACATGTTCTGGGCCCACGAGTTTTCTTCACCAACTTTATCCCAACAAGTTGGTGTACGACATCTCCTCCCATATATTGTTCATATGGTGCCATTTTAATACTTTAATGGAAGCTATTATTGTAGGAAAATTCCATGAGAGGTAAATACTGATCTCGCATTCCATGAAAATCAAGTGAACAAGACCTCAACATGTCTTCCAATGTTTGAATAGTCTGTTCTAATTGTCTATATTTTTATGGGTTATAGGCAGTGCTCAAACAGAGATCAGTAACTTGGTCCATCTGAAGAAGTTTCTAGAATCATGATGTAAAACATGAATCATGATCAGAAACAATCGATAGGGTTACTCCATGAAGTCTCACAACTTCATTAATACATAGTCTTTCAAGATGTCCAAGTGTTAGATCTTCTCTTATAGCAAGAAAATGTGATGACTTGGTTAGAAGACCAACAGTGACCCATATTGCATCATTCCTTCTAGGAGTCTTTGGTAGTCCCATGACAAAGTCCATCGTGATATTATCACATTTCCACTCAGGTATGGGAAGAGGTTACAATACTCCTCCAGGTTGTTTCCTTCCAATTTTCACTTATTGACAAACCATACATCATGACAAAAAGTCAGCAATCTCCCTCTTCTTGTTGTCCCACCAAAAATGTTTCTTCAAATCTTTATACATCATAGTGCAACCAGAGTGTATAGATAAATTGGAACTACGAGCATCATCCAATAATTATCTTTTTAGATCAGGTATATTTGGAACACAAAGTCTCTTCCCAAATTTCAAAATTCCATCTTCATATACGAAGTCACTCAATCTCCCATCATTCACAGCTTTAATATTCTTTGGAAACTCATCATCATCAGCTTGAGGAATTTTTATCCTTTCTAGTAAATATGTTTTGGAAACCATTTAGAAAAATAATTGATGTTTCACCTTCTAGGTTTAATTTCATATCCATCCTTACTAGATCCATGAATATAATATCACTTTCAACTCTCATCTTGTTCAAAACTTCATGATCCTTTCTGATCAAAGCATCTGCCACCTTATTTACCTTCCCTGGGTGGTAGTGTATTGTGCAATCATAATCCTTGAGTAGTGAAAGCCATCTCCTTTGCCTCTTGTTGAGTTCTTTCTGTGAGAAAGTATACTTCAAACTCTTGTGATCAGTATAAATATCAAATTTTTCACCATAGAGATAATGTCTCCATATTTTCAAAGAAAAGATTACAGCAGCTAACTCAAGATCATTAGTAGGATAGTTTTGATCATGAACTTTTAGCTTTCGTGATGCATAAGAAAAAACCCTATCATTTTTCTTAAGGACACAGCCAAGTCCTTTCTTTGAAGCATCACTATAAACAAAAACCCCATTATTCCCCAATGGTAGAGTCAATATAGGATCATTGACTAATCTTCTCTCCAGTTCTTTGATACATTCTTCACAATCTTTTGTCCATAAAAATTTAACCCCATTATGTGTGATCTTGGTTAGTGGATCAGCCAGGCGGGCAAAATTCTGAACGAAGAGTCGATAATAACCTGCTAAGCCAGTAAAACTGCGTACCTCAGTTATATTTGTTGGAATGGGCCAATATTGGATTGCCTTTGTCTTCATAGGATCATCTTGGATTCCATCTTCAGAGATAATATGGCCTAGAAAAGAAACTGATTGAAGGCAAAATATGAACTTTCTAAACTTCCCATATAATTCATTTCTTCTAAGAGTTCCTAGAATAACTCGCAAGTGACTCTCATGGTCTTCATAGCTTATTGATTATACAAAGATATCATCTATGAATATCACAAAAAATTTATCAATATATTCCTTGAAAACTCTATTCATTAAATCCATGAAAATAGATGGTGCATTCGTCAGTCCAAAAGGCATCACTGTAAACTTGTAATGCCCATACCTGGTTCGAAATGTTGTCTTCAGAATATCTTCCTTCCTCACACTCAGTTGATGATATCCGGATTGAAGGTCAATATTTGAAAAGTATTGAGCTCCATGAAGTTGGTCAAATAAATCATCAATCCGGGGTAGATGATACTTATTCTTTATTGTAATAACATTGATTTATCTGTAATCAATGCAAAGCCTCAGGGATCCATCTTTCTTCTTTACAAACAAGACAGGTGCTCCCCATGGATAAACACTAGGTCGAATAAATCCTTTTCCACTAAACTCTTATAGTTGTTTCTTCAGCTCTACTAGCTCCAAAGTGGCCATTCTATATGGGGTCTTTGATATAGGTCTTGCACCAGGAATTAAGTGAATGGAAAACTCAATTTCCCGCTTAGGAGGTTGTCCATGTAAATCCTCTGGAAACACATCAATGTATTCTTTCACAATAAGATCATCTTCAATTTGAATATTTATTTCCTCACCCATAGATATTGGGTTCTCTTCCTCTCCAAGAATTTTATTCAATAGAGCTACTAGGGGTGGGTCTATATAAGAATCAGATGGTGATGTATCTACTCTAAAGATAAGAGATTATACACCATTTTCAAAAATATTAACTTCCTTTTTCTTGCAATAAATCCTCTCATCATAATTTGACATCCAATCCATACCGAGAATCATATCAAATTCAGTAATGGGTAGGATGATAAGGCTAAAAACTAAAGAACGTTTTGGTGTTTTAAGGGGGACTAGTCAACATGCATTTGTTGCAATGATACATCCCATGGGAGTTTTGACTGACAACTCCTTTCTTAAATCAAATTGGAAATATCTAATTTTCATGAAAAACCGAGAGGATATAAATTAATGCGACGATCCACAATCAAATAATGTGTTGGCTATGTTTGAGGAAACAATTAAAGTACCTACCACCACGTAACTAGGAACTTCAACCTCCGTGGTTGTAATCACATAGGCTCTCCCATGCTCTCTTCGATTTTTTGAGGCATGTTTTCTTGGCACTTAGGACACTCATTTTCATATTGTCCAATATCTCTGAAATTGTAGAATTTAACATCATTGAATTGTTTCACCTCTTGTATTCATCAGATCGATGAACCTTTTCTCCGTAGTTATAGTAGACTCCCTTTCATTTCAAGCATTTCCTGGGATGATTCTTTCCACAGTTCTCGCATAATGGGAAACTATTTGTCCCCTTTCTCATTTTTGGTGCTTCTCCTTTTCCTTTGTTATCAGATTGCCGCTTCTTATATTGGTTTCTTTTGAAAAATTTTGATCTAGAAAATTCCTTCTCTGTTTTGATGGCACTTGATACAATTTCATCATATGATGAAAATGATTGAGAATCCAGTACCCTTTAAAGACATGCTTTAATACCTTCAAATAAATGATCAATCTTGTCTGCTGAGTCACGAACGTAATCCACGGCATACCTGGCTAGCCTTGTGAAGGTATCCTCATACTCTGCAACGCTATCTTCTTCCCTTTGTTTCAATCCAAGGAATTTCCTCTTCATTTCTGTTCGTTGCTCATGAGGTAAATATTTTTCATAAAATATTTCCTTAAAATTCATCCATTCTATATCCTCTATCTCGTCTTCCTCTGTGGTATTTTGAATCAAGGACCACCATTGATCAGCGTCGCCCTTGAGACAATATACTTCCTCTACTACCTTTTCATTTTCATTGCATCTTAACGCCATGAATATCTTTTCAAGGGACTTGATACATTTCTCAGTAACCAATGGATTAGTTGTCCCACAAAAAGATGGGGACTTCTGCTGCATGAAACGATCCAACACAGGTGTTGAATGGTTATTTTTTACTACTTGAGTAAGTTGTACCAATATGGTCATGATCTGATCTGCTCCAACGCAGACTGTGTTGACTTGCTCAGTAAAGAGATACCTACCTTTCCCATGAGTATTAATTCATATTCTTCCATTAGATTCCATTTCTAAATAATGGGATACACTAGATTAGTTTATTAATCTCAAAATGAAAAGCACTCAACATAGATTTAAATTATATGCATAGCTAATATTATAAACATGGTTCCTCAAAGGAAAAATTTACATTAACTCCTTCACATTGTCTTGTAATGAAAATATGAATTATCCTAAGCATATCCCCCAGGAGTGTCATAACCAAGAGTGCAGAAATTCCCTTTGTAGTGCACCATTTACCGTTCGAGTCTAGCTCAAAGCGGTGTTTTGGGTTTTACCCCTAGATACATTTGTGCCATAGCTGCCTCTACCTGCTCGTATCCACACAGGGGTGTATTGCTTAAAATATCCACATAATCTATTCCTTACCAAAATACCAGGATGTTCTTGTATGTTAATCCTCAGATACTACCTTAGGGATTTGTTCCCTACTATACATTGCCTACTCTAGTTTCCAAGTTTTCTACTAAACTTCCTCTGATACCAACTATAACACCCCGATCCCTCTAGGATGGAGCCGGTGCATTAATTGTGATATTTTAATGGTTAGAAGGAATGAAAATTTCGAAGGAAAGATTAGTTTAGTAGTCTTGAAGAAACTAGATACATAGATGTTTCTCAAATTACATTGGAAAGGTTTACAAAATACAATACAAAACAAAAACTAAAAAATGGCATCCCCAGGAACTCAATAAAAGATCTTCTCTTAATCACCTATTGAAGGTAGACAATGAAAATGGTGAGCTCAAATGCTCAGTAAGGGTTAAAAATAGTGGAAGAATGATTACAATTATAAGTGATTCAAAAACAATCTGACTTAATCAAAATGTCATAGCGAATAAAAGAATAACTAATGCCATTAATAAACTAAAAAAAACTACATCCATAGATTTTGTCCCAGTAGATCTCATGGATAATAATAATAACTGATAATGAATAAAGATAATGCTTATTAATTGGAATTCATGTATCTAGAACATGAAACCATAATACCTTAAAAACGGTTTAGTTCTATGGGTAGAAACCCTTCTGATTTTTGGAAACAAGCTAAAAGGGTTTGTCTCCAAACTATTTTGTCTCATGAGACCTACCAATCCATCGAGGGGCTGTAGCGGGCCCCACCTTCCACTGTATGTCCAAATAATTCCATATAAATTGATCCACTAAAAGATAAATAAGCCCTTTCAATATCTGTATAGAGTATAGTATACGGATTCATCAATATTTCCATAAATAAAATAACTTTCCAAATAAACACCATATGTAAAATGGTATACAGTTTAGAAAACAAACATATCCATGAAATTATATCATGGATATTTAAGATAAATATAATTTCAAATGAAATGTAATCTAAAATGAGTAGTAGGTACAACACATTAGGACTATTAGGTGCTCAATACAAAGATAGTCATAATGAAAACGACAGCTGAGACAAAGTCCCTTACCATAATGTAATCGGTCGAACCATATGACCAGAACTTAATAACCATCAAATGAATTATTTAATAACATGAATATAAATAGAATCATGTTATTATATATCAATTGTAAGTAAACATATACCAAATATAAGGAATAATTGGGAAACAATGGAAATCTCACAGAAATGAAAGTGAGATGAGAAACCCCTTACCTTATGCTTGAGTGTGTTATTTGTTTGTTTTAATGACCAGAAAAATAAAATTTAGGTTCATTAATTTATATTTCCAGAACATCCTATACATTTAATTGATTTATTATAACCTTATTAGGTTCATTCATGGCTCTTTATATGGGTTCAATTGGTTCAATTTTCATGTTTTGAAAGCATTTTCTTCCTTGGTTTTCATGCTTCGTTTACTTGTTTCCATGAATAGAAGTTCATTTGAAACATGGTTAAACATCCAGAATTGTTAATGAATATTATTAAAGAAATTATGGAGATATAAATGATCTTATAATAATTTTGGGTTATATACCATGATGATGATTCATTAGTTAAAACCATAATGATGGTTGTTTAGATTAGTTTAATTGTTCTTTGATAATGACACCCTCATTTTGTATTATAAATTATAACCATGAGTAAAAAATAATTCAAGAACCATGGGTGAGTCATAAAACATATATTATAACCTGCTTCAACCATATAAATGGTTTCAGGACCAGACTTGAAAGAATTAATGGAAATTGAGATTACATCATCTACGATATTGGTAATTCGATACATCACAGACAATGTTTTTAATTCCTTAAACAAGTCAAGAAAATGAAGAATATTGATTATTAATTTATCATGAATAAGAGAAAATCAAGAATATACAAGATTATGGAGATTTCATTCCTCTTGGGTAAGAAGATATGAAGAAAGAATAAATAAAGAACTCAAAATAAAATAATAATTTTGAAATCGCTTACAAAAATTCAGCAGCCTAACGACTAAGCAACAAGGTTTTAGCAAATATTAAAAAGAGAGGGGACTAGGGTAAACTATCCATAAATGAATAATAATATAGATTAGATTTTGAATAAGAATAAAAATAATAATATGGTATGGAAACTTGAAATATATACCACATACATGAGATATCTTGAAAGGAAAAAGAAAGAAATTGAGAATTTTCTTACCTTGTAGAATAACCCTTAGAACATGGAGGTTGGGTACTTGGGGGGCATGGGGAAACTTTGGATGGACTAATATGGAGGTAAGGAGGCCATAGCATCGTTGATTGAGAATTAGGAATGAATTAAATGAAGGAAAGTGTTGGTATTTATTGGAAAAGTGAGGGATTATTTTAATAATTTTCAAGGGACACCTCATGGGTGGTATTTGAAAAACCATGGGCTTGACCATGGTATTTGCCCATGTTTAAAGCCACTTAGCACACCTCACATCGTATTTAACTATACACAAGTCGACCAGATTTATGACATCATTTTTACATCATTAATGATGTCATTAATACATCGAAACTAAAAACTGTATTTTTTTACTATTCACTAAAAAATAAACTGTTTCAGAAAAATTCTCAAAATTCACCCTAACCATTTTTTGATGTGTAGAATTAAAAAGTGAAATCCATTTTTCGAAAATAATTTTCTAAATATTATTAATTTAATTTTTAAATAAGGCTAGAGTTAATTCAAAAAATAACAAACTTAAAGTGCAATTAGTTTTATTTCTTATTGAAAAACTAATTAAGATCTCATTATATTATTTCATTAAAAAAATAAAAAAAATATTATTATTTACTATTCATAAGTGTCATATTACTATTCATATTACTATTAATAAGGGTATGTTACTATTCACCAAAAATCAAGTTTATTGTATCAGACTCCAAATGACTTACTGAACACAACTCTAGATGAACATTTTTTGAAATTCAAAACATAGAAGAGGCAAAGTTGTGTTTAATGGATAGATTATAAAATTGCATTCTATATTTATTTTCAAAACCTTGGGGTGTTATAATGTTAAAATAATGAATAACTAGGAAAATATTTACCTTTTCCACAAGAACACATTAAGTGTATAAATAAAAAATCATCAGAAGATAAAAACATCCTTTACTAAGAGAAAACCTTTGTAAAACATTAAAATAATATAAAATAAAAAAAATGTAGCATGATAAATCATGATATATTTCATTGAAAAGTAAACCATTACTCTTTAAAAATTCATAAAATTATATTTCCTCCTAGAATCAAAATATTTCTAAAAAAACATAGAATCAAGAAATAAATATATTTTAGAATCACATCTATAACCCATATTCATTCATGATTGACATCTGTAAGAATAACTAATTTCTATTTAATTCCAAAAGATTAACCTAAAAAGTTGGATCCCTCATTTTTTTCCTTCGAAGACTAATCACTACACAAAAAATTGGAGAGTTATATCATGCTCACCAATCATCTTGATATATATTGATCTCAACCAACATCGTCTATAATTCTATGGTGTTTTATCATGAAATATTTTTATTCATTCAATGATTCTAATAAAACCTTTGAAAAACTAATTTGAACCCATAAGAAAAATCACCTTCCGTTTTTTCATAAAAATGTTGAGAAATATCCCTTTCTTAATTAGACAATCCTTCAAGTAAAAATTCCTTGAAGGAAAAAAATTTGAATTCATTGAAAAATTAGGTACCATTTTAGATATATATTTATAATTACTAATATTTAAAATTAATGGCGAATGTGTTAATGGAATATAAACTAAAAAACATTATTTCTTCGCTTTAGTAAAAAATTTCAAATTGTCTCATATAGTAGATGTTAAAAATATTATTTTTAAAATAATTTTGAAGAAAATAATAATTAGTTTAAAATGAAAATTCATAATATAATATGTATTAATTAATAAATTTCATGAAACATTTTGAATAAAATGGATTTGGAGGAGAAATATTTGAAATGAATATTTCAATGCCTGGTTTGAAAGAAAAATCATTTACCTCAAGTCTCATGTAGAATCATACATTATCAAAATCTTCAATAATAAATTTATATCAGTTAATTTCATTATTAAAACCCATTTTCATGTTCACTGGCTTATTATTATTTCTTTTATTTCATTTATTACCATATTTTACTTAGTAACTAAATCAGATAAGTTTACATTTTATATTTTTAGGCCATTTTAATTATATCCTAAAAATAACATCAATTCATTAACCATGACCTTATGAATTATTGTTATATAATCAATAAAATATTATTCATGTTACAATTATCATTTTCACATTAGTTATACTTTAAAATTCATCAATGTATGGTGGTTTTTCAAAAATGAATCAAAATGTTTCATGGAGATGGTAGTTCATTCGTACACATGAACACCCATTTCATTTTTTCAATCGGTGGAAAAGAAAAATAATAGATACTATTTTAAATTTATAGTATAATAAATATGATATAATTTTATATATATTCAGTGTTTATATCCTTATGACCATCCATATGAGGAGGTAATAAAAAATTAATCATGTCTCTACATGCAGTTGGTAGACTGCTTGTACAAAAATGTGACATTACCATTTTTCAATGGATTGAAAGGTAATGGGCTATGAAATATATCACAATTTTACAATAATAAATATGTAAAAAATATAATATATTTTTTATCTATCATTTTGATCTGAATACACGCAGGTGGTGAAAACTAAAACATATCACACTATGAATTTCATAGTCCACACACACACACACACACAAACACACACACACACACACACGAAGTTTTAATTTCTCAAAAGATGCAAACTAAAATGAAAAATGGTTATAACATAAATTTAAAAAAAATAGTTTATGTATGATATTTATTTTATCGTATTATAATGGTTAAATATGATTTAATGGAGTTGGAGGAAGAAATACACACACTATGTTAGAAGTTATACCTCAACTTTAGAAAACCTATATTGGCTTACATCTTAAAAATTCTATGGTTAATCATTTGGTGAGACGAGGAACTCTATGATTTGGAAAGGGATGCCAAGAATATATATTTTTTAAGTCTTGTTTGATCTAAATGAATCAAATTATGTGAATAAAATAAGATAGTGGTTTCACTCTCATTTGTGAGGTGAGTGGTACTCTTGTAATTATTAAAAATTTTAAAATAATATTAAGCCTCTATCATGCTCAATTGGCATTAAAAATTTCAAGTTAGAAGATAAGGTGATAATGTTTGAAATTATTTCACCCAATAAGATTAATTATAATATTTTGTGAAAAAATCACTTATTTTAACCTTGATTATCATGTTAAATCATTTAACATGCTAACATAATTTTACCATGGTTAATATTCATTATGTCCAAAAAATGAAATTAAACTCATTACTAAATTTGAACATCAAAATTAAAAATATGAAATCTATTTTACATGAATAAATTTCCCAATTTGTTATAAATTAGATTTATTATATTTTTTTAAAGCACAGTGATTTGGGGATATTAAAAATTAATTCTATTTTACCGAATTAAATTTCTAGAATTTAGAAAATTAACATTTAAATAAAATTAGATACTTCGGAAAAATAGAAACAATTATTTATTTTTTGACTAATAAATCTTAAAAAATAAGTACAGTGAATAAGAGGGCATAAAATCTATTCATCAATATTAACAACAACTAAAATTGATTAATTATTATCTTTTCCTAGGTGGTTATATTCTTCCCCAATTTAATAAATTACATGCTTGGAATTTTATTAATTAATTAAAAAGTGATGATATTGTTCCAACATAATATTTTCCAATTCCCATATTTCTTATTCAATCATATGGGTTTTCCATAAAAAATTAACTATGCAGGGCACCTTATTTAAAAAACTATATCAATGTGTTTTATAATCTGAACGTTCTTTTCCTCATATGAAATATTTTCTATTAACTATTTTACTTCAGGTGTTAATAAATTAAATTCACCAAGTATATATTTCCATTACAAAATTTTTTGAAAATCATCATGTACAAGAGATAAAATTAGAGGTAAGTCCAATAGGTATTTAACATATCCCACTTTTTCAAAAATTTCATATATAACAACATATCCTAGACTTAACATTCTTTTATATATAAAATTTATATTACTTTGCAAAGGAGATACATTAAGAAAAACATAATCTTGTACCTCAAATGAGATATCCTTCCTAAAATTATCCACATAAAATTATTTCTAGTTTGATCTAACCTCCTATGGTTTTCAATCATCATTACCTTCTCAACCATCTCTTTTACCAATTAGAATCCAAAAAATATTCTTTCACCAACATGACATCAACCCAATAGGTTTATGTTCAAAACTTCTTTCCATTAATTTTTTTGTAAACATTCAATATTTATACTAGAATGGAAAAGGTTATTATAATAATATTACACCAATTAATGGTATTAATCCAACCTTCTATGATAATCCAACGTGCAAGCTCAAAGAATATTTCCAACGTTTTAATTGTTTTCTCTGACTATCCATCATATTGAGGATGAAAATATTTAAATAAATTTAATTCAATACCAAGAAATATCCAAAGTACATTCTAAATATTTGAGGTAAATATTAGATCATTATTAGATACAATTGGGAGGGGAACTCCATGTACTCTAACTACCACTTTATGATAATGTCTAGAAATCTGATCCAAAGGCCTACTATCTTACATAGGATGAAAATTAATTGATTTCATAAATCAACTATTAATAATAAAAATCAAATTATTACCACAAGATATAATTTATGATACCACCAAAACATAAATGGATATATTTTCCCATTTTCTTTAATTCACTCTAAAATGATGAATTATACACTTTGTTAGTTGTTGTTAAGCTTTAACCATTTGAAAATATAATCATTTCATGGTAAAATAAAAAATTATTTCAGTATTCCTCCAATATAATAATATATGGGAAGGCCTCTATACATTTTATTACTACCAAGAAGAACAAAAAATAATGAACTATGAGATTTACTATACAATTTCTTCTTCATCTAGGAATTACCTGGAAAACACAACCTAATTATAAATATCATAACACTATATTTTTCAATATTAAAATCATGAAACATACAATTCTTAACCAATTATATATCTTTTCAAATCATGATCATACTTTGGATCATGATTATTTCTATATTATAAATATTATTGTACCAACACCAAAATAATAAATGATGGAGTTACTAAATGAAAAATTAAAAGTCCAACATTAATTACATAATTTAATAAAGGATGTTATTCCAAATTTTGTGTAGTTAATGACACATTATCTTATCAACACATCGAATAAACTACCATTTATTTACCAAATTTATAGTGAATCCTATAATTATAATCCTATATTATTTCAAACAACCTCCTATGTCTCATGTTCAACTCATTTTGAGTGAATGTACACATTAAAATTTTATAATATTTATATATTTTACATTTTACCCCATATAAAGGATTACTAAAATTTGTTAAGGAAAAAATTATTGATGTATGATCTGGATTAGCTTTAATTCTTTTCAAAGAGTTTCAATTAACATGAATCATATTCAATCAACTAATCATCATGAATTAATACCAACCCATTTACCTTCAAAGAATCATTACACAAATGAAAAAAATCTATTATTTATTTTTTTTAGGGATAACATAGTATCATTCACCAATATTCAATTCAATTTCACAATAAATTCATCAAATTTCGTTATCCATATTAATTTTACTCTACCATGTTAAATTTTTTATTAGTCTAGATAGTTGTACAATTTTTTCAATACACCATCATTAGTAACCTACAAATCCATAAAAACCTCTAATTTCAAATACATTTATAGGTCATGTATATTGTTTCACCATATTGGTTTTATTATGATCATTAGTTATTATATATTTAGAAACAACATTCCAAAGGAAGTAAATATATTATAACCAATATTTACGTGTTATAAATTTTCCTTATAACTTCTTTTTATTTATTGTTTATAGTATATTCCATAGATGGTTCTCATGTTCCTCGTAAATTTTCAAATAAACTAGAATTTCACTAATTTAAAAAACAAAAAAATCATCCAAATACTCAAAAAAAACTCTATTCCTGATATCCATAATACAATGGGTTAATGTTTTCAACATGAAAGCTAGAGCAAAAATCTCATAGCGTACAAACATAGTGTGAAACTCTATCCACAGAAGGACTCTTCTGTTGCTATTTTTTGACACCCAAACCTATGATCATTTATAAAAAAAATATTGATAAACCAATAGCATATTACACTTCATTTAAATTTTCGTTATATTTTATAGTAGTGGAAAAAAATTTACACACCTTTTTATTATGGATCTTTATGATTCCAACATTGAGAATTGATTATGAAAATAATTTGAGTAATTACCCAACTCATTAAAAATAAAATATCTCATGGAATTATGGATATCTATTTTCCAATTAATAATATGATAAAAATAATTTAACATTAAATTAAAATCCAATAAAATAAGATTAACACATCAATAAAATATTCATGAATCTATCCAACACTTTTTATAATTATTTCACCACATTTCGAACATTTGGGGGGTTTACCACCAAATTTCCTGGTTGAATTATTCTAAATTACTTCCCACATTGATCGTTTATTAAACAAATTTTAATAAAGTACATAAGTGTTATAAAAAATTCATATCAACTTTCTCAAAATGAAAAAAAAATTCCTCAGAAAATTTAAATTCAATAGTTGCAAACTCTCTTTAGAAAAATGGTTTTAGAGATGATCTATGAAATTTAATCACAAAGTATAGAATGAAAATAATTGTGTACTTGGAAAATATTATAAAATATTATTCATAATTGGATGATGAGTCTTCTTTATTTTTCTTAAACACTAGAAATTTTATTTCCATTTAATGTTAAAAAATTTATGAAATTATATGAGAAACAAATTTTATTTAAATATTGTTAACTCTATAATTTCAAAATCATGTTATTTATGTTTTATTCTTAGTCATAGACATCTATCGAACTTATTTCACATCAAAATGATAAATAAAAATAGTTTACTTTTTATGTTACACACATCCCAAAAATTCAAATATACTCTCTGATTCACAAATTCATCATTATGCTGTCACTAGGTCTGATGATCCACCAAATTTCAGAGTTTGATGTTTTATGATATGGTCTTATATTAAAATATAATTTCGTAGATAATTCAATTTTTCCCATTGTATGATCGAAATAACGATATAGATGCTCAATTTATAAGAGGGGGTTCAATTGTACACTTTAAATGTTTCCTTACACAAGGACAGATCTATGTTTAAAAAAGTTAAACTAAGAAAATTCACAACACCTCTAACACCAATTGGAGAATTGGAACAGGGTATGAAGTTATAAACTTGAGTTCTATGCACTTGATTAAATCTAGGAAGTGATTCCGAGAACCAGTTCCGGAAATATGGATCCGGAAATTGAATCTTATCTAAAGTTTACAATATGAGATTCTACCTTAAAGTGTATAGAATCTAAATGAAATAGAGTACAAGTGTAAGGAAATATAAGAAGATTTTACTTTCCTTAAAATAAAAAATGAAGAAGAAAAAACAAGTAGTAAAACTAAATGTAACAAGATATAAGTCTTTTAACCCAAAGAGAAGGGTATCCAACAAACTTTGATAAAGGTCCCTTGATTTATACTTTCAAGAAAGTCTGTCTTACCCACACCAGGGTAAGCCCTCGATATGAAGATTGGAGTCTCTGTCTTGCTATCCCCGCAAGCCCTCAACTTCAAGGTAGTTGGAACCTCTGTCTTTTTTAGCATGGAAGCCCTAGAACTTCAAGGTAGTTAGAACCTCTGTCTTCCTCTCCCTAGATGTCCTCGACTGTAATCACCAACATTCAGATTCTCACGATGTAATCTCCACAAGGAAAAGTTTGAACAAGTAGTTCAAACTTTCTGCACAAAGCTTGAGAGTTGATAAGAGTATCTCTCTCTAGAAATCACTTCAATATCATGTAAGTAGTAGTGTTAAAGATCACTTGTGTGTGGATATCCTTCAAATGAGCTCCTATTTATAGGAAAAATTCCAACAGTCGGCTCCGTCCTCCAACGGTCATATTTTCCTTAAATTTCAGAGGGACTTGTATACGTGTAACTCAACCAACGGTTAATTAGAAACAGAATGGACGACATCGTTTGATAACAAAACATGTGTAACTGAATGCACAACATCATTTTATAATGAAACGAGTTTAAGTATTAGTAAAAAGTTTGGAGTGAAAGTAAATAAAAGTTCGGAGTATAACCAAAATGGAATTCACAGTCTATAATAAAAAGGATATTCGGATTTTGTTTTATAAGAATTCGGAACCTGAAGTCTGTTGAATTCCAGAGTCTGAATTTCTAAGGAAATTCAGAGTCTGGTTTCACTAGAGTTCAGAATCAAAACTTTTGGAGTTCAGAGTTGAACTTGTAGAAGTTCAGAGTCGAACATAGTAAAATTTCGGAGTCGAACTAGTAAAAGTTCGGAGTCGAACTTAGTAAAATTTCAGAGTCAAACTAGTAAAAGTTAGGAGTCGAACATAGTAAAAGTTCGGAGTCGAACTAGTAAAAGTTCGGAGTTGAACTTAGTAAAAGTTCGGAGTCGAACTAAGTAAATGTTCAGAGTCCAGAATTCGGAATTTAAACTTTGCTAGTGTTCGTATCCAGAATTCGAAGTGCAACTTTATTAGAGTTTATATCCAGAATATGGATCCTAAAATAGAATGCTTCATACCTTAGCATTATATGATTTTGAGGTTTTTTGGTTATGAATCAGATTTTTATACTTAAGAAAAATATTTCTATGAATAAGAAAATCTGGGTTAGGGTAAATTTCTTTAAGGAAATTTTCTTTATAGAAGTAAAATATAGATTTTCTTAGGTATAAGGTGTTTGTGATTTTCAAAACAAGATGGAATGGAAAAGTCATAAGGAAAACCTTATTGACTCAACAATCTCCCCCTTTTGGAAAGCACAAACATCCTTACGATAAAGAATATGAGGACATTGAAAAAATTTCATTAGACTTTGAAATTAAAACTTATCTCCCTTTGTTCATTGATGAAAGTGAATACAACTAACTCCCCCTTAGGCATTGAAACTCTAAGGATTGTATTCTGAATTTCTGTAGTGGAGTTTTCATTATCATGGGAATGAAAAACTTTGTAATGAAAAACTCCCCCTTTCTTTAGGGATATTTCACTTAGAAATTTTTCCTTCTCCATTTCAAAATTTTCCCTTTTAAGTAGTTCTTTTTCCTTCTCCCCCTTTGTGATTTTCAAAAATAATTGAAGGGAATGGAAAAGAAATAAGGTACCTGAACCATTAGTATATAAAAAAACAAGATACAACCAAGAAAAAAATTTCATTAGAGTTGAGAAAAAAAATTACAAGGAAAGACAAATACAACAAAAGATCGGAGTGGGTTTATTTGTCTTCATTCTCATTTAGAATCAACTTTTTCAACAAGGTTTTGATCTTATTCAAATCTCTTTAGTCTTCCTTATCTTGCCTCTCTAAAGATTTTATCCTTTATTCTTGGACATTTAAAGCTTCTGCCTGAGCCTTCATGGCCTCTTCCTCCATCTTCATTGACTCATCTTGCTTTACCAGTCTTTTCTCATGCTCAATCTGGAGATTTCTATCGCTTATAAAATTTTGAGCAAGAGAGCTAGTCTTATAATTCAGTTCCTTAACATGTTGACTCCGAGAACTTTTCTCAACAATCAGCTCAACCTAAAGATTCTTAATCTTGTTATCCTCGGTGTCAAAAGAATCTTTTACCTTATTCTGAAAATTATCAAACTGAGTCATGTCTTCTTCAATTTTCTTATACCACAAAGTAATTTTGCTGAATGATTTCCTATACACATCATAATTTATTAGGAAATTTGTATCGTCGACCTCAATCTTTGTACAATTATCCATCACCATGGATAAGGATTCCGATTTCTGATTCAAACGGTGTTGCAGCATTGTCATCTGGAGTCTATAGTTGGAAATATCGGAATGGTGTCCACCAACTTCTTTAGAGATTCCACCACAAATTCATGACCATGAGCTGATGACTTCGAATCAGATAACTAGCTTGGAGATTTCTCCTCATCAACCTGGACTAGCTTCCTTATTGATGAACCACCAACCTCACTCTTCCTAATGATATCTTTTTTTGGTGTATCCATGAGCACTTGCTTAACTTCGTCTATCTTCAGAATGGGTTGTTCATCTTGAGAGTCTTCCTCAATTTCTGAAAATTGAACAATCTGATCTTCATCGATTTCTTCCTTCTGAGTTTCTTATTCAAGAAACTTTTTCTCATAGGATTCTTCCTCATAATACAAAACATTATCTATCTCTTCCTCTTGCTCATCATAAACTTTCCCAATTTATTTCTCAACTGCCTTTCCGGGAGTGGGTAATTTTCTGGATTCAGCTTTTTCTTGATTTTCTTCTACTTGCTTGATCAAATCATCCAGATCATCACTACCTTCTTCTTCTTCTTATTCATCAACAACCTCTTCTTCAACTTCTTCACTAGCTTGTTTTTCTACTTCTTCAACTACTAATTTACCCTTAGATTTTTCCGGAGTGACATAGTTCTTACCTGGAGTCTTTGGTAAAGATGGTTGGACATCAGAGGTTTTAAAAATGGGAATCTTCTCAGAGGCTATTTTACTATCTCTTAATAGAGATTGAACAAGTTTAGCTTTAGACACCTTTTTCTTCATCTTTTTCTCTATTGACTCTTTTTCTAAAACATCCGCAGCTTTTTCTCTTAAATCCTTAGCCTCATCAGGGTCCAATTCGAACTGTGGATCCCCTTCTTTTATCTTCTCTTTATCTTCCCTCCACTTAGCTACCACTTCATCTGGATAAGCTTTTTGTTTCTTCGGCATGGGAGGTGCAGATTGAGTTTCCTTAGACTTGGGGGGTTTTTCATCACCAACCACTTCCTTATGCTTCCTCTTCTTAGAAGCATTCATCACTGGTTCATCCTTCTCGAAATTTTCTGGAATGCCCTCAGCCTCTCCCTCTGGTAAAGGGTATAATTCTACGGATTCAGCAGAAAATCCCATCTTCATCCTTTTCAAAGTTTCATCACTAACAAGCATAAGCTTGAAATTCCGAACTTTTGACTTACAAGAAACCTTGAAAGAAGCTAAGCATTGAACTATCCGCTTTGAAAGTAAGGAAGGGTACATGATAATTTGAGCTCTCAAGTTTCCCTCCTTGATATTTTTGATTGTAATCAAAACATGCCACATCAAATTTATCTTCCTTAGATTTACCATGAAATCTGGGACGTAAATGTCACTCTTCTTCAGATTATCCTTATCACCCCTTCTTGTTACAAGAAAATCTTGTACCCATAGTTGTAGAACCTGATTATTTGGAGTGAGATGAGCAATCTTAGCAGTTCTTGTATCTTTTAGCCCAAGGAATTTCAATGCCTTCACCTTGTTTAAACTTCCTTGCTCATTTGGAAGCTTATGTGAGAAAAAATATTCTTCCCCTTCATAGGATAAACCCACCAAGATTGAAGCCTTAGTGTAGGATAATTTTTAAGTCTTACTATAAGACTTGAAGGAAAATAATTCTCTTCCCTCTTCCTGCTGGAAGGAAACAGACTCGTAGAACTCAACATGTAAATCTGTAAAAACTGGATCATGTTTCTCTCACTTAGACAAGAAAACATCTTCCCAACCATTCAATCTGATATTCTTAGATATAAGAGAATCAAACATATAGAAATCCGGATGCACTAACCTTTCCCTAAAAACTAACCATTTTGAGATTGGCATTGAGATAGAAATGTCTTGAGGTGTAGCTTCAACAGAAATTTGGAGTGGATAGTTCTGGGAGATTTGGAACATCTTTGTCAAAGATCAGAACAGTCCTTAAGAATATAATCAGGGCTTTGAGATTTGAAATCTTTGAAAAAAACCGATGTGGGATGACTCTTAGGGTACCCTTTATATAGGCAACGAACGTGACCTTTGGTCTTCCAAAAACCATCTAATGGTTGAAAATCCTTTTGATCTGATCTGACGGTTGAGAACATTCCTGCAAGGAAAACTTGACTCCGATCTTTTGAGGTTTTAAGAAAAACATTCGGATTTATGGAAAACTAGAATTCGAATAATTTTAAAACTCATAAAAATACCAGCAAGCAAAATATGGTTACGAAAATTTATGTAAGGAAATCATACCTTTCGGATTGGCTAGAAAGATTGTTCTTAATTGGTATTTTTCTTCTTGAAGAAAAAACGAAAAACTCATTATGAAAAATCCTCAGTACAAAAAATTCATTATCAAAATCTCATTACAGAAAATTCATTACGAAAATTCTCATTACGGAAAACTCATTACGAAAATTATAGTTATGGAAAATTCTTTACAAAAATTCTCATTCTAGAAAATTCATTACGAAAATTCTAGGTACGAAAATCCATTACGAAAGCTTCAGTTCCGGAAATTTTTATTCTGAAAATTTTGGTTCCGAAAATTTCTATTCTGAAAGTTTTCATTCTGAGAATTTCAGTTCCAAAAATTTCAATTTCAAGAATTTTCATTCGAATAATTTCCATTCCGAAATTTCCATTCTGAAAATTTCCATTCTGAGAATTTCCATTCCGAAATTTTCTATTCCGAAATTTTTTAAAAACATGTTATGAAAAAATTTAGTTATATAAGTTTGAAAAGTAAATTGTCAATGAAAATATTGATTGAACTAACATGAAAATGTAATCCCCCTATGAGAAGGAGTTTATTACTGTAAGGAGAATTGTTTAACAAGAAGTTAATGGAGAAGGATTACATTACAGTTATCATTTCTAACTTCTGTTTAATGTATTCAAATCTAGCAGAGGGTAATGATTTTGTGAAAATATCAATAAGTTGGTCTTGAATTCCGATAAACTGAAGAATGATATCTCTTTTAATTGTGTGATCCTTAAGAAATAAAACATTTGAAATCAATGTTTTACCTAGAACAATAATATTACCTATACCAATAATTTCTCCCTGAGCATTATCTCCGAATTTTACTTTTCCTCATTTCGTCTTGATAATCTTTTCAAAATAGATTTTGTTACCAGTCATGTGTCGAGAACATCCACTATCCATGCACCATGTATTGTTGTTGGTACTATATTTATCTTCCTGAAAACTAGAAAAGAATTAGACTTTTGGAATCCACACTTGTTTGGATTCGGGATTTCCAGAGAGCAAAATTTAGGGTACCCACATCTTCTTAGAAAAGTAAGCATTATGACTTAGATAATTCATTTTTTAGGGTAGCCACATTTATTTTAGGATGGAAATTTATATTTTCCCTTATTCCATTTATTTCCATTTCAATATTTTTTAGCATATATCTTCTTATCTTTCTTTGCTTTATAGTTTCATGACATAGATAATTCATTTTTTTCTTGATAACACGTGAGACATGTGAGACTAATTCTCGATGGATAAATGGTTTCAACCTATCAAAGAATCGATCAATCTTAATCCTTGGGTTATGTATATAATATCAAGCATGCCTTGATAACTTTTTAATGTTAGCCTTATACTTTGCAACATTCTCATCCTTCTTTTTCCTCAGACACAATAATTGACTTTCCATATCTGCTCGATGGTCACAAGGAAAGTATTTTTCCATGAAAAGATATTTAAACTCCCTCTATTCCATATTTGATACTTCTTTATTATCCTTTTTGTTTGTAATTAATGAGCACCATTGATCTTCATCTTCTTTGAGGCGATAAACTACCATGAAAACTTTTTCCGTTTCGCTTCTCCCCAAAGCATGAAATATTTTCTCTATGGAACTAATCCATTGCTCAGATACCAATGGATTTGCAGTACCATTGAATGTTGGTGATTGTTTCCTTATTAAGCAGTCTAATATTTATACTCTATGTTGTGGATCAGGGTGCTTCATATGAGTAAGGTTATTATTCATAACCTGAGTGAGTTGTTTTAGTATGGTTATAAGTTGTTTAGTACCAGTTACATCACCAACTCCACTATAATTATCTTGAGTAGGATGGAAATACCTATATAAATTATGTGTGTTAATACGGTTTCCATTCCATCCACTAGGATCCATTTCTAAACAATGGCATGCACATGATTAGTTTATGAAATGAAATGCATAATTCAAAACTTGTAAAATAAATAACATAAATTAGACAGTTTATGAATATAATCCATAACCATAAAAATATTCTTAGGAGAATTCTTAATTCATTAATCCTTCATTATAATTTTTAAAAAAAATGTGAATTATCCAAAGCATATCCTCCATGACTGTCAAACCAGGTGCGTAGTAAGGCCTGTTTCTATGTACCAGAATACCCCGGGTCAAGCCCGAAACACTTTAATGGAGTTTTCACTCCTAGGAACATCTGTTCCTTAACCATGTCCACTTGTAGTATCCAGATATTGATTTATTTCTTAGAAAACTCAAAAAATATCTACATTACCAAAATTTTAGGAAGTTCTTCTATACTAATCCTCAATGTCTATCGTAGGGTAATGTTCTCTAACTAGATTTTTTCTAAATATAGTTCCAATCATTATAATAAACATTCTATGATACCAACTTTAATACCTAGAACATAGTTTCCTAGAGTTGGTTCATTATTACATAACATTAGCATGATCACAAAGGATCATTTTTTGAAACACCGATTAGTTTTGTATCCTTGGAAGTACTAGATACATACATAAGTTTTACATTATAACATGAAATAAAAAACAAAAACATTTTGTCCCCTTCTAACACGCTCATATCGCTTAGACTATCCTTGTAGGTCAATCATAATATACTTCTTCACATCTTGGAGAAAAATAAAACATAAGAAAGAGATGATCTCAGATGCTCAGTAAGTATAACAATATAGAGAAAACTTTTATAAATAAAAATAAACATTTAAGGAAATGTCTAAGACTAAAACTAAAGGATTTTAAACATAAAACTTCATTATAAAATGGAAAATATAAATCAAATAATTCCATTTATTTATTCACATGTATATTCTAATGGTTGAATAATCACATGTAATATCAATAGCTAATTTCATAATGATGGAATGCATAATGTCGGACATCATAACCAAATAGTCAAGGCCTTGTGCCAAGACTACAAATAAAATTTTGTCAAGTCCTTATGCCAAGACACTAGTTTGTCTAATGATACCTACCGATTCATTTAGGATCTGTATAAGGCTCCACCTGTTACTTACTACATCTAATGCATTCCTCATATGAAATGGTTTAAACATAACATAAACATTCGTATTAAAACTAACATATGAAATGTCAATACTTTAACCACAAAACATGAATGGTATTAAAATAAAACATCCATAGTCAAATATATCACAAAACCTTCAATACAACATGAAAGAATGTATCATAATAATTCATCTTCAAACATGTGTAAAATCTATCAAAGGATGTTGACATAGATGAAATCAAAACTATTTGAGTGAAATATCTATTTCTATTTTGAAATCATTTAAAACTAAAATAATTATAAAAGAAAACATTTATTTCGAAAATATTATTATAATCTTTTAAGGGAATCTTATAAGGTTTTATAATGGTGGAAAATAGTTGCACCTGCCGTATAATCTAAAAAAGCATTCTTACCTTAATTTGACAAAAATGTCATAAAGTACTTTGTTTAGAAAACAATGAAAATATTAATTTCAAAACATTTTATAAAATGTAAAAAAATGGGTATAAATAACTTTATAACATATTCTAGGAAATAGTAAAAATGTTTTGAAATACATTTTTAAGAAACACAGATGTGGATGATAAAAAATTCCCCATACATTCTTACATATAAATAGCCTCAGATAATAAAAAGATTGTAAAATTAACCCTTAACTTGTAATTTTTCTTAGTAGAGGGTACAATAAAATCTTATATAATAGATAAATAATTGTTAATAAATTATAAAATAACCACATAAATAAAAATAATATCATATATGAACTTCAAGTATTTCTTTGTTAAAAATATTTCAGTAGTATCGTTGTTTATGGTGTTAACTGATTGATTTTCATTTATATGATTTGTTATGTTAGTCATTTTTGTTATGTATAGGATGTATTTGATTCAAAGTCAGAATGATATTATGTTCTTAAACATTATTTTAAATCATAAAATTAAAATTAATCATGAATGGTTACAATGGAAAATTAATCTCATTTCATACGAGGGAATGGTAATTCGTACGTACGCACGAGTAATGATATCATTCTATTGATGGTAAAATTGTATGTAATTGGATGGTATATTATATATAAATAATCCTTAAAATATTATATTTATTATTTTACATCATTTATAGACACTATTAAACCCATCCAAATAATGAAATGTTGAATACCAAACTACACCACGACGTAGAGACGGTAAGCTGTATGTACGCACATATGGTAACTTTGTCATTAATAGGATGGATAGAATAATGAATATGGTTGTAAAATATTTATTATAACGTCATATTATGTATTATTTGATGTATTTACTATTTTGGTATGGAAACACTAAAGAAATAAGAAGTGGAAGAAGAAAAAAACTTTGAAAAAGGTGGCGAAATAATTACCTCTTCTTCAGGTGTTTCCTTTTGATTTGAACAAAATGGCTTCTCAGGTTGGATTTATGATCAATGTAATTCATCTAAGTCGAATTTATAGTAGTTGGGAGAATATTTAAGCAGGGTTTGGACGAGACAAAAGGCTTTGGAGGTGTGAGTTTGAGAGAAGGGGAAGTAGCCCTTTATAAGGGAGGTGATGGGAACTTTAGGAAGAGCATGAAATATTATGTTATTATAAAATAATTTTTGGTTTATAAGGGATCAAAATGGATTTATTTTTAGGATAAGGTGGTTATATGTCTAAAACATATAAACCAATATGTTTTAGAAAAGTTAAGGTCACTATATTAACCTTATCTTTTAGATTTGATTTTTAATTAAATTGTTTGAATTTTATAATGTCTTCTTGTATTTTTATATTAAATGGTTAATAAACTAAATATAAAATGAGAAAAAAACCCCAAGTGGTTCATTAATTACATATATATCTTTATATAAGTACTTTGGAAGATCTTTATTTTTTTTAGGAATGTTATATCATTTAATAATATAGTTTTTGTTTTAAAAATCTTTTATGTAAATTTTGACACTATTTAGTATTTGGATTTTGTGAAAGTCAACCAAAAATGATTAATTAGAAAAAATTACATTAAATAAATAACAAAATGTCTTATTAACCTATAAAATTATTTTAATTCCTCAAAAGTCTCAATTTAAATTTATTTGGATATTTATAATATCAATTATTTTAATCATTCATTAATAATGTAATTACTGCATCATCATTGTGACATATATACATTCAGTTATTTAATGTATAAAAATTATAAATAAATTACCATGATATAGGAAATCTTTTTATCTTTCTAATTAATATTTATAGTAGAATTTATCTTATTTATAACCCTATATTAAAAAAAATTGTTAGTAAAATTTGAATTCAACACATTTAACTCTTCTTTAAACAAAATAATAATAAATGTCGTAATCTAATCCAAGTTGATCAAAAGGGATCATATTTGTTCATGAGGTTTATTTTTGTCGAAATACACTTATCCAATAGAATTATTACATGTGTTGTGGTAATTATAATATCATTTTTTACCTTTAATTACCCAATTTACTTTTAACCATGGTAAATAAAATTCAAATGTTACTATTCACTAAAAATTATTTTAATCCTACAGAACCACATTTTACATACTAATATCAACCATGTCTCTCGGATTTTTGAAATTCAATTCACAAAAGTGGCAAAATTAATTTTTATGTACATTTGCAAATGTGCCTAAAAGGTGGGTAAAAGATGTTAAAAAGTTCAATAAAATTTTATACATCTAATCTTATTATAAAATGACTCTAATGAATTATATTGAACTAATATAAGTATTATGTATCTATTTTGACGTAAAATAAATTTAAATAAAATAAATAATTATTTAAATAAAAAGTTGGTTTTAAACTATAAAGTAGTGTTTTCACTATTCATCAAAAATTGAATGTTTTCAAAAAAATACCAAAATTCACCCTAAGATAATTCTGGTATTCCAAATCCAAAAATGAAGTCCATTTTAAAAAATAAAATTTATAAAATTTCAAAAAGTGTGTATCACTATTCATAACAGCTTTTTAAATGGAAATTTTTATTAGTCATGGTGTGCTTGAACTCAAAGTTGCATACAACACAAGATGTTGTATTATTCAAAGAGAATCATACTGTGGAAGCTTGGGGAGTTTTAAAAGAGGATCCACACACTACAATGATCAACTCCATGATGTTTCTTTAAGAACAATAGGATTTTATAAGCATCATAAAACTAAATCAAGTAACATTTCCCTAATATTATACTAAGATTCCAAGATTGAAACCTTGGGTATCCACCCACCATTAAGGGTTACGGAAAGATCGCTATAGTTATATGTAGGTAGAAAGATGAATAATTTTAATAAAAAAATCCCAAGTGGTAGATGAGTTGGATAAACTCATCCAGGGAAAAATAATTTTGGAAGTGCAATAACAATTGTGGCTACAAATTGTAGTCCTAAGCAAGAAGATGAATGGGAAAATCTACATCCGTATTAACGGAAATGATCAGAACCATCATTGAATAATGGATTATTTTTCAATCCTAATCAAAATATTATTGACTAATACAATATCTTACTTCAAATATCTATCTATTATGGATGAATACTCAATTTTATAACAAATTTCACAAGGATTGTGAAGAATAGGAATCCACCACTTTCATACAACCACAGTGGTATTATTGTTATCATGTGATCTACAATGGACCTGAAGTTCCAATGGATCGAATAAACACTAATAAGGGGGGGTTGAATTAGTTTACTTTTTTTGGGTTTCAAAAATTTTAGAAACATAACCACTGCAACCAGTTAAAATTTATTTCCTTAAAAACAATTTGTAAATACTTATGCTTGAAAAAATAGGAAAGAAATTAAATCACACAAGATTTATATGGTTTGGCATCAATGTGAGAACATACATCCTTTTCATAGCCACTTCTTTTGGTCTATATAAATTTAGTATTGCGATGAAGTGAATACAACTTGGGACAACTCTTGTTAGAAAGTTTCTACCTTATGATAGGAAAGATTATACTAACTCTCGTTATTTTACAATATTTACTTATAATACAATTGATTCAAAAAAAAGGAATATTTTGTTGAAACTACATCATAATTTCTCTGTTTTAATCCTCAGTTCGATTTGGCTAGATCCAAATTTCTCAATCCGATGAAGTCAATATGCTTTTTCCTTACTCAATCTGAACATCTCAAACTCTTATCATAAACTCAATACAAAATTTCTCAGTCTGATCAATGCAATACAATCCTATCAACATGATGAACCCATTCTCAATCTAGAAAACTCAACCTCTACTCAAATGCTCAACATGATCTTCTTTAGTCTGATTGACTCAATTTGATAAACTCAATCCGATTATCTTATCCGATAAAAAAACATTCAGTTGTATGATCATCTTTTAAGATCTCAATTTAGAAAGAACATACATCTAATTCTTTATCACTCCTCTTTTTCTGCTTCTGTAAAAATTAAAATGAATTAATGATATGAGAAATTATTTTTAAGAAAATCAGAAAAAGAAGGGCGGGAATCTTGAAAACACTCTACACTTCCTTAGATTTCAAAAACTCTAAAGAACACTCACATTTAAACATCAAATTTTAATTCCTCTATCCTCTTCAAATATCCTTGAGATTCATGAAAAATACAGTTTTATGTTTTTACCTCTTCGACTCATCATAAAACATTTGGAGTATTCTTTTTGACTCATCATCATAATCAGATCATTAATATTTTTTTCTTTCTCATCTCATTAAAAAACAATTTCCTTATCGACTGATTATAATATGTTTCCTTCTCAAGATATTATAAATTTTTTTCCTTCTCAGCTCATTATGAATCAATTTCCTTCTCAACTCATTACGCTTTTGGTTTATTTCTCATAACATTATGAATTATATTTCTTTCTATGTTCATTATGATTTAAGTTTCTTTCTTATCACATTGTGATGGAATTCCAATTACGATGTAAGTGTAATTATAATGATTTTTCCATAAATATGTAAATTATTCAACAATTAATCCACTTAGAAACATTTAACTTCATCAAACATCATCAATATCATACAACCTTCTTATTTTATAAATATTCTTCTTCTAATGGAAATTTCATAATGACAGAATCCCCATTATTATTGACTCATCATTATGATGAGGTGTATATGATGATAAATCCGCTCAGAAACATTAACAAGTCTCAAACCTCCTCAGTTATTACTCATTAAAAAAATTATCTTTATTTTTATAACTAATAAAACCATTACAGTTCTTCCATTTCATTAACTATTTTTATCATTATAGTTTTAAGGATTTTTTAGAACTTCATGACCAGAATATAATCGTCTAATTTATTTAGAATTTTGGATAAATTTATTACTCCTGACTTCACATTCCTCCAAAAAACCTTTTCTAGCATCATTACATCAACCATTCATAGATACTTCAAAACCTAATTCTATAAACCTGTATCTGTAAAACAAAAAACATTAGTCCCCCTTTTTGTTTGGGATTGAACAACCATGAACTTTCAACTATCTTACAAAACTCATTATGATGGATTGAGTCTAATTCCAGAAAAACCAAAAATGCCTTATACAGAATAGTTATGTGTCAAAAAATACAAAAAAATTGTCAAAAATATTTATTACAAACGTTCTCTAGTCTCCACCTTTGGATTTTTGAAAACCCTCATTAATAATTTTTTCATCTCTCTGAAATTTTTCACAACTCAATTTTTTTAAATATCTATGTTTTTTTACTTTTATCAAAACATAGCCTATCTCAAAAAAGAGTTTCCAAACACCACACTACCGGATAAATTAATATTTTTTAAATAATTTCATCCCTTAGTGAAAATAAAATTTTGTGGCCCTATAAAGATAAACTCCTCTCAAATTTATTTCTATCTCTCCACATTTATGATAACAATAGATTTAGATTCATAAATTTAAGATAAGTAAAAAATTCTTAAAGTGTAAAAATTTGTTAATTTATCTCCCCCTTTTTCAAAATATTCCAAATAATGATGTGGGGTTTTTTATGAGTTTTAGGAAGTCATTTTAGGAGGTTGAACAAAAATTTCCAGCCTCAAATCCACAAATCATTCTTTTAGTATAGCTTTTATAAAAATACTAGCTTTTAGATAATTTTTTGAGATTTGTTCCCACATAACATCTCAAACAATAAATTTGTCTTTAATAAATTGATACATTATATCAATTCTTTTTTATCTTGAATATTGGATAGGATTTATAGAAAGATCAATTTCACTTTTATTATCACATAGTATCCTCAATGTTATAGACACTTTCACTTTAATGTCTTCCAGCTGAACTTTCATCCACAACATTTGAGTACACGCCTGAGTAGCATAAACATATTCAGATTTCGTTGTGCTCAAAGTTACTGAACTTTATTTCTTACTATACAAACATAAAAAATTCACCCATGAAAAATGTTCCGTATGAGGTTGGTTCTCTATCACTACAATATCCAACCCAATGAACATTATTATAACCGTGAAAATTCATCTCACAATTTCCTTTGTATAAAAAACCTTGTGATGTTGTTCTATTGACATATCTATGAATTATATTTACTTCCAACATATGTGATTTTTTCAAAATACTTTGATATATAGAACACAATGTTACAAAATAATAAATATCATTCCTTTAGGATGTAATATAATGTATACTTCCTTTAAGTTTCTAAAAATAATTATGAATCAAAAATTTTCTGTATTCACTTTTACTCACATTTTTTATCACTAAAATAGGACAAGAAATTTCAATGGACCAGGTCATGAAAATCTTCTTTGAAAATTATTTGACATACTTTTCTGGAGATAAGAAAAATTACTTTTATTTTTTTTAACTTTTAAGAAAAGGAAAAATGTTAATTATCCAAACTTTAATATTTCCAAATTATTCTTTATCTTTTTAGTAAATGTTTTACAAAAATATTCTCAATCCCCAAACAAAATTATATCAACTGAATAAAAAAATATATTTTGAGTTATGTAGTCAACAAATTTCATATATAAATTGATATGAACTTTTATTTTTGAAAACTTTATCATTCTCAAACAATTTTCATGTTTTTAATACAAAGAATATGGAGATTTTTTAATCTCATAAAAATATTTCTTTAGTTTTTGAACTTTTTTTCCATACTCATAATGTAGAAACCCACAAGTTTGTCCAATAAAAACATCTTCAGTAATCTAAACATTTGAGAAATATAACATCACATCTATCTAATAATATTTGTAATACGATGTGCAGCCAATAAAAGAAACATTCAAATAGTTTTTAATCTTGAAACTGGGAGAAACATACCTTCAAATATACACATTAAACCTACGCATTACCTTTACATAAAATCCAAGCATTTTTTATTAACTACTCTCTATGATAATTTAACTTTTTTATGTAAACCCACTGAGTTTTGATAACATTTTTATTTGATTTCAATGAAACAAGTTCCCATGTTTCATTCTTCTCTATCTAATCTAACTTTTCATTCATAGAATCCACCCATTATTTGTATTCAATAGATTTGAAAAAATTCTATTTCATCCTTTTAAATAAGTGAATATGATTTTATAATCATAACATTCATCTTGTATGAACTAGAGCCTTATGATTTCCAATAATGTTTTTGGGCTCAAAACTTTATTTAAGTATGAAATTTCAAATTTTCATTACAAAAAGGACTTTCCTCATCACATGAACTTTCTAAATCATGATAATGATTTTTTTGACTTACATTCACTTTGTGGTAAATCTCCAATTTATCTTCCATCATTTTAAATAAGTTTTGTTTATGATTTTTTAATTTAAATTACATTCACATGATATGTGTCTACCAAATTTTGTACTTTTTTTCCAAAATTTGTAACTTCCTCCATTTACTGAATAACCCATAAAATTTGATTCCTCATCTTTCTCATCAAACATTCAGAGGTCCAAATTTTTTATTTCTAGAAATTATGGGATTCAAAAAAATTTAATTATTTGAATGAATATTGTTTGTTGTACCACATTTCATAGAGTCATAAAGGCATCCATTCTCAATAAGAATCTATTTTGAGCATGTAGAATAGTACTAACAGCTTCTCTCTAACTGAATTTTTAATTCTTGTATTTTTATAACATTCTTCTTCCCATTTCCACAAAACTTCTATTATTTCATTCTAATACTCCATTGTGATGTGGAGTATTGGGATCACTATACTAAAAATTGATACAATTATTTCTCATATAAGTTTAAAAATTATTTCATTTTTATTTTGTACCGTTATCTATTCACAACTTATTTATGGAAACCCCCATTTACTTGTCAATATATTTGTTTGATGAACTTGAACATTTCAATAGCCCCTAAATTGTTTTTCATAAACATGTTATTTTTCATCGGAATAAAATCATAAATAAAAGAGGTAAATTATAAATATTATTATTTTGATTGATGTCTCATCATCTGAAATAAATCATAATGAATAAGAACACGTGGTTTGGTAGATTTAATCTCCTCTTTTAAGACTCTTGTTAGTCATCTTCCCATTTTGACGACTAACACAACCCTCTTATTGTAACGTCCTCGTTCCAGAAGCCACCCAGAGGCGCCCTATACCCGGTTGGTCACATAGAATCAAGGGCATTTCCTCAAATGCTAGAGACTGCCGACTAACAGTGAGGGCCTTGGGTGTGATAGTGGGGAAATTATGCCATCATTGGCGTTGTACGCAGTAGATGTAAACAAAACATACAACAACGAAAGCAGTAAATATCCAAATGCAATAAATAGAAGAAGACTGGAATAATAAACAACTATAGCACACACACACACAAACATATATATGAAATGATGCATGATACATATGTATAGGAAAGTAGCCAAACTAGTCACATAGTTGGGATACAAACAGTGCTAAACCAAAGTACAAAATAAAGATAAAGAGCTCCTCAGCATTGCAAGCCATAGCTTGGTCCCATGCTCTCCAGCTCCATAGAAAGTCAAGTACCTGAAGTAAAAGGGCGCTTTCCCTTATCTATACCTGCAAAAATATAATCTATTTGGGCCCAAAAGTATGACCCATATAAGGTGTGAGACTAAATCCCAGTAGGCAACCACCTGAATATATGTGCCTAATAGTGAGTTAGTATATGACAAGTAAAAGTACAATAAACAATAAACAGTAAATAGTAATCATTAAACAGGATAGTACTCAGCAATAAAAAATCCATATATCAATATCAAGAAATAGTGAAGCAAACAACAAAACCACAACCAGGTAACCCTTTGGGAAATACTCTCAGCCATCACCTCTGGTCCTCCCAAAAAAGTACAAGAAACTATATGGGCAGCACACTCAGTATAACCCCTTTGGTTCTATAAAATAATTTAATAAGACTCTCTGAGGAAGAACTCACAGTCTATCCCCTTATAGTCAATGGTAAAGTAAGACTCTATGAGGAAGCTCACACATTCCATTACCTGTATAGCCTAGGTAAAGTATGAATCTCTGAGGAAGATCACACCGTCCATTCCTCATGTAGTCTATGGTAGTCAGGGACTCTCTAAGGAAGATCACATTTCAATTAACCTTATATCCTCGAGGTTTAGGACTCTCTGAGGAAGCTCACTCGGTCAATTTCCCTTATATCCTAGGTCTTTCAATTCAATAAAGACCCTCTGAGTATGCTCACTCGATCAATCCCCTTATAGTCTAAATCAATCAAGGACTCTCTGAGGAATATCACTCGGTCAATTCCCCATATATCCCCAAGTGGTTCTAGGCTCTTTGAGGATGCTCACTCAGTCAATCCCCCTTAAAGTCAAAAGTACTCAAAGACTCTCTGAGGAAGCTCACCCGGTCAATTTCGCATATATTCTACTAAACTAGGATCTCATGGCCCTGTGTAAGTCAATGGGAATAGTAGTGTAATATAGCCAAAGTAAACCTATATAACTACTTGGCTAAACAGTATATAGCATATCAAGCATATCAGATTACAACTCTCCATCCTACAACAATAGGCATGGAAAACAGGCAAGGAAGCCAAAGGCTAAACTGGACCAAATGGTCGTAATCATAACAATGCATGGGAAAAACACATCCAAATCATAGCAATAAACACTTTTCATATCCAAATATCCTCTACATAGGCATAAAATCATGGTAAGAAAACTACAGGGGTAAATCAGTAAACACCCAATTCCACGTTCTAGGGTATTGTTGTAATTTTCACATAATACTCAAAGAATTCGAATGGAAATGCACAAACCACCTACCTAGGGGTTAGGAAAACAATATACCTGAACCTTGAAGCTTGATTCTCCTTGTAACATCGTAGATCTAAGAAAATGTTCAAAATGTTCAACCCACGATAACTTGTAAAAGAAGAGTATTTGGAAAACAAGGCTCAAGCAGAAGAGAGAAATCACCGATGAGATTTCAATGAAATCAACGGTGTTCGAATCGGAAGACGGACGGGGGCTCGGGGGCTCATCTATGATCTGCGGCCGCATGGGTTCTCTCAGACGAAGTTGACCTAGAAGAAGTGAGTTCTGGCGATTAGACGTGACCTCAGAGAGTTTAAGGGAAAAATTACATTGTGTGTACTTTTGATGTACACGGAGTATACTTCCCTTTTCCATACTTTACTTTAAGCGTCCTCTAATTCAGTCCCACATGGCTGTGTGTGAGGGAAACACACGACCAGCACATGACCTATTGTGGCAAGAAAGTACACAGCATGTACTCATAAAGTACACGGCGTGTACTTAGAAAATTTCCAAAAATTCCTCTTTTCTCCAAAAATGACCAGAATGTAAAAACATACCTGAGAAGAAGGTCCGGGTTCTCACAAACTTCCCCCCTTAAAGAAATTTTTCCTCAAATTTCCCTAGCATGACGTCGAAGAAGAACCCCCGAACAGTTACAACCACTATGCTCATACATCAGCCTCCCTCTCCCAAGTCTCGTCCTGCACACGCTCGTGCTGCCATAGCACTCATACCAGAGGAATAGACCGGCCATAGAGAACCTTTGTACTACGATCCACATTCCGGATATGATTCTCTTCAAATGACCATCCACTTCGAGCTCAACCTCCTTAGGTTGAAAGACATGAGATGGGTCTGAAAAGTAACATCGGAGCTGAAAAATGTGGAAGACATCGTGCATAGCCTGGTACTTCTGAGGTAATTGTAACCGATAAGAAACCAGCCCAAATCTCTCCAACACCTCAAATGGCCTGATGTACCTCGGTGAAAGCTTACCATGTATCCTAATCCTCTTGTGTCCCACCTCTTTGTGACACACATGAAAACTCAATCCCCAACCTTGAACTCTAGAGGTTGTCTCTGCGGATCATCATAGGTCTTCTGTCAAGACTGCGCAGTAGCCATCCTCTTCCAAATCAACTATATCTGCTTTGTGGTCTCTTGAACAAGATGAGGTCCCAGAAAATCTGCCTATCCTGCCTCCAGCCAACATAAAGGTGATCGGCATGGCCTACCATACAAAGCCTCATAAGGTTCCATCTGAATAGTTGCTTGAAAACTATTGTTGTAAGAAAACTCCACAAGAGGTATATGTTTCTCCTAAGAACCTCCAAAATTCAGAATTCATGCTCAGAACATGTCCTCAAGAACCTGAACTGTATTCTAGGACTGGCCATCCATCTGGGGGTGGTAAGCTATACTCAAAAGTACATGTGTACCCAAAGCCTTATAAAGCCTCTACCAGACCAGATAAGTAAAATGGGCATCCCTGTCTGAAACAACTGATTGTGGAACTCCATGAATACGTACAATCTCTCAAATTTACAACCATCCCATCTCATAAACACTGAAGGTATCCTTGATCAGTAAGAAGTGATAAACCTTATTGAGTCTGTCAATGACAACCCAAACTGCGGCATTCCCTCAAGGAAACCCCGACAAACCGGTCATGAAGTCCATTGCGACATCATTCCACTTCCACTCTGGAATGGGTAACTATTGTAAAAGCACTGCTGGTCATTGATTCTTCGCCTTCACCTGTTGAAAAGTGGAACACTTCAGGAAAAAACCAGGAATGTCCCTCTTCAATCCTGGCCACCAGTACTGATGGTGTAGAACATGATAAATCTTGGTGATACCAGGATGAACATCCCAAACTAAGGAATGAAAATCCCGCATATGCTCCTCGCATATGTCTACTGGCACCCATATGTGTGCCTAGAAACTTAAGATATCATCCTCTCCAATGGTCCATCCATGAATAGGGCCCTCTCCTGAAACATTTTCCCGTAGGACTAGGCCTTTAGAACTTGATAGCTACCTTATTAGAACTTGATTCAGAAGAGTAGAGGTAACAGCTATAGAAGATATAAAAGTCTGCCACATTCTGTCAAGCACCTCCAAATGCATCTAAGAGAACATATCCATAAGCTTCCACTCACTACTGGCCTCCTAAACTCCCTGTACTTGAGTCCTCCTGCTCAATACATCAGCTACTGCGTTTCCCTTCCCAGGCATATAGGCAAGCTCAAAGTCAAAAGACTACATGTACTCAACCCACATGCGTTATCTCAAATTCAGATCATGCTGACTGAATTTGTACTTGAGACTCTTGTGGTTTGTGAAAACCACAAAGTACTCTCTTAGAAGACAATGTCTCCAAAATAGTAGGGCATGAACAACATCTTCCAACTCCAGGTCGTGAATTGGGTAATTCCTCTCATGTGGCCTCAACTACTAAGACCTGTACGCAATGACAATATCTCTCTACATAATCACAACTCCCAACCAAATACCTGATGCATCACAATAAACAGTATAGCTCTTGCCCAGCTCTGGAAAGACTAGTATCGATGCTGAAGTCAACCCCCCCTTCAGCTCCTGAAAGGCCGACTCACAAGAATATGACTATAAGAACTTCACACCCTTCTTGGTCAGACCTGTCGGTGGTGCTGCTAAGTGTGAAAAGTAGTGTATGAAACATCAGTAGTATCCATCCAGCCCTAGAAAACTACACACCTCAAAGATGTTATTCAGTTACTCCTAGTAAACTACAGCTCTCACTTTCTCTCTGTCTACTGGTACTCCTACCTCTGAGATAACATGACCCAGGAAGTGAATATAATCCATCCAAAATTGGAACATTGAGAGATTAGCATATAACTGAAGCTACCTCAATGTCCTCAAAACGATCTCAAGATTGGTGGCATGGTCATGTCGAGTGTGAGAGTACACCAAGATATCATCCAAGAAGACCACTACAAAAGAATACAAGTATGGATGGAACACTCTGTTCAACAGTTCCAAGAAAACTAAAGGCATGTTCGTGAGAGGTATATCGGATGGTCTAACACACAACTGATCATAGCCGGATCTCAGGTCAATCTTCGAGAACACCCGGGCTCCTCGAAGCTGATCAAAGAGATCATCTATCTTCAGCAAGGGATATCAGTTCTTAACTGTCAACTGGTCCAACTTCTGATAGTCCAGACAAAGACTGAAAGTATCGGCTGCCTTTTTCGCAAACAGGACATGAAAACCCCAAGGAGAAGTACTGGGTCAGGTGAAACCCTTTGCCTGCAACTCCTCCAACAGCTTCTTGAGCTCCTGTAACTCAGGTGTGGACATACTTTAAGGAGGAATGGACAACGGTGCCTCTCCTGGCACAAGATCAACAGAGAATTCTACCTCACATTCAAGAGGCAAACCTGAAAGGTCCTCTGGAAATACATTTCTAAAATGATCCACCACTGGAGGAAAGTATAACTATGAAGTCCCCTGGTGATCCAGTTAAAGACTAGAAATCTGTGCTGTAACTCCTCCCAACCCTTTATGCTCTAGACCCACTCTGCTCGCCTTGAAATCCCACTCACCCCTATGAAGAAAGGATCCACCCTATGGTCATACAAAACTCACCCTGTGATGATAATAGATGATGAATGCCTGGAATGGAACCAACTAGTCCATCCTGAGAATGACATCACAGCATGTCATCTCTAGAACATAGATGTCCCATAAAAAGTGACATCCACCAACCTGTAGAGGGAACTCTCTTCACTGACATACACAAGCCGTTCTAGTCCCCAATGGATTTCCTAGCATCAAGATATCAGAAGAAAAAAAAAGATACATAGCCTAAGACTTTACACGATAGCAAGAGAGATAAATCTATGCGAAGTCCCTATATCAAAAAGAGTGGAAACTAAAACTGAGGCTACTAAGATCGTACCTCGAATGGTGGAAGGTCTGAGATCCTGCTTCTGCTGGGTCTGCTACACTGCAAAAGTCTGGCCTATACTGCAGCCATGTGACCCTACCTGACCACTCTCAGATGATCCACCCTGATGTCGTTGAAAACTGGACGAGTGGCTTCCACGGCCATGACCTCCACCTCGGCCCGAACGGCCAGAAGAACTCCAGTTCCCTGACTGGTGAGAAACTAGAGGAAATTCTCCTGAATGAGGAGTCATAGAAGAACCCTTTCCACCAACTGCTGGTGGGATGAAATACAAAAAGCTGATAAGGTGACCCATCTTGCCTCAAGATCGGCACACCACTGGGTCTCTTGGGCAACGTGGCCTCGTATGACCGCTTCTACCATACTAGTAGCACACCACCTAGATATTGGAAGTTGCATCTTTCCTACTATAATCTCCTCGTGTAGCCTCTCTACGGCGCTTCCAGCTATTAGCTAGTGGAGCACTAACTCTGGATGACGAACTGCCCTAGATCGCAGCTCCAGAATCCTTCAGGTTGCACTCTGTGATTAGAACCCGGTTGACGATAGAAGATATCGAAGTCAACCTGAAGATGTTCACCTATGACCAGATGTTGTGCCTCAGACCATCCTCAAACTTCCATGCAAGGAACAAATCATAACCTCCTGGGATAGGTGTGAAACGCTGCAGCTGTGTGTAGTGATAGGAATACTCCATAAAAAAAAAGAGGACCCTGCTCCAGACTCATAAACTCTTGGGCTCGATCACCCCTCAAGGTCTCCGGATAAAAGTAATCTTATAAGATCTGTCAGAAGTCATCCCAAGACATATTCTGATGGTCTCCCGCCTGTGAGATCACATCCCACCATCTCTTGGAGGATTCTCGGTGCATTTTGGTAGCAATATTCACCATCCTCACTAGAGGTATCTCGAAATTCTCTAAACTTGTCATTGTCGCCTCTTTCCATGACTCAGCAGCCTGGGGTCCTCTATACCCTAAAAAAGTGGGAGGATATTGTTGCTGGAAGACCCGCGTCAAATTAGCCCTCGACGGGGCAGGAGGTAGCGCTTCCTAAAAGGTCTGCATCATCCTCATAAATCACTCCCTGAACTATGCATCAACACCTATGACAGGTACAACGTATGGTGCCAAGGTTGGCACATCGGGAGGATCTGCCGGTAGTCACTAATCGTCTATGTCTGGTGTCTGATCACCATTTGGAAACTGGCGCACAACCGGAGGATGTCTCGGTGGCATGACGCTGCATGATCAAGCACACACTATAGATCAATATTATCAAGGACTTTAAACAAGGACTGTAAGAAGGGAAAAAGTGAAAGGACACATTCATGTTTCACAAAACAAGACTACACGGCGTGTACATTTCCTACATGGAATGTTCCTGGAAGTCATCTACATGGGTGTATACTCTTTCTCATATTGGTCGTGTAACACCCCAAACACAAGGCATGTTGTCATAACACACGACATTTACTTTAATCCACTTTCCCTTCATGAGTCCTTCTACACGGTTATGCCACACGACTCTCCTAATTCAAGACTACATGGAGTGTAAAATTCCTACACGGCGTGTACTAGACAAGCTTCACCTGGCCCGTGTTGTTAGTGACACAGCCTGATACATGGCTCACACTACACGGCGTGATCCATACATACAGAATATGTATGAGAAAGGATAACACTAGCCCGTGTTGTTCGTGACATGGTCCGGTACCTGGGTCAGACCACACAGCGTGTTGAAGGCGGACACGGCGTGTACGTGAAAGGGTAACACTAACCCGTGTTGTTCATGACACAGTCAGGTACCTGGGTAAGACTAAATGGTGTTTTTAAAAGGCACACGATGTGTGTTAAACATGACTCAGCCAACCTGTGTTATTAGTGACACGGGTGGGCACGGGGTCGACACTACACGGTGTGTATGGACAATATATGGCATGTTCACTCTAGGATTTCCCATCCCGTGTCTCTACCCACACTGCCTATGACATGGTTTAGAGTTTTCATGGGGTGTATATAAAGTACATGGCATGTACTTAAGAAAAAAAAATTCTTCCCGAACAGAAGAACACACGGCGTGTACTTAAGCATACACGGCGTGTATTCTGTGTTTTTCTAGGGAGTAAGCCTCAGAAACTACTCCAGAACCCAGAAAACACTGAAACAATAATTAAATGTGCCAAATTACAATTCGTGAGGTCCCATAATCCCCACAAATCAAATTTTGGAATCTTATACAAGTTATAGCAAGGAAAACAAGGAAATGATCCACCAAATTCCAGTCCATGTGGGCCCATAACACCTCAGGAACCAAATTTTGGCATTCATTCAAGAAAATCTCAACACAAACAATACCCTATCAAACAAAAGGTATTTCTATCAAGGAAATTATCACAACAACATGCATATTTTGCACATCATCTATCACAACAACATGCAATTACTAATGCATCCTAGATGGAATTGGAAAAATGCATGACATGTGATTTCTACCAAGTGCCTATATGATGCATGAGATGGAATACCCTCATCTCATCGGGTTGCAACAAAAATAAAACATCAATAACATTAAAAATAACAACACAAATCATGTGTATCACTCAAGGTGAAATCAGATCAACTGTAATAATTGCAAAACCATAAAAATTACAATTAACGAGTTAGATTGGATTTTCCCTGTATACGGGTTAGCTACTCCCAGGAATAGCTTATTACCAAGTACATATTCTGTCCTATCCTTGGATAAAGGCTCCAAATAGTAAATCAAGAGAAATGAAATCCACTTATACATCTTTCTAACAACCCAGTTCCGGAATCCACCCAGAGGTGCCCCGTATGCGGTTGGTCACATGGACTCAAGTGAATTTCCTCGAACGACAGAGGCTTCTTGACTAGCAGTGAGGGCCTTGGGTGTGATAGTGGGGAAACTATTCCCTCATTGGAAGAGTAGACATCGGAAGTAAACAACACATAAATAGCGAAAGTAGTAAATATAACACAGTAGTAAATAGCAGAAGACTAAAATAATAATCTCCTAGAGCACATATATATATATATGAAATGATGCATGATAAATATGTCTAGGAAAGCATCCAAACAAGTCACAAGGATGGAATACAAAAAATGCTAATCCAAATTACAAAATAAAGATAAACAGCTCCTCAGCATCGCAAGCCATAGCTTGGTCTCATGCTCTCCAGCTCCACAGAAAGTCATGTACCTGAAGTAAAAGGGTGCTTTCCCTTATCTATAACTGAAACAATATAATCTTTTTGGGCCCAAAAGCATGACCCAAATAGGGTGTGAGACTAAGTCCTAGTAGGCAACCACCCGATGTTCGGTTCCTAATAGTCAGTGGGTATATTGATGGTAAAAGTATAGTAATAAGTAAATAGTAAACATTAAACAGGACAGTGCTTAGTAGAAAACAATCCATATATCAATATCAATCAATAGTGAAGCAAACAGCTAAACCACAACCAGGTAACCCTTTGGGAATTACTCACAACCATCGCCTATGGTCCTACCTAAAAATTTCAAGAAACCCTCTAGGTAGCACACTCAGTCTAACCCCTCTGGTTCTATAATGTAATGTAATAAGACTCTCTGAGGAAGCACTCACAGTCTATCCTCTTATAGTCAACTATATAGCAAGACTCTCTGAGGAAGCTCACACAGTCCATTCCCAGTATAGCCTATGTAAAGAAAGACTCTTTAAGGAAGCTCACACGGTCCATTCCTCAAGTAGTCTAAGGTAGTCAGGGACTCTCCGAGGAATCTCACATGGCAATTCCCCTTATAGCCCTGAGGTCTAGGAATCTCTGAGGAACCTCACTCGGTCAATTCCCTTTATAGCCCAGGTTGTTCAATTCAACAAAGACTCTCTAAGGATGCCCACTCATTCAATCCCCTTATAGTATAAAGAAATAAAAAGAATATCTGAGGAAGCTCACTAATTTAATTCCCCTTAATGCCGCAGGTGGTTCTAGGCTCTCTGAGGATGCTCACTTGGTCAATCCACCTTATAGCCAAAAGTTATCGAAGACTCTCTGAGAAAGCTCACCCGGTAAATTCCCCCTATAGCCTACTACACCAGGTTCTCATGGGCCTGCGTAAGTCAATGAGAATAGTAGTGTAAATTATCCAATGTAAACCTACATAATTACCTAGCTAAACAGTCTACAACATATCAAGCATGTCATATTATAACTCTCCATCCTAGCAGTCATGGAAAACAGGCAAGGTAGCCAAAGGCTAAACAGGACCAAAAAGCCATAAATAGAAAAATGCATGGGAAAAACACATCCAAAGCAAATAAATCAACCCTATTAATATCCAAATATCCTCTACACATTCATAAAATAATGGTAAGAAAATAATAGGGGTAAAATAGTAAACACGCAATACCCCGTTCAAGGGTATTGTTGGAATTTTCACATAATACTCGAAGACTTTGAATGGAAAGACACAAACCACCTACCTCGGGATTAGGAGATCAATATACTTGAACCTAAAAGCTTGATTCTCCTTGTAATGTCTTAGATCTAAGAAAAGTTCCAAAACATTCACCCCACAATAACTTGGAAAAGAAGAAGAATTGGAAAACAAGGCTCAAGCATAAGAGAGAACATACCGATACGATTCCAACGTAATCAATGGTGTTCGAATCAGAGGATGGACTGAGGCTTGGGGGATCGTCAAAGATCCACTATCGCATGGGTTCTCTTGGATGAATACTGCCTAGAAAAAGTGAGTTCGGGCGATTAGACGTGACCCCGGTGTGTTTAATGAAAAAAAGAAAGTACACGACGTGTACTTTTAAAATACATGGTGTGTACTTGCCTTTTCTGTACTCTACTTTAAGTGGCCTCCAAGTCGCTCCCACACGGCTATGTGTGCGGCAACTACACAACCAGCACATGGCCTACTACGGCAAGAAAGTACACAGAGTATACTCATAAAGTAAACAGTGGGTACCTAGAAATTTTTTAGAAATTCCTCTTTTCTCCAAAAAATGACCAGAAAGGAAAAAAATACGTGAAAAGAAGGTTTGGGTTCTTACAATAACGTCCCAGTTCTAGAAGCCACCCAGAGGTGCCCCATACCGGGTTGGTCAAATGGCCTCAAGCACATTTCCCCGACTGCTAGAGGCCGCCGACTAGCAGTGAGTGACTTGGGTGTGATAGTGGGGAAACTATGCCCTCATTGGCAGAGTACACAGCGGAAGTAAATATCACATACAATAGTGAAAGCGGTAAATATCCAATAGCAGTAAATATAGGAAGATAGGAATAATAAATAAACTAGAGCACATATATATATGAAATGATTCATGATACATATGTCTAGGAAAGCAGCCAAACAAGTCACAAGGCTGGAATACAAACAGTGCTAAACCGAAGTACAAAATAAAGATAAACATCTCATCAGCATCGTAAGCCATATCTTGGTCCCATGCTCTCCAGCTCCATAAAAAGTCAAGTACCTAAAGTAGAAGGGTGATTTTCCTTATCTATACCTGCAATAATATAATCTATTTGGGCACAAATGCATGACCCAAACAGAGTGTGAGACTAAATCCCAGTAGGAAACCATCCGAAGATATGTTCCGAACAGTCAGTGAGTACATGGCAGGTAAAATATAGTAAACAGTAAACATGACAGTGCTCAGTAGTAAACATTCCATATATCAATATCAAGCAACAGTGAAGAAAATAGCTGAACCACAACCTGGTAACCCTTAGAGAAGTACTCACAGCCATCCCCTCTAGTCCTACCTAAAAAGTACAAGAAACCCTATGGGAAGCACACTCGGTCTAGCCCCTATGGTTCTGTAATGGAATATAATAAGACTCTATGAGGATGATCTCATAGTCTATCCCCTTATAGTCAACGATGAAGGAGGACTCTCTAAGGAAGCACACACAGTCCATTCCCTGTGTAGCCTAGGTAAAGAAAAACTCTCTGAGGAAGCTCACACGGTCCATTCCTCATGTAGTTTAAGGTAGTCAGGGACTCTATGGGGAAGCTCACGTGTCAATTATCCATCTAGCCCCGAGGTCAAGGACTCTCTGAGGACGCTCACTCGGTCAATTCCCCTTATAGCACAGGTCGTTCAATTCAACAAAGAGACTCTGAGGATTCTCACTCGGTCAATCCCCTTATAGTCTAAAGCAATAAAGGTCTCTCTGAGTAAGCTCACTTAGTCAATTTCCCTTAAAGCCCCAATTTGTTCTAGGCTCTCTAAGGATGCTCACTCTGTCAATCCCCCTTAAATCCAAAAGTGCTCAAAGACTCTCTAAGGAAGCTCACTCGGTCAATTCTTCCTATAGTCTACTACACCAGGTTCTCACGACCCTGTGTAATTCAACAAGCATTGTAATGTAATATAGCCAAATTAAACCTACAGGACTACTTGGCTAAACAGTCTACAATATATCAATCATGTTAGATTACAACTCTCTATCCTACAACAATAGGCATGGAAAACAGGCAAGGCAGCGAAAGGCTAAACAGGACCAAACGGTCGTAAACAAAATAATGCATGGGAAAAAAACATCCAAAGCATAGAAATCAACCCTATTCATATCCAAATATCCTCTAAACTAGCATACAAGCATGGTAGGAAAACAACATCGGTAAAACAGTAAACACGCAATACCTCGTTCAAGGGTATTGGTGGAATATGCACATAATACTCAAAGACTTCTAACGGAATAGAGAAAACCACCTACCTTGGGGTTAAGAGATCAATATACATGAGCCTCAAAGCTTGATTCTCCTTGGAACGTCTTAGATCTAGGAAAAAATCCAAAATTTTCAACCCACGATAACTTGGAAAAGATAAGGAATTGGAAAACAATGCTACAGTAGAAGAGAGAACTCACCGATGTGATTCCAACACAGTCAATGGTGTTCGAATAGGAGAACAGAATGAGGCTCGGGGTCTCATTGAATATCCACGGCTGCACAGGTTCTGTTGGACGAAGATAACCTAGAAGAAGTGAGTTCTGGAAATTAGACGTGACCCAGGTGTGTTTAATGAAAAAAATGTACACAGCGTGTACTTTTGAAGAACACGACCTGTACATTCCTTTTTTGTACTCCTCTTTCACTGGCCTTCAAGTCACTCCCAAATGATCATGTGTATAGCTAGTACACAGCTAGTACATGACCTGCTCTAGAATGCATGTTCACGGCGTGTACTCATAAAGTACACAACGTTTACTTAAAAAATTTCCACAAATTCCTCTTTTCTCCAAAAACAACCATAAAGGATAAACATTCCTGAAAAGAAGGTCTGGGTTCTTACACTTATTCTCTGATTTTTAATTTTTGGAATGTTTCAAAAGACATAAATGTTAGAAATTTAGATCTTACTTTTCTATCCAATATTCCCAAGTCTTTGGGTCACCAATTTGTTTTTATCTTCAGCACTCAAGTAACAGGAGTTCTTTAATTCTTTTATTTTGAAGAGATCCCCACTAATTCAATCTCCTTCTATAATAACTTTTCCATATTTTACCGTATTTATGATAAAAAATATTTTCTAAAAAAATTCTCTACCATCATCACAATGTTTACTTACACTAAATAGGTTTTGTTTTATCCCATTAACAAATAAAACATCTTTTGGTTTCAAATTCTGTTATTCAATATCAATAGTTATGATTCCTTTGATTTGTAATGATTATAATTAAGAAAGGTAACTACTCTTCTATAATGAATTTCAACATGTTTCTATATTTTTATATCACCTTTCAAATGTTAAGAAAAAACACAATAAATTATCCTTGTTTTTCTCTGTTTAATGTCATTTAAAGTTGTCTCAACAACAAAACATATTTCCTTAACTTTCTTATTTTTAGATTAATTTTCTTCTCTATCATAAGAAAAATGTTATGGAATGAGTTCCATACCTATTTTGGCATGATGACCATCCAGATCAAATCTTGTACAATATTTTTCCAAACATTCAAATTGATTTTTTATATGAATTTATAATATATTAATAATTCAACTTTTCAACCTTTTGTAAGTTAGGGAAGTTAATCATTATACTTTCACTATTTATTTCATATTGTTGAAACCTTCTTCTAGGTAGATTTAAGTTGTCCCAGAAATTCTAAAATCTATACCCATAGATTCTACAACACTAGTAATATCTATTAAATATTGATTTTCTATTCAAGAAATATCTCATTCTATAGGAACTTTGTTGAGGTTGGTTAATTATTTTAGCTCTAACAGACTCAGGATGTGGACCATATTTTTTTAGTGAGTTTTCTACATCTATATATTTGATAGGTTTCTTACATCCTTTATCGAGACAATATTTACCAACTCCTTATCTAGAACCTAAAATTAAAAAAACAAAATGAAACATTAATTTTGGTGAGTGAATATTTCACCAGATTCTCATATTGATACTTCTCAACAACATCATATGTATCAACTTTTACCTATGAATATTTGTTGAAATTTACATTCATCTTACAGAAGTTACATTCAGACTCAAGAAGATTTGATTAAAACTTGTTAAATTCTTATACTTTAGATTAAAGCATACAACAAAGAACTTCAGCCATATTTCCCTATTCAGCTATTCTATGTTTGTAACTTAGTAACTTATATATATTCTTCTTCATGACTAATCACATATTTTATTCCATCAACATCTTCTTCACTAAATTTTTTCACTACTCAAATTTCCTTCTTCGTATATTTTTCCAAAGACATGCAAAAAATTTTGTTCTAAGATAATACTCTATAATATTCTTCACCAATTTCTTCACTATAGGAAGAATAATTTGTTTTCCCAACATTTTCATTAAAGGTTCTGAATTTTTCAAAATATTCATCTTCCAAATAATTGATTCCATTGATTCGGATTCAGCTTTATTACACAACATACTACTTTTTTAGTAAACTTCTTCTTGTATTTATTGGATGAATTTTCTTCTTTCATAATTTATGTTCCACTTCATTCATCTTGGTTTTTCATTAGAATCATATCGATATTCTAAAAAAATTTTCTTGGGGGAATTCATAGAAATGTGTCTGATTCTACCACACTAAAAACATTTGAGAGGAAGTTTAATTCCATATTTTCATCTTCTTATTCATTAGTTTTTAGAGGTAAGAGACATAATATTATCATTCCACTAATAATCTTTCATATCTTTAGACTCAAAAGGTTCATATTCTTCAATATCTTGAATTTTTATTTTTCCCATAACTTTAAAACTCATTTAATTTTTCATATTATTTTTAATAAATCGAGAATTATTAATTTCTTAATAAAACTGAAATTTATGCACAATTTGGTGAAATATATCAGGTTCATGATTGAATATCCCATCGTTCGTCTCTAGTGATTGCTCCTCCTTCATCCTATGAAAACAAAATTCCCATGTATCTGCTTATATTCTTTGTGAAATGAACTATGGCTATAAATGAAAGGAGAAAAATAGAGGAGAATAAAATAGCATAGCTTACCTTACATTATTTGAGTAAGGTATCCCAACAATAGTTGATGAGCTTAGAGACGTCAGTCTTAGTACCAAGGAGGATCCGAAAACTATAATATTCAATATCATGATGTTTTCTAAAGAATAAGAGAATTATAAAAACATTATAAAACTGCATTAGGTCATATTTTCCTATAATTATACCTAGATTCCTAGATTGGTCCCTATGTTATCCACCCACCATTTGGGGCTTCTAGAAGGTCACCATGGGTATAAGTATGTGGAAAGTTGAATAAGTATAATAAATACTTTAAAAGTATAAGTTGATTTTGATAAAGGAAAAAATTATTTTGGAATTCCAAAACCAAATACGGATAGAAATTATAGTCATTTTCAAATATAAGAATAGGAAAATCCAATTTTTTTTAACTTTAAGGATGTTAACTAACATTGTAAAATGGATGTTTTTTCGATCCTGATCAAAATATTATTGATTAATACCATATATTAATTTAAAGTTCTCTTTATTATGGATGGATACTCCGTTTTATAACCCAATTCACATGGATTATAATGAATCATAACAATAGACTTTTAGAGAGCCCCATGGGTATTATGGTTATCATGTGATGTAATGTGACACTAATGTTACAAAGGATCAAATCACAACTAAGAAGGGGGATTGAATCAATTTTTAACTTTTTATGAGTTTCGAAACATTTAAAACCCTAACCCCTTCAACCTAGTAAGATTTATTTCCTTATAAACATTTAGTAAATACTCATGCATGAATAAGTAAGAAAGTAAATAAAACACACAAGAATTATAAGTTTTGAACTCAGTATGAGAACTTACACCCTTTCCATATCCACTCCCATGGGTTTATAGAAATTCAATATTTTAAATAAGTGAATATAACTTGTGGTAACACCCATATACACCTTCTGTATCCAAGTAGGAAAATATTATACTAACTCTCATCAGTTTACAATGTTCTAGTATAAAATTATTTATCCAAATAAATGAATAATGACTTTTTTGAAACTACTCTACAATTGATCAATTTGAATCCTATTATTGATTTGGATGGATCTGATTTTTGAATACGATTTTTCCTTACTCAACCCACACTTCTCAAACTCTGCTCAGAAAGTCAATACAATATTTCTCTATTTGATTGACTAAATGAAATATTCTCAATACAATGAACCAATTATAAAAAGGTAAAACACAAACTCTACTCAAATGATTAATATGATCTTCTTCTATCATATTGACTCATTCTGATTGAATTAATATGATTCTTCTATCCGATAAACAAATAATTCAGGTGTTTGATATTTTTCTAAGATCTCAATACAAAATTAACTTTCACTGAAATTTTCTAACACTCATCTTTTAGAGATTTTCTAAAAATTAAAATGAATTAATGATCTATGAAAATATTTATATTCAATATAGAAAAATAAGTTTATATAATATGAAAATATTCCACACTGCTAAAAATTTCAAAAACTATGAAGATCACTCACATCTAAACGTAAAATTTTACTTATTCAATTCTCATCATATTTCTCTAAGATTCATGAGAAATTGGATTACATTATTTGACTTATTCAACTCTTCAAAAAACATTTTCAATATTCTTTTTGAGTCTTCTTCGTAATATACTCATTATGATTCAATTTCATTCTCATATCATTGAGAATATATTTTATTCTCATATCATTGTGATAAGTTTCCTTCTAAAATTATTACAATCCTATTTACATCTCATCTTATTTTGAATCTATTACCTTGTCTTAACATTGTGATTTCTATTTCTTTATTAGCTCATTACAGTTTCTATTCCATTCTCATCTCATTTATGATTTTTTTCTTTATCATCTCAATATGATAGAAATTTCATTATGATGATTTTTCCATATTGATGGAATGTATTCAATGATTAATCCACATAGAAACTTGGAACTTATTCAAACATCAATAGCTTCATACATTCTTCTTATTTCCTAAATATTCTTCCTCCAATGGATATTTCATATTGATGGAATATCCCTTAAGATGGATTCTTCATTAAAATCATGTTAATTTGATGATAACTCCACTCATAGAAATTAACAAGTCTCAAAAATCCTCATATATTAATCATTGAAGTTTTTTTTCACAATTTCTAGAATCGATACAACCATTATGATTCCTTCTTTAAATAAAAAATATTTTATCATGATTTTTTTCCTGATTTTTTATCACTACATGGCCAAAAAAATCAATTGATTTATTTAAAAAATTTGATAACCTTATAACTCGAAACTTTACTTTCATCAACAAACCTCTTCCCCATAATTACAAATTACATTCTTAGAAAATTTAAAACAATTTTCTGAAAACTAGTTCCCAGAAAAAAAACCATTCTCCCGCTTTATGTTTGGTTTTGAATAATTAAAAACATTAAAAAAATTATAGAACTCATTATGATGGACTGGGTCTAGTTCCTAAAAAAATAGTCATATACAAAAAGTTTGGTTGTCAAAAAAACAATTAAAACATTTGACCACAAATGTTCTTTAAATCCAAAGAAAATAAACAATATATATCAACTCATAAGGAAAATATCATTAAGGGCATTCTAGGAGTTATAGTGGAATGTAATAGGAATGCTATAATGTTAAAATATCAACAAAATTATGATCACCATTCCATATACAATATAGTTTTAAAAAAACATCAATAAAAAACAGAAATATAAATCTTCTATAAATTTCATTCAAGGCCACATCAAAAAATTTCCTCTTCTTTATATTATTCCATCATGGGGTTGATGTTCATACCTAAAAGACTATGGAAATTCAAAACACACTCCTACTACAAAATCTAAATGAATTGAGGGAAAACAAAGTGATGTTATCATATCTTTATCACATAATCACCATTCATTTTGAGTAGTGTTCATTGATAACCATATTTATGAGGAAATGAATCTTTTACCAGTTAGATGATACTTGTTAAATACATTTTGATAGTATCAAGAATTACTATATGAATCCACCAATCCTGATGTCACCAGTATATGTATGTCCAAGACAATTTATTTGAAAGAGCTATAGTGATAACTTGTTCCACTCCTCACTAAGAAAAAAACACTTGAGAGGAAAATTTCTTATATTATATCATTATGAAAATAATCAATGTTGATATATAATATTCTAAAATCAAGATGTGATGCCTTGGGAAAATCCTTGTGGTAAAAAAATTTAAGACATTACATGTAGCACCATGATACCAATTCTGGGTTTTTATCAACCCACACAAGTTTATACTGATCCACCATATATTGATTGGACATTGTTTCATGAAGGGATATCATTTTTTATATTTTCTATATTCAGTTCAAATCACAAAATCAGTTAATGTATAGAATATTTTAAATTCTATTACAACACATCCTACTCTAGAAAATACTTCTATACAGATGAGATTCGTGGATCATGAGATTATAAATGTGTTCAATCCTCCGCAAGGGTTGGGTTCTATATTTTTATAGTGCCTCTAGAAGTCTAGCAATGAAAAGAATAGAGTATTTGAAGGGAAAATGGGTTGTCCTGAAATTTTTATTCATCTCCCCAATAAGTTTTATCCTTGAAAATTAATTATTTCTATACAAAAATTTCTATAATAATGAATTCATATATCATAACCTCATCACATGTTTGGAGTCGCTAATCATTATTTCCATTACCTTAATACAAATCAATGGTTTCTCAGAGCTAGTGATCAAAACAATTTATGGAGAATATTCCATAAATAAATATTATTTGGTCCTTATAATTGATTATGCTCAGGAAATAATGGGATAATTTTATATCAATTTGACTTTGACCCATGTTTTACGATCACATAAAACTAATTCTTTTACATTTTCTAATATAGTCATTCCTTTGGTAGAACTAGATCAAGAGGAATTTATTTACCCCACTTCTCATCAGTAGATCATCACTACATTTTTCATCTATAATGTATATAAAATTAATTAGTTCCACTCATTCTATGGATAAAAAGTTATACATCCTTTAAATTAAAAAATAATAGGTGACTGGATGCCACGATCAATGAATATCTCTAGGATGTAATGATCATAAAAGAAATAGCCTAAAATGAAAAAATATTGTCACTACACCATGAACTATAACCTTTAGGATGGAACTAATTGTAATAAATTTCACTATAAATGAATAATTTATGGGTCTATCCTTATATATGTTAATAGAGAGAAAGAACCAACCATTATGTGTGCATTTCAGGCTAGATTATATAGTACTCAAAAATCTATATTCAAGATCTCTAATAAAAAAAGGTTATGTTAATTTTGACCAATGATGAAAAATTATTACAAAGAGTTTTCTAAAAGGTTCCTCAAATTCCAAAAACACACCAATGTCATCTATCAATGCCCATAGTTATTACAAACTATAAATAACTCATTGAAATTTATTTTATGGGGTATGGAAGTTATGGGGATATATCAAACAACCACATCTAGGTAGTTCAAGTATATCCGCCCAATCCCTAAATTCCTCTCTAAATCAAAATAGGTTGTGCCCCTCAAGGAATTCAGAAACAATGTTATCATCAACTTTGTGAACTCACATACTATCACCAGATTTTGATGTCCCTCCGAAAATGTTTATAAAAAAGAAAACCAATTTTTGTGAGTGTAAGTTGAGGGTATTGTATAAACAGTACAACATCTAGTCCAATCATTAATTTCATTAACATGCAATAAAAATTTTACAGATAGAATATTTTAGTAGGAATATATTATATATCCTTAATAAAATTGTTGATGATGATAATAAGTGTTTATTAGATAAATTAATGTATTATTTTAGGGAATATCATCCTATAAAAGTAACTAATATATAAGAAATCCAATATTCTATTATGTATGGGACAAATATTGTATTACCCATCAAGGTTTAGGTATCATCACATCAAGTGGCCATCTAAAATCACCCATCATATTGTGAATAGTCCTAAATCTGATTTGATGAGCTTGAGGTTCTTGATGATAAGGGGTTCAACACATTACATAACCTCTAAATTCATAAAAACCATATCACACAAGATTTTATTAAATAATTTTTTTGTTCATTATTTTTTTAAGAGATTTTTTATAGACCAGAAAAACCACAATGATTTTGGGAAAAGGGCCTATAAAATTGGAGAAAAAAGGGGAGGTCCCTATGTGGAATGAAAGGTATTATCCAAAAAGTTGTATTCCATGATCACCATGGATAAAGAAAACATAACACTAGAAACTAATGAATGATTCCTCAAAAAATATATAACATAATTAAAGAGCATTGGAATGAGATGTAAGACCATAAAATAAAACAAATTAAATTCTTCACTATACAACATTAAATTTCATAGTAATAATCCTAGTAATTCAATGTTAATCATCATGAATATTTCCATTACACATGATGTTAAACTAAATGGAATAATATTGTCATGCGACCTTAAAATATTTCATTCAAAATATGTGGTATTAGATTACTATTTAATGGGAAATATTTAATTCCTATCATTAAATTAAACACAACACCATTAATAATCTCTAAAAATCCTCATGGGTATATATTCCTCTTGAAATCACATAAATCTATCCCCACATGACCTTGTCCCCATGATCTTTCATGTTCCTTTTTCTAAGGACATATCCTCTATATAAACTTTCCTGAAATTCTATATTCATAATGATGAAACAATTACACTTCCTTGAAGGCAATATTCCCTATGGATATCACTAAATTTATTTTATTAAGACATATCCATAATGAAATAAAACTACTACTTAGTGTGATATATTACAAATTTCAATTATTATCTATTCTCAATTGGACATATGCCCTTTAAGTCTAATGAGACATGGTTTCCCATGAACAATTATTATACCAACCACTACTAAACATATTTTACCTAATCATCTTAGTCATAAAATGTCAAATTTTATTGACTTAATCCACTTTAAATTTAATTAGGTCCCCTAATAATATATATGAGATCATAAAAATCCCCCTTGGTTCTCAAAGAGAGTATATATCATGTGAGCTTATAGGATTTGGTTAGACATCTAATAAAAAATTGATACAAAAGTATACATGCTTAAGTTTTTTAATAACCTTATGTTGTATTTATTCCCATAACCATGGGATATTTAGTGACATAAAAGTTCTCTATATTGTACACGACTATCTCCCTACCAGAAAAAAATATGAATGGTCCCCCATTTCGCATTCATGTGAGGAGGATCCATATTGGGGATCCTTACATATAAGAATTTTGTTAGGCTCGATTCTTATTTCAAGGGATTATTTTTTAATCTTAAACTATATATCATATTCTTATAGATTATTTCCTTATAATTTCAAATATTTCAACATTTATTTACAATCCATATTTTTAAGTGTTCAATCGAGATTGAAAATATCAAGGCCCCCATTTCTTTTTGTCGTCTGATCCCAATAAATGTAGATGATTTACTAGTTATCTATTTTTTTCACAAATTCTTCACTGGTTCATGTGATATAATAGGTCCTATGGAATTATTGTGGTGATAATAATTTAGATGTTTCATATTTTTTGAAAAAGATCCCATAGTCTTAGTTGTGTGATATTACACAATTCAACATCATAAAAAATGATCCCTAAAATGACTTAGAATATTTTATTTATTTAGGGAAGTTCTCTTATAAGTGTTCTCAATTCAAATAATGGATTATTTATAACTATAAGTTCCTGGATTCTTGGATTGGTCATGATACAATGTAACACCCATATCTCTTATCCTAGGCCCAACCAAAAAATACCAATGATAAAATTTCCCCTCAAAATATTTAGAGCTTAAACCTTATCATTTATGTTACACCTTCCCTTTGAAAGCCTTGTATTATGATGAAGAAATTTATCAACCCATTCTCTTATACATGATCTAGGGATATATTAGAGGACAATCATAAATATTCACATTCTTGATTCCCATCTACTGAAATACGTAGAGGCATCCAAGTTCTTAATCTTGTACCTATCCATGAATTTCCCATGTGCATATAAATGACCCCCTCATGTATGTGAGCCTAATCCTTGTAGAATATCATTACATGAAACTATGTTGGGCTTGATTCCCATATTATGGGATATGTAGTTGAATTCTAATCTCTTATTTTGGACCCTTCCATGAATTATAACTTAAACCCTTCTGGGAGATCAATCTCTAACCATTCCCAAAAATAAGATAAATGTTCCCTTTCTTACATGTGATTGAACCAGATCAGCAGTAGGGGAAGATAATATATGAACTATGTCGGATTGATTCCTAATTATTTCAAGTTATATAGTGACTCTATGATCTTTTTATTTGATCCTAGTCAAATATTTTATTCCCACTTCTCTTGACTATATTGGATGGATTTATTTTTTATAAATAAATGATTTCCCCCCTATATATTTGTCATATCTATATAGGGTACCTTCTTTTCAAGAACAACATGTGGTTTGATTCTTATCGATACAAGATACATAGTGATCATTGGGTCTCCTATCATGGGCCCAACCATAATCTCAAAATCAAAAATAAATATTTTCACATACATATGAGTCAAATATATGCAAGGGATTTATCTTCAAGGACCACATGTGCCTATATTCCTTAAACATAAAAATACATAGAGATTTAAGGACATCTAATTTTGGGCCCATATTTAGGTTTACAACCATAATAACCTTCCTCAGTTCTTGTTCTATATAAAAATAAGTCACCCCATCCCCCCATTTATCTTTATGAATGTGAAGATTCCTCTCCAAGTGGTAGACTCTCCTAATATGAGTGTCATTCACCTTCCCAACATAATCAATAATAATTGACCATGAACCTTGGTCAAATTATAAGGACTATGTGTGGATTTATTCCCATCCATGTGGGATATGTAGTGACACATTGACCTTATATTCTAGGCCCAACCACGTTTTTTAAAAAATATAATTTAAAATATACCTACTCGTATATATGATCCAAATTAATATATGATTATAAAACTTATTCCTAATACTACATATAGTGTGAATCCTATCCTTATAGTATTTTTTGAGACACATAGAACTCTTACCCTAGGCCTAACTATGAATGATGATAATTCCCTATTTCCTATATTTGTTATCTATATCCATTCATGTAAATTTAATCTAATCACTTCAAGTATCTTGATTTATATCTCAATGAGATACATATTATTTCCAATATTATTTTCTTTTTTCCCATCTACAATGTCAGTAACACTTTTCACCCTTTGTGTATCTGTTCCATGTCACAAATGAATGTCCTTAATTATTTCATATGAGTTAGATCCATGAAATAGTGTTTTTAAAATATCTACATATGACATGATTCCTATTTCACAAGACACGTAGTGATTCTTGGACTATATATTCCAAGACCAATCTCAAATAATGAAGACAAAATTCCTTGATCTCATCTAATTGAACATGATCTATATAGAAAATTTCATATTCCACAAATGAGTATATTCTTCATTAATGTGATAATATTCTCCTTCTCGTATTAATGAATTGGTTTATATAGGTGAAATATACGTAATAGATTTGGATTAATGTTTAATCTTCTATGATTCATGGTGATATCACAACTTCTTTCAGTTTCATTCAGAATTTCATACCACATTCTCATCTTTGGTCAAAGTGGTGTGACCTCGATCCTCATCCAATGTCCCTAAACGACTATAGAATAAAAAACTGTTTGTTATATAATAATGAGTCAAATAAGTGTTCAATATATAGTCAAGAAAACTTTTGGGTGCTTGAACCAACCTTGAGTAGATCCTCAATCATAAACCTACTTCATAATAATATCACATGGTTCGTACCAATAAATTCCATAACCTCGAGCACATACCCTATTAGTGTTTTCCAATTCAAAGGGGTAACATGGTTTTAAATTAATTCAAATAAACCCATCATTTAATTGTGGAAGGAGAAAAATATACTCCATGTGACCTCTCTATTTTATATTGGTCTTGAAGGAAAGGTCCCCCTTACCTACATAAACTATATTTATACAACATGGTACTGATCTTCCATTACTAATGATTAACCTACTCACATCCATATCGATATTTTCCGGATAAAAGTATTCATAGTATTGGATTTACACCTTCCATAATAAAAATTTTCTATTGGATTCAAATATACTCAGTATCACATGCTATTATATTTTATTCATCCTCAATGAAATGTTATAGAAAAACAACTCTTACACAAATTCATAACAAGGTGGAAATTATTCATTTGGTCTCTGTTTTATGACCATAAAAATTAGTTATTTTTCTTCAACGATGTGTGAAATTAAACAAAATGAAATGTTTTATATTGGTTTAAAATAAATATGTGGAATAAAACATGTTATAATGGAAACCCATGAAGGGAGGTTTGAGAAAAATTCAAGTCCTTTACCACTAATTCATCTTCTATATGAGACTTAGGTAAAAATTGGGAAAATAATACAAAAGGGAAAAATATATTGGGGAAAACTCTATGAACCTACCAAAAGGAAAGATAATATAACTAGGTCCTTTGACCTAATAGAAAATTAGATCACCCCTATCATCATACTCAAACTAACAATTATCACATGATTCCACATTTGACCTAGGAAGGGATCAAATTACTCCAAAATGATTCATCTCTTATTCTTCCTAAATTTAATGCAAAGGGGGGTAATTTTTTTATTCCTTGAAGATGAACATGATAAATAGAAGTATTGAAAATATAAGAGTAACATTTTTGTACAAAGGAACTCAGAAGAAAAAATAATTCATGATTGGATCAAATAAAATCATTATGGTCATGTTATTGGGTTATATGATCTTATAATAGTTCCAGTATTCGGCGGTTCTCCTAAATAATGTGGTCAACTAAACCCATAATCATTATATGACGTTTCATGGAGAAATATTTTGATGTAGCAGACTTTGGAACTCACTATTGATGAAGTGATTCTCCCTAGATGTGCAATTTGCATACCCAGGAACATTCAAGTCACCCACGCTCAAAGAAACTATAAAAAATGGATTTTTTTCATGACTATATTGCATCACATTATTCCTACAAAATAAGTGATCTATTTACTTCAATAAAATTATGTGGTTGGGTCAGAATGGTTTTCCGTGGTGGATATATTTTTGGTCGTTTACGATCATATGACATTGTTAGAATATGTGATCGCACTCAATTGGCGATGCACCTGGGGTCATGAATCTGTCATGAAACCCAAATAAGTCATTAGATTCTCATAAGGTGTCTTTAATCACCTCAAACACATTCATATGGGTCACCTACCTTGGAAAGTAGAAAAAATATCATAGGATTATTACTATAACATCACAGATTCTATTCTAAAAAGACACGAAGTGGAACATGAGATAAAGGAATAAATTCTAAAGAGTGATATAACATGGCTTCAAAATGGATATTCTATTGAGAACATATTCATCACAATCATGAGAGTTTACTTCATAAAAATGACATAACAGTCAACCTTTTCACTATTAATGGGGACTTGTTCTTTATCACATTCATGTAGTGGCCTAACTCTCTATTATTCATATGGTCACATATTCAATCCATTCATTCTTCTATACCTTTAAATTCCACATTATCATGTGACCCATATAATTATTTTTACATTTTGGACTTTATTATATTATATAATCACTAACCATAAACCTATTATGTGACCTCCATATGAAGACAAATTATATGATCATGTAACCCCTCCCATTTTTAGGGTTTCCAAACTGCATGTTCCATTTTCATTCATGTGATCGTCTGAACACCTATTGTTCACATGAACTCTTATCTTTTTTATGGTCTTAAAATGAATCAACTACATCATCTCTGAATTAATGTTCATGGTTAAATATCCCATGAAATTTTAACAATCCTTTCTTACCTATCAACTAATTAGGAATAAATCCATGTATGGACATCCAAACTCATGTAATAACCAATCACCTACTCAAATGGTTGTATCCCATATAATTAATAATAATATACCTCATGAAAATCCAATATGTTGTAATCCAAAATCTCTTCCTCACATGGATATATTCCTCATGGGAAATATTTTTACCTTGTACTTCCTCTCTTGATATATGTCTAGTTCTAATAAAACCATGTAATGTGCTTGATTTTCCATTACATCTTGCTTCTCATATTGAGATGGACTCACCTATGCTTAGAGATAAGTTTTTATTACACCATTCAAAAAATTAAAAAAAATTCATGACATTCCTATTAATTAAGTGTAAGCCCCTACCTATCTTCTAGGGAAGCCTCATTTGTTTAATCCTCATATAATCTACATATGATCTATATGAACTATAATTACTTTTAGAGACACAAAATACAGGAAACCATTTCAATGATTGAGCCCCATATCTAACAACATAATTACATTATATATATTTCTGTATCACATTATTATTTTCATCTATATTCCCTATGAAGACCAATATGCCCTCAAGATGTTATTATCAAATTCCCCTATATAGGCTACACATTACAATCTTCCATGTTAAATCACATAACCTTTCTAAAGAAACATATTATCTAGTAGAAAATTATTAATATAAACTATATGTCCATACCATTCATGAAATAACGATTCCCTCATGACCAGTTATATATGAATATTGGTTTCCCGACCTGAGAATGGATCATAGGGACATATAAGTTATTGTTAGTTTCTAAAAGGCCTGATTTAATCAATATATATTTTATATCATTCCATATTCCATTTGAATATTTTTCTTTGAAGATGAAAATTTATCCTTATATTTTCAAAAAATATAGACTTTGATTCCTATTATGAACATGATATATAAGATGACCATTTGAGGTTCAAGCACAAAATTTATATCTTCATGAATTATAATATCATAGGGTTATATTCTATAAACGAAAAACCTAATACCCCATATCAATATAATTCAATAAAACTTCTTTTTAGTTCTACATTAGTTATTGGAATTTATATTATCCCAATCATTATATAACCATGAAAATGATATAAGTTTTCCCCGTTGGGTTATGTTACCAACATAATTATAATGGACAATGTTTGACTATACTCCTAAAAGGGTTACTTATTTTTTCCATAGTTCCTCATCTTCCATGAATCATATACTCCATAATTGGGCCATGTTACCATTTAGGTTGAAAACTAAATAGTTGTTTTTAGTACATAATCCCCTTTCAACCCATATTGTCATCCCTTTTTTGATGCCAACTTCCTAGTGGAATGACCCTAAATTTCATTACCTTATACCTATATGGACTCGGATTCTTGTTCACACATGATGCATAGGATTACTATTAATGTATTCAGGCCTATAAAAAGCCTTATATTCCATAAATTGTAAATTAATGGACTCTGATTCCTTTTTACATTGTATATATAGGACAACTCTGTTAGGATCATGCTCCATAGCTAATATAAAAATTTCTCAATAATATATTACCCCATGTAATGGAGATAGAGAACCTATTATATATATATATATATATATATTTGGGTGTCTTCTAATTTTATTTCAATCATGATAAACCATTTTCCTATGGTTATCTATATTATTATTATCACCAATGTGTACCATTCATGAATATGTGTTAAATATATTAGTGAGTCTCATAGTAGGAAAAAACCCATCATAAAAATGTGTGGATGTTCTCGATATACCATACTCTCGATTTGACATGCATTCAAGGAGTAACTTTATGTACTAGAGACCACAATACACTATGAATAAGTACTATCAATGAAATTAAACTAAACCAACTTTAATCGAGAATGAATCATAAAAATATTTGATCCTCTTGAAAGACTAGTCCAGTCCCATCCTAATTAACTTCACTATATTATATTTCATGGGGACATATATTAGTGTAAAGTGATAGAATAAATCATAGTAACAGATAATAATGGAAATATGATGTAAATTACTATGGATAATTCACAAGGAAAAACAATATAGAATGGTCATAAATACATGAAACATTGCATAAAAGAATCTTCATAAGTTTGTGAGGAATAACCTAAAATGATGTTCATAAGTACTTCAGGCATAACAATTAAATATCAATACAATATAAAAATGATACATTCATATACATATAACAACAGTGAAAAAATACGTTCAAGGTTATTTTTCATGGAATTATATACATGTTACCTCTAGTGATAATTAGTTTACCAAATGGATTAGAGTACTATCAAGGTGCACCATTCATATGTATAAATTCTTGTGTGACTCATGGAATATATAACCTAAAACTGTTTTTCATCGTTTTATCCCTTGTGTATAAAATTTTGGTTTCATAAATGGAAGATACTAATAATTTAATAATATTTATATATATATTTATACCATATATTTAAGATATGTTTTTGTATTAATAATAATGTTTCATGGAAATCTAAGGGATAACTTCGGCAACATTATGTGTATACAAAATGTTTTATTGAATTATATTGATGAGAAAGAATGGAAGCCAATCGTTGATAGAACAAAATTTTAGAAATTCATAGAATGATCTTTTGTCTCTGAGATCATAACAACTTCGAAATTGGAAGACTAGCTATAAAGGAAGTACATAGAGAAAAAGGTAAGGGAAATATTCCATTATATTGTGAGAGTTTTTCTTAAAGAATAAAGAGAGTTCTATAGAACTATAGAAACTCCATGGAAATGCACTAGAGAGGGATAATGAGGTTAGATTTATACTAAATGGCATGGGAGTGAATGAAATTGGGTAGAGAGGTTTGTATTTATTAAAAAATGGGGTGATTTTAATTTTAATTTATAAATATAAGCCTTAGAATTATAGGATATAGTTAATGGGAAATCAGTGGCTTACCAATGGTTTTATTCTAAGGTTATGGATATTTAAGTCATTATTTTTTACTTTTTTCCATGGGATAACTAAAATTTAGTTTTAAATATTCATTTGGGAATTAGAAACCAATATTTACAACAAAGATTGCTTTAAAAATCATACTTTCTATTTTAGACTTTAGAAAGTTGTTAATAGGTTTGAAAGTTCATTTAAACAAATTAAAATTAAATATATTAAAAATTTACATATATTTTATTGTTTATTATGTTATTTTAATGATTACATCAATATTATATATTTATTTAGTTGTAAAACATATCAATAGCACAAAACTATATTTTTTTAAATTTACTAAAAATAAAATTATTTAATAAAATTCTAAAAAATTCCACCCAATCCTAATTTCTATGTTCTGATGTCAAAAATAATTTTTATTTTATCAAAATTATTTTATAAATATTATCAATTCAATTATTCAATAAAAATATTTTTTTATTAAAAAAAATAATATTTTTTATGACATAATTAAATCTCTCACTATTATATTATTTCCCAAGACTTATAAAATCTAATTATCAATTATATTTATATATTTAGTTTTTTATAAGAATATTTCAATTAAATTTCATTTATTAAAATTCATAATTGAAATCATATATTTTCTAAAAATATAATTATGTTTTCTTTTAATCTAAAAATATAGTTATCATATTCAACTTATATTAATGTGTATTTTGTGAAATAAATTAATAATGAAAATGGGACTAAATAATTTCAAATTTCATTTGAAAATGAATATTAATCCTTTATAATACCAAAGTATAGACATATAACACCTTATTACACCAGTATACTCCCTAAGGGTAAGGTTTGCAGTATTGGTTCTTTTATTGAGTGGCTCTGATTATATTGATCTAGTGGTGATATTCATTAACTTTACCTTCTCCCATAAGTTATTCCACTCATACATTACATATTAAATATCATCTCATGCTTAGTCTGGTGTCTACCCAAGTGACATTATTTCACTCCCATGTTCCAATAAATGGGATTTAATAGTCATTATACTGCTCTTTAAAGACATAATTTCTTCATAATTCATCAATTATTTCTTATCATTACTCATTATATACACTAATTTTAGACGAAAAATTGTTACAAATAATCATAATTTACAATGGTCTTACTTACCATTGGTCATCTGACCAATGGTCTTATTAAACAATAGTCAGATCCTAATAGTCAATTTACCCTATATACCATATATATATTCCATAATTATGATGTCTCAATATTCACTAATTATATTTTAAAGGATCTACACTTACCGTGATAAAATCTATCATATTCCAATATCTTCTATTTATTTTTACTATTTTTATAGTAGGATTGATCCTCATTGAAGAATTTGAACCTACAGATTTTATATTTTTGTTTGCATTGTTCATTTTCATTTATCTCTAAATATTATTTAGAGTTGTTAGAGTTGATATTAATTCATGATATGTAATGTAATGTAAATTTCATTTTATGTTATTTTATTGAAAAATATTATAAAACTATCATTATGAAACATTTTTTATTTTATTAATAAAAAAAGTAATATTGGAGATGTTACATCTATGGATTTAGTGGGAACCCCAACACTTTTTTAAGTGTGAATTCTTTATTGTTTTGGTCCATTTATTTATATTAATAATTTCCCATTATACCTTCTTTATCAACACATAAATATTCTTTCATCCTTTTTAATTATTCTATGTTCTTCAATCATGTTTCTCTATTTGTCTGTTGAATCTCAGCCCATCTATTATTATATAATCCTTCAACTAAGGTAACCTAATGTTTAATTAAATCCATAATTTCATCTATTTTATATTATCAAATTTTTATAAATCCATATTTTTATATTTTTTTCATGATCATTATTTTTTTAGATGATATAAAAATAATAGGGTTATCTTTGGTGAGGTAACACTTAATAGCTAGACACAGGTGGCCATAAATATATAAAATTTTGTATATTTTTTTCTTATAATAAGTGATATTTTTTATGTGGGAATGAATAATATAAAAAGTTATCATATAGTATTTGGTGGACTTGGAGAATTATATGTTAATCACTGAAGAAATTATCGGCATTTTATACACCCTATATCAACATAAAGTCCATTAAGAACTGATGCAAGTATTGATTCACATACTAATATTTAATAAATTTTACCATCATAATGGATAATTTATTAAAACAATTATAGGGGAACTATGTTCATTTATTAGATTTTTTTGACACATTTTCACGTGTATAGGGTGAAATTAAAAGTGAGAAAATGTAAACATCCTTATGATAAGAAGAATCAAATTCTATGATATTTCATAATGACTATTATTCTTTTAAGAGAGGAAAAATTATTTAATGATCTAAGATAAAAGTGTTCAGACCCAATATGGATAATAGGGGGAATATGAATTATGAATGACTAATCAATATCTCCTTTTAAATACAATTATTATCTCGAAGGTTTTAGTCTAGTGCTTGACCCTAGTTTGTCCATCAATAAGGCTCAGTTGAATGTTTTTCATCATTCAATTTTTATTATTTAAATTTATTTTTTAAATTTAAAATAGGGATATATATGGAATTAAAAAACACCCCAAAAATTCTCAAAACCATATTGGTATATAATTAAAAATACCCCATAATAGTGAGTGTGATACCATGCAAAACATGGCTCCAATAATTTCCTTTTAATCCCCCAACCTACCCAAATCCATGATAAATTTGGTGATTTATGGTAGGGTTTGTATAATGAGTTTGATAATAAGAGATTTCATTTCTCTGATATAAAAATAAAGGGTAAAAACCACCAACCCAAGACAAATTACCCTCACTTCCCAACATGAAATGGAATAAAATAATAAAATAAGTGTATTAAAGAAACTCAAAAACACTCATTAAATCCTTGGGAATGAAATAATTAGTTATTTCACTATTAATATAGCTACCCAAGACATTTACACATATTATTACATGAATTTTAACAAAAACATCCATTAGAGACATCCAAAAGATCATGAGTACAGGTGTATTTAGAATACTAGGTACATAAAACATCAAAAGAAACTAAAACATAACATCATAATTTTTATCTGGTTTGTGATCTCATAAATCGCTTCAATCTCCTAAAACCACAGAATATTACCTAGGTAATACATAAAATAAATGGGAGAGATAAAAATCCCACCAAGGGAATAAACATGATAAGGAAACATAACATGTGATTCTGAGGTATAACAGGATATCATAAAAGACGAGGCTCGTGGGTAATAAAATAAAGAATAACATAAAGAACATTGTGCCAAAATATCATGTCAATATAATAAATGTCGAATAAAAATAAAACATGACATAAAAATTATTCTAGGTTAACTTCCTAGACAATATCACATGGTGGAAAAAAGTCTCATATTGTATTAGGTTTACTCCCTAATCACACACCCCATGTATCGTGATACTAAGGCTTTACTAACTGAATTATAACATTGTCCAGGTGAACCCATCATAACATATTTATTATTTAAGTGTTCCACAAAAAGGAAATAATTCATAGGTAATAATTATAATAAACTCAAATGGGAAGAAAATGGGTTGCATAATCTCCCCTCGTATCATAATTAAAAAAAATTCATAATGATGGAATTTGAGAAATGAACATAGGGCATGTATTATCCTGTTAAAGGAAGAGTGAAAACGATAGTTATATAAGTGAGATACATATATATTTAATTTAGAAGAAATACATATTTATATATATATTTATAATTTAATTTAGATAGATAATGATCATAACCCAAAGAAAAGGATTTTTTAGAGAGATCCCTAACACCCATAAGAAAAATATTCCCAGATATCAAAATATCACATCAATTTAAAATGGTTTTTGAAAATACTTTAAAAAATGTGAAAGAGGGGTCCTCATTGAAGAAAAAAGGAGGATTATAAAGAAAACAATTTATCAAATAACGGATTCTATAGTAATAAAATCAATTGATGTTGTATACATCAAAATAAAACAATAATTTTGTCTTTTGTTTTGAAATTCAAAACATTCCATATACAATATTAAAAAAATATTCCTTTTAAAAAAACATTGAATAAATTATAAATTGGAAAATAAATTACTTTACAATTCATTTATTTTAATATAAATACATTAATAATAATATTTTAATTATATGTACACAAAATATAAATATTTATAAAATAAATCACTAAAACATTTTAAACGGTATTTTTAATGTGCCCCTTAAATAAGACATAAAAATCTTCCTTTTCAAAACATTGAATTGAATTTAAAATATAGTAAAAAGTTGAAAATATAATATATTAAAAATATTAATAATTTTCATTAAACACTTAGAATAACATGAACATGTAATAAAAAGAGTATGATGGGAAACCGTAAAATATGATTTTGTTTAAAAAAATCTGTTATAAAGATCGCATTAGAAGAGTGAAAATTAATTAAATAATTTATTATGTATAAAAAATATAAATATAGACAAAACAATTTTAAATAAAACATAATACAATAATATTTTAATTGACAAATAATCATTTCATAACGTAGTCAACAGGGTATATGTATAACCCAATGAATGCAATTTAACTAATAAAATCCCTTACCACTTGGTAACTTTAAAGTCAAAACCCCTTAGATGAAATAATTTGAATTTAAACTTATATTATCGTAAATTACAAAATATTTATGATACAACTTGTCAAATATAATTATATACATCATTTAAAATAAATTATGTTTATAAGAGTAAAGTATTCCTTAATGAAGGAAAATTATGACAAAATCTCTTTCCTCTAGTTAGACTCATGACGTATTATATTTATCTTCATTAATAATAAAATTATGTTGATTATTTTATTTCTTAATAATATTTTTCATTTTTATTATTTATTTTATTTTATTTCTTACCATGATATATTTATTTACATAATCATTTAAGTTCACATCATAAATTTTGATGGTATTGGGTTCATAATTCCAAAATGAATTTGGTAGGTTGACTATGGTTAAAGAAGTCATTATATCATTATTTAAATATTAACAATAATTAAATATGTATTAATTTAATTGAACAATTATACTTCTAAAACTAATCATGAAAGATGGCTATAAAAAATAAACTATGTTACAATCATGGAGATGAAGGTTGTACATATTAAAAAGTTACATTTCCATTTTTCAATTATCATTATAGAAAAAGGTAAGTATTATTTTATCTCTAAATAATGAAAATAATATCATAAATAAAATATTATTTCCTTTAATATACTTATATATATCATCCATATGATTTTGTTGTGATGGACAAATTATATCACTTTATAGAGGTGGTAATCCATACGTATGGTCAAATGATGTTATCATTTTTAATAAATGGAGAGGTAGAAAGTAAATTATATATAATATTTTAATATTGTAATACATTTCATGAATAACATATATATATATAAAATAAAACATAATACATAGTCATGAGATGTGATGATGTAAAATTAATTACAACAGTTCGCGATGAGGTACTCTGCCGTACAGGAAAACGATGGTTTCATTTCCCATTTGATAGAAGAGGAGGTGGATATATGTTATTCCAGTAACATAATAACATCTCAATATATGGTATATACATATGTTATTATTTAATAGTGTTTCAGTAATATTTGAAGTATTTGGACGAATAATGGATACAAAAATTCTTGATTAAGAATTATACTTTTTCTTCAAATAGCCTCTTACGGTTTACACAAAAAGCTTCCATAGGTTGGTTTTATGATCAAAACAAGGAATCTAAGTCATTGTAAGGGATTTAATTAAGGGGAATGGTATGATATTGTTTTTACTAAAATTATATTTATTTGTGTGTGTAATAAGAGTGGATTTTTCATTTTATGTGTGGGGGAGGAAAACCCCTTGGAACTATAAAAAATGAATAAAAAATGATAAATTATTTTAAATAAATTTGTATAAAATGAAAAAATATTGAAAATAATGATGGGATAAAGTTGAAATACGTCTATAAAAAAGTATTTATACAAGATAAATTTGAAAACATACCCATATATTTTGTTTAACTCCCCCACCATAGTATACATGTTTTAACCATAATCACGTTAATTAATTTTTTGTGTTTGTACTATTTATTATGAATAAAAAATAAATTTTACTTCTTAAATAATATTAACTATGAAAATTATAAATAAGGAAGCCATTTTAATAAATTATCTTATCTAAGAACCACATTTTTATATGAGGTACAACTAATTTAATTTTCATTTGAACTCTTTGGTTTTGACCTAATATGAATGTCTAGTGAGGCAATGTAGGAAATAGGGGTGTCTAAGGATTGTTCGGAGCTCATAACACTAGATGGGGGAAGAAATAAAAGGTTCACATGGTTAGTAAAAAATGTTAACCCCATAACACAAGGTTTCTACTAAATGTGTGAGGCTTTCCAGAGGGAAAAGTATGGCACACGATCTACCCAACCTGTGTACCTAGGGTCGTATTCCCATTAAAAATGTAAACGGTTTTTAACAAAGACAAATAGAATATTTGGTGCATGGTTTCTCATACCATCCAGAAAAACTATGTAAGTTAACTCTATTATTAATGTCCCAAATATGGATGGAAAATAGTTTGTGTAACCATGAAACTAAACCATGCTAGATCCTTCTATGGGAAGTGCATAGAATATGGTTGGTGTACAGTTTTTCCAATGGTGTGGCCAAAACATAAGACCCCTTTAAATAGGGGTCTATAACACCTTGAGTTTTTTGACCTTTTTTTTAAAATAAATTAATATTTATTTTATGACTTGTGTTTAATTCTACACCAAGTTAGGCTCTCATTATACATTACAATAAGTTAATCTTGCACTACAAGCATCACCAACTTGGCTTGCATTATACACAACACTAAGTTTCAATGAAACAAAATGTTATTATTATTATTATTTAAATAGTATAATTATAAAATATATTTTAAACATAGTAATATTAAAAGAAGTAACTAATTTTTAAATATTATTTATAATGGTTTAATATATCTATTTTTTTTGTAATGTCTTTATATTTTTGATAATATAATTTTCTCATATGAATTTCTTTAGGATGTCCTTATATAAATAATAATAAATTTAATTTTAGGCACTTTAATAAATTTAATTCATTGAAATAAAAAAAATATAATTAATAACTTAAAAATTATATAAGGGTTATTTTTAGGTATTTTTCAAAAAAACGTAATTTTTGGATAAATAGTGAAAAATACTGACTTTTAATTCAAAACATCTTCTTCATCTAATTTATTTATATAGTTAAATTATATTTTAATATGGTTTTAAATTGTAATTATATAAATTTTACATAAATTTATCCAATTTAGTTTATTAGAATCAATTTATCCTTGAAATTTGATATTAGAACATTCCAGGAGTTTAAACATTTTTGCTTAAAAGACTTATTGTCATGACATGCATACATGATTAATATTAACTTATTTTCTACCACATATATGATCATAATTTTTAAAAATGGAGTTGAAATTGGAAAATAAAAATAATTTATAATGTCTGATAAGTTAAACTTAGTTTTTTACCAAAAATATTAGTGAAAGTGATTAAAATTAGTTACATCAATTAAGAGAAAATTTAGCTGATCAAAACACTAAATCTTAATCTTAAGGAAAAAAATAACATAGAAAGATGACCAAATCCATTGAATGGAAATATTTCTAAAAATTACGTCATTTTAATTAATTTGAAAATTTATTTTAGGCACATGTTGTTAGTGAGACCTCTAAATTGTTTTTACCTTTTATATTTACAAGAATTCCACTCCTCCTCCTCTCTAAAAGAGAAACTAACCCCCACCCCCTCACCTTCTTACAACTCTCAATCCAATTTTTCACTGAACACCAGGACAAAATAACCTCCCAAAATCCCTCCATTTTACCTATAATATTCTATTTAGGTAGAAATCCTACCATGCAATCACTTTGGTGAAAACCAAGTGGAGTTTCCCAAATAAGTGGTGACATCCTTACTCAATATCATTTCTGTTAGTTTCACTCTCCACAACAACAAAAATCTCATATTCCATTATTATATGATAACATAGTATCCTATATATAAATAAACTTTTTTATTTTAATTACTATACCTAAACGTACACATACTTCCATCTAATAGATAATGAAATTATCATTCTTATGTATGGAAAACTACCGCCTCATGAGAGGATGTTGTTCGTTTCTTCTTTACCACCTATCATGGTTGGAAATTATGATAAAATTTTTTTTATATTATATTGATGCTTTATTGATGATTATTTAATCATTATTTAAAACATACCTTTATGATTTCGATTTTTTAAATAGGATAACTTCATTTGTGGATGTGTAGGCTACGGGCTCCATAATGCGATGTGATTCATTCACAGATAACATGGGTTGTATTAAGGATGTATTTAGTTAATTTATATGATATATATGACATAATAATTCTAATTTAATTATTATATATATATATATCATTTACTTTCATTCTCTCTATATGAAAATAAAATAGAAATAACGTTCAAGTGTACGTATGACCTAGCATCTCCATGAATAGTGTATTTCATTTTATATTTCTATATTTTATAGACTATTATAAATTAATATATACTGAATATATATGATATTTATATCATGGTTTAAATTATATAAAATATGGTATACTTATGAGGATAAAAAATGTTACAAATAAAGACACGTGTAAAAAAGTAGATATTACCCAAAAGGTAACATTAACATGGGGTTTTTAATAAAAAAGTAATATGATGTAATAATAAAATGATATATGGTATTAGATTAATGAATATGGTTGTTTTTTGGATTTATAATAAACTTATATATATTATAAAATAGGTTTTAATGAGTATAATGAGAGTCAAGACCTAAGGTAAGGGGATTTCTAGTCTCACATCTATTTTTTGTGATATTTTTTCCTTAATCACCACTCATTTATTTTTTGGGGTCTATATAATGCCCAAGAATATATTCTATTGTTAACATACATAAATTTATACATATTTACATATACATTTTATTAACTCTATTTCTTGAAATTTATGTTTCAAAATATACCAAATCGATAAATGAAGTTTGTCTTAATTTTCCTTCTTTAAGTCACATGTCAGGTAATGCACCAATATTCTTCTTTGAGGTACACACACTAACCTTTGACATATTATATCATGAATATTATTATTTTCATGATATTTTAAGGTTAATTTATTTTTATCTTCTTATATGAGGAGATTGGTTCAATGTAACCAAGTGGTAAAATTTATTGCAATAATCTCATCATTTATAGAGATTATTTATGATTATGCTTTCAAGATGAAATCTTATGATCCAAATTTCAATAAAACTCATGAATTTTTATATCCTGAAGTTATTCCTGATTTCTTCATGTATTAGTACCATTTTTTCACTCTGTTTAACTTAATATAATAAATAAAATGGTTTTAATAAAACTTGACCTTATTTATCTTGTTAGAGGGATATCTTTTTTATTCAAAAAACATGTTTTAAAAAATAATTTTAAATTTTAATTTGGATTTAATATTAAAGTAAAATACATCTCAAAAATGATTTATGGTATTAAAAGATTCCATTATATTTTTTTAATCTATTATTAAAATAAAAATGTTATAAAAATTGTTTCATGTTTTAAAAATAAATTTTCAAAGAAGAAAGGATATTTCCATCAAGAAATGTTTTTAAAACATAATTAAAAATTAGTTTCCATCTAATATTTCATAATTTTTTGTTACTCATTCTTTTATATTATCCATGGGTACCATTCATATTCTTTCTCGAAATGGTTTATGGTTTAATGGCATGATGTTTAGAAAACCCATTTCGCTTCCACAAGTTATATGATTATGAAAACCTCTTCTATTAATCGGTTTTGTTTTTAAAAAATGATTATGAATCATGTATCTTTTTTTAGGTTAATAGATGATTACATTTTTATAGAAACCATTTCATTTCATGGTTTATGATATGACTGTTTATGATCTTGTGGAATATTTATGTAAGATTTCATTATGAGATGGGTGAGACCTATATCTCCATCCAATGAATTTGGTAATGATTTATATATCATAAGATAATGATAGGAATCATGTCTATGGGATATATTAAATATAAAAGATTAAGAATCCTTATCCACTATTTGAGTATGTGGAAACCTGATCCACTATGGGATGATAGGGAAACCTAATTGACTATGGAAATATGGGGAACCCTTATACACTCTAGGAAGATGGGGAAACCTAATCCCATATAACAAAAAGGACCATGACTATGTATGGTGGTATATCTATCCTAGTAGGTTTAGGTCCTTTGAAGGACCTTTATATGTTCTATATTTGTGTCTTGACTTATAGGGAATGATATTACTTGTTCATGTGTATGCCAAAATTATATGATGTGCTTCTATTTTATTCTTTCATTGCTTATTTTGTGGATCACCTTATGATTCCTGGCATATGAAATACCAATATTTATTCCATGATTCATTTTTATAAACATGGATATACATGGTATGATAATCTAATGATACAATCACATTATCAAACCAATATTATCAGGTTTATTATTATATATCTCCCTTTTTTACCATTACTGAGCATCTGATATAAGCCCTTTTTATGTTTCCTTCACCATTTTATGAATATATTTATTATGTATTATATGTATAAGAAGGGTTACAGTCATGTAGAATCAAGGGAGAGATAATTTATCTCACCTATGTACCAATGTTTAAATTTCCATGTTTCCAAAGGCACTAAACTAATATAGTATTTGGTAATCTGTTTGTAGATTGTATTAAGTACTCTAAAAAATGATTTAATGTTAATGATTGAAAAAGTAGGATCACTATAGTTGGTATCAGAGAAAATGTTTAGTTAACCTTGGGAAACTAGGATGAGAAAACCTTAGTGAGAACAATATGTACATGCATAAGGATAAGTCAAAGAATTTTGAAAAGTATAGGAAAATTTACATGAATTTTGGTAAAGCATAGAGAGAGTGGCTTCCTAGAATACATCTATTTATGGATATTACTTGCAGATGTAGACTTGAAATATACATACATAGAGGTAACAACCCCGAAACACCATATTGATCTATACTCGATCAGGAACTGGGAAATAACAATGGCCCTTGTTGACACCTAGATTGACACTCTTATGGGATTTGCTGTGGGAATTTACAACCCCTTCAAGAACCATCATAAAGTATTTAAATATATTTTGTCAATGAATTACCTTGGATAAACCTAATTTATAATAGATTAAATAATATGTCATAAATAATACATCCCATAAGTGTTTTTTGTGATTATGTGGTCCATCACTATGAAAAACGTTTCTTATTATATTGGTTTTCAGTTTTAGTCAATTGATGGAACCCGAAGGAACCATCTTAATACTAATTACAATGGATAAAGAAATTATTTTCTTCCTGAGAAACAGAATGATATGGGATCTAGAATGAATAATTTTGTTAATATGATCTCCAAACTTTCTCAAGCTATGTATCATGTTGAGATTTAAAATGAGAAAAGAAAGGAACAACATTCTGTTGAGTCCTTCATGAGGAAACATCCACCTCCTTTCAATGGTTCTTCTGATCCTCCTATTGTTATACACTCTATCAGTACCAAAAAAACATATTCTTTGTTCTCTAGTGTTTGGAACATGAGAAATCCATTCTAGATGCTTATCAGTTTGAAAGTGGAGTAGGAAAATGGTGTTATATACTCAAGAATACAAGGAAGAAAGATGAATTTGAATTCATGGATTGGTATGACTTCAAGAACATATAATTCAATAATTTATTTCCGCACACACTTCATAAAGGGATGAAAAAGGTTTTCCATGAGTTGAAGCAAAAGGATGATCAATATTTTGTTACCTGTGAGGATAATTTCACAAAACATTTGAGGTACACTTTTGGTATCATTGTCCAACCCAAATGGTAAGTTGATAGGTTTTTAAATTTCTTAGAGTCAATTCTCCGAATGTAATTTTCCATAAGAGACTTTAGTAGCTAAAAATATATTGTTCAATATGAAATCAATGTTTAAATAGAGGTTGGAGTTACGTATCAATCTCATGGTTTTAACAAGAAAATGAAGATGGATTTCAAGGAAAATATAAAAATAATGGAGAGAAGAAGGTGATACATTCTTTATGATTTAAGTGTGGAAAGAAGAATGGAGGGAATTTTGTTATGGGGTATAATAAGTGTTTTATGTTTTAAAGGTAAGGCTATAGAGAACTGATTTTCACACTTATTAAAAGAATTTATCAAATGATGCAAATAAATGAAAATCTACACATAATTCACCTCCCACAATTGAGTGCATCATGTGTAATGAGGATTGGAATTATGAAAACCTGTGTCGAAACCCAAGGTTTGGTGATGATGATCATTATCATTAACCTCTTAAACTGAGGTACATGGGTAAATCTCATGGAATAATTATTTCTAATGAGTGGTATGATAACAATGTGGTGAAATGTACACTTACCATAAACTCAATAATTTTAAATTTATTATTTGATTTTGGATCTACCCACTATTTCATATCTAAATAATTTGATAAGTGTATTAATATTCTACCGAAACAATTAGATATGGAATTATTAGTTCAAACCCCTAGAAGTATGATTATTTCATCTCAATTATATGATTCCTATATGGTTGATTTTAATAGTAATTTACTTCCTATAAATCTATTCATTTTTATCCTGATTTAATTTGATGTCATCCTAGGAATGGATTAGATTCTCTGAATAAACCCCACATCAATTATTAAATAAAATAAGTTATATTTGATATATCAAACCAAACTATTATTTTCTATCATGTGATGACAAGTATGAATCTCATATGGAAATTTAATCAAATATATGGGTTTTAATTCCCATTCATTAATCATGTTCATCTCCAATTTTTGGGGATATACTTGACATCAATGATATGATTATTCTTAAGGAATTTTTGGATGTGTTCCTAGAATATTTTAATATCCTTCTACCAAAACATGAAGTGGAGTTCTTGATAGGACTGATACCTGGTTCCCCTCAAATTTCAAATACTCAATATATAATAGACCCAATTGAATTATAGGAATTCAATAAGCAATTCCAAGAAAAACTTGTTAAGGTATAAATTCAGAAAAGTGTGTCAGTTTAGAGAGAACATGTTATATTTATGAAAATGAAAGATTGATCAATGTGAATTTTCATTTAATATCAGTATTTGAACAACATCACAATCAAGAACAAATATCATATTACCTATATTGATGTGGTGTTTTATCAACTGCATGGAGATCAATACATTTCCAATATTGACCTTCATTCTAGATATCATCAATTGAGGTTCAACAAAAATGATATTCCCAAGATGACATTATGTAAAAGTTATGGACACTATGAATATATAGTGATTATTTCTAGTATTACTAATTACCCCTCTATCATCATGAATTTGGTGAATATAGTCATTAGATATTACCATGATCAGTTTTTGGTTGTCTCTATAGATGATATATCCTTATCAATTCAATGAAAACTAGGTAGCATAAAGACCACCTGGTAATTGTACTAAAGACCTTAAGTAAGGAGAATATGTATGAAAAAAAATTACAAAGAATTAATTTTGGCTACAAAAGGTTTCATTTTTGGTTCAAATAATCTCAAGAGATAGTATAAAAGTAAATCCATTAAAGATAAAGGCTATTCAAGGCTATCCTAGACCAAACACAGTGACTGAGATCTATAACATTCCTAGCCTATACAGATATTATCGATGTTTTTTGGTGAATTTATCATGATTATATAATCCCCAAACCATGTTAACTCGTAATGGTTTCATGTTCCTCTAACTAGATGAATTTGAAGAAAATTTCAAGGAACTAAAGATAATTTTGGTCAGTAGTGTAACACCCCAAGATTTCATTGTACATTATTTTTCAAAGAAATTCAATAACTTTCACTACATGCAACACTGGGTTCGAGCGAACCACAAGATTTCCAAACTAGCCATTCAAAAGCAGTTATGAATAGTATTAACTTAATATTGAACTATATATAATACTTATAATTTTCTAATCCATATTATGAATTTCTTAGACATAATGTAAGAAAAAATTCATTTTTTTCAGATAAAAGATGTATTTATTTCAAAAAATGCACTTTTACCGCCTTTTAATGATGAACCTTTATTAAATAAAATATTTGAAGCTTTTAAATTTTATATTTGACAAAATAAACTTATTATTTAGAATCAGGACATAATAATTTATTTTCAATAAATTTTATGTGCTTTTCTGATAACTTTTATATTTAGGTGAATAATGAAAAATAATATATTTTTACTGAAAACAACTTTTTTAATCAAAATAATTTTTGTGTTAAATTATACATTTTAATGTTTTGGAAGTATAAATAGATTATATTTTTACCATTTAATATAATTCTGGTCATTGTATGTAATTTCACTTTGAGATTGGACATAAAAAAGTGTCAATCTTTTGATAGTTATTATTTCTTAAAAACACTCTTTTTGTTTTGACAACGAGAATTAATTTTAAATTAATTTCTACCACTTATGTGTTTTGAATTTAGAAAAATGGATTACATATTTAGTATCAAGAGGTCCAAATTGTGTAAATATTTAACTTTTATTTTTAGACATTATGAATAATTACTTCGATAAATATTTTATTTACCATGGTTAAAGGGTAAATCCGGTAAATAAGGTTAAAAAAATAATATTATAATAATATTAAATTACACTAAAACGTGTAATAAACCTATTAGATTATACATTTCCTACCATGGGAATATTTAGGTCGATTTTGGGACCCAATGGAGCCACCTGTAAGGGATAATGACACTTTATATTAATTAAGTTAAAATAAATACAAAAATGACTTAAGCATATATCTTTTAGAAAAACAATTTTTACATAGGGTTATGCATGTTATATTTTCGACTATAAATATTAATTAGAAATATAAAAATATTTCCAACATAATGGTATTTTATTTATAATTTTTAGACATTGAATAATTAAATTTATTAATGACACAATAATGATGCAGTATTTTCCTTATTAATGAAATAATCAAATAATTGGTATTATAAATGTTAAAATAAATATAATTTGAACGTTTTGATGACATACACGAATTTTATTGTTTAATATGACATGTTAGGATTACTTAAATGAATTTGGTTCGAATTAATTTAGTTTTTAAGACTTTAAAAAAATCAATTATTAAATAGTGTCAAAATTGACATAAAGGAGTTTTTAAAACAAATATGATATTATTAATGGATATTATATTACTAAAAATATAAGGTTTGTAAAAAGGACTTATATAATGATAGTTGTATCATTAATGTACCACTTGGGGGTTACTTAATAGTATATTGTATGTTTATTAACTATATGATATAAAAATACAAAGAGACATGGTAAATGTCAAACTATTTAACTACGAGTTAAATCAAAACGATAAAGTTAATATAAGGACCCAAACCTGTCTAAAACATACTGGTTGAGTGGTTTTAGACCTATCCACACATTAAACTTTATATAATCTACTTTGATGCCATTATAAACCAAATATTATTTTATTATAAAATAATATTTCTAGCTTTTCCTAAGGTGCCTTTCACCCCTCTTATAAAAGGGAACTCTACCTTATCTATAATTCATACCTTTAAAGCCTTTTGTCTCGGCCAAACCCTTCCCAAATATTATCTCAACTTCCCTCACTTCAACCTAGAGGAAATAGTTTGATCATAAATCCAACCTATGTATCCCTTTCTATCAAATGAAAAGGAAGAACCCGAATACGAGGTAATAATTTCACCACCCACTTTCAAGTTCCTTTCTTCTTCCACTTCTTTTTTCTTTGTTATTTCCATTATAAAATAATGACTCTAGTATCTTCTATATACTGTGATGTTATTATAAATATGTTACAACCATATTCAGTATTCAATCAATCCTTTTAATGACATGTCACCCTACGTGCGTGCGTACGACTTACCGTCTCCACGTCATGGTGTAATTGTTATTCAAAACATTATTATTTGGATGGGCGTGATAATGATGTGTAATTGATGTAAATAATAAATATAAGATGATAATGATTCTGTATATATGATATAACATCCAATTATATATTATTTGAATATCAAAAAAATGATATTGTCGCTCGTGTGTACGTACGGACTCCCATCTCCACGAACGTGACAAGATTCATTCCCCATCATATCCATTCAAGTCTAATTCTCATTTGACAATTAAAAATAATGTTTAAGTACATGATATCATTCTAGAAATAAATAAGATATAAATTATCCATAACAAACATATCTTATGTAACAAAATATATAAAAGAAAACGAGTAAGTTAACACCCGAAATGACGATAATACTAAGATATTATTAACAAAGCAATGTTAAAAGATCATATATGATATCATATTAATGTATATGATTCTTGTATAATTTAATAACAATTATTTCACCATTATACAAGATTTTAACCTACCCTCGACGAAGGAAACATACAAGGTAAGGGTTTATTTTACAATCTCTTCATTATCTGAGGTTGTTTACATGTATTTATCTACTGGGACCTCTTTATCATCCACATCCATGTTTCTAAAAAATGCATTTAAAATCATTCTTACTATTTTAAAGACTATGTGTTAAAGTCATTTATACCATTTTTTGACTTTTTATAAGATGTTTATAAAGGAATCTTTCCGTTATTTTCCAAACAAGATCCTTTTTAACCTTTTCGGCGGAATTAAGGTAAGAATGTCTTTTTTTAACTTATACAGCGGCTGCAGTTATTTTCCACCATTATAAAATCTTTGAAGCTTCCCATACAAGATTATAAGAATATTTTCAAATTAAATGTTTCCTTTTATAATTATGTACCTTTTAAATGATTAAAAAAAGAGATATTTCTCTCAAATAGTTTTGTTTTCATCTATGTAAACATCCTTTGATGGATTTTAAGCTTATTTGAAGTTGATTTATTATGATAAAAACATTGATATTGTGTTGAAGGTTTTGTGATATTTTTTTACTGTGGATGTGTTATTTTTATACCATTCATGGTTTATGGAGAAATCAGTGACATTACGTATGTTAGTTTTAATATGAATGTTTATGTTATGATTAAACATATTCATATGAGTAATGAATTGGACTTAATAAGTGACGGGTGGAGCCCGCTATAGCTCCTCGATGCATCGGTAGGTCTCATGAGACAAACTAGTGTCTGGGCACAAGGACTTGACAAAATCTTATTTGTTGTCTTGGCACAAGGCCTTGACTATGTGGTTATGATAGTCTGGAATTAAGCATTCGATAATTATGAAAGTGGTTATTGATATGGCATGTGATTATTCGAATAGTAGAATATCCATGTGAATAAGTAAATGGAATTATTTCATTTTATTTTTTTCATATTATGCTGATGTTCATGTTTAAAAGGCTTTTGTTTTAGTTGTACATTGCATTAAATGTTTATGCTTATATATAAAAGTTTCTACTATATTGTTATCCTTACTAAGCATCTGATCTCACCCCTTTCTATGTTTTATTTTTCCCAATATGTGAAGAAGTATTTTATGAAAGACCTACAGGGACAGTGAGAGGGGATATGAGTGTGGTCTATGGAGAGAAGATGTTGTTGTAGTTTTTTATTTTATGATGTAATGTAAACTTTATGAATATATCTAGTGATTCCAAGGCTACTAAACTAATCGGTCTTTTGAGACTTGATCTTTTGTGATCATGCCAATGTTATGTAATAATGCACAGACTCTGGGTGACTGGGGTCAGGGCATTACAGTTGGTATCATAGTAAGTTTAGTACAATCCTTGGAAGCTATATTTAGATAAACTTTGATTAGAGTACATAGAACAAAGATGGAATTTCAGGATTAGTATAGAATAACTTCCTAAAATTTTAGTATTATAGAGATTTTCTGAGTTTTCCAAGCAATGCATCCCTGTCTAGATATGAGCATGTAGAGGCGGCTCTGGAACAGATTTACCTAAGGGTAAAACCCAAAAACACCTCTTTAAGCTAGACTCGAACAGGAACTGGTGCACGACAACGGCCCTTGTTTCACTCTTTGCTACAACACTCCTGGGGGATATGCTTAGGATAATTCTCATTCTCTTTAAAAATCATTATGAAGGGTTTAGGAGTATATAATTCCTCAATGAAAACCTTTTTATGATTATGGATTATATCGATAAACCATTCAATTTATGTTAGGTATTTTACAAGTTTGGAATTATTCAGTGTAATTCATAAACTGACCTAGTTTATGCCATTGTATAGAAATGGCACCCAGTAGAAGGAATGTGAACTCTAGAAATATGTATGATCCAAAGAGTAAGAAGGATCATATCTTTCATGGTATTATTACAATATTTATAAGGGAAATTGTCTCCCATGTATTCTCAATATATGAAGAAATAGTATCATGTGTTAATAAGATAAGTAAATAATTCTTTGAGTCATATGGCTTTGAAGGGAATAAGGAGAAGAAAATGATGGAGGAGAGAAAGATGGATAAAGGGAAGAGGGAAAAGAATAATTTTCCCATATATGATAACTATGGGAAGAAACACCCTATAACTTTCCTGAAGGTAATGGGATTTTGTTATAAGTGTGGAGAAAAAGGACACCATGTACGTGACTGCAAGGGTAAGAAAAAGGTTTCAAATGTACAATGCTTCATTTGTAAGGAGTTGGGACACTACGTGAACTAATGCCCAAATCATTAAAGTATGCCCAAATGATGCTATTTTAAAATAATAAAGTTATGATACTACAACAGATGAGGAGGAATGATTAGAGTTCTTGTGTTGTTATTAACGAATTATATCATTTTTGTGTTGTATCAACAATGTACCGGTTATAATAATTATGGATTATATAAGGATTGTACTGGAGTACTATTTCATTATGGACATGAGATTGTGTGGAACCAAGAAAAATGACTCAATAGAAGGTTAAATTTTTGGAAAATATATGGTTGAGAGAAAGATAAACCGTAATATGGTTCTGATACTGAGGTTGTGATTTTGGAATAATACATGTTTGATTTGGATTAATTATATTGGATATTTTTTACTACCTTTAAACTGATTAATGATTTTTATATTCCATCATTGTTTGAGTTTACAACATTTATGGATAGAAGGAGAATATCCCATATTCTACAATGAATAAGGGAGAATGAATGTAATCAATTAGGTTTTATGGTAATTCATGATGTTACAGTGTTTTGAAAGAATACATTATGAAGGTGTTCATATGTTATTACGTGGAAAAAGGTATTTTAATTGTGTTTAACATCCCTATAAATTTTGGACTGTGAGTTTGGACAGAAGTATTTTGGATAAGTATAGTTTGAGGTAATTTTTGGATTTACACAAAAAGGAAAACCCGGAGGTCCGACGACAACCCGTCGCGTCCAGTAAGGCCGCGAGACTTGAACCCGCAAACGAAGGGCGACAAGGGTGTATCACCTACAACTGACCCATGTGATTTCATGGATTTAACAATGTAGTTTTTTAAAGGGTCTAGTAGATGAATTATAAATTATTATTTTTTGGAACCCTATACTAATAGGATAAATAGAATATATTTTTTAGTTTTATTATCTTTTAGAGTGAAAGATGATTTTTGTGGTAAAAATTAGTTAAAGGATGAAACTGTACTTGTCAAGTATATATTGTTTTTCTCTTATTCTATGAATTATTTAACTTTAGGTAAGGGATCTTAAAACTAAAAATGTGTTATCCTAATACCTTATGTTTTGTGGAACCAGTGATATTTTAAATCATCATAGATTGATGGCTTTGAGGCCCTCAATTCTAAAATTGTTTGTGACTGATGACCTCAATCACTCCCTATAAATATTTACGTTTTTCCTCCAATTATTTGTTTCTAATTTCCACCAATTTTCTTTTAATCAATATCATATTTGTTTGGTTACTTTTTCATTCCCATTTTCCTCTTATTAAGACTAAATTTTATTAACCTAATTTCTGATGTGGGTTTTCCCACAAAGGTATTCTCTATTTTCAACCTTTTATTTTCGAATAAATATTTCAAATTGCAGGGATGCAATTTATTAAAGGAGGGAATAATTTAAGACCCCATGATTTCATAGTATGTTATTTTTCAATGAAATTCAAAAACCTGCACTACATGCAACACCGGGTTCGAGCGCACCACAAGATTACCAAATTATCCGTTCAAAAGCGGTTATGAATAGTATTAACTGAATATTGAACTATATATAATCCTTATAATTTTATAATCCATATTATGAGTTTCTTAGACATAATGTAAGAACAAATTCATTTTTTTCAGATAAAAAAATTATTTATTTCAAAAAATGCACTTTTACCACCTTTTAATAATGAATCTTTTTTTAAATCCAATATTTGAAACTTTTATATATTTTATTTGACAAAATAAACTTCTTCTTTTGAATCAAGACATATTAATTTAGTTTCAATAATTTTTTGGTGCTTTTCTGATAACATTCATATTTGGGTGAATAGTGAAAAATACTATATTTTAACTGAAAACAACTTTTTTAATCAAAATAATTTATAGTATTAAATTATACATTTTAATGGTTTTTAAGTATAAATAGATTATATTTTTACCATTTAATCCAATTCTGGTCATTATAAGTAATTTCACTTTGATAATGGACATAAATAAGTGCCAATATTTTTATAGTTATTATTTCTTAAAAACACGCATTTTGTTTTGACAACGGGAATTAATTTTAAATTAATTTCTTCCACTTATATGTTTTGAATTTTAAAAAAATGTATTAAATATTTAGAATCAGGATTTCCAAATTGTGTAAATTATTAACTTTTATTTTTAGACATTTTGAATAATTACTTCGGTAAATATTTTATTTACCATGGTTAAAGGGTAAATCCAGTAAATAAGGGTAAAAATAATATTATAATAATATTAAATTACCCTAAAACGTGTCCTAACCCTATTTGTTGATAAATTTCTAACCGGGGGAATATTTGGGTTGATTTTGGGTCCCCCATGGAGCCACGTGTAAGTGATCATGACACTTTATATTAATTAAGTTAAAGTAAATACAAAAATGACATAAGCATATATCTTTTAGAAAAACAATTTTTACATAGGGTTATATATGTTATATTTTTTACTATAAATATTCATTAGAAATATAAAAATATTCCATACATAATGCTATTTTATTTATAATTTTTAGACATTGAATAATTAAATTTATTAATGACACAATAATGATATAGTATTTTTCTTATTAATGAAAGAATCTAATAGTTGGTATTATAAATGTTAAAATAAATATAATTTGCAAATTTTGACAACATAGACGAATTTAATTGGTTAATATGACATGTTATTATTACTTAAATTTATATGGTTCGAATTAATAAAGTTGTTTAGACTTTAAAAAAATGAATTATTAAATAGTGTCAAAATTGACATAAAGGACTTTTTAAAACAAATATTATATTATTAATTGATATTCTATTCCAAAAAATCTAAGGTTCATCCAAAGAACTTATATAATGATAGGTGTTTCATTAATGGACCACTTATGGGTATATTGGAAGTATATAGTAAGTTTATTAACTATATAATATAAAAATACAAAGATACATGGTAAATGTCAAACTATTTAACTAAGAGTTAAATCAAAAAGATAAAGTAAATATAGTGACCCAAACCTGTATAAAACCTATTTGTTGAGTGTTTTTCGACCTATCCCCACCTTAACCATTAAATAATCTTCTTTGTATCTATTAGAAACCGAATATGAATTTATTATAATATAATATTTCTAGCTTTTCCTAAGATGCCCCTCACCCCTCTTATAAAAGGGCACTACCCCTTGTCTTTAAATCACACCTTCAAAGCCTTTTGTCTCGACCAAACCCTATAAAAATATTCTCTCAAATTCCATCACTTCAACCTAAAGGCCTTAGTTTGATCATAAATCCAACCTATGGAGCCCTTTTGATCAAATCAAAAGGAAGAACTCGAAGAAGATGTAATAATTTCACCACCCTCTTTCAAATTCCTTTCTTCTTCCACTTCTTCTTTATTTTTTATTTACATTATAAAATAATAACTCTAGTATATTCTATATACTATGATGTTATTATAAATATAGTAAAACCATATTCAGTATTCTATCCATCCTTTGAATGACCTGTCACCATACGTGCATATGTACAGCTTACCGTCTCCAAGTCGTGGTGTAATTGTTATTCAAAACATTATTATTTGGATGGGTACGATAATAATGTGTAATTGATGTAAAAAATAAATATAACATGATAATGATTCTGTATATATGATATACCATTAAATTATATATTATTTTAATATCAAAAGAATGACATTTTCCCTCGTGCATACGTACGGACTGCCGTCTCCACGAACGGGATGAGATTCATTCCCCATCATATCCATTCAAGTATAATTCTTATTTGATGATTAAAAATAATGTTTAAGGATTTGATATCATTATGTATATGAATATGATACAACCTATCCATAACAAACATGTCTTATGTAACAAAACATAAAAAATAAAATGAGTAAGTTAACACCCGAAACGACGATAATACTAAGATGTTATTAACAAAACAATGTTAAAAGTTCATATATGATATCATATTAATGTATATAATTCTTTTATAATTTAATAACAATTATTTCACCATTATAAAAGAGTTCAACCTACCCCAGCCAAGGAAAAGTATAAGGTAAGGTTTTATTTCACAATCTCTTTATTATCCGAGGTTGTTTATACGTATTTATCTATTGGGACCTCTTTATCATCCACATCCATGTTTCTTTAAAATATATTTCAAAGAATACTTAATATTTTATAGACTATGGGTTAAAGTCATTTATACCCTTGTTTTACTTTTTATTATATGTTTATAAAGGAATCTTTCCGTCGTTTTCCAAACAAGGTCCTTTTTAACCTTTTCGACAGAATTAAGGTAAGAATATCTTTTTTTAACTTATACGGCGGGTGTGGCTATTTTCCACCGTTATAAAATCATCGAAGCTTACCTTAAAATATTATAAGAATATTTTCAAAGTAAATTTTTTGTTTTATAATTATGTGACTTTTAAATGATTTAAAAAAAGAGATATTTCTCTCAAATAGTTTTGTATTCATCTATTTCAACATCTATTGATGGATTTTAAGCTTATATGAAGTTGATTTATTATGATACAAAACTTACATATTGTATTGAAGGTTTTGTGATATGTTTGATTGTGGATGTGTTATATTTATACCATTCATGGTTTATGGAGAAATTATTGACATTTCGTATGCTAGTTTTAATACAAATGTTTATGTTATGTTTAAACCTGTTCATATGAGGAATGCATTGGACTTAATAAGTGATAGGTGGAGCCCGCTATAGCTCCTCGATGCATCGGTTGGTCTCATGAGACAAACTAGTGTATTGGCACAAGGCCTTGACAAAATCTTGTTTTTAGTCTTGGCACAATCCCTTGACTATGTGGTTATGATAGTCTGGCATTATGAATTCCATCATTATGAAAGTTGTTATTGATATTGTATGTGATTATTCAACTATTAGAATATATATTTGAATAAGTAAATGGGATTATTTCATTTTATTTTTCCCATATTATACTGAAGTTAAAGTTTAAAAGTATTTTGTTTTAGTTACAAATTGCCTTAAATGATTAGGCTTATTTATGAATTTTTCCTCTATATTGTTATCCTTACTGAGCATCTAAGCTCACCCCATTATATGTTTTATTTTTCCCAGGATTTGAAGAAGTATTTTATGAATGACCTACAGGGATAGTATGAGGGGATATGAGTGTGGTCTATGGAGACAAGATTTTATTGTAATTTTTCATTTTATGATGTAATGTCAACTTTATGAATGTATCTAGTGATTCCAAGGCTACTAAACTAATCGGTCTTTCGAGACTTGATCTTTTGTGATCATGCCAGTGTTATGTAATAATGCACCAACTCTGGGTAACTAGGGTTGGGGCGTTACAAGTAGAACTATTCTTACATTACATTGTAGTGGATAATGGTTTGTAATATATAGCCATGCATCCAATAAGGTATTGGTATGTTTTATTATGAAAAATAACATTGTTATTGTGTATCCCTCATGGTAGTTGGAGATTCATGTAAAAAATCACCCAACTCATGAGTTGGAGTAATATGTGGTAATTTTTTCATTAATGATATGGAGGCATTATGTTTATGGAGAAAAGTGTGATATGTATATACTGGTTGAAAAAGTCTGAAATATATATTCACACATAAATAGTTTAACATGATCCATAGAATATGGCTAGATTTGATAAAATATTATGATTGGTCAATACATTAACACCCTAATAAAGTTAACAAGGTGGTTGATGATTTGAGTCAAAAGGATCATGCTAAGTTATCCACGATGAGGATCACAAAATATCTAATATTTCTGGATTTTCAAAGCATAGATATAGAAATATTGAAGGGAGTGTAAGATCTTATATTTCCCAATTGAATGTTCAGACCACTATCCAATAAGAGATCCAAGAGGCACATAAGGAAGATATAGAGCTATGAAACAAGTTAAGAAATGTTCTTTTGATTAAAATTTAATAGGATGGAATGAAAAGGTTCAGTAACCTTGTATGTGTTACTTCCATACAATATTTGTAGAAATAGTTGATAGATAAGCCTTATAGTTCTTCATTATCTATTCTTCCTAGAAGTATGAAGATGTTTAGAGATTGGAAGGAATGATTATTGTGGGATGGAATGAATAGGGACATCACCTAGTTTGTATCCCAGTTCATGGTATTCCAGGATGTTATGTATAAAATATGTTATTAAAAGGGAATTTGGCATCCATTACCCATTCCATAATGTAAATGGGAGAACATCACTATGGATTTTATAATTGGACTCCCCAAAACCTCTAAAAAAATTAATGCTATGTGGGTGGTAGTTGATTTCCTTACCAAGTCAACAAACTTAATTTCTATCAAAGAAGACTTATCACTAGATCAACTATCTTGGATAAACATTAAGGAAGTTATAAGGTTTCATGGAGTACAAAATTCGATTATGTCTGATCAGGATCCATGGTTTACATCAATGATCTGGAGAAGTCTTGCAAGAATTTGATACATAATTGTGTTCGAGTACGGATTATCATCCCCATCCAGATGTCCAATCTGAAAGAACAAATTAAACCCTATAGGATATGTTGAGATCTTTTTCGTTGGATTTAAATGGTGGTTTGTATCAATACCTTCCTCTAGTTTAGTTTTTAGAAAAAAATAATTTTTACTCAAGGATTCGTATGGATACTTATGAATCCCTCTATTGGAAGAAATGTAGAGCTCCAACGTGTTGGTATGAAGTTGGAGAAAGAAATTATTGGGACCTGAGATATATAAAGAAATGCCTAATAAGGTTATAACCATTCAAAACCATATCAAGGAAGAACATAGTCGCTATAAAATATGTACTGATAAACTTTGACGTGATCTAGAATTTAAAGATTGTGATAAGGTGTTTCTACATATTTCTCTATGAAAGAAGTTTTTATATGTTCTAAAAGATAGTGAAACTAAGACATAATTATATTGGTCCCTTTGATATTATTGATTATATCAAGAATAGAGCCTATGTTTTGGAACTTACTCCAAATATCTCGCAAGTCTATGATGTGTTCCATTTATCACTCTTAAGGAAGTACATATTATACCCTTCACATATACTGAACTCAGAGGGCATACTGCTACAGTATGATCTTTCTCACGAGGAACAACCAGTTGAAATTATGGATCATATAGAGAATATTATAAAAATTAAGGCCACTCACCTATTCAATTTTTTTTTTGTAGAAATCAACATTTAGAGAAAGCAACATGGTAACTTGAGGATATGATGAGGTAGAAGTATTGTCCTTTTTTATATCAGAATGGTGATTTTTAAGGGTGAAATTAATTTTATGGGGTGTTAAATGTAACACCCTATGTTTTTATGACCCTGTTTTTGAATAATTTAATTTTTATTTTATTACTTTTGTTTCACTACACACCAAGTAATATTTTTTATACACAACAACAAGTTACGTTTGCACTACTTCATACACTGACTTAGCTTTCATTACACCCAACACTGAGTTTCTACACAACAATAATTCATTATTATAATTATTTAAAAAATGTAGTTTTTATATATAATTTAAACATTGACATATCACTAGTAATTAATGATTTTTAAATAATATATATAATGGTATTATAGTTGTAATTTCTGTTAAAGTCTTTATATTTTTGAAAATACAATTTTCTCAAATGCACTTCTTTTTATGTCATGTGAACAATAAACATAGAAACTTTTTTAAATTTAATTCAATAAAATATGTATTATTTTTAAAATCCTGTTTTCAAAATTATATTAGGGTAAATTCTAGTAATATTTCTAAAAACCTCATTTTTGGATGAATAGTGAATAATACTGAATTGTAATTCAAAACGACTTTTTAATAAAATTTATTTATACAGAAAATTTATATTTTAATTTTTTTTAAATAGTAATTAGATAAAATTTACATCAATTAATCCAATTTATGTAATTTTAACCAATTTCACAGTGAAATTGAATAACAAAACATCCTAAACATTTAAACATTTATAGCTTTCAAAACTCGTTGTCGTGAAATGCACGAGGGATCAATTATAAACCAATTTTTTTCACTTATGTGATGTGAATTTGGAAGATGGATTAAAAAGTTGAAATATGAATAATTTATAATTTCTATTAATTCCAAATTAGTTCATGACTAAAAATATTAATGAAAGGGATTGAATTTAATTACAGTGATTAAGAGAAAAATCGGTTGAACAAAAGACTAGATCCTAAACTTAATTCCTAAAATAACCTAGAAACATGTCCAAAATCAATTTTTTTGAAATATTTCGACCAATTCCACTTTTTTCTAAAATTGTAACAATTATTTTATAAACATGATTTAATGGCGGCCTCTCAATACTATTTACCTTTTTTATACTTACAATAATTCCACTCTTCGTCCACTATAAAAAGTCACTCTCCCCCTTATGTTCTTACATATGGAAAGACAATTTGTTTTTAAAAAAATCTAGATAAATATATTACCAACGTAAGTAACATCTAACTTTAATCCTTCCTTGAGAAATAAATACAAACCATATAATGCATTTGGTGCAAACCTATATGAGTTACCCGAACAATAGGTAACATCCTCTCTCTAGATCATTTGTTTTATTATCATTCTCCGCCACCTAAATTATTATTATTCCATGACTATATGATAACCTAAGTATACAAAAATATACTTAGATATTTTTATTGTATGTGTTTTAACTACACATAGAAACACTTCCATCTAATGGGTAATGAACTTACCATTCTTGTGTATGGAAAACTACTGCTTCACGAGATGATGTTGTTCCTTTTTTCCCTTTACCAGCTCTCATGGTGGGTAATTATGATGTAAACTAGGTTTTAATGTGGTATTTATGATATTTGGGATTTATTTTTTATTCTATAACATTTATATAAAACATACCTCCATTCCATAAATTTTTTTTTAAATATACTAACTTCATTTTTTGACTTGTAGACTACCGTCTCCTCAAATCAATGTGATTTGTTCATCCATAACATGGAATATATTTAGAATGGATTTTTTAAATTTATTTGATATATATGAAATAATAATTCTAATGTAAATATAATATATATATATATACATATATTTCATTTACTTTTTTTCTTTCAATTTGACAATAAAACGGAAACAATGTTCATGCGTACATACGGCCTATCGTCTCCATTAACGGTGTATTTTTTTGAATTTCTATATTTTATAGATTATTATAAATACATATATACTTAATATATATAATATTTATATCATTTATTACATAATATAAATAATTATATAAGTATTAGGAAAAAAAATATAAAAATCAAGACACATGTGAAAAAATATAGATATTACTCGAAACATAACATTAACATTGAGTAGTTAATAAATGGGTAATATAAAATATTAATTAAATAATTTATGGTATTATATATAATAATATGTTTATTTGGAAGATTTATAATTAAATTATTTTTAATATACACAATGTTTTAACAAGTACTAAGATAGTCAATACATAAGGTTAGGAGATTTCTAGTCTCACTTTTTTTTAGATTTATGCCTTGATCACAACTTGTTTCTTTTGAGTGGTGTATATACTTTCCCTGAATATATTATATGGTTATTATACATAAATTTATAGGTATTTACATATCCATTTTATGATCTCCCTTTCATGGGGTTTATGTTTCAATGGTTACCAATTCAGTAACGTGATTTTGTCTCAATTTTCCTTCACTAAGAAACATTCCATGTTATGCATCAATATTATTCAACGATGTCTATGAACTACCCTTTGATATGTTATATAATGAATATACATATTTTCCTGATATTTTAATATTCATTTAATTTCATATTCTTACATGGGGATACTGATTCAATGTTACTAGGTGGTAAATGTTATTTCAAAAAATTTATCATTTATCCCGATTGTTTATGATTATGGTTTGATAGATAAAATAACACAATCCATAATTCAATAAAAATCATGAGTTTTATTCTTCCATTTTTATTAATGATTTTTTCATGTATTTCAACCATCTTTTAACTATTTGGTACTTAATATAATTAAGAAAATATTTTTTAGGAAAATACTACCATATTTCTCTTTATGTCTGGATAATTGTTTTATTAAAAACCCATGTTTAAGGAAATGGTTTTAAAATGATATATTTATCTAATTTTCAATTGAAAAGGATTTTAAAATTTTATTATGGTTTTCAAAAATTCCTTTATAAGTCCTGAATCTATTTTTCATAGAAACATTTTTTTTAAAATGCTTCATGTTTGAAAAAGAAATTTTCAATGAAGAAAAGATATTTACCTCAATAAATGTTTTTAAAAGTACTTTCCAAATTATTTTCCATATAATATGACATAATTTGGTGTTAAACATGACTTTATATAATCCAAAGGTACCATTCATATTCTTTTAATTCAAGGTTTATGTTTTGATGACATCATTCTAATGAAACTCATTTCTCTTACAGGGGTTATATGATTATAAAAACCACTTATTTTCAGGGGTTATGTTTTGATAAAATGATTATAAAATCTAAATTTTTTATAGGTTAAGATATGATTAAATTTTTATTACACCCATTTCATTTCATGGGTTATGGTTTATCTGTTTATCTTCTTATATAGCATTTATATATGATTTAATTATGATATGGGTGGTACCTATATCTCCCTCAATTAAATTGGGTAATGATTTATACCTCATTAGATAATTAAGGGAATTTATTCTATGGGATTGATCCACTGTGGAATATGGGGAAACATGGTCAACTATTGGAAGATTGGGGAACCTGATACACTATGTGAATATAGGGAAACCCGGACCCCTATAACGAAAACACTACATCTTGGGATGGTGGTTTGACATTCCCAGAATGTGTAGATCCCATGAAGTGACCTAATAAGTTCTAAAAATGCATATTGAATTTTAGGTAATAATATTACATTAATATGTATATTCCACAATTCAATGTCTTAGTCCAATGTTATGATTTCAAGGCTTATGATATTGACTCTCTTAGAATTCATATCTTATGAACTTCCAATATCTATTCCATTATTCATGATTAGGATTTTTGATATGGAGGATATGATCTTATAAGGTTATTATTATGTTATCATACCCTTATTTTATTATTTATTCTTACATATATCCCTTTCTTATCCTTAATTATCATCTAAGATCACCCATTTTTATGTTTCATTCCCCGGTTTGTGAAGATATTTGTTGTGTATGATATGATTATGAAGGGTTCTAGTAAAAAAAAACCTAGTGAGAGATATTTTAGATCACTTATATACTAGTTTTTACATTTCCATGTTTCTAAAGACTCTAAACTAATACAGTGTTTAGGCTTATTTTGTGTAATGTATTAAGTATTCTATAAAATTATGTCAAGTTAATTTTTGAAAAGTGAGGGTCTCTATAGGATGAATTTACCATTTACACCAAAAAATAATATAACATAATTTATTATTCATCATTTTCTCCAGTTAATAGAACTCAACCTCCTCCATAATGTTTTATCTCCTTACCATCCATTTCCTAGGTTCTTCAATTGCTTCATTGTTCGAGCCCAGAATCAAGATCTATTTGTCTTATTACATTTCACTCACCATGTGCTTAAAACCATTGGCTCATTTAATTGTTTTCCTTCCCCTCAAAAATACTATTATGATGTGGGATCATATTCTTTATTTTCATGGCAATGATTTGTTTTTTACTTTCCCTCTAATATAATCTAAACTAATGGATGATACTGGATAAGGATAGTGGTATATGGTTTAGGTGTGTTTTTTGTTCCCTATCCATAAATTCCACATTATTTATTAATTTTCATCATTGTGCACATGCCGATTTCACCGAGCATTAACCCTAAAATTCATATACCATTATTATTATTTTTGTGTTTTTATCCCAAAGCACATTTTTATACTTGATCTTTATGTTGTTGGAAGTTGATACCTTGACATAAACAACCCAATTAGGTTGTGTACCATATTATTCTTTAGTTCATATTTGGCACCATTTAGGTGTGATTTTCACTTGGCCTTATTTTGGTAAGTGTCCCATCATGATTAAATGAATTTTAAATTATTATATCAAATTTATATTTTGACATATCACTTGGCCAAGAAAATTTTAATTAAATTTCTGTTGGTTTCATCTCCTAAATCACATTTTCATACTTTAATGATAGATATGGAATGAACCTAAAAAATGATGATGTAAATGAAATTATAAGTGGTTATATATCCTTTATGAAGGTTATCTTGATTTTTTAAAGGTAATATAATGAAAAAATTAAATGAATAAATGGAGTGAGAATCACATGGACTTGATTATATACGATATAAATTGAATGATTATAAAGTTTCCATTTATTTTGGAAATTTTTACCTTATAGTAATAGTGTGACTTGTTCCAGCGTTGGATTCCCAAAGGAATGCCTTAACCAATTTGAGGACACTATTCTAATTCATTAAGATGATTTTCATGGGATATACCCACTACAGAATATGGTAATTATCATATTAAATGAAGGACTTAGAAAATAAATCATGATTCACTGGACATCTATTTCGAAATTGAAATTACTTAGATAAACTTATTGGGTTCATCTTGATGTATATGGACATGATGTGCCACATGTTCACCCCATTGGGCCAAGTCATGATTAGCATGAGATTACAATGGATAATCTTCATAAACTCAGTTAGTCTCATTTTCACTAGAATGCCTTGGGCGTGCCCATTGGATTACACTTAGGCCCATTATTTTCAGACTGCATGTGATACTATTATGAGTTGGCACAACCCCTAATGTCAAGTACACTATGGTTACACCTTGGATATGCTATTATCATTACATCTTATTAAGGAACTGTTAATACCCTTATATAAATAAATTATTACCTTAATATAATTTTTTGTGTAATAAATTTAGTAATTTAATGACAAATGTCTAGAAACATGCTGAGGATAAATAAGGTATGGGTTACATATTTTTAATTAGCTTACATTTATATATACCTAGACACTACTCAATTTATATTCATATACTATATTGTGTAGATGTCATTGGCCGTGGCATACTGATATTTATATCACACCCTAACTGGGTCGTTGTTGATACTCAGGCATATTATATGATTGCATTTACAGACAAGGGGATGTATCCCACCGTGGACTCCTAACTTTATTACAAGCTTAGTATAGATCATTGTATCAGATGACTTATCAAGCCATCGGGATGAATAGACAGTTTTTGTCACTTTTTTATTTTTTTTATAACATTTATTTATCAATATTCGGGTTCCCATATATACCTATATTCTGATTTTGATGATACCTGGCATCATCATATTTTTTATTTGATACAATTCACATTTTTAAATGGTTATTAATTTTTTAGTTTATTATTCTTACATTCGCTATCAATTTATTTATTATTACTGCATCCATTGTTTATTCATCAGTTATATTTTAGTTATGATCCAATTTGAACAGATGGGATATTCTCCTTACATTCACACCATAGGCCTTCATTTCTATTTGGAAACCTCTTGAGTATAGGGAGGCTCAATTGAGTCCATGTGGCCCGCTGTCTTGAGATACTATTTAGTGGCTTCAGGTTGAGACATCACATAGTGGTATCAAATGTTTCACTTTTATTGTCATATTATTTTGGAATTTAGATAGTATATTATGAACATCTTGTAACTTGGACATTAGTTGTGTTTGGGAGTAGCTAACCCACATTCTGGATAAATACCATGTTTCCTATGAATAAGAAATTAGTGTTATGTATTTAACTTATTAAAGTTGATATAATTTTTCCATTGGGTGATGCACATGAATTGCGGCATTTGATATTATTTATGAATATGTTACCTTAGATCAGTATGTTAAGGGGGTTGCTATATGAATCATTACATGAATAAAGAATTCACATTACATGCCATATAAGTTTATTTTACTACCTTCATTGTTGGTGTTGCATGTGATCATTGAGTGAGCCATGGTTGTTATATATATATTTGTGCTACTAGTATTTTTTTAGGGTAAGGTGATTAGTTATTTAAAGGTACATCATTGATATAAATACTATTTTCCTATATTTTTTGATGGTGGAATCTTAAATAGCTTATTTCTACCCATGTCATATATTTACCCTACTTATATGATCTGGATTTTGGATGTGATTGAGTGACTACTAGTTTTAATTTATCAAGTGTATGAGCCATTTTGAATTTGAATTTGTAAATAACCAAGTCAATACATCATATATTACCTGCTACATTCTGAGATTGAATTGTATAAGGGATGATTTAAATTAAATGAGTGTCGATTTCAACTATAATTTATATGGGCCCTTATTATTTGGGAATGTAAATCCATTTAATTGAGCCATGTTCTATTAATAAAAAACACTTATGAAACTAAATTGTAAATATTGACTTATAAATGTAATTGTCTCCAGTAAATAGAGATGTTAACTGAAATTTAAAGGGTGTTAATTCCTTGTCTTGTGATTGAACCTCTATAAAATAGAACCATTTTAAACTAAAATTTGAACACATACCAATACTATAGTGTTATAAGAATGTAGTTGGGGTAATATAATTTGGGTAGTGATCCCTTTTCCTTATGATATTATTATACTATTGTTTCCATTTACTTCAATCTATTCTAAGGAATGTGCTTGGTATCTATAGAGTTCTTTATCCATGATATACTCCAGTTGTGCGCCAGATGTGTGGTGATTATAAATATCCATAGATTGTGGGTCATAAAGCATCTGTTATCCCTTCATTAGTTCCACCTGAGGAACTACCTGTTAATCCAAAACTAGGTAATGATGCTCATCTTAGTGATATATTTCTACGTATGATGTAGTCTACACAGGGTGCTCCATGACTTGCACCTAAAATTTCTGCTATGACTCATGACATCTATTAGGATCATCCTCCTATCTTTTAAGGGGATGACTATCCTCAAGATGATAATTATTAGATATAATCCATTCCTTATATTTTTGATAATGTAGTGATTCATCTAGAGAGGTGCATCAAGTTCACCACCTATATACTGTGTGATTTTTCCATGCCCTGGTGGGATTTGATCACCTAGGATGGTCATCATCAAGGCATGGTATGGGTGGACTTTCAAACATACTTATTTGATTAATATTTCCCTCAAACATTTTGAGCTTACCAATCCATCGTGTTCAGGCACCTAGAGCTGAGTGTTATGTTTTTCATGGACTTTTGATCACATTTTGATGATTTAAAACACTTAACACCACTTTTGGATGGTGATGAGCCATCGCTATCTCGATGTTTTGAATATGGGATCAACTACGTCATCCACATGTAGGTGAATTTGTTTTCGGTGTACAACATTTCTAAAACTATAAATAAGGATATTATCACTAAGCGAAACCTAAGGGAAGACAATAGTCCAAAAAATATTGGGTTATTGGCATGACCGGGAAATAGTTCTTCTGGTAGCAAGAAGTGTAGCCTTTAATTTTCTCATCAAAGTGGTGGCAGACATATTAATTGTACTGGTAGCTCTGTGGCATTCCATCAATATAGATGATCGGGGAATATAAAGCCTATGTGTGATAGATACCCTATAGAGTTCCATGCGTGAAACCATATGGGTCATCTTCAGGGATTTAGTCAGACATTTCAACCTACATCAAGAAGAGGAGAATCTACACCAGCTCCACCTTCATGAATAAGATCAGTTACATTGAGCCAAGATGGGAGTTGGTGTATCACTACCCGAAAAGGCCAAGGGGGAGTTCATATATGTGGTATACATAATTATGATTATCAATGATTGTATATTAGTCCTACTCATGGTAGTCAAGCTATAGAATGCAGTCAAGGATTATGCTAGTTTCTGGAATTACATCTAATACCTAAGAATCAGAATGAAGGACCATTGATTATACAAGGTATTATTATAGTAGCCACTAATATTGGACCTTATTTGCTATATATAGTTGCATATCACTCATTTATATCTATATCAATCATGTATAGTATCAAGATGGAAATTCAGAACATCAATTAGGTGATGACCTTTGATATGTCGTTGGGTGAATGGTTAGAGAGAATGTTCCAATGTATGGATTGTCCCCTTATGGTCGGTAGTTATCCCTTCTTATGGGAACACTTTTTCATTGAGATTATGATATTCACTTTCATTATTGTGATGGATTGGTTGGTTCCCTATAACTCGTATGTGAACTATTATCGACTCAAGTTATCCTCTGCATCACTGAAGGGTGGTAGTTATATTAAAAAGGGTGAATGGGATGTTCAATCTAGGATAGCTAGACCAGAGATTCATTAGAAAGTGGGGTGAATTCCTAGATTACTATATTTTATATAATGGAACAGATAATACATCTAACAAATTTTCATATGGTATAAGATCATTTCTGGGATATTCTTCTGGATGATTTTTTTGGCTAACCACCCATGAGAGAGGTAGATTTAACGATTGATATTGTTCTAGGAGAAGCTAAAATATCTATTCCTACATATAGTATCACACCTACTGAGCTCTAGTAGCTTAAGATATGGTTGGAGTATTTAGAATCAAAGGGGTTTATCTGACCCAGTACATCATCTTGTGGTTCACCCGTGATATGTTTCTAGAAAGTGGATGAGAACCTTAGCGAATGTGGTGATTTCAAATGGTTGATCCAGCTCCTGGTTATGAACCAGTATCCATTTCCTTGAATAGATTATCTCATTGACCATGTATAGGGATCTAAATTATTTGAATATTGTCTAGATATCAGGTTATCATCAGGTACAATTAAAGAATTTAGATATTCCACATAAGGCTTTTTGAAGTTGGAATGGTTTATATGAGTACCGAGTTATGTTTTTCGGTCTGATGAATGAAATGAATGTTTTCATGGGATAGATTAATAAGGTATTTTAACCCTACCAAGATTCATTTTTTTTAGTCTTTTTAGAGAAAATCGTTGTGTATTCTCAGTCACAAAGCGAGTGTGCCATATATTTTAAGATCATTTTGAAAACATTGTGGTGTATTAGATATATCATAGTATTCAAAAATTATATTTCTTAATTGATAAAGTTCACTTATTTGATCCTATTTTCTAAAAATTAATATTATTTGTTGACCAAAATAGGGTGACTATTGTGGTTTTCTAAGAGTATACTATGAATTTTTTTGATATGTAGAGTTCATTGGGGATAGATAGATATTGCAGTCATATCATACAGGATTATTCATTCCTTTCTTCCCTGATTATTTATCTTACTAAGAAGGGTGTGAAGTTCTTGTGGTCTGAATAATGTGAGAATTACATTGAGAAGATGAAAGGAAGGCTTAATTCAACACAAATTCTAATTCTTCCAAATCCTAGAAGATATTATATAGTGTTTTTTGATGAATAGAGCTTATTATTTGGTGTGGTTTTAGGGAAAGAGGATGTAGTCATTACCTACGGGTCTCTCCGGTTGACACCTCACAAATATAATTATCTAACATATGACCTTGAGCTAGCATAAATTGTCTGTTCTCTACATTATAATAGAAACTATATGATGGGAGAGCTCTTTGAGGTGTATATGAACAAAAAGAGCCTCAAATATATATTTATGTGGTATGACTTAAATATAATATATCTGGCATTTCATCATAGGCCACCAGTACCGGCGTCAAAAATAACGGCAAATCTTGGAGATTCCTAGATAAACTACCCACTGGGAAGGATGATACATCACATCAGTTTCTCTATCATATATATGGGAACCTATAAACATCCATGTATATATAGGATTCCATCTCTATAAAAAAATACAACTTGGAGGTGGGTGCTCATTAAAAATACTTTCATGGGGAACTAACCCCTCTGGATCTGAAAACTGCATTCTCTTCACCTAATCAAGAAGTGAAGATGTAACTGCTAAGGCTATAATAAAAGGCCACTCATGACTATCATGAAACTAAATATTTATGTTATAAGTAATTTACATCGATTTATATTCATTACTGGCTTCTTACACGACATGTGCCCGAGTTTTCTTACATAAAAACAGCCTCAGATATATGTTTTATCTCGATGTGTTCCACTTGTAAACAGGTGATGGAAGACCACTAGTGGCATTTTTTATTGTTACATTCACTTAAAATCCTACAATATAAATGGGAATATGTGGAAATGGATTTCGTAGTCATATTACCGAGGTCACCTCAAGGTAGCGATGCGGTTTGGGTAGTTGTGGATCAACTGACGAATGTAGCCCACTTTCTTCTTATCCAGGAGACATTCTCAGTTGATTAAATAATAATACTATAGGTCTTTGATATCATATGACTACATGGGTTCCTTCAAACTATCTCTTCAAACAAAGATACAGAATTTAAATCAAGGTTCTGTAAGGGGTTACAGAGATCTATGGGTACCAAAATTCATTTTTCCACAAATTTCGATCCACAGATCAATGTCCAGTTAGAACAGATGACACATCTGTTGGAGGACATGATTATAAAATATGTCCATGATTTCATTTGTTATTGGGAGAATCATATCCCTCTCATAGATTTCACCTATAATAAATGTCATCGAATGATGATTTAGATGGATCTGTATAAGGCCTTATACGGTTGGCCCGGTCGTTCCCCACTATGCTAGTTAGAGGAAGGAGATGAAATGTTTCTTGGTCCTCATCTCATGAAGGAGACCTTGAATTAGGTATAGATAATCATAAATGTAATGGTTATGGCTCATTCTATACTAAAATCTTATTCCAATCATTGTCAATTAATTCTATAGTTTATGGTCGTTGATTGTGTTTTCTTGAATGTATCACCCATACTTGGCCATAGATAGATACAGAGGTAAGGGAAGTTGTCACAGCAATTTTTTAGACCTTTTTAGATCATGGATAGAGTCTGGTTTTTCTCAAATCAGTTTCAACTACCTTAGATTTATTTTTCCATTCACAACATCTTCCATGTTTTAGAGCTTCGATGATATCATGCTGACCTATCTATTACTTTTTATCTGAAGGATGTTGAGTTATATTCTTAAGATTATTTTAATGATTATTATGTACACATCTCGATTAGAGCATGGAGGCTATTTGAGGCCATTACTTCTCTTTAGTTTAGGTGTTATGGAAGCACTGTCATGTATAGCACAAGACATGGGACTGGATGGCTAACATACATTATCAATACATAGAGTTATCCTCAAAAAAAAAAATTCTACCCTTAGTAGGGTAACTCTGGGATCAGTTTGTTTATGGGATGTAAACTACAAGATCTTGGTTTATCTATAATGTATAGATCCTTTAATTTTCAATTTAAATCCTCATTTTTGACCTAATATTAATGCCAAGTGAGGATAAGGTGGAAACGAGGGTGTACGGGGATTGTTTGGAGCTCAAAACCCCAACTAGTGGAAGAAATCAATAGGCTGCTTAGTTAGTAGATACTATGATTCTCATCATTCATGGTTTGGATAAACCATGTGGGTATTTTTATAAAGAATATCAGGGCACAATGTTTTCAATATCTATTTTCCTAGGGCCCCATTCCCATGAAAAATTTCTGTTGTTTTTAAAAGATTCAAGTGGCATTGTTAGTGAATGGTTTCTATTAATCTACAACCAAATCATGTGGGTTCCCTCTCTTGGTAGTGATCTAAGAATATCTAGTGCATGTTTTATCTTACCACATGTACAAACATTGATAGGGCCCTCTATGGGAATTGCATAGTGCATAGTTGACACGTTGTTTTTCAAATTGTGTAGTAAAACCATGAGACCCCTTTAAATAGCGGTGAATTTACCATTTTCCCTTGAAATTATTATAATATAACTTCCTTTTCCTCCTTTCATCTAGTGTAAAAAAATCCACCCTCCTCCTTTACATTTGATCTCCCTACCTTCTATTTCTTAGGAATTTAATTTCATCACCATCGGAGAATGGAATCAATACCTGCTTGTATCATTGTATTCCTCTTGATAAGTGATTTAATCCACTGGATTTTTTTCATTTGTCTTCCTATCAATGAAAATATTTTAATGCAAAATCGTATGCCCTATTTTTAGGGTGTTGATCTATTCTCTATTTTTTTTAATCCTTGCCAAATTAAGGCCTGATACAAGCCGTGGAGAGTGTTATGGGATCAACGTAGGTTCTTAATTACTTTTCTCTAAAATTCATATCGTTTATAAATTTTCATCACTATTCATATGCCAGTTTCGTAAGTCATTTTCCCAAAAATTCAAATGCATTTATTATAATCACTGCGTTCATATCTGGAGACCTTTTTTATAGATTTTATTCATCTCTTTGGCGGTTGAGACCTCAAATCCATCCAACCAATTAAGTTTCAAACCATGTTATGTCTTATTTCCTCTTTTAACACCATTCAAGTGTGATTTTCACTTGGTTTTTCTAACATGAGGGTTTCATCATGATTAAATGAATTATTAAATTATTAAATGAAAACTAAATTTATAAATATCATCTAGCCTAGTTAATTATAATTAGTCTTCCATAGGTTTCATGTTATAAATATCATTTTCATTCTTTAATGAATGGTGTTGAATAAATCTAATAAATGATTATTTTAATGAAATGGTAAATGGTTTCATGTCCTTTCCACACCTTGTCCAGTTATTGAATAGTAACAGAATGAACTAATTAAATGAATAAACGGTATGAGTATTACATGGAATTGATTATATATTCTATAAATGGAATGATTATATCAATATCATTCACATTGGACTGTTTTACCTTATAGGAATGGTCATACTTGAGCCATCCTTTGATTCTTAAGGGGATTAATTGCACACTCAGAGGAAACTATTCCGATTCATTGAGAAGATTTTTGTCGAAGATACCACCACATAAAATGGTCATTGCCTTATTATGTGAATTACTAGGCCTTTTACTGATGATTTACTTGTCATTTATTATGGATATTATAAATCCTTGGATATACTCTTTGTATTCTGCTTGATGCCTTTGGAAAAAGTAGTGTCTTAGACTCACTCCATTGGACCTAGTAATGCTTATATAGATATTACTATTGATGACATCCATGGACTTAAATAGACACATATACAATGGAATTCCCTGGTAGTACCCATTAGATTACACGTATACCAATTTTTACCAAATAGATGTTATACTATTATGATTTGGATCAACCCCTATGTTAATGGATGCCTTGGTTACACCTTGGATTGTCTGTTATCATTACATATAATTATGGAACAATTGATAAACTTATATATATAAAGGATATCCCTACTATAAACTAAAGTGTAGTAAATTTAGTAATTAAATGAAACATGTTCAGACACCATATTAGTCTAAAGTGGGTATGTACGATTTATTAGGAATTGATTTAAATTTATATATGTCTTTATACTATTCAAATTATAGTCACATAATAAATTTAATTGACTCAGTTGGTGTTGGACCACTAAGATTTATCTCACACTGTATATGGGCTTCCATTAGTACACAAGAAGATTATGTGTTCACATGTATGGACAAGGTGAATCCTCCCACCTTGGACACCTCACATTCTTCCATGGTTAGGATGGCTCTTCATAGTATATGGATAAGGAAGACCTTAGTATGCTTGGACTATTTTTTCCTATTTTTGATTCATTTGTATAGCATGTATTTCCCTATCTGGATGCTACCATGTATACCTGATTTTATTTTTTGTAGATACATGACATCATCATCTTTGGTAAATTATATTTTTTATCTTTTGAGATGGTTATTATTATTATAGTTGAGTATGATTACTTCCTCTTAGAGTTTATTAATTATTACAAATTCAAATTTTTATTCGGAATTTATATCTTTATTATATTCCACTTTGATAGGAGGGAATTGTAATGAACCAACCCGAGTCGACCTTGAACCGGTCACCCGAGCCATTATGCAGCATGGCCCAAATGGTGTTACCAATCCCCACAGGTAGATAACTAGTGTCGAGCATCATAATTTTATCACTGGGAATGATTTGGCCCATAATGATAATTAAATAAACAAGAAAAAAATTAAATAATAAAACTAAACTCTTGCAGTGGAAAAAATAAATAGAACAACTCAACATACCTCATTGTGACCCTCTAGGTCATCACTCAACCAAAGGCCAACCTTGATCACATAATGAGCAATCCAACCAAGAGAACATGTATCTGAAATGATAAAAAAAGGATTAAGCATTAAAAATTCTCAGTTGGGTTTCCAAGATAAACCACAGAATCCAACGTTTCCTTTCTTGAAGAAATCCACTGACATAATTTTGAAATATAAATATAAAAGTAAGGTTTTATAATTTTAAAATAAGAAACATGATTTTCACAATTAAAAATACAACACACATGACATAGCATTTCCAAAATCATTTTTCATTTTATAAACTAAACACAAAACAAAGTATACCAAAGCTGGGCTAAAGTAGAACAGGTAAACATGGAAAGATGGAAATAAACTGGTATAATGAAAAGTAATAAGCAATAAAAATAATCCAGTAACCATGGATGATCCTAAATATCCCTAAAATACCCCTAAACATACTTGGTTTTGGAACCACCAGTCGATGTATGGTGAAGCTCCTAAGTCTATAAACAACTGGCCAGCCTATAACTGACCAATCCAGTGGCTACTCCCGTCTGGCCTAACAAAAAATCTAGGGGTACCAACCCATCTAATCAGGATTGAGAATCAACCATCACTCAATCATCTAAAAGATGCCTAGGAACCCATGATGGTTATAAAAATATTGTGTTAGTATGAGACCCTCACATGCGTGACTCATCTCACTGCACTAACCTACCCCAAACACATACCCTATATATGATAACCCATAAAGGGATATCCACCTATAGAGGTTCCCCAAAAATATAATAACATTCACACATATTTCGTATCATCAAAGATGCAAATCGGGGCGTTATTCCATACAATCATCAAAACCATTTAAAACTTTTTACAAAACAGTTGAGTAGCCAATTGGGCACACATTTATCAAACACAGTTATTTTGATGAATCAACCCAAGCATTACACTAAAACTGTTATCGCCAAATGGGACATTAACTTGAAATGTCCAAAAGTATTTCCAAAAACATCACACAAACACTATTTTATATTTACAAATACAAATGGGACCTTATGTTCCAAAACACACACCAAATCATTTCACAACTTCCAAATGAACCTTTATCATTTTCAAACGCAAGTCAAAACAAATCTCAAAGAAAAATGATTGTACTTTAAAGAACACATTTAAAGATTTCCATAGAAATTTCCCCGGGGGAACCAACATTATTTGAAAACCAAAACCCATTTAAGTCACCAAGGATTAAAGAGAAACATATTTTTCAAGTGCAATATTCATTTAAAAACACATCCTATGGTACATCAAACACCCAAGAGAACAATTGAAAACCAAACCCAAATGAACACTGAAACACCTTGAACCCATGATTCATATTTCAAATTTCATTTAATAAATTATTTACTATTTTAAGAAAACATTTTCAAAAGAACACAATAAAGGATTACATCATGATTCTACCAACTTCACACGCAAATTCCATTTAAACATCCAATGCATATCCAAACACTTCAAAAACTACTTTCGCACCATTCCAACCATAACTTTCACGACTTCCACAACCAAAAGAACTACTTGAACGCATTATGAAAACTAACACATAACTCAAACAGGTTTTCTCCAAGACACAATTCATCCCATACAAACATACTATCAAAAATAAAACAAACACAAGTTATATTTTCTGAAAAACAATGTTCACACAAACCAATTTAACTGAAGAACATTCTAAGTTAATTAGACTTAAAAATTAATTTATCAATTCATTATTTTTAAAAAACAATCTATAACATATTAAATAATTCATCCAAAAACTATTTTTCAACTATTTTAACTAACCTAAACACATGATAATAAACTAACTATAATATTAATGATGGCGATAACAACATATAAAGGTTAATTCAAACCATGAATGTGTTTATGGGTTATGTGGGAATGAAAATAGTTGGAAACACCTACATCAACCCAAAAAGGGACGCAATGAAACTCTGACGGAAGGTAGAACAATCCCTCGCGGACTAATCGTGCATGATGAATTGTGATAAAAACACATGACACACAGCCTGTGGTGGTATTAAGATTTATGAAAAACAAATAATACAATGGAATTAAAAAAACACAAACTGAAGTGAGGTGGGGTTAGGTGCACTACTGGTCGAAGAAAATGGATGAGTGAGGGGGGTATGCTAGTGCGGCGAGGCCGGCGTAACGAGGCGGCGGCCTTGCTAAAGTGTGAGTGGGAGGCTACCATTGGTGCCCATGTCGGAAACCACTAGAATTAAGTCCTCGGTTGGCAAAAAAGGGGAGTCCGGGGATTCGTCGCCGCCGGAGTAGTCCAGATAGAGCGTGGGAGGCCGGAGGCCTGGTGTGATGAATAGAAAATGAGGGGGGTCTGCTGGAGCACAAAGGTGGTGAGGGAGATGTTCAGAAGATGCGTAGATGAGGCTGGAAGTGGTGATGTAGGGAGAGGGTGGCTGGATATAGTGGGAGAGGGGGAAGTCGTGTGCACGTGAGGTCAAACTGGGGAAATGAGGGTTCCGAAGGGCCGGAGTAGTAGACTGGGGCTGAGCAAGGTCGGTTTCCGGGATGAAGTGAGATGGTTGGCTTGAGGTCAAGTTCTGGATGAGGCTGAAGGAGGAGGTCCAGATTGCTGAGGGGTCGGAGGTTGCTAGGGCCTAAGCACTGAGGTTGGGGTGTGTGCGGGAAGCCAGAGGCGGTGCGAGGGAAAAGGGAGTGTAAGGGTGAGCGCGGAGGGTGGGAAGAGAAGTGGGGAGCCTGAGGCAGAGTGAGGGTGAGGGGGCTGGGGTGAGGTATGCATGTAGGAGAAAAGGTAATGGGGAAGGGGGCTCTCTAGGTAGACTAAGGGTTTGTTTTTTTCATTTTATAATAATAAAAGTAATACAAATAATAATAATAATAAAAATCATAATCCTAAAAATAATACAAAAAATAATGATACTAAAAATGACAATAATAAAGATCACAATAATAATAATTTATAAAAATAAAAATAATAATTATAAAAAGAATAATAATAATAATAATAATAATACAATAAATATAATAATAATAATAGTATATATAACAGCAATAATATAAATAATAATAAAAATAATAATAATGATCACAATAAAGAGAAACTGCACGAGTCTTGGGCCATCAGCACGGCTATGGTCAACCGTGCGGTGGCTGCACACAGGTCTGAATCCTAGACAAATAAATAAAATGTCAAAAAAAATTGACTTGTGCTCAACTCGAGCCTTGAAAAGGGAACCCGAAGAAAAGAAATAATAAAATAAAAATTAATTTAAAATTTTGAGTTGTGACAATTCATCCCACCATAGACACTTTCTGCCCCTAGAAAGTCACCCAGCCGAACAATAGACCAAACAAGAACCCATGCCTGAATGAAACCAAATGAAACCACAATAAAATAGAATAGAAGAACATGAAAGGGTTATCCCCACTATAATAACTCAACCAAAGTAGAAAATTAACACTCAAACACACCACCCTGGAAAAGGGTGGTGACACGAGAACTCCCAGTCGATCCAAATTAACTTTTATAGCACGAGCGAACAACACCTCTGCTAAAACATGAATCTCTCAACCTAGACTAAAAGCCTCCAACACTAGAGAGAAGCCTCTGAGAAAAACTTAACCCAAGAATTGATCCCGAGTATAACAACAGACACAAAATATTTCATAGGAACTTATATCTCTAAATGAACAAAGCTAAACCAAGATCAACACAGACAAGTTCCAAACACACTTTTAATAAAAACTCATGATTCTGAAAACCACGTTCACACAAGCAGGACAGCTTTGATTATAATAGTACGAGTCCATCATATCATCACAACAAAATAATGATCCTACACCAATGTAAAAACTTTAATAGTAGAAAAAATAAAGAAAAGACGTTAAAATTTTCCACTACCAACACGGAACACAAAACCCAAACTGAGGATTCAAACACCCAGTAACTCCTGACTGCACGTGAGCTTCACCCCAAGACCTGCGCCTAGGGATCTGATTGATGAAGAATCTCCTACCACACAGTTTGAAACTATAATTCCTTCATTCATATCTTCTTCTTCATGTGACGCTTCCTGATGAACTTCTCTAGATGACTGAGACACCCGCAACAATGACACGTCTTCAGAGGGACACGATATGACAGCTTCATGTGCCCGAACCGGCCACACTTGTGGCACACCACTAAATAGTATGATGAATTGGAAGCCATAACCACTAAAAATGACTCTTTAAAAACAATTCCCTCTTGAAAACCATGTTCGCCAGATGGGGAACATTCATGAGCAAGTAGATACATTGGATTTCTGACCATCTGCACTCCAGACACCAACTCAGCCAAGAATTCATCATCCACCAGCTTCTCGAAACGATGGTCCTTATAAGAGAGGACCCACTCCATGATCTCTAGACTAAGACCCTGAATGAAGAGATAAGTATTCATCAAATCCTATAACTCTACCTATGGAGAAAATGGCACAAGTTCCTTGAAATGATCAACACATACTTTCAGAGTTTGTTGGCCTTGTTGAATGTTCCTGAGCTCTTCTATTTTCTTCATCTTCACCTATTCAGTTATAAACCATCGAACGAAGAGTTATTTAAAGACATCTAATGTTATCAAAACTTTCATTGATGGCAGGTCAAACAACTCCCATTCGTTTAGAGCTGGACCATTGGATATTCCCAAAATGGCACGCAATCTGACAGCTTATGGAGTTCCCAATATCCTGAAGATGCACTTGACCTCTTCAGGCCACTATGTTGCCTCTAACGGACCCCGATCACCGTGAAGTATGGGAAATGTTTGAGAGGGATCAAAAAATGGGCATGACTTATCAAAAACATTGGGGACCTTTCTGGCTGGAATTTTCTAAACAATATATAAAACACAAAGTCAAAACTGATATCAAATCATAGTATACTTAAGAGTAACATCTTGAGCCAAAATGACTAGATCAAAAATACTGAAAATACAAACACTACATAAAATTACCTTTTTAAAATCTCCATTTCATTTTAGATTTCAAATCCTCTTTCTTTCAAGTCCACTTTCGAAACCAAATTCAATTTCCCAAATCATTTCCCCTTAAAAAACATTTTAGAAAAATAAGTTCAACTGTTTAATTCCATGTACACACCCCAGTAATCCCATGAACTGTTGCACATGTATTCATATTCTTTCATCCATACGCACCAACACACACTTCCCATTAACCGCCTCATATGTGAAAACATTCATAAAGAGTACCCAAGCTTGTACCTAAACCATTTCTCTGCCAATTTCCTAGAAAACACTAAGCTTTTAAACCAAGAGATTTCAGTTTTAAAACCAATTTCATAAATTTAAAGCCATTTAAAATAAATAATTCTCATTTTAAAAACACTTTTCATTTTTATAAGTGCACTTGGACCAACCAGAACCAATATGACACTCAACTCTCATCCAATAACCAGAGTGAGAGACTAGTAGTCATTCTTAACTGATGACATGTTAGTATACCATGCCTCAAGTAAGTATCAACTACTAGGAGGAACTTAATTCATGTACACGGACTCCACATGGGTCACTAATCCATGTAAAATCATGATGTAACATTGGCTTGACCCCACTTTCATCCCTCAACATCATCATCATCATCAACATCAATTTTTATTAAACAAAGGGGGGGGGGGAGAACAAGAAAACAACCACCCCACCCTTCACCACACTCCTAGACATCAAGGAGGCCTGAAGTGGTGAAGCCCGAGGGCATCTCCTTTAATGAGATTGACCCCCTCTGCCTTCAAACTACCTGCAGAATGCAGACATAAATCCAACGAGTCATCGAACTCCAACGAAGCCAAGTGGTCTTCCACCTTGTTCCCCTCCCTCCATGTGTGAAGGACCCGAGTTCTGTTGCTCATAACGGTATTGAATTTTCTAATAACATAGTAAATGGACCAATGAGAAACGACCTCCCCTTTCAAAGCATTGTGGACAATCAGTGAGTCTGTTTCCACTTCCGAAATCTCTAACCCCCTTTGCTCACACAATTTGAGCCCAGTGAGAATAGCTGACGCCTCTGCTTGAAGAGAGGAGCCCTGACCAAGCTGGACTGAAAAGGCCAAAAGAACCAACCCCTTGCTATCACGCACCACCCCTCCACCTCGCATCGTGCCCATGATACACAAACCATCTGTATTCAATTTCAACCCATCCAAGGGGGGTTTCCAACAGACCCAATTTCCAGTAATGTGAGTGGATGAATGAGAGGCATAAGAACTGTCTTTGAAGCGGAGCAGAGTAGGGGCCTCCTTTCAGTTTCTCACCACCTTTTCCAAGTCGATAAGAAAGTTTGGAGCCCAAATAATAATGACCCGAGCTGAAATGGTCATACCTTCAAACCTCACTCTATTCCTTGCCTGCTACATCACCGAACACCCCGCATGAAGAACCACAGAACGAGCCAACCGTTCAAGACCTCCCTCCCTTGATTCGAGATACCATCTATCAATAAAGGGAAGGTTGGCCACAATAGAGCAAGAGACCGTTGTGAACCTCCCAAGAAACATCCACACTTCGCACGCCCGTTCGCTATCAAAGATTTGATGATCTGAGGACTCCACACACGCAACCTTATAGCAAACACACTTAGAAGCATAGGGAATACTGCACCGTTGGATATTATCGTCCGTTGGAACCGCCTTGTTCCTGATCCGCCAGGTGAGAAAGTTGAACTTGGTGGTCACACTCCGCACCCAAAAAATCTCATCCCACCTGTGCGAATCTCCTTGCTCAAAAAAGATGCGCCTAAAATCCTTAGAAGAAAATAAACCGGTGGAGGCGGGGGTGAAAACACACTTATCAGGCTCGGTATTCATCTCGACAAGCTTGAAAAAGTTCTATTGCTCCCCATCCAGAGTCGCCTTAATGAAGGGAGGGAAAATACATGCTTCCCTGAAGGAAATGTCCGTGATAGGGCACCCCGGAAACCCGAGAACCACACCGCACCAGTTCTGATTCCAGTAGGAGATGTCACCCCTCCCAATGAGCCAGCGAGAATGTGGACGAATGGCGGAGATGAGAGGTCCGATGATCGACCAGAGAGACGAAGGGTGGCCCTCCGTATTTTCGCGAAGCCCCAAGGCATAGTTGTGTATGGTGTTACCCCATAGCGAATGTCGTTCCAGAACACTCCAAGCAAGCTTAGAATGCATGAAGGAGAGGGTCTCCTCTAAATTATGCATGTTAATACCACCCTCGCGCACCGGCTTCTCCATCCTTCTCCACAAGACCTAGTGTCTGTTACCCTCAGCACACGGGTCCAAGATGAACTCGGCAAGGATTTTATCGATATTCTTGACGAAACCTTTAGGGACCTTGATTGATGAGAGACCGTGCACTAGAGAGGCCGCGAGAACACTGTTAATGAGAGCGATCTGACCGCTGAAAGAAAAGAGATTATTTTTCCAGTTGAGCACTCTATTTATGATCCTGGATTGGAGGGGGTCGAAGTCCCAGATGCGCAGCCTGCATGGCGAGATGGGGGTCCCAAGATAGTCCATAGGAAGTATCCCCTTTTGCATGCCCAGGACACTAGAGATATAAATAACCCGCCCATAAGGACACTTATTAGAAAGAAAGAACTTACTCTTACCCTTGGTAATGATCTTCTCGTTCAAGTGACAGTACTCCTCCAAAACCTTGATCAAGCCACGGATGGATTTGATCACAGCATTCAAGAAAATAATGGTATCATCGGCAAACATGAGATGGGCGATCGTCGGTGCCTTCAAATGACATCGATATGGGAGGATGTCACCCTGCCTATTGCTTATATGAATCAGCCGACTCAGGACGTCCTGGATTAGAATAAAGAGACTCGGCGAGATGGGGTCGCCCTGACGGAGACCCTGAGTGGATTTGAAAAATCCATAGGATTTCCCCATGAAGGTCACCGACATCCATGAGGATTTGAAGCAGCGAAACAGGATATCAATGATCCGAGATTTGAGACCCATACATTCCAAAACTTTATTGATGAAGCTCCATTCAACCCGGTCGTAATCCTTGTTCATATCAAGTTTAATAATCAAGTTAGAGCCGTGAGACATGACATTGATGTCGTTGAGCATCTCTTGCACCAGGGCGATGGCTTCCTGGATCGATCAGACTTTGATGAAACCATGTTGTTCCATCGACACCCACCGTGGCAAGCGACTCGCCAGCCGGCTGTTCAGAATAGTACCCAGGACATTATAGGGGGTATTACACATGCTGATCGGATGATAGTGGTAGATCTCAGAAGGGTTTTTAATCTTTGGAAGGAGAACAATGGTGGTGGAATTTGCAAGATGCGGCAAACTACCCGTTCAAAAGAAGTCCTGAATGGTAGCAACAATGTCCTCCTTCACAATATCCCAAGACGACCTGAAAAAAGAACCTGGGAACCCATCTGGCCCCACGACGCTGTCTGGATTCAATTGCATGAGCGCACCTTTGATCTCCTATTCTCCTGGAATCTCCTCCAGGGCTTCATTGTCCTGATCATTAGCTAAGTTGGGAATCACATCAAAGATTTCAGAATGCTCTGTTGAATAACCATTGGGCCAGCATGTGTTTGGACAAGCCAGGAGGTCAGAGAAAAACCGGAAAGCCATGCTGCCAGCCACATCCTTGTCTTCCATGAAGGAGACATATTCCATCATGATATTAGGTTTCATCAGCATATGCCTCTCCTTAATTCAAGCATGGAATAAAGACAAATTCTGATCACCTTCTTTCAACCATTTGATCCTGGACCCCTCCCTGGAGAGACGCTCCTGCTTCAAAATCATGTCCGCCAGCATATCCTTCCTCTCTGTGAGTTCCTCATAGCTCCGGTCATCCCACGCCTCCTCCAAACAGCCTTCAAGGCATTCCAAATCATGCATGGTATCCTCAATCTCCTCTTGTTGTTGTGGAACCTCTTTCTCCCACCTATGAAGCTTAAGTTTCAGCCACCGTAGTTTGTAGAGCAACGAGACCCACTTGTTGCCTTGTAAGGGACTCTCCCAAACGGATCTGACGTGGTCATGGTATCCAGGAAAATCAGCCCAAAACTGGCTAAACCTGAAATGATCATGGTGAGCCTGCGAAGAGGATAGAGATACAAGAAAGGGGGAATGGTCAGAAATACCCCGGACCAAATGGGTAACCTTAGAACTAGAGAAAGTAGCAATGGCCTGCATATTAGCCAGGCAGCGATCGAGACGACCCCACGAGCGACAGAGGCCCCGTTGATTGTTTCACCATGTGAACTTGTTGCCCACAAAGCCGAGATCCGAGAGGCCCGACGTCGCCATGAAATGAATGAAATCAAGGATGGATTTCCGGGGAAAAGGACCCATCCCCTGCCTTTCACTCGGATCCGCCACAACATTGAAATCACCCCCAACGATCCATGGTTCCGACCCTGGATCGAACTTACGGAGCTCCTCCCATAGCGCACTTCTACGGCGTTGATCACAGCTCCCATAAACAAAACTCACAAAGAAGGAGATAGGCCCTTGAGTCACCTTCACGGTTATAAATTGATCTCCTGCACTAACCAAGACCACATTACAAAGTTGATGCCAAAAAATACAAATGTGACAATTCACAGGATCAGCCTGCATACTGCCCTGCATTCTGAGTTTCTTTGAGAACTCCCCTATCTTAGAAGGGTGCTGCTTGTGTTCAAGGGTGACCACCAAAGCAGCCTTGTGGACGGAGATCTCAGAGGAGAGAAAATAGGATTTGACCCGGGACCCAATGCCCCGAGAATTCCATATGATTAGAGGAATCATTTAAACGATAGTGCCCTGGGACTAGCTCCAGAACCCTTAGCATGCTCACAGAAGGAAGGGGAGAACCTCATTTCATACTTGGCTTTAGACATTGTGCACACTTCTGGCTCCCATACTACCCATGCATACTTGAGGTTTGGAATGGGTGAGGGTTCATGACATCCTTACCATACCTACCTCTCAGGTCTTGACAGCCCTAATCTCCATCTACCAGACACCCCAAATAACATGGGTTGGTATGATACCATTTGTCACGAACCAACCCGGGGTTGACCCTGAACCAATCACCTAAGCTAGTTCATGGCATGGACCAAAGGTCATTCCCGATTCCCAAAGGCTGGAAACTAGTTCCAGGAATCAAAATTTAATTTCTATGAATGATTTGGCCCATAAAGAAAATAAATACACAAGAAAAACATAACCACAAAACTAAACTCTGGCAGCGGAAAAATAAATGAACAGAATAGCTCAACATACCTCTATGTGACCCTCTAGGTCACCACCCAACTAATTCCCAACCTTGCTCTTATAATGAGCAATCCATCCATAAGAAACTATAACTCAAATGATTAAAAAATGCATGAGAATTAAAAATTCTTAATAGTATTTCCAATATAAACCAGATAATCAACACCTCCTTTCCCAAAAAAATCCACTAAGAGAATTTTGAAATACAAATATAAAAGCAGGGTTGTCAAATTTTAAAATATGCAACATTATTTTCTCATTTAAAAATCCAACACACACGACATACCATTTCCAAAATAATTTTTCATTTTATAATCTAAACCCAAAACAAAGTATACCAAATCTAGGCTAAAGTAGAACAGGTAAACAATGCAAGCTGGAAATAAACTCGTATAATGAAAATTAAACAAGCAATAAAAATAAATCAGTAACCATGGGTGATCCTAAAAATCCCAGCAAGACCCATGGATGTACTCGGTTTTGGAACCACCTATCAGCTTTTGGTGAAGCTCCTAAGTCTATAACCAACTGGTTTCCCAATATCTGAAAAATCCAATGGAAAATCCTGCCTGGCCTAACAACCAATCCAGGTGTACCAACACGTCCAATCAGGGTTGATCAGAAACTGTCACTCAATCATCTAAAAGATTCCCAGGAACCCATTGTTGTTATAATAATATTGTGTAAGTAGGAGGCCCTCGCTCACGTGACTCATCTCACCACACTTGCCTACCCCAAACACGGACACTCTATAAGATAACCCAAAAAGGGATATCCCCTTATAGAGGTTCCCTAAAATTTATATAAATATTAATGCATATTTCATATCATCAAAGGTTCAAACCTGGCCGTCACGCCATATAATCATCAGAACCACTTAAACATTTTTACAAAACAATCGATTTTACAATGAGGCACATAGTTATCAAGCACCATCATTTTGAGGAATAAACACAAGTATTACACTAAAACTATAAGTTCCAAATAGGCCTTCAACTTGACATGTCCAAAAGCATTAACCAAAACAACACACAAACACTATTTCGTATTTACAAATCCAAATGTTCCCTTAATTTCCAAAATGAGCACCAAATCATTTCACAACTACCAAATGAGGCTTTATCATTATCAAACCCACGTCAAAACACATTTCAAAAGAAAAAAACTGTGATTTAAAGAACACATTTAATGCCTTCCTTAAAAATTTCCCAGGTGTAACCAACATTATTTGAAAACCAAAAACCATTTATATCACTGAGGATTAAAGATAAAATCATTTTTGAAGTGTCATCTTCATTTTAAAACACATACAATGGTACACCAAACACCCAAGAGAACATTTGAAAACCAAAACCAAATGCACACTAAAACACCTTGAACCCATGATTCATATTTCAAACGTCATTTAATAAATCATTTACTTATTTAAGAAAACCATTTTAAAAGAACACAAAAAAGGCTTACATCATTATTTTACCAACTTCACACTCAAATTCTATTTAAACAACCAATGAATATCCAACACTTAAAAAACTACTTTTTCACCTTTCAAAACATAATATCACCACTTCCACAACCAGAAGAACTAATTTCATACTTTATGAAAACTAACATATAGCTCAAAATAAGTTTTCTACAAAACAAACTTCATACTATACAAACATACTATCAAAAATAAAATGAAAAAAGTTAAATTTTCTTAAAAAATATGTTCGCACAACACAATTTAATTGAAGAACATGCTAAGTTAATTAGACATGGAAAATAATTTTTCAATTCATGTGGTCTCTCTGGTCGTTGATTGAAGTTATATGCATCCTAAATTAATTACTCGTTCTTAGAACTTTAGTATAGCATAAGTTCAGGTTCGTTCCACAGGGAACTGTGGAGTGCGTGAATTCAATTGAGTTAATACTTAATTAGGTGAAGTATGCAGAATTTAGAAGCGATTGGGTTGATTTTGGGTTTTGATTGAAACTAAATTGATTTACTTAAAAGAAATGGATACAGTTTGAAAGGAAACAACGGGTAAATTTAAAGAGTTTTTAAAATGGAAGGAAAAGACATGTTGGGGCTATGGTGAATAAGGAGTTTTTATGAAAATTGTTTAAATGGTTGTGTTGTTCATAATAATTAAATCATTCAGGATTTCATTTTGTTACAAGATTTCCTTGGTTCGGTTCCTCTTGTTTGGAATTAGAGCAGCTGACTCCTTAGTCCAGTAGTCAGTTTTCTTAATTCCTTATTACGTCCAGTCCATTATTTGAATCAGTGAAAACCTTCCAATGGTCATGGATGTTTTCACCATTACTTCTCTTTTGTATCGCTGAGAATCCTTCCCTTGGTCCGGCTAAAAATTCTCAGTTATATTAGATAGTGGTTTAAGAAGATTAAGATGAATTACAACGATTCAAACACAACTATAAAAAACAACATACAAATTATGATCCCATAATCCACAGCCCCAAAACGAGGGGTTTAGTTACACATAGAAAGTGGGAGAGAAATGACACACGTGATACCTGATGGATTCATCGTGTAGGTGTTGAGGTAGAGTGTCGGAAGGTGGAATGGAGGAGTGACGACACCTTGGTAGCTTCAAGAATGGTGATAGCAGAGTTTCTATTTCCTCTTAATGTTTTCGAACTCTCAAATCCGTAGTCCAAGGCTTCTTTTTATAGAAAAATAAAGTACATGGCGTGTATAGAAAGTACACGCCATGTACTTTTCATCAACGTGCTTTCGCGCCAATTTCTCACGGGTAGGCAGCATAACATGCCGTCTTTGACTTTTGAACACGGCGCCACCTGGTGGTTGGGTGTACACGGCGTGCAGCGCCTCCATACAAGGTGTGTAGTGTCATATGTTTGGTCGTCAGCCCCTTCTAGAAAAGCCGACACGGCGTGTAAAAGTTCAAACATGCTGTGTCTTCATCAACGGCCACATGGGCGTGTGGACTTTTCTTTGGAAACTACGGCTTCTAGAAAGTAGAACACATCATGTAGTGCAGCCACACACGGCGTGTATCTTCTACGTGGTGACATGGGCGTGTACTCCCTCCTTCGGTCTGTGTCCCTTCCTGGATGTACACTGCGTGTATAAAAGTACACGCCGTGTAGTTTCAAAATTTTCACATGCATCCCTTGATTCGTGTATTTATCCAGAAAGATCCTGAAAGTAAACAGATTCACCAAAATCAAAGAATATGTTCATAAAACAACAGATATTTTCTGAAAACTTATTTTTATCTTCAATTATATATATGGAAATGTATATACAAATTGGGTGCATCAAATTCCCCCACACTTAGTCTTTTTCTTTCCCTCAAGAAAAATCTCAACATCTAATTAAGAGATCCTATACTTTAAAAGGAACGAGTATAACTGATAAATTTACCGAGGAAAAATTATGAATGGAACAAACAAATCCAATTCATAGGATATTAAAATCATGCCTCATGTATAATGCAATTAACTACTCTCATCCTCTTTCAACACATTTTTCAACCATTAAAAAATAGGCATGCCATTTGATGATTTACCTTACCAGTCAAAATCACACTCCACACTCAAGAAATTTTTATTCAGAGTTATGATCAATCCAAGGTATATACACTCTATCTATAGGTTATCAAGATATCTTGTTATCTACTTTAGAAAAATTGAATTACAAAAATCATGAGGGCTTTATCAATAAGGTTCAGATGTTTCTGTGGCTAAGGGTTGGTAGGTTCAGATGAGAAAATAAATTCTGAGGCTTGAAAAAGGAAGTCTAATTCCTTTAAACAACATTTTATGATATTCAAAGTAATTCTCACTGAAAATACATCCTTAAAAAGCTCAGTCAAATTCTTTTGTAATCATCACCATCATCCTTAGGCAAGTAGGGTTCATGGGAAAATAAGCATAAGGTCCCCTTGTTGTTTGTTTGTGGTTGTTTTTTTTAAACAAAACACAAGGGAATCCCTTATTAATATAATGAGTAGATGTTTGGAACCCATTCTACCCCAAATAATCAAGAGGCACTCCCCCACACTTTATTCCATGGATGTACACAAAAATATGCCATGTATTTCCAACTCCCTCTTTAAAGATTAAATGAAAAATCATGCAAAGTTTAAAAAGAAATAGGGTAGAAAGGGAAATAGGCATGTAATGTGGCTTCCTTAAATGGTTTTTCATGGCTTCTATGGGATTAACGAAGATTAAATGTAGGGTAGGTCTCAAGATAAAGGGTTGAAACAATATAATTCCTCAATCATCTTAAATTAATTCAAAAATTTCTTCATGTTTCGAAAAGAAAAACTTGCAAATTCTGGTAGTGATGCATATCCTAAGAATCTCTCAAGAAAGAGGGTATTAGAGAAGAAATACAAAAAATGGTTTAGAATACCTCTCCGAAGTGGAAAAATAATAAAGGGAAAATCAGGTCATGACATGCATATAAATGATTAGCCTAATTAATGTAATTTAATCAAGGATGAAAGGGTGCAATTGAAACTATATTAGCAATCATTTTAAAATACTTAAAAACTAAAATAAGCATGCAACCTTTCCAAAAGTTCCTACTCATAACTCCAGCATTTATAAGATTGATTAACCAAAATTGCTTTACATTTTCAAATATAGAGTCTAATAACGATGTCTCTTATGTTAGTTTAAGGGAAAAGACTAAGGTGAAAGATATAGATTCTCCCCAACACTTGATACTGCACATGGTCCACCAAGTGAAATACTAAGGTAAAGGGTGGGCAACATGGAGAAATGGGGGACAAAATGAGGGAAAGTAGTGGAAGAAGTAAATCCAAAAAGAAAGAAAATAGAAATGAAAATATACTCCCCTCGGGGAAAGTGATTCCCAAGGCACTCCATGCTCGTACCTGTGACTGTCGAGAAAAAGGAAAACCACAAACATGCATAATATCACAACACAAGAAATGACAGAAGAGATATATAAGATAAAGAAAAATGTCACTATCATGGGGTCGCCTCAGGGGAGGCATCATCCTGTACATAATCGGCCAGTAGAGACGGCGCATGAGGTGTGGAAGGGTGAGGCTCTGACTCGGCATCGGGAAGGGTAGATGAAGAAGTAGGAGCCGCAGGTGCTAGACTCAGGAGCGGAAGCTCAGCAGCAGGCCCTGGTTCGGCAGAAGTGGTAGCAACAAAACTCACCGTAGTCATCAGAATAGAATCTGTGGCCGGCACAGGAGACGGTGGTGGAGCAGCAGCAGAAGGGCCAGGAATGGAGGCAGAGGCTGGTGTTTGAGGCAGTGAAAGACCAAGATGCTGAGAAATATGTACCAACAGATGCTCCATCCGGTCTTGGAGGCCATCCAGATGAATCAAATGGTGTGCAATGGTGTCCTGGCGGTTGATGATATGGGCTAACTTCTTCTCCATTGTGGCTAGGCAGAGGGAAAGGGTCGGATCGACCGAGGGTGCGGGGGTAGGTGGGATGGGGGATGTGACAGAAGAAAGAAGGTCAAGACCCCCATATCCTAATGGGGGAGAAAAAGGATGGTGCTGAAGCACCGGTGGGTGAAGTGAAGGACAAGGTCGGCTATAAGAGTGCTCTTCTGGGAAGTGGGTGAGTACTGGTGGTCAGGCCCAGTGATCTCCCGCCACATGGCAATAAGGTCATAGCGCTCGGGTCGGGTTAAGTCAGAAACGGGGGTGGTGTGATAGGTTGGGGGTAGAAGCCGCACCCTCGGCCAAACTCTATCATAGTAAGATAGAAATGTCGGCCGCCTAGCCGGAATCGGACTACGGGTACTGCATCGCTAGGTGTCTCCCGGTACTCCACTCCATCGAACTCAAAGGAGGCCGCAAACTCCTAAAATAAATCTCGAAACACAGGAGTGCTGACCCGGAAAATCTTGGGGAGTGCAGTGTGCCTGAGAAGTACCTCCAGATCCTCCCAAATACCGAGCTACTGCGGAATGCTGCTGTGAAGGTACCAGCCGCTCAATCGTATCAGCCGACGAGAGAAGCGTCAGATCCTGTCGTATGTGAGGTTGGTGACCGGGAAGACCGTGCAGGGATAGGGAGCACCTGCAGGTCCTGGACCAGGTGTCGGTGCAGCATCAACGTTTGGCTCCGAAGGTGGATCCACCGAAAAAGAAGGTGGCGTAGTGGAAGGTGTGCTCGAAGAGGGACTAGCTGATGAGGATGAGTATACAGGGAAAGTGGCAGCTGGTGCAGCAGAAGTAGGCCCAGCCTCATCTGAGGGAGTGAGTGGCGGCAGAATGGCCAACGGAGGGAGCTCAAAGACCGGAGCGTCCGGGTCCGGCTGCATAGGTGGTCGGAGTCAGATCCGACGATATCTGGCCCTCTCGCCCTCGGTGGTAGAGGCTGGCCTCTTCCCACGGGAAGGATCACGATCTGCAATATCCTAAAATAGAAAGAAAAAGAAAACAAAACAAAAGAAGAAGAAAAAGGAAGAAAATAAAACAAAGAAACTGTGAGAAAACTGGAAAATAAAAGTACACGGCATGTACTCTAGAGTACACGGTGTGTAGTCAGAATATAGAGTATCCTGTGTTCTCTAGAAGGACATGCCAAGGGTGAAAATAGGCAATGTAATATAAAACGGCGTGTACCGAACATACACTTTGTGTTCACATCTAAGTGTAGGTGTTCATGTATTATAAATAACACGGCCATGTTGTTATCAGTTCAAAGAAAACAATACACGCCGTGTAGGTACAGTCCACGGCGTGTAATGAACATGAAGAACATGGCCGTGTAGAGGGTGAGACACGGGCCGACTACAGATATAAAGGACACGGCGTGTACCGAACATACACGCCGTGTTCTGGAACATGGGGTGAGAGGCCGTGTTATGCGCCACACACAAAGGGGCCAAGGGAAATGGTATACACGGTGTGTACCGAACATACATGCCGTGTATGAAAAAAAGGTGTGTGAGGCCATGTGCAAAGGAGTACTCCGGTATGATGGAAATAGACAAGAACACGGTGTGTACCGAACATACACACCGTGTACATTCAAATTTCGAAATATTTTGTGTGTGGCCGTGTACATTTTTACACGGTGTGTGTTCTTCATTTCATGGCCATGTACAGGCAGAAGCCGAATGGTCGGCCGATCCGATAAACACCCTAAACGATTCTAAAAACCTGAAATAGAGGGTGCAGAACGGCGTACCTGGACAGAGGATCACAATGTGAGAAGAATCAGAACTTGTAACACCCCAAATCGACGAATTTGGCAAAGGGGGTTCAGATGGCGTTTAGGAGAATAAATGGGAATAAGGGGAAGAATGGGGCAGCCGTGCGACACGGCCTCAAGCCGGGTGTCCCGCGACTTATATAGCCACGATACACGATGTGTATTTTTGGTACACGCCGTGTATCCCGATTTTTTATATATAAATAAATATAATTATTATAGTAAACTATAAAATAATAATTATTAATAATTAAAAATAGATATATCTACAAATTATATTATACATAAACCTATACACGACGTATATCGGGAAATACACGGCGTGTATTTTAAAATGAGAAAAATAGTAGTACAACCTTTGGTCCGGTGATTGGGGCGGGATTCGAACCGATGATCGGCTGATATGAACGGACGACCTCACCCACTGGAGGAAAGGTTGTTCTGCTATTCATATTTATTATATATATATATTTATTCTATACGGCCTATACACATGGAAAGAAAGAAAAGCACGACCTGTGGTTTCTATTTAGGAAAGATGGGGGTGAAGCCGGGAGATTTGCGCGATTCGAAACCAGGTCTTGTGAACCTGGTGCCGAGACGTTGCCAATCCGCCAACTTCACCTGCATGTAATTTCTTATTTTTAAAACGTTTTTAATTTATATTTGAAAAATCATGGCACACATGGCATATATCAGAGTACATGTCGTGTGGTTTTACTAAAAGAACAAATGATGGAAATAGGACGGTTGTCTGGATTCGAACCCGGGTCTTTTGAAACCGGATTACGATTCGAGCCAACCGATCCATCCCCACCATGGGTTTTATTAAACACACACACACACACATATATATATATATATAGTTTGAAAAAACCACACATGTCATGTAATTAAAAGGAGGAACCCCGTGCCGAAGGTAGGTCAGGAGGATTCGAACCGAGGACGGCTCGAATAAAATCCAGTGGCTTTGCCATCGGCACCGGCATCATCCCTGGTTATTAATTTGTTATTCTATAGATTTATACTATTAAGATTATATATTAAAAAGGATTAGTACACGCCGTGTATATAATTTGGACACGGAGTGTAACCTCTGGGTTTCCTCTAAGGAAGCGGCTTTGTTTTAGGACACTGGCTCGACCTACTTACCTTGCTTGACTGAGGAGTATGGTGGAAAATGTTCCCACCATGTTGTATATAGGATGGTAAGCTTTCAAGCGCTGCCCGTTTAACTTGAATGGTTGACCATATTCTCTAGAAATTTCTACCACTCAATGATGGAATATGTGGATAATGTGGAATGGTCCCGACCAGTGTGACTTTAACATCCCTGGAAATAATCGAAGACGAGAATTAAAGAGAAGTACCTGATCACCGAGTTGGAAAGATTTTCGTGATATCATCCGGTCGTGAATGGATCTTGTCTTCTCCTTGTAAAACTTGGCGTTCTCGTAAGCCTCTAATCAGATCTCATCTACTTCCGACAGTTGGAACTTCCATTTCTCGTCAGGTGCCTTCATATCAAAATTTAGGGCTTTAACGGCCCAGTAGGCTTTGTGTTCCAATTGTACTGGAAAATGGCAGGGCTTTCCAAAGACGAGGCGGAACGGGGACATTCCCAGTGGTGTTTTGAAAGCAGTCTGATATGGCCACAAGGAATCATCTAACTTCTTGGACGAGTCCTTCCGTGATGTGTTCACTATTATCTCTAGGATCTGCTTGAGCTCACGATTGGAGAGCACTACCTGTCCACTGGAATGGGGATGATATGGTGTCCCCATCTGATGCTTTACTCCATACTTCGACAGTATTCCTCTCATCAGTGTGTTGTCGAAGTGGGTCCCTCTATCGTTGATCAGTACTCGTGGAACTCCAAACCTGCTAAAAATATTTTTCTTTAAGAAATTTATGACTACCTTGTTTGTGTCGTGAGTTGTAGCAGTAGCTTCCACCCATTTAGAGATGTAGTCGACGCAGACCTAGATGTAAGTGTTCCCAAAAGATGAGGGAACCAGACCCATGAAATATATGCCCCAGACGTCGAAAATCTCGACCTGCAGGATGGGGTGCTGAGGCATCTCAGCTCTACGTCCCACATTACCTGTCCTTTGGCCCCAATCACAACATGAAACAAAGGCCTGGGAATCTCTATGCATGGTGGGCCAGAAAAATCTAGACTGCATGATCTTAGCTATGGTACCGTCCGACCTATGATATCCTCCTACTGGTGAGGCGTGACAGAACTCCAAGACACCATGAACTACATTCTCTAGGATGCAAAGGTGGATCACTCCATCTGCACAGGATCAGAATAGCATAGGATCCTCCCAGAAGTACCTTTTCATATCAGAGAAAAATCTTTTCCTTTTCTGGAAGGAGAGGTCGGGGTGAACGACACCTGTAACCAGAAAATTAGCGATATCATCATACCATGGTCGAGGTGTTTCAATGATCAAAAAGAGTTTCTCATCATGAAAATCCTCCCTGATCTCCCGATCTTCTTCCTTCTCCAAGTGAGGCAGCTCGAGGCGGGAGAGATGGTCTGCAATGAAGTTCTCACTCCCTTTCTTATCCCGGATCTCAAGATCGAATTCTTGTAGGAGTACCCAGTGGATCAATCGGGGCTTTGTGTCTTTATTTTTTAGTAGGTACTTTAGTGCTGCATGGTCAGTGCAAACAATAAATTTAGACAACACTAAGTAAGAACAAAACCCGTCAAATGAAAAAAACACTGCGAGCATCTCCTTTTCTATGGTGGTGTAGTTAATTTGTGCCTCGTTGAGAATCCTTCTGGCATAATAGATAGGTCGGGAAATTCAGTCAAGTCACTGGCCCAAGACTTCTCCCACTGTGTAGTCGCTCACATCGCACATCACCTCAAATTGTTCCTCCCAGTTGGGGGAAATCATAATTGGAGCTTCCACAAGGAACTGCTTTAGATGCTCCAAAGATCTGACACATTGGTCATCGAACACAAATATGGCATCCTTGGTTAGAATATTGGTGAGCAGTTGTGCTATTTTGGAGAAGTCGCGGACAAAACTCCTATAAAAACCTGTATGCCCCAGGAAGCTGCGGATGGCACGGACGGAAGTTAGTATTGGTAATCATGAAATGACTTCAATCTTCGCCAGGTCCACCTCTATCCCCTTTTCTGAAATTATGTGGCCAAGGACTATGCTACTTTGCACCATGAAATGACACTTTTCCTAGTTCAATACTAGGTTAGAGTGCTCACATCATTCCAAAACTAGTTCTAGGTGCCGTAAACAAATGGTGAATGATTTTCCATAAACAGAAAAATCATCCATGAATACCTCTAGGATTCGTTCCGCCATGTCGTGGAAGATGGCCAGCATACAGTGCTGAAAGGTGGTGGGGGCATTACACATGCCGAAAGACATCCTTCGATAAGAAAATGTGTCTTAGGGGCATGTGAATGTGCTCTTTTCCTGATCCTCTGGAGCGATGGAGATTTGGTTGTAACCGGAAAAACCTTCGAGGAAGCAATAGAAGTTGTGCCCTACTAGCCTCTCTAGCATTTGATCCATGAATGGAAAGGGGAAGTGATCCTTTCTGGTGGCATCGTTTATCTTTCGGTAATACACACAGACTTGCAAGCCCGTGATAGTGCGTGTAGGGATGAGCTCGTTCTTTTCATTTGAAATCACAGTGATACCCCCCTTTTTGGGTACCACTTGGAGAGGACTCACCCACGGACTATCCGATATGGGATAGATGATCTCTGCATCCAATAATTTGATCACCTCCTTCTTTACAAATTCCTTCATGGGAGGATTCATGCGGCGTTGTGGTTTCTGAGATTGCTTGTCACCCTCTTCAAGTAGCACCTTGTGATTGAAAGTGGTAGGGATGATGCCCTTCAGATCAGCGACTGTCCACCCAATAGCATGCTTCCGCTATTTGAGAACCTACAGAAGTGCATCTTCTTGCTCCTATGATAGTTCTGCATTAGGTATAACAGGAAAAGTTTGATTGGGTCCTAAATACCCATACTTTAGAGAAGATAGAAGAGGCTTCAGTTCGAGTTCAGGCACCTTTAAAATTGAAGGCACAAGTGGCTGCACCTTGTCCCATTCCAAACTATCAGGAACAACTACACGCTGCCAATAGTGGCCGCCCTGGCCTTCTATGAATTGGAAGTCTTCTGGCGCTTCTTCTAATAGAATATCTGGATCAGTTAAATTATTCGAAATAAAAGAACATACCAGATCATCCCCTTTTTCACTAAAATGATTAACCATGGTGGACACTGCATAACAGTCCTCATGCTCTGACAAGGAAGAATGTTTGACGGCTTTGAGGACATCTTAGGAAACCCTTTCATCACCTACCTGAAAAATAAGCTCCCCTTGGTGCAAATCAATCAGTACCTTCCCAGTTGCCAAGAATGTTCTTCCAAGTATAAGAGGTACTTCCTGGTCATCCCCCATGTCAAGGATGATAAAATCAGCAGGAAGGATCATCCTCCCATCCTTGACCAGTACGTCCTCTACTAGTCCCTTTGGGTGCTTGATGGATCAATCAGAATGTTGAAGGGATACGCGGGTAGGCTTGAGCTCGTGGAGTCCCAGCTTCTTGAAAACTATGAGGGGCATGAGGTTCACGCTGGCCCCTAAGTCATAGAGGGCCTTCCCAAACTCACAGGATCCATTTGTACAAGGAATGGTGAAACTACCTGGATCTTGGAGTTTGGGAGGAATGGAATGTTGAACCACTGCAGAGCACTCCTTCGTTAGTACAATAATGCCCAAATCCTCCATCTTCCTCTTATTCAAGAGGATTTCATTCATGAATTTTGCGTATGTTGTAATTTGTGTCAGGGCCTCTGCAAATGGTATGTTGATATGTAGATTCTTGAAAACATCAATGAATTTTTTGAACTAGTGGTCTAGCTTCCTCTGCTTCAATATTTCTGGAAATGGTAAGGCAGGCTCGAATGGTTGGATTAATTCCTTTTCTTTATTTTGTAAATCCTCCTTCTACGGGCTTTTGGATGAGGAGGGGTCAGTATTGGTACCTTTTACATCAATAATGGGTGTGGATGCACCTTGCTGTGCTGATTGGTTCTGGTGGAGGTCTTTTCCACTCTAGAGTATGATAGCATTGGCCCCCTCCCTTGGGTTCTTTTCGGTGTTCCCCGGTAGTGTACTGGGCTGCCTCCCTGAGAGTTGATTTTCTAGATGGCCAATCTTATTCTCCAAGCCTTGAATCGAAGCTTCCTGATTCTAGAACCGAGTCTCAGTAGTAGATATGAATTTAGTCATCATATCCTCTAACCTTGAGGTGTTCTCCTACTGAGGTGGTTGTTGAGCTGGTGGAGGAGGTGGTTGTCGTGGCTGTTGTGGATGAGGGTTTTGATACCTTTTTTTTCTGATAAGGACCCTACTGGGTTGTTTTGGCCTTTGTTATTGGTTTTGATATGGAGGCTGGTTGTAGTTGGACGGTCGTTGGGGCGGAGGATTCTTCTATTGTCGGCCCCAGCCTGTGTTCTGTTGATCTCGCCATTCCAGGTTCTGGTACTGCTGGTACTGGTTGGGCCCTCGATTTTGGGAAACGTAACTCACCTCGCTCGTCGAGGGGCCTCTAGCTGAACTCGTGCATTCTCTCATGATGTGGTTATCACCACAGTCACCACATACTGTATGGTTCGCCGCATGAACTTGAGATGCTCCTTTGAGGTTCAATGCGTCGATTTTCTTGGACACAACGTCCAACTGAGCAGCTAACATAGTGGTAGCATCAATGTTGTGCATACCTCGCTTTTGAGTCCCCCGCTCGGAGTGCCACTGGAAGCTATTGGCTGACATGTCTTCTAGTAGTTCGAATAATTCTTTGGGGGACTTCTGCATCACCGTACCTCTAGTATCAGCGTCCACCACAGACTTGGTATTCGTGGTAAGTCCTCCGTAGAAGGTCTGGACTTGCATCCAGAGTGGGAGTCTGTGATGGGGGAATTTTCATAACATCTCCTTGAAGCGTTCCCAGGACTCATACAATGACTCGGAGTCGTGCTGCTGGAAGTTATGGATCTCATTCTGGAGTGTCACTGTCTTGGATGGTGGGAAGTACATGGACCGGAATGCCTGGGCTATCTCCTCCCAGGTGAGGATAGATTGTTGTGGCAGCCCCTTGATCCAGTCCTTCGCCTTGTCCCGTAGAGAAAAGGGGAAGAAGCAAAGACGTATGGAATCCTCGAACACGCCATGGTACCGAAAGGTGTTGTAGATCTCCAGAAAGTTGGAGAGATGGGCGTTCGGGTCCTCACTGGCCAGGCCTCCAAATTAGACTGTATTCTGGATGAGCTTCATGATAGCAGGCTTGATCTCGAAGTGATGGGCTTGGACCGGAGGATGAATGATGCCCGTATCAGATTTTTGAATCGATGGAAGTCAGTACTCCATAAGGGTACGTCTTGGAGGTTGTTGTTGATGGGGTGGAGCTTTCATAAACAGCTCCTGAGGGGAAAAGTATGGTCGTGGGAAGAGTTGTTGCAGTGTCCATTGGTAATCCCTTGGGAGGAATTCCATGAAGGCTCCAAGAGGTTTCTCTGGTAGACCAGTAGCGGGAGGCTGCTGATTATGGTACTGATGCTCAGTCGCATCATCTACGGCTGGTGCTCCCTCTTCCTTGTTTGCCATGGGTTGTGGTTGACTATTGGGAGTTTATTTCTGTGTACGCTGAAGATGAAGCAAGGTCCGTTCGATTTCCGGGTCAAGCGGAACTAATTCCGAATACTCGTCACTTCTGGATCGTGTAAAACGTCTAAACATACACTTTAAGCTATGCACAACACAAAAACGAAAACCAGGAATAAAAGGAAAAAATAAAAAAGAAAATTTTAAAGGGGATTAGAAAAGAGATTTTTGATAATTTTTTTGATTTTTTTTTCACTTAAATCAATTATTAACACAATTTAAATCTTATCACTAAAACAAAATGGTATTCCCCGGCAACGACGCCAAAATTTGGTCTCGCTTGTCGTTGATTGAAGTTATATGCGTCTCAAATTAATTACCCGTTCTTAGAACATTAGTATAGCATATGTTCGGGTTCGATCCACAGGAAACCATGGCGTGCGTGAATTCAATTGAGTTAATACTTAATTAGGTGAAGTATGAAAAATTTAGAAGCGATTGGGTTGATTTTGGGTTTTAATTGAAACTAAATTGATTTACTTTGAAGAAATGGATACATTTTGAAAGGAAACAACGGGTAAATTTAGAGAGTTTTTAAAATGGGAAGAAAAGATGTGTCGAAGCTGTGGTGAATAAAGAGTTTTTATACAGATTGTTTAAATGGTTGTGTTGTTCATAATAATTCAATCATTCAAGATTTCATTTGTTACAAGATTTCCTTGGTCCGGTTCCTCTTGTTTGGAATTAGAGCAGCTGACTCCTTGATCCAGTAGTCGGTGTTCTTACTTCTTTATTACGTCCAGTCCATTATTTGAATTAGTGAAAACCTTCCAATGGTCATGGATGTTTTCACCGTTACTTCTCTTTTGTATCGCTGAGAATCCTTCCCTTGGTCCAACTAAGAATTCTAAGTTATATTAGACATTGGTTTAAGAAGAGTAAGATGAATTACAATGATTAAAACACAACTATATAAAACAACATACAAATTATGATCCCATCATCCATAGCCCCAACACGAGGGGTTTAGTTACACATAGAAATTGGGAGAGAAATGAAACACGTGATACCTGATGGATTCATCATGTAGGCGTTGAGGTAGAGTTTCGGAAGGTGGAATGACGGAGTGACGGCACCTTGGTAGCTTCAGGAATGGTGATAGCAGATTTTCTCTTCCCTATCAATGGTTATGAACTCTCAAATCCGTATTCCAAGGCTTCTTTTTATAGAAAAATAAAGTACACGGTGTGTATAGAAAGTACACGTCGTGTACTTTTCGTCAACGCGCTTTCGCGCCCATTTCTCCACGGGTAGGCGGCCTAACACGCCATCTTTGACTTTTGAACACGGTGCTGCCTGGTGGATGGGTGTACACGGCGTGCAGCGCCGCCATACATGGCGTGTAGTGTCATAAGTTTGGTCGTCATCCCCTTCTAGAATAGCCGACACTGCGTGTAAAATTTCAAACACGTCGTGTCTTCATCAACGACCACATGGGCGTCTGGACTTTTCTTCGGAGACTACCGCTTCTAGAAAGTAGAACACGGCGTGTAGCGCCACAACACACGGCATGTATCTTCTGCCTGGTGACATGGGAGTTTACTCCCTCCTTTGGTCTGTGTCCCTTCCTGGATGTACATGGCGTGTATAAAAGTACAGGCCGTGTAGTTTCAAATATTTTACATGCATCCCTTGTTTCATGTATTTAGCCAGAAAGCTCCTGAATGTAAACAGATTCACAAAAATCAAAGAATATGTTCATAAAACAACAGATATTTGCTGAAAACGTTTTTTTATCTTCAATTATATATATGGAAATGTATACACAAATTGGGTGCATCATCATGCTTATCACAAAACTATCTAAAAAAATCTGATAATTCATCCGAAAACTATTTTTCAACAATTTTAACTAACCTAGAAAAACTATAATAAATTAACTATAATACTAATGATTGTGGGAACAAAATATAAAGTTTAATTAAAACTATGCAAGTGTCTATGGGTTATGAGAGAAGGAAAATAGTTGTAAACACCTACCTCGAACTAAGCACAGATGCAATGAAACTCTGATGGAAAGTAGAACAATCCTTCATGGACTAATCGTGCATGTGGAACAGCGATAAAACACACAACACACAACCAGCGGTAGTATTAAGATTTAGCCAAAACAAATAAAATACCAATGATATAATTAAAGAACACAAATCAGTGAAAGGTGGGTTTTGGCACACTATTGGTCAGAGCAAAAGGAAAAGTTACAGGGTATGTTGGGGAGGTGAGGCTGATGTAATAAGGTGTTAGCCTAGCCAGAATGTGAGTGGGAGGTCATCATTAGGTCGTGCGTCGGAAGCTTCTAGATAAATGCTCTCGGTTGGCCGAGAAGGGGAGTAGAGGGAGTCTCCACCGTTGGAGTAGGCCGAACGGATCGTGGGAGGCTGGACGCCTGGTGCACTGAATAGAAAAATGAGGGGGTATGTTGGAGCGTGGAGTTGGAAAGGGAGACAGTCATAAGTTGCGGGGATGAGGCTGGAAGCGGCGATGCTGGGAGTGGTTGGTCGGCTGGACTGGGAGAGGGTGAAACCGGGTGCGCAGAAGGCCGGAGCGGGGAAACGAGGGTCGCGGAAGGCTGGAGTAGGAGAGTGGGGCTGGGCGAGATCAGCTACAGGGTTTAAGGGTAAAATTTGGTTGGAGGTCGACTGCTAGAAGAGGCTGGAGGTGGAGGGATAGATCGTGGAGGGGCTGGAGGCAGCTGGGGCCTGAGCACAGAGGCCGGAGCGTGAGCGGGAAGCTGGAGGCGGAGTGAGGGTGGGGGATCATGAGGGTGAGCATAGAGGGTGGGTGGGGAAGTGGGGATCCCAATGCGGAGTGAGGAAGAGGGGGCTGGGGCGAGGTATGCACGTAGGAGTAAAAGTAATGAGGAAGGGGTGATGTGGGTAGACCTAGGGTTAGTTAGTTTGTTTTAATTTATAATAACAATAATAATACAAATAATAATAATAATAATAATACAAATAATAATAATACAAATAATAATAATAATAAAACAGAAAATAATGACAATAAAAATGACAATAATAAAGATAAAAATAATTAAATTTAATAACAATAATAATAATAATAATAATAATAATAATACAATAATAGTAATAAAAAATAATAATATAATTAATAATAATAATATAAATAATAATAACAACAATAATAAGATTGACATAAATAAAGAGAAATTTCATGACTCCCGGGTCTTCTGTATGGCTTCCACCAACCGTACGGTGGATGTGCATGATTCTGAAACCTATTGAAATAAATAAAATGTCAAAAATATTTACATGAGCTCAAATCGAGCCTCGACAAGGGAACCCGAATCTAATAAACAATAAAATGAAAATTAATTTAAAATGTCAGGGTGTGACAGGCATAGTGCCCCCAATGTCACTCCCTAGACCCTCACTGTTAGTAGACAGTCTATGGAATATGGGGTAGCGCACATGATTCCATTTGGACCACCATTTCAGAGAAATCATTATCACAAATTCAAAGAGGTGGGATAGTTTAATTTAAAATTAAAATTAAAAACATCCTAAAAAATTATGTTCTAAAGAAAATGTTTTGATAAGAATAATACAATTATATAAAAATTCAACTTGAAATTTAATCTGACAATATAAATCAAATTAGTAATAATATAATTGAAAATATTTTACTTTTGAACCATTTTAAAAATATGATACTATGTAAATTTAATAAATAAAAAGGCAGTTTTCAATATAAATCATCAGTTTTCACTATTCAATGAAAAATTTAACAATTTAAAAATTTTTAAAAAATTTAATATAAGATAATTTTGAAATGTGTATTTCTAAAATGAATATAATTTTTTCAAATATATAATAAAAAATTATTGAAATTTATTTTTAAATAAGTGCTTAAAAGTGATTGAAACTGTTTTGAAAAAATTCATTTTCCGTGGGAAATATGATTTTACTTAAACTCTACGACTACTACACATAATTATATGATTTTTAATTAATATATAAAGATATATAATATTATAATATTATTTAAACAGTTCTTTACTAGCTATTAATTTATTTAAATAAAATACGGAAACATTATGCACATAAAATGGTTTTTGAAAAAATGTATTTTTATGCCCAAAAATAAATTCATACCAAAATCATAAAAATTTCATATTAAAATGAAATTAACTAAATTATTATAAATTAATTCGATCAAATTTTACTTTAATATAAAATCAAATATAAAATCATACTATAAATTACTTTATTTTACAAAAATAAATGAATTTTTAGAGAAAATGAAAATTTTCACTATACACTGAAAAAAAATATATTTTTACAAAAAAAACAAAATATTACTCCATAAGATAACTTTGATATGAGTATTAAAAAATTCTATAATTTTTATAAAATACTATTACTAAATTTGGAATATATTTATTATATTATTCCTACACCAAAATTAATAATAAACATTTTTCAAAAAAAATTATTTTTTTGAAGAATAAAATAACTTCATTAAAAATTGACTGATTATTTCCTAAGAATTTATCAATAAATTTATATTTATTAGGATCCTTGCATATTTTTTTATATATAGGTAACTCCAATTTATTCCCACCAATTTAATAGAAAGGTTATAACAGTCATATGTGAAGAATAATATTTCATTGTTAGTTTAGGCTCATGGTTGTGTGTTTTATATGCAACCAATCATAGTTTTCTTTATAAAAAAGCTTAGGTTGTTACAATATAACCCTTTAAATAATGATTTTTCTTTCATTTTGATCATAATCTTGGTAATAAATGGTTCAATATTTTAAAATACCATTGTTGAAAACCCACACCATAAAAAAGGTTAATAAAACATCCTCTTCAAATAATGATATAGAAATATGATGTTCACCATTAGTAACACATAAATAAGTTAAAAAAAAGAACATTGGTTGGAAGTGTACATATGGATATGTAAAAGAAACCCCATTTCTAAATAATTATGGAGAGGTATAGAGATCATTTATTAAAATAATATGAATCAAGAAAAATTTATGTAACACAAAACCATAAATTTATAATTAGTGAAAATAGAGTTGATTCATTGGAAATTAAGGTAATATAATAACATTTTTTTATTACAAAATACCTTTTCCTAAATATGGGAAATTTCTATACTTTATATCTAATATCATAATAAAATTTACTTATTTCATATGTATAATTTAATCCATTGATCAATTTCTACAAAATTCTCACCTTTTTCTTCAAACAATGAGTACTAAAGGTTAATTATTTTTTATTTATAAATCAATAAAATTAGATTTTAAAAGATCACAAAATCCAAAAAATTATAACAAGTTAATCCTCATGTCATTAAATATTAATAGAAATCAAATTTTTTATCACAAGGTAAGATAATTCCCAAAATGAATAAACCTTCAACAAATGAAATGAAACATTAATCCCAAAATCCTTAACAATAAAACGAAAATATTAACTAACATTAGATTTCTTCAAAATATTCCTAACTGAGGTTTAAACCCACAAATTTGAATGATTTGAACTGATATTCATCCATGATAAACGTAAATTATTTCTACAAATAAATCAATAACTCTTAAATTATCTTATTAAAATGTGTATTTCCTAATCATATATGATAATAATTTATATAAATAAAATAAATCAATATAATTCCATAATAAAATAACATATTTTTCCAAGAATTAACACAATCCAAATATGTTTCATGATTATTATAAGTAAAACAACATTGATAAAAATACTTCCACAATATAATTCTCATATCCCAATATGTAAATAAGTTCATCATAATTAATGGTATAACATATGTCTTTCCTTTGTATAGGTGTGAACCTCTAGAAGAGGGAATTGACTCATTTAATTCCCAGGTTCCCAACATTTAATACAACAGACTATAAATGGATCTATTGGATGAGATTAATTTTTCACCCTTGAGATCCTAATTTTCCTCAAAAAAATTTCTCTATGACCTAATAATCAACAAATACAACATTTCCATGTTCAATTGAGATTTTATCCTAGGTGTCTCTTTCAACATTCCCGACATGAAAAAAAATGACATTTTTTATTCCATCGAATCCTCCACCTGATCTCTTAGCAGACTCCATCCTTCTATTCCTTAGTGATAACAGGAGTTTCATAAGATACAAGTAATTAATAATATATTGTGATAATTAATTATGAAAAATAAAAATATATTTTACTTTATTCATAATCCCATTTTGTTTCTCAAAATTACAACATTTTCCATCACATTCTGCATTAACATCAATACTCATGGTACCATCCATTGACTAAAACCAAAAATCATGGTGTGAGAAACAGTAATCATAATCTTGAAAAAATAATTTAATGGATATCTAAAAAATGAAACATTTTTTTAATTCATAAAACACCTATGTTTAAACTATGTCATATTTTATTTTGACATTTTTAAATATTTTATGTTGGTATATAAATTAAATGTTAATTAACCTAAGAATATCAACAAAGAGTTAAAAACTAAGATAATATTAAGGGCCCAATCATAGTGAATCAAAATGATGGTTGAGATATAATCAACAGATTTTTTTCTGTTTTTATTACCATTTGAAGTATATGCACCAAAACCACATCCAATTTTACTTTACAACTAGTCATGTATTTCTTGTAAAAACACATAACCTCTTACCTAAAAATCACTATAATGATATCTTATTATTAGAATTATTCATTTAGTTTTCTCTAATATTCAATAATCTTATTCCCTAAATATAAGTAGACCTTTATCTGATATCGACTATAGAATCGAAATCGTTATAAACATATTATTAAATTATTTTTAATATAAATATCCATTAATAATAAACCAAATATCATGAGGCCAACTATATTTGAAAGGATATGTATATAAAACATTAAAAAGAAAAAAACAAAATATCTTAATTAATATTCTCATTAGTGAGAAAAAAATCATTTTGAACTCCTAAAACAGTAAATGATAACATGGGGAATATATTAAATAAATGGAATGAGCTAAATTTAAAAGTAAAATTTAAACAACATTTTAATGATAAACAAATGTGTGATTCATAGCTATAACATCATATCAAAAAATAAGAGGCTCATGACTAATCATATTATAGAATAACATAAGGAAAATGGTATCATAATATGATTATAATAAAGTAAATGTGGAAGAAACATAAAACCTTACATAAAAATGAGTCAAAAATATCTTTCTAGACAATATCACATGGTGTAAAAAGTCTCATAATGGATTAGGATTACTCCCTAATAAAATACCTAACATCTCATGAGACTAAATAATTATCAAATTAATTAGAGAACTATCTAGACACACCCATAATAACATGTCCATGATTTGTGTTTTCCAAAAAATAGAAATCAATCATTATTCATTAACATAATAATTATCATGCACATAAAATGGGTTTCATAATATTTCCTCAAATTATAAACAAAGGAAATTATCTAATGAAGGAATTTGATAAATAAACATAAGGCACATATTGACTCATCAAATGAAGAGGGAATAAGCTAGAAATATATGTGGGAGACATATATGCATAATTTAGTATCACTACATAACTATTAATATAGATATATTTATTTTTGATAGGGAAAATGGTCATAACCTGAAAATAATATTGGTTTAGAGTGATTCCTTAAACCCGTAAGAAAAAAATTCAAGATATAAAAATAGACCTTCAATTTAAAACACTTATAGAAAATTCATCAAACAAAGGTAAAGAGGGTTTGTATTTAAAGAAAAAATAACATTATAAATAATTCCAAACATAGAATATTGTTTTTATTGGATGGAAAATCCACTGACACCATATTCATTAAAATGTAACATTATATTTTTTATTAGTAAAGAAAGAATGGAAATCCATATAAAATATGTAAACATATTCCATTGGAAAATATTTTAAATAAAGTAAAAAAAGATGAAAAAATGTCCTTTATAATTCACTTATTTACAAATAAATACATTAATAATAAAATTATTAATATAGAAATTTAAGGGTATGATTTAAAAAATAAATCATTAAAACTTTTAAAATGAGATTTTTAATGTCAAGGGCCCCTTATGCAAAACATAAAAATATTCTTTACTAAAAAATTTAAAATATATTAGAATATTGTCAGAAATGAATTTCAAAATTCATTTAATCATAAATAATAATTATATGTAAAAACTTATGAGAGCATGTAAATAGAATAAAATAGTTATAAGGGAAACTTTAAAATATGATTTTAAAAAAATATTCCCTTAAAATGATCATATCATTAGAGAGATAATAAATTAATGAAGTTATTTTGTGTAAAAAATGTAAATACATATAAAATATTTGGAAATAAAACTTCATGCAATCATATGTCATTTAACACATATTCATATCATAACATATTCAATAAATCATATGTATATTCTAGTTAATGAAAAGATGAGATAAGTAACCCCTTACCACTTGGTTAATTTCATGTCAAAACCCCTTTATAAAATAATTTAAATTTAAAAATAAAATACAGTAAATATTAAATTATTCATGATATAAAATTTAAAATGGAAGTATAACCCTTATATATAGGAAATTAGATGCATCATAAAAAAATATTCCTCAATAAAGTAAAATTGATATTGAATCTCTTAAGATGAGTTTGACTCTTTGCATAAACACTTTATATTTAGGAATAATAATCAAATGTTTCTTATTTATTTTATTATTAACCTTTTTTAAATTTTATTATTCTATTTATTTTATTTAGTAAAATTTTATATTTATTTACTTAATCAATTAATTTGATTTTGGATGTTTTGATGCTATTCATGTCATATGTCAAAAATATTTTCAGTAAGTTTAATATGGTAAAATAATTCATTAACCCATCATCTATAATATAAATATCATGAAATAATTATCATTTTAATACATCAATTATAATTTCAAAACCAATCATTAAATACATTTATGAAAAATGAAAAAAAGATGGAATGATGGAGATGGTAGGTCGTACGCACATACGAGTAACATTTCCATTTTTAAATGATATTTATAGAAAGAATAAAAGTTTTATTTTATTATTAGTGAATGATAAAAATATCATAAATTCGGTATTATTTCATTATATATTATTATATATATCATGAATGTGATTTGGTGATAGGTAAGAATCATATTGTTTCATAGATGTGGTAGTCTACACTTTTTCAGGAATGATATAATCATTTTACAGTGAATGGAAAGGTAAGAAATTAAATGATTTATAATATTTTATGACTAATAAATATTTCATGAATATAATATATATTTTTATATACATGTAATACATCTTCATAAAAATTTGTGATGGGTGAATATTGAAAATTAATTACATCAGTTCGTCAGGAAGTATCACATCATACACACAAACGATGGATTTATTTCCCATTTGATGGAAGATGAGATGGACACAATTTATTCCATTAACATAATGAAATAAAATTATATGGGAGAGACTTATGTCATTATATCATCATTTTTTAATTATTTTTAATAATAAATAAAATAAAATAGTTGATTAAGAGTTATACTTCTTCTTAACACAACCTGTAGATGTTTACCCCAAAATCTTCCATATATTGGTTTTGAAATCAAACACAAAACTCTATAAAATTACTAGTGATGTATGAATTTTTTTAACCATGTATTTTATGAATATAAATTATCTTTATGTGTGGAGAGGAGAGCATAGTAGGTGTCCTTTTACATGTGGGGGAGGGAAACCACATGGAATGTACCGAAAAGAATACAAAATGATAGTCATTAATAAGAAAAATACATCAAAATAGTCATAGATTCAGATTTGAAATAAGATAAGGTCAAAATATTTCCATCCAATATTATTTTTAAAATACTAAATGGAAAAGGTACTATTATCTGTGTGTTCAACCCCCCACCCCCAACCCCTGGTAAACTCATTTTAACCTTAAATGTTTTAATTAATTTTCATTGATTCAAATATTAATTATGACACAAAATTAAGTTGAAATTTTTTAATATTATTAATTAATATTATTCAGAATATTAAATCTATTTTACTAAATTTAATTCATAGAAGTGGAAGAATTTAATTTAAAATTTAACCTAAAGACACAATCGAAAGTGGATTTCCAAAGAAAATGTTTTCATAATTATAAAACATTTTCATTTAAAAATTCAGTATGAAATTGATTTAAATGACCTATATTGCATTAATAAAAATATAATAGAAAATAATCAAATTTTAAAACATTTTAAATAAAAAAAAGAATTAGTTTTGTCATAAACATAGACATGAATTGGTCACCCAATTCAGGCCCCAAAAAGATTTATTAAATATAAAGTGTTACGATACATGCACGAGGTGTAATGAGTTTACACTAGCACAAAAATGAGAGTGAAATGTCATGATATAACAAAGAAGCTCAATCAAATCAAACTGAGAGTGTAGAAAATCTAGGCAAGCTATGTCCTCAGGATCTGCAGTCTTCAAGTAGAATGAAAAGTGAAATATCCCACCTAAAGTGGCTGAATATGACACACTTTGAGGATTTGGTGTGCATGACGCAACAAGAAATATGAAGGGGTGTACAGTAAATACTGTGACAAAAGTAGAAGGCATTGCACCTTCCGACTGAAAAAACAAAGACACACTAGTCTAGAATCAAGGAGTTTGATTATACTCTTGTAACAACATCTTATTGAACATTTGGAATTTGATTTCAATATAAGTTTTTTTAGAGATTTTACCATCTCTGAGTCTTTTATACGCAACCCGCTGATCGGATTCTAAATTTACACTCACCTCCTTAGTATGATGGTTTTCATATTTTACATTTGAGTCAGAGGCTTCATTTAGGATATCATCAATAGGTTCAATAGAATAATCAACCTCATTCATTGAGGTTGTAAAATTAATTTTTTCCTTTTAAAAAGCATCAAGTGATCTTGTAACAATTGTTCGTTCAAGTTGAGAATATTCCCTACATTTCCTCATTTTTTAGGATTGGGAGTAATGAATCCATCAACATCCACTATTTGTTTTTTTCCTTTTATAGAGATTGATTTTAGGAAGTCTTTTTCAATTTGAGCATATTTCTCATCAGCATCCAGTACGGATTTGCATTGAGTCTGAGCAGGACAAGGGTCTAGGGAATATTGAGAAAGAACTTCAACATTAGATTTTAGTGTGTTTTCCCTCAATAGGAATATTCTCATTATCATCATTATTAATCCCACTGATTTCATAAATTGATTGCTCAGAAAAAGGATTAGGAGTATCAATGGAGTATAATGCATTGATGTTGTTAAACAGTTTATCTGTCAGAATCAAATAGTTCTTCTTTATGGAATTCTTTTCCACCAAAATTGTCTTGAAATGTGAGAGGGGAGGGACATATCTTTGAGTCCCACATTATTTCATATGATGACCACTTCTAGAACATTTTTTATAGTAGTTTAGAAAAATTTCAAATTCAAAATTCTGTATAAACCCGTAATCTCCATTTTGTATCCAAAACTACAATGGAAATTCATGAGAGATGTTAGCTTCAGTAAAAATCCTAGAAACTGAAGGTCTTGATAGGTTCAAAGTAGCATAGTCAATCTTCATCGGATGTCCGAAGAATCTAGAAAAGGAGAATAAAGCACTCTTCTTAAAGAGATGGACATGTAAACCCAGGAAACCAATCCAGATAGAAACGATGGGGGGTTCAGAACCAACATCAATGTTCAGAGTCCATTTTAAGACTTTCGTAAGAGATCCCCCAAAAGACTAAGAACCGCATGTCTAAAATCGGTAATAATCATTCTACTAGGAGAAGTGGAAGAGAAAATTCCTTGGATTCAATAAGCGTGTGTGAAAATTTGTAAAACCTATACCTTCGAGGGCTTGGCGCCAAAATACCATTGAAGGGTGATGCTTGACAAACATTCCAATGAGAATAAAACAAAGATCCGAAGAGAGTGTACGTACCTCATCATTTGAGAAAGAAATCACATATAGTCCTCGATGTCTAATTTATTTATGAAATTTTTATTCTAAAAATAATTATTTTTTAAATTAAATATCTTTAAATTGGAAAACATAATTTTAAAATAAATGTAAAAATCCCGATAAATAATAGTTTTCAGTAAAAATTAATTTATCCAAGAAAATATGGTTTTTCATTAACACTATGACAATTGAACTTAAATATAAAATTTTTAATTAATACATACAGATATATTAGCTATTAATTTTCTGAATGTAATTTCTCATTAGCTGTTATTTTATTTAATTAATTAATAAAAATATTATGAACATACTAAATTTTTTTCAGAAAAACTGCATTTTTTAGAATTAAAATATATTTATTCCAAAATCACGAATATTAATAATTCAAATGAAATTAATTAAATTAATGTAAATAAAATGGATTATATTTTACTTTAATACCATATCTAAAATATAATTATACTTGAAATAACATGATTTAATGAAAATAATCCATAGTTTTACAAAAAAATAACAGCTTTCACTATTCACTGAAAACACAATCTTTTTAGAAAAAAATTATTAGCATTCAACCACAATTTAATTTTGATAAGGATTTATATTTTTTTACCTTTTTTATACAACACCATTACTAAAATTTGTGTAAATTAATTATATTTTCCACACACAAAAGGTAATGAAAATCATTTATGAGTAAAATGTATTTTTTGAAGAATAAAATGTCTTTATTAAATATTTTGTGGATATTTCCTAATAATTTGTAAATGAATTTATTTTGTGTTTGATATTTATATATATTTCATAAATAACTTAATCTAATTCATACCCTCATATTTAATGGATAGTCTATAATGGCCATATTTAAATAATAATATTTCAAGTTTTGTTTAGAAGTGATGTTGCATGTCGTATATAATATCAAACAATGTTTTATTTTATCACATTTTTTCATATCCTAGGTATTTAATCATGTTTAATTCATCCTTCTAATAATCTCATGATTAATAATATTCCTTTTCTCTTTATCATTTTACATAATGATGTTAGTTATGTTTTTATTTTAATTTGGCTAGTCAAGGAATTGATTGTATGAACTCTCATTATTCTCGCATGAAATCTATGTATAGATCATCAAAATAGACATATCATTTTTGATGTTGGGGAGAATGAGGGACCTTTACTTATTCATTTAAGATTATATGATCTTGTATGATAAATGTCTTGGAAAATATGTGATCTTTTATAAAACTCTTATTATCTCGTTTATTTTATTATTAAAAATATTCCATTTAATGATACAATGTTTTCATGTGGAATTTTGCAAATGTTTTTATTCAAATTTTTTGACAAGGATTACATTAGTTTAAGCACTTCATGCATGCATTCCATATGAACTTCATCAACATGGAAATGTCAAATATGATGGTGGGAAGATGGACTTACCTCTTATTATTAATGGAAAATTACATGATCTTACTTTGTAAATATCTGGGAAAATCACTTTTGTGATCTTTTAGAAAATATTTCTTCACCAGTTAGAGATATATTTTATTCTTACATAGATTAAAATTTATCATACATAGGTATTATTAATATGCAATGAATGAAGTTTAATATTATTGGCAGGGGATACACCATATTTAATATAATATAGACTATCAGAATTATATTCACTATTATTTGATAATGTCTCTCCATATATTCTAAAATAAAAGTATAAAATAATAAGTAGATACTATTTTAGTTGACTTACTCTTACATATCTAGGAAAGATCTTTGTTTAATCAAATTCATAAATTCTTTATTGTTAAATATAATAGAAAAGTTTTTCTTTAATCACATGAATATAGCATTGATGGTTTTCCAGCATTAAAACATCCAAAATCAACGAATACATATATTCTTATGAAAAAAGTAATATCAAAATGAGTTAATCAATTGAAAGAAAATATTTAATCTATACTGAATTCATATAAAACTAATTTCTAAATTTAAAAAATATGATTAATTCAAAAAAAATTGTTGTAATTACATGTATTTTATATGATGAAATAGAAGGAAAAATATATGAAATAATATCTTATTTCATTCACCTGTACATAATATTTTTCACACTAGTTAAAAAAATTATCCTACCACTATTACACACCCATGTTTTAAAAATATTTCCTTTCATACTAAAGTCAAAAATTTTGTCAATAAATTTTAAAAGAGTATTTATTTGTTGAATTGAATTTTAGGAGTCAACACCTTTATATATTCATTTTTCTAAATCTACTCTTCTCACTGACTAACTTCACACTACCTAGATTCATCTTAATCAAGAAAACAAACCTAAATTTAGAACTTATTGATTTTATTTTAAAATTTTAAATTTTTCCATCCCCATTGAAAAGAAGTCACATTAGTGCACAATACATATTCAAGATTTATTATAGAAACATTCTGAATTAAACCATCTCGAAGTAGCATGAATACCTTAAGATTAATTGTATTTACTGGGTAAGGGAAACAATTTTTGTAATAAATAACTCATACTACTCTAGAATTATATTCATTTATTTTATTTACATAAACACACTATGTTAAAATTTATCTCAAGATACTTTTAGTTTGTTTCCCATTATCTAATTTTTATCTAGTTCAGATTATTAATAAAATTTTACGAAGGATCCCTAAAGTTTCAGACATTTTTATCAAACAATATATCCCAAATTACGTTAATAAATATTTAATTTTAATCATAATTTCAATTCAATATAATATATAACAATTAAACATAATTTCCCCAATTTTTCATAGTATATTACATGTATTAAATGATATTTTAACAATGTGTGAATGGTGATATAAAAATAAATGTTAAACACAATACATACAAAAAATATTCGAAAAATTAAAATAAAAACAAAGCTGTAATCCTATATTATCATGTTTTATCAACTCCCCCACACAAAAATATTACTACACCTTAATGAATCATTGATTATAAAAATATTGGGTAATAAAATGTGATTTTGATAAATAAAACCTTTTTATTATTGTAGGAAGGTCTTGAAATATACTCATGTCAATATTCATTCTTCTAAAAAACATATAGATGACAAAAATAATATATATTATTAATTTAAAACTAAATTAAAAATAAATAAATGTGAAAATAATAGTTGTTCTATTGGGTTTGAATAATCCTAAACTAAAACCACCCTATAGTACATTAAGTTTAGTAAATGATATTTGGAACTATTAAATTAGAATGAATACATGTAGTGATGTTTTCTAAATTTGTAAGAAAAATAGAACCCAACCATGCATTATAAAAACAACAAACAAAGAATAAAAACTTCTGAAATGAAATTATAACTTCGAATCATTTTTTAAATAATCCACATTTTTTGGTTGAGTATAAAGTATACAATATCACTGAATCTATACAAAAAAATCTGAAATAAACATTACAGATTCCCATAAACATAAAAACATAAAAAGAAACGACGTGTGGGAGGATTGAGGAGGACGGGCCAACATCTCCTATGCCTCTCACCAACCTAAAGAAACTTTATTTACTCTAGTCTTAACCTCAACCCAATCACTATCACATGCCCCAAATCTCAAATAACTTATCATCCACCACAACACCAGCTTCCACCATCAAGAATCAAAGATCTCATTCTAAAGGCTGCCATTAATGATGGAGAAACCCAAAGAAGAATCAAACCCAGAACATAACATAATTTCTAAATAAGGAAAACCAAAATACCACAATTTGAAAAAACCACCAAGAACAACATTAGACATAAACCTCTACACACAAGAAAACTGATTTAAAACTAAATCCACTAAAAGTATATACAATGATGATCAAATTACACTCCAAATGGAGCCAATTATTTTCTGTGCCGGATAGATGAAATATAATATTCAGTAATTGATGAACATGACTATTCCCACCACCAATGGCACTATAATCTTTTGAATACAATAGTAACTCAAACCTCAAACTAAGAAGATGAATAGTCTCTTATAAAGACAATAAGGGTAAATAAATTACAATTTATGATGGTATACATTACAGATAGTCTAATTGGATCACCAAATAAGGGATCCAGGATTCATTGAAGTAGAAAAAAACTCTGGGAAGTCACTTACATAGTAATGAACAACAAGAAACACATAAAAATATATTAAAAAACCATATAGTAGGCCAAGAGAAGACACTATCTAAAAATATTGAAAGTAAATAGAAAGTGTAAGGTACAATTGGGTGGGATAATCAAAGAAAACTCAATGATTTAATATATGAAACCATCCAAGGTAAAAAAAATTATGGATAAAACAAATGAAGCACCCAAAGACCACAAATAAGTATGTAAAATGGTTACACCATGAATGATGGTATTTTTCTCTAAAAGGTTTAGAAATAAATCTCCCCTTCCCTTTGAGATGGGGTCCTTGAAACTCTAGAAAATCTAGGTAGATGATAGAATATTTCACTCCCAAAATAAAATGATAGAAGAAAAATAATGAAATGAAAAACTAAAATGGTTATCATAGTTTTGTAAAATTACAAATCTATTGAGGGAACATTTAAAGCTTTTATTATGTAACTATTAATGATTATAATAACGAAGGTTCATAATAAAATTACAAGAGCCAATGAATTTATTTTTGATGTTCCATATCACCCATATAGTAATATAATTTCTACCTTCTTCCAATCCTCATGTTGAGAATGATTTTTGGATCTGATCTCTATGGGAATAACTTCACTTTATTAATGGAAACCACTAACATAACTAAATTTACTTGTGAAAAGTGTGATCGCTAAATTCTACACAGTTGATTAATCTTATGGGGATCTCGAGATTAATCTTACCAGTATTTTGAATTATCTAATTTAATATTTTTAAAGTGTTTTTACACTTATATATCCTTAACTATCGAGTCTTATTATTTTATTTCATTGTAGTACATCTATTTTATAGATTGTTTTATATTGGTAATGTCGTACCACCATATTTATCTAGTTGTATACTTTAATTTTGGAATTAATACTTCTATATTCTCTAAAACTTAGCTAAAATAGTTCTCATTCTCTTATAAGCCTAAAAATATCATAATTAAGAATCATTTTCTCACATTAATCACCAAGTCCTTTATCAAAAACTATAACTGAATTTGATACACAATAATCCATTAAAATAGAATTGTTTTCCCACCATAAAATTGGTTATCCTAGATATAATATTATATAGAACCACACCAACATATCCTAGACTATGTCCTTGGTTAGTATATATATCGGATTTGAACTCCAACAACCTTATATATCTTGAGAACTTTTTCCACCAACAACTTCTGGATAATGTGATATGTCAATGTAATAAAATTAATTATGGATTGAAATATTAGATTTTTTGGCTAATTGTTTCTCAATATATGAATCAAAAAATGGAATCCTGATATCTTACCTACTTCTGAGTTCTTATGAAATACCCTTTAGGAATATAAACTCCTTCAAATCATCAAAAAATGTAACTTACTCAATATCTATTTTGAAATGTGCCACTACAGGTTGAATCTTAAATATATAGCTCATTTTTGTGCTTATGTAAGTGAATAAAGATCCATTATTACTTCTATGATTATCTATATCTCCTCCAAAGACCGAATTCGAAATACTTAAAATGGTTCTTATATTTTGAAATAGAGTGATAATATTTTGGAACCCTTGAAGATACCGGATTATCCATTTTACTACTTCCTAGTGTTGTAATTTAATATTATCTATAAGAAATGTATTTACTTTAAGAAAATGAGGCATATTTAAATAATTTTAAATTTGATGAAAATAGAATAATTTATATATACATATCCTCTACTTATATTCTAGGTTCTTTCTATTTACTTATCTTGATGTGTCTAACAATTGGGATGGTAATAAGATTTGCTTCACCAATTCTACACTTTCCACAAAATTTTGTATATGGAAAAACTATGTCACGAATAAATTTAGAGACTTTAATCCTCTTATAATCCACATCCCAAAAATTATTTGTTGTGGGATATGATCCTTCATCTAACTACTTTTAGAAAATTAATATTTCAATTCTTCAATCATTTTATTTACCAGTCTAATAAATAATATACCATCCACATAGATAAGTAAAGTGTTGATTTTCCAATCATCAAATACGTTCTTATTTAATAAATTTAATTAATTTCTATATGTTAAATTTTTTTCCACCATAAATTCATTGAACATATAGTTCTAATTCATGGTTGTCTATTTCAACCCATAAAAATATTATTTTAGTCAATACACCATATGCTCATTATATATCTATATGAAAGCTTTTTGGTTGTCCATATAAATATACTCTTACAAATATAAATTATGGATATTAATTTAAACATTTATCAACTATTGTTATAACCCTTAAATGAAAACTATTATAAATACCATTTGATCAGTTACATGGATAACCAAAGGATAACAGATTTTAGAGAGAAAATAAATCTTCCATTTTCAAAAATACCTTCATGATGCATGTTTTTTTCCCCAACTTCTAGTATTTGGTTCCTCTTTCGACAGATAGACCCTTTAATTCCAAATAACTATACTCCCAATATAAAATTATATTGACTCCCATTTCCCAAAAAAATGTATGGAATCCATTTCTTCAGTCAAGAAAAACTCTAACTGATTCGAGTCACTCGTACTTATAAAAACTTCTATACTTCCATGTTATCCATAATTTATGAGAAGAAATTATTTTTTATTACCTTTATATCACTGCACTTGTTATAAAAAATATAAAACCATAAACTACCTATGTATTAAAAGTTATGTCTCACCTCCTTCCAAAACCTCTAATTTTGAAAAACCTCATTTAAAAGATCTAAATGGTGAATTCATAATCCATGATATTTTTTGTATTTCTAGACATGTAAACATCATTATAAATTACCTTCCACTAAAAAACTCTATAATACTGTTTAATTTTTTTGAAAACTTTTATCTTTATGAACAATTTGAAACTTTAATATTTTTACTTAGACAAACCTCATCTAGTGAAGATTCCTTGGTCATATCAAAAATTAATGTTTATTTCTAATATTTCTATAATACCTTCTCATTATGTAGAATAGTTTTTTTTATTTTAAGCACTTAAATAATTAATTTTTCATCATATTAAATAAGAATTTATTATTATCGTTCCATACAAATAAACACATGTGTCAATTAACCTCAAAATTGTCCCTTATTCTAGTGTCAATGTGGATGTAGGTGAGGGATCTAAAACTTTTCAAATGGGAAATTGAAAAATTCAATAAATTACCTGAATATTTTGGATTTTCCTTACCTAAATGAATAGAAGTAATTTTGATCACCAAGTAAGAATTATAATTTATATCCACTATATAAATTAATTAGGTAAACTATTATATAAGCTCATTATAATTTCTTTTTAAAATAATGTCATATTAATCATCAATATAATTTTTTTTGTTTCATATCTCCTAGTATGATCATATTAAACTGTATTTATGTTTTCCAAGATAACATTAAAAATTCCCTACATCCGTTTTTTCTACAATTATCAAACCTTAAAACATCTCGGTGTATATCTAGTCTCCTTTTCCACCATGTATTTCCATCGAATGAAAATTATAAACACCTTCTATATTCCATCCTCAATATATGTAACATATTATAGTGAACCTATTTGATAAAGGACCAATTAAAATTTCATTATATTAATATTAAATAGCTCCAGCTTTCGATCCTTGGGTGACCTTACTTTAGTCCAAAAATACGACATTTACTCCTTTCAAATGACATACTATGTACACATTCCATAATCCATGATTTTGAGATTTTTGTGTGACTTTTTATTCTAGTAATTTCATCCATTTATCATTCAATTAATTACTATGTTCATTCCATAAACATTTTGGATCCAAATGTTATTTTCTCATCATGTATCACTCTATCCGATACACTTAGAAAGTATAATATTTTTCTATTCACTCCTCAAGATAAAACCATGGAACCACGTGGAATTTTCCATGGTCTACCCATAAATCTTGAATAAAAAAATAATCTAAAAATATACAACTTAAATAAAATCCATCATTAATCTTAGTTGATATCTCATTCCGTTCAATTATAGATTGAGTTTTTTCTGAGTGCAAACGGTGGCATCACCAGTTCCCACTATCATAAGAGGTTAATTATCTACAAGATGTACCTTAAATAATATTCTAGAAGTATAATTTCTCAAAAACATTATCTGTTCTGTATATTTAAAACTATCACTAATTTTTAATATCTAGGACTCAATTACAATAGAGACACTCATAAAAAAGGCCACTTGTATCATCTTAAATTGAATTTAAGGATACACTTCAAAAATTGTATCTTCTATATTGGAATTTTTCACTATGTAATCATTCTTTTTTATAGACTTTTTACCAAAATCCTAAAATATGAGGCATCCTATAGTCGAACTACCATAGCTTTTAATTCTTCTATCGGTCCCTTTACAATGACCATTACATGAAACTAGACACCCTCCACCTTCAACGTTGTATGTATTTGTGGTAGAATTAAGGATATCCTTCCTCAAAATCTCATCATTCATAATTAGATCCTAAATATACACAATAATGAATTTATTATTACCTCTATATTTTTTCATCATGGTAACTATCATATCTCATTATTCTAGAAGTGATGAAAGAAATAGTAATGAATAATTTGGATCTACAAACTATATCTTTACTAATTCTAACAAACATTGAATCGTATTGAATACATTAACATGATTATATATTATCTTTCCCTATGAAATTTACATTTTGAATGGCCATTAAAATTGATACTATATGTTCATTATTGTTATATTCTCATATATATATATATATATATATATAAAAGAGTGTTTAGATATTATAGAATCCCCTTTCACTTCACAGATGTTGTATGGTGTATTCTAGGCTAGGTAAATCCAAATAAATCTAAGTGATTTCATGACCATCCTTTATCATCCATAATTTTTCATCTCTTATAGTTTGACATCTATAAATTAAAGATCTAGACCCTTCTATAGTAAATAATCCACTATATTTATCTTATATAATCTAAAAATATTCCTATTATACTAATTAATTTAGACTTTATCCTCATCTAGCCCTATCCTTATAGAAATAATTTATCATCCATTGAATTCAGAAAACATATTAGGGGTTAGTAACTACTTACCAAAATTTGTATACAATGTTAAGGGTATAATGAAGTGACCAAACCAAGATTTAAAATAACTTATATCGGGTTTGGGTTTTTTAATCTTTTCAATAACGCTTTGATTCCACTTATTGGGTCTAAAACCTATTGAACCAAAAGTAACCTAGATAAATTCTATGTTAAAAATGAAGTTATATTGTAGTAAATCATAATAAACCTATTAAATTACATTTTTGATACATTGAATACAAAAACACCCCAAACACAAACAATAATGAATTTTACACCAATCATGATCATCCAAGTTATGATAAAAACAATAAATAAATTATCTTCATAAAGGATTAGCATGGATAATACAATGTCCAACTACATAAGGGGGACTTATAAAATTTTATTAAGAAATAGAATATGAATGTAATCGATCAAAGTCACCCTCATTTAACCAAATTAAATGAAATTATTTGATATGTTTCATAGTTTTCATCCCTTGACATAGTTTCCACAACCATAATAATCTTTATGACTTGAATTCCTTCTAGATATAGTCTTCATAATGATTTCTTCACCGGATAAAAGGAAACAACTGATATAACCCCTTCAACTAGTGAGCATTGGTAACTCAAAATTCTCCACTATAGATCATCTTTTATGTCTCATCTAACTAATATTACACATCTTTAAATCATATTTATTTATCTTAAACAATATTTTTTATATTAAATAACCTCTCCCTTCAAGATTCACGATCTATTTTAATTCCAATGTTCTTCGTAGTTTTTTAATTTTACACATTGAAACCATCACATCATCATCTCCATTTGGTTCCATTATTGGCTTCTAGAAATACTAATAGGGTTGTCTCACAAGATGTCTTGTGATTAAATTAACTATATCCAAGAAATTGTTTTTTATTAATCTCATAAATAAAATAGATTTTTTAAATTAATAGGAACCATATCGTATAACTTGTCTTGATTTTCATAAGTGGAAAAAGAGTGGTGATAATCCTAAAAGAAAAATAAAAATAACCCCACCATCGAGGTAGTGAATAAAAAATAGCATGATGTGGGAGGAATGAAAAAGAATGTATCCAATTTATTATTTATTTTATCCCCCTCTAATATGTAATAATATTTTTAATGATTATGTAATACCATCACTTTAAGGCCCTGGATCAAAATTTTAGAATCAACTTCAATTCTATGTGGAATTTTTCTTCATCCACATCACAACATATGGGATATGAATTGATTAGAAATGCCTTCATTTAAATTTTAATGGGAATGAGAATTTAATGAAATAAGTTCATAATAAAAATTAAATTGAGTCAACAGTAAGATGTACTTGCTTAACAAGTTCTTCTATGTGCTAAAATTCTTCATAAATTGACACTAGAAGGATTGTTTCATTTTTTAAGAGAGATGAATATGGGAATTTTTCCTCCTCGTCCTTGATGTTTTCAACTTCATAAAAAAACTAAAATATTTTTTATTCTTCTTACATAGATATTATTTTCAATTTTTATAAATGGATGGTTCCATTCATTAGTTCTATAGTATTCTTCAGCTCCTCTATATTGTTTTTGTTCTCATTTATTTTATCCTAAATTAATAACATTGTGTATTTGAATTATTTAACATGTAGGGGTATATTATGATAATGAATTAGATCATTATTGTATAAATATTTATCTCCACATCCATAATCATGTACTTTTTGTTGTTGTTTTTGTTACAATGGACATGGAAAATATTCCTCTTAAAGTACATGTGAGAAGGGAGAGTGGCCAATATCTTATTATTTGTTCAGGGTGTGGTCTCTAATCATTCATATAAGCTATTACACTTATTTCAAATAGGTATATAATTTTTTATCCATTAAATATAAATAATCAAACTATTTGTATTATCCCAATTGAGTACAATTAAGAAAAAATAAAAATAACAAAGAAAAACATAATGAATGAAAAAGTGAATAAAATAAATTACTTATAAAAAAAGAAAGAAATAATTAATGAATTAAAAAAAACAATAATTATTTCAAATTCATATAGGGTAATTCGTGGGATCCCAATAGATTAGATTTTTATCACCAAGGGTTTAGACTTGTGGGTAGCCATTTGGTTGTTTCTTTGGGAGTCCCACATGGTAATTATTATGCATTCACTTTTTTTGTGTTTCATACTTAGGATAAGGAAACATAAGTGAAAAATTTTCAATGAAAATAAATAAAATGAGAATATAATTTTATTAGTTTTATTGGTAATGTTCCTTGGGACTATTATATATGTGAATTAATTATTAACATATATTAAAAACATAATTTTATTAAACAACTCATTAATATTTTCTAAAAATTATCTACCATATAATTTTTGTAACATCAATGGACATTAAAGATCTTAAAATCCTTTAAAATACTAACTACTACTTGTTAAAAAATGATATGAACCTCTCACTTGAGAGTGTGATTCCATCCAAAACACTACTCCATCATTTATGGTTTCATCTTCCAACCCACCTAACACCGGCATACATTGGATGATCTAAGATAAAGGATAGAGAATTTTTTCAATGATAGACGAGGTTATGGTAATGATTTGAGAAGAACGGGAAGAATATATGAACCAGATCTAACTCATGCTAACTTCCCACCATGAAAGGGAATACAATCCTAAAATAAATGAAGTGAAGAAACTTAGAAACACCAGCTACATGATCAAGCATAAAACTCTTAGTAATTTCCCCATGAACATGGATCTTGAAGAGGAATGGATAAAGAAGCTATTACACCACAATATTTTTTTAAAAAAAGAAAAAAATGATTTATAGTGTATACGACACAAAACACTGATCCTAAAAAAACCGTAAAATATTTTATTTTAAATTCAATTATTATAACTTAGTTATTAAATTGGTCAGAATAAATAGTATTACATGATTTATTAAATATATATAAATTTCTTGTTAAATAAAAATTTATTTATAAAATCATCATAAATAATCACTCAATTTTTTAGTAAAGTCATCTTATGCTCGAGAAATATGTTCTTTAAAAAACAGTTTTAATTTAGTTTTTTGTGTGGATAAATTAAAAAAACTATTCCACTTTTTTAAAAATTATTTTTCACAAAATTATCATTTTTGAAATAATCACATAAAATTTTTCATATATTTAATTTCTTAAAATTTTCTAAATGGTTATATTTTTTAATGAATAGTGGAAAATATTGATTTTTATGGAAAGTTATATTTTATTTTTGTGTATTTATGAAGACAAATTCTATATTATATTAAATTTAGAATTTAATTTAATAATTTTTTATTAATAATAATCCAATTATACTATTTTTAATGAATTTTAAACTTGAATTTATTATTAATAAATTTTTTATTCAAATTCCAATATTTTGAAAAACTATTTTTTCTAGCATTTTTCATGATTAATTTACAGATTAATTATTCAGGATATGTGTTTTGAATCATTAAAAATAGATTTCACATTTAGAATTAGGAGGTCTAAAAAATTTTAATAGCTCCCTTTTATTTTTAGTCATTCCGAACTGTTTTCATATTAAATTTTCTTAACATGGTCATGGGAAAATGTGTTAATTAATTGTTAAAATAATTTTATTAGGACAAAAAAGTTACCTTAACACTTGAATTAATTTTATTTTATGAGTATATTCCTACTATAATCATCCAAAATTTTAATGTATTACCATTTTTTGTATTATATTGATTTCAACCTATATAATATTTTGAATAAATTATCATATTGCATTATTGTTTTGATAAAAATGAAAAATTATATTGGTTTTAATATATTATATTCAAATTCAATTAGTGTCTTATATCATTAGAAGTTAAATTAAATAAATCATTCCAAATTTGATATTAAAGTTATTTTTTAATAAATAATATTTTAGTAAATGATTTTAAACTCTATAAAAATCTATGTTCATACAAATTATTTGGAAATTGTTTAAACTATCCACCACTGTCTTTTTATTTTCTAATTATCCTTATATAATAACATTTTTGACCCCCAAAAAGTAAAATCCTTTATACCATGGTAGATTTCAAAAAGGGTTAAAACGGGTTAAAACTAGAAGATAAGGTTGAAAAGATCTCCAAAATTGGTAAAATTTCTATTTTATGATAGGATTTAAACTTACCCATATCTTATATTCTAATATTTTCAATTTAGATAATTTTAATATGAAAATTATTTTATATTAATTTAATACTTTATAAAACTCCACGAATACCCCTCCCCTCTATAATAATGAATACTGACTCTCTTCTTGTAAATGCCTTTTTAAAAAAAATACTTAACCAGGTTAATTTCATTCATCCCTCCACTCTTCCTCAAATATTTTTTTTATAAAAAACCCATCTTATGAAATGTTTTTTTGTAAACCTCAAGAGTTTGTTCTAAAAACATGTATAGTTCTTAATGATCCATTTATTTTTTTTAAATTTTATAACATCTTCTAATACTTTTAAATCATGTTAAAATAATTAGAACAATATATTCTGTATATTGAGATGTTATTATGTTGATTTAATATCCAATATCTATCTCCTCTTCCATCGAGTGGGCAATGAATTGATCTTTCCTGTTTACGGTGAACTACCGCCTCACGAACCGATGTAATTTGTTTTCCATCCCCTCCTCTTTGAATTGTTTATAATTATGTATTTAATGTATTCAAAAGATATTCATGAAATATTTATAATTTTTTAGAATTCATTTATAATCAATTTTCTTAAATTTTCGTTCATAAAAAAATGATAATGTCATTTATGTGAACGTGTGGACTACCGCCTCCACAGAGCAATATGATTCAGTATTCATCACCGCATCAAATAGATGATATAAATAAATATTTATTAAAATAAATGATGCCATATTTTTGATATTATTAACATTCTAGATTGATAAAATAGCACTTAACACATTTCCATAAATATCAATGACAATTTTAAATGTTACTCATGAATATGTATGGCATACCATCTTCGTGATTGTAGCATAGTACATTTTTCATAACCATATATCATGATTGGTTCTAAAAGTATAATTGATGTATAAAAAATGATAATTAAATTAGAAAAATTCATGGAGTAATGTTCCTTTACATAACATGATCTATTTTTGGATTTATTAAGGTGATTCCTCTTATGAATTTAACTGGACTCCAATAATTTTTGACATGGTTTATGAATATAATTTATCTATGTTTCATGAATGTGGGATTTTTATCTTTCTAAGATTTTTAAAGGATTTATTTGAAAAAAAATTATGTTTTTCATGTGGAAACTATTTAGTTAATTGTTTTCAAAATAATTGTGACAATGGTAATCCTTTTAACCGTTTTCATGTTTTTTACAATACTAATTGATTTTTTATATCCCCAACTCATATTTTTTATCTCATACCAAATTTTTTTAAAATTACATGATTTATTGATTTTTTTGAAAAATTAAAATGTCATGTTGAACTTCATGATGATCACTCCTGAAACAAAATTTCAATTACAAAAATGATATTATAGAAAAAATAGATACTTATTTGAAGAGTACACCATTAATGTACGAGTTTATTATTTATAATTTATGAAATAATTATATAGAAACCTAAACCAGAATGATTCATTAGAATGAAAGAAAATGAATTCTTGACTAAAAACTCAGGATTATATAATGTTTAAGTTCTTATCCTTATAGTAGATGTTAGAGGAATGTTTTATATTACTTTGGATATTATGATATTCTTATGTAATTTTAATGTAATTTTTATGGATGTCATCACTGTTTAATAAGTCTTAGGTTGATCATAAGTTGAAATCCATAGATACTTTTTTTATGGATTTAAGTGATGGGATTTTAAGGAGATTAATGATATTTTGGGAGACATTTTTATTATTTTCTGGTATAGGTAACCCTTACATTTAACATGGATTATTATTTCACAATAATGCAATTAATGTTTTTAGGAAATTAGAGGAGAGGTGTGAAATAACTTTTGTGGTTAAGACATTATTTAATGTTGAAGTTATTATGGTTATTTTTTAGGATTATAAGGCTAATTTAATATAGAATTTCTATTAGTATGGAATTTACACAATCCATTTTAATGATAATAAAAATAATTCATTTCATGTTTTAATGATTATATTTTCTAAAAATTAAATATTGTTTATCAAGAAGAAAATAAAAGGATCTCGCACTATATTATTATCCTTTTCAGATGATTTAATCATCAATGTCATCTAAAATATTGTTCAAATGATTTTGAATGTTTTTTAACATTAAAATCACTTATAAGAATTTATCTATACAACACCTTTTCATTTCATCAAAATTTATATGGATCATGGTATTTCGCTTATTTTATTTCAAAATATCAACTCATCCATCTCATTCAGTAGGGAAAATAAAACAAATGCATTTCCTATTTATTTTTTACAGATATGAACTTCTTTATAAAAGATAAAGGGGTTATAAATGGAATAAAAAAATCCTTAATGTATAGATTTAGGTAAAAATTATTTACTTGTGTTCTAACTATGAAACATGATTGAGTTGATATTAAATAATCATATGGAAATATTTAACATCGTTAAATAAGATGAACAAGCCTAGCTATGGGTTCAATAAAACATTTGATTGATGTATATGTTTATCAATGATATTATGATATATTTTAAATATTATTAGAATCATGAGAAACCTATGAATTATTCTATAGTATATGTTTTTTCAAAATCTAGAAACATTTGTTAGATGGAATCGATAGCTTTGAAATGTGGTGTAGTGAGAAGGTGATAATTTCTTTAGCCACTAATTTAAGGACATAAAATAAAGAGATAAATATATCTTTGGGTAAGTTCATTCTTGAAGTTAAGTAAATAGTAGTCAATTTATATTATTTTATTTGGTGTATAAATAAAATGCATAGAAAACCATTGGGGTTATAAAATTATTTTATAGTTAATAATTTTTTTTGGATGTTCAACATATTTCTGGAATTGTTAAAATTATTATATTTATATAGTTTTAAAAAAACCAATAGTTCGAGTGACAACCAGTCACATCGGTTATGGTCACTAGGCATGAACCCACAACTGAAGGGTGAAAAGGGCATAATTCCTACCACCAACCTATGTAATTTCTTCGTTAGTATGACATTGTTTATTTATTAAGATTATTTTTAGAACATATGTTTTATCATATTGATAACAATGCGATTAAAAAGTGATTTGGGGATTTGGTGATTAATGTTATTTCAGAAGAATTTCATTATTTTGGAAACCTAATACGGTTAAGATAAATGTTAATATTTTCAGATAATATGTTATTTTATTGGTTAAATAAAGGATAAATTATATTTTTTGAAGTATTATGACTTCATAGTGGCTTTATGGTGATTAATTTTGGTTATGTAAATGAATAGAATATTTTGGAGATTATATAATTAGATCATATAAATTTATTTGTATATAACTTAATTATTGACTAAAGTTGATAAGAGATAAATGATTAATTAATCTCACTAGAATATGGGATCAAAACCATATGTTTTTGGGATTCTAACTTGGTTATTAATATTTTGAATATATTTAAGGATAATGATTTATAGAATTATTTACCTTGTACTTTGGGTATTACTATTGAATTTTGGAGATTAATATATTATTTCTTCATATTGAGGTTTACTCATTTTTGGAATTATCTTACCTTATACTAAGAATTTCAAATTTTTTTAATATCGACAGATAAGATAAATATATTTTTATCATTTTTAGGAATTATTTAATCTGTTAAAATTTGAATTTTGTGATTTAGGAATAAAAAATTTCATTACTCATAATTCAGAAAGAAATTAGATTATAGTAGAAATTGAGTAAATAATGATATTATACTTTCCAAGTATGTATATTTTTTTTACGTTCAAAGGCTATATGGTAATGAATTCCTAAAATATAGTAAAAATATCTAAAAAATGTTATCATATTACTTTCTCTTCCACTGAATTGATGGTCTTTTTACACCACATTATTTTATGGTTTTGTGTTCATTGAATTTTTAATGATCATTCTGTTTCTTGTGATGAATGATCTATATCACTCTCAAATAGTATTTGAATATTATTTTTTTATTCCGTGTTTTTAACTCCCATTAATTTTTTCTCGATTTGGAAACCAAGTTATTTTTTATTCTATACGACCATCATATTTCCCATTCCCTCTTTTCAAGAGGAATTTTTATTAACACTTTTTATAATGTATTATTTCAACACAGTTATTTTCATATGAGAAAACATTTATTACCAAGATCATGTGAAAATGTGTTTATGAAATTAACCAAATTTTGGAGAATTTAATACCCTTATATTTTTTGAAAAATAAAACTATGTTTGATAAGGTATACGACATGCAACACCAAGCCTAAAAGTAATAGGAAAGGTTGTTATTTAAATATCCCTATTATAACATATCCATTAAGTTGTAAGGTATTAATAGAATTAATGGATTTATATATATATATATATATATAAGTCCTGATAAATTCTAATATAATTATAATTTTTTAGTAAATATGCCCTCAATTTTTTAGTAAAGTCATTTAATTGTTCAAAAATATGTTTTCCTAGAAAAAGTAATTTTATTATTATATTTGAGTGGATTATATAATAAATTATTCCCCCTTTTAAAATTTTATTTTATAAAAAATATATCATTTTTTAAATTTTCTTGTAAAAATTAACTTAGAGTGAGTCTTTAAGAACTTGATAAATTTTTTTATTTTTTAAAGAATACTAAAAATACTAATTTCTATTGAAACAATAATTTATTTTAAAGTATTTATAATGTAAAATTATATTTTTGAATATTTATAAAATATACATAGTTACTTTGGATTAAATATAATACAATTATAGTGTTTATAATTAAATTTATACTTGAATTTATTATAAAAATGTTCTTTTACTAAAAATGTATTCATCTGAAAAAACAGTATTTTCCTAGTTTTGTAGGATTAATTTTAAGTTAAATTATTATAATTACGTGTCATGAATATTGAATAATATATTATATTATTGGGATTATGAGGTCTAAATTAGTTAAATATTTTCTTTATTTTTTTATTCATTATGAATAGTAATTAATGAAATTTTTGTAACCATTGTAAATGTAAAATGATTTAATTAAGGAGAAAAATGTGATAATGACAATAAAGAAATAATAACAATTTAAATAATTTTATTGTATTATTATATTTCATTTACAATCATCAAAAAAATTAATATATGACAATTTTTTCTATATGGCCCTGATTTTGACCATTATAATATATTATGTAAAGAAAAGTCAAAAATTTCGTTCTCTTTGTTTTTTTATCTTAAAATTTTGGAAATAGGGATAAAGAGATGGTATTATAATTTTAAAAAATAATTTTTAGATATAAATTATTTAAATTTATCACGGTAATTTATTTCTATGTTTTATTGATAAAATATTTACGCTCAATTCCTACACAATTTTGATACATTATTTTTTCAATTATAAGAAAAATAAAATAAATAATTTTTAAACTATTAAAATTAATATGATTTAATTTTATTTTTTAGGTTATATGAATTTTTTAGATAATATTGTATTATTATATATGTTTTAATGCATTATATTTGAATTAAAATTTTTTCATGAATTTTTAAAATTTAAATTAAATGATGGGTTCAAAAGTGGACATTAATGTTATTGAATAATAAATAATATTTTATTAAATAAAATAAATAAAAAACTGTTATGCTCATACAATTGGTTGTGATGTAATTAAAAATATCATCCCTGGTCTATTTAAGTTTTTATTTTATTTCTACTGTAACAATCTTGATCTCTAAAGAGTAAGATTTTTAATATCATATTAATTCTTGAAAAGGGATAAAATAGGTTAAAACAAAAAGTTATGGGTGGAAACAACACCAAATATTGTCCAATTTTTATTTTAGGAGTAAATTTATACTAAATGATGTTTATATTGCAATATCATCAATTTTTTTTCTTTCTAAGATGAAAATTAATTTATATTATTTTAATACTTTAGGAAACTCCAAGAGTTCCCCTTTATTCTCTTATTAAATGTCAACTCCTCTCTTCTTTTTTACAAAAAATAAAAAATATTTTGGATCATCCAATACCTAAAAAATACCTTTTTTTAAATATTTCCAATTTTCCTACAGGCTTTTGTTTATCCTATAATAAACCTAGGAATTCTTTTAGCGCAAACCATATGAGGTTTTCCACATAGGAGGTATAGTTATTGCCCAAGACTTTTCATTTTTTTATTTATTCTTAAAATATTCATAAACCATGATAAAATAACAAAATCAGTATCTAAAATATACTAAGATACTATTATGTTAACTTCATAACCAATATCTATCTCTTATCCCATTAAATGGGATAGGAAAACATCTTTCATGTGTACGAAGAACTACATCCTTTCAAATCGATGTAATACATTTTTCATCAATAGTATTAAAAATGTTTATAATGATAGAAAAATGAATATAAGTGATATTAATAAAAAAATTATAAATTTTTTTAATTAATATATAGATATTTTTTTAAAACATTTAATTCACAGAAGAAATGATTATGATGTTCATGTGTACATGGGGAAAACTACCTCTATGAAGTAAGGTGATTCATTTTTCATCTTTAAATTATGTAGATGATATATATAAGTATATCTAAAATAGATAATAGAGTATTTAGGATATTATTATAATTATCAAAATATAAATTAATTCTTATCTTCTTTCCATAATTATCATTTAAAATTGGAACTTTACTCATGTATATGTACGACCTACCATCTACAAGATTGTAACGTAGTTCATTTTACGTATCCATTTTTCTTCATTGTTTTTAAAAGATTAATTGATGTATAAAAATTATTGTTATGTCATTAATATTATTCTATATATTAATTAATTGTTACCTATTTAACAATTTTCAAACATAATAATTCATTTTGTATATATAAGATGGATATGATCAAAACATTTGATATAAACAGAAATGATTAATTAATTTCACATAACATGGTAATGAATTAAATAAAAATTAATAATAATATTGAACGTTTTTTATGAAATAAAATAATTAATATAAATTTGTTTTTCAGTAAGATAAAGAATGTATGTGACAATTTGAACTAATGGTAAATGACATTCTTTTAAAAAATACTCTTTTAAAGTTTCTCTTCCAACTCTTATTCATCTAGGTCCATAATTTAAAAAAAATTCTTCATAATGAATTTATATAAAAATTAAAGAATTATAAAGAAAATTTTAGGCATATTTTTAATTAATTTTAGTGGTTTTTGAAAGTAATATTTTTACTGAATTTTTTTACAATCATTTCAAAATTCAAAAATATTATTTTATTTTAACATTAATGACAACAATGAATTTTCCCTCCACCATAACAATTATTTTTTTATTATATTTTTTTACTTGATTTCATATTTTTTTCATATAAAACATCACTTTCCCTTCATTTTGGGTATTTTATTCTTGAAATATTGTTTCTAAAACGAATGGGTATTTTGATATCCGAATGTTTTTTCCAAAGGAGTTTAAATTTTTTTCAATAGTTTTATAATAAAATGTACAAAAAATAAATGTTGTATTTATGATATTGTTCTTAATAATAATATATAATGAATGAGTAATCTTGATACACATTATATTGTGGTTTTATCCCCATTATATCTCATAATAAATGGGTGATCCTGATATATATTATATGAAGGGAGATCCCCTTTGTATCTCTCAAATTCATTGGCTAATGTTCCTTATCGTAATATTCAAGAATGACAGAGTTACCGAGGAGGTTTGTCATTTTTATTTAACTAGGATCTAGTTTTTGGAAATAGGATATAAATATAATTTCTCTAATTTTTCTAAAAGTTGTTTTTATTTGTTTGTTATGAGTTTTAAATGTTTTATTTGAGAAAAAAGTGTTTATGTTTGTAATTTGAAATTATTCTCTTTGTTCACTCAATAAAAATAGAGATAATGGTAAACATTTAAAGGGTTTTAATTTTTTTTCACAAGACAAAAATATTTTTTTATGTATCTTACTGATATTTTCTGTTCTCATCCCACATTCAAAAAAACATTGGGTTTAAGGATGGGTAAGGTAAAATAAGAATACATGTTGAAAGTCATGACAATTTTTCCTAAAAAAATAGGTCTTCCATTTAAAAAGGTTGATATTATCGAAACAATTGATACCAATTAAACGTTTACACTTTTATTGTATTGGTTTATTATGTATGACTCATGAAATTATTGTTTGAAATTTAAACCAAAATTATCCTTAGAAATGAAATTAAATTAATTCTGAAATAAAAACTCAGAATTATGTAATTTTTAAGGTTACTTCCTTTTAAAAATACACAAACATATAATAAAATAAATTATAATTTATGTTAAAACATTAAAAATTATATTACTTTTAAACTATACTCCTAATATGTGTTAACACTTTCAATATATGATCATTTACATTACATAAACATAGAAATTGTTCAGAGTTACTCATCCAACATCATGATATTCTCCACAGAGAATGGATACCATTGTTTGATGATCCCATGTGTCTATAATATATGTTCTTATTTATGGTTTTTTATTCCTTATAATCATCACATGGTAAAAAATATTCTATTAACCTTGATTAATTTTAATGGTTACTTTTTATTCATTTTTAGTTAATTTGGTTAAAAAAGGAACACATGGGTTTCTCATTTTCATGCATGCAATTTAGGTGTTTTTCATCTTTATTGATGGGTTCGATATATAAATGATAAGGTGTCTAAAATACTTCTTCTACTATGTAAAGTGAAAATTCTTGTATGATAATTTTTTAATAAAATTACATACATGATATTTTATAAAACCATTTGTATCAATCTTGAGATTTAGTTTCTTCTTGCATAACATATAATTACTATTTTATAGGTACTTATTTATCCAACATGTTAAAAGTTTAATCTTAATTGGGATGTGATATTTTAGGTTTAGTCGCACATATTTTATTAAAATAAATATTTATTCATATATATCCGTTATGAATCATCCATTTTGACAACCATGTAGTAAATCTTATAGATATTATATTCCAGTTTATTTATTCTTAGATAGATAATAATGAAATTATTTTTAACCATAATTGCAAATCTATTATTTATATATATATATTATTTTTTTATGTATAATACTACATAGTTGGTTAAGCTATTTTTCCCAAACATAAAAAATAACAATTTAATGAATTGATGTAGGATTATGTCCAAATTAATCTCAAAATAAATAAATAAATTAAAATCATATATTCAATTATATTATCAACTAAATAAATTTTTTTATTACAAGTAATAAATTTTGATTAATGCATATATATACTTTTTTTGATTTTATACAATGTTATACAAAGAAAAATATATGAAAGTATGATCCAAATCAGCGATGAATGGTATGTGATAGTGACTGAAAAGGGTTATTATTAAGTCATGAGGAAACATTTTTGATGTATTATTTACTAAACCCATTTTGAATATTATGATAACACGTTATTAAAATATTGATTATGTTACACCATTCTCATTATTTTGATGATCTTCCCATTGATACAAATTCTAAGGGTCAACACTAGTTTCATAACCACATGTTATGAATTTCAATTCCCATGGGCTTAGATATTTTTTTCCCTTTCCCATGATTGAAAATATTAATCAAGAATTTAGATACAATATATTGTGATCTTTAAACATCTTAAGTGACTAAAAATGTTACGCCACTTCTAGAAAAATAATTCTATCCAAGTGTTTCTTAGGCTAACATAAATGAATTTTATCACCCTGTTGTTTTATTTTAGTTTGAATTGGTTGTCAATTATCCTTCCACTATGAATGTAATAAAAATATAGGGTAAAACTTCATAACTTCTTTTATATTTATGATGATTTTTTATTGTTAAACTATTTATTACAAATTTGTACCTCATTTTATATATGAATACACCTATTTGTTGTGTTTATATTAAGGTCTGTTATTGGTGGAATCATATTAATTTTTTATTCACATGCATTATATTCCCCTTGGTGGATGGTAATACTTCGTTTTTCAAGATATAGGTATGGGGAAAGTCCCTATATATGAGGTTTAACTTGTAGTAGATTATTAAGAATATTTATTTCAATTCAAGGATTAATTTTATACTTTTATTGTTGTCTCATATTTATGTTCAACTATTTTATATTTTTCATGTAAATGATTGGTCTCAAATAGAAGAAATTGCTTTAACTGGTGACATATGACCTAACATGGGTTATCATTTTGTAATTTCCTGAATATATTATAGTTTATGGTTTAAAAATAATTTTTTTATATATTTTATGTAACATCATGTTTTATATTTTAGGCATCATTTATTGTTTTATTATTTTACTATAGAGGGTATTGTCTCTCTAAGTTATGTAATAGTCCCTAACTATTGGTTGATTCCCTCTAGCATTGGGGAGGTTCTCTTGAGGTCACGTTGTAGTGATGCACGTGTTTTATTCGGGTAGATCGAGATAAGGATTTTACAATATATATACTTGAGTAAAGAAATACAAAACATATGTGGATCTCTTAGTAATAATCTACATATTTTTATTTTGGTATTATTTTTGTATAATTATGAATGGGTCATTAAGGGTTGTTTGTGAAGTGTAATAACTAGCTTCGTGAGAAAATTATGGGAAGTAAAAAATGTTCAAATTGTCTTAAATATGCTTAATATTATGTGGTTATATATGATTAAAGTAATTATTACACATACACATGGGGTCTCAACATAATAATTGAAACAATTATTTAATTTTAAACCTAAATACTAGTCATAGGAAGATGTTTTTTATAATATTTTTATTGGTTATTACTTTCTTAAAAGGAATTCTTAAATTTTTACCACATTATAGTTTAACAACTCTTCATATAATATTGTGATAATAATCCAATTTTTATCCATGGAATCCATATATTATTTCTATCTAAGTACCATCATATAATAAAGTGTTGTGATGTTATTTTAGTGTGCAATGTAATTTTATAATTTCACTAATAAAAATTGTAGACATAGGTTTTTTTGGAGTTTTTTCCTCAGAACCAACTATATTGTACTTTCCATTACCCTCATGTTCATAGTTAATAATATTAATAAATATATTATCACATGATTATTATTCTTAAATATAACATTTTGTTTGATATTTTCCTTGGATTATTTTTCTCATCGAAAGGAAAAACAAGTTCCCTATAATGGTAAGATCTTTGAAGTGATATGATAATATAATTAAATATATGTTCAATAGATAAATAAAACCTATCATACATGAAAAATATGATGTGTGATATCAGATGATAGAGGATCGTAAGACATTTAGGCTTATTCTCATGCAATACACACTTGTTAATATCAAATAGACATTGTTATAAGAACTGAAAAAACCATATGAATTAAAAATGTTTTATCTGTTATTTGGTATTCTTATATGTAGATGGTGTATTATTGAATACACATATTATTATTTTTAATTCATATCATGAGTAAAATTAAAATATTTATTGATGGACATGATAGAATATGCACATGATGAGGTAGGGTCTGTCGGGTTTATCATGAGTGATATGAGATTAATGGATAATTCAATAAATCATTTTTAAATTATGATTTAATCTATGTAAATATAATGGGACTTTTTTTAATGTAAATGTATAATTATGTTCATATCCATGGATGTTTTATCAAAAATATTATTTATGGAAAATAAATGAAAAATAAATCATGAATATTGGTTGATGACAGATATAATAAAACTTTATTGATGATATATTGAAACAAAGATATTATATTTAATAGTGACTATTCATAAGAGGTTATTATCATTAAAATAAATAAATTCTTCCTATAGGGATTTCTAGAAATTTTTTAAAATACTAATCTTTTTCATTAGGTGAGTTAGACTAATGACATAGAGAAAAAGTCCAAGAGGGTCACACACAAAGTGTATACTAAACCTCACATAGATTTTAAAATAAGTTTACATTTTAGAAAATATTATTCTAAATTTACATGTAATGGTGTTTTTTAGGTAATATTGATCACAAGTATTTAGTCCTCAGTTATTTGAGAAAATATATATGTGATTTTAATATTAAATAAAAATATGCTCACATGTTCAGAGAATATAATATTTAATAATTTAGTGAATGAAAAATTCCATGATATTTTTTAATTTAAATAAATAGCCATTATTCAAGGATATATAAATTTGAAGGAGGATTAAATGATTGAGTCAAGGGTATAGTGAAAAAGATATACTAAATTTAGGAAAAATAAAAAATAAATTATTTATTTAAAAAAGGTTATTTAAATTATCTATAGGTATTCCACATATCAATGAAATAATATTGTTATTATTTAATGTGGGGATCATTAAGGATTAGAATATTTTGTAAGGGTATTTATGAAAAAACCAATTCTCTATCATGGCTATATAAACTAGGTCATATCATTTATATAAATATTATTACTATAAACATTATTTTCTAGAAAGAATCATGTTAACCCCTGGAGAGAAAATGCTAAGTAATTCTCTCAATAATTGGGATCTCTAAGCCTTATCTTCCCTCTTAAGTCCCTGAGAGAACCACAAAAATCCTTTAATCTCAAAATTAATTCTTATTATAGTCAATGTAAAATGATGAAAAAGGTGAGAATCATTCATGGAAGACCACATTTTTTCTATAGTGATGTTCCAAGGTTCGCAGAGCATCTATAAATACCACTAGACGCATTCTATAGTCGAATCCTTCATCACTAAGATGTTTTGATAGGAGTGGTCATTTTATTTGACAATGAATAAATAATTACAAGACGAGATAATTATTATCTTATAATGTAATTATAATTTGTTATAAAGGTTCTTGTCTTGATGATTTTTGTGTTTCTATCATCCGTTTATGAGGAGAAATCCCAGGAACTTAATCAAAACCCATTTTTCATAATGGGAATGATGTACATTCACTATTCTCTGGAACCATTAATTCATATCAAACATATCACATATTAAATTATAATTATTTATTAATATTTGACTGATTTAAACATTGACTGGTTGTTTTTTTTTCTGATTTTTAAATTTTTAATCTAAAATTTGAAATGTCATGTTCATTCACCTTCATACAACCAAGAAAAATCTAGCAATAGATGAATTACATTAGAATATCTAATCTAGCTATGCATAAGATTCTAAATATAAAAAATGGATATACATCATGCTAATTAAAACTATATTTTGTGTATCCAAATTTCCTTTACTAGGATGAGCCATAAAAAGCACAGTATATCTTATGGGTGGAGAGTAATTAAATTATTAAACACTATGTGTTTACTAACAAGTTAGAACAAAATTTTAGGAATTAAATGACATGTAAATCATATATATTCTATTTAACCTATCAGGTTTTCCCTAGTAATAAATGTTGCATCCATGTGGCTAAAATATATTATAAGTATTTAATACACACTATATAATGACTTAAAAATATGATATATAGAATAATTGTGACTATACATCATGTAGATAGATTAAATATCATTTAACACATAAATTTCCTCATAGATTACACATCGGACCCATGGTATTTTACTACATATAGCCACAAAATGGGATACAAGGCTTGTAGTAATCTATACATTCCATATAACTCATACCAATTTACACATAGTATAAGACAAGAATGATAGTACACTATGTATATTAATTACATGAAATGGAAATTATTTTTTGAATTAAACTAACCTAAATTTTGTGTAACTAGTATACATGACATTTAATATGATTTTAAGTTGTATTGAATGCCTGATTAATTTTAACATTCATATATGGACAACACATCATGAATGGTTATCATTAACATTGTGTACTTCGAATTAAAAGCAGTAAATCGTACATATGTTAATAAGTTTCATGTGCCATAAATATTGATCTGGCTACTTTTCTAGACTCACAAAACTAAATTCTATATAATATCATGACATTCAATGTATGAAATTTGTTGTGAAACTATACAATAAAATACATTTAAAATGGAAGACATTAGGTAGTTTTGAGTTTTACACACCATGTGACCACCATTACATGTCCAATACTTGATTAATTTTAAAATTAATTAATTAATTCAATTTATATAAAAGAATTTATAACGAGTGTCTCCATGAATTTTATAATAGAAAGTTATGAAAAATGGAATAATTTTTTAATAAGATACATTATTTTTTTAATTCAATGAAATTATATTAATAAAGAAATAATTTAAATGGATATTAACTAAATTTAGATGTATACTCATTATATTTGTGGATGATCATGAGCTCGACTGACCTATGTATGTGATGGATTTATTTTAATATAAATATTGTTGAAAGTTTTTTTTATTAAATTAAAATGATGATCTATGAATCATCCCATCCAGTTATTATGTTTAGGCCAATGTTCTCATAGTTTTTATGTAACCCCATGCCCTGGATCCCCCCATATGCATGTGAGAAATAATAAATAGAGGATAAATCATCTAGGAGAGTAGAATAAATTGAAGGTAGATATTTGTTAAAACTAACCACGGAGGTACATTATATGGACACATCCTTAAAACATTATATGATCTTTAATTAAATGGATAATTGACATTTGGGATCTTTTCAGGTTTATAGTTATAGAGAATTAGGCCATAACTATTACATTACATCTCAAAAATTACAAAGTAGACACTTTTACTGTGTTTTAATTTTTTCTATAAAATAAAAACTATTGAAAACAAGAGTCATGTCTAGTTCAATGTTTTAGACAACATGACTTTTCTTGGATCCCATCCTTGACTTTATTAATCTTCAAGTCCTTAGAAAAACAATTCCAAACATGGTATGAGTATAAAAATCTTAGAAAGGGTTATAAAAAAAATAAAGAAAACAATAGTTCATCAATACATACATAACCAAATCTCTTTAAAATACCACATGAAATCATAATATTTGTGAATATCACATAGAAATAATAAATCATAATGTTTACTTGCAGCATCTATAACATACTTACGCTGTAGCTTTCATAGCTTCGTAGGGAGTTACATTTGGAATACCCATCATAATATATTCCCAAAAACTCTTAGTATAATCCTTCACGTTTATCTTCGTCACATTACCCAATTCATTGGAGTGCTATCTCGGGATAACCCTCCCTAGGTTCATCACGGAACCACTAGTATATGTAAACAATGCCCAAGAACCATAACACAAAAAACAAGCATAAAGGAAAGATAACATTTCCACATTGAAATCAAAATATATCATTTAAATATATTGAAATAATAAAGTCTTTGTCATCCATTTTCAATTCCAAAATACATAAAAAATAATACGGTATTTATTTTCCTTTTAAGAACATTACGGCTTCTTAAGGAATCGAATGATCAAATAACACTCGCAGTGGTGAAAAAGGTCGTTGTCACCCCCTATATTAAAAAGAAGCATTATTTTTTGTCATTTAGTAAAATGCTTTGTAGAAAAAGATTCAATTTGAATGAAAAGAAAATTCAAAGGTTTTTATACACTATATAACAAAAAATTATATAAAACAAAATATGCCTCAATGAAAGGATATTGAGACAAAGTCCCTTACCTTGTGTCCGACTTGACCCGTTCATTCTTTAATCTCTTGAATAATAAATTATTGTAAATTTTTACTTGATTAATATCCTTTTTAAATTGTATTATTCCTTTTATATCAATTATTACCATGTTATAAACTTTATATGATCATTTAAGTAAATTATGATTGTTTCGTCGATATTTGGTACTTGAGTCAAAAATAAAATCCTTATAATTACAAGTTGTTCATGTGGTCAAAATTCCATTATCTCCAGCATGGAATTCATGATTCAGATATCATATATATAATATATATCCAATATATATATTTATTTTATAATAATACATAACAGTTGGAGAATGAAATTAAATTTATCATTCATGGAGATGGTAATCCGTACGTACGCATGAACGTTACATTCATTTTTATTTCATATTTAATGGAATGAAAACCAAATGATACATCAGTATATTATAATTCCATTATAATATCATATATATAATTTCAGTAAATTAATCATTTATACATTCCACCCATGGTATGAATGAGTCATATCACTTTGAGGGGGCGGTAGTCTGTACTTCCTAAAATGAAATTATCGTATTTACCCATTATGGAAACCATAAAGGTATGAAATAAATGAAAACTACATAAGTATAGAGAAAATATAAATATAATATATATCAAATATAAATGATGTTTCATATTAATGGCTACCATAATATTTGGTAGGAGAAGATTGAACAAACATTGTTTCATGAGGCAGTAGTTTGTCGTCCACAGAAATAGTATGTTCTTTACCCATTAAACAGAGGTGTGTGTAAGTGTGGTTAAAATACTTCTAATTAAAACAGAATAGTATATTGAGGATAATTTTATTTTTATAAAATAAAGTAATAAAACGATTTTAGGGGGTTTGAGAAGTAAAATAAAATAATAGAACTTAAGAGAAGACGTTGCCTTTAAATCAGGTAACTCCCTTTGGTTTGAACGAAAAGGATTTCTTGAAGTGCCTTCTGCCTTAGGTAAGTCTCTAAGGTGGAAGAGAGGGATATTAAGAGATTTTTTTGGAAGAGTATGGGTGAGCCAAGGGGTTTGAGAGGTGTGAGTAATGGGTTTGAGGTGAGGGATTTTTATAAGGGGGGATGGGCTCTTTAGGAACGTTTGAAAATATTATTTTATTATATAACAATTTTTGGTTTCTAAAGGTCCAAAACTTATTAAAGTCGAAGATAAAATGAATCTTTCTTATAAATAAAACCTTAAAATAATAATTGGACTGGTTTTGGTTATTTTTTTAAATTTTATAATACTAATTATTTAAATCATTAATTTATTACATAAACACTGCAACACTATTGTGTCATAAATAATTCTATTTATATGATGACAGAAAAAATACCATGATGTAGGAAATTTTATTAGATTTAAAATGAATATTTATAGTCTAAGTTATAACTTATATAACCCCATGTAATAATTGATTTACTAAAAGATATATATTTCTGTCATTTTTTTTCAATACTTTAAATTAATATATGTAAAGTGTCATTATCACTCTTAAGTGGCTCCATGGGGTCCCAAAATCAACCCAAGGATTCCCATGGTCAGAAATGTATCAATCAATAGGATTAGGACACATGTTTGGATAATTTAATATTATTATAATATTACTTTTATCTATAATTATCCTATTTTTCTTTAACCGCGGTAAATAAAAGTCAAAGGTTATTATTCAAAAAAAAATATTTTCATCTTCTTGAACCAAATTTTACTTACTGATGAAAACCATGTAAGTATAATTTTTTAAATTTAATTCATATAAGTGGTAAAAATTCATTTAAATGAAAATGTTGGTTTTCAACTACTACTTAGTGTTTTTACTATTCTTTAAAAATTGAAGGTTTTCAGAAAATTCCAAAAAATCAGCCTAAGCTATATTTGAAATTATGAATTCAAAAATGAGGTATATTTTTCAAAATAAAAAACATAGAAGTTAAATAAATTAATTTAAAATTAATTCTCATTGTCAAAATAAAAGCATGTTTTTAAGAAATATCAACTACCAAAAGATTGACACTTATTTATGTCCAGTTTCAAAGTGAAATTACTTCCAATGAACAAAATCATATTAAATGGAAAAAATATAATCTAATTAAACTTAAAAACCAATAAAATGATAATTTAAGCATATATAAAATATATAAAATGACAGTTTTGAATTAAAATACATTATTTTTCACTATTCATAAAAAAATGAATTTTATCCGAAAAATACAAAAAAATTCCCCAAAGTAAATTTTGATGTCCCGATTATAAAAAAGAATTTTATTTTTTCAAATATAACATATAAAAGAGACAAAAACTATGTTTAAATAGGGTTCTCCATTAAAAAGCGGTAAATCATCCTTTTAAAGAATATTAGAGTATTTATGATTAAAATTAGATTCATTCAAATTTTAAGCCTCTATCTTTTTTTAGATAAATATAAAAACATTTAAAAAATATGTATAATAATATTTTACTTAGTTTTTTTCATTCCTTCCATTACAACAGTTAGGCGTTAACTACCATTTAAAATAATAATATTATATTATTATTTTTCAGTATGACTCAGTATTGTGTGTAACATTAGACTTCAAAGAAACCCGTTGTTGCGTATCGGGTACGCCATCAAACATAGCATCCCCTTTAAAATAAAATTAATATTTAATTCATAAATATTAATAAATATTAAAATGTATTATTCTTTATTTACATGGGATGTTACATCCTTCCACCCTTTTGGAAATTAAGTCCTCACAATTTATACTCACTTATAAAAAAAGTGGGGGTATTTATCCCTCATATCATTTTTAGATTCCCAAATTTGTTCTTCAACCATATGGTTTTTACACAAAACCATAACCAAATTAATATCCTTATTCCGCAACACATGCTCTCTTCATTCAAAAATCTGAACTGGTTAATCCTCAGAAAAGAGATTCTCTTCCAACTGTACTACCTCTGGGGTCAAAACATGAGATGGATCTGGAATATAATTTCTCAACATTGAAAAATGAAAAACTTTGTGTTGCTGCGATAAACATGGAGGTATATCCACTCTGTATGCAACAGATCCAACTTTCTCCAGGATTTCATAAGGTCCAATGAACCTCGGACTCATCTTTCCCTTCTTACCAAAACGCATCACACTCTTCCATGGAGAAACATTGAGAAAGACATGATCACCTACCTCAAAATAAATATACTTCCTCCAATTATTCGTATAACTTTTATGGATGCTCTGAGATGTTCTCATGTGCTTCTGAATCAACACAACATTTTCTGCCATCTCTTCAACCAATTATGGTCCCATCAACTTCCTTTCACCTACTTCATCCCAAAAAGTTAGAGTTCTATAATACCAACTATATAATGCCTCAAATGGAGCCATTTGTATACTGGAATGAAAAATGTTATTATTAGAAAATTCAACCAAATAAAGATGTTGGTCCCAACTTCCCTGGAAATACATTAAAGTAGTATATAACATGTCCTCCATGGTCTGAATAGTTCATTATGACTTCTCATCTGATTGAGGATTAAAATCTATGGAGAAATTTAATTCAATACCCAATGACATCTGAAGGCCTTTCCAAAAGTTATAAGTAAACCTAGGATCATGATCATATACAATGGAGAGGGGAACTCCATGCAACCTGACTATATCTTTAACATACAACTGAGAATGTTGATCTAGACACAATGTATCTAAAATAGGAAGGAAATGAGCAGATTTAGTCAAATGATCAACAATAACCAAGATTACATTATAACCTCGAGATGTCTTTATAAATCCCACAACAAAGTCCATGGATATATTTTTCCATTTCCACTCTGGCACAGATAAAGACTGAAGCATCCCTTTTGGTAATTTCTGCTCTACTTTAACCTACTTACAAGTCAAACACTTCACAGTAAATTTAGCAATATCTCTTTTCATTCCATCCCACCAGTAATATTCCTGAAGATCTCGGTACATCTTAGTACTTTCAGGATGAACTAAAAATGGAGAACTATAAGCTTCACTTAATAACTCTTTATTCAACTTTGAATCACAAGGCACACATAATCACTTCACAAACCTCAAAACACAATCTTTATCAATGTTAAAATCAGGAAACATACCCTTCTGAACCAACTCTACCATTTTCTACAACTCACTATCATCTTTCTGTGCTTGATTAATTATATCTTATAGAGATGATTTCACGGACACCTAAAACAAAATAGAGGAATTTTGTACACCCAAAATTTCTATTCCTAAGTTCATAAAATCAAAAACCAAAGGATATTGTTCCAAACATAGCAAGGTTAATGAAGCATTACTTTTTCGACTCAAAGCATTAGCCACTTTATTTTCTTTTCCCGGATGGTAATGGATCGTGTAATCATAATACTTGATTAATTGTATCGATCTCCTATGTCTCATGTTTAATTCTTTCTGAGGGAATATATACTTTAAACTTTTTTGTTTAGTATATATTTTACATTTTACTCTATATAAATTATGCCCCTAAATTTATAAAGAAAAAACAATAATAGCTAATTCAAAATCATGTGTAGGGTAATTTAACTTGTGAGGTTTCAACTGACATGAAGCATAAGCAATTACCTGATCATTTTGCATAAGGACAAATCCATGTCTATTCAATGAATCATCACTCTAGATAACAAACTCATCATTTATGGAAGGTAATTCTAAAATAGAAGGATTCACCAATATTATATTCAATCTTGAAAAAAATCTTCACATTCTTTTGTCCAAATAAACATAACACCTTTTTGAATTAACTTATTCAATGGGCTAGATAACCCTGAAAAATTTTCAACATGCCTCCAGTAATAACCTACCAAATAAAGCAGACTACAGATCTTGGTTATATTTGTGGGTATTTTCCATTATTTAACAAATTTTATTTTATTAGGATCAATAGTAATTCCATTTTTTTGAAACTATGTGACCAAGGAATGAAATTTGTTGTAACCAAAACTCACACTTTCTGAATTTCTCAAAGAGTTTCATTTCTTTTAACCTTTTAAAGACAACCCTCAATTGAAATTCATGTTAAAATTTACCTTTGGAATAAAACAAAATATCATCAATGAACACAACCATAAACTTATCTAAGAACTCATGGAAAATTATATTCATAAGATCCATGAATATAGCTGGTGAATTTGTTAATCTTGAAGGTATAACCACAAATTCATAATGGTCATATCTATTTTAAAACACGGTCTTTGGAATGACTGCTTCCTTTACATTCAACAGATTGTACCCTGACCTCAATTCAATCTTAGAAAAATACTAACCTCCCTGGAGCTGATCAAACAAATCATTGATATGAGGAAAAGTATACTTGTTCTTAATAGTGATGATATTAATTGCTCTATAATCATGTGAGAGTCTCATTGAACCATATTTCTTTTTAACAAACAAGATAGGGGCACCCCATGGTGATGTTCTTGGTCAAATGAAACCTTTATCTAATAACTCCTTCAATTGCTTCTTTAATTATAAAAGTTCAATTTGAGCCATTCGATAAGGGGTTTTAAAATTTTCTTAGAATCAGGAACTAAGTCAATAGTAAATTCAAATTCCTTATATGGTATTATACCTGGAAACTCATCAGGAAAAAACATTAAGATACTCATTTACAATAGGCACATCATTAATCTGAATATTTCCTTTGTTTTTAACAATATGTTCAAGGTAACATTCATTTCCATCTTTTTTTAGTTTCTCAGCTTCCTGATATGTTTTCAAAAGTAAGGGCTCATTATTGTAAACAAATTGAAAATATTTATAAAAAGAAACCTCTTTATATATACAGTCAATATTAGCATGATAAACAGAAATTAAATCCATACCCAAAATAACATCAAACTCTACTAGAGGTAAAACCATAAGGTTTGGAGGTAGATTCTTTCCGCACACAAGGACAAAAAGTTTCTTATAATTTCTTTTTTTCTCAACATTTCCCCTGGATGTTTTTACCATAATTTTTGGATTTATATCTCTATATGGAATTCCCAATTTACTAGAAAATGTTCAGAAATTAATGGGTGTGTAGACCCTGAATCAAACAACACATTGGCATAATCATTACAAACAAATAGTGTACCAGATACTACTTCATTTGATGGACCAACATCTGCTGAAGTCATTGTAAAAGATTTTGCCACCCCTTTCTACATGTAGTTTAGCTACTTCCCCTTAGTTGAGTTCTTTCTTGGAAACTCATTTGCATAATGACCCATTTTATTAGAGTTAAAACATTTTACTGACTGTAAATCAGATTTTGTATTGCCATTACCCTGATCTTTTTCAGTAAAATTACAAGCCTTATACCCCATTTTACCACATCGGTAGCACTTACCAGAGTTCAGAAGACATTCCGTAGCATGAATTTTACCGAAATTTTCAAAAATTGTAAAGTTAAGTTTTTTACCATCAGACTTTTTTTAAGAGTTCTTCCCTTTCATCTGCCACCTCGACCTATTATTCTGTTGTTTGTCAAATAACATCTGGTCATTGGAAAACTTCATTTCCACCTCTTCATATCAAACAAGTTTGTCATAATTTTTGAACTCATGAGAAGTTAAATCCCTTCAATATTTTGGCTTTAATCCTAAGTAAAAATGGTTGACTTTACTATAAAAATCTCATATGAAATTTAGAGCATACCTTTCCAGTCGAGTGGATTTTTCCTCAAAATCATCCACTGAGTCATCCTCCTTTATGAATCACAGGAATTTTTTTTCATCCTTAGATGAAGCACATTAGGATAATATCTCTCAAGAAACATACCTTGGAATTCATACCAATCAATAACATCAATCTCCTCACTATCATGTATATTTTTCACCATCGACCACCACTGATCGGATTCACCTCCAAAACGGTAAACATAAAGACTAACCTTTTTATGTTCTCAACATCCCATGACATAAAAGATCTTCTCTAGTGCTTTAATCCACCATTCAGCTAGAACAGGGTCAGATGATCCTCTGAATGATGGGGGATGTTGCCTCATGAAATGATCTACTACTGACATGTTCTTCTGTGGTTGTTTGGGATGATCTCGTGTATGGAGACCACCACCATTTATAGCCTGAGTCAATTTTCCCATCACTGTGAAAAACTATTCATTTTTGATTCCTACCATCTTAGGTTTTATATTTGGAAGGTTATCTTTTTCTTAATGTTGTCCCATCACAATTTCCATGTTTCCTCTCTGGAAAACGATTCTGAACACAGAAATATCTTATGTGAAGCAACATGGTAATCTATAAATTCTATATCATTTAAATATTAACATAAATTAATTTATGTATATTAATTTATCAATATCATAACTCTTAAAGTTATATTAACCTCCCTATGATACCAACTATAAGGACCCAGCCAAAAAACATTACATAATATTGAATTAAATGGATAATTCACATTGAGGATCTTTTCAGTTTTAGAGTTTTATAGAATTATTCCATAACTATTACATTACATCTCAAAAATTACAAAGTGGAAACTTCTACTCAGTTTCTAATTTTTTTCATAAAATAAAAACACTTTTAAAAAATATCCATCTCTAGTTCCATGTTTTAGATATCAAGACTTTTCCTTGATCTCATCCTTGACCTATTCATCTTCAAGTCCTGTGAAAAACATTTCAAAACATGGGATTAGAATAAAAATCTCATCAAGGGTTATAAAATTAAGAAAGAAAAAATTATTTCATAAATACATACATAACTTAAGATCTTTAATATACCTCTTGAAATCATAAGATTTGTTAATAGCACATAGAAATCATAAATCATAAAGGAAACTTGATGCATCTATAACATACTTACATTATAGCTTTCACAGCTACGTAGGGAGTTACATTTGAGATACCCATCATAGTATATTCCCTGAATATCTTAAGAGAAACATTCATGTTTACCTCTGTCATGTTACCCAGTGCATTGGAGAGCTATCTCGGGCTCACCCTTCCTAGGTTTATCACAGAACCTCCCATATACATAAACAATTCCCAAGAACCATAACACATAAAACAAGCATAAAGAAAATATAACATTTCTATATTAAAATCACAATATATGATTTCAAGATATTGAAATAATAAATGCATGTTCAAAACCATTATCAATAAAAAATAAGTAAAAGAGTATATGGTTTTTATTTTCCTTTTAAAAATATTATGACTTTTTAAGGAATTCAAAGATTAAATAATACTCGTGGTGGCGGAAAAGGTCATTGTCACCACATACATAAAAAAGAAACATTCATTTTTTCCATTTAGTAAAACGCCTCATAAAAAAAGATTCCCTTTGAATGAAAATAAATTTAAATGGTGTTTATACACTGTATAAATTAATGTCTTGTATGATACAAAATATGCCTCAATGAAAGGATATTGAGATGATGTCACTAACCTCATGTCCGAGTTGACCCGTTCATTCTTTAATCTCCTGAATAATAAACTAAAGTTAATTTATAATTTCTTAGGAACATTTTTCAAGTTTATTATTGCTTTTATATTGATTATTACCATGTTATAAACATTATATAATCATTTTAGTTAATAACGGTCGTTTTGTCGATATTTGGTACTTGATTCAAAAATGAACTCCTTATAATTACAACTTGTTCCTATGGTCAAAAGTAAATAATCTCTAGAATGATATTCATGATTTAGATAACATATATATCATATATATATCCTATATATATATGTATTTTATAATAGTACATAACATTTGGAGGTAAGAAATGAAATGCACATTTCATGGAGATGGTAAGCCGTATGTACGCACGAACGCTACCTTCATTTATATTTCATATTTAATAGAATTAAAACATAATGATACATAGATATATTATAATTATAGTATAATATCATATATATAGTTTCATTGACTCCATCATTTATACTTTCTATGTATGGTGTGAACGAGTCATATCACTTGGAGGGGGTGGCAGTCCTCAGTTCCTCAAATGAAATTAGCATATTTACCCATTATGGAAACCATAAAGTTCTGCTCTAAATGAAAAATATAGAAGTATAGAGACAATATAAATATAATATATATCACATATAAATAAATTTCCATATTAATGTCCATCATTGTAGTTGGTAAGATAAGATTGAACAATCATCTTTTTGTGAGGCCCTAGTTCACCATCCACAGAAACAGTAGGTTCTTTACCCATTAGATGGAGGTGTGTGCAAGTCTAGTTTTAATAATTCACATAACAACAACCAAGTATATTTAGGATACTATTTTCATTATAAAATAATGTAATAAAAATATTTTAGGGGGATGGATAAGTAAAATAAAATAAAAGAACTTAAGAGAAGATGTTACCCTTAAATCAGGTAACTTCCTTTGGTTTGAACCAAAAGAATTTCTTGAAGTGCCTTTTGCCTAAGGTAAGGCTTCTAGGTGGAAGAGAGGGATAGTTAGAGCTTATTTGGGTAGATTTTGGATGATATAAGGGTCTTTAGAGGTTTGTGTAATGGGTCATAGATGAGGTACTTTTATAAGGGGGGGAGGGGCTCTTTAAGAATGTTTGAAAATATTATTTCATTATAAAATGATTTTCGGTTTCTAAATTTCTAAAACTTATTAAAGTCAAATATAAGATGACTCTTGTTCAAAATAAAATAATCTAAAAATAATTTTACAGGTTTTGAATTTTTTTTAATTTTTATAATCTTATTTAATTAAATCATTCATTAATGAGGTAAACACTACATCATTATTGTGGAACAAATAATTTTATTTATTTGATGTCTAAAAATTATAAAAAAATACCCTGATGTAGGAAATCATTTTATCTTTCAAATTAATATTTATAGTCGAAGAGATATCATATATAATCCCATTTAAGAATTTATTACTAAAATATATATGTTTATGTCATTTTTTCATTACTTAAAATTAATTAATATAAAATGTCATTATCACTCTTTAGTGGCTCCATGGGGTCCCAAATCAACCCAAGGATTCCCATGGTCAGAAATGTATCAAAAAATTGGATTAGGACACATTTTAGGGTAACTTAATATTATTATAATATTATTTTTTCCTTGGATTACCCTATTTACCTTTAACCGTGGTAAATAAAAGTCAAAGTTACTATTCACCAAAACTTATTTTCATCTTATTGAACCGAATTTTACTTACTATGACAACCATGTATGTCCTATTTTTGAAATTAAATTCACATAAGCATTAAAATTTCATTTAAATGAAAATGTTTGTTTTAACTACTACATGGTGTTTTAATTATTCATCAAAAATTGAAGGTTTTCTGAAAAATATAAAAAAATTATCCTAAGCTATATTTGATATTCCGATTTAAAAAATGATTTCTATTTTACAAAATTTAAAACCTAGGAGTTGGATTAATTAATTAAAAATTAATTATCATTATCAAAACAAAAAAGTGTGTTTTTAAGAAATTATAACTATCAAAAGATTGACATTTTGTATGTCCAATTACAATGTGAAATTACTTCCAATGACCAAAATTAGATTAAATGGTAAAAATATAATCTAATTAAAATTTAAAATCAATTAAAAATATAATCTAACCATATATATAAATTATATCAAAAGGCATTTTTTAATTAAAATACATTATTTTTTTATGTTCATTAAAAAATGAATTTTATCAGAAATATACTACAAATTTACCCAAATTAAATTTTGATGTCCTAATTCTAAATAAGAATTTTAGTTTTTCCAATTGAACATATAAATGTTACCAAAACTATATTTAAAGAGGGTTGTCCATCAAAAGGTGGTAAATTGACCTTTTAACGGATATTAGAGTTCTATGCCTAAAATTAGATTCATTCACATTTTAAGCCTCTAAATTTTATTGAATAAATGTAAAAACATTTAACAAACATATATAATAATATTATAGTTAGTTATGTTTATTCCTGTCATTACAATGGATAGGTGTTAACTACCATTTAAAATAATAGTAATATATTATTATTATTTTGTATGACTCTGAATTGTGTGTTACATTAGACTTCAAAGAAACTCGTTGTTGCGTATCGGGTACACCATTAAACATAGAATCCCTTTAAAATAAATGTAATATTTATTTCACAAATATTAATAAATATGAAAATGTAATATTCTTTTTTTACTTGGGATGTTACATACATTAGTGAATATGTGGAATTCTATAACTGAAACCAAGCTCAGTTCATTGAGTTACTCCTCTAGGTTTGTGAGATAGTTTACTATGAAATTGATAAAACATTCAACACAAAATATTATGACGATACCACAAATATTTAGTTTATTTTTTCAAATGGTTATGTTTCTGAGTGAATTTTTATTTGTGATCATATAAAATAAATGTATTAAAAACATGCAATATGGAATAAAATAAATAGATTTTTCATAAATTATTCCATCTATATGTGATTAATCACTTATGAAAAATATATATAGTTTTAAAAATCATGTAAAAAGGAAAAAAATAAAAAATAATTACGCATAAAATAAAATTAAATCAATTAAAATATTAAGATTGTATAGGCTTATATTACTTGAGTTCAGATGAAACCAAATTTCAAAGGAATTTTTGGTCTTCTGTTACGGTGTCTTCAATTATTAGTGAGTTTTAATATAAAATTTTTGCTAACTTAATCTAGTTTTCAAAAAGGATAGATTACATATTTTTGAATTGTTTAACATAGTAGGAATCTGTTGAAAAAAAAAATTGTAGTTCATGATTTAAGGATCAAATATTCCACTCAAATCATTGAGTTATGAGATAATATATTTAGATGGACTCTCCATCCTAAATACATTCAAATAACTTAATAGAAACCATTATGGGTTTTGAGAAGGGAAATATGGATCCTTTATACTAGAATATCCACACAAAAACATATTAATAATACAATGTTGAGGGATATTATTATTTGATAAAATGGTTGGAGATTAATAAATTAAATTTTTTATGACACATTTTGGTAATAAATATAAACTACGAAAATTTTATTTTATTTGGCCATAGAAAATTGAAATCAATGGAACCAAAATATTATAAGAGTGATCCATTTTGGGTAAAGTTATTATTCTAATTAGACATTAAACCTTAGAGTTTTACATGTTCTTACATGTCATACTCTTCCTAGATTAAAATTATTACATGTTGGAGTCCTCTATTCTGAAGAACCCCTTAAAGAGGTGAGTTGGGAGGATTTCAATTGCGCTATATATCTATTTTTTGATGTTGTTATATATTTATACCAAGATCCAAATGCTGCATGGAAGCATGGATCCATACATGATGATATCTTACCTTTGATATATTTATTAGGAAGATTCTTTGTAAGATAAGTAAAATATCTTCAAGGAAATAATTATATTCATTATTGAAGAAAGACTGTTATATGGACCACATGTATCCAACATTATTGGATATATTGATTCATTTGAAATAGTGGGTTTTAAAATTTCTAATGAGTTGTGAAATAAATTTTTTATTAATTTACTTCCAAGTAGATAAGGACATAAGGCATGAAAAAACATCAGTCATTATAGCGAATAAAAGGAATGGAAAGGAAAATTGTCCTAATAGTCATTAAATATATAAGTATTCTATGTACTAATCAACCAATAAGAGGAAAATAAAAAGGTAGGTTAAGTAACAAGATACATAATGTTTTTAATTTGGAATTAAAGAGATATATAAAAAGAACAACACCTTAGTGGGGATAAAGGAGAATATTATAGTGTATTTTTTATCAAATTCAATCTATCCATGTATAATTATTGGGTATTATATATATAATTTGATGCTCACGTTTTTCCCAAATATAGGATATATTTATTTTCAAAAAGGATTCAAAATCTATGGTTTATCTCTAATCTACCAATAGAGTAAGACTTGCTAACTTGGCTATAAGAGACCACCACTTTACTTCACTAACTAGACTGATTATGGTCTTGATGAATTATTATATTTTTAATTTTGTTTCCAAAAACATTTTATATGTGTCTATTTTATACATTTATTGACTAATATTCATTTTTGGGAATAAATTATTCTAATTTTACAAAGAAACCATTTTCAATGGTATGGTACAACTTAAAAAAGGTCTTTATATATTATAACACAAAAATCATGTCTAGTAAATTGATAATTAATAAATTTAACATTACGAATTTCACCCAAAATTATATAATAACTAATGTGTTCGTGTAAATGATAATCCAATGAAAAATATCTATCAAGATGGTCATTTATATTCTTTTGAATAAAAAAACATGATAGATATCATTCTTTTCATCCAGGAAAAAAGTCCAAACCATCCTTTAGTGGAATGGGTAAAAGATCTACATAGATTCTTGAAGTTGTATTAAAAAATTATACCTTTTCTAGTTGAATATAGGTTGGGAAATCATACTTCATAACTTTTACTAATGATTTATTATACATGGAAGTCTCTACTTCATGAATTATAAGTCTAAAACCTTTTGTAAATTCAAGGAGATTAAGAATCATGTAGATAACCACCCATATAATATAATAAAGGATATTTGATTAGATCTATGTGTATAATATATTAAAATTTATTTCATCAACCATATTATGGTGTTTTTTATTCTATCAAAAGACACTCCTCATTATTCACCATAGTCTAATGGTGTTTGTGAATGTGTGAACCACACCTTTTTGAATATGTTGAGGTCGATGAAGAGTCATGTCGATCATTAATTATTATTTTTGGGGATATTCATTTTATTATAAAATTTACATACTAATCTATGTACCAAATAATGAAAAAAAATTACTTCTATATGAGTTAATATATGGTAAGAAATTAGTGTTTTCACATACTCGTGTATAGGGTTCGGGATCACTTCTTAAGGATACCATCAGAAAAAACAAGAATGTTAGGGAAAAAGTATATCTTAATAAGATAACCCAAGTAAAAAAAGGGAATATATATCTATATAAACTCATAGAAAATATAATAATAGTTAAAATACATTCCATATTCCTTAAGAAATATTACATCCCCAAAAGTGGTAGTTGGAGGAATACTGACCTCGGTGAAGTTGATGCTCATAATACATATGAGATGAAACAGAAAAATATTCTATAAAGACCCTATGGATGAGGTTTTTTAAGGGGAAAAGTAACTCTTTAGGTTCACCAATGTTGTTATAGAAAAATAAAGATATGTGTTTCAAGTCATTTAGTATGGTGACTCATTTTTAGTTAATAATGATAATCTTCAGTCTTACATAGAGGTAAAATGATGTTTATAAGTTGTTATATAGAACAAATAAATGAATCTATAGATAAATAACATATAATAGAACCATATATGGGTTCTGATACAACCTATAGTATATTTAAATCCTATTTTGTGCAATGTGATATTCAATAAGCAGTTATACTTTAAAGTTATGTATAGTACCTTTAACGAATTAATAGTGTCTACAGGGTTTAAAAAACATCAAGGCATATACAATGATTAAAACTTTTCACATATTTAAATGATAAAATAAATTATAATTTTTTATTCCATACCAATCTAAAATAATTATAAAATTTATAAAATTTATTTATAAACTAATATAAATAATGGAAGCCTTATATAAGAAATCAATATGACATAAATAAAGGGGTTTCTAAATCCAATATATTCTATAATGTGTGATTGTTTCAAATATCCATTTATTGATTGATATAAGAACCCAAATCATGTATCATTTTCTTTGATTAATCCTTAAATGAAGTTCATTTCATAAAGATAAAATGTGAGAATTATTTATATTAATGGTTTGATAGGTTTGAAGTTATTTTCCTAGTAGTATATATTTGTGACATATTACTTTTTGGAAATGGGATATGAGTCTTATAGTATGCTAAGATGTCGTTAAACCCATGCTTATCCATGAATGAATTATCTGATGTAACTTAAAACATGGGGATCAATATCATCCCTGATGGATCTAAGAGGATACTTGGACTAAGTCAAGTTATATACAATAACATGATACTAATGATATTGAATATGGAACAATAAAAGAATGAATTTTTTTATTTGTCCCATGGAATAAATCTCTTCAAGAAAATGTGTCCTCAGACACAGGAGGAGATATATTGGATTACAAGGATTTTATTACCAATAGGGATATGATTAGTAATTTATACCTTTCTGTGAACTGGTATTGATTATCACTATTCATTGAACGTGGTCAGAAGATATCAATAATAACTAAGTGATATCTGTTAGATTGTTGTAAAGATTATCCTAATGTTTTTGATGCATAGTAAAAATATGATCTTTGTTTATGGAGGATATGAGGATCTTGGAATTAGGGGATATAAGATTCAATTTTCTAGATATATTAAATTTATCTACAATTCTAGGTTGGATATTTTGTTCTCCCTAAATAGAGGGGTTATAATTTATGAGAGATCAATGTAGGTTGAGGTCACCTGTTTTGCAGTAGAGTCTAAGTACATTATGTATTTTTTTGAAGCTAATGAAGTTAAAATGCTATGAAACATAATATAGTGTAATTATTTGTTTTCTAGAAAGAAATACCATATAACATTATATTATCATAATAATATAATGGTGGCTCTATCCAATGATTATGTGTCACAATAATTGATAATCGTATACATCAGATCTATCACCTCTCGTGGGATTGTTCTTAAAGTGGATAAGTCACAGGAAGAATAATATCCATGAAGAAAAACATGATAGACCTATTTACTAAATACTTATCTTATTAGTATGATAAATATCATGTTATAGATACTATATTCAAATTCATTAGTAATTGGCTCTAGTGAAAGTTGGAGACCATTGTATTTTGTTCCATTGAAACTACTACATTTAAATTTTATGTAATTGTATGTAAATAGTCATGAATATTAATAAATATCTTATAATTTAATAATAATTCTTATAAATAATATTTAATGTGATATTATCCATAGAGTATATGTCTCATCGAATTGAAATTGATTTTTTCTATAGTGATGGGATATTTTAGTTATATGAAAACATTATTAAATATATGTTCTATGGCTGGATTACATCAATTTTACAGGGAAAGAATGATGAATGATATCATGTTCTGGGGGATCATAAGATATTGAGACTTCTCCTCATAATTATTATACTTAGTAATCTCTGAGTGGGGAGGTTATGAGAACAAACTCCCTTATAATAATTTGATTTTTTTCTATATCATTTTCTATTCCAATATGAGGGCATGTGTATTGGCCCACGGATTTGGTATAATTTTTAATTCATGTATATAATGACTAAACAAAATCATAAAGAAACTTTGATTTTTAATGAATAAATATCTTGTTAATAGATGTTCTTTTAAAAAACACAAGAACTTCCATAAATTTTATTATTTTAAACCATTATAAAATATGTCCATAATTAGTCTATCGAGCTCAAATGACTGATAAGAATAAAAAAATGATAATATATATAGTATAATATGGTATTTAATATTACTTGATATTAGTGGTTATGATAAATTATAATTGACAAAGATGAAATAATTTATGTCCTCAAATAGTAGAATAGTACCCTTTGATGCCCATTTATCAGAGCATCCGAGGAAGATAACACAACTGATATTTTCCCTTAATCAACCCAATTTTATATTCAACAACTAAAACTTGAGTGAAAACATTTATTGAGGAATTTCAAGATTTTTAAAATCACCGCTCAGACCATGTTCGTCAAACCACCCCATTAATGTACTAATATCACACACCATACCCTTAAGGAGTGCACTGGTGTAATATAGGATTATGTATCTAGACCCTAGTAGTATGAATTTTAATATTTTCAAGTTATAAAATTAATGAATTTATTGATCCCTTTTCATTAAAACTTAATATATATATTTATATATATGATTAAATAATGTGTTTGATAAAACATTGATTTTGATACGAATAAACTAAATGTGAATTTTTGGGACATATATAGTTTCAATTAAAGCACTATGTTCGAAAAATTATATGATTTTTTAAATAAATAATATTTTCATTAAATTGTCATATTAAATTTTAATTATTTTAATATAAATGATGATATAATTTACTAAATTTCAATGTAATTATTATAATGGTCAGAATGTCATTCATGTCATATAAATTAGTATTTTTTTTATAAATATTGATTTTTTTAGTTAAAAGGGTAATTTCACATATTTTAATAATTATTTTATGTATAATAAATTTTATTATTTAAATAATCATGTAAAAATTTTCATGTGGTGAATGTTTCATAATTTTCCAAGATAGTTGAATTTTTGGGTAAAAATAAATATGGCATAAATATATGGTATGTTTTAGGACATTATAATGTTGAAAATGTGATGTAATAAATACTATAATGGAAATAAACAATGAAAAATAGACCTTACCTTTAAAATAATGTTTCTTTTATTTTTTTTGATTAATTTTAGCAACCTATAATGAATCCACCAAAACATATATTATATTTTAGGCTTTTAAAAACTATTCATTATGAACATGAATCACTTACACATAATTAATGGTGTTATTTTAAGGGGTTCAATTATTAACCTAATAAAATATTTAAATCCCCTCATATTATGTATAAAACATGGGAATAAACCATGATAATGTTTTTGGTTTGGATAATTTTATCACTTTGTGTCCAAAACCGAAGTTTAGAAATTAATAAACATTTCTTCTCTCATTTTCTATAAATACCCATCTAAACTCCTTTTCATAATCACTAAAAAACCCATTCAGCATGATTTTACACTACCTATAACTATTTAAGTCCCTACAAGGTGTTCCTAATATCTTAATTTCCACCCATGATTTTTAGAATCACCCCTCAAGGTAAGGTATTCTCTCGTCTTCCTTTTTATTCAAGTACTTTATTTGTAATAAGACTTTTTATTTCCAATATTTCAAATTCTAGTATGTTTTAAAACATACCATTATTTTCCTTATGATTCCAAGGTAATGAGAGGCCACACTTCACTCTCATTAATCCCTTCCACCAACCTATCTTACACTCATTATCCTACCAAAATTATCCTGTGAATTTCAATGCCAAACTTTTGTTTTATAAAAACCCATACCAATTTCCCATCAAGGGTATTCATATATATTTACCTATCTTTAAATGATTAGTTACTTCTATTTATATAACCCACACACCTTAATTATGGTATAAAAAGTGATAAAATTTATTCTGATGTTGTATAATATATGTGGCACAAAAATTAAAGTACACATTCTGAATATGATGAGAGAGGTTTGAATTATATAACCCTATAATTTATTGGGTAATATATTTATATCATGAGATACCATGTATAGTTACCTGGAAATTATCCTAAGAACACTATGTTATAATGTATTGACAATTATCCTTGACTTATGCTTAAGATTTCATGTTTTATATTACTTCCACATTCCTATAATTCCTTGATGTTTTCATCTTATATCTTGATTCTATGTTCTGGATTATGATTTTCACCTTTCATTTTCATCATTTTGTGCCTCTTGATTCACATTTACTATAATACATTATGTTATACTTTTGAGTATTTCATTGTCAGACTATAAATGACCCCTTATTTATCTATGTCCTTGGGTTATCCCATTAAGCATTACAAGATCAATGGAATTTAAGGTCGTGTCATTGAATTTTATTTAATGTTGTTTTATCCCTATTTATAGTTTTTCTAATATGTATCTAATTACCCAAACACACTAGTCCAATCAATATTTTGGGAATGTGTTATGTTTATCTTTGTGTAATAAATCCCGAAACAGTGTGTATAAAATTGGAGTTATCATAGTCGGTATCAACATAAGGTCTAGTTATTTTTTTTGTGATTAGGATTATTAAAACCTTGTGAAAATAATTGCGATAGGATTAAAATTAGTAAATATCCTTAAATTTTACTAAATTATAGAGTAATTGGTTTCCAAGAAATGAAATCCCTATTGGGAAACAACTTGTGGATGTGTCTTTTACATATTTGTGCTTAGGGGTAAAAACCATAAAAAGTTTTAATTTTTTATTAACTAAATAACAACTTAGTGAACAAAAAATGGCATTCATATACACCTCATTACAAACATTCATGGGATATGCTTTTCAAAATTTACACATTTTTATGAACCACTATGAATTCAGAAAAGTTCCAATGAAATTTAATGTTAGGAAATAGATCATGGATAACATATTGAAACATTGAAATTCATAATTTAAGGAATACATGTCACTTTTAGGTTATCAATTCTATGATCACAGTTCCCCTTTATATGATTAATAGTTTGAAAATTATCATCCACAATTCTATTTTGGATGAATTAAATGATTATAACGAAAATAAAATAGTGTAATGGAGTATCATCATCCATTTTTGAACTTCACATGTCTTATGTGACTATGGTTCAATTAATTATATTATATCAAAAAAAATTAATAGAAATATTCAATAAGAACCGAAAAACATGGTTGTACAGTTACCTGTAAAAATGGAAAATGGGGAAATTAATTTATCCCAAGTATATAACTTCTCTATTGTCAATATGTGTGATATGAATTTCTTAGAGAACCTTGTTATCCTCCTATTAATTTAATTCAATTAAATTTTGGGTATAGATTGGATTTCCTTATATAGAACCAACTTAAATTTATAAAAGAAGTAAATCACCCATGAATCAAGAATCTCCCTCTAAATATATACGAGTGTAGAGAGAAGGTTGAATCTCTTATAGAATCATCATATCAATCATGGATATGATTTATTTATGATAAATCATTTCTCACTCAAATGATTGAGACTAATGAAAATATCATCCTTGTTTTCAATCCCATTGTATGTTGATGTGTTGATGTGTTCCTAAAATATTTACATACTATTAATCCTTTCCATGAAGAACATTTCTCAATAAAATGAATACATAGAGATTTTATAATATCCATGAATCCATATATAATTTCTACTATTGATCTTGAAGAGCTAAAGAAGTTTCTATAAGAGAGACTGGATAAAAGGATTATACACCCAAGTGTTTCTCAAAGGGGTTAACCATTCATTTTGATTAGGATGAAGGAGGGTTCACTGAACCTCTACATTGATTAAATTGACCTAAAAAAGATCTTGATAAAGAACATGAAACCCCTATCATGGATTTATTATGTATTCTATTAGCTACGTGGAGCCCAGTACATCTCAAGTGTATCTTCATTCGAGATATTATAAATTAAATTTGAAGAAGGTGGATATCTCCAAGACTTGTTTTTATAAAATTTATGAGCACTAGATGTTTTTAGTTGTGCTATTTTAACTCACTAATTCTCTATCTATCATTATGTACTTAATAAATTTATTATTTAGGGGCTACCTCCACAATTTTTTTGTAGTATTTAGAGATGATATTCTTGTCTACACTGAAAAAGGAGGAACATGATGAGTATTTGAAAACTATATTGAATACCATGTTAAAATGAATAATTGTATACAGAGTTTAGTAAATTAATGTTTTGGATGGAGAATATAACATTCATGGGTCACCTTATCTCCACCAAGAGATATTTGTTCATTGTTAAAAGGCATAGGAAATTGAAGGATGACCTATACCAATATCTTAGACATAAATCAATTATTCCATTACATTATCTAGATATTATCAATGATTTTTTAGAAACTTATCCTAATTTTCAATCCCACTGACCAAGATAACTATATGGGAGTGAATGTTTCCTGGACTAATAAACGTGAGAAGAGCTTTAAATGAAAAAAATATAGTAATCTTTGCACATGTTCTGACACTAAAAACTAGTGAGGAAGGATTGGCGATTTATAGTGATGCATGTAAATTTTTTTGGGGTTTTGTACTAATGAAAAATGATAAAGTGATAGCCTATTACTGCCATTAATGAAATAACTATGAGAAGAACTATACAACACATGATCTATAATTGGTTGTAGTGATCATAACATTAGTAATTCAGCAAAATTATTTTCAGATGAAAAAATATGATTTATATATTTATCATAAATTCTTATATAATATACTCTCACAAAGGGATATCAATATGAACAAATTTATGTGGTTATTTATATTCAAGGATTATGATTATTCAATCTATTTCCATTCTATGAAGGTGAATAATCTTGTAGATACAATGAGTAGAAAGGATTTCGCAACCCTATCCATGATGAGGATTAAAAGTAATTCAATATTTATGGAAATACGAAATTAAGGAAATAGTAATTATAAAAGGAACATCATCCTACGTTTATCAAATAAATGCTCACCCATCAATTCTGGAGTGGATTAAAGAGGAAACAATATGATAATAAGATAAATAAAAAATGTAATAGATATTCTGGAGTTCAACTTATCTGTTTCCCATCAAAACCAAAATTAAAGAAGGATATTCTAGATGATTTTCATAGCTCATCATTCTTTATTAATATTGGAATACTAAGATGGATGTGGATATGAATCAAAACGTATATTATAACAACATTATTGGAATTATTGGAAAATATGTATCTCAATTCTTTGTATTCCAAAAAATCCAGGCTGAATGATTTAATTCTATTTGTATGATGTTACCATTACCCAAAATAGTATGGAAATGTGAAAACATAGCCATGGATTTAATTATAGGGAACCCTATAACATCCAAAGGAAATAAAACCATTTTGGTGGTAGTCGATCACCTTACATGGTTAGTTTATTTTATTAATATCAAGAAATATTTCTCTCTAGAACAATACTCAAAGAGATATATAAGAGAATTGGTAATAGTACATGGACTAACAAACCCAATTGTATCTAATAGAAATATTAGGTTTACCTCAAGGTTCTAGACAATCCTTCAACAAGAATGGGATATATAGTTTAATTTTAGTACTTATTTTCACCCTTATAAAGATGTTCAGTCTAAAATAACCCTTTAAAATATTGAGGATATGCTGATATCATTTTCAATGGATTTTTATGGATGTTGGGATCAATAATTTACCTAATGGGATTATTATATATAAATATTTTGTATTCTATAATTAAAATGGAAAATTATAAGGCTTGATATGGGTAGTAGTGTAGAACTAAAAAAAATTTGGGATGAAGATGGAGAATGGAAGGTGATGTGATTTTATCTTATCTAAGATAATATAAAAAATTTGGAAACCATTCAATGTTATATGAAATAGATGAAATGTATATAGAAAATATATGCAAGCAATCATCGATGAAACCTAGAGTTTTATTTCATAGGTAAGTTCTTCTTTAAAAAATTTGAGATCATTGATCTCGTCGGGGTTCTAACCTATCGACTAGCACTCTTTCCAAACCTATCTCAAGTACATGATGTGTTCCATGTATCCCTTTAGAGGAAGTAAAAACCAAACCTATCACATGTAATAAATCCAAAGGTGGTAGCCTTAGTTAATGATCCTTCATATGAGGGTAACGTAGTAAAGATATTATATCATCGGGAAAATTTTATATGAAAAAAGACAAATTTCTTGATAAATGTACTATAGAAAAACCATGCATTTTGAGGAGAAACATGGTAATCAGAAAAGGTGATTAAATATAAGTTCTCTAATCAGTTATTATGTGTGAAATAAAATTTCAAGGATGAAATTTCTAAAGGGGGAATAATGTAATGACAAAAAACTTTTATAAATGATATTATTTTTCTAATGAATAAATTCATTATCAGAAAATGTTATTATAGAAAACACATTCCCTATATTTGATTTTTCATTTTTTATCATTATCAAATAGATCCATAATTTGTCTCTCGGGATCAAAAAACCATTAATCATAACAACCAGTGATTATATAGTCATTCTATAGTGACGATTAAGATTTTTATATATTAAGGGTTCTGATAAAGTGTAATTGATATAGATGGAAGAAGAAATGAACTTCACCTAAAAGATCATACAATATGAAGCCCATTTATTAGAGCTTTTATGGGATATGTAATCAATGGGCTTTACCCTTTACAAGACCAAGCCATATTCCATAACTAAATTTTCAAAAAACCATTTGTGGAATATGTTCATTCTTATCAAAATCAATACCCAAACCATGTTTGTTGACCCTCCTGAAGAAAGTTCCACCATCACACACATTAACCACAGGGTATATGATGGTATAGTAATTATTTGTGTATCAATACCCTAGTAGTATATTTTTTATATTTTATTTTTTCTAAAATAATAATTATATTTATCTTTTTACATTAAATTATAATATATATAATGAGTCAGTTAAAATTATATTTTCGTAAATGGAAACATAAATTGTATTTTTATGAGATATACAACTTAAATTGAAACACACTTTTTGAAAAATTCAATATTTTTTAAATAAATATTATTTCCATGAAATATACTTATTCAATATTTTTTTTAAATATAATTTATAATATAACTTAATTAAGTCTTATGTAATTTTGTATTGGTGAAAAGTTGTTTATTTCATACATACTAGCATTTTAGTGAAAATAAATAAATTTATTATAAAGTATAAATTCAATATTAAGAAATTTATTTTAGTAAAATTAAAATTATTTATCAAATTAGAAAATAAAAATAAAAATAATTTATTTTTTCATTATTTAATAATATAGTTTATTTTTAGGGTAAAAATTAAATATGGTATAAATATACAGTATGAATTATGCCATTGTAATATCTGAAAATGTATCTAATAAATACTATTAAAAGAATCCATTACCAAAAATATATTTCCAATTTAAAATAGTTTTTTTTGAGTAATTTGACTAATTTTTTAAATGTATATTTATTGTTTCAAAGCATATATTATATGTTATGATTGAAAATGAAATTATTTAGGGTCATGAATCACATCCACATCATCAAGGATGTTGTTTTTAGGAGTTCAGTTATTAGACTAATAAAATATTGAAACCACTCTTACATGGTTGAAACCATGGTAAGGTTTTTGGTTTTTATTTATTTTATCACTTAGTGTCCAAAGCCAATGTTTATAAATTTATAAAGAAATCCCCTTCCCTTTAATATAAATACCCACCCAACCTCCAATTATTCATTAATAATAATCCATTGATCTTGAATCTCATCTCCCTTTACCTCTCTAAATCATTCCTAAGGTGTTACCATGATATTAATAATCTCTTTAAAATATTTTTAAAAGAACCTTCTCGAGGTAAGGGATTCTCTACTCTTCCTCTTAATTCAAGTACCTTATTTTTACTAAGCCTTATTATTTACACTTTTTCATGTTGTAATTTTATTATAAATATATATTTATTGTAGTTATGATTCCTATGTAAATATATACCACCCTTCACTATCATTAAACACTTCCACCAACCATTTTGTTCATCCATTATGTTGTCAAAATTATTTCATAATTTTCATTGCCAAACATTTGTGTTGTGAATACCCATCCCCATTTACACTTTCTTATAATCACCAAGATATACCTATCATTAATTTATTAAGTACTTCTATGTATGTAACCTACACTTCCATATCATGGAACTGAAATTGATGAAAGATATGGTTATGTTATATGGTCTATGTAGCAAACAAACTCATGTAAATAATTCAAATCTGATGAATGAGCCTTGAATTATATATCCCTATAATTCATAGGGTAATACTTTTATCTCAGGATAAACCATGTATAGTTTACGGTTAATTAGACTCATCACACCATGTTTTAATGTCTTGATGGATATCCATGATTTATTCTTACAATTAAATGTTTTATTTTGTTGAAAATTCCAAATATTCCTTGATTTTATCATCTTATTTCATGATTCTATGTTCATGATTTTCATTATAATAATTTTTTGTAAACATTTTATAATAATTGGGTCACATGTAGTACTTTACATTATGTTATTATTTTCATTATTTCATTACTTGAATTTATAGCTCACCTATTTCTTATCCATGTCCTGTAGTTATCTTGTATGATACTGAAAGATCAATGGAATTTAAGGGAATGTAAGGGAGTCTAAAATAATATTATTTCATACTTATTTAAACTTATTATTATTTGTATTGAATTTACTTAAGACATTATTCCTCTCTATAACGACCTATAATTTCAGCAATGGAATTCCCCTTAATATAATTCTTTCATATTTAGTAATGTTGTGTAAAGCAGATTCACTACAATATAAAACCAAAAAAAATATTATATTAATTTTAAGAATACATTTATAGAATAAAAATGGCTATAATAATTAAAATTACTAAAATGTAAATAAAAATTAGAAAATAAGATAACAAAAATAAGAAAATTTGGATCTTCTCGATCCTCTAGATCAACTACACTAATAAACAATACTATATAAATTAAGTAGAATATTAGTATTATAATATGAATTAAATATAAGAAAATGAATATAAACATGAGAAGAAAATTAAACAAAAAACATAATGAATTAAAATTGTGGTATTTATAGAAAGGTTAGAACCCATGTGACCATTAGATATCTAACCATTTGAATAGTAATTAGATTGATGGAATTTTAACCTGACTGTTGGAATAGTAATATGGCCATTAAGAATAATAACATAGTGGTTATTATAGTATAATCACAAATTTAAATGTAAACATATATTTAATTAACTTATAAAATGAAAATATTTCATATTTATATCATGATATAAGTAAATATTTGTTTCTAAAATAACAAATTAAGTGTTTTTTTATTTGTAAAAAAAATTTAATAGAATTTTTTCTAATAGATATAATGATTTAGAAGGAAGTTTTTTCGTAAAAGGTATTTTAAAATTAATATTAATTTTTACTATAATTATGAGACAATTTTATAAGACCATAATTAGTTTTTTAAAGGGTCGTAAAATCGATCATTATATAAAAATTCATATTTTTTTAATAAATGATGATTTTATTTAAAAATTAATTGTATAATATTTAGAAATTTATTTTCATAAAATGTATTTCATTTTTGAAATATGTATTTCAAAAAATTGTTAGGCTTATTTTTTGGTATTTTTCTTTAATAAAAAAATTTCTTTGAATATTCACATACGTTAAAATAAAGCATTAAACATTATAGGATAAATACCTGAATTTTTTAGTCATGGTTGATCTATGAATCATTTATTTTGAAATAACATGAACTATTAACTATATATAGTCAATATAATTTATATTATAGGTAGAATTAAGAAAAAATAATAAAATAATGAATATAATACTAAAAAACCCTTATCACCCCGTTATAAATAACACCCCTATAAAAACCTTCCCCTAACACCTTATAAGCCTTGTAGATTACCAATATTCTACCTAATACCATTAAAAATATTTTTCCCCACGTCCTAGTGCATCTTGTCTCATCCAAATACCATTTCATTGGGCTTTATGGGATACCCTAAGAGCTGGAGACCAAAGAAATCTGTAAAAATATGGACTAAACTCTTTAATTTTACTCTTCTTCAGAAACCAAATATAATGACCATACACCTAAAAATAGTAAAACAGGTATCATAAATATATTTATATTTTATTATTCATCATCAACTCCCTTAAGTTTGTTTCAAAAATGAATAATCTCTTTACAATATGATTGGTTCACCGCCTCCATGACCAAGAAACTTCATCTTCCACCAATGACTTCAAGGTTGGTCATAAAATTATTATTATAGTTAAATACAATTATAATAAGTATATTAAAACTTGTTTAATTTTATATAGTAAATATATATTTATAATATTAACTAAAACAAATCTACTTCTATATAGTTTGTAAAAATACCTAAATGATCTAACCATGTACCATTAACATTTTTAATCAAAAATTTGTTCTTATATCAGAAAAAATAATAATGAATTGGAACACTTTCATTTTTTAAGGTAATGAATACCATTTCATTTCACTTCTGGAATTTTAGACCCATTTGAAAATAACATCAATAATAATCTACAAGTGATCTGACCTTGGAACCATGAAATTAACATTCCCAATACAATAAAATTAAACTATATATCTCATTGAAATGGTTTTAAATGACCTTAATAAAATTATAAAAAATAAAATATATATTGAAAACAATTTAGAAGAAGTTCATTAATGAATCAAATTTTATTATCCAAGACATTAAGTAGAACTGGACAATGATCCTGGAACGTATGGTAAGGGGTATCTTCGAACCACCCTTTTCATTAGAGTTATGAACATTATCTCCATAACTCAATTTATAACCCTCCTTAATATTATTAAACTCTTCTAAAATTTTGTATTTATTAAGATTATGTATATGTGTGTATATATATATATATATGTATATATCTTATTCACCATTCCTTTTATGGGGTAATACATTTTATATGTTCATTTCATAAATACGACTCATTTCATTCCATGGGAAATTTTTATGTTTGTACCTAAATATAGATTTCCTTTTCTGGAACATATAATCAAGAAAATTTTTGGGATGGGAGAACCCATATTTATCTAAAACACATTGGGTAATTTTTTGTCTCATTATTTTTTATGTACAAGTTTAGGGAGTAAACATATTTCATTGTGGGCCTCTTCTCACCATGTGATTTTTTCACAATTATCCAAAACATATATTTATGTAATGTTATATATTACTACCACATTCCAATATTTATGTCACCATATAATACAATGTTAATTATTCTATACGTGAATGTGATTATTCATGATCCTTCCATTTTTTATATCATTTTATGTCATTTTAATCACATGATATGATTCATTATTATTTATGTTCTATTACTGTGATTTTTAGATCACCCCATTATTTATGTATTTCTATAGGTTATCTAATGAATTATTAGGAGATAAATGGGATATAGAAGTTTATTTTGGATAATAAAATAATTACATCATCTTTAAGTTTACTTTGATATACTATGAACCAATTATTCCCAATATGAAATCACTTTCGATCATTTTGATGTATTTAAGGGATATTTATGTTAAATATAATGTTATAATATGTGTAAATGTCATGGATATATATAATATTTATTAGAGGATAGCCTATTAATTTCTATTGATTATCACTATAATAATTTAGTGATAAACTAGGGTATAATTCTTAGTATATGAAATTTTATTGGAATTTTGGTGAGATATAGAGAAAAACATTTCCATGAAATTAATTCCCAATCTTGATACTATGAGTGGATGTGGCTCTATCATAGTATTACATACGGATAATGACCCCAAAATGGGGAAGTTTTGAATTTAATAAATCATCGCATAGTATTTATTGAAACGTCTTTTCCTCAAACCTATTTTGGCACTCTCATGGGATATTATTTTGAAAATTTAAATACTCCATAAATACCATTATGATGGACATAAATATATTGTTTAGTTGAGAAACCAAATAGAGAAATTACATTGTATAACCTAGATTTAAAACATAGAGACTCTTTTCTGAGTATTTAAATTTAATTTATATGTTATTACATCTATGTACATTGTTTCCATTTAATATATTTACTTGTTAAATTATTCTCATCATGTTTTCCTCTATTTTAGTTAATGGAAGGGAATATAAGGAATCATGCCAACAAAAAAATAGGAATCAATGTGATTATTTCCATAAAGATATGCCTAACCTTATGGGAGTGGGGTCTAGGAACCTCATGGTAATTGAGGATTATCTAAATCATGCTCTAAATAATGACATGAATCATATAAAACACTGTATTTCTCCTATTAACGTTAATGTTGTGGTTGATTCATTTATTTGAAAATGACCTCCTCCCATTAGTGTATCATATGATCTCCTCATCATGGAATAGTGTATTAAAACCATTGATAATATATTCTTTATCCTTCAATGATTGAAATAAGATAAATTAATTGTAAGTGTTTATATCCTTAAAGGGGAAGCTGATCAGTAGTGGACATTGCTTAGGAACACAGAGTCTAAATAGTTTATTGATTCCTTGGAATAAGAAGGATTTAAGAAAATATTATCAAATAAATATTATCTAGGAACTCTCCATCTTAAAATGGAGATGGATATCCTCAGAAGGAACTAGAAGGAAGATGATTCTATTGGGGATTATTAGTAAAACTTCAAAAGTCATGAAGGATATGCGTCTAGCCTTTTCATGAACCTTAAAAGAAAGGCGGGATGAATATATAGTGGATTAAAGCTAATTCTATTAAACAATTTTGTGATTCATGAGATTAAAATCTATGAGGATATTTTTTTATTGTTCCCTAAAAATTGATATTAGGATTTATGACTCTAAGTGGTCTCATGGGGAAGGATATAATAATGTAAAATAGAGTTTACGGTAGGAGGATCAACAGATAAATCTAATAGAAGAATGAAAACAAAACATCACACATGAAACAAGCGTGGGAAGAATCCATGTAGAAATAGTTTGAAGTGAACCAAGAGATGTTACAAATGTGTAAAATAAGGGAATCAAGATAATTATTTTGTAATAGAAATTAATAATTCCACTAATTCATAAGAATAAAAGAATTTTTAGATTAACACTCAATATATGGTACAATGTTTCAACTATAAGGAATGTATACATTATTCATGCTAAGGGTTATTAGAGATTATCATTAACAATAACATCCAAGGCCAAGATAGAAATAAAGGGACTTATTTATCACTACTAATGAGGTGGACCCTAAAAATGATGTATTGGAAGTTATGTTGGTTATTGATTTAAGAATAGTGAATGTGCCTTTAGATTCTGATTATACACATTATTTCATATCATGCATGTTTAATAAAACTATTCAAACACCACCACCAAAAATGGGGGTTGAGATATATATGAGAATAATAAATGGAGATATTATCCAATACTATGTATATAACACCACCCTTATCATTTTTTTGGACTGAACCTTCCTTTAAATATTGTCTTACTTCTATTAGTTGATCTTGATTCTATTTTTGGAATAGATTGGCTATCCTTATATAAATCCAACATAAACTATGAGAAGAGGGAGATCACCCATCACATCATGATTCATCCTCCAATTATATACATGTTTATGTATTGGGATGAATATTTTTTATAATCATCTCCTCATATGATGAAATCATTGCCTTATAATCAAACATATCTCAAAAAAATTATTAAGACAAAGGAGAGATTCGTGCTCAAATACATGGCCCTTATGAGGGATTATACAGAAGAATTCCCTAAATAATTTCCTTATATTCTTCCAAATGGAGAAGTTGAGTACAAAATTGATTTTATACCAAGATCCATTCTTATATCCAAGACTTACTATAGAATGGCCACCATTGATTTGGAAGAATTGATAAATTAATTAAACGATAATATGGACAAAGGATTTATATACATGGGTACTTCACTGCGGGGCATTCCAGTCATATTTTTCAAGAATAATTATGGAAAAATATTCCCCTATATTGGTTAAATTGAACTCAAAAAATCATGATGAATATCAATTATCCCATGTCACGAATATATTACTTGTTCATTCCACTACATGGGCGCCAATATTTCCCTATGGGGGACCTTTCGTTGAGATATCACCAATTGAAGGTGAATAAGAATGATATTCTGACAATTTCATTTCAAATTAGGTATGGATACTATAAGTTCATAGTGATTCCATTAAAACTCACTAATTCTCTATTAATATTTATGGACTTAATGAATAGAGTCATTAGAGATTACCTTGTGATTTTTTTAATGTATTTAGAGATAATCTTATGATATACTCCAAGCATAAAGAAGAGAATGGGGATAATTTTAATATTGTGCATATGACTTTGAAAATTGATATAATATATGAAATGTATAGTAAATGTGAGTTCACTATTGAGGAAATATCATTCATGGTTATTTTATCACCAATATAGATATTTATTTAAAATCTTTTAAGATTAAGGAAATTGAAGAGTGGTACATACCAGCATCTGTAACTGAGATCTATAGTTTTCATAGTCTAGCTAGGTATTGCTGATGATTTTTCAAGAACATTTCATGAATGTCAAAACCATTAACCAATATGACATAGATGAGAGGAAATTTTTTCTCGAAGGATTAATGTGAAGAGAACTTCTAGGAACTAATGGAGGATTATCATTGCACTATCCCTCGCCATTCTATAAAATAGGGGACTTTTTTTAGTATACATTGATTCTTTAGAAACATTATTAGGCTATGTACTATAGAATATTGACAATCTCATACCCTATGACTCAAGGAAGTTTAATGTTCATGAGAATAACTACCCAACACATGATCTTGTGTTAGTTATAGTGATCCCTGCATTGAAAATATAGAGGAATTATCTCTATGTGGAGAAGTTTAAACTATATAAAGATCATAATATCCTAAAATATATATTCATATAGAGGTATATGAATATACATTAGTGAATTTGGTTAGAGAATATCAAGGAATATGACTACTCAATCTACTATCATTATGGGAATACAAATATAATGAAAAATGATCTATATAGAATGGATTTGGAAACCATATAAACAATGAGAACCCAAAAGGATCCAGTATTATTAGACTTGAATAGTATGTACATGGAAATAATAAAGGAAGAAACACAATCATCCCTTTATCAAATGATTTAACAACCTTCCCTTCTGGGGAATACAAAGGTTTAAGAAAGAAATTATGTGAATATTTAGAAGAAGGTAGAAGGTATATGGAAATAGAAATCCTCATAGCTCAAAATTGATGAAGGATGAGTTGTAATATTTGGTTAATTACCTTTTTTACCATAAAATGATGAGATAAAGGAGTCACTAAATTATGATAAAATATAGAACTTCACCAACCACTTAATGAGCACAAAAATGTATCGAGATCTCAAAGAGCGCTATTGGTGGGGAAATATGAATAGGGATATCATAAAATATACATTAGACATTTTAGTATAACAGAAGGTGTATGATGAAATGAAATGATCTAAGGGGCCGATGAAACCATTTCCAACACTAAATGGAAATAGAAAACATCACTAGAGACTTTTTAAATGGTCTTTTAAATAAATCAATATGAAATAATGATATATGGGTTATGGTAGATCATATCATATAAAACATTACATAATTTCAATTCAAGAGTATTTCTCACTCAATTAACATTCAAGGAAATATATTAGAGAAGTGATGATGATGCATAGAACACTACAATTTATTATATTAGATCAAGATATGTGATTTGCCTCTGTGTTTGGGAAAAGACTCCAAAATTATCTACACATTGAGTTGAACTTTTGTGTGGCATATCACCACCATAATGTTGGTCAATATGAGTGGAATATTCATACACTTAAGTAATATTGAGATCATGCTCAATGGAAATCAAAGGAGGATAGGACCAACATATTCTTCTGGTTGAGTTCTCATACAACAATAATATCCACTCAAGCATCAAAATGAATCCATATAAATCCCTTTATGGGAAGGGATGGAAAAAACATACATACTATGATGAACTTAGTGAATTCAAGCTATATTGACATGAAATGGCCTATAAAATGGTAAAAAGGTCAAGATCAATTGGAATCAAATTAAGTCTTTTAAAAGTTAACATAAGAGCTACATGGAAAATCATATATGATACATTTTGTTTGAGGTTGGAGATAAATCATTCCTTTGCATTTATCCATGGAGGAGAATCAAGATATTTAGGAATAATAGAAATCCATGTCCCAGGTACATCATTCCCTTTAATATTCTTGATCACATCAGAGTTTTAACCTATCAAATGACCATCACACTATACTTTTATCAAAAATATGATGTATTCCAAGTATCCCAATTGAGTATATACATAAAAATTACCTCAAATTTATTGATTTTATAGAAGGTACACCAAGAAAACTATCTCTCTAATGAGGAATATTTGATGAAGATCTTGGACTATAGAGATAATGTTCTTTGTAGCAAGATAACTCACCATGTCAAAGTGGTAAGGAAAAACCATAAGTATGAGGAGGTGATGTGGGAACTCGAGGAATCCATGATAAAGAAGTACCCTCTTCTATTTCCTTGTAATATTTAATAAAAGGGGAAATATTTTAATGGGGTAAGAATGTAACAACCCCTAATTTTATCAATGTAACTTCCCTTCTTATAATTGTATCATATTTAGTATTTTAGTATAAACCACATGGAACACATGATAACCCAATAAATAATTTTCATATAAATTTGAACAGTAAATTAAGATATTAAAAATGGCCATAACAATATATAGTATTATAATGTGATAAAAATTAAAAATCAAGATAACTAAAATATGAAAATTTATATATTCTCGATCCACTAGAACAACTACACTCAGAAACAACAATGTGGAAATGTAGTAGAATATTAATTATCCAATATAAATTTAAAAAATGATAATATATAAAACCTTGAGAATAAAATATAATTCAATTAAAATTAAAAAAACATGATGTGTTTAAAGAATGTACAGAACTCATATGACCATTATAAATATGATCGTTGGAATATTAATATGATAATTGGAATAGTTACCTGACTATTAGAATAATCTTACCATTAGGAATAGTGAACAGAAAATTATAATAGTAAAATCACCTATAGAAATGTAAAATAATATTTTGGTCTAATATAAAAAAACACTTCATATTTATATCATGATACATGTAAATAATTGTCTTAAAATAATTAATAATGTGTTTTTATTTTTATTAAACATACATGTTTTAATTGAAATTGATTAATAAATATAATTATTTAAATGAAATATTATATAAAAAAATTATCTATAAATTAATATTATGTTTTATTATTAGTATGAGGTAATTTTATGATAACATATGTAATTTTTTAAAGGGTTAGAAAATTGATAATAATATTAAAATTGTGATTTCATAAATAATTAATATTTTATTTAAAAATTAAATTTCTCATATTTAGAAAATTATTTTCATAATGTGGATTTCATTATATAAATCTACATGTCAAAAATAGGTTTGTTTTATTTTTTAATTTTATTTTAAAATATTTATAAAATAGTTGATTATTTTGTGAATTGTGGAATATTGTAAAAGATCGTGTTAAACATTAAAAGATAAATACAAGACTTTTTGTATCATCACTAGTAGAAGAACCCATTAGTTTAAGATCAGAAGAAAAATTTAATGTAAATAATCCTAAGAATCATTAATGTCGGAAGTCATGGGAAAAAATAATTAACTAAGTAATATAATATTCCAAAACACCCCTCTCATCCCTTTATAAATACCACCCAGAACAACCCATTCTCATCATACCTTTTATGCCTTGGTGATTGAAAATATTATTCCAAATTGAAATACCATTACATTCCCACATATCATATTTCTATTAGTCTCATCCAAATACCATTTCAATGAGCATTAAGGGATAACCTAATAGGAGGTGACTAAAGAAATAGGTAAAAATCCTGACTAACTTCTTTAAAGTTATTATTCTACTAATACACCATATAATCCCAATAAAAATAAACATAGTCACCTTAGTATTCTAAATATACTTATATCTAATTATTAGGGCTTAATATTCATCTTCAACCCCCTCCCCCCCTCCCATATTCTTTTCAAAAATTAAAGCATTTTTGAGAATATAGTTAGTTCACTGCCTTTGATAACAATACACTTCATCTTACTCAAACACATTCAAGGATGGTCATAAAATAATTTTTATTTCCAAATAATATTTTATAAATTATATTCTAACATATTTATTTTCTTAGAATGAATATATATCCATAATATTAATTAAAATGAATCAACATTGTGACGATATGTAAAACCACCTAAATGAACAAACCATGTAACATTATCATTTTTACTCAATGATTTGTCCCTGTTTTAGAAAAAATATGGATATATGGGACCAATTAAATATTTTTCAGTTCATTAATACCATTTTATCTCACTTCTAGAGTTGTATTTCTATTTTACAATAACTTTAATAATTATCCTCATGTGATCTAACCGTGTATCCATGAAACGAACACTCCCTAAACAAAACAAATTACATCTCATTGAAATGGTTATAAATGAACATAATTTTTTTAATAAAAAAAATATAGATGAAAAATTTTATTAATTAAGTTATAAATGGATATAATTTTATTATCATGAAAAATAAGTACAAGATAATAACGATTCTAGAATATAAGGTAATGGATCTCTTCGAACCACCCTTTTTCTTTTAGTTGTGAACATTCACTCAATAAATCACTTTTTCCATATCATTGATGTTATGAAAATCTTAAAAATTATATATATATGTATCTTAGATAAATACTTATCATATTACCCCTTACAGTTATCAGGTAATACATTCCATATGTTCTTTTAATAAATCAAACCCACTTCTTTCTATGTGTATTATTAATATTTATGTCTTAAGATTACTTTCCTTTTGTGGTGAACATAAGCATGTACATGTTATTATGGGTGTGACTAAACAGAACTCCAATGTGTTAGGTAATTTTTTTCTTATCAGATTTTATGTATCGTGTTCGGGAGTAAACCAATTCCATTATGGGACTATGTCCACCATGTGATGTTTTTCTTTGAAGTTGGACTTGAAGTATGTTTTTGTCATGTTATATATTATTTCCATTTTCATTGTTTCAATGATCATATAATACCATTTTAATTATTCTATGATATTAAGTTATTATTCAAGAGCATTCTCTTTTACGATATCATTTTATGTCATTTGAATCACAAGTTATGAATCATTATCATGTATGTTCCCTTCATTGGTATTTTTTATCCCCCCTTTGTTTATATATATCCCCAGGTTATCCTCTGTAGTTTTAGGAGATCAATTGAATATATGATCTCATTATAGAGAATTAAATAAAGAATTAATTTCATAGTTTCTTTGATGTATTATGAACTTAGTATACCAAAGTATGTAGGATTTTCAATCCTTTAGTTGTATTTAATCGATATTTATATTTAAAATCATGTAATAATATTCATAAAAGGATTGGATATCCAAACAATAGAACTATTAGGATTATGTTATGTGTATATTTTTGTAATAAAACATGAAATAAATTGTAATAATATTCCATAGTATCATGTGTCACAAAATTACATGTATTCAAGAAAGCCATGAAGACATATTCTTACCATAAGATAGGATATGTTAGGTGCATCATAGGTGATATAGAATTAATGATTAATTTAAGAACGGGTTTTCACATTCTTAGTTATTGGAACTAAATATTTGTGTCCCTTTGATTAGAATAGAACTTCCTGATTAAGTTCATGTCCTTGTATGTTTTATCAACAAGTTCATTTCATGAAATTCAAATAATGATATGTTAGGAATAAAGGTTGAAAATATAATTAATAAAAAATAATTGATGATATAAATATATAAAAAGATTATATTACACATTGACTGATCTTTTAAGGTTATTACAATTTGAAAATTTATCTTCTTTGTTTTTGGGATCCTAGATGTATTGCCAGATGATGATCTAGAACATTAGGTGAGTTAGACTAATACCACTGAGAAAGAGGCCAAGAGGCTCCAGAAATAATTGTATCTAGAACATAATTTAAATTATAATATACTCTAATATTAGATTAAATATTATTTTTAATTTAAATGGAATAATATTTTTTATTTTGTTTTGTTATAAATATTCAGTCACTAGTAACTTGAGGGAATATATATGTCAGTTGAATATAAAATTAATATTTATTAATAATTTTAGTGATTATAATATTTATTTTTTACATAATGGATAATGTAGTGATAATTATTTATTTATTTAATTAGTCTATATTCACCATGTAGTTCTCTAAGGATTAATATATTTCATAAGAGAATATGTGGAATTACAAATTCTCATATCTTGGTATATAAAATTAGTTGTATCATTTCTAGAAAGATGATTATTATGCATAATATTCTCAATCCAAATAGAAAAACCCATCATGAATGAACCTAAAGACTATATAATTCCAATCCTCATCCTCCCAATCAATTCCCTACATGAGATAAGATTAATCCATCAATCATGGAATGATTTTTTTGTGAGAAATGGAAAATGATGGAATTCATGGGAATTATTCATGATAGCACCATATTTTTTTATGGTGATGTTCTGAGGTTTGTGGATAGTGTGCAGATACCTCTAAATAGATTCTAAACTTGAATCCTTTATATTAATTATGGTATCACAATAATTGGAAAACGATTTGATAATAAATAAATAATTACAGGTTGAGGTAATTCCCATTTTATAAATTAATTGTAAATTGTATGTGAAATGTAATATCATGGGGATTATTAGGTTGTTAACCATAAAGTAATAGGGATAAAACCAAGGAAACTGATGATGAACCATTTTTGGGAATGGATATAACCCACTTATGGTATACCACGTAACATTCAAGTTGCATAAGTACATGTTGAATAGGATGTGAACCAACTTGAGAAGAACCTCTTGGATAGTCTCATTAATGTAATGGTTCATTCTCTAGTGGGATTGTTTTCATGTCTCTTTTGAATATAATATTTTTGTTACTCTTTCTATGAGAACAAACATAATTTTTTTTCTATCCTACATTATTGTATTATTTGATCTAATTAGGTTTTCATTATGTCTATTAATGATCATGAGAAATACATATTATGAAAATAATATGAGATTTATCTTCTTTTGGGATAAGTAATGCATCATATCTATTGATTGAGTGAGACTAATATGGATTTTATACATCACATATACAATGTATATATACCTATAGTATACTCTACAAATCAAAGAATATACTAAATGATTATATGGGGAAAACAAGACTAATGTCCCATCTTAATACAATATTTTACAGATAATGGTATAATGATTGAAAATATATGTTGGTTATTATATCATGTTAGATATTTAAATTGGTGTTTTACAAATACAAATCTAGTTATAAGAAACACCATTAATATAATGTTTCAAAATGGTTATGAATTTTTTTTTCTGATTTTTTTTATTAACAATCCAATGAGTTTTGGAATATTACAATTAATGTGTCGATTCAATGATGGATTAATTTCTAATTAAATTGTTTAATTGAAAATAATATATAAATATTTAAAATATATTTTATTTAAAACCTAACTTGTATGTTTTCATTTATATGTACATGTATCTATGTATAAATTTTACTATATATATTTTTGGGTTTGGGATAATTTTATAATTATAAATTGGAAAAAAAATTATAACAGTGATATATTTAAATATTTTATATATATATATATATCATTAATTGTATAAATAACTAAAAATGTGTGTGATATTTTATTTATTCATAACTTTTAAATGTGTAATGTATTATATATTATCATTTTCCATTTTCTACGTGTAATAGTTAATTGAATGTATTGAAATAATTATAAGGAAAATTCTTCATACTAGATGCATATCAAACGATAACTAAGGGAGATCATCAAACTATAAAAAATATAAAGGGAGAATATTTTCCCTGCAACACTATCCCTCATTGGAAATATTTTCTCAATCAAGAATAACGAAAAATATTCGATCACAAAAATGGTTTTGGTACAAGGTGATTACCATATTCTTTAATTAATGTTTTATTTTAGGATTATTATTTTTATATTATATACAATATTTTTCATTGAATAGAATTATAATAATTAACCAAAAAGGGTCTTCAATTATAATTAATTCCTTTAAATTTTTATATATTATTTTGTTAATTAAAAAATATTAATTGATATAAAATTCAAATTACAAATAGCAACATAGCTCATAAGTAGAAAAATAAAATCCGTTTTTGAGATATAGAATGTTAAATTTAATTAAATTAAAAATCATATAGAGGAATGGTTTGTAATTACTGAAGTAAGGTTTTATGATTAATATAATCATTAAAATTATTAATCAAACAAATTTTATTGTTTTCAATTATCTAATGAATATTTATGTATGCATTAAAAAAACATTTAATTGTTGTTAAATATTGGAATATAAGGCTTCACTAGAGCTCTTCAACCTTATCTAGAACATGGGCTTTATCAAGCTGTGCTCAAACCCCCTTTTGGTTGCTCTATGAGATATACTCAACAAATTATTGGATGTTTGTTATGAATATATGAATATAAAATCATTTTTTGAATGTGAATATATTTGAAAAATATATTGATAAGTATATTATATATTTTAAATTATAAATGGATGTTTATTTAATGAATCGATTAATTCCCCTAAAGTGTGGAATTTATCATTTTCATTTTAATCATATATTAAAACCATGGGAAAAATTTATTAATACATCAATAAGATATTTATTGAATGATGAATTCCAATGTTCAAACATAGCATGTCCTATATTATTCAAACAAGATGATCTTACTAAAGATTAGAATCTATGGTCTATCTTATATAAGGCATGTGAGAAAAGAATTATCCAAAATATGAACATTATGTAAACACTTGATGAGGTAGACCAATAATATTAGTTCTTAGAGGTATTGGTTGATGAATAATTAGTTAAATATAGGAAAGGACTCTCCCATTTAAAAATATTCCATTTTTTGTCGAATAAAACTACAAATATAATTCTAGTTAGGTAGATATCCATTGATTGAAATCCAAAGTTATCATAAGAAATAATATGATTCATTTTTTATAGAACACAGTGTGGTATATGCTAGTAAATGAATTCAATAAAAAAATTTATTTAAAATATTAAAAAATTATACAAATAAACAATAATATACTTCACTTATTAAAAATAGAAATTCAGAAGAAGAAATTTTTACCTCTATCTGATGTTTATCATTAACAATAATGTGTTGAATAGAATCAGTTATATCAATTTATATCCTAATTTTAAGACATTGATTAAAAAATAAAATAATATTTCCATGATCTAGTATCCTATTTCCAAAATGAAAATTATTCACAAGTCATATACAGAAAAATAATACTATGAGAAGAATTTTATTGAGTATTTTGATGTTTTATTCCTTATGTTGGATACCATGATTTCATATATTAATATGAAACATGAATACATAGATGTTTTTAATATGATTGAAAATGATAAGAAATCCTTGACTAAGAACCTCAGTTTCTTAATAGAAACAAAACAAAACATTACACGTATAAGTTAAAACAATGTTTTAATGGTTAATAGAAAAAAAGTAAAGGTAAATGTTGAAAAAAAATACGTTCAAGAATTATAAAAATTAATAACACTTATAAAAACCAAGTAGAAAGATAAAAAATTTAAGTTAATGTATATATTTCATTATATGTTTTTTTATAAAATTCAATTTATTTTACACTAGTTTAATTTTATTAAAGACTCTTTTTCACCAAATAATTAGTGATTAATCAAAAAATTAGTTAACTAAGGAGTATATATAAAGGTAGTGGTTGAGCCCCTTTCTAGAAACAATGAAAACTATTATGTCATTATGTGTGTATGTTTCAAGATAATTATTTCATTCTGATTATTTATCATATTATAGAAATACTATAACTTACCAACCATTAGTTGAAATTTAATTAATATTTCTTCTTTATAAAAGGCTTGAATCTAAATTATACTAAAGGTCAAACATTTTTTAATATTTATAAATTAAATCTATTATTGTGATTAAAACATAGTAAATTGTCTAAATTTTATAGATATTGAAAATATAGTAAATGGAATAAATATAAAATGATTCTAATTTTAAAAAGTATCAAATAAAATTATTAAATCATGGTTGATATTACTGTATGTAATTATTTTTTTAGCAATATCAAAGAGTGGAATGTTTTATCAAAATAAACTCTTGAAATACTAAGTGAAACCAAATGTTTAAGTCGAAAAAATACTTTATTGTGTATGTTTGAATCAATATTTTGTCACACAAACTAAAATCTATAATTTTTGTATATTCTATAAAAAATAATTCATTTCGAACTAAATTTTATTCCGTATACAAAATTTATTATTAATATTGGGTATAAAATTTATTAAATGAATATTAGACTTATATTTTAATTATATTGGATTCATTGTTTACTAAATACATTGGTTTTCTTTTTTGGATAGTTAAAAAATTACTATGAATTAATTGGATCAAAAATAAAAAAAATTATTAATACGTCCCTGAAAAAAGTAAGAAAATATCTTTTAAATATAAATATTGATTGAACATAAATCAGGATTTTTTTTATAAGGATAATGTATTTCACCAAGGGGTATTGTTTTCAAAATTTAGATTCTAGACCTCTTTTTGGGCTTCTTAAATTTAAAAATAAATGAGTCCACCTCAATTACAATACTTTTGGAATGAAATTTCATGTAGCATTAAATTTCAAAGAAATGGGAAGTAATGAATTTACCCTTTTAAGTATGATTTTTCAGCCCCTCCTGCATTTGTTTACTGAATTTTAATTAATGAATTAAAATTATATTATAAAATTATAATAAAATTTATATATAATATTAAAATTTAACAAAAAAATATTTTAGTTAGCTGTCTCCCACAACTCCCTCTACCCACCAGCCATAGCCTTCATAGATCGTGTCCATTCCACTATCATTACAATCTCAACTTTATCCGTCGTTGATATGTTTTATGAATTTGGATCAAAATTGATCTATTACTCCACCACTGTAAAAGTGGTGTTGGTCACAATTCAATATCCTTAAGTTTGAGGGATAATTAGAATGAATAGATGGTGTTTTAGTGCATTGATACCCTCTATCTATGGGTGTCACATTTCAAGGTCATAAAATTAGAGACCACCACTTGGATATGGAAATCAATGGTCAAGTTAGAGGTTATAGGGGAAGGAATATTAGTGGAGAGTGTACAGAGAAGTGTATGATGGTATAGAACATAATATTTACATATAGAGTGTTATAAGAGAATATTCCTCAGTTATCAGATCAGTTCGGGTGGACAATCTTAAAAATAATACTCTAATAACCTTGCGGAACCCTGAGAGTTGATAGATCTGAATGATTTGAATGAAATAGAATGTTAGTATAAACCCATCATTGTAGGTTTTTTTTATCACAAATCCCATATTACATACAAATTTAGAATGTATCGAGAGTGGATTAATTGATGATTTGAAACAAAAATCATTATTTTTAATTTTCGGACATATGTTTTTGTTGAGTGTCCTAAAGAGGTGGTACACCCAAAATGAGACAATCAACTGTCACAAACCACTAATAGTCCCTAACTCATTGGAATATGTGAGCATCACAAACTTATATCCTAGTAATTTTCAAAATATACAATAGAAAAAGACATGGAGTACCTAGATTCTACCACATGAACCCCTATATTGGAATATTAAATTATATATTAATTTGTTTCCTTGTTTCAATTTGAAAGATACAGAATATATATTTTACTAAATTAAACATAACTCATGATAATGAGGGCATTATAACCATTCCAAAAAATTTAACTGTTATAATTTTTATTTAAAATATTTTATTTAAAAATGAATATGGATCAGGATATGAAAAGGTCAGGAGTTTTTAAGTGTTTTTTCTATATTACAAAATAATGGTGTCTTATTTTAGGTCATGTGGATCCCTAAAAAAATTGCTTTATAAAAAAAAATTGGATATGAATGTGCATGAATTGTTTTCAAAAATATTTGCAATGATGATGAATAATAAAGTTATCTTAGTTGGACCCATGATCATTTGTATGCCTATTAAAACACAATATGATCAATGATTTAGTATGATATAAGGTTTAGATGACATTTATAAAAATTATGGTTATTAATATTCCCATGGAATGTTCAATGAGATATAGACCTTTTTCATATTTTATAAAAAATGAAATTATTATTTAAAACTACTAATAAGAATAATAATATGTGATTAAAACTTTGGTGATACATCTTTTGACTATTGAAGGAAGTGTGCAAAAAATGTGGTTCCTACTACAAGGGAGTTATCCACCTATTAGATCAATAAAAATGATAGGATATTTAAATTGATAATGTAATTAGGTAATATGAATTTCCATTGAACCACTTAATTGATGATAATATGTACTTAATGGATTATATCTCCCTAGACATCGGTTTTAAGGATGAATTTATGTATTGATCATTTAGAAAACCAACATTATCATATGCATGTATTTTATTATTAGAGGTGAGGACATTATCTTGGTGATGTTATGATCTATTAGATGTGTAATTTAGATATGGAAATATAAAATTTTATCCAAGAGTTAACTTTTTGAATAGGTTAATTTGAGATCCTTAATTCATTGATGTTTTTAGTGATAATACTATATTCTACTATCTTCATGAGTTATTCTCAGTTATTCCCTAACATTGGGAATTTAATTGAAATTGATATCCATAGAGATTAAATTATTATAGAGTATAGGTAACCCATTTCATAACATTATTATTTGGATTAGATTATATACATAGTCAATTTATTGAAGTTATGGAATTCCTTCATCTGACTCTCCACTTTATGTTTTGTGATCCTTAACGAGCTAACACAAGGAATTATGTAACTGAAATGTATGATATTATGATTTTTTTAACATGGTTTTTGTTGAAATGTTAAACACCAATATTCATAAAATGATACTCTATATTCAAATATCCTCTAGTACTACTGCGATGTAATCCAATAACTATGTGTGTAGACATTTTGGCCCTAATTTTTTGTGTATAGATTTATGAGTTTTTTTATTTAGGTAGTGATATTTTTGTAATATTGAGTATAGATTCACATAATAATATATAATTATGGATGGTGACATAAAATTCATTGTTTTATTTTACTTTGTATGTGATAGCCTCAGATACATTGAGGATGTGATAATATTCCAGTTCAAAAAAATAAATTAGATTTCCCCATGATGGTATTATTTTTTTGTTTCCCGGATATATATATTTATTTCATATGATTTGATTATTTTTTATGAATGATCTTGGATTTTTAATTTCTTATCAAATGGGATGTCTTATTATGCTTTCAATCTCACTCTTCCATGGAAATTTATATGGTGAAATAACCATTGTTATTGAGATGTTTTAATTTATTATGAAATCATGGAGGTTATAACCCTAGTAGTATAGGTTTATGGAGGATGTAAAATAGTGATTTATGTACATGTAATTGATAATGATTTTATAGGATTTGGTTTAAATTTAATATAGTAATTTTATAATTTATGTACATTTAATGTAATTATATTTTTTTATTATGTTATAATAATATTTTTTATAAATTTATATATGTTACATTTTCATTTTCAAGAAATGTTTTATTATATATATTCATTCACTATTGGTTACATTATTTATATTCATTGTTTAGGGTGTTATAAATTTTGTTTTTATATTGGATGATTATATGTAAAATAGAAAAAATAATTTTATTTTTTTGTGTACTCCCTATTTTAACCAACCTATAGCCTAATAAAGGGAGGCTTTATTGGGGATACGTATCCATTTAACATACCCTGGTAGGGTTTGATCCAATTTTGGTCATGTAATAGTGTTATCTGATTGGGTTTTTCATAAGAATTGCGTTTTTTAGAACATGTAATGTTTTAGTATATAAAACGTTTTGGGAAAAAATAATGTAATATGAGTTTAATTTGTCATGTAATGGAAGACATAAACTAGGTGTAGTGGAAACATTATTCTTAAATAGGGACTATAATCATAAATTTTCTTACCCAAGTAATAAATGTACTTTTTTCGGTATATTTAGGTCATTTAATGAATCATATAATACTAGTTCATGATTATTCTGTATGTTTTCTTCTTATAGTGGATCTTTTCAAGGTTGGAAAACTAGAAAATTTCAATCACATAATACTAATTTCCCACTTCATTGTGTAATGAATTGGTAAAAAATTTTGAATTCCATTTTAATACTATATTTCAACTTATATAACCTAATTTCCAAGTCATGATATTTATATGACTTGGTATACATCTATCAATGTGATCACCATGTTTTATTAGGAGGAGGAGGTATTTATCACAATACTTGAGATTAATCAACCAACACCTTTTGTCACACCAATCATAAAGACCTTTAGTGGAGTTAATGTTATATTTCATTATTGTGATATTTTATGATATTTAGTGATTTATTCCATCCATTATTCTATGTGATCCTGGTGTAAGCTAGCATAGCCTTGTTTAGCTAATACTAGTCAGATGATTCCCCTCAGAGTGTACCTTAGTATCTCTAAGATTTTGTTTCATGATTATATTGTTTTAAAGTTTGTGAGATAGTCCTAGATGATTATATTATTACTCAAGAGAAGAAAAAATGTCACTTATAGAAATTTTAATTATTTTTTGAAAAATATTATTTCATTTTGACATTGATGGGGTATAGATTGTAAGAGTAACATAATTTTAAGTAGTATTGCATGAACTTTTTTTAAGAAATCATCATTATGCAAAGGATATCTCATTTTTTCATATATAATGAGTGATAATATTCTAAGGAATAATTATATTTAACAAAAATTACTATAAGAGAACTACAATATAACATCATCACATAACATAGTTTGAAGAGTAAGCATAATTGATCTTAACTAAAATCATTTCAACAGATTCTGGACTAACAACTGAATGGGTATCATTTTTTATGGTTAAATCATATATATTTAAAAACATCAGTACATAATATAAAAACCTTGTATATAGTAATCCAAGGTTAGTGGTTATTTATTAAAAAGGGAATAGATTATATGAAATAATAGTACATTAGATCAAAAAGTTACATAGTCTTGAGAGACCTGATATAAAATAGATCATTACATTACATTTAACACTTAAAGTACATCATAAAAATTATAATACTTTTATATATATAAATGATTATATTTATATCTTATATGGTATTATTATTGGTTTTTTAGGGGATGTTGTGAAATATATAATGGGTGATCTTAGGCACTCAGTAAAGGGTAGATAATAACAGAATCTAACATCAAATAATCATGGAATAGATAATATTTAAGGAATAAATAATCAAACAAGGTAATCTAAATTAATAAATGGTTATAGAATAATCCATGGATGTTTAAAATTTTAAAATATTTAATAAAATGGATAATAATAAGTGATTTTATTGTGATCTAATACATAATGTCAGATATTTCCACTATACTGTCAAGGCCAAATTCTAAGAGATCTAAAATAAAGGTAAAGTGTATTCCCATTACCCTATGGTAGTTTATATTATGATAAATAAAAATTCATTGAGGAGCTACATAAATTCATCCATTACCCATCATATAATAACTTCAGTGCTTCAAAAAATGAAAATAATGACATGCAATATAGATCATAATATTTCTAATTGAACCTTATGAATAAAAAATGACTATATAATCAATAATCACAAGTATATAAATAATTAATATATTGATTTTCATGGTTTCCCCAATTATTAAAAAAATTAGTAGATATTAGTGAATATCCATCAATAAAATTAGAAACATACTAAAATATTTGTATTGTAATTGAATGTACCTTCATCAAAGTGATGACAATAGAGTTATATTATCGGATAATTTAATCTGATAAGGATATCCAAAATAATTAGTTGTTTAATATTTCTCAATGGTAGGAGAAAAAATAAATGATAGAAAAATCCCCTAAAATTATAAGAGTTTGTAATAAAATTAGATTTGATATGTATTATGTATATATAAATTGATTGATAAAAACACCCAATAATTGTGTAATTGATACAGAAGGTTATATTCCACTAAAATAGAGTATAATAAACATACTGGAAGAACCATATATATATCATCCTATCATGATTAGATTTCACTAATTAGAATATTTAATATCCCCATTACCACATATTTAAGGTGTACTAAGGGATTTACATAATAGAGTTTATGAATATGAAATTTTTTTGGAAATGTAAAGACATATAAAGGAGGTATAAAGAGAGGATATAATATTAAAAAAATTATATAACAATATAGTATTTATAATAATGAATAATAATAAAAGTTTATATAAAAATATAATGGATTTCAAAAGGATTTCAAAATTACAACTAAAATTAATGATTAAAAACACTTACCTTACTAAGTAGTTTTCAAATTATTGAGTAATAAAAACATTTTTTCAAATAGATTCATAGAAGGATTCTTGAAAAAGAATTTGTAAGGAAAAACAATCTCAATAAAAACAATTGAGGGATAATTATTTAATAATTTTTTGACATATTCTCATAAATCAAGGATTTTAAAAATTAAATATCATCATCTTACCTATCGTTTTAGATCATGGAATTTGACATTTAATCGATGGTTTTTAAAATTAACTAAATAATGTAACTAACACTCAATATTTATATAATTTGGTCCATGGAAACTAATTAATTAATAAAGAATTATTTCTGAAACCTTAGAGTAGATTATTTACTTTGGTAATTTATTTATATTTTTTGAATGTTGATTTTAATATTTTAAAATATATTATTCTGATGAATAATAATATTAGGGTTTGATGATATATGGCTTTGTTTCATCCCATTAGGGATATCCCTATCATGGATAGAAAATGAAACTTAATCAAATGTAATGGAATAAAAGTGGTAGGTATGAACTCTAATTTTTTCATAAAATTATATAATGTTATAGGATATCATGGTAAAGGTGTCTCCATCAATATGGTTCAAAATTAGACCTTTCATATTTAAAATTATGATCCTTATCAAGTTTATAATTTTAATAAATTAAGGATGGAGAAATCTCAATGGTGTAAAAGTATGAGGCTTTAGATCATATTATTAATATTTTTATATTATCCATTTATTGTTGCATCATTTTTACCAAGGGGACAAGACCCAAAGTGATAAAAACATTAAGGTCAAGATAACACATTATTGGGTAATCAAAAATTATAATTTAATTCTAATTAGAAACAGATATTTACATATCATTATAAATTGAAAAGAGAGTCTCATTAAGGTTTGAAAGATTATGAACTTTTAATTAAAACTAGGTGTTTTTTAGTTATCTAATTAGAATATTTATTTTCCCCTAAAAAATGAATTAATCTATGACCGAAATGTGGATCTTGCTTCATAGACTGAGTTGGGTGTTTTGGAACCCATAAATCCCCAAAGATCTTCCCTCTAGTGTGTTTCTACTTCTATTAATAGATTAATATACATTATAGTGTGATGTTTTATTTTATTCTGGTATTATTATAGATTCTTACCTAGACTGAAAAATCCCCTGTTTTTTCACTCTCATTTTGAAGAAACATTAAATTTAGATTTTTTATGAAGAAAGTAAAACATAAACCTATTGATAAAGATATTACTAGGAAGGAGGTGGATAAAAGATGAAGAGTTAAGAGAGTTAATTTTGAAAAGGGTGAGTTAACTAAAAGAGGATATATTGATAAAGTGGTGGAACCTATAGTAACTCAACTTTTGAACTATATCTTTAAATATCAAGTCAAATAGTCATGGGAACACTAGGTTATAGAAAAAAAGGACGTAGAGATCGTGAATGGGGAAAAAATTTCTATTGTGGTGGCACTATAAATGTCATACCCTCCTCTTTGTATATATAATTTCAAGTGTAATTATAGGAATTGTTTGGTCTCCGATATGTGCCCCATGGACAATGTGGAATAGCTCATAGTTTTAAAATTTACTCATAATGATGAGGATGTGGTGATCATATTATAGAAATATATTGATGATGAGAAGGGTTTTATCCCCACCTCGAGCCTTATATTTTCCATTTATAACATTGAAATATTGAACCAAGATAAATTCACTCTTGATATAAATTATTTATACCATAGTAATGGTATTTTTAAAGTGATCATGAATTTGGAACCAAAAAAATATAATACAATTTTTTTTGGGAAAGATGGATAGGTATCAACTTTCAGCAACAATACCCTGGATCCTAGTGAAAATATTTCAAAGAATATATCATATCAAAATGTGGAATAATAATAGAATGAAACTGGTCTTTTAAATAAATATAATGAAGTTTAGATTTAATATAATTATTAAAAATTCACGAAGGATTCATACAGTTCTTCTATTACATTAGATATTGTGGATGCTATTACTGACAATATGAGCTCAGATGCTAACACAAAATACACTAAATTAGATTCCAAGGAATGTCTAGACAAAATTATAATATTTTTAGCTATAGAAACTCCTAGAAAATTAAAAAATACTAGGAATAAAGAATTATTTTATAAGAATAAATTTTTAGGTAAAAATAAAAAATATAACCCCAAGTTTAAATGAGTATCAAATTTGGTAATTTTATCGGTCTAATGGATTTAGAAACTACTAAAACTATATAATGGTTTATTATTTAGAATAAACCAATGTTTATTATAGTGTCTAAACCATTGATTAATTTTTATAGGTCTATTTGTATCAAATTTGAAAAATTTTGATCCAATGTTATCAGTTTTAATTTATGTATATTAGATGTTGAGAATATTTGGTTTATTACTTATTAAAATTTTAATTACCTTTAACTTGTCCAAACTAGAGCACAGATGATCTTCTGTGATTTGATTCTTTTGTAAAATAATTCATTTAACTTTCATTTTTGAATTCTAAAGAAAACAACATAAAAGGATCTCATCAAATAATATTTCAAACATCAAGAAAATTATTAATGTTTCATGGATCATAGTGAGGGATTTCAATTCTATAAGATGGTTTTGGCTATCTGAGGTTCCTTTCTCAAATAGGGTGTTTAGGATATTCATGGATATTAAAGAAATTTTTATGTTAGTTTTTATAGGTCTAAATACAATTAGTATGACATGTGTATGAGTGGAATAGATTCCACTGATCTTGATACATCCTTAGTTAATAGTTACAAAATTAGTTATTGGTATTTTTTCAATTATATTACACTCCATATAAATAACTCTTATCTGGAATCCGACCTTTTTGATATACAAAACATTAATTAAATGGTATAACATTTAATAGCACATAAGATATTTTTAGGTTTAGTTACATGGAATCTAGGAACATCATACATGATAAACATTAACTTTTTTTACAATATAATTGAAATTATTCTTCATAAATTCATCTTATGTTACTTTTACTACATCTCATATCTTAGTGACATATATTAAAATAATGGGGAGACATTAAATCCAATTAATTGAAAAATAATGGAATATTTTTCTTTTGATCATGAGGCGTTCTATTAGGTCATGATCATAAGAACATGAGGAATATAATAATAGAATGATCGTAAATCATAACATGGAAATGTTGTTATAACTTAAATATGAGTCATCATAATCATATCACCCCTATTTATCTTCAATGTTTCATAAAACAAAATTACCAAGCTTATTCACCTATGTATTTTAAAATATGTCATCTATAGAGATTGGTTATTTACCGAATTCATTTGAGAGTTATCATAGATAACCATTCATATATCTTAATTCATGTGATACAAATTTTTTTTAATTAATCATTTCATCAATTACCCATGGAGAATAAACAATGGGTTTTATATAAAATCAATTGTACCTAAGTGCCTAAATATATAAACACCTCATCATTTTTAACAAACTATAATGGAATGTGGGTTTCATACATGTAAATCCCTAATAAATAAATTATATTTTCATATAGGTGAATACACATAGATTAGTGAGTGTATTATTTTTTCAAAAAATAATAATATTTAATGTAAAAGAGAGAAATTCAAGAAATTAATTCAGTGGTATGACTTGTATATAACTTGGGTTAAATAAAATGTTATAATGAGAGGGAATTGAGGACTCCCATTGATAAAAAACTATTTTGGTAGATATGGTATGATAAAATATGTATAAAAATAATGAATTTAACCATTTTTAATACATTACACAAAATAAGTACTTGAATAGAAAATAAGAAGAGGAGAGTTCCCCTACCTTGAGAAGTATCATACAGAAGCATGGATAGAGAATTATTAGGACCTTGCAGAAAACATGAAGGGACTTTAAAGAGGGGGAATGAGTAAAAAATCATGATAAATATATTTTTAGTGGATAAGAATGGGTGAATGGGTGGGTATTTATAGTAAAAGTGGGGAAATTTTTTAATAATTTGAAAATATAGGTTTTCGAATTCTAGGTTGTGGAAAATGAAAAACCATTGGCTTACCCATTGCGTTTTATCATAATTTCAGTCATTTAAGATTTTTTTAATAATATATTTACCTATATTAACTAAAAAAACTTTTAATATTACTTTTTTACTTTGAATAGAAAATTCTTCTATAAAATATAGTTTTTAAATTTGTAATTTCTATTTTTGACTTCTGAAATTCATTTAATATTTTGGAAATTTATTTAAATCCATTAAAATGCATAATATTACTAAAATAACAAATTTTTTGTTGTTGGTTCTATTTAATTAATTATTATATTATTTTAACATATATATATAATGTTATAAAATATATCATAGTCACAAAATAGTATTTTTACTATTTATTGATAAATAAATAATTTTAGGAAATTCTCAAAATTTCATCCAAACCTAATTGGGATGTCATAATTATGAATATAATTTTTATTTTATCACTATAATTATCTAAATATTGGAATTAAAACGTTTTAATATAAAATCCAATTTTATAGAAAAAATAACAGTTTTTACGACATAGTTCCCATTTTAACACTTATAAAAATTTTCTAGCACGTTATAGAATTATATTATCATTTATATTTAAATAAATGTTTCTTATAAGATAATTTACTGATGAAAAAAATTATTTAAAATACATAAATTACCAAATATTATATATTTACTAAAAATACAACTACGTTTTAATTTTATTTAAAAATCTATTTAAGAAATTCATCTTATATTCATGTGTATTTTGTTAAACAAAATAACAGTGAAAATTGAATTGAAAAAATAACTATTTCATTTTTGCAATGAAATGTAAATTTTGATTATACTGAGGTTTAGATAAATATCCCCTTATTACACTATCATACACATAAAGGCTATGGTGTGTAATGGTGGTAGATTAATAGGGTGCTGCAGCTAACATCAACCTAGTGGTAATATCAATTAAGTTAAACTTCAACTTCTCTTATAGTCGATTCCATTGAATCCTTGCATATTGAACCTCTATATAGGTTTGGTCATGGGTGAACCCTAGTAATGTTCCATCCCTCCTAAGATCTGATAAATAGGAATCAAAATGAATTATCATGTCATTTGAGGCCATCGTTTCTTACTTTTGCATTCTATTTTCTCTTATCATTTGCATTAATATAATCTAATCCTACACGTCACTTTATAAAGGTTATATTATCAATGGTTATAATATCCAATGAACATATTGACCAATATTAAGGTAATAGTAATTTAATGGTTATATCTTAATAGTCTCATTTCCTATTATATCTTACATATAACATCAAAAATCAACATTTACTACTTCTATACCTATATGTTTTATAATTACTTTGATAATTTAAATTGTATTCTTAACATTTATTTTAATTTTAATTTTTTTATGAAAGGTGTAAAATTACCAACAGTGTTTGATCTGATCATGTATACCATTTCATGTTCATTATTATATGGTTTTTATATCCTTACACTGGTGTAATTTTTGGTAATTATTATTATTACATGACATATAAAAACCTTTTTGTAATAGTCATTCTTTTTAATTCCATTGTAAAAATTAATAAAATAAACATTATGAATAAAAATATTTTATTAATCAGAGAATGTATTTTTAATATGTTAAATCAAATAATTATCCTATTTGTGATGTTAATGAACAACTTATTTCTATTTTGTATAGGAAAACTCAAGGGAACTTTGTTGAAGATGATTTTGACAAGGATGATGATATCACTGAAGAACTAAAAAATTTCCTCGAAATCAAGAATTATTTTTTTCAAGGTTATTTATAAGGGGAAATGGTTAAAATAAATGGATAGGAAAATTTCATTATTTTAAATCATATAAAGAGTTAGGAAAGTTAATGTACCCTAATGTCATCTCATACATGGTGATTTTATTATTGATAATAATAATGAGATAACAAATTTCACTATGAATTATTATAAAAATGGGTTTAATGATTATGGTATTTATTTGAATTTAATTCATATAGAATTCATTACTAATTTCACTAACTGTAGATACACATACATTACTTACATAGAAATTACATTAATTTTACGTAATACTTATTACATTTCAAAAATAGACGCCCAAATACTGTATTAGTTTAGTGTCTTTTGAAACTCAGAACATAATCTTATAAACATGGTGAAAGATCGTCAACATCTCCCATAAAGATATTCCACTTTGGTTTTCTTACCTAAAACTGGTTTTTATATCCTGGTGAAAAGAAAACATAAAAATGGTGATCTCAAATTCTAAGTAAGGGTAAACATAGAGAACATAAAACAATCCCTAAACATTTGAGCATAAGAACATGAACATAAAACATCAAAATCATGAGTAATGACATAAATCTTGGTAGTGCATAAGGAATAGATAAAAAAGGAACATTAACCATGATAAAATAACATGGTATTAAAACATGTAATTTTGGAAACCATTAAGCTCATGTTATGATTTCTACAGTAGCCAAGGCATTGCTACCAAGATCATCATAGTGGACAAATTCCGTTACTAAATCGAGTTCACTCCTCATTCCAGTGTTGTATCATTGAACCAGATTAACTTTTTGTTCCAGCCATATCTATCTCTTGAGATATAAATCCTTGCACAATGCATTGGAAGGAGATATAGGTCCCACCCATCTCATAATAAAACCATTCTTACTTGTGCCACAAAATAAACATAAACCATTCATCATAACCCAAATAATAAAATGGGTTTCATAAACATCATCCCATAATAACATAATACATATAAAATGAATGGATATAATTTAATCATAATAATAACCAATCCATATAAATAATAGAGGCATTATACTTAAATCATAATCATACTAAATAATTTCATCTTATATGGAAAACAGTTTTGACAATACACTTGAAATGAATTCTTGAGAAAAATATCTTTTCTTCTTCAAAATCATTTTCTTCTCACAAAATGCCATTCAATTTTAAAATAATAATATTTTGTTGAAAATAATCATGTAATCTTATAGAATAAGCTTCATGAAAAATAGGCATTATGAAACCTTAAAAATCCGTTCCTTCCGTATAAGTTAAAAAAACAATCTCATCGTACTTTTACTGAAAAAGTCAAAAAGTACCTCGTATGGTAAACAAAAGAAAGATTCCTTCCATAACACAACGTAAAATCCAAAAAGGGGTATAAATGAATTTAAAAATACCTGAAAGAATATTAATCACTTTATGAAAACATTTTTATGGACATGGATGAAAAATATAACCCCAGTAAATACTTACGTATAAGCAATCTCGGAAAAAAATGAGATTTGAAAAATTATCCCTTACCTTATGTCCAATTTTTTCCATATGTGTATGAGACTCATGTATAGTGGGTTTAGACATATTATAAACATGTAACAAAACCATAATAATATTTATGATATCATATATGATTTACTTTTGACTTTATATTACCCGTTCTTTTGTCAATTCCATGTTAAAGCGGCGTTTTGGGTAAAATAATTTCATTTATCGTACGTGTTTTGACTTGTTGTTCTTGATAATATTATTACTTATATCATTATTTACTTACTTCCACAGTTTAAAAAATGGTTTATATATAATATATATTCATTATATATATATATATATATATATATATTAGATAGATAAATGAAATGAAACACACCGTTCATGGAGACGGTAGGCCGTAAGTACGCATGAACTTTGTTTTCCTTTCTTTATTGACTTGAATTGAAGTAAATAGATGATATATATATATATAGAAATAGTAGCATTATTATGTCATATATATCATTATTATTTCTTATATATACACTTTATAATCATTCTTGAATGGTTAACACGGAGAATGAATCTCATCGCGTCGTGGAGACGGTAATCCGTACGTACGCACGAGCGATGATATCATTCCCATTAATATTGAATGGAATTAGAGTGAATGGTATAATATATCAGAATTAGTATCATGTTATAATACCCATATATAGTTATTCTTTATCACATTATACAGATCCAAGTAATGTGGTGGTGGAAAAACAGATTACAGCACGACGTGAAGACGGTATTCCGTACGTACGCACGTGCGGTGATTTCATTTTCCATAGGATGGATAGAAGGTGAAATAGGGTTGTTTTATATTTATAATAAAATATAATTATATTATTTATACTTATGTTATTAAATTATAATTAAACAACTGAAGAAGAGTAAGTATAAGAATATAGAAACTTGAAAGAATCGGTAGAAGAGATTACCTCTTCTTCAATGCGCCTCCTCTTAACCTCTTCTTAGGGCACTAAAGTTAGTCTTTGAAGAATCCCAAGACCTCTAGTAGGTTTATATGGAAGTTTATAAGTTAAATGAGCAGGGTTTGGCCGAGATTTAAGGCTCAAATTTGTGTGAATAGGATAGGGAGGAGGTGCCCTTTTATAAGAGAGGAGAGGGGAACCTTTGGAAACATAAGAAATATTAATTTATAATAAATTAAATCCCAACTTAAAAACACCCAAAATGACTCACATTCGAAGATGATATGATATAGGGTTTTAATCACGTCAAAAAATAAAATTTAGACATGTCTGGAATTTATTTTAAACCTTATCAATTTGATTTATCCTTATTTAAACTATTTAGATTTATTTGTGGTAATAAAATTATAATTTTTAAAATGTTATAAATACTTACTTATGTATTGTCAATTTTCAATAATTAGATAAATTATTACATTTTATACCATATAATTTTCAATTTGTAATTTTTTAATATTTTTTTTATTTTTAAACAATTTAATAATATGTTATTTTTATAAAATATCAATAGTGTCAATTTTGACACTATTGAATTATTTGAATTTAAATAAAATCCAAATAGAAGATATATTCGATCCAAAATATTTAATATATTCCTAACATGTCATATTCATCTCTAAAAGTAGTGGAGCACATAAAATAGTACATATAATATTTAGTTTAATATTTTTAAAACCATTTATATGATATTTCTCTTAATAAAATAATTACTATAACATATTTTTATAATTATTTAATATACTAATTTGTTGGATAAAATTAAAAATACAATCCTATGTTAAATATAAATCTATTACCTTTCATAATAATACTTTTACTCAAATTTATCATCATAAAATCACAACATTTAAATTATTATATTTATTAAATTATAAAGGTGGAAACTTCAACATCATTTAAAATAAAATAATATATGTGTCATAATTTCTTTTATAAAGCTCTAAATGGTCAAATATTCTATGATTGGATGGTTATAGTCTAGATATATACGATAGATAAGTTTTGGTTTGGTTGTTGGTCCTTTTAATGAGTATTATTATATTAATAAAAATAATATTACTGATTTTTCACTAAATAAATAATTTCTGCATTATTAATGTATAAGATATTAAGGTAATTAAATATCTCTTAAAAATTACAAATAAATTTCCATAACAAAGAAAAAAAATTATCTTTCGAATGAAAATTTATAATCGAATTTATATTCTGTATAACCTTATATTAAAAATACTTTAATTATTAAAGTTTGAGTGAGACATATTTCACTTTCTTTAAAATAAAATAAATTAAATGTCTTAATCACATCCATGTGGGTTCCAATGGATTCCATTTCGACCCAAATATTCCTTAGGAAGAAATATAATCATCCAATTATTTTAAGACATGTGTTAGGGTAATTTTATAATTTTATATTTACCCTTAATTACCCGATTTAGCTTTAACTATGGTAAATAAAATTTACCATAGTTACTTTTCATAGTGACCAAAAATAAAAAGTATCCTATTAACATAATTTAGACCTACTTATTCCAAATATGGAATCCATTTTTCCAAATTCAAATCACAGAAGATGCATAAATTAATTTAAAAATAATCCCATTATTAAGAAAACGAGTTTTAAAAGTTAAAATATTGCAAAAGATTGAAATGATTTTACCTATGAATTCAATGTAAAATAAATGCTAATGACATACAATATATTAAATGGTAAAAATATATTATATTTATAATTTAAAACCATTCAATATTATAATTTAACCATATAAATTATTATGATGAAAAAGTTTGTTTTTAATTAAAATATAGCGTGTTTTTACTATTCATTAAAATATAAAAGTTTTCAGAATAATTTGAAAAATTTATCCAAAGTAAATTATTATATCTTGATTCCAAATAAGAATTTTATTTTTTCAAATTGAACTTATAAAAATGTCATAAACTATATTTAAAGTGGATGCACCATCAAAAGGTGGCAAAACTGCATTTTTTTAAAAATACTTATTTTACCCAAAAAATTTATTTTGTTATCATACCATGTTCTAGAAAATGTTTAAGATTAATAATAATGTTATAAAATTCAAAATTTAGTTAATACTATTCATAACTTCTAGTTCATAATAATATTATAACAATATATCATTGTTTAGCGAAACCTGGTATTGCGTACTACACACGCTATCGAGGAAGGGCGTGATTGCGTGTAATACAAGCCAAGTCAGGGCTGCGTGTAGTGGAAGCGCCCATTGGTGTTGCGTATAACATAATAAAAATGTATTTCATTTATACATTAAAGAAAATCTATACTTAATGTTGCGTAGAATAATTTCTATAAAACGAACATGAAATTGTGTGTAACACGATCCAAGAATAGTGTTGTGTATACTGTAAGCTAATACAGGGTTGCGTATAGTACAAGATAATCTTTGTGTAGTGTACAGTAAAAGACATAAAATAAATTAAAAAGAATATATCTCATAAAATCTCGGGGTGTTACATTCTACCCCCCTTAAAATGAATTTCAGTCTCGAAATTAGTCGGGGTTATAAATCATTTACTACTTGAATGTTTCATTCATAGAAATCCACATCATAAAAAGGAATACTAAAACATAATTTTGAAAAGTGAAGTATGAAACGTAACGGTTACCCAAATTAACTCATCATTGGGTTTCCACATAGGAGAACATAGACGAAAATATAGATATGGAAGAGAAATCTAATCATCTTGTTTAGTTGAAGAGTGGTAGAGAACATGGTTATGAAAAAGCCAACAATCAAAAAGCCATAAATTTGTGATTATCTAAGGTACCATATGATTTATCAGATATGAAGGCACTAGGGAAAAATTTTTTGTTTTCAAGATAATTTCCCAAATTTTGAAGAATTTTTGAATTAAAAGAAATACTAACTTGATTTTGGTTCAATCTTACCGTTGCTCATGCCTTGAACAATTTCCATTTCATCTCTTAAAGAAATAAAGTTGAATTTGTCTTTTGATAAGTGTTAGCAGATCATGAGATAGAATGATTGGTCATTCCATCTATCTCAAACATAAGGTTAGATAAAGGTATATACATAAGTCCATATATGGTGAGATTAATCGTATATGGTTCCAAAAATGGACTTATACTTCATCTATCATACCACTTAATAAAATAAAACTAGTTTATACTAACCAAGGACTTCTTATTGGCCAGTGGTAGGCCATAAAGGCATGTCGCACTTCAGTTGTGGGTTCGATTCCCACAGCCTTTTCCGACGCGATGGGTTGTCGCTCATCCTACCGGTTGTCCCTTTTCTTAAACTATACTATTATAAAATTCTAGAAATAAAATCGAGAAATGGTTCTAGACTTAAACAATACTATTTTATGTTCAACATAATTCATTACAACCTTAATACTTATCCAAAATACTTCTTTCCAAACTCATAGTATAAAGAGAAAGATTACTAAAAAGGCCATATAACAAGAACGTGAATACCATCATTTATCCCTCATTTATCTTGTTGGTCACATTCAAATATGTGATTACCTTAATCATGTATTCTTTTGAAACATGTATTACCATAGAACCATAGTGAAAACATGAATTCTATCAAAAGTTAACTCTTTCCACATACCAAAATTCCAAAAATTCTATAAACTCAAACCATGATATAACTTTGTCCTTATACCAATCATGAGCTCATGAATACTATCAAACATATACTTTTCTACTTATCCCTTCATTACGCACATATCATATACTTTCCAAAAATATTTCAATCACTTTTCATGGTTACCTGTAACATATAGTTATCGAAAATCACAACAAACCATTACATAGATATTCCAATATTCCACGATACTATAAATGAGATTCCACAACATTATTTTGGAATCCTATTACATAAACACATAATAATTCTACCTCATCGTTTTAATACTCAACATCTCCAATAGTGATCATATGTGACTTCCCTTTGTCCTTTTCCTTAATAGGTTGTTGATGTCGATCATCATTAACCCTTAGATTAGGGTATTGGTTAGCATAATGCCCCATTTCCTTGCACTTGAAGCATTGAAGTGTCGATGGTGCGTTCTCTGTAGTCTTTTCTCTATTCACATAATTAGCTACCTTTTTTCCACTACTTCGGCACTCAGCTACTCGATGACCTTCTTTTCTACACTTGAAACATTTTCTAGGACCTTTTAGACAATCTCCACCATGCTTCATTCCACACTTTGAGCATAAAGAAACATTCACATTCTTTTCACCGTTGTTCTGAGATTTTTCCTTAAACTACATCTTTCCATTCTCATAAAAACCATGAGATGGATATGTAATACCAACATTAATTTCTACCTTGATATCACAATGCACAATTTCTTCATAGCTACAGAAGTCTCTTATAGATATTTCCCCTCGAATACTTAGATTTAAGCCATTGAAAAATCGATCAACTTTAGTTTCAGGTTGGATGATAAAGCAAGATGCATACCTTTCAAGCCTTGTAAAATTCACCTCGTATATACCAAAAGATTCATCATCCTTTTGATTAATCTCAAGGAACTCTTTTTTTATCTTTGTTCGAAGAATACGAGGGAATTGCTTATTGAAAAACATGTTCTGGAACTCATCCCATTCCATGGATTCAATTTCATCTTGGGGCCTTGTATTCTTAATTAGAGTCCACCACTGGTCTGCTTCACCTTCTAAATGGTAAATAGCCAGAATGAATTTTTCATGTTACAAACATCGAATTATAGAAAATATTTTTTCAATGGTTCTGATCCATTGTTCAGAAACAAGTGGATCAGAAGACCCACTGAAAGAAGGTGGATGTTTCCTCATGAAGGACTCAATAGAATATTGTTCTTTTCTCTGCTCATTTGGATGTCTAGAATGATTCATAGCTTGTTTAAGTATATCAATAAGATTTTTCACTCCATCCCTCATCACATTTGATTGTTCAGGATGAAAATCATTACATTGTCTATTACATTGATCAACACGGTTCCTTCGGGTTCCATCCATCTTCTAAAACCCAAAAAGAATAGTCTGAAAGGAAAAAATCATGCTAGGATAACAACGTAATCAATGGGAGTACTTTCAATCTCTAACATCTTAGGTTTAATTCTATGATTGTTACCCTAATTCTAGGTCTATAACCTATACTTATACTTAACCTTAGAGACATCCCTGGACATTCCTTATAAAAATCTCTAGGGATTTCACTAAAGTTTTCACATCCTAGTTTCCAAAGGTTAACAAAACCTGGATCTGATATCAAATGTAGAGACCCATACTTGACATACATAGACATTGCATTACTTTTTCAGAATACTTAATTAATTAAAAAAACAGACGCCCAAAGACCGTATTAGTTTAGTGTCTTGGGAAACTCGGAACATAATCTTCTAATCATGGTGAAAGATCTTCAACATCTTCCATAAAGATCTTACCCTTTGGTTTTCTTACCTAAAACCTTTCTTTATATCCTAGGGAAAAGAAAACATAAAAAGGGTGAGCTCAAATTCTCAGTAAGGGTAAACATGGAAAACATAAAACAATCCCTAAACATTTGAACGTAAGAACATGAACATAAAAAATAAAAATCAAGAGTAATGACATAAATCATGGTAGTGTATAAGGGAGAGATAAAAAAGGAACATTAACCATGATAAAATAACATGGGAATAAAATATTAAATTGTGGAAACCATTAAGCACATGTTATGATTTCCATAGTAGACAAGTCATTGCTTCCAAGACCATCATAGTGGATTGAGAATTTCAATATCTCAAAATTATTTCTTGTGATTGCAAATGAAATGTTATTAATGAAATGTTGATTTTGCAATATGTTATGTGTTATGATTATATAATGGTACTTAAACATTTGATAGCTGGTTACGTGATAAACTATTGATGGGTGGTTACATGATAAACCAAATGACGGGTGGTTCTGTGATAAAACAACTATGGGTGATTACGTTATAAACTCCAATGCATTGGGTATGGATGTCGATCATTTAGCTATTCTATTTAGTGATATGTGTGGAAGTCGACCATATGGTTATTCCATTAAAGTATGTTTATGTCCCAAGTTACCATTACATGTTATATGTTTCTTTTTATGGGATTTATGGTAATATTTCGATTATAAATAGGGTAATCAATGAGCTTATATTCATTGAAGTGTTTTTTATACTTCTTAAAGGTGAAAAGTATTACTTTAGGATAATATTTTCACGGTTAACTTGTTTTTGAAAGAATAAAAGTTTTCATTCATTATCTATCACTTACTGAGATTTTTATGCTCATCCAAAGTTCTGAATTTTTTTCACAGGACTTAAAGATAAATGGGGTCAATGATCGGATGAAGGAAAATTCATGGAACTAAACATGTTTATTTTTTTAAGAGTTTTTGTTTTATGAAAAAAAATGTATAGTTATTAGAAGTGTCTACTTGTAATATTCATGTTTTCATGTATAACTTATGACCTAACTCTCAAAATCTCTAAACCTAAAAAGATCCCTAATGTGAATTATTAATTGAATTCAAGATTACGTAATTTTTAAGGTTTGGGCCTTACAATTGGTATCAGAAGAAAGGTTTAGACAACTTTAGGGATTAATAGTTTTCATTAAACACATGGTTAGTCCATATTTCTATTATTAAAGTTAAATCATTGTTTTATAACTTTTTCATATCATTGAAAATTGGTTACCAATAGAAGGAGGATGATCTCAAACAACATTCTTATCTCTTCATGATGACATGATTGCAATAATTATTGTAAAGTAATGTTCGGATGATTATGAAACATTTTCTAGCATACAACTCACTTAGAAGAAGTTTTTTGAGATATCAAACACCTCCATTATACCTCAATACCGTCATGGGTCATGGTTTGTATTTAATCAAATCCTATTTTCTCAATATTATCATATTTCCAAGAAAGATAAATATTATCAATGAATTTTCAAATATTTTACCTTATCACATGATTTTCAAACATATTATGATTTTGAAAAAGGTGCTAAAGAAAGATAAACTTCTAAAACTTATTTATATTTTATTTTCAAATATATTCCCTCATCACATACTTATGGTATTTTAAAGGACCATTGATTGAAATTTTTTACTAAAACTTGGTCCGAATTTGTTTTATAAAAAACATGTTTTGTATACTTTTTTGAAATAATATGTCATACATGATTATTTTCCAAAACCTTTTTTCGATAATCACCCAAACAACCCAAGTTGTACAAGGTGTATTTGGATGAAGGAAGAAAATGATTTTGAAGGATATATAAATAATTTTTTTCAATACATAGACCTTCTACCTACGTGAAAATGATGATGATAAAACCATGTGGACACCATGATCAAGGTTTGATGTTATTTCTATTAGGAATAGTTTTATTTTATCATATGGAGGTGAAATAAAAAAATTACATTATATATAAGACTTCATGAATTAAGATGTTGAGGTCTTATTGAGTGGGGATGAAAATGATAGGTATAAGACAACCTTTGAGGATAAAACAAGTAATAGTTATTTTTGAGGTTTTTAAAAAGGAAAACCTGTAAGATAGGTGACAACACATCATGCCTGGAAAGTCCATAAGAATCAAACCCACAACTGAAGGGTGACAAGGGTGCACCGCCTACCATTGGCATATGTGAAGTACCTGGATAGTATGACTTATTCTTTTAGTTAAATGATTTTATGGATCAATAAAATGTTGATTTTGGTAAATTATGTTTTATCAAATGGATATCCTTATTACAGTAAAATGATTTGGTGATTAAGTGATAAAGGTTATTTTAGAAGACGTTAACTATTTTGGGAAACAATATGCATAAGAAAAATTGAATACTGTGGGATTTTATTTGAGGATTAATTGTTGAATTTGGAATAATCTATGATTTTATTGTTTACTTTTATAAATTTGGGTTATTTATGGAATTCATTAACATATATTTGAGAATATGTTATTAGGATAATTACATTTAATTTTGATACTTTAAGAGTTGTCGATGTTATTTAGAGATACATGTTAAGATTTATTGTGGAGATAATATGATCAAATCCTATTTGTTTTTAGGTTTCTATCTTAGTTTGTATTATTTTGAAAGTATTTTAAGTAAAATTGGGTATTGAATGGTCATTGTTCACCTTTGGGTATTGTTTGTTGAATTTAGGAGAGTAAGAGTAGTATTTTGTCTTCAAAATAATTATATTTTTGAGACTATCTGATCTTGTACTAACCATTTTGGTTTTGGTTAATGATTCAAGATAGGGGAAATATATAGTTCATCTTTTTGGATTATGTGATTCTCTAGAAGTTGATTATAGTGCTTCAGGTGTGACCAAGTCATCCAGAATACTCATCGTTGGGAAAAAATGTGAGTTTTTGGAAGAAATTTATTTAAGGATGAAACTATACTTGAAAAGTAAGCATATTTATTTATGTTCTTAGTCTATATCATAAATAAATTCCTCAAATTTATGAAATGGGACTTAAAAAAAACATTGTCCATTTAATTTTCCTACTGGGGAATCAAATACTATTTAACCCATCACTCCACTTCCAATGGACCAAAGGAGTTATATTTTTATTATTTGAAAAGAATACCCTTTTAATAGAAGAAGGGGCAAACCACACAGACTTCATAACATAAAACTTTAACTAACCCAAAGATCATAGAAAAAAAAGCCAGACTAACCACTTAGAACTTCCCCTCCTCAGCAATTGAGACATGATAGCTCTCACCCAATACAGTACTATAAAAAAACATGTGTCCTATGATGAAGCATAGGCCTGATCCGATGGTTCTCGACATACCCTCTCAAAAATCCAAATTCTTAAAACCTGCACAGGTGAACCGTCTTCTCTGAAACCTCTTACAGCCTGAACCTTGTGGTCACATCTGACTGTATTTCTGATCCTGAGTCCTAAATGAATTCCACACAACAAAACATATTCATCTACAAATATGAGAAACCAATGCTAAAATCAAAATCATAGAATCTTCGCCACTTCGCAAGGCACCTCCACCACCACAATTGTAGAAGAGCGAAGATAAAGACGAGACAAATAGTGTGAAGTCATGTCTTCATCACTTAGGACAGTAAGACCAAACAAAACATCGATGGAGAATCACCGTTGAGGAGATCTGAGTCAATCTGATCTAGCAGCGCCACCCGGGGCATGAAGTTGGTCAGATCAAGGTTGCAGAAGAACCCTCATCAGGGTTCCCAAAGACCAAACCATGGGAAGCGAAGGGCCAACGAGGAGGGAATCTTCGGTGAAAATGATGCCACAAGAACTTCATCCCACATCCAAGAGAACCACTCATACATAAAGCTTAAGACCGGAAAATAAACCAAGGGATAAAACTAGAGACTCCCCACATCAACCACTCTGAAGCCGAAGCCATGCCACTCATGGAAGATAGGCCACACCAGAAACGATGTGGGTCTACACTGACACGGATCCAATGAAGCCAAATCCAAGCCCCTGGAAGGAAATGAACCAGCCGGACTACCAACAGCGACCCAAAGAAGTCCACGTCGATCACTCAAGAAGGAATCGGACCAGTCTGTCACAATATCCGGAGCTACTACTTGGAAACTGATGCACGCTGGATCTGACGCCGAGCCGAGAACAGAGGAATCCACTAAAACAGAACACACATATCTGGCGATGATCCATGGTCAAACAACTAATGTCAAGAATCTTCGCCATGAGTCGTCAAGTCGAATACAAGGCCTCCGTGACTGATGTGGGAGTAAGGGGTTTCTCTTAAAACTTACATTGCAAACAACATTGTGATATACCAAAAAATAATACAGATATAATATTATTATGGTAGTTAATGCATAGCCATTGGAATGGATGGAATAAATAATATCAACTGAATTTTGAAATATGGTTAACAAAAGTTTAAAGAATTATTCATTGGTATCCAAATTTATTAGAAATGGAAATAAAAAAACCAATTGAATATAAAGGATGTGTTTTTATGAAAACCTATTTAAAAGGGAATAATTTTGTTTTCATATCACTCTTTATGAATTTTTATTTAAATAAATATATATTTTATATATTAAATTTAATGTTTTAAATTCATCTTATATGTTTTCTAGATATGATATGAGAACAAATTCAATTTTTCAGATAAATGGAGTATTTTTCTAAAAATGCAGTTCCACCAGCTTTTGATGGTGAACCTTTTTTAAATCTGGTTTTTTTCACATTTATATGTTCTATTTGAAAAAATATACTTATTTTAAAGAATCAGGGGATCAAAATTTACTTTGGATGAAATTTTGGTATTTTTCTGATAAAGTTCATTTTTTAAGGAAAAGTAAAAAAATACTGCTTTTTAATTCATAACTATATTTTCATCTAATTTATTTATATAGTTATATTTTCCATTTTATTGTTTTTAAAGTATAATTGGATTATATTTTTATTATTTAATCCAATTATGTTCATTTAAAGTAATTTCACTTTCAAATTGGACATAAACATATGTCAATCTTTTGATAGCTATTACTTCTTAAAAACCCGTATTTTGATTTTGAAAACATGAATTAATTTTAAATTAATTTCTGCCAATTATTTGTTTTGAATTTGTAAAATTTTATTCCATATTTTGAATAAAGTGTTCTAAATTTTTTAAATATGTACCTTTTATTTTTAGACATTGTGAATAGTAACTTCAGTAATTATTTTATTTACCACGGTTAAAGGGTAAATCTGGTAAATAAAGATAAAAACTAATATTATAATAATAATAATAAAATACCCTTAAATGCATCTTAATCCTATTGGATGAGATAATTCCGACCATAGTTATCTTTGGGTCTATTTGGGGACTTCATGGAGCCACTTGGATGTGAAAATGACATTTTATAAGAATTAATTTAAAGTAAAGAAAAATGTTATATAAACATGTATCTTATAGTAAAACATTTTTTATATGGGGTTATATAAGTGATATTTTTGTCTATAAATATTAATTAGGAAGCTAATAATATTTCATAAATCATGGTATTTTATTTATAATTTTTATAAGTCAAAGAAATAGATATATTTATGACACAATGATGATGTAGTGATTACCTTATTAATGAATGATTTAAATAAATGAGATTATAAAAATTAGAATAAATTTATTTTAATAATTATTATAACATCCACGAATTTTATGGATGAGTCTGACCTGTTATATTTTAATTAATGAATTTTTTTATAAAGAATAAATTTATAGATTTCTAATAATTCATGGTATGAATAGTGACCAAAATTGACATAAATGAGTTTTTAAACAAAAATATTATTTTATTAAATGATATAATAGTCCTAAAAATCTAATATTTAGCCAAATGGATTATAAAATTTTCAAAATTTCATTAACAAATTACTTTATATTCTATTGGAATTTGTAGTAAATGTATTAACCGTATTGTATAAATACACCAAAAGACATGGAAAGAGTTTAATTAGTTAACTAAGTGTTAAATCTAAAAGATAAGTTTAAATTTGTGACCTATACTTGTCTAAAACCTATTGGTTGAGAGGTTTTGGACCCAAAAAAATCTTTTATTTTACATAAATTACAATGGGACCATTGGAAACTTAAAATCATTTTACAATAAAATAATACTTCAAAACATTCTTAATGTTCCCATCCTCCCTCTTATAAAAGGGAATCACCTCTACCCATTTAATCACACCTCTCAATCCCCTTGACTCATCCAAACCATACCCATATAATCTACCAAAATCCATATCTTCCTCCTAGGATCCTTACCTTGGAAGATGGAAATTCAAGAAAGCCTTTTGGCTCAAATCAAAGGGAGTTACCCTTTTTAAGAGGTAGCGTCTTCTCTAATGTTCCTTTCCATTATTTTACATATCCACTCACTATTATATTATTATTATTCGATTAAATAATAATACTAGTATCTTCAATATACAATTATTTTTTATGAAAATTATTATAAATACACATAAACACACCTCCATCTAATGGATACGAACATATTGTTTCTGTTTCCAGCGAACTACTACCTCACGAAATGATGATTGTTCGATTTTCCCCTACCACCTCTCATGGTGTACATTGTGATTGAACTATATTTATATATGATATATATTATATTTATATTTTCTCTATCCTTATATATTTTTTATTTAGATCATTCCTTTATTCTTTCCACGATATGTAAATATTATAATTTTATTTGAGAAAGTGCAGACTACCGCCCCCTCAAAGTGATATGACTTGCCCATTCCGTGCATGGACTGTATAAAGTATAATGTTAATTAAAATATTTAATGTATATAAAATATGATATTATACCAGAATTATGATATACCTATGTATCATTTATTTTTGATTCCTTTAAATATGAAATATAAATGAAAGTAGTGTTCATGCGTATGTACGACATAATATCTCCATGAACGGTGCATTTCATTTATTATTTAAAAATGTTATAGACTATTATAAATACATATATACTGAATATATATGATATTTAGATCATGAAAGATATTCTGTATATAATTTAATTTTGACCACATGGACAATTTTTAATTATTACAAGATCATTTTCGACACAGGTTCCCAATATCGACAAAATGACTGGTATTAACTTAAATAATTGTGTAGTTTTTATAACATGGTAATAAGTTATATAAAATAGATAATAAAATTGAAAAAGGATCTTAATCATGTAGAGATTAGCTTAAGATTATTATTAAGGAATAACAAGGAATATACCTGATGAATCCGACTCAATGTAAGGGAACCTTTCACCCTTCTCTTTTAGTCAATGACTTCCTTTATGTTATATATTTTAACTTAAATTTTCTTATGTTGGGATATGTTATTCTATAACCTTATTTCGGTCCATTTTATCTCCAAATGATGAGAGACCCTTTTTTCTCTCATCAACTCATTTTTTGAATTTTTTTAAGTGACGTCGTTAGGCTGCCAACTTTTCATAAGGGAACTTCTTAACCCAATTTCAATTCTTGGGGTTAAATTTCTACTTCTAGATTATGATGTTATTTGAATATGTGTGAATAAAATCTGATTCTTTTACACTTAATAGCTACTTATATTCGGTGTATTTATATTTTTCATACATAATTATGTCATTGATTTATCCTTAATCTAATGATACAATCTTTTTAAGGGACTTTGTCTCAATCTCATTTCATTTAGGCGTATTTTGGTTTATACAAGACCTTCGTTTATATGGGGTATAATTATACAATTTTTATTTTAATTTCATTAAACGGATTTCAAAAGGAATATTTTTCTACTAAGTGTTTTACTAAACAACAACTGGAATGTTTCAAACGTATGCTGCGACAATGATATTTCTACCACCACAAGCATTATTTGATATATGGATTACTTAACTAAACGTAATGTTTTTAAAATGAAAATAAATACCATATACCCTTTTATGTATTTTGGTATAGAAACTGGTTTTTGAAATGGATTGAGTATTTCAATATCTCAAAATGATATCTTGTGATTGAAAATTAAATGTTATCAGTGAAATGATGATATTTGCAATATTTTATGTGTTATGATTAAATAATGGTACTTTTAAATTTGATGGGTTTTTATGTGATAAACCAATGACCGGTGATTATTTGATAAACCAAATGATGGGTGGTTACATTATAACCTCCAATGCATTGGTTATGGAAGTCAGATGTATGGCTATTCCATTTAGTGATATGTGTGAAAGTCGATTGTATGGTTGTTTCATTTAAGTATCTTTATGTCCCAAGTTACCTTTATATTTTATGTGTTGCTTTATATGGGATTTATGGTAATATTTCAGTTTCCAAAAGGGTAAGCAATAAGCTTATATTCAGTGAAGTGTTTTTGTTACTTTGTAAAAGTGAAGATTATTACATTATGATAAAGTTTTCATGGTTTACATGTTTTGGAAATACTGACTATTTTCTTTCATTAGGAATCCCTTTCTGATCTTTTTATACTCATTCCAATTTTGGAAATTTTTTCATAGGACATAGAGATGAATAGGGTCAAGGAAAAGTCATGGAACTATACATGGTTCGTTTTTTAAGAGTTTTTGATTTATGAAAAAAATGGATAGCGCGTAGAAGTGTCTACTTGTAATATTAAAGTTGTTATTTATAAGTTATGACCTAATTATCTAAATATATTAACCTAAAAAAATCCTCAATCTTAATTCTTAACATAATTCAAGATTATGTAATGTTTAAGGTTGGGGCCTTACAGACTCCCCCATTGTACACTACCTTGTTTATGCCTTTTCATTTTATCAAAATGATGGCCACTTCCATATTATCATGAATATATGTTGTCATTTTCATCCTAAATCCTTAAATATGAAACTCTAATGATATCGATGATATTAATAAAAACATACGTTGGTTATCCTAAAATCAATATGCACATATATTCAAGTCTAGATGAAAATCCTAACTTCCATGTAAGAATTATTTTATAGACTATTGAACACAAAACATTATGTTCTCAAGCTTTTATTTCACAAAAATCCTTTAAAATCTACCATTCACAAAAATATATCATGGTCTACCCTTTTTGAAACACCTTAATGGTATTCCTTCCTATATGAGTCCTTCATGCTAATTCCTTTCATGGAATTTATTCATGGTACCCTCTACCATTCAAAAATGATTCTACTTTACTGAAAATTGAACTTAATAAATTATTATTCTTTTTAGTAAATTATAATATAGAACTCAAATGATTCCTCTTTCTTCAAACACTTCTATTAACCATATACCAATCAATTAAATTCCTCTAAAAATTCTTTAATTCTATATATATATATATATTTATTGAAGAGACTAGTGGGGTATTTATAGGAAAAGTTTCCTTTAAAATTTTCTTTCCATAGGAATACAATTTTAACCTTCGTGGATTCCACTTAACATAAGATTACATTCATGAGAAATGAAAACTATAACCAATTTTTCACAAATGGAGCAATTTTTTTTCCATCACATATGTTTTTCATATGGCAGTTAGCAAACCGCTACCATCTGACATTCGTGAATAACACAACATTCTATGAAATTATTTTTTATGAAGCTTCTCTAAAAGTACTTGGTGAATACACTTCCACATAAACCATTTTTATAAATTCTTCCTTTGATTAATTTTTTACATAACATCAGCATTGACACAAAAAAAATTTAAACTGCACCCTTTTTTAAAAATTCATAAGAAAATTCAAAATATTACCCTTCATAACAAATTATACTTTACACCAGATATGTTCATGGGATTCAAAATCTGATTGTGAATTACAGGAACTAAGAATGAATGGTCTCAACGATATCTTTTGTAAAAAATATCCCTTTCACATTAAACTCTTTATTCAACCAGGAAGGGTAATCATTAAACAATTTAAAAAAACACAACATAACCAACATCATTTTTAATATTATAAATTATATCATATATATTCAATAATTCTCTTGAGTATGACCAAGATTTGGCCAACCTTCATCCTAGATAAATTTGGTAAAAACACCCCCACACACGTTTTGTTTGTTGGAAATCCAAACTAAAATTCACTCTTACATACACATTTCACTACGTCCAAATGGATATATAATAACTGATTCATCACACTAAATCTATGACTGCATTGATCAGTGTAGATAAAAAGATATCATGATGGAGTTTCATGCATCATGATTGACTACATTCTAGAATTCCACATTTATTCAATATTGTATAAATTTCATTTTCTCTGGATTTTGTCTCCCCCTTACATCAATACCATATACTCCCACTTAATGAGAGAATTCATCTCTATGTTTAGTTATTATGAAACACAATAATTTTCTTGATTGTTATAAAAAAAATGTCACCATTGATACATTTGTCAATTAATTACACCATCATCAGATTCATTCATATCCTTTAACAATAAACATAAATGGAAATAACCATCATCATACCAAAAACCATATAAATAAAAGGATTTAAAAGGGGATAATTGGTCATCTAACCCTCCACAATCTTATGGAGGTGGAGAAAATTCGATTATCAATTCATGTTTTTCAAATGTAAGATAATATAGTGAATTAGTCATTATTTTTTCTACCTTTCAATTAGTTTGAATATTCTCTATTTAGATCAAACCTTTTTCCACTTTTTTTATAAAGTTATGTTTTATCTAAAAATATTTAGTTTAAGGGTAATGTACTAGACTCTACATGAGTTCAATTACACTTTATTGTCATAATAGTTCATCATAATTTATTTCACTTCTTTGCTAATACCTATGAATTATTACTTCATCCATTGAAGTTGACTGAAATATTTGGTTACTAAGACTTATTTTTCTTCTCCTTTTCTAAGTGATATTATTTTCTATGTTTTACTCAACCAACTTATACATTTACTCCAAATGAGTAAAGAACCACCACTTATAGACTTTTGTTCCACCAAGTCACCAGCTCATACCACATTATAAAATGATAAATATCATTATCCTTTAAAGTATCAAAGAGCAATACAAAACTAATAGTGCCTTGGATGTACCTCATGAACATTTTTACTAATATTATATTATATTCAATAATATTACATTAAAAATGGATTGAAAAACATTTTTAAAAAATAATATCTTGTCATGTTATTGTCAAATATATCAATATTCTAATTATTCTTCCATAGAAGATAGGTTTCATATATTTACCATTTTCATTTTTACTAGAATTGGTTTCAGATACAATTGGAGTCGACATTGAGTTGGAATTTTTCATATCAATCTTCTGTAGTATATCCCTTTTAAGCTTACATTGGGAGATAGTTTTGTTTTCCTCTCTTAGATCCACCATCTTGCCCAAAAGTTGGGTAAATTCACTAATTGTGGACATTTAAAATTTTAACTTAATGAGGATAGAAAACCGCTCCAAAAGAATTTCTTCCTTCACAAAATATTATTTTATCTTCATAAAGAAGTACCAATAATTATTCCTCATTCTACATATTCATATAGAGATAATGATAAACACTATCCCTTTTGGATTCTTGTTTTTTAAGTATGAGTCTAACCAAGAATACCTTGTTCACATGGAATAATTCTTACCTTAAAAATCATTATTTTACCTAAAATTTTATTTTTATAATTTCCAATGAGAAATTCTACAAATTATTCCAAAAAAAACCTCCTATTTGAGCACAAAATTTAAGAATATCATTTTTCCATACATCTGAAAAATCATACATCCTCTTAAAATTACTATCATCATAGAGAGATTGATCGAATCAAGTCAAGACCCTTGTACGAAATGATTCTTCAGTATTAAAAGTTTCAATTATTGCAAAGGCTTTAAACACCATATATTAATTATTTCATATCATATCACCACACCAATCAAAATTGTTTTTAAGGATCAATTTATTCAAAATCACATTGTGATTTTAAATATTCCTCAAAAGTTACCAACTTTTATTCTTGTTTAATTAATACAATTACTCATAAATTTATATATACCATCAGTCACCTTTAATCACATATTCAAATATAATTTTTTTTATTTTTTAAATTAGATAATCATTGTCAATATTCCTCATGCATCGTGTTTTTGTCTAAGTAGATCTATATCCAATTATATTTTATGGATAAACTTATTTTATCTTATTTCTTCTTTGATGTTCTGATTTATTCTCTTCATCAATGGTTACCTTCTCTAATTCTTCCTCAAAATCATCTTCAATTGGGGAACCGTATATAAAATGAAAATGTATACCAACATTATCATTTTATTTTCATAATTCATTAATGTTTTAACTTCTATAATAACTTCTATCTTTCTCCTCAATGGATTTAACAACATTACTATCCAAAATTTTATTCTTCCTTTTGTTATAAAATTTTTAGGCCTTAGTCATTATTGAGTGGATTAAAAATAATCATCAATTAGCTAAATTTCCATACTTTCCTTGATTCGACACATTATTCCAAATACATAATTTACTTTTTGAATAAATAGAAAAAAAATAGTGAGGGTTTCCTTCCATTTCCCATTTTATAGGGTGTCCTCCCACACCCCATACAGACTAAAACTACCATGTTTTGAGTATAAAATAAAAAAATACCACATCCTTTTGATATTGGTGAGAATCACCACTAATTATGAGAAATGTTTTAGTAATATGTTTCACCAAATGATTTCATCATTTAACAACTCAATTTTTTTAGGATATTACACAAAAGATACATCATAATTAATGTCATTATTCTCAAGGAAGTTTTACACTTCATTATATATTTAATTTTTTCTATTTTTAGATAATAAGATCATGATTTAGCATCATATCTCATTTCCTACTCTACATGTGTTCTATGTCCATTATTTTAACCAAATACGTTAGTGTGAACTAGATCAGTTAAACTATATGTCCTTTTATTCTTTTACCAAAAAGGATTTTAGACCATATGTCTGAACATGCATTCATCACATGTCTTTTTAAAGTCTCTCTTCATGTTTGGAATTTTCTCCACATCTCCTATATTGAATATGTTACCATTATTCTATTTGAGATTCTAGACTAGCACTTACATCCATAAGTTAATATCCTCTTCCACTATGTGCAAATAATTTCTTTCTTTACTATCCACCTCGAATAAATTGCCATTTATCCTCTATCCACTCATGTGAAAGTTACACTCCTTTTCTTTGATTGAGAAACCCTTCAGATTTTATGTAACTTCGATTAGAGAGTTATAGATTTGTCTCACACTCATTATGTTTTGACCTAATCCATCCACATAGAGAAATTTTATATTTTTTATCTCATCAACTATAAATATAGTATTTCTTTATCCATTAATCTTCAAATATTTTTCATTTCTGAGTTTGACCATCCTATAACTCTTTCCTTCACATTTTTTTAATAATATTATGTTCCTAGACTTGTTGGGTGAATATCCACGTTCAAGGATCCATGATTTACTATTCATTGTGGCCTTAAGTGATATTTCATATAGGTTTTTCTGTTCAATTTTATTCTTTTATTCCCAAGTGATTCCCAATTGAGTTGATGCCAAAGATGGCCTCCCCTCTCCTTTATCCATCATATAAAGTAAAATCATACTCTTCTTCTTCTTCTAGCATGGAGTATCTATTTATTAATTAAATGTTAGTAGGTTCTTCTTTTTTAAATCGTACTTCTATTCCATGATATTAATTATAGATTATCCCCAAAATAGTAATAATTAATGAAATTACCATTGAATGAATTTATTATTGGGTATGAGGGATATGGTCTTATTTTTCTTTATGTACTTCAAGATTCCTTGTCCTTATATAATTTCTTTTACTATTTGTAATAGGACATGGTGTGTCCATGAAAATTTCAAAATTTTAACTCTATTTGAGGAAATATATTCTCAAATTCATCCCTCCACATGTAAATAGACTTCTAATATCTCCTCAGTTTTTAACTAACCCTCTAAGATTGGGAACTATCTCCAATCCTTAACTTACATTAGTTCTGAGTTGTAAGTTTTATTAATTTCAATGTCTAGACTTCATAAAAAACTCTACTTTTAACCATGTATTTATATATTCTATCATTTATTATTATCCCAATGCTTTTTAAACCTCCAATTTAACATTCCAATAATTATTAATTAAAGAAATTTTAAATTTTTAACTTTTTATTTTGATGACCTGATTTCAGTTTCATATTCAATTTTATTTCAAAAATTTAATACCTTTTCTTCAATGGATTTCACATTCTTGGAATTCTCCTATAAAAATAATTAAGGTCACGAGTCACATTATATTATTATTCATTATTATACTTGATAGTTTCTACTTATACTTAATTTCTAGGACAATATTAATTGTCTTATAACTCCTTTTATATTAATTCAATCTTAAATTCGATCTAATCTAAATTGCCAAAATTTTCTTTCAACAATCCAAAAAATATTTTTTTTATCTTTGAGCATTATGAACTTAAAGAGTCCCCTCATGTTCCACCTTGATATAAACAACACCATCTAGTTGATTTTTATTTTCCATTTTAGATTCTTCCTTTCCAATAATATCTCACATGGAATATTTTCAATTTTACTTAACTTCTATTTAAACTTCCTCTAAATTTCCATCATCATATTATTCATTTCTAAAAAATATCTTCTTTTGAAACATATCCCTAAATGAATTTTTTGGTTTTAAGTCTCTTTTATGTGGTAATTTACTTTATTGATTCTATATGATTTCTGCTTTACCCCATCATCATCATCAATTCTCATTGGACACATCCCTCTAATGTTACTAACTCTACAATATCAGAAGTCTTTTTGTGGAAGTTTTATTTCAACCCTACCCTTTCCCCTCTTAAATTTCCTTGAAATGAGATATAATAAATCCTCAATGACATATTCTAGCTCATATTCACTTTCGATGATGTTAATATTTATAAGGACCTGTTCTTTTCTAGAGATAAATTTTGAGCAGAAATTTTAATTTTTGATTTCATATACTTGTAAGGGGTAAAATAGACTTTTTTTCTTGATAATGATCTTGGATAATTTTTATAACCCCGCCTTTGGTTTTGGAATATATATTTTTCCCCTAGGATATGAGTTTTTTGGAAATAGGGTTTTTTTGAATTTGGGTGGAATAATTAATATTTAGTATGTCGTAAATGAAATATTGAATTATTCAGACATGTTTGTTTGGTGATATGTTTTGAATGGAGTGTCATATTGAGATTCCATCTCCATCTTTGAGACTAGAATGGGGAATTTTTCTTAGTTTGTTATAAACTCCGTTTGGGAATTGGGGATGCGGTGAGCCACTTTTCCTTTTATAATTATTTTTCTTCATTTTCTTTTTTTTTTCTTTTCTTCTTTTCTTCCCCAGCTACTCACGTAAACCCCTATGGGATTATAAATTCATGTGAATGAGAGATAAAATTGGAGGGGAATATATATATATAGGGAGTTTGTAATAAGGAGTTACCTTTGGGGATCTAACGATGTGTCAGATCATCGTGCAATAGATGTGGATCATGGAAACTGGTGAAGCTTCGGCTGATTCCACCCAAAGGTAGGGATTTTTTATTTTTTAATACAATTACCTATAGATTAATATTTTTTTATTTTTAATCTCCTTTTATTCCTAATTTGTACCACTTTTGGTTCAATCCATTTAGGGGGGATGGGGGTTTTGGTGATTTGAGGGGTTTCTCTTTCTGAAATCCTAATCATAAGGCGTGTAGTTTAGGAACACACATTTTGTTCTCTTCTTATTCAGTGAAAATAATATTTTCAAATAAAATAAACTTATATGGGGTATAAACATCGGGTAATGGGACTCATTCATGGATCCATGTACTTGGATAGGATACTGTAAGGGGAACATGTCATGTAGAGTACATTAGAAGACCTCGTGTTAGTTGCATGTTGTGTAGAAGTACATGGCCATACCATATACATGGTTCGACCATGGGATGTTAATACGAGGGTATACTGTGTAGGGTATATGATGTGTAATGAAGTAACATTACATTTACTTGGGATTTTACATTCCATGTCCGGATAGAGTCCACACTTAGTGGGGCTTTGTGGGTACCCATCGTGTACTTAGTAAACACGTTGTGGACATCCTCTTTCTACCCTATTTAGGGGTTTTCATATTTTTCATATATTTATAACCTAGATTCATAATTATTCCAATGATTTTTCTAATGTAGGTATCCTTTCTTGTAGATCGTGATGTTGAAATCCTTTTGGTGTTTTATGGAATCCTTGGTGGCATTTAGGTATTTCCCTAAACATAGAAGTTCTTCCTCCAATAATCAAGTTTAGTTGTCTCCTGAGAGTCATACATTGATATGATATGGGCCATGAGACATCTCACATGACCAATTCTTGGGTAGGTTTCCATTGAGGATGTCCCCCTTGCGATATGTTCCCTTTTATCCCAGGAGGTAATGAGACTAGTTTTTTTAGGATACCTTGTAGTATTCCTCTACATATGTTTTGACTTAAATAATCTTATATTGGATGCCTTTGTCTTCTTCCTATTATTAAGGGTACCCTATGTGATTCCTATTATAATATTTCTTCCAAGAGGATCCCTTTATCTATGTACCATTCCAAGGATCCCTTGTATAATGCCTCTATCGACTTGTTATTCAAGGACTTAATATACCTTTATTCTCTTATTTCTTTCATAGAGAATGATCCTGAGTAATATTCCTTTAATTATGAATATAAATTGATGATACCAATTAAGACGTCTCTTCAGTTTTTTGACTAAAGGGACCTATTTGGCACCCTGATGTATGACAGACCCACAACTATTTTGTGGGATTTTGGTAGAGATGGTAGTGGGTGTCACCTTAGAACCTCTACTGAAATTATAATCCCATGGGGTTGTATCAGTCGTTTTGGGTTTGGATGTTATGATACCCTCACTCCATTTATTATTTCACGTGTTTATTAATAATAGAGTGATTTTTACTAGATTTTCTTTCTAGTTGGTGTTTTTTGAGTCTGTTGCGATGTTTCTTTCTTCCCTTGGGATTCCTGGATGTTCTTCCTAGGATCTGTCTTATTTCTTTATTTGGATTCCCATACGTGCTTTCCTAGGATCTAGATTCTATCCCCTTTTATTTATTATATTTATTTTAATACCTAAAGGTACTTCCTAATATCTGTATTTTGAGACTATATATTAGATTAATATATTATTGGGATCTCCCAAAGTGTTTCATAGAATCGATATTTCGAGCATATGATTATGATATATGGGAATGGAATCTCTAGTAATGAAACTTAGGGATGATCACTCTCTTTCGATTGAGGAAGATGATTCCTCTCTTCTCTATTTGACATGTGATGAGGATAATTACACTCTCATTGATCTGATTAAAATCATGGTTGATTATGATCTCTGGAGGTATAGGGATGATTACACTCTCCCTAATTTATTATTATATTGTGGTTTTGGAAGTCATGTTTCACATCATTGGATATCTGTAGATGATTATGCTCTCTCAGATGATGGGGATGATTCAACTATCCCTTATTAGAGACCTCTAGGAGTGGGAATGACGGTTCACAAGTGATCTCTCCTCCAGATCACCTAAGGGTCAAACCCTAAGGGATTATCTAAGTCATGGTGTCTTGAACGCATATACACCAATACCAAGGGATCATGAATTATAATTTATTTACATTTTATAAGTGGAATGGTGTCCATATTAATGAAAATTTTTAGGATTTCTATATGAACTTCCTTGGAATCAATTATTATTGTACTGATTAAATGTGAGTATGGGTGAACCCATTGTTAGAAAGAGTATCCCCCTGTAGTGACATTGCTTGCCTAGAGACATTTTTCACTGGTCGAAGAAGTTATTGTCAATTGAGATTACCGACCCAGTGATTGAATTAATGATACACAGATTGAGTGGTATAAAATTCAGTTCAATTCCATTATATAGGATGTCCAGGTGATTATGATTATAGACCTAGGGGTTGTCTTTTGTTGATTTATGTTGTTTATTTCACCTTACTCATGTATATTCATATTTATGTATATATGTATATTTATTGTAATATACATATATACACATATAAATATAAATATACATGATGGAATATATTCCATTTATCTATAATTATGGACCCATGGATCAACAATGGTTACATGTTATATGTTTTACTTATCTTTTTGGTTGTATCACGGCTAGGATGAGAATATTGAATGATCATGGACTTATGTAAAAAATTTATAGGTTCATCGTTGGGGTGGCCTAATGAGATTATATTCTCACTCATGTATGTTCACCATGATATGTGTAAAGAACTTATGTCCGATTTTCAGGTTGATTACAGTTGCATTGTGGATAGGGTTGAGTCCTAGTGTTGCATGATCAAGTGGAGTTACTCGTGTGTTTTCTTATAATCAGACTGGTAAAGTTTGATAGTGTCTGGAGACCAGGTATGTGATTTGATTTAGAGTTAATATTAGATCTATGTACTCATATTTTAGTTTCTTTTGTATTATTGTATCTATATCGTCATCCAATTGTGTAACCAATGTTTTTTGTTTGACATAACTACTAATGATTTTATAGTATTTTAATTCATTATTATAGCGTGTTATATTTTAGTTTATATACTACTTAAACACTCTCTTTTTTACTTCTTGTATGTTATCTAGTTATTTCTGCTATTTACTTACTTTTATATGAGGGAATATTCTCCCCATTATTGCATTGTAGGCCCTCGCTACTCATTAGCAACCTTTTTTGTATGGGGAGGCATGCTTGAGGCCTCATTGAAAACCATCTCATAGAACCATTTGATTAGCATCCAATTCAGGATATTGCAACATTTATATTTATTTAAATAATATCTAATTATATGAGTGAGATTATGTTCCTTTAAACTTTACATACATTTAAAATGAAACCAACATGCCTTAAGATCATCCAAGGATAGTTCTACCAAATTTCACCCTTTAATAGATGATATGTTTAGACTATAAGTATGTAGTATCCTTCATAAAATATTTTTCACAATATCAATGTCTCTTATATATTTAAAAATTCCCCAAATATCGCTAAAAATATCAATGATTCAATGGATGAATATATCAACATTTCAATCATGGTACATTTTTAAATAATCAAGCTTATTGTAAAGAACTTTAAACTTAACATCATTCACCTATCTTACACCCTCATATGTATTTTTTAAATTTATCTCACTTGGAAATGGAACTAGGGAAAGTCATTACATTTATATAAATATGGTTTGATAGAATCACATATAAATAATTTTGATCTTTGGAATTATCATCCAGCAAAATTATATCTACTTTATTCATGTAAAATCTTACAACATCACTAAAATGTATCCCAAGAATAGTAATAGATAAAATTTCAACCCAAGGAGAAAATAAATGTTATTCCATTATATTCATCTAGACCCAGTCATTGAAATAGTTGAATAGTGGTACTCCTTTTTCATTCACTGTGTAATCCATAATTATATGCTTTAGATGACAGATTCAATGAATAAAACCTATGGATTTGATACCACATGTTGTAACCAAGAGGCCCAAAAACTATCTAATAGGGGTGAATTATTGTGTAATATTTTTCACATGTTCCATTTTATATTCGTACCAAATTGGTAAGAACTTACTAAACTCGTAGAAGATACTTTCACGTACATCACAATTCCAAATACTTAAATTAAGAATTAGGCAAATGAAACATTACTTGATTTACTACTATGGTATATATCCATGGAGAAAACACTCGGATAATGTATCAATTTTTAAAATTACACTAAGATTCTCTAGTCTTGTGGATAATATTTTTTAGTCCTAGTTAATCCATGCCAAACTCACTACCCTTTAAATTAAGATCATGAATTACAACATTGAATCCCTTCAGAAACTCCCACCAACTCCTCGTTACTCACTACATTAGGGATGTATTCTTAGCTTATTAACATTAAGTTCACTTCTATATCATCAAGAATGTGTAACATAGTTTTCATTATAAAGGTTAGAATATTATGTTCTAATTAAATTCAGGATCTCAAGAAAAATCCCTAAAAATCTCAAACTTCAAATGTACTTATGTTCAGGTCCATATTACAATTAAGAATTTTATGTAATATTTTTATTTTAGATTGTTAAATGAAAAATTGATATGATCACATCTATCTTTCTTAAATATCATTCCTGATATTGCCTTCAAGAAACACCTTCCTCATCATCCCTTCAATAAAATCCTTCACATTATTCCTTCCCAAGAGAATCGTATACAGTTCCTCCTTTCACAAAATCTATTTACAGTACTCTTTTCCTTTCAAAAATTATTATTTTTCTCAAATAATTATTCTTTTTTATGAATTATACTATGAACCAAAAATTAATCTTTTTTAGTGACCACTATTTTTAACCACAAAAAAATATTAAACCCCTCTGATCTTACTTTAATTCACTTTATTTATCATTAATGATGATACTAGTTGTTTATTTATATGAAATTTTATATACAAAACTTAAACCACATACGATTTATTTTTTAACCTCTCTAGAATTCACTTGTATAAAATTTCCTTCAGGAAAAACAAAAAATACCTCCACTCATTTTCAATTGTCCCTTCCTATAACACCTTCCCATAATATCCACCATTTATTATTAGAAAATTTATACCATATTCCCTATGAAAATGATGATGAATTCTACATGATTTTATTAATATAAATCTCTTAGGTAATTCTTTTATTAAAATACCACCACACATGTCCATAGTGAAAATTTTTCTTTTGCTTTATATTTTCGATAAAATTTCACCATTGACTCCAAATGTTTTCTAAAGTCCACCCTATGATATGAATTATAAATAACATGAAAAATATTATATTTCATAAAAAATCATCTTTACACCTGATCTATGTATAATAATTAAACTTTTATTTGGAATTATAGTTGACTAGAATCCCTGATCAAACTATTATATCTTTTAAACTATCTCCCTTGAGTTAAAACTCCTAATTTAACTAGTAATGGAAATTATTTAGTGGATTTATAACTAAAACAACATACCTAAAACCTATATTTATATATCAAATTTCAACCTTAAAATTCAATAACTCTCTTTATTATGACTTATATTTTTTTAAACATCCACATAGATAACCTTGGTTAAAATAGTTATTTATTTAATTGAATTATTTTTATTGGTTTTAGTGAATTTAACTCTCGTTTTATTACTATAATTTTATGGTGAAATATAAGGTCTTTTACTATATGATTACTTTTATAATAAAAGTTTTATTTATTAAAGTAAAATCTCTGGTTTTTTGTTCTTCCCCCTAAATTGTTTTATTCTCAAAAGTTAGGGACAATATAAATATGTAAACAAATATTTGTTATAACATAACATGGTTGAATCTTCCTCATAGTAAAATTAAATATATATAATTAATTCGTAAATGGGTAGTATACTCATTGGGTTTATTATATACTTCATAAATAGTGATACATGGATGAAATCGTTTACTTAGGAGAGGTTGGGTGACATAAGTATATGGTATGACGGAACTCTAATTAAACCAAAAATTAAAAAAAATTGTGTAACGTGGACATATATTTATCATCTTACAAAATCTTATAACTACCTTCCATGCTGAAACATTCAAGAAAATGTGATACCCTACAATGACTACTGGCAGGTCAGCATCCAATCGAACAAAACCCTTAGAAGGATTCCACAGTTTCACTCTTTAGGTTTTGGCATTAAATAAACTAGGTATATTTGATTTCAATTAAAATAATAAGTAAGGGATATGGGTCAATTTCAAGGCTCTTGACCAAAGAAAATTCTATATTTAATTTTGAATAGTCTTATGGATTAGGTTATAGAGTGGTGCAAAAGTCACAAATTGGTTTTGTTTAATCCAAATGGATTTAACTATGATACAACTATTCCATAGTGAGGGTATAGTTAAAAACCTAGTGGTATTACACTTGTCTTATATTCATAAAGAATCATAAGCTAATATTTATATTCTTTCTAAACTCTAATTAGGTTAGGCTTATTCAATTACACTTACCATTATCAAGGTTCTACAAAACAACTTGATGAACAATTATTATTAACCTAATTACTAGAAATACGGTTACCAATCTTCAATATAAATATTCATTAGGTTTAGAAACACCCCTTGTCTTTACCACTAACCCTGATGTGTAATCCAATCATGGAAGTGATGCTCAAAAGTAATGAAATGTTAATCATGTTAGGCATAATCATTAAATAGTTGCAAAAGATACAATCCAAGGTTAAACAAGAAAGAATCAACGAAAATAGTTGAAAGAAATGAAATTCTAATCAGAAACATTATTAGAAAGATAAAACAATGAATAATGAGAAATTTTTAATCAAAATAAGTAAGAAACAATCATAAACATATTTTATGTGATGAAACATTTAAGAATGATGCTAGCCTAGATGAAGAATGGCATTCAGTATTGAAATGGAATTTTGGATTGAAACGGTATCCAAATAGAAGAATTATGGATGTTTCTTGAATAAAAACTCACAAATATTCACTAAAACAATGAAATGAATTAAATGAGTTGAATTTATAATGAAAATGGAAGAAAAAATCAGAATAAAAATGACAAAAAAATAAATTTTGTGAAGATATCTCGTGTGGTGAAGCAATGGAAATAACAATAGGGTTGAGAAGTATATTGATTTAAGGAATTACACATCATATAATTTATTATGTTAATTTGGTCCTGAAATCTACACTTCTTGAAATTTGGTAACATTTTTTGTATTATATATTAGAAATTATTTCTGAATAATCGATATTTATCTTTTACCATATTAGGATTTGAAACATTCTTGTCGGGTAATCTCTTCATGATGTTTATGTGTTTAAATTTTCATGGGATTCTAATATTTTAATGAAAAAAATATTATATTAGAAGTACACTTCATTTATTTTCTTCACTTCATGCAAAATATTCATGGGTTGGTCTTCATCCTTGTAGATATGTTGTGAATGAGGTCTACATGTCGTGCGTATGATACCCAATGTGTAATGTCTATTTTTGAAACATTTTCATCCCATATTCTTTTGTGTCCATATTTCATAATACCTACTAAAACAAACAAAACCTGTTTGAATTTTCTAATATACCCATAATAAACACTAAATAAATATATCCAATATTTATATATATTTTAAACTTATCAAATTCACCAACACTCGAACAATTTATTTCCCTCAATAAAATCCATCTCAATAGGGATTCTAAAAGAAAATGAAATTAAACATGAAACATTCATTACAACCATGAAAATATAATTAAGCGTTAACGTAAAAAATTTAGTCCTCCTGAATCAATCCTATAGAGAAAATTAGTCATGCCGCATAGTTCTATTCTTTATCAAGATTCATTATTCAGTTAATTGCAATTTCAAAATGGTTTTTAAATTATATACCCATTTTTGAATTTACCTCAAAATAAATTTTATTTCATCACCCCAGGTAAAATGTAATTATATTCATGCTCATACCCTAAATGCATGTTCCTAACCATAGGATTGCATTGGTTCCATCATCTCTACTTTGTAAAAAAAATACAAAACCCATCATGAGGGCCTTAGGAAAAAAGGGATCAAATGAATCTAAGGCTAAGGGAAGGTGGGTATAAAGTGAAAATCAAGATCAAATTTGGTTAATATCTAAAGTATAATTCATTCTAAAAATAAATAGTGCAATGAAGTGGCTTCTCCCAGATAAAATGGGGTCCACACTCCAAACAGATCGAGTAAATCCATGAATATTTTAGGTTTTTATCATGAATGTACTATCTTCCTTTATTTTTATTTTTTTATTTATTTATTCCATGTTCATGTTCAACCTAGATCTCACATCCATCCCCTAACCACAAATAATTCATGAAAGTATTCATTAGTCTAGAAATGGATATTTTTTACCTTCATAATACATAACCAAACATATTTTCCTTCCTTTTTATTTTTATATGTTTTTAAAGGAACAAGGTAGTCTTAAAATGAAAATATAAATCATGGATCACATCATATCATTAGTGAATGTTATAAAATACATATCCTCAAAAATAACATCTCATTTCCTTTATCAGTGAAAATTCCCTAACAATTTTTCAAAGGATAGTCCTGAATAAAACCAAGGGCAGGGTAGTAAGGAATAACAGTATTATAATGTATCCATACAAAAAAGGTTAATATTTGATACTATGGGATAAATTAGAAAAAATATAAGGTGGGACTCAAGAAAATGTTGGTCAACAATGCCTGAATGGCCCGAATGCCATCATTTTTATTGATTTTTGATAACCCCCCTTTTAAGGGATGAGGGGGAACCCTTACAAGGCTTGTAGGCTTAGAGATTACATGGCCTGTAGGCTTAAGAGATTACATGACCCAAAGGTCTTAGGTAATTCAACTAGACTATCTACAAGGAATTGCCCCTCCCCAGCATCTGTATCCTGATAGTATCTATTCACCTTTGCAAGACCATCTGGCAAGGCTTCCCGTGCAAGAATAGGCCAGTACCGATGTCATAGCCATACCCTCTCATTCTAACAATCCATTTTTCTCTGCTCTGGTGAGTTCACCTACTCTAAAACCTCTTCTTGGGCTGCTCCATTTTTTTAGTGTGTTTGGGGCCTACATTCATGCGGCCTGAAATCCTTGCGGTGGCCCTAAGGCCTTAAGGTGGCCCGAAGGCCTTGAGAATAAACTGGCCCGAAGGCCTTAGGTGGACCGAAATCCTTGCAGGATCTGAGGACCAAACCAGGGGCCCGAAGGCCTAGATGGATGAATAGTTCTGGCTGCAACAGTATCGAATAGTGCCTGCTACAGTACTTCTACACTGCCTACTACAATACCACAGAAATATGCCTCCACTAGGATTTGTTCTCGAGTCTCTTGGATGCACCAAGAGAGTCCTTTCCAACTGGGTTGAGGCTCATGTGCGTCAACAATGAGATCTCAATGAATGTTATGATTGGTTTACATGCCCTAGGTGTCTCTCTAGAAATGTTATTAGAAAAATATGAATTCATATGTCTACGATAAAAATGAGAATGAGAGTAAAAAATTAACTAGAAATCACTCAAGGTATAAAATTAAGTAATAATTTAATCAAAATAAATTTGAAAAAATTTCAATCAGAATCAAATTACTAAACTCAAAAATAATTCTAAAACCAAAAATGGAGTAAAACATGGATTTTAATACCATTTTCTTTTATTTAAATTTTTGTAATGAGTTTTCTAGTTTAAATAATTATTTTAATTATAGATAGATGAAATTAAGAAATAATCCAAGTGTATTTACAATAAAGTTCAAGAAATACTCCCCCAAACATAAAATAATACAATGTTTTCACTTTATTAGAAATAACCATAAGAAATAAATCACAATGATAGTATAAAATTAAAAGGAAATTTAAAATTGATTTTTGGGAATCGATAGATCCCTATGATGAGTTTCATTCCATGGGGAATCTTGGTAGATGATGATTTTAGATTAGGCTACCTACATAATTTTTTATAAATAAAAAACTTGAACAAGATAAAACATTAGTCCATATTGTTTAAATATGATGAAATTAGTGAAATGTGTAGGTAAACATAGTTAATTGAAATTAAAAAATAACTCCGTTACTTTTAGATATGTGGGTACTGTGAAGTTCAAGGATGTCCTACGAATATGAAATCTAATAAAATGAAAAAAAATTAAGTAAAAGAATGAAAATAAATAAAAATATAAAATTTTAATTTACTTTAGTAAAATGATAAAAATGACATCATCAACCAGAATGATGGAAAAAAGGATCAATGAGTGTCATAATTCTGCTCAAAATTCCTCTACCCTATATAAAAACTGGTGGTAATGTCATTGAGCTCACTTGGGTTATTAGAAGGGTTAACCACCTCAGAAGTATACAGATCATTAACCTCATGCGGTAATAAAATAATTCATTCCATTCATGGTGGATACCTCTTATGAGCATAAATATCTAATGAGATCTCCTTAAGATGATGTTCGGCCTCAACCAGATGCTGATTCATCCAAAGTAGAAGTATATATGGTGGCAGAATAAAAACATCAATTACCATGGATGGGGAAGAATATTTAGAAATGGATAATATAATACAGTAATGAAATACAAATAATACAACAACTAGAGAATAAAAAACTATATCCCATGTATATATATATAGCGTTGATACCTTAGTAGGAGATGAAATACAAGTTGTAAAAAAATGATCACCTAGATAGAGTACAAAAACAGGGGAGGGGTATACATGAAACTAAGAAATATAATCAAAATAATGAAGGTATACATCAAGAGTCCACTCATGAATAATGGGTCCCTCTATCACACCTGACCATTCAATGTTATATATAGCTGAAGGGATTGGGGGATGAAATATTGAAGTAGGTGTCACGATACTGGTAGTGATCTCAAAGCATGTTGGAGGCAAGGTTCTGATCCTAATAGTGGTTGTGAGTCTATAATTAGGGTCTATGAAAGGCACCTCAGTAGACAGTATATGGGAAGGTCCCTTTCTCAACTAGGACTTATTTCCAAAATACAGTTGTTAGGCAATATGGTTTGTGAGCACAGAGGGTCAAATGGATCTAGGTAGGATCTAGTGAGTTAAAATATGAGGATAAAGGTCCTACCAATGGTGGGTATGATATTCTTCAGGGGATGGTGGGAATATAGGCATGGTAAATAATTAAGTTGAAATGAATGGGATACCCAGGTGGTGATATATCTTGCAGAGGTTCACTATAACATACTAGTGTGAGAGCCATAGATCAGAATGGAAGGATGAGGTGGGTGATGCTTTAGGAAAGGTAGTGGTGGATAGAAAATGGATTTGAGTGCTGTCATGCATAGGAGTAATGGTGGAAGGTGGGATGGAAGTGTTGGAATTCATGGTAGTAAAAGATGGGGTGGTATCAGGATCATGAAGTGGGGAGGCTAGGGTGGTTGGGTAAGAAACATACTGATTGATGTCCTCATCAGCATACTCCATTTATATTAGCTCTCATTGATGGGTTTCATTGTCGTTTGTGAGTAGCACCATCTTGTGGAGAAGTAGAATTGGGATTCCCTTCATTGGGATGAGGGATGTGTGGGGATGAGTTACCTTAAAGGCCCCAAGATTCCTATCCAAATGGGTGATGAAAGATCCACCTATCATCATTCCACGAGTCTACATTACCAAAGTCCTGTAGAACTCACCAAAATTTCTTGTCATGTCAATAGTGGTGCTACCCATGGGTGAAGTGAGAATGAGGACCTTGATATGGCTAGCCCCTTCATGGGAATCCCTTCATTCCATCCATGTATGAGTTAGGGGCCTATGTAAGACACATAGGGCTTCACATTAGAGCATTGTGCTCTCCATGGTGTGAGGTTCATAAACACTCTCATTATCTCTGGTGATCCTAGACCAAAGTCTATCACCCTCATCCTTATTAGTATCAAGCTATGATGTTAGAAAGATGGGGTAGGTTATGAAATCGGGTGGGTAGATAACCAAGACAACTTCAAAATCTCCTAGGATGAGGTCCCAAGGTATACCTCTGTGTTGGAAGTGGAAAACACGATGTCAATCTAAAATGTGGAATGGAAATTGAAGAATAGATTCATATAAGTGTCCTCTTGAACATGTTTTATTGAGGTTAGATGCTAGAATTCAATGAGGTAAAGGACCTCATGTGGAATGTGGATGTGTTCTGTGATAGCTAGATCAAATGTTTTTTCATCCATATTATCTTATCATGTAAGTAGACCAACCAAACCTGGAGTGGAGGGTCAGGAAAATACAAGTAGGGATGAAGTTAAGGAAGTGAAAGACCCTGAAATATGCTGAAATATGACTCACTATCCCCCAAAGAAGAAGTAGTATTAGTGGAAGAAGAAGAATATTGGGAGGATGGGTTTTGAGGTGGAGAAGGAGGTGTTTCCCTCTACCACTTTAGTGGTAGAGGTGGGTCCTCACACTAATGTTCACGGTAGGTAGGTAGGGTACGAACATTTTTTATGTGATTTGTGATTCATGGTAGAAATATGGGAGAGGAGAGGAGTAGGGTGGGGTATGGGAGGAGGATTCATGGTATAAATACAATGAATAAAGTATCACAGGTGAGGGATCTTGGGGGAGGGGGAGCGTCACCTGGAAGAGAGAGTAATTGAGGGAATTTAGTATGAACCCTAGGTTCACGATATATAAAAACTGATCTAAAAAATTTCACATCATGTATTGAATACACAATGTGAAAATCATGAATTTGTAGAAAAATAGTTCCCAACCATTACATATAATTTATTTCTCACATGAAATGTATTATTTCATTTCATTCCCTTTTTAGTTCAGATCCTTGTGATATTATTCTAGAAACCTTCTAAACTATCTTAAAGTATAAACTAACCTACCCAAGAATATTAAACCTACCATGGGTTTCCTCTTAGTAACCACTTTATTTACTATCTAGAGATTGATATTTCTTTAATAATATGACTTTAACTTTGAATTGATACACCTTGGGAAATGATTCTTAAAAAAAAGAGGGGATGAAAGCTAGGATGACCAATCCTGTCATAAGTGCAATTTAATTTTTATTCTTGTGACCACTAGATCCCTTTTCAATAAGAGGTGGTATCTTATTTTCATTATTACTGGTCTCATGATCATATGTCTTATAAGTAAGATAATTTTTTTGACAATTTAAGGACTTGTCACTTTTATTAGCATCCTTCTCCACATTGAACACAACCTTCTCTTTAAAAAATGTAAAAATAAATCATCATAGGTAAACATAATTCTCCACTTTTACATTTGAAAGAAATGGTCTTCCCATAATGAGGGGGTTTCACCTTCCTCTTCCAAATCCAAAACAGTGAAATCTATAGGGAAAATGAATTTATCAATTTTGATTAAGACATCCTCAAGAAGTCTCCAAGGGTTCTTGAATGGGTGTTCCACAATTTGGTGTTCCACCCAATTTGGTTTCTACTCTCTGATCCCCAAATTCATATAAAGACTCATGGTCATTATATTGATAATTTTAGCAAGATCTCACAATTCCTTTTCAAAATTACATGTACCAATAGTTCATGGAATTTAATAACCTTAAAGGACTCTCATTTTTTGATCTAGTTTCCTTTTAACAACTAAAAAACTCTTCATTTAAAGAGATGATTCCTAAGTATTCAATTTTCATTTTACACGAGTTAAATTTCTTAAGGAATCATGCATAAATAAGTACTTGTGAAATTGCATCTAAAAAGGGGATATTCATATACAATTGTTTAATCAATTCTTGGAATTTTTTATACTACCCTTCCTTTTTCATTTTTTCATCCGTTTAGAAAAGGGGAGATGTGTATTATATGCTGGTGGTGCCACATAGTCATCATCCATTTCCAAAAATTCCTCAACTTGACTTTCCTCAGAAGGTTCTACCTTTTGATTCCTTTCTTTACCAGCATCATATAATTCTCTTAACAACGTTCCCGTAAATCCATGTGGTTTCTGGAAATAAAAAAACAATTTTAACCATTATAGTTTTATCCTATTCCTTTATTTGAGTATCAATATTACTCGTAAAATTACTCAGTATCTAATCATATAATGACTTTGAAATTTTTCTAATTTTATTCACTAGGTTGCATAGTGTAGCCTTGTGGTTTTGAATCTCCATCTATTGTGTTGTCATCCATTGATCTCCTTTCTGCACGAAGGTAGGGATTGGGTTTCTAAGATTCATTAAGAATTGTTGGTAATTTTGAAGTGGTCTTTTTGGGGCCTATTGAAACGACTGTAGTTGTACTGGTGGGAACTATTGCGCAAAAGGAAATGGTTTTCTGAATACATGTTGAGGTAGATTAGATGAACCATGTGGTGGGTATCCAGGTGGTCCCCAATTTTTTTGTGGAACATGTGCACTCCTCTATTTAAATTAACCTTAGTTTTTTGTAGCTATTGGTGAATTGGCCTCTATTGGTAGTTTTTTTGTTGATACTATTGGGGTTGTTGGTATTTTTTTCCTTGTTGATTGAAATTGATATAATTACAATCTTGAGCTTCGATTTCCTGTATCCCTTCCCTTCAATATTAGTAAGAATGTTGTCCTATTTACATATCATAGGATTGAATTTACATTATTGTTTTAGGAGTAGTGGAACAGTAGGTAACTAATGTAAATCCAGCTTCTTTTCTAGAGCCTCTACTTGATCAGTGAGGTGGGTAGTTTCTTCCACCTGATGAATTCTTCATTGAGGTGATCCTCTATCAATTATCCATAGACTTTAATTATGAGATACTTTATCTAAAAATTCTTTACCATCTTCAAGTGTATTGAGCATTAATCTACCATCAATTGTGGTGTCTCCTACAGGTTGTGCAGAAAAATAGAGTCCTTGATAAAAATTTTAAATTCCTAGCCACACATCTAGTCCGTGAGGTGGGAATTTTTGGGATAGCACCTTTGATCTATCCCATGCATCCCACACTAATTTTATATTTTCCTAGGTGAGGTTTCTAATTTCATAAAAGATTTAATATATGAATTGGGGGGAATTATTTTTTCTAGAAACTTATTTTTTTATCTTTCTCATGTCATAATTGACTTAAAAGATAGACACTTCATCAAATCCTTGAATCTATCACACTAGTATAAAGTTAATACTCTTAATTGAATGGAATTTGATTATATTCTTTTGTCGGTAAAGGTATATCAAACCTTAAGAAATTTTAAAATGTTCTCTTGGGGGTCTTCGCTTTGAATCGCACTAAATTTCCCCATATTATGTTTCATGTGAAGGAGTCCAGGTCTGATTTCCAATGTGTGCACCTAAATAGGTGGGAAAATAATGATGGACATGACAGCACTAATGGATAGAAAACCATAGTCCCTAATAGTTCACTCCTTTAGTATAGTTCACTCATCCTAAATGAATGGTGGAACATATTTGGGGTCTTGAAGGTGTGGTGGCATAAGATTATTATTCTCGGCCATTGAAAATTGACGGTGTTATATAATTGTTCTTCTGATCTCGATATGTTAGAGAAGTCATTATTATGCATCTAGCCTCTATGATCAAGTCATGTGTCCCTGGTACATGCACCAACCAAGAATAAAATAGAGAAAGAGATAAATACAAAGTAATTTGGTGTGCCCAAAAGATAAAAATTTAAAAGGGAAAAGTGGAAGTAAAAGAAAAAGGGGGAGGCTAAGGTAATCCGTGTTTTGATCTGAAGGTTATTGTGCCTAAGTAATAGTATTTCTTAGTATTGGAACCAAAATTTGACTCGCCCATAGGTGTCATTGAATTTGTGGAATCTAAGTTTAGATTATAATTTATAGTCCCAAACTGAACATGCTACAAGGGTGTTGTAAAGTTGTAGTTTGAGGATAAACCCATGGGGACTACTGGAAGGTCAGCAGCCAATCAAATAGAACCCTAGGAAGAATTCATTAAATTCACAATTCAAGATTGGGTTTTAATAATGATTGGTTTTTTGAAGTTTAATTCAGGTAATAATAAGGCATCGTGGTCAATTTTAGGTCTCTTAACAAAAGATAATCCTATTTTTAACTTTGAATAGTCCTATGGATTTGGCAGTGAAGTGTTGAAAAAGTCACCTATTGGTTTTTGTCAAACCAATTGGATATACTTACGCTAAAACTATCCCATGGTCAGGGTATAGCTAACAACCTAGGAAAAATATGATTTTATTCTCCCTGGAAAGCGTTATAGGATAATGTTCATAGTCATACTCAACTCCAAAGAGGTTAGGTTTGTTTAGTCTCCCTTCCAATCGTCATGGTTGTGAAAAAGAATGTGATGAAAAATTATTATTATTATCTTAATTACTAGTCATAGGGTTACCAAGGTTTAATATAAATATTTATTATGTCTTGAAATAACTCTACTCTAAAACCCTAACCCTAGAATGATTAGCCATGCATGGGAGTGATAAACAAAAGTAGGGAAATATTAAGCATGTGGTGAATAATAATAAAATAATTGTAAAATAGTTCATTCATGATTAAATAAGAATTAATCATTGAAAAAAAATAAAATCAATGAAATATAATAAAAAAAGTTCTCGCATGTTAAAACAATGAAAAATGAGCATTCCAGAATCAAAACAAGAAAGAAACAATCACAGACTTACTGTGAATGAAGAAATGTTAAAGAATGAAACAAGATTTTATGAAGAATGGTATGCAACATTGAAAAATACCTTGATATAGAAAACGATGTCGAAAAGTATGAAGTATTGATGATTAATTATTAAAAAGTCACAGACATTCACTAAAAAAATAAAAGGAATGAAATAAATCTAATTTTCAATGAAAAAGGATGAATAAAATTAGATGAAAAAAAGTGATAAAAATAAATTTTTTGTATCTCTCTTACATATAAGAGGGATTGAAATATTAATAGATCTGATAAGTACGTGGTGTGAAAGACATAAATGTTTTTTATAGTCTTAAGTTACTTTGGTCCCACCATATGCATATCATGTGTGTTGGTTTCACTTTGTGTATTTCAGATCCACTTTTTTGCAGAAGAATTGTTTCATATCCTTGATAGGATGAGGCTTTGAAATTTTCACATTGTGTATGTGTTTCTCTTTTCATGGGAGTCTTATATTTGAAATATGCACATCTCATATTGGATTTATAGGTCATGTATTGTATTCACATCATTCAGAAGCTTCGCGGGTTGGTCTGGTGCCTTGAAGGTATGATGTGAATGAGTTATAAACATATTGTATATGATGTTGGGCATGTATTGTCTCACTAATAATCTATAAATCTTATTGATTTTGTTGCTCACAAATACCCTTTTTTGTTTTACTAATGATTTTACTATAAGTGTATTTCATAAAATTGATATTATTTTTAATTATTATTTTGGAATTATATTAAATCTTTTTATTCACGAGGAATATTTGTCAAACAATTTGAAACGCTCTTAAGTGTATTCTGGAAACACTATTTGTTCTATTCTAGACACATTGTTCATAACCAACGTTAAATAAAGTAATGTAAGGAACAATCCATAGATTTTTATTAATCCTAATGATTAAATATCAACACTTATGGATAATCAATCTTATATTAACAGAAAAATATAGTTAAAGAACCTTATGTTTGTATGGAACCTTAATTTTTACAAAGAGAAAAAGTATGGTTAAAGAACCCACATAAGTATGGAACCCCACATTTGATAAACAAGCGTATGGATCATCAACCTTACTTTTGTAATCAACCTTATGTTATAAACCCTACGTTCTGAGAATGAACGCTACGTAGTTGAACCCAAAATTTGGTATTTTTTCATTTTATGAAGGAACCCTACGTTTGAATTTTCAACATGAGATATTTGAATTTATAATTTTATTGGAGTTTCGTGCAATAGTCTTTATGGAATATAAGGCCGATTTAAAGCTCATTTTCAACCAATTTAAATATTTTTTTCAACCAATTCAATGCTCGTTATGATTGATTCAAAGAAAAATATTTAGTGGAGAAAATATATTCTATTCTTAAGGGAAGTTATGACTACTCTGAGATGTTTTATGAATTTGAATTCTCACGATCTATCAGGAAATTTTCTAGGATCTGGATTTTCGAAGCAAGCCCTCATTTTTATTTATTCTATCATTGTATTTGTTCAATATATATGGTTATGTGAATCAATTTAAAAAACGACACATATTTATATTCAACATCATTCTTTTCATGATCCTTTACAGATCAACTACAACAATATATCACATTCTGTTATCTATAGAAGATGCTAAAATTTAGAGACATGCATGTTTTGAATCTCGTATTTTCTATAAGTCTAATTCTGATAATTTTTACTAATTTTATTTAAAGATATACTACAATCGTATCACTTCATAACTACTCTTTCTTGAAGAAATTATTTTATGAAGAAGAATATCCATCTTTTTTCAGTTACTATTAAAATTGTGAAGTTCAATCCAAACCTTTTTAAATCAATATATATTTATTGAGAGTTTCAACTACTTGTACACATTTCTGGTGGAGTATTAGCTTCTTGATCAAAGGTTTGTGTATTCGTTTCTCTAGTAACGAACCAGAAGGCTTTGTTTTTATCCTTATTTTTAAAGGTGTAAAGTATTTTCACTCAGTTGTGGATTGGTCTTATGATAAATGGACTATACTAGTGAAATTCACCATAAACGTAGATAGATTAATTACTATAGTGGACTAGGGAATCATTGTTCCTCGAATCACATTAAAAAGATGTGTTCTGTATTTCTATTTTTTCCGCTGCTCATACTTTCATACAGAAGATAAAGTCTACTTATCTGTATAATCTACAGTTGATGTAAAAATAAAGAATTATAGAATATTTTAAAAATAAATGATTCACCCCCTCCCCCTCTTGTGTTTATTTGAATATTCTAACCTAACAATTTGTAATAGGGGAGGTTTTGAAAAAGTCTATAACAAGATAAAAGTATAAGGTCTATACAAATATGGTAATGTCTGATCAAAGAGAATGAATTTCAATGGTTTGTTCTCTTTATTTCAATGTTGAAAATCATGGATATTAGAAATCATGTATGATTATCTATTTTAATAATATGAGATATAAATTATACTAAAAAACATTACTCCTTACTTAATTACTAAAAATCCAGAAACATGGACTACTGGTAAATAGGATTAGTATGCCATGAATTCTAAATCCATGAATTCTTTTATATGTGGTTTTGGAAAATATGATTTCAATCATGTCTCTGAATGTACTAATGCTTATGAAATGTGGAAACCGTTGCAGTTTTCTATGAAGGAACAGATAATGTGAGTAAAATGAGGTATGCAATATCAAAGCTGAAATTAGACACATTTTGAATGAATAATGGAGAGAGTATCACTCTGATTAATTGAAGGCTAATATATATTATCAATAATATTATATCCTTAGGTGATCCTATCAAACAATCATATCATTATTTGAAATTACTGAGAATAATACCTACTAAATGGAAAGTTATATTAGCCGCAATTCTTCAATCATCACCTATCAAAAATCTGATATTGAGATAATTGATTGGGGCACTGCTGATGTATGAAGTTGAAATGAAATATAAAGCTAAAGATCATAAAGTATTAGTGAAAAAGGATAATACTCCTATAAAGGTAATGTCTCAAAAGAAAAGTAGAAGAATAAAGCAAGAATTCAAAGAAGATAATAATTATGATACATCTGATTCTGAAATAGAACAATATCAATAAACCAGAAAGTTTAGAAAATTTTATAAGAAGAAATGGGGATTTAGAAAGCCTTTAAAGAATTATGAGAAAGACTCAGGATATGTTAGATGTTATGAATACATGAAATTGGGTCATATAAGGCCTGATTGCCATCAGCTAAAAGGTGAAAAGATAAATACAAGAAAAAATATCAAAAAAATGTTGATTGTGAACATAAAGAAAGAAAACAAATGAAGGCTGCATTGAGAGTTTTTTAAGACTCCAATACCTCATCAAAATATGATTCAGAAAAGGAAGAATCAAATCTGAAATAAAATATGTGCTTCATGGCTGATTAAGATAAGGTACAAACCTATTATTCATCTAATTATAATTCTTATTCTGATTCAAATTATTCAAATAATAAAGTAGTTACCTACTACACAATGCTAGATAAAAAATATGACTCCTTATTAAAGAAACAAAAACCTTTAAAGAATATTCACAATTCTATTTTAGAATAAACAGATACCTTACTTAAAAAACATTAAGAGTTAATTGAAAATTTTAAATCATCTACCACAAATAGTGGTGATCGTTAAAATAATATTAAAGTATTACAAGATGGAGTATAAACTTATTAAAGTGTTACTCTCTTATTTACAAAAGAATAAAATATTCTGAATGAAATTATTAGTAATAATGTCATTAAAAACTAAAAATTTTTGTATAAGATGTAATGGTGAAAAATATAATCTATATAAGAATTATTTTGTTCCCAACTCAAAAAATGTTACTTGTCATTTTGGTGGAACAGAAGGACATATAACAAAAAACTATTATTTTATAAATCCTAAAATAAATGGAATTAAAAGAGCTTCTATTTCAAAAAATTTATCTGATGCAAAAGATATGAGTTATGGGTGGAAATCAGATCTTGATTCCCATATCTATGTTAGATAACACTACTAAACCCTAGAGGATATGGGTACCAAAACAATCTTTTGACTATATTGTCTTTACTGAAAATAATTCATAGAAAAAGAAAAGTTATATGGTATATGGATAGCGGATCCTCCAGGAATATGAGTTGAAACTCATCAAAATTCAATGAATTGCCTCAAATAGATGGATTTATAGTCACCATTCATGATAATGCCAAAGGAAAAAATAATTGGACTTGGAACTATTGGAGAACCTAAAACTGTATCAATCAACAATGTACTATATGTATAAGGGATGAATCAAAACCTAATAAGTTTCTCTCAACTCTAGAATAATGGATATTATGTTTATTTTTATAAAAATTACTACTCTGTGTTTAAAGATAAATTGCTTCAGTTTAGAGCACCTTGAATTGATAATTTTTATACATTAGATATAAATTTATTATGTAAACAGAAAGTGAATTTTTACATACTAAGATAAATGAATCATGGATCATGTATAAGAGACTTGTTCATTGAAATATTTATGCTTTATATAAGTTTTTAAAGTAACAGTTAGTTTCTAATTTTGATAGTATTAAATTTGATGATGAAAGATTCTATGATTCATGCCAAATTGGCAAGAAACACAAATATTCCTTCAAATATATTATCAAAATTGATAATAAAAACGTCTAGAACTTATCCACATGGATCTATTTGGACCATAACGATATCAAGTATGGTTGGTAAATTATATTTATATGTTTTAGTTGATGACTATTCAAGATTTACATAGGTCTATTTTCTAAAACTCAAAATTAAACCTTTTACTATTTATGAAAGTTTTTGAAAAATTATTCAAAATGAAAAAGGATTTAAGATAATTTCGTTAAGAAGTGATCATGGTGGAGAATTTTAGAATCAGGAATTCAATTATTTATGTTCAAATATGGGTATTTAACACACCTTATCAATAGCAATAACACCTCAAAAAATGAAATTTCTAAAAGAAGAAATAGAACTATTCAAGAAAAGGCCAGAACTATGCTGAATGAATACAATCTTCCAACCTACTTATGGGAAGAAGCTACAAGCACAACTAGCTATATCATAAATATAGTAGTAATTAGGCCTATTTTTGAAATACGCGATTTGAACTTTGGAATAACATAAATCCTAAGGTGAATTAATTTAATGATTTTGGATGCAGGGTGTACATCCTGAACAAAAAATATAATCAAGTTAATTTTGATCCAAAAGCTAATGAAGGAATATTTTTAGGATATTCTACTACCTATAATGCATATAGAGTGTTTAATAAAAATTCAAGTATTTTTTAATAATCAATTCATGTGTAGTTTGATGAAACTGACCCTTTTGTTAAAGAGAAAGATCAAACTGTTGAAATTACTGACCCTTTTCACAACATGAGACTTGAAAATATAAAAAATAGTATAGAAAATAATATAAATAAAATTTAGTTTAGTTTAGAAGAATATGATACTAATGAACCTAAAATTTTTTTACCTAGAGAGACAGAACCTTAAAGAATCATCTTTTAGAAACTATTATAGGATACCTAGAAATAGGAATAAGAACTAGAATAAATATAGGAAACCTAGTTGAATTATCTTCCTTTCTATCTGAACTAGAACCTAAATCTTTTGAACAAGCCATAGAAGATGAGAGTTGGATGTTAAAAATTCCAAAAGATCTAAACCAATTCAAAAGGAATGAAGTTTGGGAATTAGATGAAATGCCATCAAATTATCTATTTATAGGGAAAAAGTGGGTCTTTAGAAATAAACAATATGATAAAGGGATTCTAACTATAAATAAATCTAGATTATTAGATAAAGGATATAATCAAGAAGAAGGTATGGATTGTGATGAAACCATTACCCGTGAATCTAGATTAGAAGGAATTATAATCCTTTTAGCTTATAAATCACATATAAACTTTAAATTACGTCAGATGGATGTCAAATATTCTATTTGAAATGGTTATTTAATGGAGGAAGTTTATGTTTAACAACCTCCTGGTTTTGAAAATTATCAAAAACCATATTATATTTTTAAACATACTAAAGATATCTTGTTCTTAAATAAGCACCTAGAGATTGGTTTAAAAGATTAAGTTCTTTTCTTTTGAAAAATGAATTTACTATTGCATGGGTATATCCAACTCTTTTTAAGAAAATCATTGGTTCTAACACTTTATTAGTTCAAATATATGTTGATGATGTTATTTTTTAATAAACTAATGAAAAACATTGTAATGATTTTTCAGAACTCATGAAAAAAGAATTTAAAATGTTTATGACGAGAAAATTGAATTTCTTTTTATGACATAAAATTTATCTAAAATATTATTGAAATTTTTTAAAACAATGTAAATCTACTATTGATTTATTGAGAAATTTTGTTCTTGAGAATAGCCAGATATATACAACTCCCATTTTACTAATATAAAACATGATTTGGATGAAACTAGAAAACCAGTGGACAAAAAGTTATACAGAGATATGATTGGTAGTTTATTATAATATTCTTCTAGCTGACCTGAAATTATGTTTTATGTATATTTATGTTCTAGATATCAAAAAAATCATAAATAATCTCATCTTATTATTTTTAAAAGGATTTTCAGATATTTAAAAGGAACTATTTTTCAATCTCTTATTTATCCAAGGACATTTTATTTTAATTTAATATCATATTCAGATGCTGATTTTGGAGGTTGTAGATGTCATAGAAAAATTACCTCAGGAACCTATCACTTTTTAGGAAAATCATTACTATCATGGTCAAATAAGAAACAACACTCGGTTTCCCTATCAACAGACAAGGAAGAATATATATCTGCAGCAAATTTTTGTGCATAAGTATTGTGGATTAAAAATGCAATAATGGACTTAGAACTAGATTTTAATAGTACACATATATTATGTGATAATACTAGTGCTATAATTTTTTTAAAAAACCCTAAAAGTCATTCAAGAACTAAGCATATTGACATTAGGCATCATTTTCTAAGAGATCATGTTTTTAAAGAGGATATGTCTTTAGAATTTTTCAACGCTAAAATTAAATTAGCTAATATTTTTAATAAACCACTTCCCACTGTAAATTTTGATTTATTAAGGGGGGTTAGGTGTTTTATGTTTTTTGAAATAAATGTTAATATTATTTATCTTTTTTATTCCAATTTATATATATATAATTTATTTACTAATTACGGTAAATATAATTTGTTTTAATATTTCTATTTTTATATATATTTCAGTTAATTTATATTATCTTAAATATATTCACGCCGCGTGTTTTCAAAAAATTTAATAATTACCCCTTATGACTGGAATGAGAAGTAAAGGTATGACATCACCTATCAGAAAACTTTTAAATACCTTATAATGAATTTTTCAAACGGGTTCATCTAACCTTGACCTTCATCTACCTTCCAAACCCTAGAACCCGAAAAACCATAGAATTGTAGATTTTCTAAAATAAAGAAACCCAAGGTAACTGAAGAGGGTGAAGTCTAATCAAAAACGTTTTTAAATAAATTTCTTTTTATTGTGATTTTTAACTACTTGTACTCGGTTGTGGTGAAGTATCAGCTTCTTGATCTAAGGTGTGGGTATTCGGTTCTCTGCTAAAGAACCAAAAGGCTCTATTTTTAGAATAATTTTAAAAGGTTTCAACTATCTACACTCAGTTTTGGATTGGTCTTATGATATAAGGACATGACTAGTAAAATTCACCAAGCTCGCATAGGGAGTAATTGTTGGGGTGGACTAGGGAGACTGTGCGCCCCGAACTACTATAAAAATCCATGTTTTATATTTCTATTTTATTCACTTATCATACTTTAATACATAAGATAAACGTTTCTTTTCCATATAACCTATAGTTGATGTCAAATGATAGAATTGTGGAAGAGTTAAAAATGGTAAAATTAACCCCCTATGAATATTTGTTTATTTGGACCTAACATATGATACACGGTGTATAAAACATATTTTTTCTCTTTTTTAATAGTTTTTCCTTTCATTACAAGATTTCAAATTCCTAGGAATATAAACCAAAACCCAATACATTATCGAATAGATAAATAATTAACACTAAATAATTGTTCCCAATATGTATATGTAAATTTAGTTCATCAACATCCCATCATGTTGAAGTAAGATATCATTTAACATATAATCTATTATATGTTTTTAATTATTTTATGTAGTGAAAGATATTGTTTTATGTGAATTACACCTATGTTTAGTATCATTCCCATGTTCATTAAAAGTTGAGTGTGCATGAATTTAACATATCCTCTAATTTTTTACAGTATGCTTTGTCTCCCAATCAATAGGAGGATAATAGGTGATTCTTAAATGTGTCTCATCGAAATAAAGAATTTGATTAATTTTCTTAATTTTGTTTTGAAATAAGAAACACGATAAAAAAAATTGATACATTTTTACCATGAAGCTTCAAATCATCTTTAATATAATGATTTGTATGTTGTTTATGGGGTAGACCCACTCTTATTAATAGAAAATGTTCATATTTTTTAATATAATACATGATAACCCATATTACATATTTACTCTTAAATATATTAATATGTATTGTAGAAAAGTCCATTGTGATATTGTCACATGTCCACATTAGTGTGGGGAGAGATTTTTTTCTTGATTTGGAACTTCTCTCCAAGATATATCTTTTCATCATTTAAATAATATAAAAAATATAAATATCAATTTATCGGTCCACATTTTCCCATGAAAAGTTTTTTGTCAAATTTTTATATATATTTATACTATCAAGGTGTATAGAATAATATGAGCTATGTGATTCATCTAGAAATTCCTTTATCATCATAGGTTATATTGTTATAAATAATCTCATTCAAAACATAAAAATTTTACCATCATAGATACCTTATGACAAATCCATGTCTTCTATAACTATAAAATTATTTTATAGACCATTTATATCTTTTATAGACTTCTCAATATTCACCAGTAAATATGATTTCATAAATACTTGGAAACAAAATGACATATTTTCTACCCTAATAATATCTATATTTAAATATTCTAAATTATTTAATATTTTTTTCATTACCATCCTTATTATTGGAAAAATATATGTGATTATACTTAAATAATCTTCCATCTTTTTTCTTTTCTATAGTGGTAGTGTGTTTTACATTGATTTTCCTTTAGAAGTTACATCCATCTATTTTGTCTCATGTCGAGCTCTTTTTTGTGTGAATATATACATAAAACTCTTATAATATTTATATATGAATTATATTTTTTATAGATACTATATTAAGGTCAAACCCTATGATTTTAGAATAACACCATGTTTGATATCAAATACATCATGCAACACTAAGATTAAATGAACAATAAAATGTTATAAAAATATGATTATTTGAACATGACAGTTATAACATAGTCATCAAAACTGATAGTGTAAATAGGAATAACCATATTATGAAAATTATCTATAATGTTTTTCTATAATCTAAAATTATTTATTAATTAATAATAAATAATCACCCAAATTTCAATAATGTCATTTTATGCTTCAAAAATATGTTTTCTTCAAAAATTATTTTTATTGATTTCCATGAGAAAATATTTGGATTAATATCATAAATATTTTGAAAATTTATTTTATAAAATTAACATCATTTTTAAAAAAAATATTAAAATTCACTTAGGTTTAAATTCTGGTATTTTTTTGAAAATATTAATTTTTCAGTGAATAGTTAAAAATAACATTTTATATAAAACAGTCATTTATTTTTTAGAAGTTAATTATTTTAAATGTCATGTAATATTTTTTAATTATTTTTAAGGTTATAAATGAACCATTTGATATATAATAATGTTTTTAATTTCATTTTTATTATTAATTTTCATGATTTTAGTAAAAGTTTATACTTATGATTAAAAATGCAACTTTCAACAAACTATTTTTTAAGTGCATAAAAATTATCCACTCTAATTAATTAAAATAAAAAATAGTAATTAAATATTAAAATTATTTTCATATATTTAAAATCTATTTATATTGATTTAATTTATATAATGATTGTTTATATTCATGCAATTAATATATTATCATCCGCTACCTGAAAAAAAATATTATGAACCCATTTTTGACACATTTTTTCGAGTAAAATTTAAAATTGAATTATTTCACTTATGTAATTTTAAATTGATAAAATGGTTTCTATACTTTTCGTCATAAAATTTTATATTATTTAATTAGTTCAACTTAATTTTTTGTCACAATTAATTGTAAAAATAGTAAAAACACTAGTTGTCGTGGTGAAAAAAAACTAATAAAATGTAAGTAACCATATGGGTTAATAAAATAACATGTCTCTTTTTCAATTTTAGTGGTGTTTCTCAACCATATAACTCATAAACTCTATTATTTATCAATTTCGGTTGCACTTGTCTTGGCTGTGACTTCCCATTATTTAATAGGCTTGAAGATTTTCAAAAATGTCACTCCCTCTCACATATAAAATTGAACCTTCTCTAATCTTCATTACACACTTCAAATGTATTTTTGTTCAGTAAATAAAATCCAAATTACATTATTTACATCCATTTACACTCCCTATAGGCCATTGTTAACAAAAATCTAATCTTTGGAGGCTTAGGTGCAATCCTTAGGAGGTGGTCTAAAGAATATGTATTGTTCTTGACCGAGTTTTTTTGGTTGGTATCTTCTTCTACCTCATTCATATATTATAAAAGTGATGATGATATAATAACATAATTATATATCATATAATAAGATTTTATTATGTTAATTTAATAAACTATATTTATCTCCCCTTCCGTCAAATGGGCAATGAAATTGTCATTCTTGTGTACACATAATTATCATCTTATGAACTGATGTAATTCATTTTCCATAATCGCTTCACATGGATATTCATTATTATGGATTTAATGATTATATATGATATTAAATAAATATTAATAACTATGTTAAATTAATATATTGTATAATTTTTTTACCTTACCATCTATTGAAAAATGATAACGTCATTTGTGCGTTTGGCGGACTACCAGCTTGTGAAGAGATGTGAATCATTGTTATTACCCCATCACATAGATAGTAAATGTAAGGATGTTTAAATATATAATATTAAATTTATTAAATAATTATAATTATTTAATTTTAAAATAACACTTACATTCTTTCCCTCATGATCATTGAAATATGGAAATGTTAATCATGTGCACAAACGTCCTACCGTCTTCATGAACCTAACATAGTCATTTATTCATAACCATAAATAATGATTTGTTTTTAAAGTATAATTTATGTATAATAATACTAATAATTCCAAGATTTTTATTCTACAGATTTTGAAATAGTAGTCTCTCTGAGGTTATTCAACTTACCATAGTGATTTTGGACATATGATCTAAATATCATCAAAACGCCGAACATGAACCTAAATGATTAAGTAAATGAATATGAAATGGTAAAAATTAAAATAAATTGAATAATAAGATTGAAAATTTTTCTTAAGAAATTAAATAATTAATATGAGTTTATTATTTTGGAATATAAAGAATGTACGTACTGATTCGAGTTAGAGGTGAGTTTTTTCATCATAAAACATCCATCTTTGTGACTCATATACTTTTATAAAAATTATTTATTTTAAATGTTTTATATAATTACAATTCAATATTTATCGTAGTGTATTATTTTTATTCATGTTATTTTAACTTCATCTTTATTCTCTCTCACTCTATTTTAATTGGTGTTTATTAAGATGTTTCGTATATCATAAGTTATTTCATCTCAATATCCCTTCATTGTGGAATATTTTATTGTTATGAACCTAACTTATTTTATATGGTACATATACTAGAACTTTACATATTATATCATTAATCCTCCATAAATAATGTAATTTTATGTTAAAATTCATTTACTAAATTCTTGCGGGATATGATTCAAAGGTTACATAGGTGGTAAGGCTTTATTCTTCAATATCATTCTCGTCAGTATTTTTTGTGATGGATTCCACTGAAGGATATTATTTAATAATTATCTAATAAATCCATTTAATTTTTTATCATATATTTATTCAATAAATTTCCAAGTAAAAGTTAGATTTTCCTCTCTTTGGTAGTTAAATGGCTGAGAAAAATGTTTTTAAAAAAGGCTAAATATATTTCTCTTTTTCGCTGAAAATGATTTTTCTTCCATATCCATATTTTACATAAAATGTTTAAAAGAGTATTTTTAATATTATATAATATTTTTTTGAAGAAATTTTTAACCATATTTTACTTTTTACAATGTTTTTTAAAAGTTGTCTTCTTATTTATTTCCAAACAAGGATCTATTTTTAACTTTTTAAAAAATTAAGAAAATGAATGTTTTTATAGCTTGTAGGTCATGAATTAAATTTCCAACCCTCATGACCACAAAATTATTTGATGTTTCATTGAAAATTATCCAAGATCAGTTTTAACTAATATTATTTCTTTAATATTTTATAATATTTATAAAAAAATTAAGTGTGTGGTCTCTCTGAACCACCCTTTTATTCGGGTTATGGCCATTCACTCTCTAACTCACTTTATATCACTATTTAATGTTATGGAATGATTAAAATTTTTTATATATGTATCTCACATATATACCTATATTATTCTACCTTCCAATGATGGGGTAATAAATTCCTTGTGTCATTTACCAAATCACATCATTATAAAAATTTCATTGTTTATGTTATGAGGCAAGATTGTGCAGCCCATTTTATTTCCATGGGTAATTATTATGTTTATTCCTTATAAGTTTTCCCTTTTTCCACACATAAATCCTTAATAGGTTATATTGGGTGAACCTAGATAGCAATCCAATGCATTGGGTAATTCTTTAGACTCAAGATAACTTTTAATATGGGATTTGGGAGTAAACCTAGTCTATTATGGGACTTTTTTCTACCATATGATATTGTCTAAGAAGTTAGCCTTGACTCATTTTATGTCATTTTATATTTTTCTTCTACATATCATATATTTTTATGATCTTATAAAACTATGTTCCTTATATTATCTTTCCATGTAATTACTCATTTGCCTTCTCTTTTATGATATCATGTTATTCATTTGACTCACATGTTATATTCCCTTATGATGTTTATTACCTTAATGGGATTTTTAGCTCACCCATTTTTCCTATGTATTCCACTAGTTATCCCATTTTGATTTAGGATATCGAATAGATTTAAGATCTCTTTATAGAGAATAAAATAAAGTCTTATCATTTTAGTCTCACTTTGATGTATTATGAACCTAGTCTTCCAAAAACACTAGGAATTTTCAATCCTTTTTTTATTAATATATATTTATGTTAAAAATATTTTAATAATATCTGAAAATGATTTGGTTACTAAAGTTTGTATCATATGAAGGTATAGCTATTTTTGAGGATTAGGACTACAATAGTTTAGTGATATCCCTAGATATATTTCTACATATAGGAAAAGATCTCATATTTTTAGTGAATTATAGAATGAGTGGGTGTCAATCAATTACATCCTTATCTATATACTAAAAGTGGATGTGGCTCTAGAATAGTCCCACCTAGGTATAATAAAACTAAAATAGGTGTATTGGGATATGACTTGATCATCACCTAGAGTACAAAAATGGGCCTTATTGAATACCTAGTTTAACACACTCGGGATATGTGTTTTAGAAAATCACAAACTCATTATAAACCATTATGATGGACTTTGACAAATTGTTAGGTTAGAAAACCAAATATAAAACATTACCATGGATAACCTAGATTGATTTCTAGAGACTCATATGTTGCATATACTTATAATTTATTAGTTATTCCTTCTATTTTTATACATTTCACTTTTGTATGTTAATGGATTATCATATTTTTTCTTTTATCATTTTTAGTTAATGGTGAGAAATATGAGAAACAAAGCCACTAGACATGAAATTCACTAAATTTTTTCTAATTTCTAAATTATTTTTAATTAAATAGTTTAACCATTTTTAGTATTTTTTTTGTTTTATTTCCTTATATTTTTAGTGTATTTATTATATTTATAGTATTTAAATAATTATATATTAATTTTATAAATCTACTTGTTTTATTAATTTAAATTAATTTTATATATAATATTAAACACTTTTTTTAGTAGTATCACTAATATTTGTTTTTTTATTAGTTAATTATTATATATATTAAGTTCATATTATAGTATTATATATTTTTATATATCATTACCAATTTTAGTAGTATTAATTTTAGTAGAATTAAATCTATTAGTTTATTATTTTTTTATAAAATTAAATTAATATTTAATTGTAGTAAAATGATTATATGTATAATCAATGTTTTATCTAATTTTATGTATATTTTTGTATATCTAATTACATGTGAATATTTATATACCAATATGAAATTATCTATTAATTATTTATTTCTATTATTAGTATAATATAAATTTGAATAATTCAAATTCAACTACTACTAATTTAGTTATTATTATTATTACTATTATTATTTAACAAATTTAGATAATTTAATGTTTAAATTTTGAATTCCAAAACTTCTTATGTTTCTTCATAAAAATGATTGGGGGCATGTACTTATCTCTCCTCTTCACAACATAACCATACATCCCTCATCCTTAGATGAGGATCATTACCAATAGTGTATCCTACATAGCACCACCATAGTACCAGGTCTCCCAACTCTGTTGTGAACTAGATACCACACTGCCTCCTCATCCTTCAGTAGCACACCAATCATGCCACCTCCTCCCTATTACAATCATCCATGTGTGCCTTACCAAGAAAGTCCAGGATTCGGTCAAAACCGGTCCCAAAAAAATTTATTAAGAAAAATAAAAAGGAGAGTCAGACAACAAATGGAGTATTACAAAAACGAGATTACAAGACACCACGCATATCAGCCTCCACTAGTGAAGAGAAATATTCAGGGACCGCAATAAACCATGCCATATCCATCGTCATAATTACTTTCTTGGATAAAGAATCTATCACCTGATTGACCTCTCTAAAAGCATGCGAGACATCCAAGTTTAGGCGACTAACCTGATTGAGGCATTCAACCTACTTTGGAAGTACCCGCCAAGGCACATTCTGTGTTCCTATTTGTAAGGATTGGACCGAAAGTTGAGAATTTTATTCAACCCATAGCATAATCCAATTATACAAAACTGCATACCTAATTGCATGAATAATCGCCCATAACTCAACTTCAAAAGAAACACCAACACTGGTGAAATGATAAAAGCATCCTTTCACAAAGCCACGATACATGCGAAAAACATCATCTCACCCCGATGGACCTGGTGCACCAGAAGTATCTCCATCTATATTGACCTTGATCCATGGCCTGATCGGAGGAATCCAATGGATGTACCTGATCATCCGCAGCTTCCGAGGCTTCCCAGATATACCAAGTAACTGCATAATCTATAAATTTGAAACACTGTTATACATTTCACCAGATTAAACCATCGAGGTAGTGTACACCTCTTGATGAATCGTCATCATCCTAGACCGGATGGGCACCTTCCTGTCATCAAAGGCTGCAGCATTTGGAGTAGCCCAAATGGCTGCAATCACAGCCGCAACAGCCACTATTATGCAGTTCCGTGCATGTTCGCTGTAGTAGATATCGGACAGCCTTGCAAGCAGATCCAGAATCAGAAACTCATTTAGTTGCAGCCCGAACAGAGACCCAAAGTATCCCCACAGCTTCCTAGAGTACACACACTCTACAAATAAATGTTGGACATCCTCTTCTACTCGCATACATAGGAGACATACTGAAGCAAAAAAATAAAAATAGACCTCTTAAGATGATCATTGGAGGGAACATGGTTTTTCCACATTCTTTATATAAGATAATAGTGGGAGGGCCGAATGAACACATACCTGTATTTTCTAAGAAAGGAATGTGGACTACAAGAACCCCCACAAGTAATATGATAGTACTCCCTACTGTTGAACTGGGCATTACTATTATGTTTCGATACCAGTGTATTACAATCCATAAAGTCATAAGATTGAAATTCCTGCTCCACCTGAGAGGGTATCATGCAGTCATAGAGATGTTGAGAAAAGACAAACTCAGCAATGGAAAAATGCTCAGCACCAGCGGGAAAACCCATACTATCCTGGAGTGGCCGATCAAGCCATTTCGTGCTCCAACAATTGAGTTTAGAGTCACAAAAAACCAGACACTTTGTATCATTCCTGATCTTCATGAAGGAAAATTTCATAGAAGCCCATCCAGATGATGCAAATTAATATTTATAGCAATTAATTAGCTTGACATTGAATCAATTAACTAAAAAATATTCAGAAGTATATTTGGAGATCAAACCCCAAGTAATTTTCCCAATGAGCCCATCATTAAAAGTCCTGAGATCCTTGACCCCAAGGCCCCCAAATTCAACCGTCATGATACACTCCTTCCAGGAAACAGAAATGAGTTTTCTCTCATTAATTGACCCTGTCCAGATAACGTTTCAATCCAGACTTTGTAACTCCTTGATGAGTCCCCTATGCCACCAACAGCAACACCCTCCTACCTGTGCAGTGCCTCCCTCGATTTATCATCTTCATCAAGAACCTCCCTCCTAATAGAAGCGGACATCCATGACATCTAACGATCACCATGTCGCACCCCATAGTTTTGGGTGGATGCATGGTTTTTGGTTTGTGGGATTTTCACAACATCGACGTGCATAGAGTGTTCCCTTGCATTAAGAGGTCAACAGTCATCACGTTTATTCACGCGATGGGTGTGCATACAAATACAAGAATTATTTGGGTAATAGAGTTATTTTTTTAATCATTTATCATTTTATTACCATTATTTTTTTTAGTTCTAATGTCTGGGTAACTTTATTTGTTTCGGGATGCTGACGGGGTAGGATAAATTGTTGTGCATCCCATGTTTATATTTTTTTCTTGTGATTAGTTACCGGTTGGAATTGTTTTAACAGTATATTAATTTCATTCAATTATATTTGACTGAAATAATTTTTGAAATTAAAACTCACCATTTTAATTATTAGTCGACTCAGCGATCTAGGACAGTTAACTATTTTAAACGATTTTTGTACAAATATGTAGTGCAACTCTATGAGAAACAGGTTGTTCCATTTCACTGATTGGTTCTATACTGAAACACAACTCCTAATTTATTTATAACACCATATAAAGGGACTTTAAATAAAATAGGATATATAAAAAAGAGATTCTAAATAAGAAATCTACTTTTAGAATTGAAAATAATTAGGTAGGGAAAAATATCTGATCCTAGGAAAAAAATGTTTTTCATGGTTGTGGAGTAGATTGATTACGATGTTAGCATACCAAACACATTTTTTATTTCAATTTTCAATGCCATTATTTTAATTACCTTTATTATTGAAAAAATGGGCTTTTATAACTGGCTATTTGTGATCGGATCATAGCCTGTTGAAAATATAACTTAATAAAAAATTATTTGCTATAGGAAAACTAGCCTGTCGCAAATACCTTTGGTGCACCTTGTGCGCCAAACCGCAGAAAAGGTACTTGTGATGAGAGTATACCCTCCATCCTAAATAAATTCTGTCATTATTATTATTTACGATGGGGACCGTCGCAAATACTTTTTAAATCACTGACATGGTTATTAATTGTGGGTATACATTACAATGGGTCACGTCGCAACTAAGACTATTTCTGATGGGTTTCTCATCGCAAATAGTCACATACCTAATAATTTAACCTATATATACCCCCCACGTAACTCAAATTTTTTTCATTCTCTCCTCCTTTAACTTTGTTCTCTTTCTCTATTCTCCTCTTCACCTTCTTAAACTTTTAAAAAAATTAAAATTTATATGGAATCAAATTTTCATTTCTGCATTCGATAAGAAGATCAGTTTTAAGGTATTTATTTAATATTTTTAATTTTTAATTAATTAATTAATTTAACAATTATTATTATTATTCATTAGAAGTAATTAGTATAAATTAAACTTATATAGTTTTATTTTATAGTAATTATTTTTAAGTAGTAGTAATTATTTTTAATTTGATGTATTTGGTTTTAATTGTTAATAATTATTTTTAATTGGTTGTAATTATTTTAAATCTGTATTAATTTGTTTTAATTATAAGTATATAGTTTTAATTGTCAACATTTAACAGTATTCATTAGAAATTAGCAGCAATTATTAAAAAATAGCAATAATTTTTTTAAAAGACTAGTCATTAGTTTAAATTAGTGGTAACAAGAGGAAATTTCTAAAAAAATAATAGAAATAAGAGTGAATTAACAGAACATTGTAATAATTTATAGATCATAGTAATAAATGATAATATTTTAAATTAGTTTGTATTAATTACTAGTAATTAATAATTTGAACTAATTAATACTAATTTTTAATAATTAATAGTAAATAATAATAATTTTAAAACAGCGAGTAAAAATTAGTGGTGAGTACAAAATAGTGATAATCCGTAAAAATAAATGATAATTATTAGAAATTAGTGTCTGTTATTAGAAATCAGTGATAATTATTAGAAATCAGTAGTAATTATTTTAAATTGGCTGTATTTATTAAAAATTGATAGTAATAATTAGTGGTAATTAGTAATAATTAGCGGTAGTTTGTAAAAAACACCGATAATTAGAGATAATTCAAAACTTTAGCGGAAATTAGTAAAAAATAGAGGTAATTAGTAATAATTAGTGAAGATTAGTAAACATTAGAGGTAATTAGAGGTAATCACAAAAAAATAGCAATAATTACTAAAAATTAGCAGTAATTAGTGATACTTAGTAAAAATTAGTAAAAATTAGGAATAGTTTGTGATAATAACTAAAAATTAGCAGTAATTACTAGTACTTAGTAAAAATTAGTGGTCATTGGAAGTACTTACTAAAAATAAGTGATTATTTGTAAAACATATCGAAAATAAGTGGTAATTTCTTAAAATTAGTGGTAATTATTAAAAATTAGTGAAAATTAGTAAAAATTTGCGGTAATTAGTAATAATTAGTGATAATTAGTAAACATTTGACATAATAAGAGGTCATTACTAAAAATTATCGATAATTACTAAAAATTAGCGATAATTATGAAACATTTGAAGTAATTAGTAAAAATTGTTAGTAATTAGTAAAAAGTAGTGGAAATTACTAAAAATTAGTGGTAATTACTAAAAAATAGCGGTAATTATTAAAAATTAGTGGTAATTAGCATTAATTACTAAGAGATTTGTGGTACATAGAAAAAATGAGTGGTCTATAGTAATAGTTAGTAGTAATTGGTAATAATTAGCTGTAATTAGTAATAATTAGCAGCAATTACTAAAAATTAGCTATCATTAGTGGTATTTAGTAAAAAATGACAATAATTAGTGGTACTTAGTAAAAATTAATAGTACTTAGTAAGAATTAGTGGTAATTAGTAAAACGTTACTTAGTAAAAATTAGCGATTGGCAGTAATTAGTGGTACGTGATAAAAATTAGTTGTAAATAGTAATAATTAGAGGTAATTTGTAAAATATAGCAATAATAAGAGGTAATTAATAAAATTAATGGTAATTAGTAAAAATTAGTAGTAATTCATAAAAGGCAACGGTAATTAAAATAAAATAGAATTAATTAGTAAAAATTATCCATAATTACTAAATATTAGCAGTAATTTCTAAAAATTAGTGGTGATTACTAAAAATTAGTTGTAATTAGTTGGACTTAGTAAAAAATATTGGAAATTAGTAGTACACAATAAAAATAAGCACCACTTAGTAAAAAGTAGTGCTAATTTTTGAAAATTATTGGTAATTACAAATAATTAGCAGTAGTTAATAATAGTTAGAGGTAATTACTATAAATTAGAGGTAATTACTATGATTAGCAATAATTAGTGGAACTTAGTAAAAATTTGTGGTAAATAGTGATACTTGGAAAAAATTAGTTGTGATTAACAGTAATTAGTAAAAATTAGCTGCAATTAGCAGTACTTAGTAAAAATTAGTAGTACCTAGTAAAAATAAGTGGAACATAGTAAAGATTAGTGGTAATTACTAAAAATTAGTGATAATTTTTAATAATTAGTGATAATTATTAATACTCAACAGTAATTAATAATAATTAGTGGTAATTAGTAAAAAAGGTGTTAATTAGAATTAATTACTACAAATTAGAGATAATTATTAAAAATTACCGTTATTTACTAAAAATAAGTGATAATTAGCAGTGATTAGTAAAAATTAGTGATAATTAGCGTTTCTTAGTTAAAATTACAACAATTAGTGGTATATATTAAAAATCAATGATAATTAGTAAAAATTAGTTGTAATTAGTAAAAATTAGCAGAAATTGACAAAATATAGCAGCAATTAGTAAATATTATAGGTAATTACTAAATATTAGTGGAAACTACCAAATATTAGTGTTAAATATAAAACATTCAATGTAATTACAAAATATTTGGGGTAATTAGTAAAGAATAGTGGTAATTAGTAATGATTTGTGTTAATTAATACAAATTTATTGTAAATAAAACAAATTTATGGTAAATAGAAGTGATTTATAAAATATAATGATTTTTACTAAATATTACCTATAATTAGTGTTAGTTAAGGGTAATTAGAAAAAATCAGTACTAATTAGTAAAAATCAATGGTAAATATATAAAATTGCTAAAATTTATAAGTAAATTAAAATTTTATATTTTATATTCTTTTTTAGAACGTCATTTTTTTATATAAAATTTTTCATAAATATTTTTTTGAATTTATATTTTTTTAGGAAATATAGAAAAAGAATGTTGACAGTAATATTTTTTACATGATCACAATTTGATAAATCATTATAGGAATCCAAATGGTTCTGGTATAAATCCAATATATATTAAGGGTGTTAAAGAATTATTATCATTTGTATCATCAAAACTAAAATTTGTTTCTGAAGGGACAATTAAGTGTCCATGCAAGAAATGTGATATGAGGAGGTTTGGAATATTATAAAATAATGGGGGTTAACTATTGGGTTTTGTATTTTGAGAAGATTATGTTTTTTAATATCAACATGGTGAACATAGTTCTAGGGATGATATTAATAATTTGGTTATATATCCATTACATTTTTAAAATTTACTACATGATGTCTTTGGTCCGTCTTTTCAACAAACTGAAACTCAAGATGATATTGAAATCACTAAAGAGTTAGAACCATATCGATTATAGGAGTTTCTAAAGTATTTTGAGTATGATGTATATCATGGTTATAAAATAAGAAATTTAGAAGCGGTTGAAAATTTTATGAATATTAAATCAGATAATAGAATTTCGAATAGCTTTTTTGATTAAAAATTCTCTTTATTTGAAGCATTGTTACCTAAAAGAAATGTGTTTCCTGTAATGTTTTGTGAGAGACATAAGAAGTTTTATAATTTGGGTCTTGGTTATCAGAATATTCATGCATGTTCAAATGATTTTATCTTATATTATTGTGAAAATAAGTCATTAGTTTGTTTTCCTACATTTTGATAATTGAGGAACAAATAGGCTCTACAAGGGATGTATGGATTGATTCCTATTAAATAGTTGAGGTATTATCCATTTACACCCATATTACAGTGTTTATTTATGTCTCAAAACGCAGCATCATTGATGTCATGAAACAAAACAAAAATTTTAACTAGTAAAGTCTTAAATCATCATTGTGATATTGATTTATGGAAACATTTTAACCAGGAACAATGGTTTTTTTTCATATTCCCAAAAAAAATGATTTTGTCTTTTTATTAATGGTTTTTTTCCATTTGGTTCTTATAGTAGTCAATATTCTGGTTTGTCCATATTTATAACTCTATATTACTTACCTTTATTGATGTTGATGAACGATCTATCTAAATTTTTAACCTTATTAATTCTAGATCATCAAAAAAAAATTCTTTATTTGAAACCATTGATTGATGAGTTAAATTTATTGTGCAGTCACTACAAAAATCTATAATTTTGCAACATTTTTTTTAAACAAAACTATTTTAGCGATGTTCTCATAAAAAGATTCTAATTTAGAAATGTTTCCTGAAAACGTCATTATTTTAGTAACATTTTGTGAAAAAGGTCGCTAATTTTGTGACATTTCATGAAAAAAAATCAATAAATTAGCAATATTTTCTAAAAACCTTCACTAAATTAGAATTTTTTCCTTAGAGGCATCACTCAATTAGAAACATTTACTAAAAACGTTTCTAAATTAGTGATATTTTTTAAAGATCATCACTAATTTAGCGATGTTTCCAAACAAATGTCCCTAGAAATACATATATTTATATAGATCATTTCCCTACATTGATGTAAATTTATATTTATATATATATATATAAACACACACACACACATAAAGATATATATATATATATATATTAATATATAAAAACACACATATATTTTAAATTTAGTAACTTTTAAAACAAATTCTATTTAAGTGAAATTTTTACCGTTGTTTTAAAATGTGGCAATTTATTTTTATATACGTGCACATATATATTTATACACCCACAAACATATTTATAGTCATATATACATTTATATAAATAAACATATATATATTAATATAAACATATTATTTATATATATAATATAAACATTTAATATTTATATAATATAAATATAAATATAAATATAAACATAAACATAAAATATAAACATACATATATATAATTTAAAATTTAAACATATATATATATATAATATAAACATATATATAGAAAAAATATAAAATATAAACATATACATATATAATATTAATATATATATATAATATAGTCATATATAAAAAATATAAACATGTATATAAAAAATGTAATATAAACATATATATACATATACATTAAATATAAAATATATAAACATATAAACATATAAACATATTAATATTAATATATGTATATTAATATATAAATCCTTTTATATATATAATACATTAATTTTTAAATACTGACCTATATATATAAACATATTTAAACAAGAAAACATATATTCAGATATATATATATATTAATATATATATAAACACACTCACATAAAAATAAACATATATATATATATATATAGTATAAACATATATATAAATTTATAAACATAAAATATAAACATATATATATACTTATATAATATAAAATACACACACACACACATATAATATAAATATATATATAATATAAAATATAAAAATATATGTAAAATATAATCACTCACACATATATAAGATATAATATAAACATATATAAATATATATACAGATAAAACATAAAATATAAACATATAAACATATATATATATAATATTAAATTTTCAATACTAAAATGTATTTATATATATATATGACATGATAATATTAAATATTTTAAATGTAGTCATATTTATAACGCGGCTATTTTAGTGACATTTTTTCCATCATTTTAAAACATGGTTATTTATATACAAACACACAGAGATATATATTTATAAAGATATAATATATATATCTATATATGTATATATAATATATATTCATATATACATATATATATATATAATCATAAAAATAAACATATAATACAAACATAAAACATAAAACAAATATAAATATAAATATATAATATTAATTTTTTAAAAATTGAAATATATATATATATATAACATAATATATTTATATAAATAAAATATTAATAGGTGTCTTGGTCAGTTACTTTGGGGTGATGGAGGAGGAGGTCTGAGGATCAAATTTTTAATGCAACAGGTTTTATTTAGAAAATGTAGGCACATAGGTAGGCATAATAGAAGTGGTATGGGGATCGGGGTGTGGAGTTTGAGGCATAGAATTTGGTCCCCAACATGCAGTGGTGGTAGGACAAAAATTTCTATTCATATTCTACATTGGAGGTAGTTAGTGCAGGTTCTATTGTTGATTATGAAGTAGTGAAAGTGGTATATGGAAGCAAAATAGAGGATTGGAAGGTACAGAGGAGGGGGGTACATGGACACGAGGTCGGGGATACAGGGGTACTAGAATCATGTAGGAAGGGTGGGGGTACTATCAGGCATTGTGAGAGGTGGTCATACTGGAGGGGGAATATAAGAGAAAGTGGTTAGAGTTGGGGTACTGGAGGGGGTAGGATGGGTGGGGGGTTTGGGGCATAGGGGCAGGCGTACTGGTGGGTGGAGTGTGAGAGGCGGGGGGTACTGAAGGATGTTGGTGGGGTTACGGGGTAGGTAATAAAAAACTCCAAATAAAAAAATTTGACAGGTGGGTAAAATTAACTTTAAAATAATAAAATAAATAAATAAATAATCCAAATAAAAAATTCCTTTATATAAAAATTAAAAATATAATAAAATAAAAAATATTAATAACATTTTTTAGAAATTTTAGTAAATGAAACTACTTTAGCGATGTTTATTTACCAACATTTACAAAAAAACGTCAATAAATGTGGTGTCTCTAAATAGTGATGTTTATAAATATTTCTAATTTAGTGGCATTTATTTACAGATGTTTCTAAAATCATTTTTCAAAGAGTATATGTCAAATAACAATGTTTACAAACATCACTAATTAGAATCATTTATAAAAATTTCTAATAGAAACGCCTCATTTAGAAATATTTTTCAAAAATGCTAGTAAATGAATTAGCGACATTTATAAATGATTCTAATGCAAAAAAATGTTTTTAATTGATGTTTTTTTGTAGTGAGTAATAGTGTCAGTACATATGATGTTGTACTGAAAAAAAATATTAATGAAAGTAGTATTAATGTGGACAATTAGTGACTTCCTAGTATATTGTATGTTATCTATATAGAGTACACATGGTCCAAAATCATTTATGTACTTTATGAGTGACAAAAAAGTGTTTATTACCTACAATGGGAGGAAACATTGTTTTTTCTTCTAATGTCGCAAATTTCTTCATATTGATCATCCTTTTCAAAGAAACAAAAATCATTTCAAAAAAGATATATTTGAAAGAGTTGGAACTCCATAGATGATCTCATATATTGATATAAAATATATTATCTCTTCATTACCTCCCGTTACCTATAGAATTACTATAAACAAATAAAAAATATATGAATTTAGGAAAGATCATAGTTGGATTAAAAGAATTATTTTTTGGGATCTATCATATTGGTCCGATTTGTTAGTATATCACATGTTATAGGTCATGTATTTTGAGAAGAACTATTTTGATAATTTGTTTTATAAAATTTTTTAAAAACCCAATAAGAACAAAGATAATGTAAAGGCGTGATTAGAACTTTCCCAAATTTTAAGGTGACCATAACTTGAGTTACTTGAAAATGATAGATCACAGAAGTTAATAAAGCCAAAAAAGATTTATACAGTTTCCAAAAAACGTTTTTTATTATTTTTTATTAGATTGTGGATTTGAGACTACCACATGGTTATGATTCCAATTTGGCTTGATTTATCATAAAAAATCATATTACTCGACTTAAAAGTTATGATTGTCATTTTATATTTGAAATACTTTTACTGATTGGATTTATAGGTTTGTTGAATTATTCGATGTTCAATGCGCTAATAGAGATATCATATTTCATTGTGATATATATGTGGTGATAACAAACAATTATGAAATTAGTATATTGTAAGTGTATTTTATTTTAATTTATTGTAAAATTAAAAAATTGTCCTTATATGATTAAATAGAACATTTAATATTACATTTTATTCATTAAGAAAAATTTTGGAATCTGGTACAATTCTGATGAATATATTCATAGGAGAGATGTTTGCAGAAACTGAAGAAAAATGTAAGTAACAAGGTATCAGTTAAAGGGTCAATTTTAAAAGATTACTTACAGGAGAAATATTTTTATGATCCCATTATTTCGAACCTGAATATACTTAAAAAACTGAATGGGTCATAATAAGGGAAGTGTTGATGATGAACTGGATATTCAATTATCAATTTTTAATCATCCTGAACTTGGATTTGGTGGAGCTCATGAATGATGGTATCTGGATGATGAAAATCACATGACACATTCATATGTTCTACTAAACCGTGAATAATGGAAAATATTTGTACAGTGAGTTCTAATACCACATATTTTTTAATTGTTTTAAAAATAAATTAATATTATTTTATTTTTAGATAATTAGATGATTATATAAATAAACAGTTTCCATAAATTATAGTAGATTCCCTTGAAAAATACCGGTAAAAAAATCTTCCTTAAGGGTTTCAAATAATGGTAAAATAAATTGATTATGGTTTACAATATGAAATCGCTTTATTACTGTTATATTGCTAATTGTTTTTCAATTTTGATCGTATCACAACATAATGATAAAATTTATATTCTATTTTTTGTATTGAGTAACCCACAATCCAAAATGGTTAAATATTATAATTCATATGTGATGAAGTGTTTTAGATTTCACACACGTGCATATAATGAATCAAAAAAATGAATAGTGGTATTTTCTTTAGAGGATCTCATCAAAGAAAAAATGAAGTTGAATTTTCTAACATGTTGTATGATATAACTGAGATATGTTATCTAGAACATAATTATGTAATTTTTAAATTTCATTGGTTTGATACTAATAGAGGATTGTGTGTTTATATGTGTCATGGAATCATTAATATTAAATATAAACTACCTCTTATAGTAAATGAACCATTTTTATTAGCTAATGAAGCACAGAAATTATATTATGACAAATAATTTACTGCTTCAATAAAGTTAATTTATTGGAGGATCATTTTAAAAATTAAATCTTATTAAAATAATTTTATGTAAACTAAATTTGGTTTTATTGAAGTGAAAGTAATTGAAATTTTTCAAGAGACATTTCCGGATACTTCTTTACAATAAAGAGAAATGAATATTTATGATGAAAACCCATAGTTATAGGTTATTTTGATGATATAACAAATGAATTCAAATTTACAATTGATGTTGAAGTTGAAACTAATGTGAATATTGAGGATACTGATAAAAAATATAATGATATTGACATCATCATATATTAATATGAGGATGAAGATAAATAATGAAACAATTACTTGTTATTTATAGTAAATTTATATAATACATGTTGTCAATTATTTGCTGACAACATTATATTTTTGTTTTTTATGGCTAACGAGACTTTGAGAGATATCTTTCATAGCCTCAAGGAGGTTGTGCTCCCTAGTAATGAGCCTGATGCTTTATCATTTGACCCCCAGGTTCCTAGAAGTTCATTGAAAACTTGGAGGGGTCAAGGGATTTTTAGATTTAGGATTTTCATCCCTATTCCCGAATGATGTCCATGTCTTGAGTTTGATCCATCCAAGAAGATGTATGTTCAGTTGTGTATTTTTTTCATTTTTCACTAATTTTCATCAATTTATTTATGTACTAATTTCTTCATTATTTGTTCGGTTTTTTTCACTACTTTAACCATATATTTATTGGGTAGGGGAATGCTATTTTTTAGAAATATATTTCTCAAGCATGGGTGACATGGGATAAAATGATGGATAAAATGATGTAGGGTCAGAATCAAACTGGAGGGGAGATTTTGGAGAGTCTTCATCATTGGCCTCACAGAATGAGGAGTATTTGTGAGCTAAAATTGAGGACATAGATTCCATGTGTTGGGAGTAGAAAGAGACCTATCGATAACACCCATAACAATTAGAGGATATGTGATGAAAGCACTAGCAGAATCATGATCAAATGATGGAGTAAATGTGATGGATGACTTAGGGTTTAATGATGGAGTTCCCTCCCCCACCCCTTCTAGATGATCCTCACCCTGCCCCTCCATAGTGATGTACAAATTTATTATGAAAAAATTTGAATGAAAATATTTTTATGTAATATGTTTAATATTACATATAATTACTATTTTACTTATTACATTTTTAAAAATTATTTGGTTATTTTGATATTTTTTATTTTTTTCATTTCTTTTATTTTTTAACTTTTTTGTGATTGGACTACATCCCGTCGCAAAATTTATTTGTAATGGGTCATTTTTTCCATTGAAAATAACTTTTTAAATAATATTCTAAAAAATTATTTGAGACAGGCCACCCTCCCATTGAAAATATAATTTTTTATGACAAGTCGTCGCAAAAAATAACTTTCATGACACCATTTTCGGTGACAGGGTATTTATGAAAATTCATCATCGCAAATATCTAATTATATGGGGTCCCATCACAAATATTGTATCCCAAATAATCAATTTTTAAGTTGTGATTTTCTTCTATTTTAATCATTTTATCAATTTTTAAATTTATTATAATATATAATAAAAAATAATACCCTAAGTAGATCACCCTCCTGAACACTCTCAAAAGAGTCTTTTCAGTGAACTAGATTCCATGTTCTCTATGGTTCGACCATGCTTTCCACTTCTCCTGTAGCTATTGGGTTATAAAAAATTTAAAATTTAATGAATCGTGACAGTACACTCTAAATTTATAGTGTCATTGTTAAGGATCACATACACATATATCATTAAGAAAATTCACAATTAGACCTTTCTTTAGAAATCATTTACCTAGATGTTGAACATAAGTAATTTAGCTTTGTCGAGAAAAAATACCCTTTATGATCTAGATCTTGAATGCCAAAGAAAAAGGAAATTTAAATTAGTAGATCTTACAAAAAATAAAAGCAAATATGGGAATAAAGTGTCGAGACTCACATTACAACACTTCCTAGTGTACAATTCACCTTCCTTTTTTAAAACAATCCTATAATCAAACATTATGGACTACTCTAAGACATGAATTGGGACCCAACATAGTTGGAGCAATCTCATGCATAATAAGACCTGGAATTCAAGAAATGCACTTTTAACTGACTCTATTGACGATCAAACTGATCGAACAAAATGAACGGTTTCATGGATTGATTAGTAAAACACTTATATGCATGTGAACAGATTTATCAATGTCAGTGACACATTTAAGTATAATGGTTTGACAAAAAATGTGTTTATACTAAGACTTTTTCCATTATAATTTCATGGAAACCCTAGGGAATATTTTGAAATTATTGACTCGTATATAGTCTTGAACTGGGAATTTTTTAGAATAAATTTTATTGACCAGTAGTACAAAATGAAAAAAAAATATTTAAAAATAAAGAGAGTCCTTGACGCATTTTTCCAAAATGAATAAAAATAACTAGGAGAATCGTGCTAAAGATTCATGTCTATGTTAAGGGGTTTTCATCAACAATGAAAGATGTTGGAGAACCAGTAACAATATTTCTACTATAAAGTAATCAAACAATCAATACAAATATTGTAAATGTATTCAAGGATATGAGTTTAAATATTTTTATACATTAATTAAAAACATGGAAAAACATATTTTCTAGTGCCTAAAATAGTTTTCAAGAAGAAAATCTAGAGTTCATCAAGTTCATTCTCACACATTTATAGGTATACAATTTTAATCTCTCACTAAGAGAATATAAAACATGTCATTAAGCCCACCTAATTTGGTCTATGAGGTTCAATATGAGTACTACCCACATGGTGGTGGTACAATTTATTATCACATGAATCCATATATCACATCTAATAACAATATATCTAAAGATTAAATTTTCATATCAAATAAAGAAAATTATGGAAACAATTTAAATAAAAAGTGGAAAAATAATAACCAAAATATTTTTTGGGAGTAATCAGTGGCTGCTTAGCCAGTGAAATAAAACATGGTTCCACCTTGGTTCCCTAATAAGTCTACTTTTAGACCCACTATGGACTAATTTTTGTTGTTTTTCTAAAAACGTTTTTAATTTAATGAATAGGGAAAAATGATGCATTTTAATTCAAAACTGTTTTTTATCTAATTTATATATATTGTTATATTATCATTTTAATTTTTTTAAAAGTATAATGATAATATTTTTTATCATTAAATATAATTTTGGTCATTTGAAATAATTTCACATTGAAATTAGATATAAATACATTTCAATCTTTTGATGGTTCTTACTTTTAAGAAACTTGTTTACTCATTTTGTCAATGGGGATTAATTTTAAATTAATTACTGAAAATTCTTTATTTTATATTTTAGAAAAGGTATTTCATATTTAAAATCATTGGGTCTAAATTATATTAATAGGTTATATTTATTTTTTTGTATTTTATGAATAGTAACTTTAGTAATTTTTATACTATCACGGTTAATGGTAAATTGGGTAACTAAAGGTAAAAATATTATTATAAGATTACCATAACACATGTAAAAATTCTGTTTGATGACTAAATTAGACCCTTATCTCCAATTTTTATAAATTTAATCATTTAATGGACCCTTATCAATGAATATGACATGAATATTATTAAAATTAATGAATGTGACAAAATGTCACAGTATCATTTCCTATAAGTATAATAATTTTAATATAGATATATATTGGAGATAAAATTGATTATAAATAGTCTCTTGAAATTAAAAAAAATTATCTACCTTATTAAAATTTATTTATAATTTTTATAGATTAAATAATTTCCATTTTTGATGACAAAATAGTGAAGTAGAAATTATTTTTATTAATAGAAATATAAAATAAATGATATTAAGAATATTCAAATAAATGTAATTTTTATTAATTAATGACAAAAAAATTTATTAAAAACATAGAAATGTTATTAACATATTAAAATTATTGGTACGAAGTTATCATATTGGTTTTATTTTTTTTTAATGAAAATATTGAATAGTATCAAAATTTAAATAAATGCCTTCATTGGCCCGAAGACCATCATTTTTTATTGATTTTGATGATTCACCATTCAAGGGTTGAGTTAGATCCCTTACAAGGCCTTTAGGAATAAGTATTATATCACCCATAGGGATTAGAGGAATTCATTTCCCGTAGGATTCAAACAATACATAAAACCAAGACTAACTACTTCGAATTACTCCTCCCTAACATCTTCATCACAAAATCATCTCTCCACCTTTCCATGGCTATTCATCTTGGTTTTCCCATGCTTTCACAGTCTTGTATTGATGACAGGTTCCATACCCTATCATTCTTTCAATCCTTTAAGCTTATGCTATGTTGAAAACTCCTTGCTCATCCTCCTTCTAGAGCTTGTTCCTTATAGGTTGTCTAGTTTGCATCGACACTTAAGGTGGACCAAAGTCCTTGAGGTGGCTCAAAGGCCTTACTAACCCGATGTCATGGGTGTCCCAAATTCTTTAAAGGACTTGGGGACCAAATTAGTGGCTTAAGGCCCAAACGGAGGAACAGTCTCAGATACAACAGTGCCAAACAGTACCTTTTACAGTTCCCACTACAGTACCTGTTACAGTACTATTACAGTGCATGCTACTATATCACAGAAATAATCCTCTATCTGTATTTTATCTCGATTCACCTAGATGCACTTAAAGTGTCTTCACCAACTGGGTTGAGGCTCATGTTCACAAAATTTACATAAATGATACTTTAAAAATAAATAATATTTTAATAAATGTTATAAAATTCATGAAAATTTCAAGATTGGAAAAATAAATTGGATAGTGTTAATTATGTCATAAATCATCTAATTGGAGTTATTTTGGAATTTTATAGTGACTATATTAAACCTGTTGTGTAAAAATCGAAAATTTGAAACGGTAAGAGTTAAACTATTTAACTAAGGGTTAAATCCCAAATATAAGGTTAAAATTTTGACCTAAACTTGTCTAAAATTCATTTTTTGAGAGGATTTAGACCTATACTCATCTTATCCTATAAATAACTATCTTTGGAGCTATTTTAAATCAAAAAACAATTTATAATAAATTAATTGTTTCTGAGTTTCCAAAAGTGCCCCTCCCCTCTCTTATAAAAGGGAACCCTTACTTATCTTTTATTCATGACACTAAATCCATTTGTCTCAGCCAAAACCTACCCACTTCTCCTCAAAAATTCCATAACCTACTCCAAGATTCCAAACATTGGGATTAAATCCAACCTAACTAATCCTTTTATGAAAATCAAAAGGAGACAGTCGACGAAGAGGTAATTGCTTTACCAATTTGATTCAATTTCTTATCTTTTTATAACTCCTATTTATTTCTTGTTTCCATACTAAAGTAATAAATACATTATATTCTATATTATTAGATGTAATAATAATTATGTAACAACCATATTCCTCCTTTTATCCATTCTATGAATAATAATATCACCATATGTGCGTACGTACGACTTAGCATCTTCACGTTGTGGTGTAATTTGTTATTCAAAAAATACTTTATTTGTATTAGTATAATGATAAGTATAATTGATATAATTAATGAATATAACATGATAATGATTATTTATAATTGATATAACATCCAATTATATACCATTTAATCCTCAAGGGAATGATATTGTCGCTCTTTCATACGTATGGCCTACCATCTCCACGATGCGGTGAAATTCATTTTCCATGTTAACCTTTCAAAAATGAATATTAAATTTATTTTATAAGTAAAATATAATTATTACTAACTTAATATAATTATTTATATGAATAAAATACATCCTATGAAAAAAATATGACTCACACAACAAAATAGGAATGGGAAAATTAAATATTTTACACCTGAAATAATGGTAATATTGAAATATAATTAACAAAATGATATAAGAGAATCATATATGATATCATAAATTTGAATATTGTCCTGGTATAATTTAATAATAGACTTTAACCATTATACATGAGGTAAACGTACCCTCTAATAAAGTAAAGTACTGGGTATTGTTTAATTTCACAATATCATTATTATTTAGGATTGTTTATACATAAGTATTTACTGGGACACATTTATCATCCATGACCTTGTTTCATAAAAATGTATTTCCAAATATTATAAATAGTTATTTAAAGTCATGTCTACCAATGTTTTATTTTTTATAAATTTTCTCAAAGGAATCTTTCTGTCATTTTCTAAATGAGGTACTTTATGACCTTTTCAAAAATTTATGTAAAGAATGTTTTTTTAACTTATATGGCACGAGCAGATATTTCCGCCATCGTGATGCCTTACCATTTTAAAGATTCTTTTATAAGATTAAAATGTTATTTTAAAAATAAATGATTTATTTTATAAATTTGTGTCTTTTAAATGATTTGAAAGTAAAAAAAGGATTTTATCTTAAATATTTTTAATGGTTTTGTTTGATAATTTTCATTTATGTCAACATCATTTATTGGATCTTATGTTTAATTAAGTTTCGTTTCTTATGATATAGTCTGCCATATTGTTTTTAATAGTTTATGATATGTTTTATTTTCAATTTTCAATTTTTATATCATTCATATCTTATGATTTAAGTATTGATATTTCGTATTCTAGTTTTAATATGAATGTTTATGTTGGTTATGTTTTACCTCTTTTATTAGTGGAATGAATTGGACTATGTATCTATTAGTCAGGGACTCCTATAGTCCCTTGATTCATCAGTATGACTCAATAGAAAATTTTGATTGGGTTTTTTCAAATTTATTACCCAATTATTTATGGTTTCTTGTCCAAATCCTTGACGGTATGTTTAATATGTCCTCTATTATTCATTCCCTCATTATGAGATTATTTAATACATGTGATTATTCAACTAGTAGTTTATCCATGTTCATATTTATTTTGTAATATTTGATTTAATCTTTCCATATTATGGTCATGATTTTGTTTAAAAGGATTTTGTTTTTATTATAAATCTTTCGTTAAATGTTTATGTTTATTATGATAGTTTATACTGATTTATTTACCCTTACTTAGCATCTGAGATAACCCCTTTATTATGTTTCATTTTCCCCAAGATGTGAAAATTAACATTATGAATTACTTATAGGGGTTATGAAAGGTAATAATAATGTTTTTAAAAGTTTTTCAATGATTTTTTCATTTCAAGATGTAGTGTAAAACTTATGTTTTTATCTAGTCTTTCCAAAGCTAATAAACTGATCAGTCCTTCCAAATTTTATTTCTTGGGATCATGCTAATGTAATAATGCACCACCTATAGGTAAATAGGGTCGGGGAATTACAAAAGTAACCATTTAATCTTGTATAAATAGTGTAAGTTTCTTTATAGTGGGATCCACTGGTTCAACCATCACATTCTCAAGTATATGTTCGAGCTACAAATACTCCAAAAACACTAATTTTTTATTTCTATTTTTAATTCTTTCTTCTAAAATATCATTTATATGATTAATTCATTAAATATCACATTTAAACCCATGATTATCTTCTTTTTCTCATCATCATAAGATGTATATTTAAACTAATCAACACCTATCCAATAAAGAAACATGATCTGGATATAGAGTCAAATGTATCCCACGTATTGACACCAATATCTACCTATGAAAAACAACCAAAGACTTATAAATCAGAAAGGATTTCCTAATTTCCTAACCAAATATACTTTGGTAGACATTATCAAATTGGTAAATATAAAATCTTATTGACAATATATTCTATAATTTTCAATAACTCTGCCCAAATAGTCTTTGGTAACGCCAAGTGTAGGCTCATAATCCTGAAGTGTTCATTTAATGTCGTATTCAACCTTTTAGCCACACCACTATATTGGGGTCTACCTAGAAAATATTTCTCCCAAAAAAATTCATTATTATAAAATAATTCCATAAACTTGTTTCTATCGTACTCCCATTCATTATGACACATCAACCATTTTATCCATGATTTTTTTAACAATGATTAAGGTTGTTCCTTTTTTATTATAATCATGAAAAAAATGAGTCCAAAGGAGTATGGTAAAACAAGGAACCCCCCAAAGAAAAAAAAATATACCTATCGTTTTCTTAAATATTTTAGTTGTCTTATATTCTTATTCTCGAACCGAAAACCATTCATACCTTCCACAACAACACTCTGACCCCTCTATCTCCCCCTGATTAGAGGAAGATATTAAATCCTTTCAAGAAGTGTCTCGGTATTAGTGTTGTCATAATTAGAACTATCCTTTTTCTGCTCTTTGATTTTATTGAGAGAAGCATCTCCTATCATTGGTGTCATCATCTGCTCTACCTCTATTTCTTCAACTAGAGAAAGGATCTCTTGGTGATTTGTCTCATTAGGAGATCCCTAAATTGTGTCTTGTGTCTCAATAGAACAATCAATATTTTGATCATAGAAAGATGTGGGGTTACCTGCAATTTATTTCTCAACCACCACTAGAAGTACAATTTTAGGTATCATCTTCATGTAGGAAAAAAGATGAAATCCCACATTATCCACAATGGGTTTTAAAGAAGCATGAAAAGCTTTAGAGATGTTTGGAGAATCAAAATATAAAATTGTATTACCCTTTCAGATACCTAAATCATCAATCATATCTTGATAAAGATGAAGATCAACCTCTTTGGTAATTTCTTCTTCAATCACATGTTCATCTGTTATGTCATCCTCACAGCATGGAATTTTACGGGTCGAACATATTTGATTTTTCTATAAGTCAACACTATTTTCTTTCCAATGAGTATCATCATTGTGGACATCGCCTCTTTGGAAAAGATTTCAGCTCAAGACTTTGTCTTATTCTCACAAGTAGAGGCATTGAAATTAGGTGAGTCACTTGACTGACCACCCTTCTCATCAATTGTAGGGTTGAATCTATCCTCTAGAACAACTCTCTATAATTTTTTCTTCTATTTAGCACTATCAAATTCAACTCATAGTCCATCATCAACCTTGAAGGGATCATTGTTATAAGTATTCTAGAGAAATTGAGGAAGATCATTGCCCTTATGATAAGGCGCATTTTTTCTCTTCTTGAGGCAACTGTTTATGTCTTGTTTACTCAAATAATAGAATTTTTATATTGTGGAGAACCTACAGGTAGATGATTCATGACCTATTATATTATATTATTGGTATAATGTTGGAATTTTTTCATAAATAATTTTAACTCAATGATTTCATCATCAGTTCAAAGAATAACTTTAAAAACTAGTGTTGATCCCAAAATAAGCTCAATAAGGAACCTCGCGAAGTAAACAAATCGATCCACTTCTATTTCCTTTTAAATTTTAATTGGGATTCCAATATATATTGCAATATCATACAGAATTTTGGGGTGCTAAAGTATCCAATTTTACCCATAAACCCATACCCATAACTGATTAGTGGTGTTAACAACCTCCAATGGATTGAATTTTTTATACCATCCAAGAAGATGAATAATCCCATGTTTGAGCGCAATGGAATTGATGCCCTACGCTCTAAATTTTAGTTATTCCATGGTGAAGAGCATATGGAAGTATCCTCGTCCTAAAGAGACAAATTCCTTAGATGAAAACCCCGAAATTGATGAAATCCACTCCTTGAGTTCATCTATTTTCAGAGGCTGGGAAACATTAAGAATAAATAATCGGGATATAATCGAGAAATCGCCCATTTTGAGCCTCTCTGAAATAGAATTGGGATCATATTTGATGATCACAATGTTCCCTTTTCTTCTAATGTAAGAATCAGGAATACCTCTAAATTATGAATAGGATGTATTAGTAGGGGATCCCTCGTTTGGAATAGTGTGAGGGACCTAAGCCCTGTTCTCTAACCCTACAGTAGATCAGAGACTTCCACCCTCCACGTTCCTCAAAAACATTATCATAAGAGGAGCATGTTCCACCTGAATAACGGGAACCTGACTCCAGTTAGACAACCCTAATAGAGATCTTTGTTTCTTTCCTCTACATCCCTTAGAAACACTACCGGCCAAGAAGCATATTTCGCCTGAAGATCAGATTGAGGCTCATCTACGGTTCCTTGAGGCACAACAGCAGTGGATCTATCCATCACCTCCTTAGATCAAATGAGTAAATATAGAATCTAACAAGGACTAAACATTATTTTTCAACATTACCAGCTTCCCAACCTTTGGTTTTCAACCTCCTTTTGAAAAATAGACCTTCGTATCATTTTTAAAACATAATCCAAGTCTATGGACTTTATATATAGTAGAATTCCTTTATTTCCCAAAACCTTCATCCCCTTCTCAATATTGGGTCCTAATATAGTGACTCAACCCTCTACCAGATATTATTATATAATTTTTAACAAAAATACCCAATAAAGATAACTAAAGGATCATGAGGCATGTTTTCTTTGGAAGAATGGGTTCGTAAAAATCAATATGAAACTAAAATAAAACTTCATTACTTTAATCTCCATAATGAGATCCTAAATCATTATTATTTCACATAACTTCTTAAGAATTATAAGGAAAATTTATAGAAAATGGAGGAGTTATAAATCCCAGTAAGGGAATAAATATGATGAAAAGTATATCATTTGAGTGAAAAGGCATAACAAGATATCATAAAAGACAAAGAACATGAATAATAATTGGGATTATGAAATAAATAATATATAATCAAAATATCATGGAAATATTGTAATTTTGAAATGAAATAAAATATAACATATGTATAAGTCATGGATAACCGCCAAGACAATGCCACATAGTGGATAGGGTCTAATCGTGGATTATCTTTACTCTCAAATCCCATACATATCATCTCATGAGATATAAACATAATCCAAAGATTTAAATAACTATTTTTGAACACTAATCATAACATGTACATGAATATGTGTTCTATTTAATGGAATCAAACATAGTTCATAAGTATATGAAATAACCATGTAAAGAAATGGGTTACATTATCTTTCCTGATATCACACTCAAATGATATTTCATAAATATTCCCAAGAGAATAATTAATTACATATTTTTTACATTAATATATAAAATAATATGAATAGCTCTCAAATATGGTCTTTATTTGAAAAAAAATATTCAGAAAGGATATAGAGTTTAGTATAAAAATGAACTTTTAAAATAGAATTTTGAGAAATCAGTTAAAGACTTTTCTAGAAATAAATAATATAAAATTTTATTTTATAACCACAAGTAAACTAGAAAATTTGAATCCAAAATATTATTTTATTTAATGAAAAAATGATTTGAAATAAATAATCTAAGAGAGTGTTATATAAATGATTAAGGGATAGAATAGTTCCCCTCAATTAGTTATGATTTTAAAATAATAATTAAAAAATGAACTTAAGGCATGCATAACCCCATAAATAGAAATGAGAATAATCAAGGAATATATTTAAAAGAAAGATTTTCTAAATTTAGAATCATTAAACATCATATAATATAGAGATAATTTGATTTTGATAGAGAAATTTCATGACCTAAATAAAAGAGGGTGTTTCAGAGATTTATCTTACCTTATGTCTAGAGTCTTTCTTCCCTTGCACCTAACATCTTGAATAATCAAATTAGATTTATTATTTAATTAATTAAAAAACATTAAATCAATATTATACTTATTATAATTATATTATGTTCTTCTACAACCATTTTAATTTGATATGATGTTTAATTTTTTTGTTCTCAGGTTTCTTATTCTATAGTTCCATGACTGGATCACTTGTGGATAATTATTAAAGTTCTCTTAAAATGGTAATAATACACCAAAAATAAAATGAATTGATATTAATGTTCTGAAAAAAATTTAAATGGTCCCAAATATCCCTATATGTTCTGACATAGGTATAATTTATTTATTATAAATGTTATCATTTTAAGGTCAGTTCATTTAGGCGGTTTTTTCATCCACTAAAAAACACATTATTTTTTTAAACTAATTAATTCTATAACATTAAATAAGTTATAATATAATTATTATAATAATATTTAACCATAATAAAATTTCTATAATGATATGTAAAGGAGGTGGACAAACAATATGTATGTTTTTCAGGGAGGGGGTCAACCAACCAGAATATGAACAACCATTTTATATTTTAAATGTGAGGAGAAAAGAATATGATAAACTATTGGTATTAAATTATAAAAAATATATTATATTATAATTATGATAATATAATCTTTATATCATGTTGGATGAATTTTTTTCAGAGGGAGGAGGATGAAAAATTAAAAGACTCAGATGAAGGTATTACCTTCTATTTTGGATGTCCCCTATTATAATTCCCCATAAGAAACCTTGGATTGGTATTTTGATAATAATAAGGATACTAAGAATGTTTATTAGTGATGTGGATATAATTTTTTATATATTTTTAAGGTAAGTATTCTATAATGTTTGAGAAGAAGGGGTGATGTGGGGTAGTATTTATATGGGGAGGAAAGGGGTATTTTTTAAAAATAAAATATTGATTAGTTTATTATTTGGGATCAAGACCACAAATAGTGATGAATAATGTGGATATATAAAATAATTAGTACATGTGATTCTAATACAATGGTCACATAAATCATCCATTACTCATTTATGCATGTATTTTTTTATTTTTCAAATTACTATATTTTTTCATATTTCCCTATTCATTAAAAATTGAAATATTTTAAAAAAATTTAAAAAACTAACCATAAAATATTTATAACATAAAGATTGAAAAATTTTAATCCATTTTATGAAAATAATCTTATATATGTGATATGATTAATTTCTAAATAAAATAATTATTTATTTGAAAAATACCATTTTTAATATTATGATCAATTTTCTTACCCTTTGAAAAATTAATTATAGTCTCATAAAGATATATTATCATTATAATAAAAAATATTATTAATTTTAAACCCATTTATGAAAATAAACATTCTTATAAATCATTATATTTTGTTCTAAAAATGAAATATATATATATATATATATTTCTAAAAAACACTTATTTTATAATTTTTACAAAACTTATTTAATTATATCATGATATAAATATGTCCTATTTTCATTTTATATACACCAAAAAATTATTTTACACTTCTATACATGAAGATATTATTCTAATGGCTAGGTTATTATTCCTAACGATTAGATTACTATTCAAACGGTCACATTACTATTGAAACAATTATATTTATATTGTCCATATGGGTTCCCTATATTCTATAAATACGTCATATTTCATTCATTATTCATTCAATTCTATTTTCACCAAAGATTATATAAATTTTTATTTTTAAAATGAATATTTCAATCATAATACCTTGTTTCATTTGTATATTATTGTTCAGGAGTGTGATTATTCTTTTGGATCTAGTATATCCAAATTTTTATATTATAGTAATATTTGTTTCTATTTTTTATCCTATTATAATATTTTCAATTCTTATAGTAATTTTTCTTCTCTAAATTTAATGTTAAAATCAATATAATAAAAGGTTGTAAATTTTATCATGTGGTGAATGATCTTTATATAAAACTATATTAAAAAATATGATGTGTTTATATAAGAATGTGAAATCCATTAAAAAAATTATAGGTCATTAAAACTAACATATAAATCCATAGTTTTGATTCTATACTATAATTATTTGTTTCGATCATGTTCATGTACTTTAATATCTGATTTTTTAGGGTTCTAATTTTTACGATAGGAGTTATGACCATCGATACCTTGGTAATGTTCTTGGAACCAAGGGAGAATATGTTGTTAAATCCTACATCATCATGTTTCTCAAAAGAAATAAAACTTCTTTTTAGACCAGGGATATATCATAGAATATCTTAAATGAAAAAAAATCATTTTTATCCTAATTGGTGCATCACCATTTCTAAAAAGTTACATGGTTTCATTATCTACAAGACATACCTTACTAAAAAAAATTACTAAAAAATTATAGAACCCCTTATATAATTTGGAATGAAAGGATACCAATATGTCTAAAATTAAACACAACATAGGGATATCCCCATTTAGTTGAAATACCTCATCAATTCCATTAATTTTTTTGTTTAATATATTAGCTTCACGTGCCTTAAATTTTTATCTGCACTCCTTGAAATTTCCTCTCTTATCAAAATTTAACTAGGTAAGACTAGGAAAATTTTCCATGTATTTGATATTTTCTTTTAACTTTTACCATCCTTTATCATAATCTCATTTCATGTACCTTCCTGTTCTTTCCTTGTTCTAGGAAAAAACAAACAATCTACTTAGCTCTATTCTTCAAATATCATCACTAAGTATTAGATCACGCACAAATCTTTTTTTAACTTTGTATTCCATGAATAATCAGTCATGTATGATATAGTTTTATAAACTATTAGGTAAAAAATATAGTAAAACCAATGCACATACCTTATCTTCTATAGTAATTCCCAATAATGTCAACTAACTTTTTATGGTGTTAAATTTTCTAACATTATTAAAACCAATATCCACTTCAATTAACTTCATATTGAACTTTCATAACATAATGTATAGTTTATTTTTATGAAGAAGGATTAAACTATATATTATTGAGAGTTTTCATCAATTATATTTTTATCTTCTACCCTATAATGTTTAATGCCATGTTTTTCCAATGTAAGATGCACAATTCCAAGAACCTATCGATCTAGTAACTTTAACTCAGTTATCTATATCTATAATGGATTAGAATCTATAATCAACAAGTGTATCCTTGTCTAAAAAGGCAATATTTGATCTGCATCCCCTCATACCTATAGTCAGATCGATCAAAATGATTGATGTTCATATTACCTTTTTTCATATCCATCATTCAATTATAGAAATCCATCCTCAATATTAAAAAATAAAGAATTGATATTAGTTTAAAAAACATAAGGGGAAACTATTACATTCGATTATAAAATAATATTAAATGCGATAAAATGATAAAATTGATAATAATAATAAGAACACATGATATATATTGTAACACCCTAAAATTATAAAATAAGATCATTGTATTTGATAGTATATGTGACATGGAACACCAAGAATATATGAAGATATAGAACCCTGAGATATTAAGATACATTTTTAAAAAAATTAATCTCTTTAATATCTTTCATTTCATGTAATATTGATTTTAGTTTGCATTACACGTAACACTGATTTTAAACAAAACATTACATATTATTAAAATATTATTATTTAATGTAACAGTTTTCACCTAGCCTTTATAACGGTGTGTATGAATAAGATTAAATAAATTAATAAAATATATTATTTTTAAATTTTCATTTGTTATTTATTGATTATAAATACAATAAGAATCATTTAAAATAAAAAAAAATCTGTAAACATTATTTTTCTAAAATATTGTTTTGTCTAGCTTTGCATCGAGAATTGAAAATTAATTTTGAACAATTCTAGATAATTGATTTTAAAAAATAAATGTAATTCCATAAATTTTAATACCAAAACTATATTAGAGTAAAAGTTTTTGATTTTTCTATTTTTTTTTATTTTTTGATGAATAGTTATAAATGCAAAATTTTAACTGAAAACTACACTTTCATTACGATAATTAATAATGATAAAATATATTTTTAATTGGTTTTGAAATAAAATTTATTCAAATATATATCAATCAATGCAATTTATTTTATTTTAATCACATTCAAATTAAATTTTTATATAAAAACATTGTAAACTTTTGAATATTTTCTCTTTAAAAACCTCTTTTCTCATCAAATCGGTAGGATTAATTTTAAACTAAAATATTTCAATTATTGTAATTTAATTTGGAAAATAGATTAAATATTTTTAATAATAATTATAAATAATTACTAATATGGTCAAATTAATTTTTGACCATAATTAATATTGAAACCAGTAAAAATTAATTATCATAGTTAAGGTAAAAATTGATTTATAGGGATTAAACAAAGAAGATAACATTTTAAAATGATCTACCAACTTGTAAGACACCCATTGTATGGGAATATTTTTACATTATATATTTTATTTTATATAATTTACCAATTATTATTCTTTTCTCATGATAAAATCATTTGTATGATTGAATCTTTTCAAACAATTACTAGTGTGTCACTCACCTCACTTGTGAAAGGCCAACCCCACTAATATTTTATTCACACCTTAAAACCTCTTTTTTCAAACAATACTTACCCAAATCACTTACAAAATTCTGTCCACTGATCTTATATTCCTTATTTTTCGCATAAATATAACCTAGGAATGATTTGGTGAAAACCTAATGAGGATACCCAAATAAGAGGTAATGTTCTTCAATGAGAATCTTTATTTTATTTCATTCTCCACCTAAAAAAATTATTATTAAACCATACTGATATTATAAAATAATTATGTAACATATACTGGTATTTGTTTATAATATTTTTATAACCTCAAACCATCTCCACTTTCAAATAAATAGATTACAAAATCATCATTCAATTATAAGGTGGACAACCACATCGTCACCAGATGTTATTCATTCTACCTTTACCACTTTTATTGGTTGGGTATGATGATATATATATATATATATATGATGTATATAACATATTTAAACTTATTCATTCACAATTTCATATATATATATATATATATCAGTGTGTGTGTGTGTGTGTATTTTAGTATGTATTACTTTCCCTTCCATATGGGATATGATAACATTGGTCGTGTGTACAGTGGACTACTGCCTCGCAATACGATGTGGTTCGTATTTCACTAATGATTTACATGGAATGTAATAAGGTAAAACTTAACTAATATATGCTACATAAATGACATAATTATGATATTAATGAAATATTTTTCACTCTAAAAATACTATATTCTTTCTTACATTTTTACTCACATAAATATGATAACATCATTCAAGTACATGTGGACTATCGTCTTCATGAAGCGATGTGACTCTATTTTCATCAACATACCACATGGATAATATATATAAGTATATAATATAGTATATATAATATTAAAATAATTATATAAAGATAATATATTACTTACTATCTTTTCATAATTCTCTTTTTAAAATGGTAATGATACGTGTGAGTACATATAACCTACGGACTCCATGATCATAACATACATCATTTTTCATAACCATATTTAATGATTGGTTTTAAAAAATGATGTAAAACAATTATAATAATTTGATGATTATTATTATCTATAAGATTAAAATATTTAATATTTTCAAAAATTATATCATTATTGAAAAAATACCCATAAAAAATAAGCCAATTAACACCTAAAACAACAAAAATAATAAAATATTATTAATAAATGGGTTATAATATGTTTTAAAAGGATAATATGTGATATTATAGATATTAATAGTGTTATTTTTTAAGTTAATTACATTTTTAAAACTAAAATACATGAGTTTGAATAATTTTCAATCAAAAGGAAGTGCGAGGTAATGAATTTTCAATTATTATGTCATTCTAAGATTATGTGTTTAATTACCATTAATTACTTTATATTTTATTTACACTTGTTTTATTTTTATTTATAGTTGGTTCACATAGTATATTTGTTGTATAAGTCTTACTTCGATGTTATGATCATTGTAATGGTTTATTTCACAATATCATCTTAATCAAGATTGTTTATTCTTGAATTTCAGTCAAAGGAAATTATTTAACAAGTTCCTAATAAAACCATTTAATTTTATTATCCTCTATTTATTCATGATATTTTCCAGTAATATAAATATTTTTAAACTCATTGGTACTTAAATTAATTGAGAAAATGTTTTTTAGAAAATCTCAAATCATTTCTCTTGGGTCAGAAATCCATTTTCTTCCAAAACCATGTTTTATAAAAATATAAAAAATGTTTTTAACTTTTTCAGAAATATTTATTATATAAATTTTTACCCATTTTTACTTTTAAAAAAATAAAAGGAATATTATGTTTTTTCAAAACAATTTCCTTTTTTCTATTACCAAAAATGTGAAAGGAATCATCTTATTGTTTTCTAAATAAGGAACTTTTCTAGCCTTTTTATATTGCAAAAGGAATATTATTTTTTTTACTTGTATATAATGTATGAAATTACACACCATAATGAATTTAATTTCTTTAAATATCCCTTTACAATTCTATAAGTATATTTTTAAATAAAATTTTTCTCCTAAAATTTTGAAAATTATTAGTTTTTAAAATTAATTTTGAAAGAAAATTATTTTCATAATTTTTTATCATATAAAAATAATTATTTTCAAAATAAAAAGGATTTTTTCCTCCAGAATGTTTTTAAATAACTAATTATGGAATTTTTATTCATTACTAATAAAAATAATTTATTTTTTACTCTAATAGGTATATATTATCTTAATACAATCTTTATTATTTCGTTGTATGGTGTATGATCATTTTGGATATGGAAAGTATTGAAATTCACTTCATCAATTCATTTTTGTAGTCATTAAATTTTCCTTGAATTATTAAATTTCTTATAAAAATTAAATTTTCCATAAATACAAATATTATTTATCTTGGATATATTTTCTTTTAACCATATATAATTTCTATATATGGAGTTTTCTATTTATAGTTGTTTTGATTGAAGGTGGAAATATTGATAAAATTGTATCATATACTCAATATAGATAGTTTTTTGATAAGGAACATTATTCATTAGTTAAATTGATTATTTTATATATAAGGAATGATTTGGACATGAATTTATTTTTTTGGACCATTTTTTGAAATCCCCTTGATGCATCGACATGTCTAAAGAGACAAATCAATTGGCCAAAGCAAATGAGTTTTTACATAGTAGTTTTAGACTATCTTGTAAAAGGTATTGATAGTAGATATATAGTTTTTCAAACAAGATTAGTTTGTATATAGTAGTTTTAAATTGTATTTTTAATGGTATTTACGATATAGTTATCATGTTCAAAAGACATGATTTCTAATAATTTATCATTTCCTTTATTAATAATTTAGTTATTATTGTCTATGATATTTTCACAACAATATTATCTCTGGACACCTTTCACAATTTGTTTGTTTATTAAATGTAATTTTTTAGTTATTTACCTTTTAATATTTATTATTAATTATCTATTCATGCATTCAAGTTATTTAAATGGAATTTTTATTTAGTTATTTTCCTTTACATATTGAGTATTTCTTACTTATTCATGCAGTCAAGTTTTTTAAATGTAATGTTTGTTTAGTTATATACCTAAACTTATTGATTATTAATTATTGATTCATGATGGTTTTCGTTGTACTTAACCATTACTGATAATTAGATCCTACCCATATTTGGTTTCTTTTCATAGAAATCTATGAAGTGTACTATGTTTGATATAAAAGGATATACTAGAGGGTAATGTTATTTTTGAAAAAAAAAATCTGATGTAATTTTGGTTTTCAAATCTAATGAATAACTCAAGTATGTGTCTAGTTTACCAATACTACAAAACAATTATATCTTTTTAGAAGTGATTCTTTTCAACTTATGATAATGTAATAAAGTATACATTAGTTTCTTGCTATTGGGGACAGGGTCATTACAGTTGGTTTTAGTGGAAGTTTCGTAAAAACCGTAGGAACTATATTTCGAAAAAAAACATAGATTCTAGAAAAAACCCTAAGATAGACTTTCAGGATAAGTATATAATAACATCATAATGGTTTTTTGAGGAATATATTTTATGTTTTTTTAAAAATAAATACTTTTATAGATACTACATGTAGACATGGTTCTGGAATAGAGGTACCTAGGGGTAATAACTCCAAAAGGGCACATTGGGATAGACCTGATTATTAGCTGGTGCAAAACAACAAATATTACTCCACGCCTAGTTTGACACACTTGGGGGATATTCGTAAGTTAATTCAAATTTTATTTACAACCCATTGTGATGAATTTTAAAATAAATATATCCCCAAATAAACCATGTTTATAATTGTGGGATTAACTGTGTACAGATTTTTCAATTCATGATATGTATTCCACTAGTTTTTGGATAATACATTTTGTTTCATAATTATATGATCTAATCTAGTTATTGTATAATTTATAAATCATGTCTAGAATAATTAATGGAAACCACAACAATTTATGTAATCCAAAGAGTAGGAATGATTTTTTTATTTGGTACTCTTAATATAGTACTTCAAAGGGAGGTAGTCTCCCAAACATTCTCATTATATGAGGATGTATAATAACTTTCTAACAAGATAAATAAAGAATTATCAAAGTATTGTGGATTTTGAGTGAACTTTGAGTAGAAGAATATGGATGGTAAAATACCAATAAAGGGAAAAGGAGAAAGAAGTATTTCCCCACATGTATAATCTGTGGAAAGAAATACCCTAGGAATTTCATTAAAGTAATGGAATTTTTCTAAAATTATGGAGATAAAGGCCACTATGCACGTTATTACAAGGGTAATAAAAAGGTTTCCAATGTATAATGATTTAACTGTAAGGAGATGGGGAACTATGAAAATCAATGTCTCAAATGTCAATGAAATTTACCTCAAAAGAGTAAAATGAATCATGGTCAAGCTTATACTATTATAGTATACAAAGTAGACTGATTAATATACTTCTATTTGGATTCAATAATTATGTCATTTGAGTATTTTTCAATGATATTATGGTTATAAAAATTATGAAATGTATAATGATTGTACTTTAATACTTTTTTTTAGGATTTTAAAGCGTATGTTGAACATTACTTGTGACTGAATAAATGATTCATTGGCAATTTGAACTTTTTAAAAAACACACAATTGAGGGAAATATAAACTTTAATAGATTTTTACTTTTAAGATAATTATGTTTCGATAAAGAGATTATTGACATGGATAAATAAATTTGAAAATACCAACTACCTTGGAACTTATTAATGATTTATTGACAAAATGGTTTGTACTTGATAGAGTATTTAACATTTTTGGATTTAATGAATATATCAAATAATACGTGTTTTGATTAATTAATATGGAAGAATATATATTTTAAATAAGTTTTTATAGTAAATCATGTTATTTACCTGTTTAAAGAGAATAGATGAAGATGTTTTTCTCTTGTTTGATATGTTATTATTAAGATATTCTTTATATCGTTTTGTGCATTTCGAATAAATTCATTTTGAAAATTTAGTTAATTTGTTTGTAAAGTTAGGTATCTTATTCATTTGTAAGGCTATAAGTTTAACCATTTATAAAATAGTTTAAGTATAACTATGGATGAGGTTTTAAAGATAAATTTATTGCTTCATTATAAATATATTTATTTATATTGGATAACTTATACTAACCATATTGGTTTTTTAAAATGGTTGGAGATAGAATGAATGACTTGTTTACCTTTTATGGGTCTTATGATCGATTAAAAGTGAATTTTCGTGCTTTAATCATAAAAAAATCATTTATGGATTTTAATTTCTAGTAGTAAGTGATGAATTGAAAATTTAGTAGAGCATGACCAAAGGGTGAAATAATTCATATTAAATAGAGATATATCAAGTAAGTATACATCTATATATTCATAGATAGTAAAATAATTCATCAACATTATAAGAAATATCTTAAAACAAAAAATTTATCCTATTATATTCCTATTTGATGAATCATGCGGTATTTTAAATCATGATATATTTAATTATTTTAGACCCTTAAAATTCCATTGATCACTCGTTTTCTTGTGAATAATAACCTCAATCACACTCTATAATTATTTACGCATTTTTTTATGTCCATATCTTCACTTTCCAATAATGTTATCCTACCTAGAAACCTGTGTATGTTTTATTTCATATTAATTTTCTACTCCACACACTATATTATTTATAGGATATTTTGTTAAATCTTTTTAAGATGTAATTTTTTAACAAAATAATTTTCAAATATCAATCCTTTGATTACTGGTATCATGGTTAAATTACAATGATTCAATTTATTTAAGGTGGGAAGAATGTAAAATAATTAAATTCCAAAATTGGAACATTTTATTAAATAAAATATGTGACACATAACACAAATATTATAAGAAAATATAACAGCCTGATACAATATAGTATATTTAAAAAAAATTAATATCTTCATTAGTTTACATTACACACAACACTAATTGTTTCTAGCATTACTTGCAATACTGAGTTTAAATAAAACATGAAATATTATTAAAACATTATTATTTAATGTAATAGTTATTACCTACCCGTAAGAATAGAGGTTATGAATATAATTAACTAAATTTAAGAAATATATATTTTATTCATGTTAATGTTTTATTTTTTGATTATAAATAAAATACCAATCATTAAAAAAAAGAAATGTTTTCCAAAAACAGTGTTTTTCTAAAAGGTGATTTAATCGCACTTTTGACACATAATTTAAAATTAATATTTACCAATTTTAGAAAAATTATTTTAAAAAATAAAAAATATTTTTTAAATAAAATACCATATTATATTTGGGTAATTTTTTTTCTGAAAAGTTTAATTTTTGATGAATAGTAAAAATACAAAATTTTAATAGAAAAATTATTTTTCGTTAAATTTATCATTAATGTTAAATTATATTTTCAATGAGTTTTAAAGTAAAATTAGTTCAATTATATATAAATTAATCCAAAATAGGTTATTTAAATCACTTTCATATTCAATTTTTATATAATAACATTGTAAACTTTGTAATATTTTCACTTTATAAAATCTTCTTTCTCGTTACATCTACGGGATTAATTTTAAATTTAAATTTTCCAGTTCTATGAATTGAATTTTTAAAAATTGATTCCATATTTTTAATCAACCTAATTTATAATTTATAATATCTTCTACTTAATTTTTGATAAAAATTAATAGTGAAAACGTTAAATATAAATTACCACTGTTATGGAAAAAATAGATTTATCTGGGGTTAAACTAAGAAAATATTGGTTAACGATGACCTACCAACTTTTCCAATACCCATTGGATAGAAATATTTATACATTATATATTAGGTTCTATAATTTACCAATTTAGAAGATTTTGGAATTATAAATATATGGTTATTATTTAATATTTTCAAAAAATTAAAAGTGAGCCATTCACGTCACTTAAAGAAGGCCACCGCTATTCTTCTTTTCTCCACACATTAAAACTGCTTTGGTTCAGAAAATACCAGAAAACCCACTTTCCAACTTCCATTATCTGATACTAGAAGCCTAATATTTGGTGTCAATCCAACCTAGGAAGTCTTCGTTAAAAACCTATGGAGAATTCCAGCAGAATATGTAATGTTCTTCAATGAGTTTCTTTATTTTATTTCATTTTATACCTCTTAAAAATATTTTTAAACCATACCGATATAATAAACTAAAAATATTCCATATAATTGGATGTTTTTCTAATATTTTTATTTCATAAAACCATCTCTAAATCTATCATATAGGTTACAAAATCAGAGTTCGTGTGTGTTGTGGACTCCCATATCACGAACTAAGGACATTCATTCTTCCATTACAACCTTTCACAGTTGGGTATGATGATGAATATAAAGTATATATATGATATTTATAACATATTTATACCTATTTATTCATTATATCATATATATATCTTTTTTACTTTCCATTATTTATGGGGTATGATAACGTCGCTCTTGTGTACGTCGGACTGCCGCTTCTCGAAGCGATGTGATTTGTCTCTCACTAATGCTACACATGGAAGGTAATAAAGTTAATGTTAATAAATATTATTGATATAAATGTCATAATTATTTTATTCATGAAATATTTTTCATTATCAAAATTTAATATTCTTTATTACCTTTTCACTCACTTTAATCTGATAACATCGTTCTTGTACGTATGGACCACCGCTTTCACGAAGATATGTGACTCTCTTTTCATCACCACACCACATAGAAGATATATATAAGTATATAATATGGTATATAAGATATTATTAACATTATTACAAGATAATATATTACATAACTTCTTTCCATAAGGATCATTAGAAAATGTAGTTGTTACTTAGGTGTACGTGCAACCTACCATCTCCATGATCTTAACATACGTCATTTTACATAAAAATGTTTCAAGATTGGATTTAAAAATAATATTTATTTAAAAATAGGAAAATTATTTCATGATTATTATTATGGATATTATTAAACTGTGTAATATGTGAAAAACCCATATCTTTATTGACAAACCTTGTATGAGAAAACAATGCAATTAACAATCGAAATAATAAAAATATTAAGGGATTATTTTTGAATGGGTGATAAGATGTGATAATAGGATCAACTATCATATTAGAAATATTAATATAGCTCCTGTGTAAGTTAATAAATTTTTTAAAACTATAACACCCCAATATTTTATGTTGGGACTCTTTTAAAATTTAATATCTTCAATAATCTATGCTTCGCGCAACACCGGGTGTAAAACTGTCATATAATATTAAATATGACTGTTGTAATAGTAACATGACCATTAGGAATTGTAGTATGACCAATAGAATAGTAAATTCACCTATCAATATTTACATAAAATTTAGGTATCTTTTTAATGAAAATATAACATATTTATATCATGGAATTAGTAAACAAATGTTTTAAAAATGATAAATTAAGTATCGGTATTTTTGTGAAACATAAATATTATTTCACACTTTTATAATCAAAATAATTATTTAAATTAAAATTAATTTTCATCAAATAGATTCAAAAACTTATATTTTGTTCTATTATGATTATAAGATAATTTTATGGGACCTTATTTAATTTTTTAAGGTGATATAAAATTGTTTATAATATTAAAATCATTATTTATCGACTAAATGATTATTTTATTTAAAAATTAAATTTCACATAATTAGAAACTTATTTTTATAAAATGGAGTCCATTTTTTAATTCTAAAATTCAAAAAATGGTTAGGGTGAATTTTTTTTATTTTTCTAAAATATTTGAATTTTGGTGAATAGTGAAATGTGATAATTTACGGTATAAGTACATTGTATGCTAAATAAATAATTTATTGAGTCATTTTTGTTTTAATAACCATAATATAAAACTACTATTAATTATTTTAATATATTTAGTGATAATTCTCAAGCTATTCAAATATGTTATCCAAAATAATAAACAAATGAATAAAATATTCAAAAAACACCCATCTCCTCCACTATAAATACCACCTCGCACCACATATTCTCATCACTCATCCAAATCCTTGAATCATGTTCAATTTAATCATAATACCTCTCCCAAAACTCTCCCACACATTTTAGTATTTATGTTCTCAACAAAAAGCATTTCAAATTTCCTAAAGAGGTTCCCAATGAGAGGAATTTAAGAGGTAAAATCCCCTTTTATTATTTTGATTTTTTTATAATTTCTTTTATTTTCTTATAATTTCCTTACCTCCTATGTCTAAAAATGAATGATAACTCCATTATCATGTATATACTATAATTTTATTATGATAATGGAATATCTAGCATCAATTATTTCCTCTTCCCCTTTTTATTCTCAAAATGAAAACATCATCTGAGGTCCTTGTGAGGGGACTTCAGGGACGCCATGCAGTCCATTGGGACCTACCATATTTCATTTGACAATGCAAAGGAGAGACCAAACAAGGGCGTATTGTTCACCATAGTTGGAGGGAAACTAATTTTGCAGCTAACTCTCTCACTAAGCTAGGTAGACAATAGGAGGAGCTTCTTGTTTATGATAGCTTAGACTCTCTTCACGTTGAGTGAAAAAAAAAATTGTCAGAGGGAATGATTTGGGTATCCATCACATTCGGCCCCCTTAAAGGGCTAGTGTGGTGCCCCTTCCTTTTTTTCAGTAAAAAAAAATTAACTTTCAGTCAACATAAAACTAGTGTGCGATATTTGAAAAAAACAACAAAATAATCTATATGATTATCATTAACATTTGTTCTAATGAATAATCATCATATATGGAAACAAAATAATATATAAGACCCCTTAATATTATTTATGTTCCTTAATAACATATAATTTCAATTATGGATAACTATTCTCATTTCACATTATATTTCATACATGTATACAAGTGAACCAATCACGAAAAACAAGGAAACGAACACTTGGGAACAACAAAATTGAATCTTATAACTCATAAGAAAAGACCATAAATGAACTTAATAAAATTATAATAAATAAAATACATGTTTAATAGGTTATGAATTAAATTATTAATGATTCTAATTTCATTATCAAAGGCATTAAGTACAATTGAAAAATGGTTTCAGATATAAGGTAAGAGATTCTCCCCGAACCATCATTTTTTCATTTCAGTTACTCTTTATCCATCTTCACACAAAGGTAATTATTTATTATTTTTGTATAATTATTCTATATTATATTTATATAATCCAAAATCATGTATCCAAATTATTTCATCTTTCTTTTTTGGGGAAACTCATTTTTAATAATAATTCCTTTTTAATTCTTCCTGGTAAGAAAACCTGATTAAATGGTACTTTTAAATGTCATACCCATTTTTATGTAAACTCTATAATTTGTTTTAATACTACAATATTTTACTAAAATCACACCTTTTATCCTGAAAAAAATCTTTGAACTTTTATGGTTTTATGTAAATAATCAATCATTCTTCACTTTAAATACTCTTTTATATTTTCTCATCAACCACACTATAGTATCCCATTTATAAAGTTTATTAAAACTTATTTTACATGTTTTAAGTTAGGTTTAACAAATTTTTATGCCTCACCTATAATGTAATTGTTCGAAAAACATTTCTGGGATAAACATGTTTGCAATATAATTTTATGACAAATACAAATGGTTTTTTCCAAAAGAACTCTTACTTACAATGTAAAATGGGTATTTCTCTCATAAATTACTCTATGATTTTATAAAATTACTTTAAACAATTTCAAAACCATATGATTATTCTTATTCATAATATTTATTGATATTTTATGATATTACCTACCATATTTAATTAAATTTTTTATAATCAATTCGACTATAGATGTGTTGTTTTGATACCAGTCCCCATATTACTAAGACGGTAATATGATTATGTTCATTTTAATAGGAAAATTATTAACATTTCATATGCTATTTTCAATATGAATGTATATGTTGATTATGTTTCACCCCTTCTATATGAGGAATATATAGACTTGTTAAGACATGGGTGGTTCCTGCTATATCCCCTCTATGCATCATTATGTCTTATAAGACAAACAAGTTTGGATATTTGCTGACATCTTACCTGTTTATGATGTCTTGGATGAAGCCTTAACAGTGTGTTTATGATGTCCATGATTATCCATTTTTCTTATTATAATACTATTAATTGATATTCCATGTTATTATTCAACTATTATAATATCCATGGTTAACTTTCTTACTCATATGATTATTTATGGTTTTATTTAATCATCTTTTATTCCTGGAATATTATGCTAAATATTAAGTTTAAATGGAATGTGTTTTTAGATATTTATTGTGCCTTATTGTTCATGTTAATTTATGGTAGCTTCCACTGTATTTCATACCCTTACTAAGAATTCGAGCTCACCCATTTATTATGTTTTTTCCCTTGGATACAAAGATGTATATTATGAATGACTTGGAAGTATAATATAGGATTTTGTGATTATTTACAATAGAGTCTCTGTATTGTGTTTCTTTTCAAAATTTTAATACAATTATTATGTTTGTATCTAGTTTTACAAATCTAATAAACTATTCATTCATTTGGGATGTGATCTATTTTTCATATTACCAATGTAATAAATTATGGCACCAACTCTGGATACTGGGGTTAGGGTCTTTACAATTGTTATCAGAGGAAGTTTAGTAGAAACCATGGAAACTAGATTTAGGATACATAGATTAGTGAACATAAACCTATGATATACATAGAGGATAAGAATATATGAACAAACAAGAATTATGGTAATGTAGATAATATGTGTGTATTTCTAGAAATACATCCCTACATGGATACTACAAGATGATTTGGTTATGGAATAGATGTGCCTAGGGGTAATAACTCCAACAAGGTGTATCGGGCCAGACTCGATGAAACTTGGTGCATGAAAATAGGCCTCACTTCGCACCTAGTTTGATACTATTGTAGTATATTCTTAGTATAATTCAAATTTTATTTACAAACCATTAAGAAGTACATAAAAGTAAACATGTTCCTAATGAAACCATGTTTCTGATTATTAGATTATCTGTGAATAAATTTATATTTTATTTTTAGTGTGTTTATAGTTCTAAATTTTGAGTTTTAATTTATGACCAGATTTGGTGTATTATATTTTTTATAAATGGTTCTTTTTTGAAGTAATGGAACCATATCAACACACTTATTCCATGTAGGGGTTTCCCTATAATGAAATATAATGATATTGGAGTAGGAGCTTCAACTAGAGATGAGAAACTTATAACTATACTGGGATATCTAACCCAGGTTATGAATAATAACATTAATTTCATGGAGTATCCCGATACAAAATGGAGTGTAAAAATGTTAGACTGATTTATGTGACCAAAACATCCATCATTCAATGGGACTAAAATCGCATCTGTAGCTGAGTGGTGGATAAGTTATTTAGCGAAGATATTTCGCTCTTTGGGAAGTAACAAAAGGGAGAAGGTTATCATGGTATTTTATCATATATCAGGAGAAGATGATAAATTATAGTCATTAATTTAAAACACAAATGAGGAGGAAGAAATTTAAAATATAAAATGGAACTATTTTAAGGAAAAGTTCATAGGAAAATATTTCCCTCATGAATAGTGAGCGGATATGGATTGGAAATTCTTTAATATGAGATGAATGGAGGATGAGAACATTTCCAAGTATGAAGCCAACTTTAAATGGTTAGAAATTCATGATATGGATTATATACATAATTTGAAAAAAATATTGATCAATTATTTGATGTGTTAAAATCATTCCTCTGAATGTAATTGGTCTCCCAAAATTTCTCATCATAAAAAGATATAGTCTTGTGTATTATCATGAAAGAGAACGAACTATCTAGGTCTTATGACTTTAAAGGGAATCAAGATAAGAATATGGATATTGAACACTATATAAAAGGAAATAATTAAAAGGAGAAGAAGGGAAGAGTTAACTTTCCATAAATTAATAAATGTAGAAAGAAACATTATAGAATATGCTAATTGGGGATGGGAGTTTGTTACAACGGTTAAAAAAAGTCCATCAAACACAAGATTGAAAGGGAAAGAAAGAAGCTAACAATGTTAAATGCTAAAATTTTAAAGAGATGGAACATTATGAAAATTATTTTCTAATTTTCCAAAGAAACATAACCTGGAAAGGGAAAAAGGAAAAAGGCTTTTTTTATGCAGTCAAAATAGCTATGGTTGAAGTTCCTAATAATGTGGTGGTAGGTACCTTAATCCTCTCCTCAAAATTAGATAAATTTTTATTTGATTATTGATCATCAGATTACTTTATATCATTCTATTTTTCTTTAAAAATTATATATTCCCAATTGACCTTAACAAGGGAGTTGATAGTAAATACACATAGTGGAAACCTTATTGCAACAAATATGTTCGATCAGTTCCTATTATGACACATAAACATTCTATAATTATAGATTTAATTATCATACCTATGGTTGATTTTATATAATTATTGGTATGGATTTTATTTCAAAGTATAATGAAAATATTTATTATAAAGATAAGTTAATTATGATTCATGATGAAGGCATGGAATTTCTCATATTTATAGGGGAGAATTTATCATCTAATTCACATCTTGATCCACTTCCAATAGCTCTTATAAATAAAATCCTTAGGGAATAAGAGAAAATATAATCTATCGATGAGGAAAGATATATTAAAATTGGGGATATACCTATTATATAGGATTATATTGATGTATTTCCATAGGATTTACCTGAACATCTGCCAGAGCAGAAAGTTGAATTTCTTAATAAATTAATCCCTTATCCAAGACCTATATCAAACACTCCCTAAATAAAGGCCACTATGGTGTTAATAGAGTTAAAGAAAAAATTAGAGGAATTGACTGATAATGGATTTATATACCCTAGTGTTTCACCATGGAAATATCCTATTCTTTTTGTTAAGAAGAAATATGGATCTATGAGGTTTTTCTATGACTACAGGGAGATCAATGCTATTATGAAATAGAATAAGTATTTTTTCCTCGATTTGATGACTTATTTGATCAACATCACTAAGCTAAATATTTTTCAATGATTGATCTATGATATGGATATCATCAGTTATATGTGACAATTGAAGATATTTCAAAGAAAAAATTCTTAACTAGGTATGAACATTATGTGTTTATAGTAATTCCATTTGAATGACTAATCCACCCTCAATTTTTATGAATCTAATAAATATAGTGGTCAAGGGATATATTGAAGATTTTTTTGTTGTATTTATTGATGATATATTGATATATTCCAAAACACATATGGACCATAAGAACCACTTTTGGATTTTTTTGGAGTCTATTATATAAAAAGAGTTATATGGGATGTTTATGAAGTGTGAATTCTGGATTCAAATAGTTTCTTTTCATGGTCATATTGTCTCTAACGATGTAACCTTGGTTGATCCTATGAAGAAAAAGGCATCTTTGGAATGGCCTACACCAATGATCATAACTGAGGAATGTAGCTTCATTAGTTTTGGAGGATACTATTACTGTTTCATTCATAATTTTCCCTGATTAACAAGCATGTTAACTAAGCTTACCCATAAAGGGGTTAAGTTCTTATGAACAAATAATATCAAGAATGTTTTGATGAATTGAAGAGGAGATTATTAAATGCTCCTATATTGACTTTACCATTATGAAATGGTGGGTTTGTGATATATATTGATTCATCAAAGAAATGACTCGGATGTGTCTTTATAAAGAATGATAGAGTTATTTTTTATACATCAGGTTTGTTAGAAACTCATGAAAATACCAATCCAACTCATGATCTTGAGATAACAGCCTTAATCTTTTCACTAAGGGTATAGAGACACTATATAATTGGAGAAATATGTGAGATATATATAGATAATAAGAAATTAAAATATATCATTTCATATAAAGAACTCAATATGAGGAAAAGGTGATGGATTGAGCTACTCAAGGATTATTATTGTTCAATATACTACAACCCATGGAAGCAGAATAAGGTTGAAGATGCTTTGAGAAATAATGATCATTAAGTTCTAAACAAAATGAAGATTGATAAGGATCATGTGTACATGTATATAGTAAATATTGATAGGTAAATTTTCAAGGAAGGTAAAACATCATTACTTTTACATTGGGATTCTCAACCATATTTATTGAAAAAGACTAAAATTTCTCTGTCTAATAATGAGAATTTTCAAAGGAAAATTATAGCTATGAATGATGAGAAGTTGGTAAACTTCGTGTATGAAGATTGAATTCTGAAATTGGGAAGAGGATTTATTTTCCCTCTATAACTGAGCTAAAAGGGGAGTTATTGGATTATGTTTATAGCTCTAATTTCGTTATACACCATGGTAGTACTAATATGTATTGATATTTGTAGGAACATTTCCGGTGAGACCATATGAGGTGTGAAATTACCTATTATGTATCGATATTTTTAGTATGTAAATAGGCGAAGGCATAAATAAAACATCCTAGAGGATTAATGGAACCTATACTTATTCTTAAATAGAGATGGGATGACATTACTGTGTATTTTTTCAATGGAAAACCAAAAACATCAAGATAGAATGATTTAATAGGGGTAATTATTCTTCAACATGCCAAATCTACACATTTCCTTACTTTAAGTGAGGATTTTACATTGGATTTTCTTAGATGAATCTATATTAATGAAGTTTTAATAATTCATGGTGTGCTGCTTTTAATTGTTTATGACTGTGATCCATGATTTTCATCGAAATTATAGAAACGTTTTCAGAAATATTTGGATACTGAAACTCATTTGAGCACTGCATATAACCCTCAACTGATAGGAAATCTAAAAAGAACATTTAAATATTAGAAGATATGTTGATTTCATGCTCACATGACTTTCAAGGTTTGTGGGATCAGTATTTAAACTTGGTGGAGTTTTCCTACTATAATAATCTCCATTAAAGTGTTCAAATGGAACCATATGAATCATTGTATGGAAATATATTTCTTACACTAACTTTTTCAGATGAAGTTTATGAAAGAAATCTTGTATAATCAAAACATGTGGAGGAAACCATGGAAAAGAAAATATTATTCAACCCCATATCAAATCAACTCAAAGTAGGAACAAAATATATACTGATAATCTGAGGATGGATTTTTAATTTCTAGTGGTATATCATGTTTTCATGAAAGTATCTCCAGGGAAGGGTTTATTAAGATTTGTAATGAAAAAAAAACTAATACCCAGTTACATTGGACCTTTTTGAAATTCTTGAGAGAATTGGAGTTGTGGATTATCATTTAGTGATGCCACCTAGCCTTTCTAAAGTACACAATTTTTTTCACATCTCTTTGTTAAGGAAATACATAATAGACCAAACGCATGTCCTCACTTATGAAGGAATTAAATTAGAACCTGGTTTATCTTACTAGGAAGAGAAAATCCAGATTATGGAAACTAGAGAACGGGTGATGAGGAATCAGTTGACATGGCTCGTAAAGGTACTATGGAAAAATCATAAAATTGAAGAGACAACGTGGTAACCAAAGAAATTTATGATGAAGAACTACCAAATATTTTCTTGAGCTAAAATTTTGGAAATTTTGAAGATGAAATTTTTTAAAGTAGGTGCGAATATAAACCCCCCAATATTTTATGGTATTCTTATTTTAAAATTAAATATCTTCTATAGTTTATACTTCACACAACACTGTGTTTAAAACCATATTATAATATTAAATATCACCATTGGAATAGTATTGTGACCATTATATTTAGAAATATAAGAAAAAAAATAGTAACTTCACCTATGAAAGTATTAAAAAATTAGGTATCTTATGAATGGAAATATAATATATTTATATCATAAATTAAATAAATGTTTTAAAAATAATAAATTATGTATTGGTATTTTTTTCAAACATAAATGTTAATTCACAATTTTATAATTTAAATAATTATTTAAAAGAAAAAATATTTTCATGAGGTAGATTCATAAATTAATATTTGTATATATTATGATAATATGATAATTTTATGGGACCTTATTTAATTTTTGAAATTGTCATAAAATCGGTTATAATATTAAAATTGGTATTTTTCGAGTAAATGATTATTTTATTTATAAACTAAATTTATTATAATTAGAAAATTATATTCATAAAATAGAGTCTATTTTTGAATTTTACTTGTTGAAAAATGTTTTGGGTGAATATTTTCTATTTTTATAACATAATTGAATTTTTGTGAATGATGAAATAAGGTAATTTATGATATAAATATATTATAAGTTAAATAAACTATACCTTGAGTCATTAATGATTTAATAATCATAATATCAAACTCACCTTAATTATTTTAATATATTTAGTGTTAATACTCTAACTATTTATAGTCTTTATCCAAAATAAAAAACAAATGTAATAAATATTCAAAAAACACCCCTCTCCTCCTCTATAAATACCACCTCTTATCCTCACACATCCAAAGCCTTGAATCATGTTCAGTCTCTTCCCAATACCTCTATCAAACCTCTACCCCACATTATACTCTTTTGGGTCACAAAAAATTAAAATTTCAACATTCTTTAAGGAGGTTCTAAAGGAGAGGAATTCAAGAGGTAAAATCCCCTTTTTTCTTTTAATTTTATTTCAATTTATTTTATTTTATTATCTTTTTTTTACCTCCTTTATCCAAAAAATAATGATAAATACCCTATGTTATATGTAATAGTTTTATATTGTGATAATTTTACATCCACCATTAATTCTATTGTCTTCCCCTTTTCATTCTAAAAATTAAAACATCATTCGTGATGTGCCAATTTTCCACCTTCATGGAAGATTAGTTTTTGTTTTTCAATTCCATATTAAATGTTGTTTATAAAACTATTTTATGGTTAAAAATGATGATAATATATTAATGACATATTATTTAATGTTATGTAACCACTATAAGTATAATATTAATTAATAAAACAAAACTAGTGTGTGGCGATCGAAAAAACACCAAAATAATCTAAACGGTTATCATTAATGTTTTATCTAATGAATCATCCTCATATCTGAAAAAACGATATATAAGCCCATTAAATATTATATAATTACAATTAATAACATATAATTTCAATTCTATATATATGTCCCCATTTCACATGATGTTTAATACATGTATACATGTGAACCAATAGTATAACCAAGGAAATGAACACTTCCAAACAATGAAACTGAATATTATAACTCATCCAAAAGACCATAAATGAACTTAATAAAATTATATTAAATAAAATACATGTTTAATAGGTTCTGAATCCAATTATTAGTAAATCTAACTTCATTATCTTGAATGTTAAGTACAAGTACATAACAGTTTTGGGAATAAGGTAAGGGATTCTCCCCGACCCTCCCTTTTTTCAATCGGGTTCTACTTTATTTCTCTTTACACCATTACAATTCTTAGTAATTTTTATATAATTATTCTAAATTTTGTATATATTTTCCAAACTCATTTATATAGATCATTTCATCTTTATTTTATGGGTAAATTCATGTTTTGTAAGTTTCCATTATCAATTCCTCCATATAAGAAAGCCCGATTAAAGGGTACTTCCCAATTTCATACCCATTTTCAATTACACTCTATAATCTATTTTAGGACAAAAATATTTTTATAAAAAAAGTATTTATAATGAAAAACAATATTATCTATTTTCTACTTTTATGTAAACAATTAATCCTTGTCTACTTTAAAAACTCTTTTTTATTTTCTCTTAAACCTCATAAAAGTGGCCCATTTATAATGTCTCTTAAAAACTCCTTTACCTGTTTTCACTTCATTTGGACATATTTTATGCCTAAAAAATAATTTAATTGTCCTTACCTTTAATTTTTTTTGGATATATATGTTTATAATCTCATTTTATAATAAATTCAAATAATTTTTTACAAGAGAACTCTTTTTGGGAAAGTAAAAAAGGGTAATTCTACCAAGAATTCATCGATGCCTTTATTAGATTATTTTCATCTATTTAAAAAAACTAGGTTGAATATTATTCTTACTTTTAATTGATATTTTATGATATTATCTACCATATTTTATTGAATGTTTTATGATCATTTGGACTGTGGATGTGTTATCTTGATACCATTCACCATATTACTCAGAATTACTTATGATTATTTTTATTGTTTGATGAAAGTTGTTAACATTTAATATGATAGTTTCAATATGAATGTATATGTTTATTATAATTCAACCCTTTCATGTGTGTAATTCATGTGACTTAGTAAATTATGGGCAGGACCCTCTATATCCCCTCAATGCATCAGTAGGTCTCATGAGACAACTAGTTTGGGTACTGGCTAACATTTTACCCATTTATTATTTCTTAGTCAAGGCCTTGATATTATTTTTATGATGTCCAACATTATGAAATTACCCCATTATGATACTAGTAATATATATTCCATGTGATTATTCAACTAGTATAATATCCATGGTTATGTTTATTTCTCATGTGATTATTTATGTCATTATTTAATATTCTTTTATTCCTACTATATTATGCACAATATTAGATTTAAATGACATTATTTTCTAGTTATTCACCATGATTTATTTTTTATATTTATTTATGATATCTCGCACTGAATGTTTTACCCTTACAGAGAATTGGAGCTCACCACTTTCTTGTGTTTTATTTTTCCCTAGGATGTGAGGATTTATATTATGTATGGCTTACAGGGATAATAAAAAAATTGGGTGTTTCCAATAGAGTTAATGTACTGCTTTTGCTTTCAAATCTGTAATGTAACTATTTTGTTTGTATTTGGTTTTCCAAATCCAATAAACAATTTGGTCCTTTGGGATGTGATCTCTTGTTCATAGCACCAATATAATAAATTAAGGCACCATCTCCAAGCTACTAGGTTTGGGGTTTTACAAAAAACACTATTCTTAAGGTTAAATAATTTTCAATCAAAATATAGCATAAGGTAATGTATTCATTAACTCAATTTCTATTCATTGGGTTATACTTCTACTTCATTGATTATTTCATTCTACGATTAATTATATAATGAATTTTGATCATATTATGTTGTATTTCCACTTATTTTATGATTATTTATAGTTTGAACACATAATCAATTCATTAAATAATTCTCACTTCAATGTTATGATAATTTTAAGGGTTTATCTCACAATAACATTCTAATCGAGATTGTTTATTCTTGAATTTCAATTGAACAAAATTATTTGGCTATTTCTTAATAAACAAATTTCATTTTATAATACTTTGGTTATTAATGAAATTTTCAAGTAATAGGTCCATTTTTTCACTCTTTTTTACTTAAATTAATTAATAAAATGTTTTTAAGAAAATCTTACATTGTTTATCTCTATGGTTAGAAATCTATTTTCTTCCAAAATTATGTTTTAAATAAACATTTTCAAAAAATTTCTAAAACTTTTCAAAGTTATTTTAAAGACATTTTCTCCCAATTTTACTTTTTAAAATATGTTTTCAAATGAATCTTATGTATTTTTTAAAATAATTCCTGTTTGTATTTTACTGAAAATGTTAATGGAATATTCTCTTTGTTTTCTAAACAAGGAACATTCCTACTCATTTAACATTGAAAAAGGAATTTTGTTTTTAAATTGTATAGAATATATGTAATTAATAACCATTATGACTATAATTTATTGGAATATTACTTTTCATGTTTAAAAGGATATTTTTAAAGAATTTTTTCCCTAATGTTCTATAAATACTTAGTTTTTAAAAAAATCAAAGAAAAGGGTTTTCAAAACTATTTATGTATTAAAAATTTTAAAAATAAAAGGCATATTTTCAGCAATAATGTTTTTAAAGATATTACTATGGAATTTCAATGAATCAATGAAAAAACCACTTTTTTATTATTCCAATGGCTATATATCATATTGATACCATATTTACTATTTCTATGGATGGTTTATGATCATTTTAAAGTATGAAATTATTATAATTCACTTCCTTGATTAAAATTTGTAGTGATTAACTTTCCCATGAATTATTCACATTCTTGTGGATATTAAATATCCCCTAAATATCAATATTATTTATCTAGGGTATGTTTATTTAATAAAACATATGTCATTTATAAATAAATTTTTTTATATTGATAGTTATTTGATTGGCTGTGGAAATATTGTTAAATCCATATCTTTTACCCAATACAAATATTTTTTTGATAAGGAACATTGTTATTGAATTAAATCGATTATTTGATATATGTGGAATTATCTAGAGATGAATTTATGGTTGGGGAACATTTAAATATATCCCCTCGATGAATCGATGGGTCTCGTTAGGAAAATCTGTTATCCAAACCCAATAAGTATATACCCCGTAGTTTTAAAATATCTCATGAAAGGTCTTCACAGTAGATTTAAAGTTGTCCAAACTAGATTCATTTTTAACAAGAAGTTTTAAATTGTTTTCTGAAAGTTCTTGATGATAGAGGTTTCATGTGCATGTGAAATGATGTCCAATAATTAATAATTTCTTACATTATGAATTTAGTTATTATTTTCAATGATATTTTTACAATGGTATTATCAAGGATGATTTTCATTATCATTTTATTTATTAAATGGAATGTTTTTTCAGTTATTTTCCTTTTTATATTTATCATTCTTTATCTATTCATGGAGTCAAGTTATTTAAATGGAATTTGTTTTAGTTATTTACTTTTTCAAATTTATTATGACTTATCTATTCATATAGTCAAGTTATTTAAATGGAATTTCTTTTAGTTATTTACCTTTCCATATTTATTACTACTTATTTGTTAATGATAGATTTTGTTATAATTACAACTAGATGAGAATTTTGGATCACTATTATTTTGTAACTTTTCTCAAGAATCCATGTAGTGTACTATGTTTGATATGCAAGGATATACTATATGGAATAATTTTATTCTAAAAATATATGTTGTAATTTGTGATATAAAATGTAATGAAAGACTAAAGTATGTATCTTGTTTACTAAGGATACTAAACTATTTGGTCCTTTGATATGCGATTCCTTATATCTTATGCCAGTATAATGAAGCATACATTGACTCTTGGATATTTGAGTTGGGTTCATTACATATATGGATTATAAATAATCTATTTGCATACAGAGATTTATAATATCTTTACCATGTCTTAGAGAAATTTACAAGGTGAAAACTCGTTATTCATAAAACCTATATTTAAATAATCTCATAAAAAATGTGGTGAAATAGTAACCAATGTTTCTTTATATGGAAAAATCAACATAATAAGTACACTATGGTATAGTAATAATGGTAGTAAATACATGGAGCTATAATATCATGTTAGTGTTACCGATAATATTTTATATAGTAACCATGTCGAATTCTACACTGATAGAGTGCTTTTTTTGGTGTTTCCATCCAACTCTACTATATGGTTCATTATTTCTATAGTCCTTCCAAAAAAATGTATTAGTAACCTTTAACCCCTGGACCCCTAACCATAAGGGGTTTCTTCCCCCTATAACCCAAAAAACCCTCACTATGAAGGTCAAGATATGGGATTTTTTTATTTTTTACAATATAAGATTCCAAGAGTTGGTCCATATTCTTCTAATTGATTGGGATACACTATTCAAACAATCTTCCACTGAGATCCTGATCCATAAAATTGGGATTATCCCATTATTACAATTTTACACAACTTTCTTAGTCATATCTTTCTTTTCTTATTTACTAAATAATGGTTTATTTCTATCAAATCTTCAATTTCAAGTTGATGATTCGTGGAATACCAAATTATTCCCCTCCCATGATCCCATAATATTATCACTTGTTCTTCCTCTCATCCTTCATTAATAAATGAACAACAAAAGTGGAAAAATAATGACTAAACATCTCAATATCCATAATATTTTTTAACATTTATTTTGAGTTATTACTTCAATATATCTGTTTCAAAATCAAAAACCCATCTTATATTAATCCTCTGATAAAATGATAATTTAACAAATCAGCCTGGGCTGACCCAACATGTCACCCGACCCTTCCTGCTACTAGTTCCAAAGGGAATTATTTATACCCATATGGATTAAACTAGTGCCTGGATAGAAAAAACATCATATTGAGAATAATTTCAACCTTGTATAGTAATATCTAAGACACTACTTTAGTAAGAAAACACAACATCACCAAACTATATCCCATTTCACATTATATTATTATGATAAAAATGGTTAGTGAAAAATGAAAAATTTAGAAATGAAATAATTTTAATAGAAGAAAATGGATACGTTTTTGAGTTTATAAATATGAAATTATATTAGGGTGACTATTTTTTATTTTTCTAAAATGGATGATTTTATGAGATTAGTAAAAAATATGGTTTTATTAACTATTTTAACATTTTTGACATCTTAATGATATAATAATTACATTAATGTTTTTGAAATCATTTTAGTAGATTATATATATTTTTTGATTAAAATAAATCATTTAAAAATATTATGTTGAATTTAGAGACATATGTTTGACATTTTAGAACCCAAGGATATTTAATTCTAATAAAAGAAATATTTTTGAACCTCTTCTAAAATTAAGTGTTTTTAAGGATACACTCAGATTTTACATGGTTTTAAAGTCACATAACTCTTATTGTTTAATCAAAATTCAATTACTGTAATGAGAATTAGTTTTATACAAGATTTTGTTATAAATCTATTTTTTTGCTTAAAAAGACATTTTTTTATAAAAAGTGTCTTTCATTGTATATTATTCACTTATATTAAAAGTGAATTTTACCACTTCTAGAAATTTAATCTGGTAAAATACATTCTATATGTGTAATAATCATATTAATATTATGTAAAATGGTACATGTAATTTTTATTCATAATGAATAGTTACCAGAGTAAACTTTTATCACCATGGTAATGGTTGAAAGGTTTAACGAGGGGGTTAAACAAATAGTTTAGTCATAAAATGGCAATAAAACTTATCTAAATATAAATATATGAGTATATAGTGATCCTCCCATATCCTATATTAGAAATATATTTTGTTTTTAGCCATATTACCCTGAAAATTACTTTCTAATATTTAAAATTTTAAAGAATTTACAATGGTTTCACTCCTATCATTTAAAATAAATTCATCTCCCCCTTACATATCTACACACAATGAGCACTTTATCTTGACCAATACCTATAAAAATTTCTTTTACACACCCTTATACATGACCTATAGGTTCTTGTCTCACCTAATAATTCTAAGTAGACATTGACAGGATATTATATAGAAACCCATTCATTTTTACATATATTATTGAATTATCATTAACATAAATATCCATTAATAAAAAACAACGATTGAAAAGGCCAAGTATCTTTGGATCACTAGGTTTATAATACATTAAAAAAAACTAAAAAATAATATCCTTATTTAATTCTATAAAATATTATCCTAAATCCATTCAAGCTTCTAAAACATCATAGGATAACTTGGGGAATACATAAAGAAAGGGGGTGAGATAAAAATACATGTAAGGGAATAAACATGATAGGTAACATAAAATGTGATTCAAATGTATAAAATGATATCATAAAAGGAAAGTATCATAAGAAATCACATGGAAGAATAACATAAAGAACATGGTTTTAAAAGAATATAGTAACATAGGGTATATAGATGGAATAAATAACATTATTTAAACGTGAGTCAAGTCTAACAACCTAAAACAATGGGGGTTCAAAACCCATTGGGTGCATGACTGTATCAGTACTATAGCGTACTGTAGTAGTGGTGGCACTATAGCAACGGTGGGCACTATAGAGGTGGCAGGGAACTGTAGAAATGGCAGGGCACTATAGCAGCGGTAGGTACTGTGCGGTATTGTAGCAGGTGGGTACTCTAGCATTATTATTCACAAAATGGGCATTGGGCCAAAAAATTGGGCCTACAGGCCATGTAATGGGATAAATACCGACTGGGCCTTCGGGTTATGTAATGGGTCTCTATATACCGATTTAAAATAAGTATTTTCTTTTCTTTAATAATAAGTGAGGATTTGGCCCCAAACTTTTAAAAAAGGCTAACAACCTAGATAATATCACATGGTTGAAAAAGTCCTAAAATTGATTAGGTTTTCTCTCTAATCCCATACATGATGTCTCGTGAGACTAAATCTTTACCCAATACATTGGAGCGCTATTTGGGCACACCCATCATAATATTTTCATTATTTATGTATTCTATAGAAATTAAATCTATCATAATGTATAAACATAATAATTACCCAGGGAGAGAAAATGGCTTGAAAAATATTTCATCATATCACAATCGTAGAAAATTTCATAATAAAGGCATTTGATAAATGAATATAAGGAATTTATTATTTCATCAAATAAAGGGAAAATAACATTGGTATATATTTGAGAGAGATATATATAAAATTTTTAAGCTTTCAAAAAAATTAAATAGAAAGAATGTAAGTTGGAGGGAGAATAGTCATAACCAAAAGAAAACGGTTATTTAGAGAAATATATTGATTACAATAGAAAAAAATAAAATATTCTAAAAAATAAATTTAAAAAGTATAATGGATACTTATAAAGTAATCCTAAAATTATTTAGTGGATGTGATAGTGGGAAACATTTTCTTTATCATACAAGTTAAAAAAATATTCCTTGCACACTTTTGTATAAAGTTAAAAAAAATCTTCATTTAGAAAGAAGTAAGAAGATTCATTTTAATACATATTTTAAAATTTTAAAAATGGGAAATATTTCATTAATTAATTATTTAATAATATTCAAAAAATATTTAAAATATTTTAAGGAAAATATATCTTTGGAAGGAAAATAATTTTCAACCAAAAATAGAAATAAAGTTCCCCTTTCTTGAAAACAATTTTCCCTATCATTTAAAGTTCCAAATAGAGAAAATAGTATTTTTAACTAAAAAATTATTAAACAACTAGATTTCGATAAAATATAATCGTATTATTATACAATTATCAATTAGTTTCTTTCAATAGAAACTCAATCCTAAATAATCCTGATTAAAATGATATTAAAGAAAAAACCCTTACCACCTTGGTAACTTTTGAATCATAACCTAAAACAATGAAGTAATTCATTTGTAACATACAAAACCATGAATTATGAGGTTTTATTTATATAATATTTAATGGGGAATTATATATACCATATAAAATAATTTATATGCATAACATTAAAGTATACTATAAAGAAGGGAAATTGATATGAAATCCATCGTGATTTAACAAACGTCTTAATAAAATTCGTTTGAAAGAGAGAGAGACAAAAGTTAAAGATATAATACCATGAATAATAATAATACATGACTTTTAATATTTCATTGGTAGTATATATAGAATTTTAAAGAAATTATTTTAATAGAAGAACATGTGTCTCAGATATGGAAGTTTTGAGACGAAAATCCTTACCTCAAGCTAGAATCATCACATGCATTTCTTATATTCATGTATATTAAATCATGATAATTTTTTAATTTCCTAATAACCTTTTTAAATATTTTTATTCCTTTTATTTTATTTCTTACAGTGTCATAATCAATTAATTAGTTATTTAGGTTCATCATGGATGTTTTAATGATATTTAGATCATATGTCCAAAAACTCTTTGGTATGTTTAATAAGGTCAAATATATTATTATTTATTAATTTCAAAAAAAACCTGACATAATAATAATTTTTATATATAAATTATACATTTAAAACCAATAATGAAATACGGTTATGAAAAATGAACTATGTTTCAATTCTTGAAATGATAGGTCATTTGAACACATTAGTAATGTTACCATTTTTTAAATATAATGATGTAATGAAGGTATGTGTTATTTTATCTTTATATAATGATAATTATACCATAAATATTATATTATTACTTTAAAAATACTTATTTAAACCATTTATGTGATGCATTAATGAAAATTAATCATAATGGTTCGCGAGGTGGTAGTCTGTCATACACACGAATGACATTATTACTTTTCATGGGATGGTGTGGTAAAAATTATATGAAATATTAAATTTAAATAATAATTAATATTTAATAAATATAATTTTTAAACATTAAATACATCATTATGAACATCCGTGTGAGGTGATGATGGAAAATGAATTACATCGGATTGTGAAGAGGTGGTATGTCATTCACACGAATGATGGTTTTGTTTCGCATTTTATCGAAGAGGAACAAGTAGTATGTTATGAAATTAACATAATAATATATTTATATATGTGAGATACTAATGTTTTTATAAAATCATTCTTTAATAATATTTTAATGTAGTGGAAGAACAAGCAAAATTAAAACACCCAATGAAGAATGATACCTCTTCTTCAGACCAACTATTTGAGATTATACCTAAATCGACCCTATATTGAATTTATACTCAAGAAAAGTATTCTAGGACATGGGAAGGTAATTAGGTAATGTATTTGATTAGTTATTTCCCTAACTGAGATTATTTTTAAGTTTGGAAAGGAGATTAAATTATGTGTCCTTTTATAAGTGAGAGGGAGTGGCATTTTTTATAAATATCCAAAACTATTCAATAATGGGATGTCACTCGACACAACTACCTCCAAAACTTATAAATGATTTATTTTAGGGATTATATGGTTGATAAAATTCTCCAAAATAAAAAAATAATCATACTTTAATCATATTATTCTATTTACCTCTAAAGTTATTCACTTTTACTATTTTAGTTTTTCACCATGGTAAATTATTTTTTTATTTTTAAAATTCATTATGTTCAAGATTTAAGTTGAAATAATAACCTAAAATTAATAATTATTATTAAAAATATTGAATACATTTTATCAAATTATAATCACTTAAGTGGATTAAATAAATTTAAAATTAAACCCACAAAACGTGTTGAAATTATGATTTCAAGAAATGCATTTTCAAGTAATAGATGATTTTATATTAACTCTATGAAATTAAATCATAATTATATGAAAAATAAATTAATATTAATATATTTATAGTTTATTTTTTTAATTAAAATCATTATTTACTAGGGGTTGTTAAAAATAATTAAAATTGACTAACTTTAAGCACTTAAAAAACTGTTTGTAGAAAACAATTTTTGAAGCAAAGAAGTAAACTTATACAAAAATCATGAAAATTTCTGAATAAAATGAATTGAATTATATTATTATAAATTAAAACTTTTATATATCACTTTAAAACAAAATACAAAATATAATGGTACTTTTAAATTACTCTATTTAATGAAATAAATAATAGTTTAACAAAAACATATATTTTTCACTATTCATTGAAAAAACCAATATTTTTAGAAAGTCAAAAAAATTCACTCTAAGTTAATTTTGATATGATAAATTAAAAAATTATTTTCATTTTATAAAACAATATTTCTCAAATTTCAAGGACTTAATTATAATATGGTTATTAATATTCATACCACTAATTTTAATGGATAGGTTATTATGGTCATGCTTAAATAATAAAATTTTATTTGTATTTCTTGATTCGTTTAATCTTAATGATGCATCTTGTATGTGCTATCAAACATTGTGTTAATTTAAAATATTAGTGTGTTATATTCTACCACCATTAAATAAATATCTTCCTCACAATTTGAAATTCTTATTTGTAATAAAGTGTTTGACATTTGAAAATTCTTTGTCGAAAACCACACATCGTAATAGGGGTTAACAAAACGTCTTCTTAAACAGAGGGAAAGGTAAGTAAGAAGAAAATTTGAATAACAAAATATTATGATTCCACATAAGTAGAAAATTTTTGGTATGAGAAAATATGTATTTTAAAGGAAGATCCATTTTGGAGTTAACGTTGTACTTTTTTAAGATATAAGAGGTCATCGATTTATCAAAAATTAATAGTATTTATTTATTTCAAGATCCTTTTCCTAAAGTTAATGGATCATTTCACCATATATACTAAGAAAATAAGGAAATATACTTACTTGACTAGTATAATTTCATCCATTAATAATTTTTAACCAAAATCTCATATGTTGATCTAAACGATGAGTATTCACAATGAACATATTCAAGCATTAAGGAGGAAAATAAATTTATAATATAACATATAATATGAAAAAGGAAAAAATTATATTCCACCTATATTTAAAACTAAAATGGTTACCATAAGGTTATATCATTTAAAAAATGTATAAACCTTCATATTTATCTCCAAATTCAATGTTTAACATAAATCATTCCATAAATAAATAAACCAACACCATAGATAACCTCAAAATTCAAATATTCAAGACCTGTGTCCTTTCCAGATGTGATGTGTTGTCACCAGACTTACAGGTCTTTTGTTTTCTAAAACTATGGGAAAATAGTGATAATTATTTTCATAATTCACCTTCATCCTATAACACTCTTAAGGATAATATAAACATCTTCATAAATAATAGTTGTCAAAAAAATCACATTTTTTAACCTCTTTTTTTTATCCAACTCATTTTTTTTATAAAATCAAATAATTAAAATTGACTATAATTACCTCAATATCAAACACATATTAATGATTAAATTTTTCTCAATCATGTGTTTTTATATAAAATATAACCTTATCGTTAATTATAATTTATAATTAATTAGTACCATTCAATATACTCTTTAAAATAATTAGATAAAATCTAATTCATAACAATACTTATAGGTACCATGATTCATATAAACATAATACCATTGATAAAAATACTTAAATAACATCACTCTTGAGTTACAAAATAAAAACACTTAAATAATTCCAATTCAATAATTTTCATAGAATATTCCATTAGTAATTAATCCTTGTATGAAATCATTGAATCAAATAATGACCAAGTTCCACACATATGTGAAATTGAGTTGTTAGTAGTGCCTTAGGTTTAACTTTATTTCGCATGGTCTTGTTAACTAGACTCTTCATTTTTCAATAAAAATTTGTGTATTTGTTCCCACATTTTTCACACATAAATCATTTTCCAGTTCCATTAAAAAAAATTTCATGGTGCTTTTTCCAAAAACATTTACATATAGAAAATTGAAACTTCTTTTATTTATCATCTTTAACACTTGAAATTCCATCATAATCTATCTTTATCTTCTTGTATGTGGTTGTAAATTAAAATATTTACTAGAAGTTAATCATAATTAATGTTATATCATTTAGAATGACTATAAGATGTATAAATTTCATTCCCATTAGGTCAGTCATGTAATTATAGAAATCAGTATAGTTCCCATCATATTGTTTTTTGGAATGCTTTATTATATATTCTCCTATTACCTGAAAATAAAAAAATAAACAAGATGATAATACATTAACATACAATATGGGAAATTATAAAATAATAGGAAATTAATTATAAATTATATTTATATCCAGACATATGAGTCCCTATATTTCTATCTAGTGTATCTATGGTTATGTTTCCCATTAGGTTTTCTAACCCATCAATTTTTTAAGTGCTTCATAATGGTTCATAAAGAGTTTGTGAATTCCTAAAACACATCCCTCGGGAGTGTCAAATCAATTACATAGAAATTATCATTTTAATGCACCAAGATATAATCATGTCAATCCCAATACACTATTTTTTAAGTTATTACCACAAGGTAGAACTGTTCAAGTGCCACATCCACTTATAGTATCCAGATAGGGATTTAATTTTTATGAAACCACTCTCTCTATCCTTCACCCAAATTCCAATATATTTTCAAACACTTTGACTTATCATTAGGGTTATCAATAAATTCAACCAGTCCTAGTCCCCAAAATATATAGAATAACCTCTAATAATAACTATAGTGGCCCATGCATTTTACATATATTATAGAATTATTTTTAACCTAAATATACCTTAATACAAAGCAAGGATACAAATTACAAGTGTCTTTGTAATACTATGTTCATAATACATCAAAACGAAACTATAGCATGAAATCGTTATTTTATTCTCAATAATGAACTATAAAATCCATTCAATCTCCTAAAACATTATACAATAATCAGGGGAATGCATATACTAAAGGGGTAATCTAAAAAACTTATTAAGGTAATGAACATGATAAGAGAATATAACATGTGAGTCAAAGGTATATAATGGTATCATAAAATAGAAGTCTCGTGAGTAATCACGTGGAAGAATAATGTAAATAACAAGGTATCATAGTATCATAGAAACATAGGATATGTGGATGAAACATATGACATAACATAAACATGAGTCAAAGGATAATTTCCTAGATAATATCACATTGTAGAAGATGCCCTATAATGAATTTTTTTTACTCCCTAATCCCATACAAAACATCTCTGGAGACTAAATAATTTCATAATGAATTAAAGATATACATGGGCACACAAATCATTATATTTTCATGATTTAGGTATTCCATAGAAATTAAATCAATCATAAATAATAAAAATAAAAATTACCCATTTAAATAAAATTTGTGGCATTATCCTTCCGCATATCACAATCAAGAAAACATTTATAATGTAGGTGTTTTATAAATGACCATAAGGAATGTATTACCCCATAATTGAAAGGTATAATCAGCTAGGTATATATGTGAGATATATATATATATAATTTATAAGTATTACATAACTTTAAAGAGATAGTTAAAGTGAGTTAGATAGAGGTTGGCCATAACCCAATGAAAAGGGTGATTTAGAGAGATCTATTACAAAAAAATCCCAAATATTAAAGAAAAAAATTCTTTGAAAATGACCATGGAAAATTTTAATTTAATATTTAAAGATTTTGTTTTTATAACTACGGGAAATTTTATTCATGTCATTCAAGTTAAAAAATATTCCTTTCACACTTCAGTAATAATTCAAAAAACACCTTATTCAGAAAGTGACAAGAAGATTACTTTTAAAACATATTTTAATATGTAAAACATGCGTAAAAATTTATTTTATAAATTATTTTAGAATATTAAAAATCTTTGATAAAAAATTAATGAAAATATGGATAGGAATAAAAACCATTTTCAACTAAAAAGAGAAATAAAGTTAACCTTTCTTAAAAACATTTTTCTCCATAATTTTAAGTTCCAAAGATAAGAAAATGTTATTATTACTTGAAAAAATTACTAGTAAACTGTGGATTATAAAATTAAAGTGTTTAATTATATAATTATCTTTTAATATCCCTCAATGGAAATTTGATCATAAATAATTCTTATTAGAAAGTTATTGAAGCATAAACCCTAACCTCCTTCGTATCTTTTTAATGATAACCCTCGTAAATGAAGTAAATTTTTTGTAACTTAAAATAAAATGAATTATTAAGGATTAAGGGTATAATAGTTAATGGGAAAGTTTATACAACATATAAAAAAATTAAGTGAATAATATTCAAATTTTCCTTAATAGAGTGAAATTTAGATGAAATATCATACAATTTAAGAAATGCCAAAATAAAAACCACTTAAAAAAGATAGATATTTAATTTGAAGTTAAAATACCTTTAAAAAGAATAATAAATTAACATAAATATACAATTTTAATTATATAAACATTTTAAAATCAATTAGGTGCCTAAAGAAACAGATGCCTCAAAGAAAGAAGTTTTTGGACGAAATCCCTTACCTCGATCTTGACTCGTCATGTGATTTCCTTATATTAAAAAATGATAAAATCATAGTAATTATTTAATTTCTTAAGAACCAAATATTTTTATTCCTTTTATTTTTTAACCATATTGTATAAAATTACTATATCATTTAGGTTCGTATTGTATATTTCAATGATATTTGGATCAAATGTCCAAAATCACTTTGGTAAGTTGAATATGGTAAAAAAATATATTATTTCATAATATAAAGAATATTAATAATAAAATCATTATCATTTTTATACATCAACTATAATTTAAAAACCAATCATGAAAAATTAACTACATTACAATCATGGAGATGATAGGTCGTACGTAAGCATGAGTATTGTTTCCAGTTTTCAAAGATCATAATAGATATAATTTAAGTGTTATTTATATTTATAGAAATATAATTATATCATAAATATAATTTCATTTCATTAAATAAACATACATATACCATCTATGTTATGTGGTGATAAAAATGAATCACATCGCTTCCCGAGGTGGTAGTCTGCAGTACATGCGAACGACGTTATCATTTTTCAATAGATGGTAATTTAAGAAAATTTATGATAAATTACTTTTCATCAATTATTAATATTTAATTAAAATAATATATAAATATTAAATTAATCATTATGAATAGTAGTGTGAGGTGGTGGTGGAAAATAAATGACATCGGTTCGCAGGTCGGTAGTATGTCATACACATGAATGATAGTTTTGATTCTCATTTGATGCAAGAGGGTATACATTTAGGTTAGGCCATTGAAATAATTAAATATCGGTCTAGTGGACATAATGATGTTATTATATCATTATGGTTCTATAATATTTTTATTAGGCTTATGAAAAACATGACATAAATTCTAGGTTAAGAATGATACCTCTTCATCAGACAACCTCTTTAGGATTATAGCTAACATCTCCCAATATTGGATGTGTGATCAAAAAATTCCTCTAGGACATTTTAGGGGAAGTAATTATGGGATTGTTTTAGTTAATTTATAAAAAAAGGCTTTTTATGTTTGGAAATGAGAATATAGGATGTTTCATTTATAAGTGAGGGGGTATAATTTTTTGAAAATACCCAAAACCATTCAAAAATGGGAAGTCACTCTTAATATAAGTGCCAAAAAATTGATAACTAATGGATTTTAGTGGTGACATGGTCTATCAAAACCTACTAAATTCATAATAAAACATCTTTTAAATTTTTAATTCTATTTACCTCTATGGTTACTCACTTTTAACATTTTAGTTTTTCACTATGGTAACTATGATTTTAATTATGTTTAAGATTCATTATGGCCAATAATTAAGTTGAATTTACTATCAAATGTTAATTTTCTGATTAAAAATATCGATTCAATTATATCAAATTTAAATAAAATAAATTTTATAAATAAATTTTTAATTAAACCTCAAAAACATGTTGAAAAACTATTTTTTAATAAATTAATTTTTTAATAAATATATTTTCTAATATAAACTCTATGACAATCAATCCACATTATATGAATTTAAATTCATATCAATATATGTATAATTTATTCATATAATTTACTTTTTCCCTTAATTTGGATTATTTTATATTATTAAAATGGATAAGAAATTTTCACATAAAAAATAGTTTTTAGAAAACCATGATTTTAAGTCTAAAAAAACTTTATCCAAAATCATGAAAATTGATTATTCAAATAAAATTAATTAGACTATTATAAATAAAAGTTTCCATATATAAATTTAATAAAAAAATTCAAAATATAATATTAATTTTAGAAAAATAATTTCTTAGAAAAATCCAAAATTTTCATCATAATTTAGTTTAGATATGATTATTTAAAAATGTTTTTATTTTTTAAAAAATAAATTTTCAAAATTCTAAGAAATTAAATTATATTTTTTTCTTTAAAAATGCAATAAAAATCATTTTTCAAGAAAATATATTTTTGATTCATAAAATGACTTTTTTTAAATTTAAGTACTTATTTATTATGAATTAATCAATACATTTATATTATTTAAAATCATTAGAGATATTTTTCATAAAATTTTTTTATTATTCATATCACTAATTTTAAAGGATATGTTATAATGTTCATTTTTAAATAATAATATTTTAATAGTATATCATCGTACGTTTAACCTCAGTGTTGTGTGTTGTAAATACTATTAAATACAGTGTTCTTTTAAAATATCAGAGTGTTACAAGATATAAATTTAAGATGTAATCCGTTAAGAAAATTCCATTATTGTTTCTAACTTCTTCCACCTCCCCCAAATCTTTTATAACCATCCTAACATAAAGACATAAGAATTATTAGTTTTATCAAATATTATTATTTTTATGTAACTATAACACCATGAGATTTTAGAATATATTTCTCATTAATAAATTTGATGGGTTTAATGGATTTATTGATAAACAACGCCAAATATTAACAAAGAATGGTATATTATATCATAGTCATCCGATTAGAGGGTATGAATAAAAGTAACCGTATTATAAAATATAAATAAAAAAGTTCCACTTAACTAAAATTTATTTATTAATTCTTTGTAAGTATAAACACAATTTAATATAAATTTATTTTATGTTTCAAAAATATATTATCTTTAAAAATGTTTTTTATTTCATTTCTACATGGATATTATTATTAATTTTGGCCACTGTTAGAAATTTTATTTTATTAATGGAACATAATTTTTTAAATAATAATCTCAAAAATATCTTAAACTGAATTTGATGGATTTTTATAAATAGGTTTATTTTGTGTGAAAACTTGGAAAATACCAGTTAATGAAAAAAAAATATTTATTGTTGTTAAAACATGAAATTTAAATTCCCATTATGTATTTTATTTGATCTTTAAGTAACGTAAGTCTCCTTTAATGATTCATAATCTAATTAATTACAAAAGAATTGGATTCATATTTTATTTTGGTACAACAATATTTTTAGGCTTAAAATACATTTCTCTAAAAACAGTTTTCATTTCATTTTATCAATTTGGAGTAAAATGTATTTATTCTAATTCTATGAATTAAATTAAGAAAAATTCTTTCAATATTTTTAATTATAAGGTTAATTTTTTTTAAATATACCCCTTTTATGGTTTTCCATTATGAATTGTTACCTTTGAAAATATGTTGTCAGCATAATAACATTAAAATAGATAAAACAGGTTAAAAATATAATATAACGCCTGAAAATCTCCCAAACATTTTTATTTGTTTGATTTGATGATTTTTTTTACCATAACAATCCAAGATTTCAAAATGTTTCAGTTTATTATCACCTGTAAAAATGTCACTCTATTACTTTTAATTTCACTTATATGTTATCATTGGGATAAAAAAAGTTATAAAAAATTATAAAAGTATATTTTAAACAAAAAAATTGTTTTTTTATTTTAATTTAATTTTAATTTTTTGTGATTGTATAATTTTCATAAACGATAACACAATGCTGACATAGTTCTTATGCAAACATTATATGAAATCTCAATAAATGACTTTAGAAACATTAAAAATTATATTTTTAGATGAATTATATTGTTCCTTAAATTTTATTAATAATAATAATGTATGATTTATGTTCAAAGAGTATATATTCTAAATCCATTGTTATTTTGGTGCATTTAAATCCAAATTTTGTGAATAGTCCCAAAAATGACATTAATGATATATTATAAGAAATAATAATTTATTAAATGATTTAATAATACAAAAACATAAAACAAGATAATTGGAATTAAAAATAGACTAAATTTTCATCCATATACCATTTTTGTGTTACTTTACAATTTAGAAGTAAGATTATAACCATTAAATACAGAAGATATTGTCACCATGACAAATGTTAGAAAGGGTTAAAGAGATGGTTTAACCAAATGATATGTTTTAAAACATCATCTAAACCTATCCAAATTTTATTGTTTATATTTATTTTTATAAATACTCATAATATATTATAAATTTTTTCCATTTGGTTCAATATGATAAGATTATGATATTTATTATATTTTAAATTTCTTAAAAATTATTAGTGGGTCCTTTATCAATCTTATAAAAGGTCACCACCTATCATCTCTTTATAACACTAATTGAGCCAATTATCTTGGCCAAACCCTAAAAAAGATCTCCTAAACATCTATAGATACAATATATTTGTTTTTTTCTCAAAATACCAACCCAATTGTTGTTAAGGGGATATACAAATGAGTATTCTCAAAGAAGAGGTACAACTCTTAACCGAGTTCTATTGTATTATTTCTTATTTTACCTCCTTTAATTTTATCCTAACAATGATAATATAATAAAATAAGTGTCTTATGTATACTTAGTTGTTATTATTTTGATATAAAAAAAATTATTTACCTCTTTTTCCATGAAATGAGAAATAAAATAATCATTCAGGTGCACATGCAGGTTATCTTCTCCGTGTGGTGAAGAGTTTTATTTTACATCACCACCAAACATGGATAGAAAAATTATGTTTTTAATGATATTATATGATATTTATGAATTAATAATGATTAAGTAATTATTAAATATTATTTACCTTTTTTCTTCTTTTCATTATAAAATGAAAACAACGTTTATGTGCAGGTACGGACTACTATCTCCGTGAATTGTGTATTTTATTTTTATATTATCTCCTATCATTAATGGTCATAAAAAAATATATAATGAATGAATATTATATTAATACCATGTATAAAATTATGTAAATTATGAAACTATGATCAATTTTTAAGGACTAAAACTACCGAACTGAAACTTACCTGAAAAAAAATAGTTAAAACCAGAAAACAATGATTTTAAAAATATATATATAAATAAAATAGTGTTGAAATGTAATAAGTAGATAATACATGATATTATAAGTATTTATAAGGTTCACTTATATATTTATAATAAAAACAAATTTATTATATAGGATGTTATAGTACATATAAATCAACTTGGACTTAAGGTATGAGTTTCTCATCAAAATTTTGTTTTTAAGAGTCATATGTCATATTAACCACTTGTTTAATTCATTTAGTATACATGATTCCCCTTTTTTTGTAATATCATGAATATATATATATATGTTATTTCAAAATTAATTCGAAGTTATTTTTTTATGGGAGTTATGATTCAAAAGATACCAATGAGGTATGGGTTTAATGTTACAATCTCACTTTTTAGTAGGATTGATTATTATTAAACTATCGATGATTAAATTATATGATCAGTACTTAAAAAACACAAATTGTTTTATCCCATATTTCAATAAAAAGTACAAATTTTCCATTCATTATCCACTCTCAATGTACTCAAAAGTTTGAAAGAATCATTTTATGGATAAAAAACATTGTTGTTATGTTCGGTCTTGAATCTTTTTCTACAATGTTCATATTTTATTTAAAAAAATCAAGATAGTTATTACTATTCTATGATTCCAAATTAATAAGTATTTATATTTATTTCCTTTTAAATAAAACTTAATGTATTTGATAGTTTTCCTTACATGCAAATCGGTGTTTATATGAACCAAGACATAGTAAATCATTACAAATCAACCATTAAATTTGAAGGTAATAATACTAATAACCATAATATAAAAAATATTTAAAAAAAATTTCTACCAATTTAAATTTAATTATTAATTAATAATAAATAATTAATCGATTTTTAGTATAGTTATTTTACCCTTTAAAAATATATTTTATTCGAAAATGGTTTTTATCAAAAAAACTTAATCGGAACTTTATGATTAATTTTTACCTTCTTTTATAAATTTTATTTTATAAAATTAATATAATTTTACAATCAATATTTCAGTATTATATTAATTTTAATTTTTATGTTTTTTCTAAAATGATTTATTGTTCAATGGATAGTGAAAGACATATTTTTGTAAAAATTGTCAATTGTTTTCAAGGAAATGTAAAATAATATTTTGAATTTAATATTAAATTAAAATAAGTCACATTATATTATAAATATTATAATTAATTACATAGGAATTATAATTTTACTTTATTTTGGTATAAGTTAATTTTTGGGATTAAAAACTCATTTTTCTAAAAAAATGGTTTTCATACAGGCAATGAGTTTTTTTATTTATAAATTAATTTCATATCTACTGATTAATTTTTTAATGAATTTTATATATTATATATTTAATATAATATGCTAATATTCATTTTATGGTTTTTTTGGGGAAAGGATTGGAAATAAATTAAGTTTTATGTTAAATATTCATTTTTTACAAATGAGCCTTCATTGTGGAATGCTTGCTTAATTGAAAGTAATTCTTCCACATATAGAAATTAAATACGGTAAAATGGATTACATATTTATAATCATAATAATTTTTATAATTAAATAGTTTGGACCAATTTTTTCCGTTGTTAATAGTAAAAACAAAAAAAATGTTTCCTTGTTTGAGGTTAAAACAGGTTTACCGGGGGATAAAAAGTTTGATAAGGGTAGTATTTCAAACCAAAACTTTATAATTATTATTGTTTAAAAAAATTTCAACCTTATATTTTCCAAAATTATAATCCATTTCCATTTAAAGATACTTTTCCATGAAAGTGACCCTAAATCATTGATATCTTTTAAGAAATTTCATGTGTGTCCCTCCCATCGCTTATAAAAAAGAACACATCCTTCTCCCATATTAACACCATATTACCCTTATAGAATAGAAAAAACCTAATCCTAAACCTTCCTCTAACTCTTACCTCCATCTTAGATATTTTTTGCTTCTCCAAAGTCTGATTCTCTAAGTCTTAAAAAGTAATCAAAAAGAGGTCGCGCAAAAAAGATATATATACCTTAACCAAGATCATTCAATTTTATTTCTTCTTATATTTCCTATAAAATTTCTATATTAAAAAAAGTGTAATATAGTAACATAATTATAATGAGATGTTATTATAATTATTTTACTACCATTTACCACCTATTCTCAATCCAATGAGATAAGGAAGTATCGCTTGTGCGTACATGAGGACTACTGCCTCCACATAGCGATACGATTAATTTTCTATCACCATAATTTATGGTTTGTTATTATGATAGATTTAATTTTTATAAATTATATTTATGTGATAATAATTTTTCTAGAATAACCAATTGATATTTTACTTTATTTCATTCCATCCATTGAAAATTGGAAACCGCACTCATGGGTACATACGGACTGTCATCACCACGTAGTGATGTAATTTATTTTTCATATCTGCTTTATATGAATGTTTATAAATATATATAATGAAGATAAATGATATTTATATAATTATTAACAATATTTATATTAAGTAAAAAATATCAAAGTTCAAGTACAATACCTTTTAAAGAAAAGCATTCATAAAAATGAAGCAGTTAACACTCAAAATGAAGATGATAATGAAATATTTTTAATGAATGGGTGATAAGATGTTATAAGTAAAATATTTATTTTATTATAGGTTTTATTATTGTTTTGGTATATAATATAATAAATTTAATTTTTTTATAAAATATTTTAAAGTGTTTACTACATGAGATAGACTTGAGGTAAGGGTTTTATATTACAATCACATTTTTACCGAGATTCATTATGATTAAATTTTATGATGATGAAATTATGTGATATAACTCTTCAATGACTTATGTATTTTCTTATAAAATGTATATTTATTTAGATTTATTGTTTTCCTTTAATTTTTATTTCTTTACACAACTAGATTAATATCTTATACCCATGGTTCTAAACCATAAGTATAGCCCATAAAAACGTATGTATAAGTGATACCCACAGTTCTATGAACCTTGGATATTGGAGCCATCAATATAGAGTTATACCCATGTTTTATATGGAAATACTAGGTATAGCCTATGATATTTTCATCATACCCATGATTTTAGTTAAACTATGGGTATATCGTGTCCCAGTATACCCCATATACCCACAGTTTATTAAACTGTAGGTATAGATACATGTCCCAAACTGGAAGTAGAAGACCTTCCAACCCATCCTGGAAATAAAAAAAATAAAAAATATAGTACACATTCAATTCAATATATATATTGTAAATTTATCATTGAACCAACTTCTTCTAATAATTCTGGAACCATTTACAACACTATAACATAAATATACATCAATTCAACCAATCAACTCAAATCATTAAATAACAACCACATGTCTCTTCACTGCTAACTCAAAATTGTAGTTGATAAATATCTCCCCCCATCAAAACGTCCAAACCCTAATCACCATCATCAATATACTTATCACCATCATCACCAAAGACATATTCTTGATCACCAGCATCATCATCGCCATCATCACAACCTCGACCACCACTACTAATATCATCAGCTCTATCACCACTAGAACTTTCATTTATATCACTCGGTGTGTCATATAAGGAGATAATTGATACCATACCTGAATCAATAATATAAGAAACATCTAAGGGAAGTGATATAAATATTACTGGAATATCTTTCAGGGTGTGTTTAGTGACTTATTTTCCACTTCCATGCTCCTATATAGATTTCTTTCTAGAATGCTTCTACGCAATAATTTTTTTTCTCAGTGGTGTGAGAGGCTTGAGAGTAACCTAATGAGTGAAAATAAATATTGGGGGAAATGTGTTTCCTGGGTTGATATCAGACTCGCCTTTGGTGCTCCTTTCCTAATACCCATCTGAAATGATAATTTGGCCTAAAGTTGTCATATTCTTTCTCATCACGGTCCTCCAAGGAACACTATTGAAAATATAAAGAAGATATTTAATAATTAATTACATATAAAAAATTTAAATATCAATAAAAAACTTAAAATATTTTCTTATTTCTATGCATTTATCGAACTTCTATATTTTTTCTTCCTATTTGTGAAAAATAATTTTGATCGGGGAACATGAACATTGATGCCAAATTCCACTTTCTAAAAATGAAATTTATTTTTATAATACAAAATTATTGAATAATATTAAATTGATAAACGTATAATGACTTAAAATTTTAGCTATTGAATAAATCCCTAAAATTAAGAACTGCATAAATATACATTTAATTTGAAATTTAATACTAGTATAATAACATAAAAATGAATAATAACTATCATCCTTAACATTGGTATGATATATATTCCTATTTTATGTTCATTTTGGTCCAATTCTATTTATATTATGTTATTTGGTTATTTGGTCACTTGATAATTTTGATCAATTGGTCATTGTATTCATTTTTTTTTGTGATTTTGTCATTTTTTTCATTTTTCCATTTGTCAAATATCCATTTGGCCAATTTGAAAATTTTCTATTTTCTCATTTTTTCCATTTTCCCATTTTTCCATTTGGTCATTTGGCCATTTGGTTATTCGGTCACTTAGTAATTTTGATCATTTGTAAATTTAGGCATTTTGGACAATTGGTTATTTTTTCATTAGACCATTTAGACATTTGGCCAATTTTCCCTTTATCCCTTTGGCCAATTGGACATTTATCTATTTAGATAATTATCCAATCATCCATTTGGCCATTTGGAACTTTTTTCATTTTTCCATTTGGTCGTTTGGTAGTTTTTCTATTTGGAAATTTACCATTTTTTAAATTTTCCCTTTAGAAGTTTTTCTATTTGTCCCTTATCCATTTGATTACTTTTTTATTTATCCATTTGGCTATTTATATGTTTGGAAAATTATCAATTTTTTCATTTTTATTTTTGTACATTTTTTGGTTTGGCCATTTGGTTGTTTATCCTTTATTTTATTTGTCCATTTAGCCAGTTTTCCATTTGTCCATTTGGCCATTTGGCTATTTGGGAATTTTTTCATTTCCCCATTTTATCATTTTTTCATTTGACCATTTTTTCATTTTTTCCATTTCTCCATTTGGCCATTAGGCCATTAGAAGATTTTTCCAATTGGTAGTTCGATCATTTTCCCATTTGGTCATTTGGACATTTGTCCATTTTTCAATTAGGCCATTTTTTCATTTGACTATTTGGACATTTTTTAATTGTCCATTTGTACAATTTGAAAAGGTAATTTCTATCCTTATATTAATGATATTAATGATAAGAAAACCAATAATTTAGCATAAAAAGCCAGGTAAGTAATAATATAAATATAGATAATATTACTATTCATATTAAAGTATCTAAAACCTCTTATGCTCAAACATTGTAGTGTGGCATAAAGTGTTCCCCAAAGTGTAAAAATATTTCATTGAATATTTTTTATTTTTAGTTTGTTTCTAATGCTACCTAAAAACAAAAAATTAATTCAATTAATTATAACTATGTTTATTATGAAAACCATTAAAGATTGGGAATACCTTAAACGCATTACTCTTTCAATATGATATCATTTATTGATATTATATTGTTATATAGTCAATGAATATTGGTACACAATTTAAATTAGAAACAACTCTACTCTTCTAACCAATATATAACTTGTGCTTATATAATAACCATAACTCTCCAGGATACATTAATTATGTGACGTTAGAAGCTTCACCATTGGGAAAGTTAAAATGACACTATAATTAATATGTTACTTCATATAAATAAAATAATAATATAGATATAAATTTAAAAAAAAATTCTTAACCATATCTCCTCACATGATTTATCTTTGATTTCACTAATGGTATGACTCCATGAAATAAGTTTCACCAAAACGATATCATTGTCCTTGGAAAAATTTCCCATGAAACTTCCATAGTGCCTGGATTTTTTACCTATCATTTGATTATCTTCATTGTAATGCACCATTATTTGTGTTTGGTGATTACATGCTTCATAAATATGGGTTCATCCATGTCACATATTATAATATCCCACTGAATAATATCAATCGAAGAAAAGAATTAAGTCACACTACAAAAGGGAAAAATGATGTTACATAATTTAACACAAATATAATAAAAAACCTGATATATAATACTCATTAAGATTTAATGGATCCATGGGATGTCCTATATCGATAACCTCTAATGGTTGTTCTTGTTCCAATGCATACATTGGGTGATATATATGCACTAGAGTGCAAGCTTAAAGAGTATAATCATCAGATCTTAGATGTATAGTAGGAAATGGAGGCGGTGTAGACCTGTTATGGTAATGATAATAGGGAAGGGGACACATCATATGATATAGATATAAAAAAAGGTTAGAATACCCATGGATGCGGCATAGACATGGTATGGTAAGAATAGGCTAAATGAAATGATGATAGAGGCTTGGGTGGTAATATCCTTGGAGTCTCAAGTGATGGATGGAAAGGTGCGGTAGATGGTTTTTCTACTAGAATATCAGGGTGTGAACAGGTATGATGGGTTCTTCATCTAGATCTTAGAGCACCCCTTCATGGACCCATACTAGTAGGTTGATGATAAGTCGAATCTGGTTAATATGTATGTCCCTACAGAATTTGATAAATAATAAGAACATGAAATTAAATGTAATGCATAAGAAAAATATCAGAATTATTATATTCACGAAGGAAACTATATGAACCAACTTGAACTTGTGCATCCATTTATCATTATCTTCCTTAAAACTTATTCAATATATTTCATAATTTATACAAAAATAAAATTTAAATTTTTTAAAATCCATTTTTAAAAGATCCGGATAAAGCATTGAAGTCAAAGAAGTCATAAAAATTTCATAACATGTTTAAAAAATATAATTTAAAACCATGTTATACACTTTTTAAAAAAATTATTTTAAACGTTGTTTTATGAATTTAGATAAATCTAATTAAATGAAAAGAAAAAAATTCTAAAATGATAATATAATTCCCAACTCGAACAAAATTAATGAAATTACAATAGTACCAACCTGAGAATCCAACATTAAGATAAATTGAATGAGTTGTGAACATATATGGTTGCTTCTATATATTATATACTAATACTTTAGATTTAATATCAATTCTCGTAGTGGGAAAATTTGAGTCATCAAATACAATATTTTGGTCAACACCAATGGGGGCGTCAATGGTGTCAATTTCATCCCCAAAATCATAAAAAATATGTCTTGGGATTAAATTAAAAATAACACTGTAATTAGGTCATAAATGATCTTTCAAATAAAACGCTTATTTTTTACATTGATTCTAAAATATATAGTTCATCGGTATCTTGGAATTGAGTCATGTCAATAGATCTGAATCTACACACATCAATAAATATACCATGTTGCATCATTGAACCAAATGATTTACATTTCATCATAGTGAATCAACCATGAGAGTAGTAATCTAATAATAATATTTTCTCAATAAGTCCATAATAAGACACATTTTCATATCAAGGCCTACTATCTAATGCACTAGCATAATATACCGTTTTTGTAGTTAACATAATGGCATCATATTTTTTTCTTGATTTCACCTCTCTATTAGTTGTAACAAATTTATACACATTTATCATCAAATATTTTCATTCATGAAGCAATGAATTGGGACCAGAAGAAAAGACTATTAATTCTTGAGAGATAGAGTCAATAGGTAAAATCAATACTATAAATATATATAAATAATAAAATTAAATTAATATATATATTAATCTCCACGCTTCTAAAATTTACTCCAATCATTCATATCTACTTTAATCCTTTTCAAAATAGGTTAAAATAAATCAAATATATTATAAGGACTTTATATAAATTCTTTAGCATGATTTTAAGAAACTTTGAAACATGGATGAACTCAAATTTTCTCAAACTTAACTAAAGATTTAATGATAATGATTTTACCATCTTCTAATTAATGTAATGAGTATTTCATATTCAACTCAATTTATTCAATAATCGTATAATTGTATTTTTTATCATATACAAAAATTAAATCTTGATTACTACAAAGATTATAACATTAAACCTTTTCCATATTAGAATTAATCTCCAATGACTAAATCTCATAATAAATCTTCATTGTCATATGAATAGGATAAACAACTCATATTATTCCTTCCACATTGATATATGTTTTTTATCATGATAAAAAAACTTGGAAAACTTACAACTTTCTTATATATGGTGTCCTCTAATTTTCTCAGTTTAGTACATATAGAAAACCTTTCATGGGTTTTCCAACCATCTATTTATTTCAATATTATCCAATTATTTTATAATTCACTCTTATTCATCACATATTTACATTATGCTTATTGCTAAAAAATATAACTCAACACATTATGGGTTCAACAATATTTCCCTTTGGATTTTTTTCAATACTTATATAGAAAATGTTTATCAAAATATTCATTCAATTTTATCCCCTATTGAAAATAAATATATATAATTATATCTAATTTTTAAGTTATATATTAATGAATAATATTTTAATACAATCTATTCTTAGTTTACAAAACAAGAGTGACTAATTAATTTCCTAAAATACATAATTCACATCCATTTATTCCTAAAAACACATCATATCTCATACCATTGGTAAGATCCCTTTTTTAATGAGTTATAATCCATTTAAATTATACTATAAATCTTTTTTTATTAAAATGGTAGTTATTAAGGGTTTAATAAATGGTTTGGTAGAATCAAGGGCAAGGTTAGAGTCTAGAGATCTGATTTTTGTTGAAATGGTCTGAGGTGCATAGTTGATGCGCGATTCGGAGTAACCATATGAAAAAACCATGTGGCCATAATAGAGGAGTTGAATATTTATTCTATACATGAATATGAGGTTAAATGACCATGAAAATAGATGAAAATAAACTACATAGGGGCCCCACATGGGCTACACATTGTTTGTCAAACCTTCTTCCAAGTACACAGTTTGTTCCACTAAGGCAATGACCCTTCATTGTTAGCACATGGTTTGGCCAAATTGTGAACACCATTTTTAAAAATGCTGAATTTAACCTTTCCCATATTCCATTATAACTTTAAAACCTCTCTTATACTCACTTTTGAACAACCCCTCCTCCAAAATTGGACCTCCCCCCCCCTTATTCAATCATCCTAGGCTTGGAGTAACTTCTTAATCTGAGCTCGGAATCATTCATTGTCCATCACATTTGATTTATATCGACAATATCTTCAATAATATTTTTTACTTATTACATTTATATTTCCATGTAGAATTCTAATTCCATGTGAGATAATAATCACTATTTTTAGATTGTTCATCTATTTCTTTAATTTTTCCCATTCTAGACTGAATTAAAAGTAAATATCGGATAAGGAATCTACTACCAAGCTAAGGTTAGTGGTATCAAGATTTTCCCTCAAATTAAAATTTTCAATATATTATTTCAGGTGTCATGTATCATGTTTTTTTAGTGTTTCTTCCTCAAGTGATTTTTTCAAATTAATTGTGGGGGTCAATTTTTATATTCCCCATGTAACTAAAATCACTAATAATGGTTTAAGGTTCCCTGAATAGAGCCACCTCTTATGTATGTTAATAAACTAGAAAAATAGAACATGAATTTTTCATGAATTTTATTCACCTTATAAGGTGTGTTATTTACCCATTGATATGTGGAGGCTATATTTAAATATAAAGGGGCCTAATTTAACTGGATGGAAGGATTAATGTCAAGTTACTCCTTCTAATCCTAGGACTTGAAGTTGAACTACATTCTAATGTGAGTTAGAATAATTATTTATAAATGAAAATTATAATTAAATTAAATTTAATTCTAAATGTTTTGGTTAACTGAGAGCCCATGACCATTCATTATGCTATGTCGAGCGTGATACATGGGTTTTGACCTAAAATTACATGGATAGAATCATTTGTAATATTAAATTATAAATAATTACTAAATGTATTTACCACATGTTACGGGTGATACATGGGTTCTAATATGAATTCTTAGGATGGACACACTTGGTAAGATGGATTTACTTTATTCCTAGAGTGATACTTGGGTTCCTTATATGGAATTCCAATGATGAAATCATATAGTAGTTATTTATTTAACACCATGAGTAAAACTTGGTTTACACATGTAGAATGGAAATGATGGACTCAAATGGAAAAGACTTTATACCACACCTAGAGTTACAACTAGGTTCCTATGAGGAATTTAATGGATGGTCTTGTAGGCTCAAGGGTTCATAGTGCATCTTGAGCGATACTTGTAGTTATCTCACTTAATGCCTTGGATAGGATCAAGTTTCTAATAAGTAAAACTGAACTATTAATATAAAAAATCTGTCTTCCACGTCAAGGAACATGCTTGGATTTGGTTGATAAATTTTATACATGGAATCCTTCTTATGTTTCCTTTATCAAGTGTAACGATATCGTACATGTTCATCACTTATATTAATATGGCCTATGGGGGAATCCTTGGATATGAGATGAGTCCCAAGCCTCGTTTATAAATAAAATAATTAATGGGTTCTCTTTTAGTAACATTCTAGATTAGGAAAAATAATTTGGTATTATTTAAGTTCCCCATTGGGAACTCATACTCACACTAATAATACATATTTTATTTATAGTTTAAATTATTACCTACAAACATCACCTTTATATATTTAGAGAAAACACTTTATTAGGACCTGTTAGTGGCGGCCTACTGAATATATCCCACACACTATTTTTGCCACTGATCAGTACCAAAATAGACTTCATGGTTTCTATTAGGGATAAATGGAAGGGTCTATCTTTGGATTCCTAATTTCTATCTGAGGATAGAGTATAATAGAAGAGGACCAAGGTTATGCTCATGATGCAGTTGGATATATATTTTAAGATTATTTTATTTTTGTATAGAATTTTGAATATATTTTTGGTTCTGTTTCTCATGTATTATTTTATTTATGGATTTAAATGATCAATATAATTTTTTATATGGAATTGGATATGGTTTCTAGTAGTTTATTATTGGTATCTAGATGATTTAACTATTTCTTCGCTTGTTGATTATTTATTATGATTCCACTATTTATTTATATTATGATATCATTATTCCACACTCTGATTGTGATGGTATAGTCTCACCACCATACTCTTACAAACCCTTTCTATTAGTCAGAAACCTCTGGTGTATGGGGAGAAGTGCTTGAGGCCACATGGCCACTGGTTTCGCTACTTTTATTGAGTGAGCTGTGATTGAATTTCACAAAATGGTATCAAACATTCTCATAATTTTGTCTTACTATTTGATTTATTAAAATAGAGAGTAATAATATATTATAATTTGGTTATGAGCCTATTCTTGGGAGTGAATCACCCACGTATAGTAAAAATCCAAATTTCCTATGATGCGAATTTTTTTCTTGATTTTTTCTATTACATTTGTATTGATTTCACTATTGGGTGATACATATGATATGTGGAGTGGATTATTATTGATATATATTCACTTTTACCCTTATACGGTCTGACAAGGGGGTATTGGACTCATGCACCATTGTAGGTAGATAGAGATACGCATGTCATGCATATTCCATGCCATGTATACTGCATTTCTTGACTGACTGATTTGGTTTCATTTTTATCTATGTACCATGAACAATTAAAAATTCAGCATGCGTACTTGAATACCATGATTCAATAATTAATTCAATGTTTACTAGTATTTTTTATTTTTGATATAATGATTTTCGATACTTATGTTATAATATTGATTATTAAAGTGTCTACCTAAATATAAATGGTTTTTTCCCATATATCTTGATGGTGAAAATTAGTTTACCAATTATGACATGATTGAGCCATAGATCATTGGTTTCATAGGCTGAAACATTTATGGTTTTCATTAAATTAGAGTTAATAACAATTTATAAAGTGTGTGGGACTCTATAAATTGGGAAGGGTAGCCCATATAATCATATCAACATATATACATTGTTGATTCATAAATATTAAATGAAATAGTTACCATTAAATTGTGATCTCATTTGAAACTTAAAGGGTACATCACTCTATAATATGAAATTAACACACTATATACCAGGACCCCAGAAATGAAATAGAGAACTTAACCCATACACAAACTAAGTAGTGGGTAGTAGGTAGTATCTCCTATGATTCCATGTGGTCTTATATTTCATACAGACCTGGCTTTAGAAGCAAATAGAGGGGTGTGACTCCTATATAGAAATCATTTTACCATTAATATTATTATTTCTAAAATCTATATCATTATTAAATACTTATTTTAGGTATTTAGTTATTAGTTTTAGATATATGACACCATAAATTCTCTAGTCATGGATAAAGAGGGTGGTGAAGACCATGATCCAGAGGTGGTGGGCCCTGACCCGCTAGTTTTACCTCTTGTAATGACACTTTCTTGAACGCATGTTATACCTGATAAGGGAACTGATACCCATTTTTTAGAGGATTTTAAATGGGTCATAAAAACCATGCATGGATCCTTACCACCTTCCACTACTATAATATAGTTGATGAATGAATTTTAGTTGTAGTAGTTACCCACATTTTCATGGGATGAAAGACCACAGGCTGTGGAGTCATGGTTAGAGCCTATTCCATTAATATTAAATAATCTTGAGAAACCTTTTGAAAATAGAGTGAAGATCACTACATATATTGTATTAGATTTATCCATGTGATGGTGGGATTATATTACCCAGGAATACCATTATAAGGATATATTTTGGAGGGATTTTCAAATGTCTTTTTGGAATTATTTCTATATAAAGATGTTGTGTGCTGATAGAGCTAGAGATTTTATGCACCAGGAGTATAGTGTTTTATCAATTATGTGCTAATTCAATCATTTTATTAATCTCTTGTGTTTTACACCAATCCTTATGGGTAATGAATTTTCTAGGGCTATGAGGTTTGAGGATGGTCTCAGGTATGATGTCTGATCGAAGGTAAATACATCCTAGTTGACCATTATATCCAGGCTAGTGAATCAGACACTAATTACAGAGTGTAACCTCAGAGACGATAAAGGTGAAATCTAGGGTGTTTCATCTCCTATACTAATAACTACATCGAATAGTGGCAGAAAACACCATTTTGAGTCTTCTTATAAGAACTATAATAGCCAGAGTTTTCACTCAGGTAGCTAGGAGGTATTCCATCAGTGTTGTAGACCAGGGCATACAAATTCCCAGTGTATTAAGAACCCAATTAAGTATTGAGCTTGTGACAATATGATTCATCTTCAGCAATTTTGTAGAGATTTACCTCTATTATATAGTGATAGAGGATCTTCAATAACTTAATGTTCATAAGTGGGGATAGAAACACCTCCTCATGTAGGGATCTAGACTACTACGAGTTGGCCAGACCAAGGAAGTGATTTTGGAAGAGGGATCATAGCATAGGACTTATAGAACTAGTAAATAGGTCATTTCTAAGGTAATGAAGCTGTATCTCAAGGACATGGATAAGGTCAGATATATGCAGTGCATCCAATCCCAAAGGATTGGATCCCTGGTCCATGTACGTTTAGACAAAAAATTTCAGTATTATCTACTCTAGTTTCATATTTATTTAATGCGAGAACTTCTCCCTCATTCATATCAATTTATATTATAGAGATCTATATGCTTGAGATACAATATTTATATAGCATGATGAAACTTGATACACCATTGGGAATTTGATCATAATTTGTATGTTATTATAAGGAATCCCCCCTTAAGGTAGGTAGGTATAATTTCTTATGGTACCTCTTTCTCCTTGAGATGATATTTTTTAACATCGTTTTCAATATGTATTTGTCGGTTCCCTATCATGATGATGTCTATTATTATCGCCATATAGTGTCATTCAAATCACCAAAGGAATATGAATATATTCAAAATGGTCAATGATACATCTACGAAAGTCAAGCTGGACCTAAACAGCATGGGTTAAGAATGGTGATAGTATAGACTTTTATACTCTATATGGATGATCAAGGATCACATTAGGATAATTTCCCTCTTATATTATTTCATTTTAGGGATGTGTTCCCAAAATAATTTTTCTAATTACCCCCTAAGAGAGTTGTAGAGTTTACAATTGATATAGTTCTAGGAGAATTTTTGATAACCATTCCTTTTTATCAGACAGCTACTACTATGTTCTAGGTTCTTAAGTGGCAACTAGAAGACATAGAATCTAAGGGGTTTATATAGACCAGTACTTCCCCATGGGGTTAAATGGTCCTCTTCTTCAAGAAGGTGGATAGTTACCTCATGATTTTGATGAATTAATATTAGTTAAAATATATTACAGTTATGAATTGGTACCCACATATAGATGGACTCTTTGTCCATCTTTAAGGAGAAATGGTTTTCTCTATGATTGATTTGAGGTAGGGAGACCATCGGGTGCATGTTCGACCATCATATATACTACATCAAACATTCCATAGCTAATAGGGATTGTATGAATATTTGTACATGCCATTCGGTCTTAAAAACATGCTAGATGTATTCATGTATTTGAAAAATAGGGTTTTCCACATGTATAAAGAGTCATTTGTGGTAGTATTTATGGACGATATCTCGATGTAATCATATACTGGACATGAACATGACCAACATATGGATATCATTTTAAGCACACAAAGAGAGAACCAGCTATATGATAAGCTCACCAAATTCAACTTTTGGATCTATAAGGTCCACTTATTAAGAATTATTATCTTAGATATAGGACTATCAGTTGACCTATAGAAGGTGAGAGCCTTTTTTTCTAGGAGAATCTGATGAACTTATTCGATATATAGAGTTTATTAGGACAAGATAGATATTATGATATCTTCCTTCATGATTTATCACATCATTATACCCCAATCATTTGATTTAAAAATAAATGTGTAAGGTTTAAATGGTCTAAATCATGTGGGAAATCCTTTTAGGATCTTAAAGGGAGAATGATTTCAGCACTGTTCTTAATTTTACCTAATAATATTAAAGATAGATAGTTTATTTTGATGCATCAACCTTTGGTCTAGAATCCATTATGATGTGAGTAGATTGAGTTGTGTTATAAAGTCTCATCATTTGAGGCCTTGTGAGTGTAATTAACAAATATAAGATCTAGATATATCATTTGTGGTTTATTCCTTGATTTAGTGAAGGTATTACTTAATGGGAGAGATTTTTGTGGTGTTTAAAAACCAAAAAAGCCTAAAATAAATCTTTATAAAACATGAATTGAATATTTGGAAATGATTTTGGGTTTAATACCTAAATTTCTTGATTTTGATCTTTTTTATACACATGGTAAGGGAAGATTTGTTAATGATTCTCTAAGTTAGAAGTCTCATACATAGGCAGTTCAGGAGGAAAATAGTGAGTGGAAGTTGATGGATTTATTTTCAGATATGCATTTATAATTCCAAGACCATCATGGATAGCTTTTAATTATATTTCTATCAGTAACTTATTTACTCATAAATATATTAAATATGAGGCATATTTTTTATCTTGAGGTCTTGTTCCTACAGGATAGTGTTTCTGGAGAAGACCAACTACCTAGTTAGATCTTTGATGGGAAAATGGTCTTATTCACTCATAGAAGTATTTGGGTTCTTAAAAAATTCAGATATGAATTGATGTGAGAGTCCCATGCCTCTACTTTGGTGGAATATCTTGGCCTTATGAAGATGTGCTATGATTTAGGCCACTAATATTGGTGTCTAGGTTTGAAAAAGAATATAGTTGGTTTCATCACTTTTTCACCACTTTTAAATGGGATAAGGAAGATGTGCAGTGACTAGTAGGGTTTTTATAGTCACTTCCCATTTTTGAGTCGAAATGGGATGATGTTACTATGTATTTTTTGACCGGATTAACTAGGTAACTAGAAGACGGTGAGGTTTTATGGCTGATCATAGATAGATTAAGAAATGTCACTCACTTTGTACCTATCAAAAAATAGTTTTCAATCGATGAACATAAAAATATATGTGTTAGAGAGATCAAATGCCTTCACGTACTTCCACATACTATCATATTATAAATATATTCTCATTTTAGATCAAGATTATAGTAGGGGTTGTAAAGAGAACTGGGTTCATAGGTATAGTTATGTATAACCTATAACCAATAGAATAATGTTCAATTTTAGCATATGATATAGGTGTTCGAGGACATTCTTAGGAAACCATCCAATAATTCAATGGTTCTTTGGAGAAAAACCAATTACTTTCTGAATTATCTTATAATAATAGCTTTCTAGGAACCATATAGATGGATCCTTATGAGGCTTTATATGGTAGGTCATTTTATTAATCCATGTACTATTTAGAGGAAGGAGGGGCATTAATAATAAGATTATGTCGCATTTAGGAGACTTAGGAGTATATATAGCTTCTTAGGATGTGTATGGATGTAGTACTGTTGAGGATGAGTCCTTACACTAATCACCAAATACGACCTCTAGAGATTGAGGTCTGGTATTGGATATTCATGTGTGTTTCACCTAGACTAGGGAATAGATGAATTCAGAGATAGGGTAATATTTTACCCCATTATGTTAGACCTTTATATATTTTGGAGATATGTGTGTCGATATCCTATCAGTTGTAGTTATCTCAGAGGAATCAATACATGAAATACATATTCCATGTATCTTTGTTGCATCATTATCACTAAAAATAGTCTCATGTTTTTCATCTTGAAGTGGTTGATTTGGAGGTAGATTCATCCTTAAGTTAGTATATTATACATATCATTTATTGAAGCATGAAGTATATATGAGGAACAGTATTTCAAATAGTATGGGTGTTATGGTATCATGACCTTTTATAGGACAAGAACTAATAGAGAGAGTCTGATGTACATCCTCAGTAGCTAGAATTTTTCGTAGATGATTCATTACCATCTTCAGAAAGGAAACTCAATGATGAATTGTATTAAGGATGTGAGATTGTAAAATCCCAGTTTTTATAATGAATTATGAAGCCTGTAAATTTTATTATAAATCTATTTTTTTCTAATGGAAGTTATTTAATGTTTAAGGTAGTATTCGAGACCATCTGGGCCTTGTTTGAATCATTGATCTCAAATTTTTTTAGAAATAGTCTATGGTGCACGGTTGGCACATGGTTAGGTGTAACTATGTGGCTCAACCATGAGAACCTGTAAGAGGAGGTGCACAGTTACACTAAATATGCATAGGATTCCACATAGACATGAAAGTATTTATACGTAAATAGTATAGATAAACAATATGGCATGTGTATAGTTTGTTAAATTGTGTACCAAGATACATGGTTATTGCCACTTTGGTAATGACCATGCAAGGTTGGTGAATGGTTTTCCCAAACTGTACGTGCCCTTTTTAAAGGGTTAATTTACAATTTTTTCACATTTCTTTATAATTATAACCTTCTCTTCTTTTTATATTTTCATAGCCACTCCCCCATATTGAATCCCCCTTCACATCTCATCATAGGATTACAGATAACTTCTTCATCTGAGATTAGAAACATTCATTGCCGGTCACATTGATCTATATCGGTAAGCTCTTTAATCCTCTTTCTACCTTCCTAAATTTAACTTTCCATACATAATACTAAATAAATTCAAGATAATATGACCTATTTTCATGGAATTTATCTATTTCATCAATCTATACTATTCTAAACAAAATTATAATTATATATTGAATGGGGATTCTACAAATAAGCTATGTTAGGCGGTATCATTATTTTACTTTAAATTATTGTGGTCTATATGTTACTCCATTATTTCATATGCCAGACATTCTGAGTGTCTCTTCCTAAATTGATTTTTTTTCTATAATTAAATTTATAGGCCTATGTTCATATGTCCCATGTGACTTGAAATAATTGATAAGGGTTGACCGGAATAAATAGAACCACCCCTTGGGTGTTTTGATAAACTAGACAAAGAAACCATGAGATTCTTATGGATTTTATTCACCTTATGAGGTGTGTTATTTACCCCTTGATATAGGTAGTTTATAGTTAAATATAAGCAGGTCTAATTAAATTGAATAGAAGGATTCATTTCATGTGATACCTTCTAAACATAGCCTATAAAGTTGAATTACCTTATGAGGTGAGTAAGACTTATTAAGAATAATTGAAAAGGTTAATTGAATTTAATGTGGAATTAAATAGTAAGGTTATGTAACACCCCGAGCTTCCATGATACGCTTCTCATTCAATAATGCAATAGCTTGCATTGAACGCAACTTCGAGTTCTAAAACACCGCGACTAATCAAAGTAGCCGTTATGAATAGTAATAACCACTTTTTAAAATTATAGAAATTTTATATTTTAAAATGGACTTCATTTTTGTATTCGTAATATCGAAATTATCCAAAGTTGAATTTTTTGTAATTTTCTGAGAACTTCCAATTTTTTATGAATAGTGAAAATTACTTAAAAACAACTTTTTTAATCAAAATAATTTATAGTGATAAATTATACAATTTAGTGGTTTTAAAGTATAATTAGAATATATTTTTACCATTTTATCCAATGGTGGTCATTAGAATTAATTTAACATTGAAATTGGACATAAACAATTGCCAATCTTTTGATATAAATTGTTTCTTAAAAACACGCTATTTGTTGTGACAGCGGGAATTAATTATAAAATTAATTAATGCACCTTATATGTTTGGAATTTTTTAAAATAGACATCATTTTTGAACTCAGAATATCAATTATAGCTTAAGGTGAAATTTTGGCATTGTTCTGAAAAACTTCAATTTTTGATGAATAGTGAAACCACTAAGTGGTAGTTAAATAACTTCTTTTTCGTTTAAATGAAATATTACCACTTCTGTGATTTGATTTTCAAAAATCCGACATACATGGTTGTCATTAAGAAGTAAAATGTGGTTCAATGAGATTAAAATAATTTTTGGTGAATAGTAACTTTTAAGTTCTTAATCGCGATTAGAGGTAATTAGTGTAGTTTAAGGTACAAATAATGTTTTAATAATATGAGATGAGCTTGAAACTTGTCCTACTCCTATTGGATGAGTCATGGCAGACCAAGACAACCCATGGGTCAACTTGGGGACCCATGGAGCCACTTTGGTTGGAAAATGACATTAATATATATTTATGTTAAAATTAAATTGACACAAACATGAGTTGTTTTACTAAAACAGTTTTTAAGTGGGGTTACACAAGTCCCAATTTTGATTATAAATATTCATTAGAAAGATAAAAATATTTCCTACATCATAGTATTTTTTTATAATTTTTAGACATTAAATAAATTAAATTATTTATGACATCATGATGATGCAGCGATGACCTCATTATTTAACGATTTAAATAAAATGAGAAGATAATGTAAAATCCAAGGCTTACACTTGTCCAAAGCCTATTGGATGAGGAGATTTCGAACCCTTATAACCTTACCCTCTAATTATACAAGTGTGGGACCTTTAGAATCCTAAAAGCATTGTATAATAGAATAACATTTCATTACTTTCCAAAAGTGCCCCTCCTCTCCACTTATAAAAGGCACCCACCTCTCCCACCTCATTTACACTATCAAGCCATTTGGCTTGGCCAACCTCTGCCCGAATACTCTCCCAACTTCCCCCTATTACTCCTAGAAGCCTCACATTGGGCAGAACTCTTCCCAAGGAAGCCTTTATCTCAAATCAAAAAGAGTTACCCGATTTTGAGGTAATGTCTTCTCTAATGTTGTTTTGTTTTATTTTTCTTCTCCAACCCCCTAAACTCTTTTTATTCATTTCTTTTGTAACAACACCAGTATCCTCAATATACTAGGATGTTGTTATAAGAGGTATTTGAGCTGCACTTACACACACCTACATCTAATGGTTAAAGAACATACGGTTTCTGTGGATGGCGAATTTCTGCCTCACGAAACGATGATTGTTCAACACTCATATAACACCTACAAAGGTGGCCATTAAGATGTCACTATTTTTATATATGATATATAATATGTTTATGTTTTACTTATGCTTCTGTATTTCTCATTTATGGCATACTTTATGATTTCCATTATGGGTAAAATGCGATAATTTCATTTTAGGAAGTGCGGACTACCGCCCCCTCAAAGTGATTTGAATCGTTAATGCCATATATGGGATATATAAAGGATGGATTAAATGGTATTATACACTATATTATACTGTAATTATATTATAAATTTATATCATTATGATTTCATTCCATTAAATACGAAATATAAATGAAAGTAGCGTTCATGCGTACGTACGGCTTACCGTCTCCATGAACGGTGCATTTCATTTCTTACCTCTAAATGTTACGTAATATTATAAATGCATGTATATACTGGATATATAAGATATATATGAAATCTAAATCATGAATATAATTCTGGAGATAATTTATATTCTACCACATAAACAAATTGTAATTATAAGAAGTTTATTGTTGACTCAAGTACCAAAGATCGACAAAACGACCGTTATTAACTTAAATAATTACATAATTTTCATATCATTGTAATAAGTGATATAATAAGGATAATGAAATTGAAAATGGTTCTTAATAAAGTATATATTAACTCTAGTTTATTATTCAGGAGGTTAAAGAACGGTTGAGTCAAGTCAGACACGAGGTAAAGGAACTTCTTAACCCAATTTCTATTCTTTGGGTTAATCTCCTACTTTCAAATTATGTCATGATATTTTTATGTCATATCTTGTATTTTTACATTATTTATGTGTACTTATAGTGAATACACATTATAGGTTTACTTTATTTAAAAAAATGATCTTTTAAAGGACTTCGTCTCAATCCCCTTTCGTTGAGGCATATTTGGTTTTATACACAACATTCTTTCATACGGTGTATAAACCCCTTTGACTTTTACGTTTATTCAAAAGGTTTTATTTTATAATTATGCGATTTTTAAATGATTTGAAAAAAATAGATATTTCTCTCAAATATATGAAAATCCAGTGCAAATGTATACGTATTTAACGCAAGCTTAAAAATGTTTTCAGAAAACCTGACTCTCGAGTGTGGTAGACAGGAAGGGATTGGGAGTGGACCCATCATGGCCTGTAATTAGTCGAGCAGTCTCAGAATTAGTTATTTTGTTTTCAGAAGCTTGTATAATGTTTTCAAGAAAACAATGGAGTATATTTAAGAAATTTTAAACATAAGTATCTTCTAAAAAAATTGCATCGGCAGGTCTCATGAGACAAACTAGTGTCTTGGCACAAGGCCTTGACAAAATCTTATTTGTGGTCTTGGCACGAGGCCTTGGCTACGTGGTTATGATAGTCTGGCATTATGCATTCCCTCATTATGAAAGTGGTTATTGATATTTCATGTGATTATTCGACCAGTAGAATATCCATGTGAAGAAGTGAATGGCATTATCTCATTTTACTTTTTCCAAATTATGTTGATGTTAAAGTTTAAAAGGCTTTTGTTTTAGTTATACATTGCCTTAAATTTTTATGTTTATTTATGAAAGCTTCCGCAATATTGTTATCCTTACTGAGCATCTGAGCTCACCCCTTTCAATGTTTTAATATTTTCCAGGATGTGAAGAATTATTTTATGAATGACCTGCAGGGATTGTGAGAAGTGGATATGAGTGTGGACTATGGAGACTTTTTTTATTGTAGTTTTTCACTTTATGATGTAATGTAACGTTTACGAATGTATCTAGTGTTTCCAAGGCTACTAAACTAATCGGTCTTTCGAGACATGATCTTTTGTGATCATGCCAATTTTACGAAGTAATGCACCGACTCTGGGTAGCTGGGGTCGGCGTGTTACAGTTGGTATCAGAGGCAGTTTAGTACTAACCTTGGAAGCTAGATGTAGATAAACTCTGATTAGAGAACATAGCCCAAATATAGACTTTGAGGATTAGTATAGAAGAACTTCCTAGAATTTTGGTATTATAGAGATGTTATGAGTTTTCCGAGCAATGCATCCCTGTCTGGATACGAGCAGGTAGAGGCGGCTCTGGCACAGATGTACCTAGGGGTAAAACTCGAAAGCACCACTTTGAGCTAGACTAGAACGGGAACTGGTGCACGACAACGGGCCTTGCTGCACTCTTGGTTACGACACTCCCGGGGGATATGCTTTGGATAATTCTCATTTTCTTTACAAACCACTATGAAGGTTTATGAGTATATACTTCCTCAAAGAAAACATTTTATGGATTATATCCATAAATATTTCAATTTATTATAAGTGTTTTCAAGTTTGTTATTATGTATTTCGATTCATAAACTAACCTAGTCTATGGCATTGTATAGAAATGGCGCCCAGTAGAAGGAATGTGAACTCCATCAATACGTATGATCCAAAGAGTAAGAAGGATCATATCTTTCATGGTATTAAGCCAACATTTAGAAGGGAAATGTTCTCCCATGTGTTATCAACATATGATGAAATAGTATCATGTGTTAATAAGATAAGTAAAGAATTCTCTGAGTCCTATGGCTTTTAAGTGAAGCAAGAGACGAAAGGGATGGAAGAGAGAATGATGGATAAAGGGATGAGGGGAAAGAAGAATTTTCCAATATGTGGTAATTGTGGGAAGAAACATCATGGAACTTGACTAAAGGGAATGGGAGTTTGTTATAAGTGTAGAGAAAAAGGACACAAAGTGCGTGACTACAAGGGTAAGAAAATGGTTTCAAATGTACAATGCTTCTTCTGCAAGGATTGGGGACACTACGCAAACCAATGTCCAAATCATCAGAGTATGCCCCAAATGATGTTATTGGATAATAATCAAGTTATGATACTACCACCGATGAGGAGTAATTATTAGAGTTCTTATGTTGTTATTAAAGAATTTTGCAATTTGAGTGTTTTATCAATGATGTACTGGTTATAATAATTATGGAGTATATTAGGATTGTACTACAGTACTATTTCATCAAGGACTTGAGATTGTGTGGAACCAAGAAAAGTGACTCCATAGTAGGTTAAATTTTTGGAAAATATATGGTTGAGAGAGAGATAAACCATAATATGGTTCTGATACTGAGATTGTGATTTTGGAATAAGAAGTGATTGATTTGGATAAATTATATTGGATATACTTAACTTACTTGAAACTGATTGATGTTTTGTATACATTTTTTGATAGAAGGAGTATATCTAGTATTCTATAAGGAATAAGGGATCATGGTAATTCAGAATGTTTAAAAATAATACATGATGAAGGTGTTCACATGTTGTTACATGGGAAAAAGGATCTTCATTATGTTTACCTTCCTTATAAAATTTTGACTGTGAGTTGGACAGAGGTATTTTGGATAACTATAAAGGTTGGAGTGGATTAATTTGATCTTTGGATAGTATTGTTTAAGGTTAAATAAATTTATGAAGATTATTTTTGGAATATTATAATACTATAGTTTTAAGAAAAGGACAACCTGCAGGGTGGGGCATAACCTGTCGCGTCGAACAAAGCTACAGGAATCGAACCCACAATCATAGTGCGACAGGCCTTTATTTCCTACCACTAGCCTACAGGAAGTCTCTGGTTATTACAAAATAATTTTACTAATCTAAATGGTATGTGTTAACATTTGGAACCTTAGACAATTAGGATAAGTATAATATTTTTTAGTTCTATTATCTTTTTGAGTGAAAGATGAGTTGAAGGTTGAAACTCTAATTGTCAAGAATAAATATATATATATACTTATCTCTTATTCAATGAATAAATTATTCCTTAAACTTTAGTAAAGGGTTATTAAAAAAAATGTGTTACCCTAATACCTTATGTCTTGTTGAACTGATGATATTTTAAATCAACATAGATTGAAGGCTTTGAGGCCCTCAATTTGACAGTTGATTGTGATTGATGACCTCAATCACTCCCTACAAATATTTACGTTTTTCCTCCAATTATATGTCTCTAATTGCCACCAATGTTCTCCTAATCGAGATCATAATTGGGTGGTGACTTTTTCATTTCCCCTTCCCTCTTATTAAGGCTAAATTTTATGAATCTTATTTCTGATGTGGGTTTTTCTCAAAGGTATTTTCTCTTTTCAACCTTTTGTTTTCAAAGAAAAATTTCAAATTGCGAGGACGCAATTTATTGAAGGAGGGGAGATTGTAACACCCCGAGCTTCCATGATACGCTTCTCATTCAATAATGCAATAGCTTGCATTGAACGCAACTTCGAGTTCTAAAACATCGCGACTAATCAAAGTAGCTGTTATGAATAGTAATAACCACTTTTTAAAATTATAGATATTTTATATTTTAAAATGGACTTCATTTTTGTATTCGTAATATCGAAATTATCCAAAGTTGAATTTTTTGTAATTTTCTGAGAACTTCCAATTTTTTATGAATAGTGAAAATTACTTAAAAACAACTTTTTTAATCAAAATAATTTATAGTGATAAATTATACAATTTAGTGGTTTTAAAGTATAATTAGAATATATTATTACCATTTTATCCAATGGTGGTCATTAGAATTAATTTAACATTGAAATTGGACATAAACAATTGCCAATCTTTTGATATAAATTGTTTCTAAAAAACACGCTATTTGTTGTGACAGCGGGAATTAATTATAAAATTAATTAATGCACCTTATATGTTTGGAATTTTGTAAAATAGACATCATTTTTTAACTCAGAATATCAATTATAGCTTAGGGTGAAATTTTGGCATTGTTCTGAAAAACATCAATTTTTGATGAATAGTGAAACCACTAAGTGGTTGTTAAATAACTGATTTTTCATTTAAATGAAATATTACCACTTCTATGATTTGATTTTCAAAAATCCGACATACATGGTTGTCATTAAGAAGTAAAATGTGGTTCAATGAGATTAAAATAATTTTTGGTGAATAGTAACTTTTAAGTTCTTAATCACGATTAGAGGTAATTAGTGTAGTTTAAGGTACAAATAATGTTTTAATAATATGAGATGAGCTTGAAACTTGTCCAACTCCCATTGGATGAGTCATGGCCGACTAATACAACCCATGGGTCAACTTGGTGACCCCATGGAGCCACTTTGGTTGGAAAATGACATTAATATATATTTATGTTAAAATTAAATTGACACAAACATGAGTTGTTTTACTAAAACAGTTTTTAAGTGGGGTTACGCAAGTCCAAATTTTGATTATAAATATTCATTAGAAAGATAAAACGATTTCCTACATCATAGTATTTTTTTTATAATTTTTAGACATTAAATAAATTAAATTATTTATGACATCATGATGATGCAGCGATGACCTCATTATTTAACGATTTAAATAAAATGAGAAGATAATGTAAAATCCAAGGCATAAACTTGTCCAAAGCCTATTGGATGAGGCGATTTCGAACCCTTATCACCTTAGCCTCGAATTATACAAGTGTGGGACCTTTAGAATCCGAAAATCATTGTATAATAGAATAACATTTCATTACTTTCCAAAAGTGCCCCTCCTCTCCACTTATAAAAGGCCCCCACCTCTCCCACCTCATTTACACTATCAAGCCATTTGGCTCGGCCAACCTCTGCCCAAATACTCTCCCAACTTCCCCCTCTTACTCCTAGAAGCCTCACTTTGGGGAGAACTCTTCCCAAGGAAGCCTTTGGCTCAATTCAAAAAGAGTTACCCGATTTTGAGGTAATGTCTTCTCTAATGTTGTTTTGTTTTATTTTTCTTCTCCAACCCCCTAAACTCTTTTTATTCATTTCTTTTGTAACAACACCAGTATCCTCAATATACTAGGATGTTTTTATAAGAGGTATTCGAGCTTCACTTACACACACCTACATCTAATGGTTAAAGAACATACGGTTTCTCTGGATGGCGAATTTCTGCCTCACGAAACGATGATTGTTCAACACTCATATAACACCTTCAAAGGTGGCCATTAAGATGTCAATATTTTTATATATGATATATAATATGTTTATGTTTTACTTATGCTTCTGTATTTCTCATTTATGGCATACTTTATGATTTCCATTATGGGTAAAACGCGATAATTTCATTTTAGGAAGTGCGGACTACCGCCCCCTCAAAGTGATTTGAATCGTTAATGCCATATGTGGGATTCATAAAGGATGGATTAAATGGTATTATACACTATATTATACTTTAATTATATTATAAATTTATATCATTATGATTTCATTCCATTAAATACGAAATAGAAATGAAAGTAGCGTTCATGCGTACGTACGGCTTACCGTCTCCATGAACGGGGCATTTCATTTCTTACCTCTAAATGTTACGTAATATTATAAATGAATGTATATACTGGATATATAAGATATATATGACATCTAAATCATGAATATAATTCTGGAGATAATGGATATTCTACCACATAAACAACTTGTAATTATAAGAAGTTTATTGTTGACTCAAGTACCAAAGATCGACAAAACGACCGTTATTAACTTAAATAATTACATAATGTTCATATCATTGTAATAAGTGATATAATAAGGATAATGAAATTGAAAATGGTTCTTAATAAAGTATATATTAACTCTAGTTTATTATTCAGGAGGTTAAAGAACGGTTGAGTCAAGTCAGACACGAGGTAAGGGAACTTCTTAACCCAATTTCTATTCTTTGGGTTAATCTCCTACTTTCAAATTGTGTCATGATATTTTTATGTAATATATTGTATTTGTACATTATTTATGTGTACTTATATTGAATACACATTATATATGTACTTTATTTAAAAAAATGATCTTTTAAAGGACTTCGTCTCAATCCCCTTTCGTTGAGGCATATTTGGTTTTATACACAACATTCTTTCATACGGTGTATAAACCCCTTTGACTTTTACATTTATTCAAAAGGTTTTATTTTATAATTATGTGATTTTTAAATGATTTGAAAAAAAATAGATATTTCTCTCAAATATATGAAAATCCAGTGCAAATGTATACGTATTTAACGCAAGCTTTAAAATGTTTTCGGAAAACCTGACTCTCGAGTGTCGTAGACAGGAAGGGATTGCGTGGACCCATCATGGCCTGTAATTAGTCGAGTAGTCTCAGAATTAGTTATTTTGTTTTCAGAATCTTGTATAATGTTTTCAGAAAAACACTGGAGTATATTTAAGAAATTTTAAACATATGTATCTTCTAAAAAAATTGCATCGGCAGGTCTCATGAGACAAACTAGTGTCTTGGCACGAGGCCTTGACAAAATCTTATTTGTGATCTTGGCACGAGGCCTTGGCTACGTGGTTATGATAGTCTGGCATTATGCATTCCCTCATTATGAAAGTGGTTATTGATATTTCATGTGATTATTCGACAAGTAGAATATCCATGTGAAGAAGTGAATGGCGTTATCTCATTTTACTTTTTCCATATTATGTTGATGTTCAAGTTTAAAAGGCTTTTGTTTTAGTTATACATTGCCTTAAATTTTTATGTTTATTTATGAAAGCTTCCTCAATATTTTTATCCTTACTGAGCATCTAAGCTCACCCCTTTCAATGTTTTAATATTTTCCAGGATGTGAAGAAGTATTTTATGAATGACCTGCAGGGATTGTGAGAAGAGGATATGAGTGTGGACTATGGAGACTTTTTTATTGTAGTTTTTCACTTTATGATGTAATGTAACGTTTACGAATGTATCTAGTGTTTCCAAAGCTACTAAACTAATTGGTCTTTTGAGACTTGATCTTTTGTGATCATGCCAATGTTACGAAGTAATGCACCGACTCTAGGTAGCTGGGGTCGGGGCGTTACAGGTTATACTAAGATCCCATGACCATTCATTATGTTATTCCAATAGTGATACATAGATTCCAACATTGAATTTCATCTATGGACTAATTAGGCTAATTATTTAATAGATATACCATATTCTATGAGTGATACTTGGGTTCCCATATGAATTCCATGGGTGGAAACAGTTGGATTTACTTTATTTTAGGAGTAATACTTGGGTTATTTACATGGGATTCCAAGGATGGACTCAGAGGGAATTGATTTATTTTAAACTATGAGTGACACATGGGTTACCTATGTTGAACACCAAGGATAAAATAATAGGGAAAAGAATTTATAAAGTTCCTAGAGCGATACTTGGGTTCTTATGAGAAATTATATGGATGGTCTTATGGTGTGATGGGTTATAGTGAAACTGGAGTGATACATAGATTATTTACATGGAATTCCTTGAATGTGATTAGGTTTCCATTAAGTAAAATTCATCTATTAATCTAAACAACATTTCTTCCAGTTCAAATAACAATCTTGGATGTGGTCAATATTTGTATACATGAAAGCCTTATTATGTTTCCTTTATCATGTGTAATGACACGGGATGTGTTCATCCATTATATTGATAAGATATACTATGGATTCCTTAGATATGATATGGGTCCTAAAACTATTTTATAAATAGAATCATAAATGGGTGATATTTTAATGACATTTTATCTTAAGTCAAAGAATGTGGTATCAGTTGAGAGTCCCATTGGGAAATTGAGCCAACATTGGTATTACATTTTCCATTTTTAGTTTATATTATTACCTTCACACTAATTATTCATATATTTATAGAATAGATGTCATTTTAAACCATTTGTGGTGGAGGACTGAGTATATCTCACACCCTCTTTGGACAGCTAATTGGTACCTGGATAGAATTCATGGTTGCAGGTAGGGACAAAAATAAGTGTCTAGGTTTGGACACCTAATTTATATGCTAGGATGGAGTATAACATAAGAGGATCGATATTATGATCATGATTCTATTAGAGATATATTTTTATATTTTGTTTATATTATATATAATGTTATATATGTCAGATGTTATGTTTCCCATGTATTTCCTTTTTGAATAGTATGAAAGGATTTGCATAATTTTTTATATGAAATTGGATCGGAAATATACCAATTTAATTATAGTATCTGAATGATTTACATATTCCACTATTGGTTGATTATTTATTATGATTTCTATATTTATTGATATTAAAATTAAGTTATGGTACACTATGGTCATGATGGTATAGTCTCATCACCATACTCTTACGACCCCTCACTAATAGTCACTATCCTATGGCATATGATAAGACACACTTAATTACAAGTTTCCATCAGTTCTTCTATTTCTACTAAGTGATCTGGAATAGTACATCACACCAATAATACATCCAAATTATCCTCCTTAAAATTAGATATCATATTTTCAAAATAAGGATGAGGGAATTTTAAAACAAATATCATCTATGAAACATTCTATAAATTTTTTAAAAAATGGATTTACATAAAATAGCAACCTCTTAAAGATTTCTCAAACTCCACATTAATGGTTACACTCCAAACACTTCTTCATCAAGAATTATCATTTTATTTATGTTACCATGCTTCTAGATACCGATTGATATGATCAATTATATGATATTGAATTCTAATCTGCTATCCATATCTGGAAACATACAAATCTTCATAGACATACCCTTGAAAATTATCATGAACTTTAGTTCCTTATAAAGAAAGAATAAGAACATTACATATAGGGAAAGGGTGGGATCTCCAAATATTATTTAAAAAAATATACTAGGTTTATAATTACTTATAAAATAATATATAATATTATTTGAATCTCTATATTTATTAGAACTCTCAATGATTGTACTTCCAAATGTTTTAACATGAGAATTTATAGGAAACATGGTCATGTTGATTTACTCAACTATATCGTTATGTGTAATACCCTTATTTAATTCTTAAAATAAATAAATTGATATTTTTATTACTAGATTTATATTTTTCAGTATATATATTTGTGCTATTATGATAATCATATAATCTTTTGAGATAAGACTGTCTTTCTTTAACCTCACACACAACTTACCATGTATAACACCTTGTACCTTAATCAACCAATAATTTTTATTCTAATAAAAAGGTTTTAAAATTATTAAATTTTGAGGATATCTTTTATTTATTGTTTTTTAAAATTAGGAAAAAATGTTACATATAAAACTCATAAAACACAAAGTGTAAACTTCTAATTAATGTCAATTTTTTCCACAAAACAAGTTTTCTAAAATTTAAACATGGGTTTCATTCAAAACTCATTTGTTTCTTTTAATATGAATCCCCATATATAAAATATTGTACTTTCCATAGTTCTCGCATATAATTATGCCATGTAAAAAACATTTAAAAACATTGGATGATCATAAAAATCATATTAAGATATATAAAAATAATTAAAAATATTAGTCTATTTTAAAAATCATGATATCCCATAAAAAATTCCTCATTTACATAATAAACTTTGATCTAAAATAATCATTCACTTGCTCAATAAATCAACTTTTTTCCCAAATATTTTTATAAAACATATCATTGGAAATATTAGATGATAAATCATCGTCATGAGGGTTTCTTGTAAAAAATGGGTACACATGAAGACATTTCCTTGAAAAACATACTTTTCATACTTAAAAGTGGTATAAAACATTCTTTGAACATAATCTCAATAGATTACCTTATGAAATCAATATAATTCCATGAAAATTATTTACAATAATAGAAAACTCATATAGGTACATTGATACATCATCTTCATATCACTCCTATGATTACTCTTATAAGAACTCTTACAAATGGAATAACCTACTCATTTAATTCCAACATATATTCCCTAGAGAAACAAAATAATAACCCAATTAATTGGAGTGCTATATCAGGAACACCATTCATCATAAAAAATTTAAAAGTACCATAACATACATAAAATAAAAAGTAAATTTTGTTTCCAAAATAAATTCTCATAAGTTATTCTTTGTATCACATAATCAGAATCAATTTCAGGCTTCATGTAAAAAAAGATAAAATATTTTTTCATTGAAATATTTTTAACAAAAAAAATCAAAAATTAATGGGAATAAAGATATTATTTTGAAAACTAATGAAAAATTATAGATTAATATTCTTAAACAATTACAATAATGATGGTAATAAATTTCACCCATTTGATATACATTAAAAAAATAATTCATTTCACACTTCTCAAAAAATGTAACAAATAACCCATTTGGAAAATGATAAAATAAATTTTTTTTAAGATTCTCATAAAGGAAGTAAAAATATTATAAATTTAATTTTAACATGAATTTTATTATATTAAAAACATACCTAAAACATTATAAAGAACATTGATATGGGGTAAAAGAGAGGAAAAATCTTTAAAACATAAAAAATAAGATTTTAAAGAAAACCCCCTTACCTTGAATATGAATAGTAACGTACGTGCTTTAAATTTTATATAATAGACATTTATTAATTTTATATCTACATAAGATCCTATTTTATTTTTACTCTTTTATTTTTATTTATTTTATTTTATTCATTATCGGGTCTTATATAGATATTAATTTAGTTAAGTTCATGTTAGATGTTTAGAGGAAATTTGGTTCATATTCCCAAAAAAAATTATTAGTTGACCATTGTTAATGGTTTCATGATAATATAATATACATAATATTAATAATTAAATATTTATCATTTTATACATTAAATAAAATTTTATAACCATCCATGAATTTTGGACATGTAAAATGAATCGAATTGCTTTGTGGAGGTGCTAGTTCACATGAATGCCTGAACGATGTTATCATTTTACAATAGATGTAAGGGTAAGAAGGATAGTATTATATTTTATTTATATAATGATAAATATTTCATTAATATTGTATATATTAATTAATTATATCATTATAACAATCATTTTGTGGTCGTAATAAAAAATTAAATACATTGCTTCATAGAGGTGGTAGTCCACACATACACACGAGCGATGTTTTCATTTCACATTGGATAGAAAAATATAGGAAAATGGGTTGTGAAATCAATATAATAAAATTTATTAACATATATAGGATAATAATTTTATCATATAATATATTTTATATAATATTTCAAGGTTGTTGAAGAAGAAATATACTTTAAAACACAGGTTTAAGAGTTATACCTTTTCTTTGGGAAACCACTTTTGGATTACACTTTAGAAATTATATGGGGGGATTTTTATGATACTATAACTTCGAGAACATGGGTATGAAAGTTTTCGTGATATTTGGGTAAATATTTATCAAGATAAATGGCTCAATAAGTGTGATGAAGTGAGCGTAATATGACCTCCTTTTATAAGTGATGAGGGAGGCAATATTATAAATACAATAAATATTAATATATAATATGTTTCTAACTATTTTAAAATAGAAAAAAAGTTATTTATATTTTAATATAATTAGTATAAAGTATTAAGAAATTTAACTAATAAAATTTATACAATTTTATGTGCCATTTTAAACCATATATTTTAGTTTAACCCCTTACAAACTCATTGAACCATAATCATGGTAATGTATTTACCAAACTATAATGGTCATTAAAGTGATTTTAAAAAATTTAAAGTGTAATATATAGATACCATTCATAATATTATTTTAAATATACCATAAATTTAATTTATTATAGTATTTCTAGTATTTTTTAATGACTTAAAAAAATTAATCATTAAACATTATTTAAGGTCATTTTCAGGACAATTCAAAAAAACATATTAATAAAAAGTTAAAATTGGAAAATAGATTATTTAAACATCACTTATAAATTATAAATATCCATTTAATTCATGTCACATGATATTTTTTCCTAAAAAAATTAATTTTAATGTCTTTAAATTAATTTAAATCCTTTTTCTACTACTGGCACAAGTGTTGTATCGGTAATGCATAAGCATTAAATGTAATAATACCATCACTAAAATATTAAAATATTATCATTAAAATATTTTTTTTTATTTAATTTTTTCAAAAATATTAATTCATATGTAATTTTTATATATATCCATATCATGAAAATATAATTAGTGGGAGACAATGACATTTTTTAGTTACTATCAACATAAAATAATATAAAGGTTGTAGTCAAATGAAAGTGACAAAAAATTATGTAACTTTTAAAATAGGATTTAATTGGTATAATTTATCCCTTAAAATTAAATAAATTTAGGTTTTGGGATTATTTCTATACCTTGTCCTATGTTTTTAACCCTTTGTAACACATTTTACCTTTTAGCATGATGATAAAAGTTTACCATTGTTACTATTCATAATGAATAAAACTGAAACAAATTTTATTACCTAATTGTAAACTCATTATTATAAATATTATTTCCATTTTTCAAAATTAAAATTTTATAAGGGTTAAAATTAATTTCAATATATGTGTTGGAAATGACACGATGAAGAGTTTTTTAAGAAAAATACTCACTTTAAGAATAAAAATTACAGTATTTCAATATGTTGTATAATTTTGATTCTCATTAAATGAATTGAATTGTATTTTACAAAAATAAAACATTTTTTACCTTCAAAAAATAACAATCATAATGTACCATTGAAATTAATTTGATTGAAAGTAAAGATATGATAGTTTTTTTACAATCAGTATTTTTCATTATTCACATCAAAATAAAAATTTTCATAATAATACCATATATTTATATTAAGATAATTTTCACATAATAATATCTAAAATGATATTAATTTCATAAAATACAACTTCTAATAGTGGTAGAAATTAATCAAATTATCTGTATAAAAAATGTAATAATATCAATTTTTGAATAAAATGTATTTTTGGAACCATAAAATGACTTTATTCTCATTGCATTTCTAATAACCATAATTAAATGAATGATAATTAATTAAAATTGTTATATAATATAATTATTTCATTAGAATTATTTTTAAATAATTATTAATTTAACCTATTAAGATCGAATACATTTTTCAAAAAAACAGTTTAATGAAAAAAAAATATCATTTACCTTCAACATATTTTATCTTCATTTCTAACCAATTCATAATAAATATATGATTTATTAATCATTTTATTAATAAAAACCTTTCTACATATAATTTTATAATACGTTTATTCATATCAATACCCTCCAAACCAACGGCTAAGTTAAAATGGTCATATAATAATAATAATTCTGTTGTATATCATCATTTTTTTAAGTTGGATATTGTGTATAAAAAATTATATAAAATGTAATATTATTTTTATAAATATATTTTAAAACATTGGTTTGATACATCAAGAACTCTTGGGTTATTTATTTTTTATAAACTTTCATGAAATTTTATTTCTGATTTATGTGTAATGTCTTATTTCTCTTTAGAAATTTCTTCATCTTAGGTTTTCTCGATATTTCTTAAAATTTCCAATTTAGTTGGAAAATGATCATAATTTTTTTAGGGAAATTATAAGATTGTTTGGTACTTTCAAATTGATTATCATAAATTAATTCCATCAATTACTTTAACTTACCTCAATTAAAACTAACATCCATGGCCTGTTTGTAGAAGTATATGGTGTTTCATTTTCTTATGCAATAAAAACAACTTCTTATTCTTGGTGTATCATCCTTTTTTGTCTTATTAGATATTATTTATTTAAAAAATTTAATCTACACTAAGGGTAGCTTAAATTTTTTATCTTATTTATTTTATCATTATTTTTTGGTCTTCTCTTCTCAGTTTATTTTTAATCATTTTTGGTTGATTTTTACCATAATGCTTCTCTACTATTCCCACACTAATTAAAAATACCACATAGATTCTCTATGTTTTCAAATAATTTAGAGAAAAATACCTCATTGTATTTCTCCTATATTTTTACATAAACTTAAATTTTTTCTCCTTTGATGTAAGATTTCATTAAATTACATGAATTAACATATGGTTCCAAAATTCAATTTTGTTGAATCTAAATCTCATATAACACCAAAAATGGCCAATGAAAATTTTCTTTTCTATATTTAATATTATTTAATATATATTTTATTCCACTCTATTTTTTTAATTTCATTCTCTATTTGAAATTTTCTAGGTGAATATCTTCTCTTGGTTATGATTATGTCAACCATAGATTTAATAGTTCACTTCCTGTAATTTTTCTCAATAAATATTTCTCAAAATTATAAATTAAGACCATCATTGTACATATAAAAAAATTAGTGAAAATAACATTTTTTTGAATAATTGGTACCTTACGCTTTTATCTTATATAAAATTTAATAAAGGATGATACAAATCTCTCATTTATATTGTATAGAGGAATTTTAGTATAAATACCCATCTTAGAATTATGTATGGATAGTACTTGTATTCTTAACTTGTTATAAATATATAGATTATGTGACTTCCAAATTTTCCAATTTGTCTTCCAACTCTAGAAACTGAATATTTATAATATATTTCCCATCCTATATTGAAATTATTCAATATTCACACTCATTCCTTATCTTATCAATGTTTTTCTCATTTTATTCATGTGCTTTGTTTTTATCTTATAAGATTTTGTCAAGACCCTTTAACCTTTTCTCTTGGAAATAAATTTGAAAATTTTTCACATGAATAATATCCATTTGTTGATTCAATGAATATAACCTCTCCTCAATCAATTTCAAGTAATCATAATTTTCTTTGGATGCCTTGAGGAATAACTTCTTTGTATTGGAGTACAAATATAAAACGAATATATTTATATCACTTTTTATATCGACTAGTCTGATGAGATTTATACATGATAATATCTTTTGGTATAGTTATTTATTCATTATTTCAGAATATTCCTTAAGGTGGGTGATATTTTATTATATATAGTTAAGAAACCCAAAAATAAAAGGGACAATATAAAAAAACCTAGTCTTTATTTCATATTTAAATAGAATTTATTACATAAACATTCACTTAATAAAACTCAGAATATCAAGAGGTATAGTGTCTTTGGGAATTAGGAACATTACATAAAAACTTAAAACATGAAATAAACATCCTTATTGAAAACATATTTACATGACCACAAAATTACTTTTACTAAACATTTCATGGGATAACCTGAGGACATCCATAAGAAAATAGTGATTTATAAATCCCAATAAGGGAATAAACATGGAATAAAATGAGGATGACAATACATGTTAGTCAATATTCATATAAATGGATCGTAAAATAAACATCAACATAAAGTCATGATATAGCATGATATTTATAACAGGGAAATGTGGAAACAAAATACAACATGATAGTAGCCTGAGCCAAGGCTCATTGCACATGGATTAGCATGAGTAAACCCTAATTGCAAATGAATTATCATGAGTAAACCCTCATTTCACATGAATTAGAATGATTAAACCCTCATTTCTCTTGGTGTATCATGATACTAAACATTACACAATGCATTGAAGCACTATCGGGGCACACCCTTCATAAACATTTCAGGCTCCCATTTAAGTGTGCCACATTTATTATATAACATGGATCCATTCAACATCATAAGTTATTCCAAGATCATGTAATGTGGAATAAATACATATAATTCCCAAATAAATAATTTTTTGTGTATAAAGGTGAACTCCCTTGATAGAGAAATGGGTATGGTACTAACTACACGGTGATTTTATCATGGAAAATCGCAGTGTAATTTTAGCAGCATAACGGTGTTACATGGAAATTCATAAAAAGGGGTTGATGAGAGATAAATATTAATCTCATCATATAGGAATGAAATTGGAGTTATAATTGATATTTAAGAACATATCCCAACATATGAAATGGGATTTATAGGTAGGATATAAAATAAATCCTTGAATGGAAATGAGAAGAGAGAAATCCCTTACAGAATTTCGCCATGGTAACGAGTGTACACGGGAGGGATTAGTGAGGGATAAAGGGGTATATCATCATTAAAAAATAATAAGAGAAGTATTAAGAATATGTAAATACATACCCCTTGATTTTTAATTATAAATAAAAGGGTGTAAAAATATAAAGAAACTTGGATAAAAATGAGAAAAGAATAAACCCTTACAGAATTTCGGCATAGTAACAGCATAGGTAAGGGTCTAAATGGGGGAGGATAAATGATCCCTCATTGAAATAAAATAAAATTTATAGTAGTTAATTTATTTTAAAAGGTTTAAAATCTAAATGGTTTAAATTAAAAATATAAATTTCAAATATGGTTCTTCAATTGAATGGAGGAGAGGTAGGTGAGAATCTATTACTTTGATGTGTGATACCAAAGGCTTTTTAGAGGCTTATTGGGAGATTCAGATTCCATGGGAGGAAACTAGGGAATATAGGGAAGATTTTTTAAGAGTTTAATGTAGTTTTATTGAATATTAATGGGTGCTTGGGTGGGTTTATATAGGAAAAGTGGGGTAATTGTTTATTATTTTGGTTTTGGGAACTTCACATTAAAATATTCCAAAAAACAAACCATACCATGGTTCTTTCACATGTTTTATGGCCAAGTGGAGTTTTATACATTATTTTAAAAGTCTAATTTCGTAAGATATTAAAATATTTTCCTTTATTATGTGGAGGTGAGTCATAATTTCAGGGAAATTATTTTAAAATCTTAAAAAATTAAATAATCCTTGGAGGATTCCCTAAAGATTTATCAAATCAAACAAAAAATATAAAATAAAATTATTTTAGAGGTAAAGCATATATTTGGCCTAATATCTCTTTTATATTATTGTATACATCATTATTAGGTCATTATGATGTCATAAAACGTATTATATATTTATACGCTATTTAATTTTTTCCAAAAATTTGACTGTCTTAAAAAATTATGAAAAATTCACCATTGGATAATTTTGATATCTTGATTCCAAAAATAATATTCATTTTATCTAAATAAATTTCTAAATATGTGAATTTTTACTTTTAAATGAAAAAAATCATTTATTGAAAATGGATGGGGTTTGAAAAAATAATAATTTCCAAACCTTAATAAAAGTTACTTTTGACGTCATAAAAATTATATGACCATTAATATTTAATAAATATAATTTAATAATTATATTTTATTAAAATATTTTTTATTTGTGCTTTAAAAAATCATTTACCAAGTTACAATAAATGTATGAATTTAAATTCACTATTATATAAAAAAATCATAATGATAGGCTCTTCATACATATCCCTTTATTACACCATCATATTCCCTAAGAGTAAGGTGTGTGATGGTGGGGAATTCTTGGGGTTGTTCAGTGAACATAGTTTGGGTTGTAATCTCAATGAGCTTGAGATTCTCCCATAAATGGTTTTTCTCATACTTAAGTTATTGGATATCTAGTTTGTCTTGTTCTAGTGAATGTCCCAGAAATGTTTTCTCTATCAGAAGCTCCAACAAATGGGCTTCATAAGGAATGATCCTACTGGTTGAGGTCATCACTTCCTTTGTCTATGCCAAAAGGATTTGTTAAAACCTTATATTTTTACTAGACATGTGATTACTATTAAATGGATTTTTTATCAATGGTAATGATACTGAACGATTATTTAAATATAATTGGATATAATAAAACAAAATGATTGCATGTGTTTTATATATCCATAATACATTTAATTAAAAGAAATTAAATTTCATTCATAAATGTTTGGGTCATTACAACCTTAACCCATTAAGAAGTTTCACCCTAGAAATTTTATTTTCACGCATTAAAATGGATGAGGGTAACTCTGCTTCATCACTTCCTCCAGTTATCACGTTTCTTCTTCAAACTTATAGTTTTTCCACAACACCTTGACAAGGGTCATAGTCTTATTTTGTTGAAATTTTTCTCTACGATCTAATATTTTCACTAGATTCTCTTAATAGGAGAGGTAATTATCCAATGGTACCACCTCTAGATTGATTACATGTGATGCATCTGTTATTTACTTTCTCAAGAGAGACACAAGGAATGCATCATATACTTGAGACAAGTTCGGTGGGAGTGTTAACTGATAGGCCACTTCTCTAATGAAATCAAGGATCTCCAAAGGGTTTATATACCTTGTAATAAGGTTTCCCTTCTTCCCAAATATCATAACTCTTGTACATGGAGATATATGGAGGAATAACATGTCTCTAACATCAGTCTCTAGGTATCGTTAATGATTTTCATCATATTTCATTTGTCAACTCTTGACAGCTTCGATTTGTTATTGGATGATCTTAACCATCAGCACCATTTCATTAACCATTTCCAAACATAGAAGTTTTTGTTCCCCAACTTCATCATAACATGTCGGTGTTCTCCACATCTTCTCATAAAGGGATTTATAAGGATCCACTTGGGTGCTTGAGTGGAAATTGTTTTTGTAAGATAACTCCACCAAATGAAGAACTTGGTCCCATCCATCTTTAAAGTCTATTGATAAATTTCTCAACATGTTCTTAAGTTTTTGGATAGTCCTCTCAGATTGGACATAATTTTGAGGGTGATAAGTCGTGTAGAAGTTCAACTCAATGTTCAGAGCATATTAGAGACTCTTCCTGAACATAGAGGAGAATCTTGGATCTTGATTGGACAAAATCAATAGTTATACTCCATGAATCCTTACCAATTATATAATGTATTTCTGTTCTAGTTAATCTAGTGATAAATACTCTAGAATTTCAATGAAGTGTTTAGTATTTTTAATATGATCCAAAACAACCCATATAGCATGGTTTTATTTGAATGTCTTCGGAATTCTAGTGACAAATTCCATGGTGATGTTTTCTCATTTCCATGTTGGTATGGGTAATGGTTTCATTATCCCCTTAGACTTATGCATCTCATCCTTCACTTGCTGACATACTAGAAACTTTGATTTATATTTAGTGATCTCATTCTTGATGTTATCACACAAATAGTGCTTTTTAATATCTCGATATATCTTCATGTTTCCTGGATGAATGGAGAAATTCAAACTATGTAAATCATCCAAAAGTTCCCTCTTTAACTCTGGATTTGATGGAACACATAGTACTGACCCAAATCTAATAATTCCTTCTTCATTATCATTGAACTATGATTATTTCCCTTTTTTGATAGTTTAAACTTTCTTCTAAATTCCCACATCATCCTTTTGAGCTTCCTTTAGCCCTTTTAAAAGAGACAGTTGAGAAATAATTTGTTAAAGGATTGATGATATTCTCTTCTTTATGCTTCCCATGCCCATATTCATCAAATATAAGAAGATTGGATCCTTTTAAATTATAATCTATGATATAATTGTTGGGCCCTTTCTCCTTAGAGAATCATCCACCTTGCTCGCTTTCCTAGGGTGGTAATGGATTGAGTCGTCGTAATCCTAGATGAGATCAAACCATCTTCATTGGCACATATTCATCCCTTTCTCTATGAATATATATTTGAGACTTTTGTGATCCATATATATTTCACACTTCTCCCCAAAGAGATAATGCAGCTATATTTTCAATGCAATGATCATAGATTACAACTCCAGATCATGCCTGGGATAGTTTTTCGCAAGAAGTTTCAACTTCCATGAGGTATAGGTAATTAATTTTTTATTCTACATCAACACATAGCCCAAGACATTATTCAAAGTATTGATGAAAATTACGAAAATCTCCCCACTAGTGGTTAGTGTGAGCATAGGAACTATGACAAGACTCTTCTTTAACTTAATGAATCTTTCATCAGATTTAGCATTCCAATAAAACTTGAATCCATTCCAATTTATCTAAGTAAGAGGGTTTTATAATTGTGATAAATTTCCCAAAAATCAGAAATAATATCCAGCTAACCCCAAAAAGCTTCAGATATCCATCACAGATGTCAACCTTAGCCATCCCTCAATTGTATTTTTCTTATAATGATCCAAAAATATCCCATTTCTTGTAATGATATGACCTTATAATGAGACTTATTTCAACTAGAACTCACACTTTTTTACTTTTCATAGAGCTTCCCCTTTTGTAAGGTCTCTAGAACAGTGCTAACATTCTCTTCATTCTCCCCCTTGGTTTTGGAGTATAATAGAATGTTGTCTATAAAGACAACCACAAATTTTTTGAGGTAATCTATAAAGACTCTATTCATTAATTCAATGAATATTTATTGAGCATTATGGAGTCTTAAAGGCATCACAATGTACTGATAATTCCCGTACCACATATGAAAAAGTAGTCATGGGGATATACTCCTTCTTCACCCTAACTTAGTAATATCCTGACCACAGATCCACCTTATAGCAGTATTATTCTCTAAATATTTGATCAAACAGGTTATCAATTCGTAGAAAAGGAAGCTTTTTCTTTATCCAAATTTTTTTGAGCTCACGATAATCAATGAAAAGGTTCATCGACCCATCCTTCTTCTTGATTAAGAGGATTGGTGCACCCCATGGTGAAGAACATGGGTGTATAAACCCTTTATCTATATTATCCTGTAGTTATTTCATTATCTCCTCAATCTCCATAAAATCCATTATATTTAGTCTTGGATATTATAAATGTAATGCCATGATCCTAGTTACCCAGAGTCGGTGCATTATTACATAATATTGGCATGATCACAAAAGATCAAGTCTCGAAGGACTAATTAGTTTAGTAGCCTTGGAATAACTAGATACATTCATAAAGTTTACATTACATAATAAAGTGAAAACTACTACAACAACATCTTGTCTTCATATCCCCTCATACTATCCCTGCAGGTCATTCATAAATTACTTCTTCACATCCTGGGAAAAATAAAACATTGAAAGGGGTGAGCTCAGATGCTCAGTAAAGATAACAGTATAGAGGAAACTTTCATAAATAAGCATAAACTTTAAGGCAATGTATAACTAAAACAAAAGCCTTTTAAACTTGAACTTCATCATAATATGGCAGAACTAAAGTGAAATAATTCCATTTACTTATTCACATGGATATTCTACTAATCGAATAATCACATGAAATATCAATAACCACTTTCATAATGATGGAATACATAATGCCGAACTTTAATTTCTGTGTGAAGGACTTGTGCCAAGACCTAAGGGATAACTGTAACTGGAACCCAACCCGGAGTGCCTCTAATAACCGAACACCAACCCGGAGTGCCTCTAATAAAAGGAAACCAACCCGGAGTGCCTCTAATAACCGGACACCAACCCGGAGTGCCTCTAATAACCTGACACCAACCTAGAGTGCCTCTAATAACCTGACACCAAACTAGAGGGCTTACTTTTTCCAGTCCCCAACCTGGAACATACTAGTCCAACACATTCATCTTAATAAGAGGATGAAATGTAACATAAACATTCATATGAAAACTAGCATAAGAAATTCCAAAACATTAATCATAAACCATTAATGGCATAAAAATAACACATCCATAGTCAGAGATATCAGAAAACCATAAATAAAATATGGAAGATTTGTATCATAGTAAATCAACTTCAAACAAGTGTGAAATTTATCAAAGGATGTTGACATAGATGAAATCAAAACTATTTGAGAGAAATATCTCTTTTTTTGAAATCATTTAAAAGTCACATAATTATAAATGAAAAATTTTACTTTGAAAATATTCTTATAAGCTTGTAAGGGAAGCTTCAAAGATTTTATAATGGCAGAAAATAGCCACACCCGCCGTATAAGTTAAAAAAAGACTTTCTTACCTTCATTCTGTCGAAAAGGTTAAAAAGGACCTTGTTTGGAAAACAAAAAAAAGATTCCTTTATAAACTTCTTATAAAAATCCAAAAAAGGGTATAAATTACTTTAACCCATATTCTGTAAAATAGTGATAATGTTTTGAAATACATTTTTAAGAAACATGGTTGTGGATGATAAAGAGGTCCCAGTAGATAATTACGTATAAACAACCTTAGATAATGAAGAGATTGTGAAATAAACCCTTACCAATTTGGTAACATACGAAACATACACCCCATGAAAGAAGTATCATACAATGAATATGTAAATACTCATAACTTAAATTTTATTACATAATGAATACAATTATGGGTAGTACATACACCACACAAAAGGTAATAGTGGCAATATGGCATGAATCTCACGGGAATAAGAAGTGAGATGAAAACCCCTTACCTTGTACTTTTCCATGGTTGAGGGTAAATTAAACTCTTGTATAATGGTAAAATAATTGTTATTAAAATATAAGGGAAACATATACATTAATATGATATCATATATGATCTTTTAACATTTCTTTGTTAATAATATCTTATTATTATCATAATTTCAGGTGTTAACTTACTCATTTTATTTTATATGTTTTATTACATAAGCCATGTTTTTTATGGATAGGTTTTATCATATTCATATCTAGAATGAAATCAAGTCCTTTAATATTATTTTTAATCATCAAATGATAATTAGACTTAAATGGATACGATGGGGAATGAATCGCATCGCATTCACGGAGACGGTAGTCCGTACGTACGCACGAGCGACAATATCACTCTTTTGATATTAAAATAATATATAATTGGATAGTATATCATATATAATGAATTATTATCATGTTATATTTATTAATTACATGAATTATACATCATTATTATACCCATCTAAATAATAATGTTTTGAATAACAATTACACCACGACGTGGAGACGGTAAGCCGTACGTACGCACGTATGGTGACATGTCATTAAAAGGATGGATAGATCACTGAATATGTTTGTAACATGTTTATAATAACATCATAGTCTATATAATATACTGGAGTTATTATTTTATAATTGTAATAACAAAGAAAGAAGAAGTGGAAGAAGAAAGGAACTTGAAAGAGGGTGGTGAAAACATTACCTCTTCTTCGGGTTCTTCCTTTTGATTCGATCAAAAGGGCTCCTTATGTTGGATTTATGATCAAAATAAGGCATCTAGGTTGAAGTGAGGGAAGTTGAGAGAGTATTTGGACATGTTTTGGCCGATCTAAAAGGCCTTGAATGTGTGAATTAGTGAGGAGGGGGAGTGCCCTTTTATAAGAGGGGTGAGGGGCACCTTTGGAAAAGCTAGAAATATTAATTTATAATAAATTCATATTCGATTTATAATGGCTCCAAAGTGGATTATTTAAATTCTATGGTGGGTATGGGTCGAAATACTTTCAAACAATATAATTGAGACCGGTTTGGGTCATTATATTAACCATATCTATTAGTTTTAACTCTTATTTAATTAGTTTGATATTTACCATGTCACTTTGTATTTTTATATTTTATAGTTAATAAACTTACTATATACATCCAATAGACCCCAAAGTGGTCCATTAATGAATCACATATAATTATATAATTTCTTTTTCTGAAACTTATATTTTTAGGAATAGAATATCAATTAATAATATAATATTTGTTTTAAAAACTCATTTATGTCAATTTTGACACTATTCAATAATTGATTTTTTTAAAAGTCTTAAAAACTTTATTAATTCGAAAAAAAATTATTTAAGAAATCCAATAATGTCATATTATCCAACAAAATTCATTTATGTCATCAAAACTTTCAAATTATATTTATTTTAACATTTACAATACCAATTATTTGATTCTTTCATTAATAACGAAAATACTGCATCTTTATTGTGTCATTAATAATATTAATTATTAAATGTATAAAAATTATAAATAAAATACCATTATGTAGGAAATATTTTTATATTTCTAATGAATATTTATAGTCTAAAATATAACATATATAACACTTTGTAAAAAAATTCTAAAAGATATATGCTTGCGTCATTTTTGTATTTACGTTAACTTAATTAATATAAAGTGTCATTATCACATACAAGTGGATCCATGGGGTCCCAAAATCGACCCAAAGATGACCATGGTCGGACATGCATCAACCAATATAGTTAGGACTTGTTTTAGGGAAATTTATTATTATTATAATATTATATTTTTACCCTTATTTACCAGATTTACCTTTTAACCATGGTAAATAAAAAATTTACCGAAGTAATTATTCAAAATGCCTAAAAATAAGAGTTACCTATTTATAAAATTTTTAAATCCTGATTCAAAATATGGAATCCATTTTTCCAAATTCAAAACACTGAAGTGTCAGAAATTAATTTAAAATTAATTCCCTTTGATAAAACAAAAAGCGTGTTTTTAAGAGATAATAACTATCAAAAGATTGACACTTTTTTATGTCAGGTTTGATTGTGAAATTATGTCCAATGACCAAAATTGTATTAAATGGTAAAAATATATTCTAAATGTACTTTAAAACCACTCAAATTCATAATTTATCACTATTAATTATTTTGATTAAAAAAGTTGTTTTTAGTTAAAATTTAGTAATTTTCACTATTCATCAAAATATAAAAGTTATCCGAAATGTTCCAAAATTTTAACCTAGGCTAATTTCAATATTCCAAATCCAAAAATGAAGTCCATTTTTAGATATAAAATTTATAAAATTTAAAAAAGTGGGTATTAATATTCATAACGGCTACTTTGATTGGTCGTGGTGTGTTAGAAACTCGAAGTTGCATACAATGCAAGCTATTGCATTATTCAAAGGGAAACGTATCGTGGAAGCTTGGGGTGTTACAATAAATGCCTTGTGTATAAGATCAATCATGAATTCAACATCTCTTATCAGAGTAAGACTATGAAATTCCTTAGGAAACACATCAGAGAATTCCCTCACAATAGGCATTTTTTTAGAATGGTTCTTCCTTAGACTCAATCATCTGAGAAATATATGCATTCCCATAGGGTTGTAATATCCATGCTTTAGATTATGGTTATAAAGAAGATTCATCCTCCTCCATCCACTTGTACAGAATTAGGGGTCAATTCACTATTTGGAGAGTGATTTCCCTCTTGCGGAAATTTATATTGGCTCTATATAGGGAAAGTCAATCCGTGCCTAGAATTTAATAAAATCCCACCAAGGAAATTATGAAATGGTATTTCGGGAAGTTAAATCCAAACATTATTACAGGGGAGGAGTTATATTCATGAGATGTAATAATTTCCCCATTTTTCGTTTTCACCAACATCTCTAATTCCATTCTCTTTAGTAGTGTTTAAATAGTTCTACTAAACTTTCATGATATAAAGGAATGCATAGAATAACGAACTATAACCCAAACATTAACTTTCTGGTTTTGGTTATACTTTATCCAATATAGTCTTAGAGATGATTATCTTAAACTATTAAACATGTAAAGGGGAATCCAATGAAATTAAAGGGACAACTTATAAATTACATTTACATCCTTAACTTTTGAGTTTCTATGTTACAGTCTATGTCATCTATGATCTACTTCCTAATATATATTATTATGGAAATTTTTTTATTAACTTAATAATGGTTCGTATTGAGCTTATGAATTTACCAAATCATATCCCCCAGGGGTGTCGAATCAAGAGTGCAGCAAGGCCTGTTTTCATGCACCGGTTCCTATTTTAGTCTTGATCCAATTGGTGTTTTCGTTTTTTACCCCTAGATACATATGTTTTAGATCCACCTCTACTTGTTTGTATCTAAATAGGGATGTATTTTTTTGATAAACCACATAATCTATACTCACCAAAATTTAGGGATTCATTTCATAAGCATAGTATTATCCCTAAGGATTTGGCTAGAGTTTTCTAATACTAATCGCAAAAATAACTAAACTTATCCTCTAATACCAAATATAACAACCCAAGTTTTTATTCCATATTTGAACATGATTTATTACATAACATTTCACTTAATAAACCTCAAATGATTAAGATATCTAGTGTATTTGGGGCTTATGAACATTACATAGAAACTTAAAACAAGAAATACACATCTTTATTTAAAACTTCTCTTACAGGACCACAACATTCCTTCAAACTTATAATTGAATGGGATAACCTGAGGATATATGTAAAAAAATGTGAGATATAAATACTCATAAGGAAATAAACATGAAATAACATGAGGAAAAAAATACATGTTATTCAATAGTCATATCAATAGATCGCAAAAGAAACATGAATATAATTGTTTGATATATCATGATATTTATAACAAGGAAATGCGGTAACAACATACAACATGATATCAGGATGATCCAAGGCTCATTTTACATAGATTGGCATGATTAAACCCTAATTGCTCCTGAATTTTCATTAGTAAACCCTCATTTCCCATGAATTACCATGAGTAAACCCTCAATGAACATGGCATATCATGATGCTAAACATTACCCAATGCATTGGAGCATTATTAGGGTTCACCCTGCATAAACATTTCATTATCAAGTTTATGTGTGCCACATAAATCATATAAAATTGATTCATTCAATATCATATGTTATTCCACAATTATGGAATTAAGAATACACACATGTAAGTCTAGAATCAAAAATTATATGTGGATAAAGGTGAACACCCTTCATAGATAAATGGGCATGGTATTCGCTATACGATTATTTTGGCATTGAAATTTTCCGGGTAATTTTGACAACATAATGGTGTCATATAGAAATTCATAAAAGTGGTTGATGGGAGAGAAAAATTTATCTCATAATCTAATCATGAAATGTGTTGTAGAAGTTATATTTAAGAACATATCCCAACATATGTAATTGGATTTAGATTCATTATATAAAATAAATGCTTGAATGTAAATGAGAAGATAAAAATCCCATACAGAATTTTGGCTTAGTAATGGGTGTACACGGGAGGGATTAATGAGATATAATGGGGTATCTCATCATTAAAAAAAATAATGGAAGTACGGTGAATGTTTGAAAACATATCCCATCATTTTTAATTTTAAATAAAAGGGTGTAACAATATAAGGAAACTTCGATTAAATGAGAAAGGAATAAGCCCTTATGGAATTTCATCAAAGTAAAGGCTTAGGTAAGGGTCCAAATGGTGGAGGATAAATGACCCATAATTGAAATAACAACAAATATAAAGTAGGTAATTTATTATAAAAGGATTAAATTATAACCAATTTAAATTAAAAATACAAATTCCAAACATAGTTCTTGAAATGAGAGGAGAGAAATGTGAGAATACCTTACTTAGATGTGTGGTACCAAAGCCTTATAAGAGGATTTTTGGGATATTGGGGCGCCTTGTGAGGACTCTGGGGAGTATATATAAGAATTTCGATGATATTTAATGAGTTTTAGTGAAGAGGAATGGGTTCTTGGGTGGTTTTATATAGGAAATGTGGGGAATTCTTTATTATTTTTGTTTTGGACACTACACACTAAAATATTCAAAATCACAAACAATACCATGGTTTTTTCCCATGGTTTCTAGAAAATAAGAGTGATATAAATTATTATATAAGGCTAAGGGTCGATAATATTAACATATTTCCCTTGATTATGTGGAGTTGAGTCATACTTTCAAGGAAATTATTTTAAAATCTTAAAATATTTAATAAGTCTTGAAGGATTCACTAAAGCTTTATAAAATAAAAAACAAATATAAAATCAAATTATTTCAAATTTAAAACATATATTTTTTCAAATAACCCTTTTATTTTATTTTATTACCTCATTATTGGGTCATTATGATGTCATAAAACCCATTATATATTCATTCGGTATTTAGTTTTTACCCAAAAATTCAACTGTCTTATAAAATTATAAAATATTCACCATTGGATAATTTTGATTTCTTGATTCTCAAAATAATATTCATTTTATCAAAATAATTGTATAAATATGTGAATTTTTACTTTTAAAATAAAAAATTGACATTTATTGAAAATTGATGGGTTTTGGAAAAAAATAGTTTTCACACATTAATAAAAGTTACTTTTAAATTCATAGAAATTATATGATCATTAATATTTAATAAATTTAATTTAATAGTAATATTTTATGGAAATACTATTTAATTCAAAATTACATTAATTCATTGAAATATATTCCTTAACTAAATTTTAATATTAACCATAAATACTATTTGTGCTTTAGAAAATCATTTACAAAGTAAAAATAATAGAATGAAAGTATATTCTTTATTCTATACAAAAATAATTATAATTCTAGAATATTGATACATATCCATTTATTACACCAGCATATTCTTTAAGAGTATGGTTTTTTATTGTGGGGATTTCTTGGGGTTATTCGATGAACATGGTTTGGGTTGTGATCTCGATGAGCTTGAACCTCTCCTATAAATGGTTTTACTCATGCATAAGTTGTTGGTTCTCGGCTTGGGCTTGGTCTAGGTAAAATCCTAGAAATGTTATCTCCCCCTAAATCTCTGATAAAAGGGATTTATAGTGATAAATCCTACTATTTTAGGTCGTCACTTCCTTTTTTTGTGCCAAAAGGATTTGTTAAAACCCTATATTTGTACTAGTCATGTGATCACTACTCAATGGATATATTATTAATGGTAATGATACTTAATGGTCATTTAAATAAAATTGGATATAATAAAACAAAAGGAGTGAATGGTGTTTTCTATATCCTTAAGACATTTAATTAAAATAAAAGTAATTTCATTCATAAATGTTTGGATCATTACAAAATATCATTAGAAAAATACTACAAGGTCCTTATCAAATGAACATGTGAATTATCATATAATTCTATTTATATATGATATTCCCAAATTTTATTTGTTTCATTAAAAAGATATTCTTGGAAAGAAATAGTAGTTACCTCTTTACCATGTAAATATTGTAAATCATATGAGGTATTGTTGTTGTTCATCGTCTAAATATTATATTTTTCCACTAGGTATTCTCCATTCATGGAATATTTAATTTCATTATAATTATAACCAATGTGAATAATTTTTTATTCCTTTATACACCATAAGGTTTTATTACAATAACATGTTTCTTAAAATGAAATATTATCAATAGATAGTACATAATTAACAATAATTTTATTACCTTAAATTAGTAGAGGATCTTATTTATATCATTTCTTTCGTGAGGCATTTCCTATTTTATTTTCATCTTCTTTCATCATATTCTCAAAAGTATTAATAGAAATTTCCTTCATAGTTAATTTGATAGGCAACTCATAGTATTCTTCAAATATTAAATTTATAAATACTTCTTTATGGAAATTAAAAACATCAAAATAATCAAACCCTCAAAATGTTGAGAATCTTATAAGAGGTGGATCTATAGACTAAATACCAATTGTTATAATAAATGGGAAAAATACTAAACATTGGGATTTTTCTATATATGTTGATACTTTCTCATTTATATAGTATTATTTATTTTTACCTTTGTACCAATTCAATGAATGGATCAACCTATTCTTCTTCTATCACTTGGTTTTTATGTATGCCCTGATAAACATGAAAGTAAACAACAAAGGATATAAGATTTTTTAATGAGGGTTTTCTCGATGATGAATGAATCCTTTACCTATTTATGGTGGTTTTCACTCATTTAAACATTTATTTCATTTTATTATCAAGAAGAATCATATGTATCGGTAAATCCTTAAACCTGTATTCTTGAAGCCAATTAAAATATATGAAAAAATGAACTTACTATACTTTAGAGTCTTTCACTTGTCGGATCTTCTACATCAATATCTATATTTGGATTACTTCACATGAAGTATGGTAATTAAAAATGTTCAGGTATCAAATATTATAAATGAATAATATCTTCTCCACTAATCTATAAACCACATTATAGGCTTCCTATTGTATAAAATAATCACAATAGAATGTCTCAATTCATCTTGGGTCTTTATGAAATATATAAATCATACGCCGATATCCTCAATTATTTATTTTTAGGCTTATATAATGTTCAATGGATGGTATGCATATTGGAATATCTCTTCTCCTTATATTCTTATATAATATGAAATTTTTCCTTCTTACACACCACATTGGATTTATCATTCTTTCATGGACTAACAAAATATTTAGGATAACAGTAGTGTGGGTTTATCTCCTACTCCATGCCCTAACTTCTTCTCCTTACTTTTTCTATATATTCAACATCATGACCTTCTTATAATTACATAATTCTGAATTTTGGATAACCTCGTGAAATGTATGGTTATAATTATCTTTTAAATCTGAATAGAATCACATGATCCTACTCGTCATAATTCTCTCTCCCTTTTTTAATTATTTAACAAGGTATTAACTAATATAAAGGGTATAGCTCCCTTGATCCTCAACTAATCTTCTATATTTAACCATTTTTTATCATTTAATCAATTAAAAAAAAATATTGAGAATTCATCAAGAATTTGATCTTTATAAATGGTCTTCAAATATTTAAACATGAATATTTGTGAATTGTGTGAAAATAATCTCATATTTTTTTCTCGTTTCATTATCCCTAATTCATGGCCCCAATAACTATTTAATATCTATCAACATCATGATATTTAAGATTTTAATAATCTATTTTCATCCTCACATTTAATCCTTAACCTGAATACTTCTTCTAAAAATCTCACAATTTTACCATAACATTGTAATCATGGAGGTGACTCCATGATCCAGAAAATTATTATTAAAATAAAAGTCAAGAAAAGAAGAGGATAAGGATTTGGGGTACACATGATGAACACCAAAAAATCCAAACGTAATCATCCTTTGGTCCTGCCTCCTCTCCCGCCTCTTCCACGATGACCACCATGTCCTCTTGGATTCCTGCCTCTTTTCCACTGATTCGGAATCTGACAATCAGCACCCTGCTCATCCACACCTCCATCATCATCATCATGAATATCAGCTATAATAGTGTCAGCATCATCAATGCCTTTATCATAAATGGGCTGCCCAGTCTGCTCAACACCGGCCTATGCCACCAAAGAAGGTGCATTAGAAACGGGGCCTTTCATAGAAATATGATGTTTCCTTCCACGGATCTCCATATAGAGCAGATCAAACTCAAGGGAGTTCATTGAATCCAGCATTAAGAAAAAATTTGTAGCACCAGTGGTAGCATTCAAAGCAGCAACACCATGTTTAGGTGTCACTGTCAAAGTGGTGACAGGTTCATCCAAAGAAGTCTGGAAATCAAGTGGAGGAGCTCCTGCATCCGAGGCATGAGTTGCCTTGGTATATGAAGAAGGTAAATTAGAAACCTGCAAACCAGCAGCCTCAACAGGTGAGGCAGCTGTAGAAGTGATAGGTTCATCCAGGATAATAGATGAAATCCCAGCATGGGACTCAAAACAGACTGATATAGTGGACAAGGCAGTGTGCCCAGCATTCACCTCCCCCATTATTTCAAGCGACGCAACAGTTGTAGTGAGTATAGCAGTAGAAGATCCAGGGGCCTGTGAGGCCCCTGCTGTATGAGAAACAGTGTGAGAGACAGAAGCCTTAATGGAATTATAATATTTCACACTCTTTTGTGCAACAGAATGATCAATAGATCCTTTCCCACCATATAAAAAACTGCCCAACTTACCTTTATCAAGGTATTTCTCCTCCAGAAAATATGCATGATCCATCTCTTGTTCACTATCAACATCATCAGAACACATATCACCCCATTTAGATGGTTCTCCATGCTCAATTATATGCAAACTAGAAACAGGGAGTGTGCTATCATCCAAAGGGTAAGACAACACACCCCTTCCCAGCTGATCATTCAAAGGCCTCACATTGGGACTTTTACCAGTAACAACATCAGAAAAATAAATAGTACCCACATTCTTAGAATCATAAGGATTTTGTTTCACCAAGTCCACCTTGATGGCTAAAGGTGAAAGACCCTTCACACCAGCAGAGATAGGCAAAGTCAGTGATGCCCCATTCGGGACACCCTTCCCCCTATATTTTTGTGTGAACCTCAAAAAAAAGCTTTAGTTTTCATTGGGATATATTATATATCACCAAGAAAATATTATTTTTCGTTTAAGACATGTTATGTATCCTAGTTTAACACACTTAGTTCTTGATATATTATGTATTATAGTGTAGAAATGTCTTTTTTACATCTATTTATTGTCTTCAATTAATATTTTACATATGCACTAAATTATATTATATATTTCCTAAAAAATTGTACACATCACTTGGGATTTCATATGTATCATTCAGGATATATTATATATCTTAATGTGTTCTTTATTTTCCAACATTTAAGTATGGTCCTTAGAAAAAATATTCAGTTTTTACTGGGATATTAAATATCACCAGGAAAACCTTACATACCATTTAATACATGTTATTTGTCATAGTTTAAAACTATTATTTCATTTCTAAATTTCTACAAACTCAAGAATATTATGTACGACTATAATATATGAGGTCTTTAACAACAATATAAAAGGGATTTGTCAGAGAAAAAAACAAAGACTACCTAAGCACTATTAAAATCACACAACCCTTATCAATGCATTATTTTTATCCTTGATAAATGTACCCTTTATCATCCCTTTATCTATCACTAATTATGGTAACCTTTATGAGTGCTTTCTCTAGCACTGATAAATTCTATATTAGATGTTACATAGCTTCATACCTATAAAAAAACCCAATTAGAATACATAAATAGTAATACAAATATATATATATATAACATAATTTGAATAAATATATCACATTCCGCTATTATTTGAATTCAAAATTTGCATTCAAAATGTATTCATTAATGTCATATTTACAATTAAAAAATTACAACCCGTATACAAAATAAAACTATGAGATTTTTTTCAATAATAAACCTTTATATAAAAGCTTTCCCCTGAAATAAAACCAATTTTTATTTTAGTAATATTAAAAAATATTATATAAAACACATATGATAAATTATATTATTAATTAATGTATATATTAATGATATTATCAGTTAATCATGCATCGTATTGACATGTAGTCAACTCCTACTTGTCACAAATGAATTATGGATCATTATCCTAAATATTAAAAACAATTTAATCTCATTTTCTTGGTTTTGGATATCTGATATTTATTTTAGACTAAAATGAATCTTTTATATTGAAAACACACAATTTGAGTCATACTGACCACATTGTACGTCATATTAACACATGATCAATTCTTACACATAAAAAATAAATTATGTATCATTTTTCTAATGTTTGAAAATAATACAAGCTCGTTTTATTGGTTTTGGATATGTGATATGTATTTTAAACTGAAAAAACACTTTTATATTGAAGACCTTCATATCGAGTCATAATAAACACATCGTGTGTTGGATTGAAGTGGGGTCAATTTATACATGTCACAAATGAATTATAGATCATTTTCCTAATGTTTGAAAACAATCTAATCTTATTTTCACATTTTTTGTCTAGTTACATGCATTTTAAACATAAATGATACTTTAATATTGAAAACATTCATTTTGAGCCATACCATACACATAGTCCATCGTATTGATGTGAGGTCGGTTCCTACACATACAAAATTAATTATGAATCATTTTCTAATTTTCTATAAAAAAATCAATCTAATTTTTGGATTTACTTCTACATAAAGCGTGTTTTAAACTAAAATTGAACTTTTATATTGAAAACATGCACTTCAATTCATACAAGACACATCGTGCCTTAGATTTTTTTGTGTTCCAATCCCACATGTCACAAAAATATTATTGAGTGATTTACTTAATATTTAAAAGAAATATGATATTGCTTTCACATTTTTTCTAGTGACGTCCATTTTAAACATAATTAGCACATTTATATTTAAGAAAAAGAACTTTTAGTCATACATGCCACATAATGAATTGGACTAATGCATTGTCAATTTCTACACATCACAAATGAATTATAAAAAATTATCCTAAATTTTGAAAACAATTTGATCTTGTTTTCTTGATTTTGGCTATGTCATGTGTATTTAAAACTAAAATAAAATTTTTATATTGAAAACATGAACATCGAGATATAACAACCACATCATATTTTAGATTGATGTATGGCTGATTCATACACATAAAAATTGAATTATATATTATTTTTCTAATTTTTAGAACAATATTAGCTCATTTTCTCAGTTTTTTATATGTGATTCTTGTTTTAAATTAAATTAACTCTTTTATATTGAAAACACAAACTTTGAGACATAACAACCACATTTTGTTTCATATTGATGTTCCATTAATTATTATATGTCACAAATTAATTATGGGTCATTGTTTGAATGTTTTAAAATAACCTGATCTTATTTACTCATTTTTGTCTATGTGACACACATTTTAAACTAAAATGATAGTTCTTTTTTTAAAATAATCACTTAAAATAATACCTAAAATATTTTATATCAGATTTATGTATAGTTAATTCCTACACATCACAGATTAATTATGGATAATTTTCCTATTTTTTGAAAATAATCTGATCAAATTTTCATCATGTTGGTTGTGTGATTTGTTTTAAACTAAAACTACACTTATATTTAAAACACATACTTTTATTTATACTGACCACATCATGTGTCTGATTGATGTGTAGTCAACTCATACGTGCCAAATTTTAATTATGGATTATTATACTAATTTTTTTTAAAAAAAATCTGAGATCATTTGTTCATTTTTGGCTAGTGATGCACGTTTGAAACTAAAATAATACTTTTATATTGAAAACACACACTTCAAGTCATACCTTACAGTTTTCCAGTCAGATTGATGTATGGTCAAATCCTAAAAATCAAAAATGAATTATGTGTCTTTGTACTTAATTTTGAAGAAAAAATAGATCTTTTTCTTTGTTTTGGAAATGTGAGGTTTATTTTAAACTAAAATGTACATTGATATTAAAAACATGCACTTCAAGTCATATCGTCCACATCGTGTGTCAGATTGATTTATAGTCAATTACCAGATATCAAAAATGAATTATGAATATTTTTATTAAAGTTTAAAAACATTATGATATTTGTTTCTCATTTTTGGACTATAACGCACATTTTAAAAAAAATGACACTTTTTTATTGAAAACACTCACTTAGAATCATACCATCCACATCAGGCATTGGAGTTATGTTAATTTGATTTATACACATCACAAACAAATTGTGGGCCATTTTCTTAATGTTTGTAAATAATATAAGATGTTTTTATTGTTTTTGGCTATGTGATGCATGTTTTAAACAAAAATGACTCTTTTATATTTAAAACATGCACTTTGAATCATGTTGAACACATCATGTGTCAGATTGACATGTATTAATTTCCTACACATCAAAATTGAATTATGGATCATTTTACTGATGTTTAAAAACAATATTGGCTCATTTTCTTAGGTATTTCTATGTAATGCGCATTTTTGACTAAAATGGTACTTCTATAATTAAAACAAGCACATTGAGTCATACCAAACAAATTATATTTCAAATTGATGTGGGGAAATTATTATAAATAAAAAAATTAATTATCGATTATCTTACTAAAATTGGAAAATAATACAAGCTCATTTTCTTAGTTATGGAAATGTGACGTGAATTTTAAACTAAAATTGAACATCTATATTGAAAACACATCATTTGTGTCATACCTATAATATCATCTATTGGATTGATGTATGGTCAATTTATCCATATAAAAAATTAATTATGGATCATTTTCTTAAATTTTAAAAATAAACCAAACTATTTTTCTCAGTTTTGGCTATGTGGTGCTTTTAGGACTAAAATGACACTATTATATTGAAACATGTAATTTGATTCATACCAACAAAATAATGTGTTGGATGGACATTAAATAAATTCATACACATTAAAAATGAATTTTTAATTATCTTTTTAATTTTTTAAAACAATATGATATCATTTTATCAGTTTTTTCTATGTGATGCATGTTTTAAACTTAAATGACACTTCTATATTGATAACACATATTTTGAGTCATACTGGTCACATGATGTGTAGAAATGACATGTAGTAAATTCTTTTGTTTCTCAAATTAATTATGAATTATTATTATAAATTGTAAAAACAATATGAATTTTTTTCTTAGATTTGAGTATGTGACATGTGTTTTGAAATAAAATGTTAATTTTTAACTGAAAACACACATTTCAAGTTATACCAGTCACACCATGTATCAAATTGTGGTGTGTCTAATTACTAAACCTCCCAAATAACTTATGAATCATTTTCCAATAGTATAGTAACAATTTGAATGTTTTTTTACCATTTTTCATTATGTTATTTTTTATTTGAATTAAAATGTAAATTTTGAACTAAAAAATACACTTCGATTCATATCGGGCACACCCTATATCATATTGAGGTTTGGTTTATTAATAAACTTCACAAAAAACATATGGATAATTTTTATAACGTATCAAAATGATATGAATGGGTTTTATTTATTTAGAGTATGTGATGTGTGTTTTTAACTAAAATGTAAATGTTAAAAAAACATACACTTTGAGTCATAAAAGATATAACATATATCATATTGAGGTGTGAATGATTCTTACACATCACAAATTTCTTATGTATCATTTTCATAATGTATACAAAAAATATTAATTTTCTTTCTCAGTTTTGAGTATGTGATGTGTATTTTGAACTAATGTGTCAATGTTAAACAAAAAATTTAAACTGTGAGTCATATCGGGCACATCGTGTATCGGATTGAGGTTCGGTTGATTCCTAAAAATCACACAATTTATTATTGTTCTCAAAATAAGGTTCTCCTAAATTAGATCACATATATAGTGATAAGAAAACATCACCATAGATGTTGTCTAATTCAAGAGCACATGCTTTTGAGAAAAAAAGTATTCAACTATCACACCATTTCTTGTTCGTCTTTAAGAATTATCTCTATGAAAATTTTCTAAATAAGTAGTATTAAGTCAACTTTTAAATATTTATGTACACAATATTGGCCCATTTCCCTATCGCCATAATCTTATTTACTACAAAAAATTCAAAACTCTCATGAGAATAAGTAGCTTCTTACATTTTGGAAGCTCTACCAGAATCCATTGTGCATAACCCTCCATTATACTTCTCTTTAATAAATAGGTCAAAAATAATATAAAATCATTAAGATAATAATTATTCACATCCCATATGTATCTATAAGTCTATAACCCATACTAGATCACAAACATAATAGTTAATCACCTAAATTGGATGTTAGAAAACCTTCTAACACTATGTACTTTGTCCACTCATCTATAACCAAATTTATTTATTCTCTTCAGTTTGTATATTATTGGAACTATTTGTGGTACTAAGAAAATGTATAAAAACAAACATTTAAAAAAATATTTTTAATGATTTTGTAATAAACTTAAGAAATTACATTCTTTATGATGTTTATTTTTTATGGTTTATTATCTATTTCCTAAATGTTAAAACATAATGTCCATAATATTTATTGTTATTTTTCTTCAAACACTATATAAACATTGACCAAAATAAGTAAATTGTTTTAAAATATGTTATAATAGTTAAATATTTCTATATACACCTTAAGCTGTTTCCATTTTTAAAAAACCATAGGTTTATTATGATTACTCACCGATGTCAAACCATGGTTTGGAATATATTTATATATTTTATATTGTCAATAACCAAGATAGGATTTCATCTGACCCGACACCCAAAATGGTCCAAGATAAGGCCTGAAGGACGTTCCCAACCCCCACGGGCTGGAACCTAGTGCCAAGGAATCAATATATTAAACAAGGGAACAATTTATACCACTATAAAAAACCAAATAGCTAAAACAAATAGATAATCCCAATATAAATACGATTACCAAATTGAACATAACTTACACATAAACTGAAAATATAACAAGTTAGAAAAAAAAACTATACAGAAAAAATAAAATTAAACCCGACGACCACAATATATCCATGTGACCCCAAGGGTCACTCTCCAATCCATAACCAACCATTTCTCAAGGCAATCAACCCCAATTTTGAACATGCAATAGAAACTAAAAAAATAACTATATATGTGAGTATTAAAACTCAGTAGGCATGTCCGAGTAATCAATTATTAATAAATATACTTTAAATAAAAGAAACATAACCATCAAGTTTGAAATATAATTTAAAAATATAGGTTTTTGACACACATTTTTTCAATTTAAAACTAATCATGTTCTATTTCCCTTTTTCTATTTAAAACCAAATATCTCCCAAGAAAGAACAATTTTCACTTTAGAAAAAATGGATAATGTTTTCTCTTAAATGGGTGAAGGGGAATATAAAAAAAATTTAAAACAATTTCCATAAACCTTTGAAAACCAATTTGCCACTTTTATAAAGAATCACATTATACTATAGAGATACAACAAGGGCCATATAATAAGGTAAATTGAAATAATCACACAAGAGTAACCAACCAATAAGCATCTCAATCTTCCACCATAGAAAACTAAGTGCCAAAGAACATGGGACAACCTGGGAGCTCATAAATAATCTAGAACATACTATACATGTGACTCATCTTGAAAAAATGCCTTACCAAATTACATCATGACACCCAAACACTCGATCACACCAGACCTGGTCTCGATGAGGGGATTAATCTCAAAGTAGATAGTTCATGCTAAGGTCTAATATCCAATTCATAATCCAAACTAGTTTAGAAATTGTTCATAAAGAATTCTCTTGTTATTCCAAGTTCCCTTGTCATGAAGAAAAAGTGGGTGATCCAATGAATTCCAACCGAACATCCAATCAAAAAAACATATATATATCACAAATAATAATCTCACATAAAAATTTACCCCTGATTGACTTTGAGGAACAACATTTTTCCTTTCAACCATTCAAACACAAGGGATCCTCTCACCATGGGCTTCACAAAACATTCAATCATAACCAAGGAAATAGAATTATCTAAGGATATTTTTCACGACAAAAACTTTCAAAAAAGTTCCAACTGGGGATCAAAAACCCTTCAAGAAATCACCCTTTTCTAAAATGAAACCAATACATTTACATCACATAACAAACCGTTTTCAAAGAACCAAATGCATGCCACTTTCATGTCTGAAACAAATTATGAACCTTTTTGAGAAACACTAACCACCAATTTTGATGTCACAAATACTTTTAAAAAACAAAACCATGATTTTAAAAATCATAAATAACTTGAAAATCCAACTTGGAAATTTACTAAACACTTGGTGTGCGCAACTCAACAAATTCGAACCATATATTTAAAACAATTAAGAAAACCACCTAATTTCACATAAAACAGTTATTCTAAAAATTATAATTAAATATTTAACATCCAAGGAATATGAAAAAAGAATGAAACCAATGAATCTTAAACTTAAAGGACAATTTCAAGGGAAAACTTCGTCAAATAACATATGCTTCAATGACGCCCAACTGAAATGGCTCCAAAATGTTCCATGAATAATGAACATCCATAAGAAACCTAAGGTGGAAAACCCCCCAATTTTACACCACCCTAGTTACCCAAATCATCAAAAACATGGCCACTATGGTTAAAGGAGAAACGGAAAATTGAAAAAACCCATAGGAGAAAGATATAGGATCCCTAACCTTTTAATTTGAGTGAATAATAACCAAGAAATGACATTTAACCCCACTTGGAGGGGTTTAGAGTATTCAAAAATCACCATAGGAGGCATCTTGGTCATAGGGATTTTATGGGGAGTCCAATGGAAGAAACCGTACTTAAAAAGAAGGATAAAATCCAAAAATTCCCTTTCCCTAGTGGGTTTCATGGTTAGCTCATATAGTTTAATAAACCATGTGATTTCCCACTATCTAGTTCTACATAAGATGCACACTTTGGAATAATGGTTAGTTAAACTGTGTGACCTAACAGTGTGACCCCTACACACTTATGCTGCATGGTTAAACAAACCATGCACCTTAACCATGAAACCTAGAAAAAATCCTCCAAACATCACCCACTTCACCCAAAAACTCTCCTAAATCAAAGGGATAAATCATCCATAAAACACATTCCATAGATAAGTTACACTAGGGGTTTCAAAAACTCTCCACCAAGCCATTTTCTTCTTATAACATCACAATAATAATGAATAGGGAAAACCCGTCCAAAACCTTCAGAACTAAAAATTTAAATCAAGAACACCTGAAAAACTAAATGTAAATCCAGAAAACACAAAATGGAAGAGAAAAAACCTAGAAAACAGATAAATCAAAGAATGAAATTAATAATTTGGGTGTGAAAATTCTTCCCACCATTACAATTTATGCCCCATGAAAGCCACAAAATTTTTACTTGGCTGATCAAAGAAAAGGGTTCATACACTTTCAAGATCCGATTCCAAAAATTGAAAAGATATTTAACTATCACCAAGATTGAGCATAGACTTCAACCTGAAACAAAACAACAACTGAGGTTGTTACCGAGAAATTATAGAAAGGTTGAGCCATAACCTATCAGAACACATCCAAAATTAAAATTCCTTATCAACATGGGAGTTTGAAATGAGATCCCCACCATTAGAAAACAACTACCACTGATCAATTCCAGAAGAAATATCAAAGTGACCCAATGGGTCTCTCTACGATTAAGAACCAACTAGATTGAACCGATGACATAGGACAACATGGAAAACTTAATACAATCCAACAAAAGAACATTCCCACATGGAGAAACCACCACCACTACAAGTGTCCTGTCAAAAGAAACTCAATCCAAATAGGACCCAATCCTTGATAAAGAAAAGCTACACCAAAAGAATTTATGTTTCCCACTTCCCAAAAAAAAGAGAGTTATTGAGAAAAGTATTTTTCATACCCCCGGTGGTTTTCTAACTGCATGAAATGATTCAGTCTAAGTACTTTGGCTAGATACCTGGTGTTTGAAACATATGCTACCCTGTAGTGAGGAGTTGATAATCTCCGAACAAAACCCCTTCTTTTTGTATCATGAGTGTCCATGAAAAACCTCGAGTAGAACCATAGGAACAAGACTCACCGTGGGATTCACTTCTCTCCATCAAGGCACTTCCACAAAAATAAAGATTTATAATATATAGAAACATTACCCTCTTTCATCCAACATGATACTTAGCAAGAACACAGCACAAAATAGAAAACACCTCCACTTAGAATGGAAAAATTCAGAATTATACAAAAGACACTCATTCATTAAAACAAGAGTTCACAAAAGACACACAATACCCTTTATTGTTATAAGGATATAAAATTACAACCAAACACAACTATTACAATAAAGGGAGAATTATATATTATGTTAATTTAAACTAAACGCAAAATAGAACCCTACTTCACTAAATGGGAAGGGGATTTTTTCGAGGAGGTGGCCTTAGCTCCATGTCACTTCCTGAAAACATCCTTACAGAACCATTACAAGTGACCTAGGAATCCAAAGGAATGGATGAGCATTTGATTACATAGACACAATGAATTATTATGAACACACTTACCACACTGATTACATATTATGATATGTTGCTCAGAAGGGGATGATGAAAGATATGAAGACCGCTTAGTTCCCCTACCAGCACCACTAGCATCAGACCTATTCTGAGTCTTCTTCATGGAATTCTCTTCACCACTTCTAGAGACTAGAGGAACGTTTCTTTCCTCAATCACTCATGTTAGCACAGCTTCAACATGAACATCATGCCTTTCCACATCGACAAAAAATGTTAAGTCGAACTCTAAAACCTTTGACTGTAGATTAGGATGAATCCCATACTCAAAATGTAGAAACTTGAAGGGATAGTTTGCAAGATACCTTAGATCATGTGGAACTAGATCTACAAATAAATGATATAAATACAACACAAACCCATCACTTTTTTGAAAATAGCACATATTTATCCCCTTCCTCACCTTCGTGACCTCAGAGAAATATTGTCAGATGAACGAAGCCTTGAAGAATTCTCAGGTATGATATTCTCAAGGCTTGGTTTGATAGACAGATGTCCACCACTTATAAGGAAAACCTTCAAGCATAAAGTTAGAAAATTTTTCCATCAATGAATCGGAAAACTCAAGTAAAACTAAGTATCTCTTAGTTATCCACGTCCACTCCTCCACTTATAGAGGATCTACTTGACCATAAAAGAGATGATGATTCAACTTAAAAAATTCAAGAAGGCATTCTATGTGTTAATTAAATGGAAATTATTCTAACGGTGCACCACCCATATCTATATGTCGAATATCCATCAAATATTTGTGGGGGAATAAACTAAGAAACAAGAAAACCAAGAACTAAATGAAGACCAACCCATAAATAAGAATTATCAATATCAAAACACTGAAAAGAAATATCATCCCAAAAACACAAGAAAACAAACTACCCCACCACTGATCAAAAAAACATCACAACTTCTTTTTCTCTATAACAAAATTTTCAAAAATACAGATAATTTTTAAAGGTTTCACAATCATCAATGGTATTCCTTAGAGCCTCACACATGAATATTCTCATGCCAATATTGTCACCCATCCACTCATGCCATTAACCATCCACCCATTCACGCACATACATTCATGTGGGTTCTCAGAAGAAAACCAAAACCCAACCACAACATCTTTACCACTTTCTAAAGAGAACATTGAACCTAATTTTTCACATTTTAATGAAACCTCAGAACTCACACAGTTTGGCCGCAATTTTTTCAAACTATGCGCCAATTGTGTGGAATGGTTTTGTCCTGAGACAGTGGCTATCAATACTTTCTAAGGATGGATTGACTAATTATTTTTGGGTCGTTCACCCTCCAATAGAGGCACCCCAAAGATTTCATTGTTTCCTTCAGCATGCTGCATGGTTTTCCTAAACCATGTACTAACTATGTTCCAAGTGAAAAACACCATGAAACTCAAAATTTAAATCTGAATCACCCAAAACACAAAATAGAAATTGAGAAAAGAGTCATAAGTCACAATAAAACAAATTTATCTTATTAAAAACATTTTCATCAATTCTAAAAATTTCCTATCCTTAATAATCTTTTGATTATAAATCCATTTTCTCAAAGAAATTCTTTTTAATTAAAACAAATTCCAAAACCCTTTATAAAATGTATTTGAAAAATCATTTTCATCTTCCCAAAATCTAAACCATTACCACTAAAAATACAGTTTTCACAATTCCAAATAAAAAATTCCCAAAAAAATCAAAACCACTAGGAACTAAATGAAACTCACAATGGGAAACTAGTGTTGATGGGTGACTTGTCCATATGGTTGGAGACCATATGCCAATCATACCACCATCATAGAGAGTATTCTAGGACCATGTCCCAAGCTTCACATGGCTTTATAGGCCCCGAGATCTCAATAATACCTCAAGGAATATTCCTTTTTTTATCCCAAACACTAAAAATCCACAAAAACCAAAGAAACCAAATAAAATTGGACATCGCATGGAAACCCACGTTTTAGTATAAAATGTGTTGGTCGCACACTTCCTCATACTGAAACCCTGAGGTTCTAGAAATCCTACTCCATTACATTGACATCCTAAAATAACATAGGGCACTCTCAAAGTAAGGTCTCTAAGGAACTAACCTCCTATGATACTATTTTTTCAAGGAACAGGCTGGGATTCCATCTAACCCGACACCCGACCCGGTCCAAGATAAGGCCCGAAGGGTGTTCCTAATCCCCATGTGCTGGAACTAGATCTAGGGCATCAACAAAGTAAAAAAGGGAATCATTTCACCCAATTAAAATAAACTGAATATAGGAAATAAATAGAGTATCCCAATATAAATATGATTACCAAAATTAACATCATTTACACATAAACTGTATATACAACAAATTGGACAACAAAACTATATAGAAAACCCCAAATCGAACCTGATAACCACAACATCTCTATGTAACCCTGAGGGTCACTCTAAAATACCTAACCAACCATTTATGAAGGTAATAAAACCTGAGTTAGAATATATAATAGAAACTAAAACTAATAAATAATTATAGGTGTGAGTATAAATCTAAATAGGTGTGCATGAATAATATATTCTTAGTGCACTTCCTTTAAATAAAATAAACACCAACATCAAGTTTGAAATACAATATACAAATCTAGGTTTCTCATACACATTTTTCCATTTTAAAACCAACCATGTTCCATTTCCATTTTTCAATTTAAAACCAAATCTCTTCCAAGAAATAACCATTATCACTTTAAAAAATATGGATAATTGTTTCTCTAAAAATGGGGGGAAGGGAACATAAAAAAAATTTAAAACATTTTCCATAAACCTTTGAAAACCAATTCACCACTTTTCTAAAGAATCACACATTATAAAATAGAAACAACAAGGGTCACACAAGGGAAATGGAAATAATCACACAATAGTAACTAACTAATAAGAATCTCAATCATCTACCATATAAAACTAAGTTCCAAAGAAAATGAAAGAAACTAGGAGCTCATGAATAATCTAGAACATATTATACATGAAACTCATCCCAAAGGAATGTCTTACCTGATGAAATAAAAATTTTCAAACACTCAATCTCACCCTACTTAGACTGACCAAGGGACACAATCCCAAATCATATAATCTATACTAAGGGCCACTATCTAGTGCGTAATCTAAAATAGTGTAGAAATCATTCCCTAACAATTCACTCACTATTCCAGGATCCCATATCATGAATATAATGGGGTGTGATCCAATGAATTTAAACTTATAATCCAATCACTATAACATATATATATCAAACATAAAAAGATCACACAAGTCACCCCTCATTACCCCAAGGAATAACCTATTTCATTTCAACCGTTTGAGCATAAGGGAGAATCTCAGCATGGGCCCCCCAAAACATTAAATCATAACTAAAGAAATATAATTATCCAAGGAGAGTTTTCACCTTAACCATTTTGATAAAATTTTCAACCATGCCTCAAAAACCCTTAGATAAATCACTCTTTTCCAAAAAAACAACACAGTTCCACCACATTCCAAACCATTTTCAAAGAACCAAACACACACCAATTTTATGTCTAAAAATTATAAATCTATTTGAGAAACAAAAAAACCATTTTAGATGCCAAAAATACTTTTATAGAACCAAACCATGCTTTTAAAATTCCCAAATCACTTGAAAAATCCAATCGAGCAATTTACCAAACACTTGGTGTGCACAACTCAAAAAAACTATGTCATATATTCAAAAAAAATTAAGTAAACCACCTCATTTCACATTAAAAAATTATTCTAAAAAAATACATAAATATTTAATATCCAAGGAAGGTGTGAAAAGCATGAAACCAATGAATCATAAACTTAAAGGACAAATGCAAGGGAAATCCACCTCAAATCATGGGAACTTTAACGACAACCAACCAAAATAACTCCATGAAGGTTACAAGAAGTAAGAATATCCACAAGGAAGCCTAATGAGGAAAAAACCCCAAATTTTCACCAACCTAGTTACCCAAATTGTCCAAACATGGTCATTGTGGTTATACGAGAAATAAAAAATTGAATAAAACCAAAGGAGAAAGAGTGATAATCCCAAACCTTTAAATCTGGGTGAATAAATCACCTCGAATCCCACTTGGAGGGGCTTAGAGAATCCAAAAATCACCATGGTAGGTGTCCTGGTTATAGGGTTCATTTGGGGATTCCAAGGGAAGAAACCCCACTTAAAACAAAGAAAAAAATCCCAAAAACTCTTTCCTAATTGGGTTTCATTGTTAGCTTATATGATTTAACAAATCATGCATAAACTATGCGTTTACCCACTATATAATGTTGCATGGGCTACACACTTAGGCTGCATGGTTAGTTAAACTCTTCTACCTAACCATGAAACCCATGCACACTTAGGTTTCATGGTTAAACTAACCATGTGCCTTAACTGTGCAACCAGGATAAAATCCCCCAAACATCACACTTTTCACCCAAAAACTCTCCAAACTCAAGGGGATAAACCATCTGTAAAACACATCCCAAATAGAAGTGAAACTAGGGTCTTTAAAAACTCACCACCAATCCATTTTCCCCATACATTCAAACTAATAATAAATAGGCAAAAAACCACACAAAACCTCTAGAATTAAAAATATAAATCAAGAACACCTAAAACACTAAATTTAAATCTAGAACATTTGAAACTAGAGATAAAAAATCAAGAAAAGAAATATGATTTGAAACAAATAATGAAAATAATAAACTAGCTGTGACACCTATCACAACAAATTTCACAATACAACACAAACTAAAACATGTAATTTGAATTTTATCTATGAAATTTTGATTAGTGCATTACAAATTAAAAATAGACATTATGTGTGTTTGGTTTGATGTAAATCCATGCATTGGATCCAAAAAAATAAATAGAAGGGTTATTCAAATGCATTATGATGAGCATCTAGTACTTTCTAAAAATGAAAAAAATAAGTATTTTGAAAAGGAAAATATATTTTATATGGTTAAATTTTTGAGTTTTACCCCTATATTAAGGGAAGCAACAGTGGTATGTCATCTATTATTTTCTTCAAAAATTACTCACTTAGTTAATCATTTTAAATTTCAATTTCATTAAATTATGAATAATGTTTTTCCATATAAATAATAGAGGGATTAATGATTCCAATTTGGGTTTGGAATTGGTTTCCCTTTATATAGTAGTAATATTTCTTATTGTTGAAAATATGAATAGTAATTAATTATAATGAACCTAGAATATTGTTTTTTAGCTAGAAATATTATGAAAATTTACCTCATGTATGTATTCACAACTAAAACTCCCAGCCATCCAAACTTTATAATCTCATTCATAATCTCCAAACCAATTTTTTCTATAATCAAATCACCAAATATTTATTTTTCATACATAATTTAGGATATATTTACATCTTTTAATTTTATTTATGCATGAAATTATAATTCTAACATATGTGGTAGTGGAACTAGTTGTGAGAAGTTACATATGGAAGGTTATTTTTATTTCTTGGTTGATTCACTAGATTTTATAGATCTAACCTTCGATTTCCCCATCATTCTATTCATATGTAATACTATACCTTATTTTAGTACTTTTTTAATCAACTATTAATGGATTTTCATTTGAAAAAAAATTGCAGGAATACCTCATGTAACTTTGTAAGATTAGATGTCCATGAAATAAAATCTCTAATATCATTATCAATCATAGTTACATCCAGATCATAAAGCGAAATAGGTAACTCATCACTCGAATCATGAGCTACTTATATCCCCACTATCATGTGTATTTTGGGAGTTATTTGTTGTGTAGAATATATCCTAGGATATTATACATAATACCCATCACAATGAGGTGATTCATGGGTTTTGGTCAATATAAATCACCTACAGCTCCACCCTGAATAAATTTTAATAATATGAAGTTATCAGAAGTTCTTTGAATCACATTTATTAGAATGTGTAATGAAAATATTGATTACCTTGGGTAAGGTAAGCTGTTTAGGGGGGGTAGATAACCTCAAATATAGTGGGTTCATTTGGCTCTTTATGTATGGATCTTTGTTCCACTACCGCTTCACTTTGATCCTTTCACATATATTTTCCCACCAAAAATTTCCATATAATAATATCTTTTAAATATTTTATTTGTTCTTGAATTGATTTCATTGTTTTATATATATCTCATTATGTCTTTTTCTTCTTGAAATATGTTTTAGGTGACACTCCAAAACATTCATCTCTAATACAGACATATTGTTCTGGCTTCTTCAAAGCTACTAAAAGTAGTTATTCTTTAGGTATTATTAGTGTTGATTCTTGTGTTTAAATAATATAAAAAAAATATGAACAAAAAAAAGATATTTTAAACCAATAATGTTATAAATCATAAATAATTAATATTTCATCATACTTACACATTGTCCCCATATTATTTTCATATTTTAATTAACTATTTTTTCCTCTATTTATGTGGGCCTCCTTCCATATAACATGATGTGGGATGGATGTTTCTTGAGATTTTTTTCATCGATCTACATTTCAACAATGTATTATATGTTTTTAGGATTAAATATAAATGTATAATATATTTAAAATACATACCATTTTATTTTCAAGTGAATCATACCCCATAATTTCTTTAAGATATGGGTACATTGGTTTTTCTGCACACTATTTTTTTAAACTCCTTTGTTGTTTCATAAATTAATAATTTTGAATCCTAGTGAATAAAATCAAAAAATCAAATAAAATATTATCAAATAAATTTCACCTAGAATTATTTCACATCACGACACCTAATGAAAGCTTTCCATATATCTTTATTTATATTTTTTCATATATAACTAATCGGTGGGGATTTACTTTCCCCTCAATATCCCTCAGATAAAGATTTATTGAAATTAACTTGGAGACACTTTTATCTTTTCTATTGACCATTAAGTCATATTTCTTATGGAAATAATTTAAGATAAAAAAACTCTAAAAGGGATAATGAAAAATAAATAAATGTTTCATTGTAAATTTTTTGATAAAATAGAGAAAGTTTATCATAACATTACCTTAATATCTTTCCAAATGCTTTTCTTTAATATAGGAAAGACTTGATGACACATATCTATATCAATTTGAACATGAATTCTCTTTATGAGACAAACATAACTAATGAAAATTTAATTTTGGGGGTCAATAGGTTGGCCGCATTGACCTTAACCAACATTAAATTTTATTCCCTTGTTTCATACCTTGATAACATTATTTAACACAATAATTCTATGTTTCTATTTTTTTAATAAAAATGTTTTTTATCTCTAAATAGTTCCAAATTTTAGTATCAAAATTATATTCTTCCTCCAAATTGGTAACATCATCAGGTTTAAAAGTCATTAACAAAATTATTATTCAAACATTTAAATTAGATGAAATAAATTAAATATACAACATATAGTATTATTAGGAAAAAATAAGTATAATAAAAAAATTGAACCTACTCATTGAACTCTATTTTTTTCTTTAAAGGTTGAAGTGATTTGGATACTCTTTCAAGTATCCAAATCTCCTCTTTGTGGTCCTGAATAATGTACAGGGAATTGTATACATTGGGATCACCTTGAAATTATTGTGATATCCTAATGAAAGGGTTATCCTTGATTAAATTTTCATCGGATCCTATTGTTGTTTTAGACAGTAATAATATAATGGACTAATTTTTGGTTATTGGATCTGGGACATAAAATATTTGTATTGATTGTGATTCCATTAGAAATGGCTCATCCTTATACCTTTCCACACTAAAATTAACCTTCCTGAAGCCCAATTCATTGATTTTCACTACACTCCTTTTGTCAACCTATTTTTAACCGAAAATAAGAAATTGAAATGTTGTATAATCCAACTCGTATATATGTTTTATGATGTTGAAATATAACTTATTAGCGTAAATTAAATTTCTATACTTGAAACTAGATATATTCATTGCTTATACTATAGGTGTAACTCCACTGTTTTGCATCATAATTCATTCATATCATTTGTTTATATACAATATATAACCATTAATTATAAAACTAGTGTAAGGTATAATATTTGCGTTTGGTAGCCAAGATGGATATCGAAGTTGATTGACAATTGAATTCATATTATCAGGTAACTCATTATAAATATGATCATTGGACAATCATATAAACTATTTATTATTCTTATTTGTTATCCAACCTTCATACCTTAATGGATTAAAATGTATAATAATTACATTATAGGATTCAACTTATAGAGAAACCTCTGTACTATTATGTAAAATGTACTGGTGATGTTTCTCTTGATTTATGATGGTAATTGTAACAACATCTCTTCTCTAAATATCTTCACCCATTGGTTTTCTACTATTATGAGACTTTGGGTGACAGATCATATCAACATCCAATAGGTAATCGGTATAGAATTCAATATATTCTTCCAAAATATATCATTTTTTCATGCATCCTTATGGAAAATGTTGATTCATGACATACCCTTTCAAAATATTAATATATCATTCAATTGGTTTCATCCATATATAATGGATAGGACCACATAGTTGAACCATTATAAACAATTGAACCCTTAGGTAGACCATTATATCAAGTAATGATGGTGGAAATAAAATATATAATTCATATCATATGATTTTAGTCTCTTTATTCATGATTAGAAACGTTTTAGGGTATAAAACATTACTTCATATGTATTTAAAAAAGAAGAAAAGTATGATTAATATACCTCATGAATTTTTTTGTCAAAATGAAAGGTAAAGTGACAAGTATAAAATATTTCATAAAAACATGACATTAAAATTATTTTAGACCCTGTAACTTCAAATTAGTTATTCACATGTCATTGTTTATATTTTGTTAAAACCCCATGTGGTACTTTTACACCATTAATGGAATTTAAAAATTGCAAAAAAAAATTGCCAGATAGAGTGTAAACTGATGGAGGAAGAAAATTCATCCACTCACCCTTCACAAGCTCCAACAGTTCCCTTATCATCATGTTAATCTTGTATAACCAGTATTTGATTCTATATTTTTTTTTAAAGAACATTTAGTAATATTTAAACACCACTTACAAATAAATTTGTTTCTAAATGCATGACATCAAGAAAATATGTGATGTAAAAGAAATTCCTGTTTAGTAATTTTAAATAAATTAATCTCTTTTTCCAACCTTTTTTTGGATTTTTTTTCAAAAAAAAGGTTTACCAAAACCAGTTTCAATATATTTTACTTTATCGATCAATTGATCACCCATTAGTAGATACCATGTTGTAACTAACTATGGACTCCCATTAAATGATATCCTCCAGGATTGGTATTTATGACATCAAGGTAACAATTCCTAATGTCCTAAAAACATAGTCTTTGAGTAATGTATCAATATATTTTAGTGTGTTATTTCTTCATATATGGGACACCCCAACATTCTTTTAATGTTATATCCTAAAACATTTACAGAAGAAGAAAAGTTATTTATCATCCTTTACAACATGATGCTCAATGTAAGTTATTTATATCTATAAGAATATTATAATGTAACACCTTTATCCCACATTAATTTAAAATATTGAATCAATGGATCCAAATAGACAATAATATCATTACAAGGTTGTTTTCATATTCATATATGAAGATAAAACATAATGTATTTGTGACTCAGGCATAACCATGGTGGAAAGTTATAATTTACCAACATAATTGGACATGTACAGTGAGTATTAATTTTTACAAAGGATTTATTACATATTTAGATAATGCAAGATGAAGGTTCTCAGATCATTTCCAAGTTCAAGATACTCGTAATCAATTTTCTTCCACTAAGGAGAGTCTATTGGGTGATGTAGTTTCCTGTCATTAATTCTCTTATCTTCATGCCATGTCAATTTTCAAGTGGTTTCTTGACATCCATATGGTCTTCTAAACCATAGAATTATATGAATGTATCATATATCTTTTTATGTACATGAATCATCATTCTTGTTTCAATTTAATCCAAACTTACCACACTTTATGAGTAATTCATGGTCTTTGTGAAATAATATGTAATCATTTAGACATAAATGTATTTTTTTAGAGATCATTCCCATTTAATGTAGCATTAATTTAAATCATATGTTCAAAAATGAAGCTCATTTTATTCTAGTATCATGCCATTCTAGAAAATAGGTAGTTCTATAAAGATAGTGTTGCTTCATTTGTAACCAGCTTTCAAATTATATAACATCAATATAGACGACAATGTAGTATATTTTGTACTACCAGTATACAATTTTCTCCTATAAAATCAGTTTAACTTCTCAAATAACTTTGCAAAATCATAAAGGTTATCATTAATATCTATATTCATTTCTTCCATATGATCTCCATCATCATTTACACTGGTACTCATATCAAATGATCCAAAAAATCATAGTATCATTCAAATCAATATGTATATTCAGTTTTTTACTGTATTTAGTCCAAAATTTATATATCTGATCTCTTCTATGAAAAAATAAAATGTTCTTCCAACCATTACAGAATAATATTTCTTCAATTGAGACAATATAAACATGGGGAAAGTATTTTATAAGGGTTATATTCATTATCCATTGAAAATATAATGAACATTTTATCTCGTTCCTTATACTATTTTTTCATATGATTAGCGATCAGCCATTTTCAATTTATAACCATCCTTTAGGTTCATAAAATATTTATTTTTTATAAAAAACAAATAAATACACATAATTTATTCATAATAAATAGTGAAAGTTATGGATACTTAAAATAAGGGGAACCAAATATTTTAATGTTATTGGTGATTATTCCTAGAAAGTTATCATTTTATACAATATTAACAAGAAAAGAAATAACCTTTGGCAAACATGTGGTTGTTGGTTCATGTTCTTGATTTTATATTTTGTGGGGGGGAAAAGTTGGTAATTCTAGAATGGTTTCAATAAATTTTCTAGGTGAGATTACAAAACATGGTTGGAGTTAGTGTTTAATAATTTTTTTAAATTTTACATGGTGGGTTAGGTGGTGTTTCAAAGAATGGGTTCTTAAGAATCAAATTTGATGATATTTTATCAGATGACGAAACAATCAATTTCCACATACGGTGAAGAATTTTTATAGTGGGAAGTGTATAAATTTTCATCTTAAACTAATGATTGGATTATAATCCCAACTACCTAGGATCTCTTAAAAAACTCAACCTCAATGGTACCAGTAGAGAGAATCAACTTTACGAAAATGTCATAGTAGAAACTAAGAGTGCGGTTTAAAAAATATGGAAGCATATATGGATTTTTAAAATGGGTTATGTTGGGGGGATCGACTACTACAAGTGAAGATTTATAGAACTGGGAATTAATTAATGAAAAAACAGGTGAATTAACCCACTTAATAATGAATTTGAAACTGTATATTGTGTATGATCATGTTTTTATCATTATTATAAGAAGGAATTTTTTAACTGGATATAAGGTTAGTGGTTTGTGTTATAAATGTTTTAGTGTATATTTTTTCACAGATAAAAATATTAAATGGATTGAGGTTTTTGTTTCTATTAATATAATCAAATGGGTATAATTGTTTAATTTTAATCGATGAGATAAGGAAGGATACATGAGACTTTTCATATTCTCTTGTGGGTTTGATGTTTGATCCAAGCCCTTGCACCATAATTACATCATGATATGGAAGGTGTGCGAAATTTTTGGTGACCAAAACATGTCAGTGGAAAACGTTTATGTATGATTAATTCAAAGATATCAGAATGATTATAAATAAAATATCCCTAAAAAGAAGGGATCAATTTAAATAATACATGACATTTATCCACTAAAAAGTATCAGTAACCCAAATTTGAAATCAAAATAAAATTCTGAGGATGAGAAGAAATGAGCAGACTAGAAAACGAGTGTGTTTTTTTGTGTACTAGGTGTTTTCCCCACTTGATGAGAACATTTTTTAGATAGCAATAAGTAGTTTCTAATAGCAGTACCATATCAGGTATGTGTGAGGGAGGTGATGTACGTTGAGGAAAGTATCATAAGGATAAAGACACTAATAATAAGGAATGGGTTATGTCTACTAAAGATATAAATTTTTAAATAAAGTAAATACATCAATATTAATCAATTTATATTAAGTTATACAAAAGAAAATAAAAAAATATTAGCCAATGGAATTCCTATAAATTAGTAAAAAATATGATCTCCAAAAAAATATTACGCATGGTTTATTTTTTAAAAATTATTTAAATTAGAAAATAATACCACATGCGCTTCTTATGAAATTAATCAACATGATTTTAAAGAATAATATTCATATTATTTAATTGTTAACTCTATATAAATTTTCAAACTTTCAATTTAAATCTATTTTTTATAATAAATATTTAAGCAACCCACTCAATTTTTTAAGAAAAAAAATCAAAAAATTAATTTATATAAAACACAGCTCATTGGTAAAGATTTTATATCATCAAACTCTCATAGAAAATGATTGATTCTTATTTTCCATTTTAAATTCATCACAACCATATTTCAATAAAATTCACATGTACTCCTCATGAAACTTCAATAGATTAGTTAAAAATTTTGAACTAAAAGAATTAACACATAATAGCCTAACCATTTCTAAATCTAGAATTTATTTACACTTATAGAAAATCACCTAAAAACATAAAATGATGATAGGTTTATGCACATCCTATTTAGATATATCAACAAAATGTAAAATAATACATTCAAACACAACATATCCAAATTATAGAAAAAAATTTAATAAGTGTTATGGTGAGGGAGAGGGTGAAAAAATAGTGGCTCAAGGTGAGGAAGATTGGGTGGAGAATCAGGTAGGTAAATCGAGCTAAAATAGCTCATATGTGTCATTCAAATCCTTTTGGAAAATTATAATCACCCAAAGAATCAAAGGGAGGGTGAAGAAATGGTGGCTTGAGCTGAGGGAGATCGGGTGGAGAATTGGGAAGGAAGATCGAGCTAAGATTGATAGTGCACATCATTCAAAACATTTGGGAAAATTAAAAACTCCCAAAGAATGTTGAAACAATGAGAGATCTTCTACAATGGATTAGAAGCCACATAATGTGGGTTTTGAAAGTATTGATCATCGTAGGAGTTCAAGGGAGAGGATCTATAAATTTGGAGTTCTGCGAGAGCTTGAACGGTGTGAATGGTCGGGTCCTCTATTAGGGTTTTATTTAAAAAAATCATTAATGTTTTATCAACACTTTTTAAAAGTACTTCTAAATAAACATATTTATCAATGCTAAAATAGTAAGTGCAAATGAATGCCACTCTTTATCATGGTTACCACTTACTACTAATAAATATAAGACTTTATAAGCACTTCCTATTAGCACTAATTAAGATGGGATGTTATTAGTGATTTAATTATAGCATTAAAAAAACCTATATTTATCACTTCTCATTGGAAAGTGCTGATAAAAACTATATAAAATAAATTAAAAAATATTAAATGAGTATATTTTTTAAATGAATAAATAATAAAAAAGTTAAAAATTAGTTAAATTTATTAATGAATAGATAATATTAGATTAATCAATGTTATAGATTTGTGAAATTTAATAACCAATAATGAATCGACTTCAACAATACTAAACAATGATTTAGGTTTATTAATTATATAAATTATTAAAAAATTACAAATGAATATATATAAAAATGAAATGAATTCATATCAAATATGAATATCAAACCATTTTTAAAACATTAAATGTTAATGAATAACTATTTATAAATAAATATTAAAAATTAATAAATTTTAAAAATATTAAATGAATAAATATTAAAAATGAATAAATTATTAAGAAAAGTGAAAAATAAGTAACATTGTTAGTGAATAAATAATAATAAATAATATTAAAAGAATGAATGTTAAAAAATAGGGAAATTTAATAATTAAACAATATGTATATTGAAAAAATATAACAAAAATGAACAATTGTAATTAATTATATTGATTATTAAAAAAGTAAAAAATAATATTTGTTAAAATGAAAATGAATGCATTTTAATTTTAGAAATTAAAAAAATATTAAAAAATTAAATGATAATTAATAAAAAGTTGTAAATATATATTAAAAAATTATATAATTAATAAATAGATAAAAATTCAAAATGAAAAAATTAACAAAATATTTAAAAATATTAATATTATTAATGAATAAATATTTTTAAAATTGAATAAACTAAAAAAAGTATATTAAAAATTAATAAATAATATATATTGAATAAAATTATAAAATATGAATAAATTTTACATATTAGAAAGATAATATATATTAAATATATTAAGTTAATAATTGTAAATTCTAAAATTAATACTAAAAATTGAATATATTACAGAATTATTATGTGTGTGTAAATTATATATAAAAAATCATTAATTATGTATATCTACGTGTGAAATAAATCCAACACGCATTTGATATATGTTAAATTTATAAAATTAAATTTAATTAAATTTCCATTAATCAATACAATTATTATATATTTTCAATTAATATTAATTTATATTATAAACCATTTTTCACTAAATATATTTCTTATTTAATGTAAATATACATATATTCTATTATATTAATCATATTTAAGGAAATATTATATATATTGATATATATATATATTAATATATTTCTATGTTAAAAATAGTAAATATATTAATGAATAATTATATATATAAGATATTAAAATGAATAAATCATTAAAATATTTAAAAAAAAGAAAAAGAAAAAGAAAAAACATGTAACATAATTAATGATCAATAATATTAAATTAATGCATGTTAAAAATGAGGGAAATTTAATTAAACTGTGAATAGATATGAAAATATTTAAAAATGAATAGAAGACTAATTATATAAATTTTAAAGAAAAAATATAATGAATATATGTTTAAATGAAAATAAATATATGTTTAAATAAAGATGAATATATATTAATTTTGTAAATTATAACTATATTAAAAACATTAAATGTTAATCAATAAATATAAACAAACATAAAAAGGAATAAAATTCATAAAATATTAAAAAAAAAGTTAAAATTAATAAATTAAAAAAATATTTAAAAAATAACTAATTAAATAATTATTAATAAAAATAAATAAATTTGATATAATTATATATATTAATTATAAATAGTAATAAATAGTTTATATTAAATATAAATATTTAAAATGAATAAAATGTAATAATTAAAAACATATACTATTAAATATTAAATATTAAATATTAAAAAATAGTAACATCAAATGATAATATTAACAATTTATATTATTTTTGAATGTCTGTCTCTTTTATAGAATTTATTTTCTATATGTATATGTGTGAAATTATTATATGACATATTAAGTGTAACATGTTTACTTAGATTTTTAATGAATAATTAGATATTTATTATTTGTTATATATTTTAAATTGATAAAGAAAGTTAACTTGAAAAAAAACTTAATTAATAAATATTTGTTAATTAATAGTAAATATTTTTTAATTAAATTAATTTATCATTTTCCATAAATAAATGGTATATATATTTATTTGATTTATAATAAGATTTTATTAATATATAAATAATATTTATGAAATTATATATATATATATGATATTTTTAACTAAATGTCGTATATATCAAGTGAAAATAAATATTTAGTCATATATAAATCATATTTAATAAAATCTATCATATTTTTATCAATATAAATATATTTATATATTAATATATGGTTTTTAATGATATAATTTTTTAATGTAATATACCCATTATCATTTCCAAATAAAAACATTGATAAAGGGTGGTCTTTATCAACAACAACATTTATTTTATTGAAGGGGGAAGCAGAGGAAAACGTTTAGGGGGGCCTAAAATGATGCAGACCAAGGGAGTCCCCAATTACATAATAAGCACATCTTAAGGGGAGGGAGCCAGTTCTGGAGTACACCTTTAGAGAAGAGTCGGAAGGCGCCTTGGAGGCGAGGAAGTCACCTACATTATTCCCTTCGCGCCATGTGTGAGTAATAACCATCCTGTTGGTGATGAACTTCTTGCAATTACGGATCACATAATAAATATTCCATGAAGTGGGAGAGAGACCCTTGAGAGAGTCGCGCCAAGGGTGGTCTTTATCATCGCTAAAAAAACATTCATAAAAGGTGGTCTTTATCGGTGCTTTTATCTAGCACTAATAATAGATGTTGTTATTTATTGCACATTTTGTACTATTGTATGAAATAATTTTCCCTTTTCCTGAAATTTGCAACTCAAAACTTCCTAGATTTAATCTCCATCCTTATTAACAACACCCATATTTTTCTTAACCACTTGTATCCTTCAAAAAATACTTCGAATAATTAAATTATATTCCAAGGATACCACATAAATTCTTCAATAAGATTCTATGTCACTTTATATAATGGTTTAACTAAAATCTCCCTCAAACCCAACTAATAATTCAATGGTGATGCTTTTACCATCTTCTAATTAATGGAGAACATATTTTACCTTTAACTCAATTTCTTTCATCCTCATTTATGTGTATTTTCATATAATAATTCAATATTTTATATTGATTTATATGTGGAAGTATCTCACAACTTTCAACTTTTTCCACATGTGAATGAATATAAATGGAGGAATCTCACTATAAATCTCAATTTCCATATGAATAGTGTCATTAACCCAAATTATTTTTTTCGTAATTAAAATATTTTTATTTATCATGATAATCACAACTTGAGAGAACTTTTAAATCCATGTTGTAAGACTTTATTTTATCTTCTCAACTCAGTATGTGTAGACATCCTTGCTTGGGTCCCCCAACCAACCTCTTCTCTATCTTCTCTTTTACCAAGATAATTCACTCTTCTTCTAAGGATAACTTCTCAAAACATTTAAACTTGATTCCTATACATAGAAAATTTAAATCAACACCTAGTTAATTTAATATATACATGGATTCAAGTTATGCGTAGTTTCTTGGTTCGTATTTCATGTTTGGATGGGTTCCAAGCTACCCAGATATTTATGGGCATCATTGTGAATGAATTTCATTATCAAGTGAATAATCCACAAGAACATATAGGATGTTTAATTTCCTCATTCAAGAGACATGGTAGTCATAACAATGAGTTAAAGGTTCCTGTGTGTGGTGAAGGCATGCACGAGAAATGCTTCATGGTATATATCCTAAAGGAGTTGTGTCTTAGAAAGAGTTATTTCATATATAATATTTATTTTAAAAACATTCCATAACTTGTGTTAAGGGGGAACCAATTCCCAATCTACTGCATTATTTTTTAGTCAGTTATTAATGGAAGGTCCTTTTCAATAATTTTCCTTCCTTGAAGGAAATTTTTTGAAGGTTAATTATAAGAAAGGTCCTAACAAAAAAATATTCAAAGACAGTGATTTCTTTTAGAGAACCTTCATTAAAAATATGTTAAAGAATGAGATTTTAAATAAAAATATCTCTTCTCACCCACTATAAAATACCCTCCTCATGCATCAATCCTTTCTTTCCTTTCTAGTCATCATCCCACATCCTTGAATCTGATTTGCGCTTTTCCTTCGTTGAATTGAGGTTCATCTTCCATGAATCAATATCCATCTTCCATGAATCATAGATTCTGTTTTGAGAAACCGTTTTGTGTTACCTTCCTTGAGGACATCGACAGTCATGCAATAAACCATGAGTAACCCATGAATCCAGTCTCCCATTACACCCCTAGTGCGAAGCTTACCGGTTGGTGAATCCCTATCGCAAATTTATTCTAAAGCCCCACTTGTGAAAGTCTTCAAAATACACCTTCACAAAATTCTTCTATCGTACCCTCCCATAACAGGTATTTTCAATTTAATTTAATTTTTTGTTTATTTTTTTGAATTAATATTTATTGTAATTTAGATATTAGTTTTTATAAATTTTATTTGATGTATTTTATTATTTAGTTTAAAATTGTATGATATTTTTTTGAATGGAATTTTTTTATGGTTTATATTTTTGAACTTTGGTATTTCTTAATTATTATGTTTTTTTATATTTTTTAGGGTTTGGATTGTAATTTTATTATGGTATTTTTATTATATGAATATTTTTGCATGAATTATTTCACTTTTTATGTGTGTGTGTGTGTCTGTATGACATAATTATAAAAAATATATTAGAAAATTAATTAGCATTTTTGTAATTAATATATTATTGGATTGTTTAATAGATACAGAAATATATTATTACATTGTGATTGATATAGTAATATATATTAATATATTATTACTTTAATATATTAATTTTATTTCATAGTAATTTAACGAGTAAAAGAATCAAAAAAATAATCAAATAATATATTATTAATATATCATTTTATTATAATTAATATATATATATATATTATTGCATTGTATAAAATATATTATTTTTCATTAATGAAATTGATGTGAATAGACCCTTCAGACCATCCCAGCCCCTCTTGTATATATTTTTCAAATTATGGTTTTTATAATTATTAGGGTTCAATGCTTTATACTATTTTTTTGTTTTAGTTTGTAATTTTATTGTGCTGTTATTATTACATAAATATTTTCATATGAATTATTGCATTTTTTATCTATATATAAATTATTTAATTTATAAAATATATTACTAAATTAATTAGTGATTTTGTAATTAATATATTATTGTGGTGTATAGTATGTGTATTAACATATTATTCTATTGATCTAGTAATATATTATTTCATTCTCATTTAATTAGAAAAGAAACTAAAAAAATAATAACCAAATGAAATATTATTAATATATCCTTGTAGTATAATTAATATATATATTAATTCATTGTATGAAATAAATTATTTATTAATTAATTAGTAATTTTTTTATTTCAATATTATTTCATTGTTAAAAATATATATTTATTAATAAGTTAATAATATTTTCGTATTCTAAGTAAGCTAAATTAACCATTTTGTAATTAATTTCAATTGATAAAAACATTAGATCAAATATTTCAATTTGATAGTTTATGATAAATTAAATATTTATAAAAAGAATTTTAATTTTAATTTTAATTTTAATATTACTAAGTAATTTTTTTATATTTAGGTGACTTTCATTTTCTCATTATTTCATTGTATAAAATAAACATATGTAAATATATTACTATATTATTAAATTGTAAAAAAAATATTATTTCTTTGTAATTAATGTATTAATATGCTTTAATGTACTTTATCAAGACTTCCCATTACCACGGTCAGGTCCATCTATTATATACTGATTAGAGGAATTATAATTGATATAATAATATTTAATGTTTGGTGGTTTTGGATTTATTTGAAAATATGGAAGTGTATATTTTTAACCTATAATTTATTTTTAATTAATAGTTTCGCAAATATGGAAAGATAGTTGTGTGTGTTTGTGTATCATGGAGGTGAAATATTGATGATGAGCATTGGATATCATATATTAGTTGTCCTACAAGATTAATAAATCTTATTGGATGTGATACGATGAACATAATTAACAATATATTTTACGATCGATTGATGCTTGTATGGAATCAATGTATTTCATATGTTGCATATAGATTTCCTCAAACTCGGGATAATCTATATTACATGAATCATTATTTAGTCGATGATGAATATTTGAATATTTATTATGATATAAATCAAGATCATGGAAAGATTATTATGATATATATTTTTATTAATGTTAGTACAATTGAAGATATCATCCAAATTGATAAAAAACATATCAGATGATGGTAGATTTTCATAGGGTTATATGTTTATATATGAGTTGGTTTTTAAAGGTGGATTAGATGAAGAAAATACAAGTATATAAGGAAAAATATAGTTGATCTTACATGTAGATGTTCCTATAACATCTGGTGTTTTATCTAATCTACTTGTTGTTGTGATCAATGATACCTATGATGATCGTTTTGAGGATGAGGGTGTTTCTAAAAGAGAAAATAGGAGGATTCCAACCAATGATATAGAAATACAACATGTACACCTGGTTAAAACATCACCTGATATTACACTAGTGGTTCTTTAGTTTGATTAGGATGTAGTTACACCAACAACTGAGTTCTCAAGTATTTTCTAACAAAGCAATATTGAAATCATTGATGATTAATTGTATGTTTGGAAAAAGTTTTAGAGAAATGATTCCTTAGAAACTGTTATATACCATTACAATGTGAAGATACATTGTAGTTGTCTCATATATTTGTCTATGATATTGATATTTTCTATAAAATTTCAACAGTTTGGTGACATGTGAAATATATTATTACATGCTACAGTTGTCAAAAATTCAAATTATAGGGAAATTAAAAAATATCTAGGACCACACACTTGTTTGAATACAATGTTTATTTAGGATCACAGACACCTCTAATCAACATTCATATGATCTAATATTATTGGTATGATCAGAGTTAATCATGGTGTTATTATCAAGTTAATATAGGAATGCATGGAGAGTGAGTATGGATATAAAATCTCATAAAATAAGTCAGGGATTATAGAAAAATAAATCTATTGAAACAGTTTATAGTAATTAGGAAATATTATTCTATGTGTTTCATTATTAGTTCAAGAAATTGGTTCAAACAGTTCTGGTTTTTTAATAATTTGAAAGAGTAGAGAATGTGGTGAACTATAGCTACCCTGCTTTTCTTACATGATTATTACATCATTTTAAAGATAAAAAACATAAAATTTTACACAACCAGGATACAAAGGGTTAGTGTCTTAAAAAAATTAGTACCATACAGTACATTTATAAAATAAAATAGAAAATTTTATTTAATTCCTTCTTCTCTAGATTCTTATTGTTCATTGTGTTATTCTTAGTTTAATTAATCACTTGAGGATATACATCAAAGAAATGGGTGAGAGAAAAGAACAATAAGAGGATGAATAATAGACATGAAATATTGTTGAGAATAATCATAATCATCATAATATAATAAAAGTATCATAATCATAATCATGAGAAAAAAACATCAGATAATGTCATGGAATGTTGAAATGCATAAAAATGAAACATCATGTCTTAGTGGTAAAATCCCACACATAGTTGTGAACAAATCTAGCATCATGTTCACACATATTTTGCTTTATCTCAATAGATTCTTCACATTACCCAATTAATTTTACTGCAATAAAATTCTTGGTGCACCCATTATATCATAACATTTTCATGTGCTATAGGTTGTTGGGTTCACCTAGCACATTATAACATTTACACTATCATGCATGTCACATAGTATGTATATCAATATTGGACATAAAGTAAACCATGTGATGAAATGTGTTTAATTTCATAAATACATTCATAAACTTTGGAACTCCTAAAAAATGAATAAGATTCTTCATATCAATATAGACTAAAGAAGAAATGATCTCATGAGAAGTAAAATATGTGTTTTTTATAAAGAAGGGTTCTTTCAAAAAAATCATTGAATTTTTTATAAAACTAGATTGGAAACATGTATATCCTATAAAATAAAATGGAAGGAAAAAAATTACATTTATATAATAATAAATGAACATTCATACTATAAATGGAGTTAAAGAGATAAAACCCAAAGAAAGAGAGTTGGGTTCAAGAATCCCCTTACCTTGTGTCTGAATTATTTTTTCACTTCAATATTCTGCATAATCAAATTAAATTCATTAATTATTAAATTTATAACCTTTTATACATTTATTTGATTCATTTTAGTTTTATTATATTCATTTATGTGATTTTCTATGAGTTATGGAGTTCAATTTCATCATTTGTGAATGTTTTTTCCTTGGTTTTCATGATCTGTTCACTTGTATATGAGTATAGAATCTTATGTAAAATGGGAATGATTCTCCATAATTGAAATTATGTGTTATTAATAAACATAAAAAATATTACATGATACTATATATAATTTGGTTATATGTTATGATAGTTAAATAGTGAGACATAAGGATAGGTACCGACGTGGAGCTCAGGAGGAACCAAATCATTGTACGGTAGCCATAGATCACAAAAATGGTTGAAGCTTCAGTAGATTCCTCTAAAAGGTTGGTAATTTTTAGGTTTTTCTATAAATTTCTATTTATATACTAATTTAAAATTTTATACCATATTATGACTTCTTAGGACCCATTTTGGTTCAATCTATATATTTTGTGGAGAAAAAATGAGGTTTCTGGCTGATTTGAGGGGTTTCCCATTTGGAAATCCCAATCACATAGTGTGTAGTTTAGGAACACATTCCATGTGTTTTTACAATTAGGGAATATGGTCTTTTTCAAAGTACATTTCAGGTATATGGAATACATGTAGTGTACTATGAATCGACCATGTTTTTTAGTACTCATCCAGAAAGTCCATGTTGGGGAACATGAATGTGTAGAGTAAATGGATAGACCTCAAGTGGGTCACACACCATGTAGAGCTACACATCCTAGAATAACACATGGTTAGTCCATGTGAGGTACACAGGTAGGTACCCTATGTAGGGTAAATTCCATGTACATGATCAATACACTATACACTTTGGATTTTACACATCAAGTCAAGCTGGAGTACATGCCCATGTGGGGATTTGGGAGTACACATCATGTACTATGGTATACATGTCGTGTATTTCCTCTTGCTACCCATTTGTGGGTTTTTTGTATATTTATGCCCTGTAGTTAGAATTAGAAACATTATTAGTCTATTTTGATCTCTCTCTCTTTTTCATAGATCATGATAGTACTACAATTGAGGATATTTGAGGAGTCCTATGAGACATTTAGGAATTTTATCCTAAAAGGATAGGTTCTTTCTCTAGTAATTTAATCCAGCTATCTCCAAAGATTGAGACACTTTGGTCTAAGATAACCCATGAGATATATCTCTTGACCAATGTTTCATAGATCTTCCTTTGAGTATTTTTTCCTTTTAGATGTTCTCTTCTAGCCTATGATGCCATGATATTAGTTGTTTAAAAGGATCTCATCTAGGATAACTGGTTTACTTTCCATTAGAGGATACTATATAGGATTATTCTACCTTACTATTGTTTCTGATAATCTCAGGTAGGATACATATGCCTATGTATACCATTATGAGAATCCCATGTAGGATGGATATTCTTACATGAACAGTTATTGATGGTACCATGTTGGATGTCTCCTCCTATGTAACATTCCAAGTATCCCATGTTGGATGCATATGATTACTTAACATTATAGGATCCCATGTAGGATTACTCATTTTACATTCACTACTGAGGATCTTGAGTAGTGATCCTTCACTGATTTGTAGACTTTGAAGATCCCAAGTAGGGTTCCTCTATAATTTTTTCATCTGAGGGACCCAATGGGTTTCCCTACTTTTATTGGACCTAAGCTAGTATATTGGGGGTTTGGGAGAGATGGTAGAAGGTGTCACCATAAAACTTGTACTGAAATTGTAATCATGTGAGGATGAAGAAGTAGTTGTGGGTTTAGAAATTTGGTCGTCCTCACTCATTTATGTTTTCATTCGCCTATTTATTGTTGATGCGTACATTTTTAAAATTGGTGCTTCCTGGTTTGTGTCCAATGATCCTGGTATGATGATACTTATTTTCTTTAGGATACCTAGACGTATGACTTCAGGTCTGGATTCTAAGACCTTTTATTTATATATTTGGGATTACCATACGTACATCATGGGATCATATAATTATGTTATTCCTATGTGATACTGGTTACCATGTAAGAATTACATGGATAAAATCGTAGGGAAAATGAATTATATTATGTCTGAGTGATACCAAATTCTCATGTTAGAATTTCATGGATGGACTCATTGGTAAAATGAGTTATATTATTCAAAAAGTGATATTTTATTCTCATTTATGATTTTTTATTGATGGAATCACAGGGAAGGTGAATTATATTATTTCATTAGTGATAATAGGATTCTCATATAGTAATTCCTTGGATGGACTTAGAGGTAAGACATTTATATCATTTCATGAGTGATACTTAGGTTCCATTTATAGAATTATAAGAAAAACATATATGGAAGATCATTATATATGTCATGAGTAATACTTGGGATCCTTATATGAAATTAGAATCAGCGAATCAGAGGGATACGAAAGTATACCTCACCTAGAGAAATACATGGGTTTATATAAGGGATGTTATGGATAGGATTGTAAGGTGATGTGTTCTGAGTTACATCTAGAGTAAAAACTAGGTTTCTAATTAGGAATTACATAGATTTATATAGGTTTAATATCATAATAAATTGATTATATGTCTTATCTTCCAATTCAAGTAACAAAATTATACTCGGTCAGTTCATTACTTTTATGATTTCCATATCTTCCTTTTCTATAGAGAGGTGATAAAGTGGGACTTATATATCCATTATAAGAGTATGGCCAATGGGGGATGATTTGGATTTGATCCAGGTACCAAGAATTTATTATAAATTAAATCATATAAGACTGTATACTCAAAAAATATTTTCAAGATAGTCCATTAAAATACGGAATAATTCATTATAGTGATTGGAGGAAAGTACGGGTTTACCCATGGTTAGGACATGTATCCCTCTATAGTGTCATAGCTTGATCAGATACATTTCCAATGATGTCTTAATTAGGTATTATCGATTGGGATCATGGAACTAGGGATCGACTTAATTTTAAATGGTTTCAGTGGTACAACAACCAGCTCAATTCCCCTTTTTATAGTATATCCAAATCATCAAGATTATTAACCCAAGGATCAACTACTATTGATTGTGTTATTTTAAAACATACTCATTTATATATATATATATATGTGTGTGTGTGTGTGTGTTTATGTGTATATATATTTATGGGAATATATATATCCATATAAATATATATATATATACATGATGATGTATTTTTATGGTGGTCAGGATTATGGACCTAGGGATCGACTATAGTTTCATTTTATTTGTTGATTTATCATTCTATTTGAATCTTTTAGGATAATCATATTGCATGAGAATGAACTTATGATAGAAAATTTAAATATTTTCATTGGGTTGGAATACTAAAATTATTTCTCACCCATATATAGGCACCTTGATGTGCATCTAGACCTTATGTATACTTTTTAGATTGATCGTATATTTCATGATGGATAGGTATGAGTCCAAGGGTTTCATGATCAAGTTCATCCTCTTGTTTGGATTACTTTGATCAGGTTAGATAATAATGGTAGTGTCTTAGAGACTGAGTATGTGGTCTAGCTTAGAGTTAGTAGGCGAGCCCTGTAATTTTATTTCAGTATCTTTTATATACTCTTACATGTATGGTTGGTGCACTATGTGACTAGTGTTGTGTGTATGGAATGGTTGTTTGAAATTTTATAGCATTTCATTTATTATTTTATCATTTTCTATTTTTGTTTATTTACTTATTATACACTCTGTTTATTATTTTCATGGATTATATCATCTTATTTTCACTATTTTTACTCTGATATGAGTGTATAGTCTCCCCACAAAACCACCTTTATAACATCACTACTAGTTGGCAGCCTCTGGCATACGAGGAGGTGTGCTTGAGTCTGTTTAGAGAACCGGCATGGTGAACCAGTTTAGTGGCACCTGAGTCAAGATATCACATATAATCTACCCCCAATTTATCAAAACCAAACACACAGGAATAAATACAAAATTTCTCATAGTGTACTCTTAACACACCAAAACATGGTCCATTGACCTTGTAGTGGTTTGTTCCGGAATTTTAACACTAACCCATTCCAATAATATTCAAATGAAAATAATAACATAAGTGAAAAAATTTAATAAACCCCAAAACAAACCTTGAAAAATTCACCTATCATCCTACCTCCAATGAAATGATGGTCAAAAGTGTGCAGAAATTATCTCAAGACATCCTTAAGATGAGAATAAAATACCCATAATCTTAGTATTATTCCATCATCCTCCTGTTGAATCAACTATCAAATTCCTAATAAGAAACCAAATTTAGAGAAAGAGAGAAGGATTTGACAAAGTATTATTATCCTTATCATTGGCTATTGATCGCAAGTGACGGCATCTCTAATGGACATGAATCAAAAGAAGACCACCCTAAAGGAAAGGAAGGACGATGATGCATATGAGTCTTCTTGTGATGTCTTGACCTGGGTGACATGAAATGGTTCCCCGATCCGGTTTGTCACATGAACTCAACTGTACCTCACCCTACACTAGAAGCTACCAACTAGTAGCGAGGGTATAGTAAGTCATGATCGGGAAACTGTACCCTCTTTTATCAAAGTAAAAAACCTGTGAAAAATAATAAACAAATGTAGAAGAATATATAACCAAAAAAATACCAATGTCACAAGATAACCAAATCAGAAAATACAATATTTAATTGAAATGAAAAACATTTCATGGAAAAGTAAGTGTCAAATTGTCTCAAATGAAATAGAAAATAAAGACATGAATGACTCCCAAGTGGGTCCCAAACCACATCTAGTTCCCTCATCCAATATCCAACCCAAATAATAAATCCAACCCAGTTCCCTTTCCTTTAAACTTTCCTAAAACAATATTGTTTATTCAGGTACCAATTGGGCATCCCAATTAGGATGTGAGTAAAACTTAGTTAGCCACCACCAACGGTGTCTAAAACAAATCCAGAAAACAATATTGTGTTAAATTGTAATAAGAATAAGTATAATGCACAAATAAATAGTTTATCACATTATTAAATATTCTCTATTTAATCACATAAAAACCCCGGGTTCTCGTAGATACCCATACCTCAATACCTACTTTAGACCATGCCAGAATATGATCTTTCCTCAATGTTTACCACGTGATTGAAAACCCATGTTACGTTTCTCTGTTTCACAAATGAATGAACATGTTACCAGTCATTTAAATCACACACCTTGAATAACCATGTTACAATTCTTATTTTACAGATGAATGGGATTGTTACTATTCATTTAATCACACAATTTGAATGACCATGTTACCATTTGTATTTCACAAATAAATGACCATGTTCCCATTCATTTAATCACAAAATTTGAAAGAACATGTTACCATTCATAATAGTTGTATGAATGAGCATTCTACCATTCACCAATTCACACATATCTCAAGGATCTCAATCATCATGGTTAATAAATAATAACCACATTATCACATAGAGAACATTATAACATTAATTGGGATTAATCTATATTAAACCTCTTACCCCAATAACACATTAATTAATTTATCAATTAATAAATAAACTCATCCTAATTTCTAATTCAACAATTAGTCTTTATATAAAAACCCCTTAGTTAATTCCTCAATTAATCAAGCACATCAATCTCTTTAATTTACTCAACCATTAATTAACCACTTGCTAATAATTAATGCATCGATAAATTATCTCAATTTCCAAACTCAACATCTCATAATTAATACGTCAAATAATTGTTCAAATAGACTATTCCAAAGTCTTATAATTAATTAAAAAAATTAAATATCCATTTTATGGCATCAAAATCCCATAATTAATTATCCAATTAATTATTTCATTCAACAATCCCTAAATCTAAAAAATTGACAATCATCTCAATTAATTAATTAACCACGTGAATTAATTAAATTAAGGATTTTATTTGCTGAAAAATATATAAATTATATAACTTGAATATACATAATAAAATAACGACTATGGTATTTATATTTTAGACACCTATATCAATTCGTTGATGGATGTTTGCTCAATGGAAACCACCAAAATCCGAGCAGCACAACGACGTAGATCTTAGATCTGGATTTAATCCCCAAACCATGATCAAAGATATCAATATCTAATCAATATGGATTTAGATATAAAATCCTAGATCTAGATATCAACAATTAGGTTTAGATCTAAATAAATAGAGAATAAAATTCACCAAAAGATCAAGATAAGAAGGAATAATAGATATAGTAAGGATTAGGATGACATCCAATTACTATGATAGGAGAGAATATGTGATTCAGGCATTAAATCTTGAAGAGCGGAGGTTATACGACCTTGGGACCCCTATGGAAAGCTCTGGAATCAGCCAAATACATTAAGTCCCAAGCCAAGGCCGAAATGAGAGTGTTTCAGGGGATCAGGGGATTTTAAAATAAAGTTTCTGGTAGAATAAGACCGCGTGCATGTTTTTCTAAGAAGGGGAGTATGGTTTAACAAACTATGTACCAACTGTGTGGCCCCTCACTATCTATGGTTTCACGATTAACTGGGTTTAGGGACATGGTTTTTAAATCCATGCACCATCTTTATAGATTCCCTCTACCTAGGTCCTCACAGTTGGCATGGTTGGCCACATGGTTTACTTTTACCATGCAGTAACCATGCATAGTCCCCATTTCAAAGAAAATTTTAAAACTCCACCCAAATGCATGAAAATTCATAACTCCATCCAAAGGTACATAAATTAAAAAAAAGTACATGAATTTGTGCCTGAAATAACTCCATAAAATGTTAGGATCTTACACTTCTGAGTTTAGTGTGGGGAGAAAATGAGGGAGTTAGGGTAAAAATATCAGATGGGAAAATGTTTAAAAACACAATTTTAAAGTGGTTCAAGGATTTTCTTAATGGTTTTACAAACCATCTTCCAACCGTACAATCAAAACTGTCCCCAAAAATCTTCCCTCTCATAGTAATGCACATGCTTAGAAAATCCCAACACCAAGTATGTTAATGGATCTGTAATTTTATTTAATCATCTACATGGAAATTAGGACCCTTCACACACTTTATCAGACTAATCCCCTTAACAATCCATGTTTCATGGTTTGGGTGAATGGTTAGCACAAATTTTGTGCTAACCGTGCTCCTCATTTTGCTTTCCCAATCTCTAAAACTTTTAATCCAAAATCCCAAAGACTTACATGGACACCAAATTATCCTCTTAAGACTTATTCCACATCCAAAAATACCCCTTTTGACATCTAAACTTCCATAATTCTATTCTGAAAACTGATAAAATATTTAGCATATCCACTATTTTATTAATTCAAAAATATCCAAATAAATTCAACATCATCTATACACTCATATAGACATGATGTTTTAAAACATCGCCACCTTACAATAGATCATCCCCAAGATGTACTTGTGTTCATCCCAATAAATCTTATGGCCTATATTTTTCATTAACTCCTCTCAATAGACATTAAAAAACTCTATATATTTAACCCGCTTCTAGATAAAAACATTTAATTCCAAAATATGTAACCACAAAAACATTAGAAACAGCAAAAAAACACCACCAAAAAGTAGAGATAGAACTCAATCACTCCCACATATTCCAAGACATGCTCATGTTCAACTAATTTATAAACCAGTCTATGGTTCTTCAAACCATATAAGTTGTATTTTAATATCCAATATTTATGCCAAAACTCACTCACCATCATAAGTTTCTACTAAAACAATCTCTTATTTGTCTATCGTCTAGGTAGGTGTAGTTCCCAATTTACCACAACTGACCACAAATAAAAATATTTCTACTCATCCTCACCTCCAAGTTCAAATCCTAGGACCTAGCCTTGAACATTACAGAATCTTGACTTTCAAGTAAAAAAAATATTTTTTATTAAATTTTATTATCTTTATGGTTTAGAGTTTAAGAGAATTAGTCCATCACCCATACATAAATAAATATTACATCACAAAGTGTACACTTATACCAAGTGTCCATTTTTTCCATAAAATAAAACTTTTATAATGTAAATAGTTTTATTTCCAAGTCACATTATCATCATTTTTATATTGACCTCATCCTTATCCCTAATCATCCTTAAAACCCTGTAAAAAATATTTTAAAATGTGTATTGAGCACCAAGATATTGTTGAGAGACTAAATATGATAAGGAAGTATAACGAGTTAGTAAAATATATAACATGATATCATAAAATGTAAGCCTCATGAGTAATTACACGTGATAATAACATAAATAAAATGGTATTATAAGAATATAGAAATATAGGAAATTTTGTAATAATACAAAATAATACATAATAATAATTCAAGTATAAATGAAAAGAAAACATCACATGGTGGACAGACTCCTCTCATGGATTGGGTTTACTCCCTAATCTCATAAATAACCTCTCATAAGACATAAATACTTACCCAAATAATTGTAACTCTATCCCTTCACACTCATTATAACTTGTTCATGACTATGTGTGACACAAAATTTAAATAAAACATAATGAATAATCATAAGAGTAACCCATGAAAAGAAATGGGTTTCATAATATTTCCTCATATTATATTCAAAGTAAATTTCATAAAGACTCCATTGATAATAAGGCATTAAATATGATGGAAATAGTGTCATAGTACGTAATCATGTGTATCAAAATATGGTGTTTATTTGAAAAAAAACAATAAATGAGTTTTATATAAAATTATTAAAGTAAAAAAAAACTTCACCTTAGTGAGGTTTTATTTTAAAGAAGGAATTTGAGAAATTAACTTATGAAATGTATTACACCATCAGAGGGAAATAGGTTTTTTTTTCTTTGAAGAAAACCTAGAAGATTATAAATGAATCCAAAAATTAAATATCAGTTAAAATGGTGGGAAAATATGTTGATTCTATATATGTTTGTACGATCCCAAATTTTTCTGGAGTTATCTCGAGTGAAAATTTAAGTACATTTATTTTATTTAAGTACATTTGTTGGAAGTTATGACTTTAGGTGTGTTTGTATGGAGTTTGTAAGAAACATTGTGAAATTGGTTTTATGCACAGTTTGCACACGGTTAGGGTAAGTCGTGTTCTAAACCCAACTAATTGTGCGCCCAAACCCAGAAAAGTGTGCAATCAAGGATAGTTTGGTATGTGTGTTTGGTGCATGGTTTTCCAATTTGTGCACCCAAATCATTTGTGTGGGTTTAATTAATCTAAAATTTAATTTTAAAACTATCCAAACCACTAAAATGCCCCTATTTCGACTTAGGATTGGGATTAATGTGTTTTAGAAAATTCCAAGGCTTTCCATAGGGGTTCAAAGGTCATTTGACCACTATTCTTCAAGATTAAAATCATGAATCAAAGATACTCTCTTCTCCTGGTAAGTGGATCTAATCCCGAAACATTTTTCATCTATTCTTCCTTCTTCTTCAGAACTTTTGGTGGATTTTATCCTCTATTTTCTTAGATCTAAACAAAATTAGTGAGATCAAGATCTAGGATTGTAGATCTTGATCTATATTGATTTGATCTATATATCTTTGATCTTTTTTTAGGGATCTAGATATGAAACTCAAATCTACATCATTATACTTCTTGCATTTTGGGGATTTTTGTTGAGTGAACGTTCATCAATTAATCGAGGTGGGAGGTCTAAATTCTAAATCCCATAGTCATGATTTATTCTCATATATGAAATTTGTAGGATTTATAGGTTTGTTTAGAAATTGATATCTTTAATTGAATTAATTAATGTGGTAAACTAATTAATTTTGAAAGTTGGGATTTGTGGGATTTATGAATTATTAAATAAGATAATTAATTGTTAGGATTAATTATGATGGTATTGTGATGGTCGAATTGGATTATTAAAATGGGAGGTAAGGATGATTAATTGGTGGATTAATTATAAATGTAAATGATTGAGGAATTGGGATTATTAAATTTTGAGTTAATTATCTAGTTTACTTGCTTGTTGTTATGAATAATTAATTGGTTAATTAATTATTTCCCATTGATATTTTGAATGGTTAATTAATTGTATAATTAATTAACGGGAAATTGATGTTGTTAATTAGTTGTTGAATTAATTAACATACTTATTTAATTAATTTATTAATTAATTAATGAATGATATTTTGGGTGTTAGGCATAGATTTCTACACCAATGATAATTGGGGTGTTAGAAATGGCATTATGCACCAATGATATAAATGAATAAATGGATTTTGGGGTGTTAGACATGGCGTTCTACACCAAGAGAATGTTGTTTGTTAGACATGGTGTTCTACATAACTAATATATATATCTATATTATTGAGAATTGGGGTGTTATACATGACATTCTACACCAATGATAAATAATAAAAAATTGGATTTTTGTTGTTAGACATGGAGTTCTACACCGATGAGATTTTGGGTGTCAGACATGGCATCCTACACTGATAAGATTTTGAGTGTTAGACATAGAGTTCTACACAAAAGATAAATGTATATAAAGATTTTTAATTGATTGTGTTATATGATTCAACCATAAAAGTCTAAGTGGTTAATAAAGATTAATTGATAATGTGATAACTATTAAAATAAGCATTTTAATTATTTTATTTATATAGCTTCATACACTTGTTGTTGACTAGATTTTTTTAGACACTATTGGTGGTGTTCAACTGAGTTGTACTCACACCCTATTCAGGAAACCTGATTGGTACCTGAATAGAATTTCTTTCTATAGGACGGGTTAAGAGAAGAGGCCTTGGGTTAGATTTCTAACTCAGATTGGATATGGGTGAGGGAACTGTATGTGGTTTGAGATCTTCTTGGGAGATTTAGTGTCTTTTTTTTTGTTATTTTGTAGAAACTTGACACTTATACTAGAATTTCATATTTCCATTTCAGTTGAGTATTTTGTTTCATGTTTTGGTTATCTGGTGATATTTGTATGGTTTTGATTATATATATGCTTCTGATATTATCTATTTTATTGTCTACTGGTGCTTACTCTTATAAAATATTGTATAGTATCCCCAATAATGACTTACTAGACCATTGCTTCTAGTTGAAACCCTTGGGAATATAGGGAGGCACACCTGATGTCTTGTGGCGAACCGGCCGAGAGCACCAATGCGTGGTACCCAGGTCGGGATGTTACAAAGTGGTATTAGAGGTCTGTTTTTCTTTCTTCTTCATTTTTCATACTATTTGGGGAAAGGTATATAGGATACTAGGAAGATTCAGAGCTTGGTAATGATCTCGTGCATGGGAGTTGTAAACCCATGTATGGGTAAAAACTCATGTACTTAGGGTGGGATTGTTGTTATTGATGTTTTCTATTATAGTTGAATATTATTTCACCTTGGGGGATGCACTTTTTTGTGATAATTGTTTTTGAGATTTATGAGAATTGACTTGTTTCCCAGAATGGCATGAGAGTTGAGTCTGCATGCATCATTTTAGGTACTCAGGACTATTTTTTTTACATGCATCATTTTAGGCACACATAGGAAAAATGAGTTATGGGTAAGTTATTGAACATGGATTATTTTTCCTTGCTGTGATTTTAAATTGAAAATGGTTCCTAACATTAAATTTAAATAGATGATAAAATGATAAAATGATGTGAATAAATCGGATTCTAAAGGAGAAACTTGATAAATGTGAATGTGTTACCCAGGTTAATTAGACCAAGGTATATGGTGGTTAAGGGTTGTAATAGCAACATCGTTTCGACTCTGTGGAAAGACTTGGGGAAGAGACTTGTGGTATATTCTTATGCTTCCTTTGTTCATAATCATTTAAACTTGGTGAACTATGTACTAAAATGTGTGTTTGGAATTCAAGAGATATGAGGATGATCGGAGGGCGTGGAATAGGATAATTTCCAGTGGTAAAACCTGAGGCACCAATAATACTGGGTGAGGAAGTCATAGAGTAGTTTCGATAGAACTTTTTTCATTTCAAGAAAGTGATGGAAAGATACCCAGGGTGGGTGGTGAAAATAATGTCTACTATGATGATGGAATTTCAATTTCAACACCCACCAAATTTCACTGGAGAGGGTGGACCTGAGGGAGATTATTTTTGGTTATAATCTATCAAGACTATACTTGATCGCCTAGAATTTTATTGAGAAGAGATTCAAGCAAGAAGATTGCATGTTGCGTGGTCCAGAAAAATGTTAGTGGGATGTCCAGGCGTGGACTGGTCAGGCTGATGCTATTGAGAAGTTATTTGAACACTTCTACCTATAGACATTGAGGCAGGAAGGAGAGGCTGATTTCATGATATTGACTCAGGAGAATCTATCCATTATGGACTATGATAGATGCTTTACATAATTGCAGTGTTTTTCTCCAACTTTTGTAGAAGATGATTATACTTCAACATGAAAATTTTATGATGGACTTAAATGTGAAATTCAGTATCAGATGAATATTTCCAGGCTAAAAAAGTTTACAGAAGTGGTAAATTGAGCTCTCATTTCCGAGGGTAACCTAAAGGATGCTTCCAGTGGTGGGAAAGTGATTCTTATTGGATGGTCAGGTGGTACAAAGTTTGAGAGTAAGAAGTGATTTTTTGAGAATATCAGCCATATTGGTGGTAAGAAGAGTGTCCAATCAAGTGGATCAGTTACATAAGATCTTGCCCATGTTCATTTCCACCAGTATAGTAGGTCAGGAAACTTTCAGAAACATTGTTCTCGACCTCTAATAGAGTGATAAGACAGCAAAAAGATTGAACAACTATAGAGGTTTTACAGAAACCTAAGGTAGTCAGGTAGTGATGGTGGATCTAGGATGAACCAGGGTACATAAAGGGGGACTTCTGAACCATACCAATCTAAAAAATAGAGTTCTTCTAGAAATGGAAGTAGAGGCAGTGGACATGGTGTTCTGAGAAATAACACCCCTATTAGTAGAGCAGTGCAACTCAGGGGAGTCCGAAAATATCATAAGGATGAGGGGTAGGAATGTTTCATGTGGATTAGCCTACACTTGTGGATAGTGAGGCTGGGTTATCAATAGTTATAGGTACTATTCTTATAGCTTCAACATTATCTAGTGCCTTGTTTGATACTGGTGCCTCTCATTCCTTTATATCTTCTAAACTTTTTACTATTTTTAGCCTGGAATTGGAATTTTTGATTGGGTTAATGATGATAGATACACCCTTGTGAGTGTGGTTTAGAGACATTTTCATGTGCAAGGTATGTTCTCTTGAGATTGGGTAGTATTGTTTTCTGTGGGATCTCTATATCCTTGACATGACATGCTTCGACCTAATTCTGGGTATGGACTGGCTAGTTGCATACCAATACTGCATTTATTGTTACCAAGGAGAGTGTTATTTACATCTCCTAAGGGAAAAAATACAATCACCGTTGGGAGTAGGATATCCTAGTAGGCCAAGCTGGGCCAATTACTCAGTGACTAGGAGAGCTCACATCCCATGTTTCTAGTATTTTTCTAAATGAATAAGGTGTAAACTAAGATGACCTTCCATCAGTAGTGGAATTATTTCTAAATGTCTTTCCAGAAGACTTCTCAGGGATTCCACCTAAGAGATATGTTAAATTTACTATTGATATCATGCTAGGGGATGGTCCAGTATCTATTCCACCATACAGAATGGATCCGACTGAGCTTCAAGAACTCAAGACTAAGTTGAATGATTTGAAGGATAAAGGATTTATCCATCCATGTACGTCTCCTTGGGAATCACCTATACTGTTTTCAAAGAAGGTTGATGAGATTTTATGTTTATGTGAAGATTTTTTGAAGTTGAACAAGATGACTACAATGAACCGATATCCTCGTCCATGTATCAATGATCTTGTTGACCATTTGAAGGAAGATTATGTGTTTTCAAAGATTGATTTGAGATCGGGGTATCATCAGTTGATATTTCGGAGTTCTGATATATTGAGGACTACTTTTAGGAGTAGGTGTGAGATTTATGAGTTTATTTTAATTCCATTTGGTTTGAAAAATGCATTGACAATGTTTATGGTATTCATGAATAGGATATACTATTTGTACCTAAGTCATTTTGTGGTGGTGTTTTTGGAAAACATTTGTGTGTACTTCAAGACTAATGATGATCATGCTCAACATCTTGACATCATCCTGAGCACACTAAGAGAGCATCTACTATATGCCAAACTATTAAAATTGTTAGTTTTAGATAGACGAGGTACACTTCTTGGGGAAAATCATCTCATATGAATGTGTGTAAGTGGGTTAAGAGAAGGTTAAGTTAGTGGTTTATTGGGAGAAACCCAAGAATGTTTTTGATATCTGATGCTTCTTGGGATTGCGTAAATTTTATAGGAGACTCATCCAAGACTTCTCTCATTTGGCAGTGCCGATTTTGGGATTGACCAAAAAGGGAGCAAGGTTTGAATGGTCAGAGGCTTTCAAGTAGTCTTTTAAGGAGTTGAAGAAGTGGTTGACTTCAGAACCAATCATGATTTTACCCATGTTAGGTGAATAGTACATAGTGTATTTTGATGCTTCTAAGATTGGACTTGGAGCTATGATGATGAAAGGGGATAAATTTGTGGTTTATGCATTTTGGAAGTTGAGGTCACATGAACAGAATTACCCTACACATTTCCTTGATTTGGTAGTAGTGGTTTATGCTTTGAAGTGTTGGCTACATTATCTATTGGGTGAAAAGTTTGCAGTTTATATTGACCACAAGATCTTAAGGTACATCTTTCCCCAAAGATATTTTAATCTTTGTCAATGGAGATGGTTTGTGTATATGCAGTATTTTGATTTTGAGATTTCATATACATCCAAGAAAGGAATCAATGTGGCTGACGGTTTGAGCAGGAAAACTTAGACTTAGTAAGTTTAGGAGTCTAATGTTGAGTGGAAGATGATGATGTTTCAAATTGAGATGCACGTTTTAGTTTGAAATAGTAAACAGCATATGACTCTCATATCAATTTCAGTGGAATCGATACTTTTGATATGGACTAGGGTCATAAAGTATCAGGATAAAGAGTGCTTGGCCTAGATGGAATTTTTGGAATGTAGGGAAACACCCTCAAACTAAAAGATAGATGAAGAGTATATCATCTATTTGATGAATCTGGATGCTGCGCCTATGAAAGTGGGAGAGGAGATCATATGGGAATTTCATGACTCAAAGTGGGAGGTTCATATAGGTGTGACCAAAATTTATTATGTCCTGCGGTGACAGTTTGGGTGACCAGGAAAGAAAAAAAAAGATAGCAGGGTTCATGCCACGATGCTACACCTATCAGTAGGTAAAGGCTTAGCATCAACGACCTGTAGGCTTACTGAAACCATTTCCTATTCTGAAATGGAAGTGATATGATGTGACCATGGACTTTGTGATAGGAATTATACAGACACTTAGGAATAATGATTTTATTTGGGTCATTGTGGATCTACTGACAAAGGTAATTCATTTCTTGCCAATAAGGGAAACCTTTGTAGTAGAGCAGTTGGTAGAACTGTATGTTTGGGAAATGGTCCATCTACATGGGGTGTCATGGACTATAGTTTCATATCATGATTTATAAATTAATTCAAGTTTATAGAAGATATTATATAAGGTTCTTGGACCATCTATGTCTTCGAGTATGTATTTTCACCCATAGACAGATAGGAAGTTGGAGCATACTAAACAGGTGCTTTAGGAAATGCTACGGGCATGTGTTCTAGACTTCAATGGGTCATGGGAGAAACACTTGGATCTATTGGAGTTCACCTATAAAAAAATTATCAGACAATTATACATATGTCACCATATGAGGCCCTTTATGGTAGACCATGCAGATCACTGCTATGTTGGTTGGAGGCTAGTGAGTCAGATTTGTTGGGACTGATTCTCGTGCTGGAGACATCGAGGGGGGTATATCTAATTCAGAAGCATATGGTTGTAGGTTAGAGTATGAATAAGTCATATTCTAATGAACAGATATGACCCCCAGATTTTATAGAGGGTGATCATGTATTATTTATGGTGTCACCCAGGCTGGGTCACCATAGGATATAGAGGGAGGGAAAGTTATCACCCAGATTTTCTGGACCTTTTGAGAACGTAGAGATAATTGGGCTGGTATCATACCGATTAGATCTTACAGAGAAATACAATTCTAGGAAATATGTTTCTGATGTATCACAATTATAGCAGTATCACATCAAACCTTATTATGTGATCGATGTGGATGATGTTGAGCTTAATATAGATGTGCCCTTTGAGGATCATCTGATACATGTGTTGGATAATATTGAAAAGGTTTTTAGGGGAAAGACCGTGCCGGTAGTTCATATATTATGGAAACATGGGCGTTTATAGGAAGATACATGGTAAAGGGAATTAGATATGCGGGCTTAGTGGACCAATCCTTTTAGGCTTGGAATCTAAGATATGTTCAAGAGTTCAACTCGAGGAAGAGCTATTATAAGGTGGGGAGAATGTAAGATCCTGAATTTTTTTTGATTTATCTCAGGTTAAAATTCAGGTACTTTTAATTTTATTTTAGTACATTTTTTGAGTTATGACTTGGGGTGTGTTTGGGTGGAGTTTTTAGAAAAATTCTGAAAATGGTTTTATGTGCATTTTGTGCACAGTTAGGGTAAACCATGCACCCAACCCAGCTAACCGAGAAAACCCAGTAAAGAGGTCCACATGGTTGGCACATGGTTTAGTAAACTGTGCACCCAAATCCAGGAAATTATGCAACTGTAGATAGTGTGGTTCACACCGTTGGTGCACGGTTTTTCAGACTATGAACCCAGGCTATGCGCACTGGATAAATTAATCTAAAATTTAATTTTAAAACCACTAGAACCCCCAAAAAACCCCTATTTAAATGTAACCTAGGTATTGATGAGTTTTAGGTACTTCCAAAGCATTTTGGAGGGGTTAAAAGTTCGTTCAACCTCTGTTCTTCAAGATTCAAAGCCAAGATCGAAGATCCACTCATTTACCAGTAAGTGGATATCATCACGAACCTTTATCCATATATTCTTCATTATTTTATAGATCTTTTGGTTGATTTTATCCTCTATTTTCTTATATCTAAACCTAATTTTTGAGATTTAGATCTAAGATTGTAGACCTAGATCTAGATTGATTATATCTTGATATCTTTGATCTTGATTTAGGGATCTAGATCTTGAACTCATATCTATGTAATTTCATTTCTTGGATTTTGGGGATTTCAATTGATATAATGTTCATCAATGAATTGAGGTGGGTGGTCTATATTCTAAATCCAATAGTCTTTATTTCTTCTCATATATTAAAGTTGTACGATTTCTATGTTTGTTTAGAAATTGAGATAATTATTTGAATTAATTAATGTATTGAATTAAATAATTGTGAAAGTTGGGATTTTTTAGGATTTAGGAATTGTTGAATAAGATAATTAATTATGAGTATTAATTATGATGGGATCATGAAAGTCGAATTGGGTTATTGAAATGGGAATTAATGATAATTAATTGGTGAATTAATTATCAATGTAAATGATTGAGGAATTAGGATAATTAAATTTTGATTTAAATATATGGTTGACTTGCTTGTGGTTAAGAATAATTAATTGGTTAATTAATTATTTCCCATTGATATTTTGAGTGGTTAATTAATTATAGAATTAATTAATGGTAAATTTATATTGTTAATTAGTTGTTGAATTAATTAACATACATACTTAATTTATTTATGAATTAATTAATTATTGGGATTATGGGTGTTGGACATGCCATTCTACACCAAAAGGAATTAGGGTGTTAGAGATGGCTGTTTTCACCAATGATATAAATTAATGAATGGGTTTTTTGTGTTAAACATGGATTTCTGGACCAATAGAATGTTGGGTGTTAGACATGGATTTTAACACTGCTAATAGATATAACTATATTATTGATAATTAGGGTGTTATAAATGATTCTCTACATAAATAATAAATAATAAAAATGGTTTGTTGGGTCTTAGACATGGTGTTCTACACCGATGAGATTTTGGGTGCCAGAAATGGCGTCCTACACCGATAGAATTTTTAGTGTTAGAAATGGTGTTCTACACTAAAGATAAATGTGTATAAAGATTTTAAATTGATTGTGTGAGATAATAAAACCCTGATAGTCTATGTGGTTAATAAATATTAAATTATAATGTGGTAATTGTTAAATTATGCATTGTAATTACTTTTTTTATACAGCTCCATATGCTTGTTCTCGACTGGATTTTTTTTAGACACTATTAGTGGTGGTATTCTAAGTTGTGCTCACACCCTATTCAGACAGCCTAATTGGTACCCGAATAGAATTTTTTTCTGTATGGAATGTTATGGGAAAAGGGCTTGGTTTATATTTCTGACTAGGATTTGAGATGGTTAGGGGAACTATACATTGGTCGGGATCTTCTTGGGAGCTTTAGTGTCTTTGTTTCAATTCATTTCTGGACACTTGACACTTATTCTAGCATTACATATTTCCCTTTCAGTTTAGTATCGTGTTTCCTGTTTTGGTTATCTGGTGATATTTATATGGTTTTTATTATTTATATATGATTCCGCTATTGTCTGTTTTATTTTCTATTGGTACATAATATGATAAAAGAGGGTATAGTCTCCACACGAATGACTTATCAGACCCTCACCGCTAGTCAGTACCCTTTATCATATGGGTAGGATTGTTTTTTTTTCATGTGTTAAACCATCTCAAAGAACCGTTTCATGGAACCTAGGTCAGGATTTAGCAATGTTAAAATAAAACATTATTTTTGCCTTTTGTAATTAAAATCTAACATTCTATATAAAATACATAAAAAATATTCCTTTTTAAAAACTTTGAAATAAATTAAAAATAAAAATAAAATTTCCTTTATAATTCATTCATTTCAATATAAATACATCAAATTATTTAACAATATGTACATTGAAGGAAATTATATAGAAAATAAATCTTTAAAACATTTAAAATTGTGTTTTTAATGTAAAGTATACCTTACCTTGATCTTAACACATCACATACATTCCTTATCTTTTTAAATAATAAACTTATGATAGTTTTTTACTTAATTAATAACCTTTTAAAAGTTTATTATTCCTTTTATTTCACATATTTCCATGTTATATACAATTATATAATCAATTAAATTTACGTCAGATGTTTGAATGGTATTCGGCTCATATATCCAAAAATGCATTCGGTAGGTTGAATATGGTCAAAGAGGTAAGTATTAAGTAATCATAACAATATTAATCATGAATTAATAATAATTTTAATAAATTAATTATACTTTTAAAACCAACCACGGAATATGGTTTTGAAAAATGAACAATGGAACAATCATGGAGACAGTAGGTTATACATACGCATGAGTAACGTTTCCATTTATTGATAATAATTATGGAAAGAAGAAAAGTATCATTTTATATTTATATAATGATAATTAAATCATAATTATAATATTATCTATTTAAATACACTTATATATACCTTCCATGGGATGATAAAATGAAAATTTTATCACATTAGTTTTCTAAGGTGGTAATCTTCATGTACGCATGAACGACGTTATCCTTTTTCAATGAATTGAAAGGTAAAAATATATGATATATTATTTATACATAGGGATAAATATGTACTAAATATCATATATATATATATATATTAAATCCATCAACATAAATATTCATGATAGATTATTATGGAAAACAAATTACATTAGTTCTCGAGGCGGTCGTCTTCTATACAAACGAATGATGGCTTCATTCCCCATTTGATTAAAGGAGGGATGGATGCAGGTTATAAAATTAAAATTATAAAATATTAGTATATTGGATATAATAATGTTATTATATCATCATGGTTGACTAATATTTAATGGATGTGAATGAAGAAATAAAAATAAAACAACCAGTTAAAAGTTATACCTCTTCTTCAAACAATCTTCGTTGTTTTAAACCTTAACCCCTATAAGGTTGGTATTTTGAAAAAAATTAAGAAATATATAAATAGGGAGGGATTATATTAAGGTATTAATAAATTTAATATATAAATTAAATTTTTTTTAAGTGTAAATAAAATATGAGAGTATGTACCCTTAAATAAGAGAGGGGAGGGCACTCTTGGAATTTCTTAAAGTATTAAATTAATATAAATTATTTCTCTGATTTAAATGGATAAAAAATTATAAATTTCATATATAGGATTACTATGGGTCAAAATAATCTCACCCAATAAATTTTTTATATTTTTAGACTAGTTTTTTATCTTTATCTCTTTGTTTTAACCTGCATTAACTATTTTTGACAACTACCGTGATAACAATGTTTTTACTCTTTATGGGTCCATATAGTTACAATAAAAGGAAACTTGGAACATAAATTGACAAAGTATGATATTTTAAATAATATTCAAATCAGTTGGTTTATGATAGTATTTTTATGAATTTTAAATCATTTTTTGTAAAATATCATCTATTTCATTTTTGGAAAAACATGAAATATTATAATATAATATGTGAGTAACTCATGTAAAATGGTTTTCAAATAAAAATAATTCTTTACTAAATAATATTTTGTATCAATATAATCATATAATAAAATTGTATTGGTTTTTAAATAATTTTAAACATTATATTTTTTATAAACCTCTCGGTTATCTAATTCTAATCTTAAACTTAGTAATGAATTTTTCAATATTAAAAGCTTATAATTTTAATTATAAGTTAACAATTGGATAATAAATGGAAAAGGGGTGATATTTTAGACCATTTATCATCATAATTTTTCTTTTGAAATATATTTATGAATTTTAAATAATTTAATAAAATAATATTAAACATAAGATACCATTAATACCATTTTTGACACAACTCATTTAATTTGAATTTGAAAAAACATGAAAGAAAATGATTTCAAATCTAATACTTTTACACATAACTAATATGATATATTTATCTAAAAATTTTAATCAAAATATTTACATCACATTATATTACTTTTAAAAAATTTGAAATCATTTATTTTTATATTTCTATTAATTGAATAATTATTGTGTCTGTGTTTCATAAGAATTTAAGGTAATTATTTAACATGGATTTTTTTATCCCAATACCAAAAATTTAGAGTTAATAAAACAAATAGAATGATATTTTTGAATTTTATTTACATAAAATACTATAAAGGTAAAAATCAAAGAAATATGGAACTAAGTTGTAATATTTTAGAAACTTGTATGTAAATAGACATAATACACTCATCTAATAGGATAAAGGAATGTTTTAGGGTCATTTTTTCCATATCAATATATTTTAAACCTCAGTTTCCTATTTTACCCATACCGTGGTGATAATTATTTACTATGGTCACTATTCATAATGACTAAAAATAAAAGGAACATATTTAAAAAATTTTGACCTCATAATTTAAAATATGGAATCAATTCCATATGATTCGGTTTCTATAAGTGGAATAAATTAATTTAATATTGAAACACAAAATGAAATAAAAAATAGTTTTTCAGAAAAATTTCATTTTAAGTGTAAAAATATTTTTATACCAAATTCAAGAATAAAATACATTGAAAATATTATAATTGAATTTTGTTTAATAAAAATTTACTGATAGACTTAAATAAAAAACCAAAATAAAATATTACTTTATAAATACTTTAAAATAAATATTAATAGTTTTCACTATTCTTCAAAAAATCAAAAAAAATCAAAAAATTATCAATATTTCACTATAAACTAGTTATGATATTCTAATTTCAAAGTATTATATTCTTTTTATAAAATAAAATTTATAAAGGATTTAAAAAATAATTATTATATCTTCTAACAGAAATCAATAACAACCTTTTTTTGAGAAAACATATTCATGAATAATAAGAAGACTTTTCTAAATATTGAGGTATTATTTAGTAATATTTTTTCAAAAATAAATATATTAAGTAGGAACAATATATATATTTCATAAATCAGTTAATTCAATTCATGCATACCAATTTAATATCTAGGTTATAACAATTATATTTATATAATAATATTTTATGGTTTGTTTAAGCTCAGTGTTGTGTGTCGTATACACTATCGAACATAGTTTTAGTTTTAAAATATATGGGTGTTACATTCATCCCCTATTTAATAAATTTTTTCCCTGAAATTTGAACTACGGCTTAGTAAACAAGGGTTTGACATTTCAAAATACCTTTTTTAAAATATCACATCATAAAAAGGGTTAATAAAACTTCCTCTTGAAAACAGGGAAAAGGAAATATGAAGTCATCTAAAATAACACATAAATTAATTTCTAGACTAGAGAACATTAGTGATAATTGAAAATATGGACATAGAGTATAAAATTAATGTATAAATAATTATGTATATTTATATTGATCATTGATCAAAATAAATTGAATGGTCAAGAGAAATGTAATCACCATAAATCATTTAGGTGTAAAAAATACAATCGATTCATCATTAATAAAAGTAGTAGGATAACATTCCTATTTTAAGATCCTTTTCCAAGAATCAAAGAATTATTTTACCATATAAACAAATAATATAAAGAAATATACTAACTTAAGAAGTATACTTTCAACCTTTAATAAAATTTCAGAATAATATCATATTTTTCTCTAAACAATGAGTTTTCAAGATGAATTTGTTTATGCCTGAATCACTAAAATCAACTTTTAATGGATCTCATAATCTAAAAAATAATAAAAATATATTTTATCTTTAAAAATTAACTAAAACCATAATGGTTACCATAAGGTAATATAATTCCCTAAAATAAAAAATCATTATATAAATAAATTCAACATGAATCTATAAAGCCTAAACAATAACACCCAATGTTAAACTTTTATCATTTGATAAATAACTAACATACAATTTCTTCAAAATATTCCTATATAAGTTCAAACCCCAAGAGTTTAGAAATATTTGATCAGATATTCTTATGAGATTAATTTATCATTTATCTTCAGTCAATATTATTCACTCATAAATTTATATACCCAAAAATTCATATTCCTTGATCCTATAATCTCCAAAATATGCTATTCATTTCCATGAATAACATGTATCACCATAAATACATATTAAAATTATATATAATTTTAAAATATAATTAATCAATTATTCCTCAAGTAAAATCTCATAATATTATGTTTAACTTAATAGTATAATATTCCCCAAAATTATTGTGATCTTCTTCTAAAATAACATTAGTCACGGAATCACAAAATTACTTTTCAATCCCATGGTAATATATAAGTTAAAATAGATGTTCCCTGAATAAATTTTATCATTATCTATCGAATCATTTAAGTAAAAAAAATTCATACTAACTAGGAAATCTCATAGGCTAGTGGTAGTAATTTCACCCTTATCATCATTCGATTTTTTGGTCAATCCTCATGACCTTTCCATATGTGAAAGGTTGTCTCATGTCCTATGGGTTTTCCCTTGCATAAAAATTTAATATAATTCCTATAACATTCCCTAAAATGAGATGAACATACTCAAAAAGGGAAATAGAACTCCTATAAAGTAATCCTTCATGTCAAACCTATGGGTTATATATACTTCACCCTAATAAAATATCTCCCAAAAATATCATTAGTCACCTTAAAATTTCATCACATAAAACCTCTTAAGGGGTGTTTATGCCTTTGGAATTATGATCAAACTTAAACTTATAAACCCATGATGGTATCCATAACTCTTAAGTTAACCTCACATTAAAACATATATGGTTCCAAAAATTGATAGAGTGATTATTAATCATAGACTATTGAATAAATTAAATTAAACAAAAAATAAAATAAACTTCATCAAAGATAACAAAAATTAAATTTTCATAAAATTACTAATCAATTTCGAGGTTACCAATACTATCCCATATACTTCATCAATTAAAATAATTTATTTATCCCAATTAAATATTATTAACTCAATATAAGGCTTATATTATGGATTATATTTCCGTTAATTATGCGTTTTCCAAAAATATCAACTTAATATTAAATCAATTTTTTTGGTTTTCAGTACCATTCAACACTTGTTTTCAAATACATAAATAAAACTATTCTATAAAAATACTTATATGTTTTATGATTTTTATAACTAAAATACCAACATAATTTCAAAATCCCAATAGATAAATACCTCAATACGTTCACTTCAACGATTGGTATAACATAAGCCCTTTCTTGGTCTAAGAGTTAACTGTTAGAAGATGGAATAGACTTGGATAATGCCCAGGTTACCCACATTTAACAAAATGAACCATAAATAGATCTCTAGAATGAAATTTATTTCTCTCTATTGACTCCTAATTTTTTCTTGTAAATTCTTTGTTATATTACATTCCTTCCCACAAATAAAAAGTTCTCATATTCCTTTGAGATATTATCATGAGTGTCTCTTTCCAAGTTTCTAACATGAAGAAAATTAATACATATTTCTTCCACTGTCTCCACCACCCAAGATCTTAGAATACTTGATCCTTATCTAATTTGGTGAGTTTTAGAGTTGGTTAAGCCATATGTGTCTAATAATATGTCAAGATATATGATTAGTAAAAATCATATTATCTTTATCTTTATTCATCATCCCACTTTTTTACTTAAAATCGCTTTATTTTCTATTATATTTAGCATTAACATCATTACCCCTGGTTCCATCCATTGACTAAAACCAAAAATAATATTTTGGGAGTCAATAATAATAATCACAAAAAATCATTTATAGGATTTCTAAATCATTACACCTTCTTTTCAATATATGACACTTTAGGTTTTACCTAGGTCATCTATGATCATCATTTATTCAAATATTTCATGATGGTTCAAAAATAAAATTTGAATTAACTAAATAATCTACCCCATGAGTTTCAAACTAGCTACATAGTAAGGGTACACTCACCATGCACTATAATGATTGTCAAGCTACACTCGACCAACTCTTTTTTAGGTTATTAACCCAAGATTCATCAAATCCAAAACCACATCCAATTATAGTATACAGAAATGGATTTATTTCTAGGAAACCCACATAAACTCTGTCTTACCAAAAATTTAGGATGTTATACTATTGTTAGGTTTATCCCCTGAGTTTTCTCTAAAGGTATCTAATCCAAATGTCTATGGTTATCTAAATTATTCCTCTAATAGAAACTATAAGAACCCATCCTTGAACATTATATATTATTTATTTTTAATTCAAAAATAAATTTTCTAACTTTTTGGGATCTTTATGGTTTAGGTTTTTAGATAATTAGTCCATCACCCTTAAATAAATAAATATTACATCATAAAGTATAAACTCCTACCTAGTATCCATTTTCTCACAAAATAAAACTTTTATGTTATAAAAAATTATTGTTTCCATGAAAGTTCATCAAAAATGTTCATCTTGACCTCACCATATTTTCTACTCATCCTTAAAACCCTATGAAACCCATTTTAAAATGTAAAAGGAGCATCAAAATCTTATTAATTCAATAAACATGATAAGGAATCATAATTTGTGAGACAAATATAAAACATTATGTCATAAAATATAAGTCTTGTGAGTAATCACATGGGAGAATAAAATAAAGAATATAGAATTAAATGAGAATAGAAACATAAGAAATGTGGATTCAATACAAAACAAGAAATAATCATAAGTCAAGGCTGACTACCATGACAGCATCACATGGTGTAAAATTTCTCATCATAGATTAGGTTTACTCCCTAATCCTATACATAACATCTCATGAGATAAAAAAATTACCCAATTCATTGGATCACAATATGAGAACATATATCATAACATGTTCATGATTATGTGTCTATAAATATGAAATGAATATTAAAGAATAATAATAATAATTTACCATGTAAATAAATGAGTTGTATAATCTTTCCTTACATCATAATCAATGAAAATTTCATAATGATTCCAAAGATAAGAATGAATTAAATATTATATATGCTCATATTTGATTACATGATCATTATTATAAAAATAATCATTTCATTTGGGGAAAAAATCCATAAAATAGTTTTATATAATAGTATTAAGGAATAGAAAATATCCCCTTGATCATGTTTGATTTTAAAGAAGGGATTTTGGAAATGAACTTATGTAATATATTTCCCCATCAAATAAAAAGAGGTTTTTTTCATTAAATAAACCATGGAAACATATAAATGAATAAAAACATAAAATATCAATTATAGTGTAAGTAAAATATGTTGACATTTTATACATTAAAATAAAACATTCTTTTTGTATTTTAAAAACAATTTCAAAAGTTTTCATATAAAATACATAAAAAAGATCCCTTTTGAAAACATTTGAAATAAAGTCAAAAAAGATATAAATTTTTATTGATAATTAATTTATTTCTATATAAATAAAATAATAAAATAATTTTATTAATATGGACATGGAAGAGAAATATTTATAACACAAATCATTAAATCAATTAAAATGATGATTCAAAAGTAAAGATTACTTTACCTCAATACTGGATTGTCATGTGCATTCATTATATCTTTTAATAATAAACTTATGTTAATTATTTTCTTACTTAATAATATTTTTTAAATTTATTATTCCTTTTATTTCACTTATTATCATGTTATATACTATTACTTAAATAATTAAGTTTATTTTAGATTTTTTGATGATATTCGGCTCATATATCAAAAATGACTTTGGTAAGTTAACTATGGTCAAAGTGGTAATTATGAATTCATATAAAGAATAATAATAATGAATTTATTATTATATTTATACATAAATTATACTTTTTAATCCAACTAGAAAATGTGGTAATGAAAAATAATCTACGTTACAATTATGAAGATGTTAGGTCAGACGTATGCATGAGTAACATTTCTATTTTTAAAAGATTGTGATGGAAAGAAGTTAAGTTTTATTTTGTCATTATTTAATGATAATTAAATCAAAATTATCATATTATTTATTTAAATACTCTTTTATATACCATCCATGTGATTCATAAATGAAAAATGAATCACATCGCTTTGTGAAGGTGGTAATCCACATGTACGCACAAATGACATTTTCATATTTCAATGAATGGAAATGTGAGAAAATATATTATTTATTACATTTAAATAATTATCAATATGTAATTAATATCATATATATATTAAATCCATCATAATAAATATATAGGATAGGAAATGATGGAAAATGAATTACATTGGTTTGTGAAGTGGTTGTCTGCCATATAAAGAAATGATGGTTTTGTTTCAAATTTTATGGAAGAGGGGATGGATTTTGAATATTAAATTAAAAAAACTACACATAATTATTTGATAATATTTATTTTATTACATCATAATAGCTGAATAATTTCTAAAGTATTTGGAATAATAAATAAAAATAAAACATTCTGTTAAAATGTATACCTCTTCTTTGGACAATCTCAATTGCTTTACACCTTAATCCCTCTAAGGTCTATATTCTTCCAAAAAAAGTACCTCTCTATTGAGTTTTAGGATTATGCGAACGTTTTTGGTTACGTATTTGAGGAATCATAAGGTTTTCTAAATGAGAAGAAAAGATGAGAGGATGTACCATTTTATAAGAGAAGGGAGGGGCACTCTTAGAATTTTTTAATGTATTGAATTAATTTAAACTATTTATCACAGAGAAATTGATCAAAAACTGATATATTTAGAATTTAGGATGAGTATGGATTGAATTAATATCATCCAACAAAATATTTATAATTAAATTTTAGGTTTTTACCCTTATATCTTTGTTTTAACTCACATTGATACTTTTTGACAATTACCACGATAACAAAGTTTTTAGTCTTTAGAGGCAAATATACTAACTATAATGGGAAAATTGGAATATAAACGAACCATGGTTGAAATTTTCGACCATATTACAATAAATTTTCTAAATATATAAATTTTTGGAATTTTAATTCATTTGATAAAAAATTTTGTTTATAAAATATCAATTATGTCCTTTTTGGAAATACATGAAATATTATAATATATTATGTGTCTAACACATGTAAAACAGTTCAAAAATGATAAGTATTAGAATATAAGGAATATATTATATTAATATACCCATTTTATAAAATTTATATAGGTTTTTACGTCATTTTAAACCTTATATTTTGTATTAACCCCTTAGTTATCCAATTTTAACCTTAACTGTGGTAAAGATGTTTTCAATATTAAAGGGTTATAATTTTACTTATAAGGTGAAAAATTGATCATAAATGGAAAAGGGATAAAATTTTGGACCATTTTCCATATTAATTTTTATTTTTAAATATTTTTATGACTATAACATTATTTAACAAAATATTATTTAAAAATTATTATTTAACATAAAATATCAATAATTCAATTTTTGACACTATTCAATTAATTTGACTTTAAAAACAACATAGAAATAAGTAAATTTTAATCTAATACTTAAAAACATAACTAAAATTTTATATTTATTTAAAAAATCATGGATGTATCTAATTCATTCATGTTATATTAATTTTAATATTTTTCAAATCATTTATTTAATTTTTATATTAATTGAGTAATATTGTGTAGGTGTTGCATAAGAATTTAAGGAAATTATTTTTCAACTAAAATTTAGAAATAATTTTCCATGATAATAAATTAATTTTTATTTCAAATAATCTTTTTATAACCAAATAGAGCCTCTATTTATCACTATGTTAAAAATGTAGAGATATTAAAAGAGGGATAATGATATTTCTTACTTGTCTCTATATAAAATAATATATAGTTCAAAATCAAAGAAATATGGCCCCAAGTTGCCATATTTTCAAAATATTTATGTAAATGGAAAAATTATACTCATAAAACTAGATAAATTAATGTTTTAGGGCCAGTTTTTAGACCTTGTTAAATTATTTTTATCCTTAATTACCCGATTTACCCTTATCGTGGTAACAATTATATATTATAGTTATTATTCGTAATGAAAAAAATAAAATGGAAATATTTACCAATTTTGAAACTCCTTATTAAAAATAAAGAATCTAGTTTTAAATATTCAAAATTATATTAGTGTCATAAATTAATTTTATATTGAAATGAAAAAGGCAACGAAAAACAATTTTTTAAAAAAATGCATCTCTAAGTATAAAAAGGTTTTTTGTGCCAAATTAAAGTATAAAATTCATTCAAATGAATAAAATTAGATTATTTTAAATAAAAATAAACTAATTACATTTTAAAAAAAATCCAAAATATAATTTTACTTTGTAAATTATTTAAAATAAAATACCTTTTTTAATAAAACTTATTATTTTTCACTATTCATTGAAAAATAAAACTTTTCCAGAAAAATATTAAACTTTCACCATAAGATAATTATTCTATTATTATTTCAAAAATTATATCCTTTTTATAAAATAAAATTTCTAAAATTTCTAAAAATAATTATAATATTTTCTGAGAAAAAACAATAAAATAATTTTGGAAGAAAAACTATTATTGAAGAATAAAATGACTTTGATAAAATTCAAGTGATTATTTGCTAAGAATTTAACAATTAATTTATATTAATTAGGACCTTTATATATATTTCATAGAGAGTTTATTCCTATTAATACCCATGAATTTAATGTTTAGTTAATAATAGTTGTATTTAAATAATAATATTTCAATCATTCATTTAGGCTTTATGTTGCATGTCATATACACTATAAAAAATGGTTTTATTTTTAAATATTGTGGTGTTACAAATATGGTAATGTCTATACCATAAATTAAAAACATAATTATGATGCTTTTTCTCAAAGGGATCTAGTCAACACCCAAAACATACTTGTTGTATTTAGAATTATATAATTGACACATTCCCTATTCACCGCATATCATTATATACAAGACATCTAGTCAGAACTCGGGATAAATTTTTTTTAATGCTCGGATTTCACCACTAATTCCCCACCCATTACCGAACCTTGATTCCTTTACTTCCAAAGTAACCCAATATAATTCTAACATGTCCCATAAAGTCTCATATGGAATTTTGGTGTGATTCCATGGTTAAAACCACACTCAACCAAATCCATCAACATAACCTTCCATGAGCACCAATGCATTTGATGAGCTGGTCATAATCGTATATTTCCAAACCCACTTTGAGAACAAATCCAATTCTTAGAATCTAGCCAATATAAATCTATTTCAAAACCTGGTATTCTTGAGGAATATAAATAAACTAGTCCCTATTTATTCATCATCATCCCAAAATCCTTAATGATTGTCCCATGACCAATTACACACTCCAACAACCTTTAAATATCAATGGTCGTACCACTTATGAATAACATCACACTCCCTACAATGGGAGTGACCTTGTCATCATTTCACTAGCTCAACCTGATCACCACTTTCAAAACACTGTCTCTCACTAAAGATAATAATAGAACATGGCTAAACCTGCTCATTTTTTAGTGCTAATGCAAGACAAAAAATTTCACATGACTTTGGATCACGGATACTCCATCCATTACATCATCCTTCATTCACTCAAAAAGAGGTTCACCACCCACAACCAACTTCTAGTGTACTCAACATTATAAACCACACTTGTGACACTCCTCAAATATATAGATTTTTCAAGTTTTTCCACAACATATGTGTATCTCTCCACTTGAGCCACAATATAATAATATTTTAACACCCCAACACCTTCATCTCAACCCAACATGGATTGGTCATGGCAGCACATTTTATCTAGTCATGTTGTCACCCCTCTTTGTCGAGACACCACAATTCCACCATGATCTTCAGCTACTAGGACCACACTCATGTCATCTATTCTATAACACTTATTTCATTTATGAAATTCACTCAACCATGGGGGGACATTTGAAATTCTAAAAAACAAATGTTTTTATGCCTATAGAGTTCTCATATATTTTAATTAGTCCTTGTATCACTCATGTCAATAGTCATCCAGAGAATAAACAGTTTCCACACACCATCATTGGGCATTAACTAAACCACATATGAACACTAACGGGTGTGTTCTATGTACCTCATAATCATATAATACCCCACTCATGATCATTTGAGTCATATCGCATCAAAATTAGGCCAATGATCCTAATCCAATATCCAACCAGTAGAACCTTGGGTATTTCACTTCAAACACCACTTCTCTCATTCCATGATTTACTTAATGGTAACCCATTACATGGGTGTCACTTCTAACCAAATGCATCAACCACACTCACATCACACCAAGAGATTCACCAGTAACAACATGGTTAGGCGCCCAAATGGTCATGTATTTGCATTCATGATTCAATAAAAAGTACTAAAACATAATTTCTATACCTCCTGATGGCACAAGGAATACTCCATGACTTTCATCAACTTTTCTAATGTTATTCTCATAGGATAAGAATCCATATACTCAATCAAGTCACATTACCAAGGCCCCTCCCACTCACAGTGGAATATTCAAGGCATACCCATTCCTTAAACACACTCGTAACACCTCACATTCACCATTCATATCTGAACATCCTACATATACTTTCAAACTCTAACTAAAACACAAAAATGGGTTAACCACTCATATGGGTCACACCAAGAAACACTATGTGTCGGCTTTTTAACCTACTAAGGCACATATCTGGGTACTTAAGTCCCCCACCTTGCCAAATAGGTCAAATATCACACACCGCACACAAATACCAAGATAGTATTTATTGTACTAATCTTAAAACCACAACATACTCATGTAAAAACACCCATTCATGGGCCCCACATACAACCAACACCACAATCTGAAACCAATGACCCACTAGGAATCAATTTCCAACAAGAATCCACCACTGATATTTCTACCTTGAGAACCATAGACTCAGTATCTAGGGTCATCACTATCACAGTCAATGGAATCGTATTGTATGATATGTACTAATGGAAACACAACCAAAGACTCAGTTAAATAGAGTAACTTTCCATGCTATATAGGAAAACCCCATATAAGTTATTAATTAAACTTTAAATAACTAAACCTGAACCACAACAACCCACAAGGATTTTTCCACTAAGGAATCAAATGCATTTACTAACATACTAGGTTAATTACACATCCAGTGAATATGGTCTATCTATCATCAATAAGTGACTCACTGTAGATCAACATGAACTTCTGTCAAAGTAAAATGCGTACATAGTTTCACACAACTAAGTATAATTACACAAAGTACATATATAAGAAAACCTAATATGATTAGTTTCTGAAACATTAAAAATATAAGCCTCTAGTCAGTGGTAAAAAAATCACATTCAAGAATACATTTCATGTGGATCCTATGTTCCTAATCATCTTCATCATTAAATTTTTATTCATAAAGGATCTACTTGAGGATCCGGAGAACCAACGGCCTATGGAGACCTAAAATGGTGGAGACCGAGTGCATCCCCTCTAATGAGATTCAACCCCTCCAGTTTGAAGTGGGAAATGTTGTAAAGACACATTACATTAGTACCAATGGCCTATGTGCCTAATAAGGATGCCTATGAAACCTCTTGTCTTTGCAGTCTAAGAGTCAAATCCAAAACCAATCTATTTCCAAAAATTAATGATCCATGTATCCCATATAAATTATAAACAATTACACATATAAGTTAACCTCTTAACATGGAAATCATATATAATGGTAATATAGAAAACAAACAATAATAATCTCATTCCTCTCGTAACTTTGACTTCCAACTAAAGAATATGTTTATGAAGAAGATTCCTGGTATCCATTACAAGTTATAAAATAATCCTATATCTCTTGGATACCAATCCCAAAAACTGTAAGAAAAGTAAAAGTCTCTCTAATAACACTGTATAACATCGCGCCTCATTTCACTCTATGAAAAGTGAACTGACATGGCCGTTACATGAACTCAAAGGAACCTTTCCAAATGAAAGAGGATATTGACTAAAGTAGGGGTCTAAGGTGGTATTATGGGGAGGATATACCCCCTATATCAGAGTTCATAGTCATATATATATATAACTGAACAAAACATATCCAAAAATATGAATGTCCATCATAGTACCCAATAAATAAATAAAAATATTGAACATGCTTTAATGAAATGGAATACTAGAATGCAATCACACCAGAAGGATTACCCATCAAGATGACTAAACATATAAAAATTCAATGTGAATAAAAATAAAAAGGAGAATAAAATATAAGGAGGTTCCATTGCATCCCCGAGCCTCACCTCATCCCAAAAACTTGTCCCAACTGAGATGCTTCAACTCGACCATGAAAGCCTAGGGCCTCATACCAACCTGGTCTTGAAACAATTGAGGGAATATTAGGTACCCAAGGGAAATGGTTTCCTGAGTATGGTGTGATTATAACTCAGTAGGCCACCATTGATAGTTCCCGTAAAATTTAAATAGTCTGAATAATAGTGCATGTAGATGTTTCCTATGTAAAATAGTTACAAATAGATATATAAAAATATTTAAAACTGGAAACATAAAAACACCAAACATGGGGGTTGGGGAAGGTTCATCTTGGGAATGGTTCATACCTATTTTGGACAAATATGGAGTATCCCTAAGCATGTCATGATGATTTTCCCAACTATCCTCTCTAGATGAGGGTAAATTAAACCACCCTAGACCAAACTAGTGGCATGCAAGGGGAATATACCCATCCTTGAAGCCCCAACATCCTATGGGGGTAGTGTTCACCCCATGTAAACCATAAGTACTTGTGTACCCTAGGGGAATCATTCTTCATGGGATAACCATATAAAATCAACATCCACCAGTGGAATCATTAACTCTAAGTTAACCATATAAATCTTGCTTCCACTATCGGTAGAGTTTACCCTAGGTTAACTAAATAAAACCATCATCCTTTAGGGGTATAGTTCACCCTAGGATAACCATCCAAAATACCAAGGAGGAATACACATATAGAAATGACATAATATAAAATAAATAATAATGCATAAGATAAAAACATTTAATATTCCTTTCCAGAACATAAACCTTTTCCATTAGACAAGAAATTTTCTAAATAATTGTTTCCAAACACCATTATTCATTCAAACTTTCAAAACAAAACTAAAAAACAGAATAAATTATCATAACTATTCTATTTTTATTTAATAAATCAAAACAAAATTACCATTTTTTTCTATTTCCACTTCCAAAACCAACCAATTTATCAATTAAAAATAAATCACCTTCAAATTATATTTTCCATTTAAAAAAACCATTTTCACAAAACCAAACCATAACCTTGAAGGAAACACTACCTCAAAGTGGAGTTTCCATTATATTCCCTATATTTTAGAAACTTAATTCCAAATACTCGTGATTGTGAATACTTATTTAATCATCATTTTCACAAAACATAACTTTTCTTTTAGTCCATTTAATAAAATTTTGAGGTCTTCACCAATAAAGATGATGAGACCAAATGACATATTCACTATAAAATGAAACAAGAGTCTGAATTATTTACAGGGACCACCTACCTTATCAATGAATCTTTTCCATTATCCCTTACAACAATAACCTACTTTCCAAGATTATATAAGTTTGAAGACCAATGCTCACACCACACATGGTTCTAACTCATTCTTAAAAATACTAGGCTAACTAATTATAAAAAAATTATAATTAATTACCAACCTACCACTAATTATAAAAAACTATTCACTTAGGAATAAATGGAAAACCAATAACCTGGTACTCCGGACACTTCAGAACTGAGTCTAAGGATCCTCTGAAGGTAAATGCCACACTCCTTACACTAATTATTAAATTCCATATCAAATGGAACAAATACCATATGGGAAAACATTTAATCAAACCCAAAAATCCTTGAAAACTCACCTAACCACCATCCTCAAATGAAAATATGACTGACATTGTCTCGGGACATCCTTAAGCTAAGCGGCACAAAATCCCCATCATCTCGAGATGATTCTAGCATCCTCTAGTGGAATCATCTCTCAAATCCCTAACCAGGAAAATCAATATTATAGAAATAGACAATGAGGATAGAAAATATTCTTATCCTTATCATTGGATCTTGATTGAAAGTGATGGTGTCTCTAATGATAAAGAATCAAGTGAGGAATTCATTGGAGGTAGGGAAGGAGGATGAATACATGCATTAGGGTTTTGGGTTGATTGTGGTGAGAAAATCAAAGGGTTTGTATTAAATGATCAGAAGATAAAAGTTTAAAAATACACTTTTCAAATAGTTCATAGTTTGGACACACAGTTTTTCAAATCATGTGATAAACAACAATTAAAAACTATCCCAATATCCCCAATCTGACATGGTTTTCAAAACCATGCACCAACCATGTGAATGGATCTATAATTTTATAAAAACCTTTGATTGGTTAGAAGGCCCTGTCACAAGGTTTAAAAGATTGTTCCACTGAACAATCCGTGTTTCACTATTAGGGTTCATGGTTATCACAAACCGTGTGATAACTATGCACCTCATTCTGCTTCTCTAAACTACAAAACCCCTAATACCAAGGACCAAGAGACTTACTCGAGAACCCAAGGATCCTCAGGGGCCTCAACCCAGATCCCAAAATTACCCCTTTCTCCATCTAACCCTCTAAAATTATGTTCTAATCCGTTATTAAAAATATTGATATCCACCTATCCAAGAATTCAAACTTCTCATAAAAAACATCATCTATACACCCATAAAACAAGGGATTTTACATGGAAATTGTAAGTTTCAATAGCCTAACCCCCAAGCCACTACTTCGATATCCACCCAAACTTCTGAAGCATCCACTGAACCTCAAACCTCATCTAATAACACCTTCTAAGGATATCCAATCACTTAAAATACAAATCTGGTTCCATGTTCTTAAAAAACTACTCATCAAATTTAAAAATTAATATTTTATCCAAAAATAACAATCTGTAATGATGGGTTTATTTACAAAATTTCAACCATAATTATTCTTATCCTTGATAATTCATGGTATTCCTCCTACCATGAAAACCAATCTATCATGGTTTTTAATTCACATACATCTCATTGCAGTCAATCAGGAAATTCCAAACATGATTTTACATCGCAACTCTAATTAACAAGCCCAGATACACTAATTTTTCTCCAAATATCCATGTTCAATCAAAAAACTATCTTAATCACATTATAAATCATTCTCCTACCATGGTTTCCACCTCACCTCATCCAATTATACACTTATGCACTAGTTAGTACTTCTCTAGATGAATTTTCCTAATTAATCTTGGCCATTACCACTGAAGAATCACTGTGTCACTAAAATAACTGATCATAATTCCTTGATACCTAGAGGAATATCTGAATTAATTGAACACCCAAAATGTTGACCAATATGAATATTGATAAAAATATATGATTGGATCCCCGACTGGCCCATCAAATGGTCATTCTCTACCCACGAGCACACTGATACATCACAGATATAAATCACTCTCAGATCATACCACTTCTATCATGATTCCACCTTTGATACACATACTCTTCCAAACATCACACCAAAATCCCATAATTGGTAATATTAGTTCACCATCTTCCCACTACCATCTCATCCATACATTGATCAGTTTTACTACACACAAATCCATTTCGATACAATGGGCATACATCCTTGACTGATTATATTCTCCCAAGCATAGAATTATCCTTACCACAACATCATTAAATCAATGATTGATTTCCATGGTCTACATTATGTCCATCACCAAATTCAACGATAGAGGGTGACCACCCTTCTCACGCCCAAGTGCCAAACATAAAACACATGTTACTAAGAACTAATATTGTGATCAACCATAACCATGAATAATAAAACAAAGAATATTAAATAATCGATTCATCTTGAAACTTATGGTGCTCCCCCATAATACACTTCTACAAATGGATATTTCCCGCAAATGGTTATTCCCACCATAATAATCATCTATAGAAAACATAAACCAAGTAGTCTAACCCTTGAAATCCTCTAAAAACATTTGTGGGGTCCAACACCTGAACCCACCAACTAACATTTAAATACTCAAACCCAAAAACATTATCCTCCCATAAGATCTCCAAACATGACTTTCTCAAACCACTAAGAAAGAACTTCTGAACATAGAATCAAAACACTCATGTCTCTCTGATTCATCCACTAAAACCCAAGTGAACTTAGTCTACACAAACATTTTTTTATTTTTTACATTATATAAAAATAATATGTTCACACCCACCAATCATACATAGAGGCTTCAAATAAATCCTGCCATACAATCTTAGCACACAAGTTAAGCATATGGGTCCCCCTTTTCTAAAATATAAAAAAATAAAGGCATCCCGATTTATAGAGAATCATTATCTTATTTTCAAAAACTAACTTAAATAATTTTAAACACACCAAAATCACATGAGTTTTCAAAATACCCCTTGGTATCCAAGGGTTTTTAGAAAAACTAAAATCTCAAAATCTCCATCTTAACCGAATCTTTCTTCAAAAACCAATACCACTTTCAAAACAATTTTAAAATTTATTTTTAAATATCTATTTTTATTATATTTCCTCAAAACTTGAAAGCCCTAATCTATTTAAAAATCACTTGCTCCATGCACCATTTTAAGTAAAACCAACTTATAAAACCTATTACACCACATGAGTTTTCTTTCCAAAACCAGGATCTTTCTCAAAATTCAATCCATCCCAAAAACCATTATCCTATAGTGGCCAAAAAACACATTTAATTCACAATAAATAAATCAAACCCCTCAAATATAAATTAATCTAATCACACCATATAATATAAGTGATAAACAATAACGTATATAATAAGTTTCTTCATTTAATAATGGATCTAGATGAGAAAACATGTCAAAAATTGTTTCGTACTGGTACATGTATCATTCCCTAAGCATTCAACTATTATAATGACTTTACAACTCAATATATTCGAATTGATTCGTACGACTTATCCCAAACCTCATCTATACCACATTGGGATTATCGATCTAATCAAGTATATTTCTCTCCATAAATTTCATAGTCCCAACACTTTACATCCATAAAAACATGGGTATAAAAATATTTCATGTTTTGTCCAAACATGTGCTTGTTCTACCTATCAAGTTCAGATAACCTAACTCAACCTCTAACTACATAAACCATCCCAAACTATGCTCTAATTCCATTTTTTAATACCCTAGCCTAGACTGACCAAACAACACCAAATTAGGGGTTACAACATGACCTCACGTAGGCCTCCTCATATTCTAGAGGTTTCTGAATAGTAGTGTTGGACTAAAATAATCATGGGGAAACTATTCCATCTAAAACAAGTCATATGGATCATGAATTAATATACTAAAAAATCATGAATAGTCCATGTATCGAACTTACCAAAAACATGTAAACATAAAATAGGGAGCCAAATAATCCCCCATTGTCCAGAATAAAAAGTAATAAAATAATATATTTGATGTAGCAATACATAAAAAATTAGTTAAAGGTAACATGTAATCATATATAAATAAATGAAACACTATAAATCACCCAATATAAATAATAACAAGAATAAATACACTAGACCCTGGTCTAACGTAGATGATCCAACCTATTAAGTCTCTAGCCTCTATGAAATATTGGCTAAACCACATACCTATATCCAGGTAATACCTATGTCCTAAGGTAAAACATGAATTTATACCCATGTACCTCAAAACCCATGTTGTTTATGTAGGTAGTGGTTGAGTAAAATTAACTAGTAGGAATCCCAAATGCCTCAACCATATTGAATGATGTTGTGACTAAGTGGATGTGAATGTAATAAAAATAAATTGTACAATCTTTCTTATGAAACACACTCACCCAAAATCATAACACACATAAAGGAAATACAATAATACAATTTAGTTTATCGTGTACTAACCAGACCACCATGATAATTAACTCCACCTGTTTCGGCTCAATTCTATATAGAAGAGTCACCACCTACTACATTACTCAGGTGTATCATATTTTTTACCATACCAAGCATTGGGCTATCCATTTTCACTCAAGGCATACTAATCCCCCAGATCCCACACTACACACAAACCCAAACCCCACCTTAATCAATTTAGACCCATAATATAATTCTATATCATATCAAAACATGGAATCTATATCACTCTTAGATATTTATCCAATGAACCTGGATCATGTCACATTCTTGGACCACATTCCACTCATGGTGGTCTAACCTCTGTTATCTCACTCATTATACATCATGGCCACCCCATCTCACTTGTGGTGATTCTAAATATTATTAATCCACTCCATATCACCCGTGGTTGTCCCATAATTCATGAACATTGAGGAATGAATCTCATGGAAGTCCCATAAATTCCATCTCACCCATGGTGAGGCAAGGCCTCAAGATCCTCTCCCCCACCAAAATAAGTTTCTTATCATAAACATATAATCAGAACACATGTGTAATAACACATAGGTCACACATCCCATCTCACAAGCAAAATAACTCACCAATAAGGCAATGGTAACTCGAGACCTAGCCTTAGATATCAAACTCACCTCAATGTCATTCTCAACCCTCCAATGGATCTATTGCATCCATCTGGATCAACTTTTCACTTTAATACCAAAATAATAGTTCTCATAGGTCTATTCACAAAACATTTATTAATGTAACAAGGAACACACTAGTAAATAACCAATAGGAAAAGAAATAAGAACAAGATCTTTATAAAATAGGGAATCACTCACATGAGGTCAAATGAACCAAAACAGCTCAACCAAGACTTTTATTATTCGCTTAAAAACCAATAAAAATCCTCTTTTTTAACTATTTAGAAATAAAATTACATTATTTTTTATTAACACGGGGTCCTTTTTGTAAGAACCCGAGTTTTTAGAACGGTTCAAAATCTCGACCCTATTTGAATTTCTGACTTGTTTCTGAGGAAACTAGAGAAAATGGGCAGTTTCTAGAAATTTGCATACTACACGCCATGTACTTTTAAGTACACATTGTGTATATGTTAATTGAGTGATCGGCCGTGTGCTTGTCGAGTACATGTCGTGTGACGACCGTGTGGAAATTTCTTACTACACGACGTTTAGTTTTAGACACACCATGTACCAGTGACCATGTGGAGGCCATACATGGAGAGTAGGCCGGTTGTCCGGGTATAATCGGTTAATCAAGTACATGATGTGTCCCTCTTGAACACTTCGTATAGGCTGGCAGTGTATAAAGGATATACATGGCGTGTAGGCCTGTTGACCTGGTATATTTGTTTAAACAAGTACACATTGTGTCCCTCCTAGAAACATTGTGTATAATAGCCATGTACGAGAGAAATATATGGTGTGTGGGTAAGCAGGTGAGGAACGGAAGAAAAGTGAAGTACACGCCGTATACATAGGTCTGTAGGTTCTGGAAAGTAAGTCGGCGGAATTCCAGCAGCCAAATTAACAGTTAAATGATATACACAGTGTTTAGTCCTAAAGTACATGTCATGTCGTTTCTTTTTTTATGTTAAAACGGGAAGTAGCCTCGTATTGAAGCAGAACACACCTTATGTCGCCCGGTTTCGCGATTCAAGTTGGTTAGAGCTTTAACCTCTTCCTTTTTCTTCTTTCGAAGTCAGATTCAATCATGGTTAGATGTGTTGTAACCCCCTTGGTAAGGCCTCGATTCCTCTTGAGCCGTTTTGTTTGATTTATGTTCTAGAACGAGTTATAGGGGTTTGAGCGGTTTTTCCACTTTTGTAGATCTACCATGTTTTAGACCTAATTGGAGGCTATTATCGGGGAGTAGCATGGTACGAGTCTCAGGTAGTTACTGCATACATCTTTTTGTGTTTTCGTGGTCATTTGGGTGATGTGGTATTCGGTACGTTTTCTGGTATTTTGAGCGGGACCTGTTTTATCTGCTGTTTTATATTGAATTGATTATTGGACCTATGGAATGCCTTTGGGTATGCTTTGTTACCAGTTTTTCTTGAGCGGGGCCGGGTGAGGGGTTGTAGCTCATCAGTTCATTTTGGCCGGGGGATGCCAAAATGGTTATATTTGAATTATATTGTTATAAACTATTGAGTTTAATTTATTAAGCCTAATATAAATTGTTAGAGGCATTCAAGACCTCAGTGCTGGTATGGGACAACACCTTGTATAGTGCAATTCAACTATTTAGATTGTTTTTCCTGTTTATGTGTTCTGTTTAAATATGATATATATGCAATTGATGAATTGCATGTGCTGAACCCTTTGGGTGGTGTTGGGCATGGCTTGGATATTTTTGAGTGATGCTGATCACAGGTTGAGCTTGGCCCGGATTACATTGGGTGGTTTTGATCATGGGATTGGGCATCATGGATGTTAGCATAAGGCAGTACGACTGTCAGGTTGGGCATGGCCTGGGTTACTTGGATGTCGATGCCATCAGAATTGAGTAGCATGTTTTTAGGGACATGAGGTGTCAGATGTGTGGTGACTTAGGTATTATTTTGGTGATTACCGGTCACCTGGAACTTTGAGTAGTGTGCACATAGAGATACTCCGTGATGAGGTGGTTTTGACAACGGGATTGGGCATCATGAACGTCGGCTTGAGGCAGTACGACTGTCAGGTTGGGCATGGCCCAGGTTACTTGGATGGCGAGGCCATCAGAATTGAGCCTCATGGTCACATGGACCCGAGGTGTCAGATGTGTGGTGGATTAGATATTATTTTGGTGATTACTACTCACCCGGAACTTTGAGTAGTGTGAACACAAAGATACTCCATGATGAGGTGGTTTTGACCACTCGTGTGGGTAGAGGCCCCCGTAGATGTGGTTTAGGTACTTTGGTTGGGGGTGCTTTCCCTAGAAATCCATGTGGGAGGTGAGGAGCCTTCAGGGGATAACATTGAGGCTATCAGGTTGGGGGAAGAGGCTCATCGTTATTTGAGGGAAGACATTGTTGTCCCTCTGGTTACTTGATTTGAGGGTAGACATCATTGTCCCACCGGTTACTTGATTTGAGGGCAGAAATCGCAGACCCTCCGGTTATTTAATTGAGGGCATACATCATTGTCCCTTCGGTTATTTTATTTGAGGACAAGCATCACTATTCGTCCGGGTTACTTCTTGGGCATGCCTTAGGGACGTTGGTACTTGAGGCACGAGGTGTTAGGAGGCACAAAGTATCGGGTTAATTCTTGGGCATGCCTATGGGACATCAGTACTTGAAACACATGTTGTTAGGGGGAACATGATGTTGGGTTACATGACAAAGATTCCGGCATTGGCCAAAGCAGGTGACACTCCATGGTGGTTGTTGAGCACTAGTGGAGTTTGTGTTTTTTTGTGCATTGTTCTGTTTATTTCTTTTCTTATAAATACGTGCATGCTTAAACACTTATATTAGGTACACACCATTGGGTGGTATCCTATAGAGATTTGTCTCACACCCTGCACAGGAACTTCGAGACGCGTGCAGACTTTATGGATTTACATGCAGGTAAGAGGCCAGCTTCAGGAGCTGGGTTGCATTAGTTTTTGAATGGAGATGGAATGGACCTTGAGGTCTTACCTAGCAGGAGTTACTCTGTTTTGTTTTCTTTTCTATATCATCATTCTTACTAGTTGTATCTATGGTTGGTTAGCCATTAGTGCCTTTTTATATTCAAATATGTATGACCTTCATTGGATGTCTGTTTGTTGCTAAGTAGTAGTTACATATGATCAGCATGATGTTGTGTTTATTTATGCTGTTGTTGTTATATTTATTTCTTCTTCTGTTTATTGATATTGAATGTGCTTCCGCTCTGCGGGTCTGGTTCGAGTCTGCTGAGTCATTTATTCTGTTGCATATTTACTGTTATACTTGGAACGGTATCATTATTATTATCCTCTAAGAGGGTATATCCTCCCCACTATACCTATCAAACCCTCGCTGCTAGTCGGAAGCCTTTGGCGTTCAAGGAGGTGCGCCCAAGGTAGTAGAACCCGACCCGTTTAGCACTATTCAGGTGGTTGTTTGAGTCTGGGTCGTTACAAAGTGGTATCAAAGGAGTTCTTGATAGGGATTTAGTAGCAGCATTTTACTGGATACTAATGATATTTAGACTTATCTTTTATTTATGCTGGTTTTACTATTTGGGATATGGTAGACTGGAGATAGGTTGCTACTAGAACTGGGTTTCTAGCTTGTTCATGGGTGCCTGCAGCCCCAGGTACGAGGGATGGACCAAGTTTCCATGGGTGGGAATTGTTGTTTTCTTTTTGCTCAGATTATAGTTTATATGATTTCCACCTCAGTAGTTCACTTGGTGTGTGAGGTTATTGATTATGATATGTAACCCTTGACCCATTGTGGTAAGGGAGAATTGGACCTTGGCCCGGTATGGTAAGGCTTGTTTTCTTGGATTTTGATAGGCACATTTTTAGGGTATTTCAATTTCATAACTGCACTATGCTTTGTGAAGTGATAATACCATGTGAATAAAAATCATTTACCATGCTTTATATGCTTTGAAATGTGAATAGGTGAAATTCTTGATATAATTTCTTATTTTTGCAATGTTTTATGCCATGCTTTATATTTTGTAGAATTTCATGTGACTGGATATTTGGGTCTGGCTCTTTTGAGAGAAGGCAGGTACTTTGTTGAGGAGATTTTGATCACCAAGATATGGGCGACTTAGTCGTCAGTTTGAGGCAATGCTAGTTGTCAGGATGGGCATGGCCTGGCGTAATTTTGATACTTAGCCTTGATAGGGGCGGGTAAGGAGGCCATGAGGCTGGGATGCCGTGGGGCATGGGTTGTAGTGGGGGAAAGTAGGGATAGTAGTTATGCACTAACTTTTATTTCTTTCTTATCTACATCGAATATATATTGTTATATATATATATATGGGTTGTCTGACCATTTGTGGTATTCAGCGGGTTCCTTTTTGGGTGACTCGGATGGAGCATCAGACAGGAGATGGTAGAGTGCTGCAGGTTCAGGATCAGGTTCAGGATCCAGTACAGGCAGAGAAGGAGACGTGGGTACAGGCTCAGGGACGGGATCAGGATCAAGATCCAGTATAGGTAGGGCAGTATCTAGGTGTGGTAGCATTCGGACCATGGCTCGACGAGCAGCTCTGAGCGAGTCTAGTACGCATCTGGAAGGGGATCGATAGAGGCGCATAGGGTACAGAGCCATCTATGGAATATCTGGCGTGAGGGTTCCAGTCGCATCACCCGCCGCTTTTTCAGGGTGAAGGTGGTCCATAGGCAGCTGAGAACTGGATAGAGAGCTTGCAGATGATCTTTGAGCAGCTCGAGATGCCTCCAGGGAAGAGGGTCAAGCTGGCGACGTACATGCTGAGAGGACCGGCGAAGCGTTGATGGGATGTACAGGTTCATGCTTGTAGGCATTAGGGAATGTCATGGAAGGACTTCGAGGACATGTTCTTTGAGCACTTTTACCCAGAGACACTGAGAGCAGAGAGAGCTCAGGATTTCTTGAGTCTTCAGTAGGGAGACATGTCTGTCATGGACTATGCAGCTACATTCACTGAGTTGTCTCACTTTGCACCTGGTATGGTAAGGGATGACGCAGCTAGGGTGAGTCTCTTTGAGGATGGATTACGACACTCTATTCGGATCTAGGTGAATATATGCCAGTTGGGTTCTTTCTCAGAGGTAGTGAACCAAGCACTCATAGTGGAGGGAAACCAGAGGGATAGTCCCCAGGTTGGTCAAGAGATAGCTTCAGGTGATAGTTCGGATAGCATGAAGCGAGGACGAGATGAGTTCTAGTAGGGCAGTCAGGCCAAGGACTTAACTAGACCACCTCATAGAAGTTCTGCAATGGTTTTCTTCTAGTGTGTAAATTTAGGGCATTTTCGGACTCAGTGTGATAGGCCTCCAAAGGAGTGTCGGGCTTGTGGACAGGTCGAGCACCTTGAGAGGTTTTGCAGGTAGAATTCTCAGACAGCCGGCAGGCAGGGACCAAGACAGATGGTGGCATCTGGAGTTGGTTCAGGTTCGGTACCAGGAGAGGGTAGTCAAGTTTTAGCTGCACGTGGATGATGTGACAGAGACAGCGGGATCCAGCTGAGGGGTTAGTGGCTGGTGGATGGAGGAGCACCGTAGGGAGTTCAGGCATTAGGCAGTCGTACTTCAGGCCAGGTGCACATTGTGGAGCTTCCAGAGGCTGAGCAGGCTGGTGATCCGATGACAGTTAGAGGTACATTGTGGTGTGGTCGTGATCTCCATGTTTTCTTTTTGGCATGACCTATAGAGGCATTTTTGTTTTGATTGCACCCGATGCAGAGGATCTATATGAACTGACTAGATTCTAGTCAGTGGGATTAGCACCATATCGGGTGCATGATATAGTTATATATATGTATGAGATGCGTAGCATTAGGGCATCGCTTATGCGGGTTACTTGAGGTGTCGTGGGCATTAGGGTATCAAGGATGCGGGGTACTTAAGGTGATGAGGGCATCAGGGCATCAAGGATGCGGGTTACTTGATGTGTCGAGGGCATCGCGGCATCAAGAATGCGGGTTACCTAAGGTGTTAGGCACCAGGACCTTATTGAGGTGAACACCGATGCGGTGCGGGTTACGTTGGGTGTCGGGAATGAAATAGGAGCGCCAATGAGGTGCAGGGGTGAAGATGCATCACGGAAGGACTATGCATCTATAAAACATGTTATTAACCCTTGTTTGATTTGAGTTTTGTTGGGTTGAGACCAGGTTATGTGATTCCTAAGGTGGGGATCCCCCTTGAGGAATTTAGTCGGGACCTATGAGACCGGGGAAGTTCGGGTTACTTTGAACGGGGTGGTATGTTTGGTTCCATCTCTGGGTTTTTTTTGATAGCTCGAGGATGAGCTATGTTAAGGTGGGGAGATTATAAGAACCCCGATTTTAAGAATGGGTCAAAATCCCGACCCTGTTTGAATTTTTGACTTGTTTATGAGGAAACTGGTGAAAATTGGCAGTTTCTGGAAATTTTGAGACTACACACCATGTACTTTTAAGTACACGCCGAGTATATTTTAATTGAGTGATCGTCCATGTGCTCGCCGAGTACATGTCATGTGATGACCATATTGAAATTTCTTACTATACAGCAAGTATTTTTAGACAATTCATGTACCAGTGACCATTTGGAGGCCATACATGGCGTATAGGCTGGTTGGCTAGGTAGAATTGTTTAATCAGGTACACACCGTATATCTCTTGGACACGCCGTGTAGGCTGGCCGTGTATAAAGGATATACATGGCTTGTAGACCTGTTGGTCGGGTAGATTTTTTTAACCAAGTACATGTTGTGTCCCTCCTGGACACGCCGTGTAGAATAGCAGTGGAAGAGAGAAATACATGTCGTGTGGGTAAAACGGTGAGGAAGGGAATAAAAGAGAAGTGCACACTGTGTACCCCTAGGTACACGCCGTGTACTCACGTCGGCAGGTTCTAGAAAGTAAGTCGGTGGAATTCCAGCTGCCAAATGAACAGTTAGATGATAGAAACAGTGTGTAGTCCTAAAGTAAATGCCATGTAGTTTCTTTTTTTGCATTAAAATGGGTAGTAGACTTATATTGAGGCAGAACACACCTTCTGTCACCCGACTTTTCCAGCCAAGCTGTTCGGAGCTTCAACCTCTTCTTGGTTCTTCATATGAAGTCAGATTCGATCATGGTTAGATGCGTTGGAACCCCCTCGATAAGGCCTCAATTCCACTTGAGCCATTTTGTTTTATTTCTATTCTAGAACGAGTTATAGGGGTCTGAGAAGTTTTGACTCTTTTGTAGATCTATCACGTTTTAGGTCGAATTGGAGGATGTTACCGGAGGAGTAGCAACGTACAAGTCTCATGTAGGTGGTGCATAACTATTTTTATTTTATTGTGGTCATTTGGGTGATGCGGACTTCTGTGTGTTTTCGGTTATTTTGAGCGGGACCCGTTTTATCTGCTTTTTCATATTGATTAGATTATTGGACCTATGGGATGCCTTTGGGTATTCTCTGTTACCAGTTTTTCATGAGCGGAGCTGGGTGAGGGGTCGTAGATCATCGAGGCATTTTGGTTGGGGGATGCCAAAATGGTTATATTTGAATTATATTGTTATAAACTGTTGAGTTTAATTTATTAAGCCTGATAGAAATTGTTAGAGTAATTCAAGTCCTCAGTGCTGGTATGGGACAACACCTTGAATAGTGCAATTCAACTATTTAGATTGTTTTGCATGTTTATATGTTCTGTTTAAATATGATATATATGCAATTGTTGAATTGCATATGATGGACCCTTTGGGTGGTGTTGGGCATGTCCTGGATATTGTTGAGTGATGCTGATCATAGATTAGGCTTGTCCCGAGTTACGTTGGTTGGTTTTGACAACAGGATTGGGCGTAATAGACGTTGGCTTGAGGCAGTATCATTGTCAGGTTGGGCATGCCCTGGGTTACTTGGATGGAGAGGCCATCATACTTGAGCGTCATGGTTTTAGGGACACGAGGTGTCAAATTTTTGGTGGCTTAGGTATTATTTTGGTGATTACTTCTCACCCAAAACTTTGAGGAGTGTGCACACAGATATACTTCATGATGAGGTGGTTTTGACCACGGGATTGGACGTCATGGACGTCGGTTTGAGGTAGTACGACTATAAGGTTGGGCATGGCCCAGGTTACTTGGATGGTGAGGCCATCAGACTTGAGATGCATGGTCGCAGGTACATGAGGTATCAAACATGTGATGGATTGGGTATTATTTTGGTGATTATCACTCACCTGAAACTTTGAGAAGTGTGGACACAGATATACTCCGTGAGGAGGTGGTTTTGACAACTCGTGTGGGTAGAGGCCCCCACATATGTATTTTAGGTATTTGGTTGGGGTTATTTTTGTAGAAATCCACATGGGAGGTGAGGATCCTTCAGGTGATAACATTGAGGCTATCGGGTTGGGGGAAGAGGCTCGCCGTTATTTGAGGGCAGACATTGTTTTCCCTCTGGTTACTTGATATGAGGGCAGACATCGATGTCCCTCCAATTACTTTATTTGAGGGTAGACATCAATGACCCTCTGGCTATTTAATTGAGGTCAAACATCATTGTCCCTCATGTTATTTTATTTGAGGACAGACATCGTTGTTCCTCTGGGTTACTTCTTGGGCGTGCCTTCGGGATGTCAGTACTTGAGGCACGAGGTGTCAGGAGGCACAAAGTGCTGGGTTACTTCTTGGGCATGCCTACGGGACGTCGGTACTTGAGACACGTGGTGTCAGGGGGCACATGGTTCCAGGTTACATGACAGAGATTTCAGCATTGGCCGAAGTAGGTGACACTCCATGGTGGCTGCTGAGCACTAGTGGAGTTTGTGTTTATTTGTGAATTGTTTTGTTTACTACTTTTCTTATAAATACATGCCTACTTAAACACTTATATTAGGTACTCACCATTAGGTGGTATCCTACTGAGATTTGTCTCACACCCTGTATGGGCCCTTCGGGATGCATGAAAACCTTATGGATTTACATGTAGGTAAGAGTCCAGCTTCAGGAGCTGGGTTGTGTTAGTTGTTGCATGGAGATGGTATGGACCTTGAGGTCTTACCTACCTGGAGTTACTCTATTTTTTTTCTTTTCTGTATCAGCATGATTACTAGTTGTATCTATAGTTGGTTATCCATTGGTGCCTTTTTATATTCAGATATATATGACCTGCTTTGGATGCATGTTTTTTTCTCAGTAGTAGTTACATGTGATCATCATGCTATTGTGTTTATTTCCACTGATTTTGTTATACATTTATTCCGCTGTTTATTGATATTGAATGTGCTTCCACTCTGTGGGTCTGGTTCGAGTCTGCTGATTCATTTATTCCACTGCATATTTATTGTTATACTTGGACCAGTACCGTTATTATTATCCTCTGAGAGGGTATAGCCTCTCCACTATAATTATCAGACCCTCGCTACTAGTCGGCATCCTTTGGCGTTCGGGGAGGTGCGCCCAAGGTAGTAGCACCCGACCCATTTAGAAATATTTGAGTGGCTATTGGGGTCTAGCTCGTTACACTTTTTAGAATACTATCAAAATATTACTTATAAAATCATCACCTTTATTTTCAAATACCATTATAAAATCACCACTATTCCCTTCAAAGTTCTATTTGATTTAAACACTTTTAAAACACATTTCAAAAATGAAATCCTTTTTTATTTGAAATCCAACACCTACCACAAAGAAAACTCTATTGAGTTCCACCAGTACTTATTCTACCAAGGATTCACCATCAAATAGTTTTGCAAGTTATACATTCCATATTGACTATTATTCCAATATTATCTCACCTCAATCTATGGCGATATAATATAAGTCATGCAACATTAAAGTAGATAATACTAGTGATGACACACAAACATAAAATCACTAAATAACAAAGATAATAAAATATTTCAAGGCCAATTACCTCAACCAAAGATCCAATAATCATCCTCATGATCATACTAACCTCCTCCCATTCCAAGAGCACATATCTCATCAATAAACATTCTCAAATTAATAAACCATAAAAATAAAAGTAAAATCCAAATTTGGAATAACTGATCCCAAAATCACCTAAAAACCTAATGACTCTAAAAAATGATAAAAGAGGTTTATCACACTCTTGACTTTCACCTAAAACTAATGTAACATCCCAACCCGTATTACCATCAAACTAGTAGCCAGACTGGTGGGTCATATGGCCTCAAGCATGCCTCCTCATACGTTAGAGGTTGTCGAACAGAAGGGAGGGTCTAAAAAGGTGATAGTGGGGATACTATACCCTCATATCATAGTTTCACAGTGGTATAACCTAATATAATCAACATATAGTAGTGGAAGTAGTAAATAATTGAATTCAAAGCAATGGAAGAATAGTGTTAACTTTAAATAAAACATGGCCAACACTAGTTACAACAATACATATATGTTGAGATGATGATAGATATATGAAAACAGTAACATAGAGAATGATTTACATTTTAGAACAAATTCAAGACTCAAATAAAGAAAAGACTCAATCCCAAAGGCGATCTCTACGAGCATCCTAAGCTCTAGCTCAATCTTATGATCCTAACTCCTCAGGTACAAGCAAACAGAAAAAACATTCAACCTAGGTTCTGCAAATATAAGGTCAACTTGGGTACCCTAGTGCAATGGTGGCACAAGTAGGGTGTGAGACATAAATCTCAGTAGGTTGGAACCGCTAGGTTCTAGCCCAATGTAGTAGGAATTATAAAATTAAAACATTTTTATATACATAGAAATTGTATAACAAATAATAGATAAAAATTCAACACCTTGGTCTGGGTTCCTAAATGGGCACTCGTCCCATACCACATACTTCATCCTAATATGGGTGTCTAAAATAGGTAACTATGCAAGACATAATATGTATACATGGGTCAAAGTAAACATGGAAACCCAAAAAGTCATATCCTTAATATTATTCTTTGACTTTGGGTCTAATTCATGTGTTAGAAACTAATAATGAAAGAAGAAAAATAGCAGTATCACAAAGCATAACAAAACTCTATGAAATATCAATAAAAGTATCTCAATAATTTATATCAAGACCATCAATTCAAATGGTGGAGTTTGATCCTGTCCCTAATTTATATCTATGGTACATCCATTTAAAGTCTAATTCCACCCATCACATCCACGACGATCCTTTCAGAATCCCAAGTATTGCTTGAGGTATGGTAACCCTGAGTCCGTACTAGTATCACATGTAAGGGAACAAATATCACCCAAGGAATGGTGTATCCATCTTTCTAATGGGTATGTCCTTTATTTCCCGTTAGGGAACCAGTATCAAACCATGGTATAATAAATTTCCTAGGGAAGACCTTTCCTAGCAAGCCAAAACACCGCTTCCCTGATGCATCGATATGTAACCCATAAAGCATAGAGAGTCCATCCATGAGTCCTTATTACAGAACCCATGTTCTCTAATTGAACAATATCAAGTGATCCACATAATCAAGGCACGTATTAATTCACATAAGCAGCTGCAAAACATAAGAAAAAGGTATGTCCTTACAACCCTTATAAACTATTGTAAATGATTCATTACATTTAATATACAATACATAAGGTAGTTCCTCTTATGAAATTCAAAATCCATGATCAGTTCCACTACAACCAAAGAATTAAATTCAATTAAGGAAAATCATATCATCATGAATATTCCATTCAATTTTTTAAAATTTATCTTAACCATTCTCGTTCAATTATATAATGATTTTTGGTCATACCACCCTATTCAAAACATTTAATCAAACTGATTTAATGAGTCAAGGTCAATACCAAGAAACATTCCTAAACATCCCACCATATATGGTAACTCAAGTAATTATCCAACTTATAAGGGTTGCCTTTAATTTAAGTCATATTGGCATCAAATTAATTGACTACTTAGGAAATTCCAAATATAACAGGACTTAACACCTAAAATGATTCTTGATTAATTTAACACTTATATACAAAGAAGCAAAATAATTTTGGAATAACCAAAGTGGAAAAAATGTAAAACATTCCACACCTAACATTGACATCAAGTGCAGAAGAATACCAATTCAATATGACATGAAATTATGAAAGTATATCATTACTTTTTATCTTGAAGGCTTCTCACCTCCATTGAAGTATTTTTAATAGAAAATGTGACTTGTTCTTAAAAAAGTTCTTTTTTCCTCTTTAAAAAATTTATTCAAAGTTGGTGACTCAATTTATCTAAAGCATAACATAATTAAACTTAATTTAATGAAGCACATAAAGTCTTTCTTTAATTAAAAAGGGCAGACGAAGAGAAACCTACCTCAAAAGAAGAACCATGTCAAATAAGACGCTTAACACTTTTATTAGTGACAACTCTAAACTTCTCCATCCATCCTCTAGGCATATTCACCTTTGAATATAAATAACGATTCATTAACCCATTTGTACGTGTCTACATGGCCTTGAAAATGCATAATAGGATCCTTATATATATACTCACATTAATAATCCCATTATCACCCACGCACGTATGCATTTTCCATATATATATATACATAATCCCACCTACCCCTTATATGTAATGATGCTACCATGGGAGGATATACATATAGCAAGAGAACGTATTATATATATGCTTACCTATGCATAGGTGATGAGTCACCTTTGACTCTGGAACCTCAAAATCACCTCAAGGATGATCAGTATGCTATAATAAAATTACCAGGGCTCTAAAATCACTCAACAACCCCAAATATAATGAGGAAACCCAAGGAAGTGGATAAAACAAACCTCCAACAGTGATCAATGAACCTAAATCGAGCCCAACTACCTTTCCTTTAGTAGTGGTTGTCAGAACATAATGAATTTGACCAGAGGAACCTATTTCAAGCCTTAACATTTAAAGAGAACATCAAAAACTCGGGTTAGCAAAACCCTATGTTTGGATGAACTCAAGTCAGGTGATGGGATAGGATAAATTGTCCAACGTAAGGGAGGAGAAAGGATTTAAGTACCATACCATGATGAATGGAATGAAAAACGTGAAGATATCTGGTGAGATCGGTGATTGAAGAGGGTGTCCAAGAGGGGGTGTGCACTGCAGACTAAGCAACTCCAGGGGGTATCACTCATAGGGAGGTTGTGAGGAGGGAGGTCGCACAGTAGGGGGTCATGATGAGGTATATCACACCATATGGGGTTTGGTTTAGGGGCCTCACGTGAGAGGGAAGGAGGGAGGGGGTGTCGCGCACTGGTAAGTAGGGGGAGAAGGGTGTACGACCCTAGAAGGGGAGGGGAGACCCTTAGGCCTCTAATAAAATAAATAACCTAACATAAAAATAATTATTATGATATAAATAACAATAATAGTAATAATAATAATAATGTAAATATTATTATTATTATTATAATTAATAAATATTTGTTTTTTTTATTTTCCATTTTTCTCATTTCTATTTTATTTTAATTTGAAATTAATTATTTTTAATTTATTTAAAAATAACTAATCATTTTCAGGTGTTCAATCTTCTTAAATTTTGTTTCGAATACCAATTTTAAAAAACATTTGTACACTTTACAAAAGATAAAAAATTAGCCTTGAATTTGTTTTCCCTAGTTCAAAACCCGGGGCGTTACACCTAACACACAAAATTCCAAAATTAAATCACCGATTCAATGGATAATTTCTCCAAAGATCACTACAATCCTAAAAAAATGACATGGAATCATACCTCAAGGAGATTAATAAATGACAGCATGATTTCCTCCTCCTAGGATATCTATTATGAGACACACATGAAAGTCCCTTTGATTGTGATGATTTCACCATGCTCTAGTAAAATCATCCCTCCAAATCCCTCATTTTCCAAACCAAAATTTGGAAATAACAAATATGAGAAACTGGGGATGGATAAGTAGGGATATTATATTGAATCGAGATGATGAAAAAAACAAGAATCCACCTGGATCAAAGGGAAGAAATGATATGGAGTAGGAGCACCAAATTGGTCTATACCCCTTTAATTTTCGACCAAAAATATGGTTAGATAGTATGGTTCTAAAAAAATACCGCTATAATATTTACCAAAACCCTTGAAGAGGGGGCTACCAGCATTAGTACACGGTGTGGATAAGGGGTTCATGCCATGACCATACACCCTAGGATGAGGGTCCATCCTTCTACCCAATAATTTAATTATTTAAACCATATGTTAACACCATTAATTATCCTAGTAAAAAAGTATTAGACCTTAGATGTCCCCTTCATAGCATGAAATCATCATGGTAGGATCATTCATGATGTGAATGCCACCCATCACACTATAAATGACCTTCTAATAGAATTTTCAAAATCTCGGCACCACTTCGACTACTTTAACACCCACCTAAACTCTTGGGTCATCTACAAAGACTAAAACCACACCCAAAACTCTTTTTAATGATGTATCAATACTCCAAATTCCAATATGAGTCTTTATACTCAATAAAGAATCCCTTACTAAATAAAATATTCAAATTTACTCTAAAAGTCTCAAAATGTGATGATGTTGGCCATTACAAGATCCCCAACACAATGCTTCTAATCCATGAGAATCCATGGTAGTCATCAAACCATGAACCCTATTCTACCTTGATCTTCAATTCACCGACAACTTGTTTCATTTAATCATAAATCATTGAATTTTCTTCCTCTATATAAATCCTAGCACCAAGCCTAGATACATCATATTTTCTCCAAAAAGATTGGTATAATCTCTGAACCACCTCACTCACATTATAAATGATTCTCTAGACATAGTTTCTACCTCACTTTATCCAATTCTACACTGAATCATATGACAGTCCTACTCTGGTTGACTTGTCCTAAAACAATTGGCCTCACCCTCCAATACATCATTACATCACTACACAAACCAATCATGATTTGTTAATACCAAAGAATCTATAAACTTTCTAAACATGCACACCATAGTCAAAAATGACTTTTAGTTTAATTCCATGATTAGATCCTTTATTGAACCATTCAACCATCATTCTCTATCCATTAAAATTGATGCACCACCAATCTTACTCACCCTCAAATCACACCACTTACATCTTGAATCTATCATCTATTCATAAAATATATCCAACACCACACCTGAATACCCAAATCAATTATATTTACTCACCATCATCCAACAATCATCTTGATCTTCTATTTACCAGTTTCATTATGCCCATGACCCTTCTTACATATAGTTTATACATCCCCGACTGATAAAATGCTCCCCACCATAGGAGTTTCCTTATAATTATAACATTGAACTAATACCCAATATTTACCGTACACATCATTTACATCACCAAATTAAATGACAAAACATAAACACCCTTCTCACACATGAGCACTAAACATGAAACGTAGATCACTAAGACCCAATATGGGTTTTAAACTCATTTATTGATTCTGAAACATCAAAGTATCAACAATAAATTCATCCTAAGACTTTTTTTCTCCCCTTCATAATAATCTACCAAAAATGAAAAATTTTGACAAATGGTTCCTCCACTATAGGAATCACTTATATAAAATGAAAAACCAAGAGGTAGAACCTTAGATATCATCAAAAATCACATTGATGGGTCTAACCCCAGAACCCAACAACTCACATCTAGATACTCAATCCCAAAAATATAATCCATTCCACAATATCACCACGTAGGAATCTCTGAATCAACTATGGTAAACTCCATGAATACATAATCCAAACACTTAAGTCTCACTCAGTCATCCAATGAAACCCAAGAAAACCTAGTCTACAAGGGAATTGATCTCCTTTTACCATCATCTATCCAAAATAGGTCCACACCTTACACTCACACAAATAAGTTTCTAAAAATACATGGCATACTATCTGAGAATAAAATTCCAGAATCTAGGTCACCTCTAGACAAAAAAAATATAATTATCCTTATTTAAATGACACTAGTTGCTTATTTTAAAAACTAGTTCAAATAAATTTATACACTCTAAACTCACCTGAGTTTTCCAAAAACCCCTTGTTATATAAGGTTTTTCTCCAAATAAATCTCAAAATCCCCATTCTATTTGGCCCATATTTCAAAAAAAACCACTTTAAAATTAAATTTCAAAACCCATTTTATTTACATTTACTTTAACTAGGTTTTTACATATAAATTATAACCATACCCAAACAATTTTTCTATGGTATCTAAGAAATTTACAATCACAATCAAAAAATAAACCCCATTAATCTATATTAGTCCAATCATTCCTTATAATATATTCATGAATAATTTTTTTCTTAAAAGTTATTTCAATTAATAATAGATCCTGATAATGAAACATTCCAAAAAATACCACCCATAATATTGTGTATAATTATCTAATCATACCACTATCATGATTAATGTACAACTAATAGGATCTGAATCAAACCCTATAACTCATATTGAGCCTCATCCATCCCACATTGGGATTCTTGGTCTAATATAAATCCTCACTCGTCCTAGAGTGTCTACTCCCAACACTAGACATACCCTAGAGACATGGGTCTCAACCGATGTCATGATTTCCATATATTCTCCAGTTTACCTCCATGGTTTTGATAACCTAACAATGCCTCTAACTAGCACGACCCATATCAAACTATTATTTAATACCATTTAATAATTCCTTGACCCATATGGCCTTAACGACACCCATACAGTGGGTCACTACACGACCTCAAGCATGTATCCTCATATACCAGAGGTTGTTGACTAGTGGTGAGGGACTAAAATATTTATGGGGAGACTATTCCCTATAAAAAAAGACCTAATAGTCATTCTTTTATTTATCATAAATTCATCTTGATAAATCTATATATCAGACATCCCAAGAACTTGTAGACATAAAAAGGAGAACCAAACAAGCCCCCGAATCTGGAATAGAAAGAACTAAAATATTATATATTATGTGGAAATACATAACAGAGAATTGGAAGATAAAATGGCATCATATATAAATAAATGACACACTATATGGTACACAAGATAAACAATAACTAAAATAAACACACTACACTCTTTCCCAACTCACATAATCAAACCTACCAAATCCCCAACCTCAAAGACTTTCTTGCTAAACCACATGTTTAGATCTAATAATTTCATATGTATTGAGAGAAAACATGATATTATTGCCACATACATGTAAATCTATATCATGTATGTGGGTAGGGGTCAGTTCAATGACCCAGTAAGAATACCCAATGCCTCAACCATTGTATCCTCTGGAAATGGGGATGACCTTGTTTTCTTAAGGTTCAAACATTCTAATCGGTTTCTAATGGGTTTGTTCATAGAACCAGAAACATCCAATGGTTCTATATCCATTTGGAGATACTTTTCAAAGGTAGGTGCTCATTAGTTGTGGACCGATGAGGCTTAAGAATTTTCATTAGTCGAGAGGATGGGAGGTCGGACTCATCACACATTTTTGGGGGGAATTATTGTCTACTATGGGACTCTCTTTATAGATTTAAGTTATGTTCGTGAATCCTTATTACACTACCAAGTATGAAAATGATATTTCCTTAAGATCTGACAATCAATGATTAATATGTATGAGATTTAGATAATCTTTTATATGTATTTAAGGTTCTTCATCAATAGAGAATCATCTGTATTTGTTAGAGATTCTTATTCAATGGTATCCTTCAACACATTATATAACGATCTCTTGGTCATTATGATAACCATACTAGTTTTAAAGCCACTCAGCGGGGCACATGAAGTTTATTGTTGTTCAGAAGGGAATGGAGTATTTTAGAGTTGGGATCATACCCGCAGATGGGCTACCTATGTATCCTTGTTAGAAAAAGAATCAGAATCCACATAGTTCGGGAATTAAGATATTTTTTAACGTCATATAGGATGGATGAAAATTAATGAGTGATGGGCTTAAACCTTAGAAGGAGGCCCAGGTTAAAGGAATTTGGGATTTGGGGCTTACTCTTAAAGAGGATGCCCATATTTGGGAACTTGGGGGTTACTTATAAGAAGGATGCCCAAATTAGGGAACTTGGACTGGGGCTTACTCTTGAAAAGGAGGCCTAGGTTAGGAAACTATGACTGGGGATTACTCTTGAAAAGGAGGCCCAAAATTAATGATCTTATCATATTGAAGGATGAGGTTGAATGAATGAAATCTCTCACCTTAGTGACAGGAAGATATGTAAATCAGTAGGTTTTGAGAGATGTTCCACAGAATTCCTTTTAGATAAGGAATCCAACCAAGGAATCATGCCATAAATGGATTTGAAGAGGATTCTGAAGGCTAAATCTTTAAGAGTAGATGTTAAATTGAATAAAAGATATGAACGGACAAGAGGGACACCCAAAAAAAGGTAGGCGCGTAGGTTATGTTTGGGCGCGCAGGTCCTGTTCGGGTGCACAAGTCTTGGTTGCACAGGTATACTTGCAGGACACTTGGCTACTTGCGCACTGGTGAACCCATAGGGTAATACTTGGGCGAGCCTCTGCTCAAGCCCTTAGTATCATCTCTAAATACTTATAAAAGGGTGGTGCACAGGTTTTGTTGAAGGGATAAGGCGGCGCGCAAGTGGGACCGTTTCCCATAAGGGCTGGACACTTAGGCGCACAGGTGTTGATGAATTTCAACACTTAGGCCGTGTTCCCTCTCTTTATATCTTCTATTCTAGGTAAGAAATTACCTTAGAAGTCTTCGGAAGACTTCTAAAATAGACTAGGGTGCCGAGATCTGAAATCTCAGTTTCTGGATTTTTCATCCTCGAAATGGGGGGCCCACAAGGGGTATTTATAGGCTTTTGAAGACCCTGGGCGAAAATCAAATAAGGTGCACAGGTCACCTGCGTGCCCAAAATGTGGCGCGCAGGTATACCTACGTGACCATAATGGAACTTGCGCGACCCATGATCAAAGCAATCCTTGTTCATGCCTTTTTGTATTTGTGATGTTTCTTCAAAGGATGAATCACTTTATGTTTAGGTATTTCCCTTTTCATTCGTTTAGATTCTGTGACGAAAAGGAGCGTCAACAAAAGTCCCCCCTTAGAGTTGGATCTGAAAGGATTGAGGATGTGACTCTGAGGTAAAGTAGAAAACCAAGGAACTGCAGCGCGTAGGTGTTGATCGCGTAGATGGTGTCGCTCAGGTGCGAGCCGCGCAGGCTTCAGCGCACAGGGGTGTGGCCTTGCCTATAAATATGTGTGCCATTCTTGCGCAAAGCACCCGGGTTTCAAATCACTTCTCTCTCGCCGCATAGGTTGCTCTCATCATGAAAGTATACCAATTTTCCGCGTTTTCACTACTTCTGTTCGTGTCGAGCTGCTGTAGAGGTATTTTGACCTGCGCGGTGATACCTACGCACCAAAAACCTACGCGACACAGTTACACTTGCGCACCAAAATTGGACTTGCGCGCCTTAATTTCCATAGCCATTTTTTCACTTTTCGTCACAAATTTTATGAAAAATAAACTCACTTAAGAGTTAATTATTATACCTTTGTGCATATTCAATGGATCCTAGAAGAATTGGAACAGCTGATGAACTATCTAGCAAGAGGATTGATGACATGATGAATGTTTTTGGCCATGATTACTATGAGATCTGCGACACCACTCTCCCAAATTTTTCTAAATACTTGAAGAAGTATCATATTAATTTCCCACAGAGCATCTACTTGCCTCTGTATGGGCATGGTCATCTGCAAGGAGTCATCATTTCAGATGCAAAGAACTATATGTCTGAGATGTAGCTACAATGCTACTCCTCTATTTTGGTTATGTTGTTCATTTAGAGAAACAACAATGATGCGAACTTTAAAATTGTTTCTCCATGACATTTCTTTGTAGATATGAAAATGTCAAACCATGGGCTGATATGTTTTCCGCTGCCGGTTGATGGAGAGAAGACTATCATGACATTAAAAACAAAATCTGAAAAAAGTACTCTCTCCAAATGGATCTTTACTTCCAATGCTCCATTCTCAAATCCATGTATCCATCTTCCAAGTCTCTTGGACATAAATAGAGTCACTGTTTGATCAGAAGAAAATTTTCTCAAACCACACTGAAGAACATTCCTTTACCATTGTTCCAAGAAGAGCCGGTATCACTACGTCACTTATTATATCCATTTGAATGAATGAATTCCAGGTGGTTGCTGATTAATCTAGGAATGTCGTAAATCAAATGAAGAGTTATGTTGAAAGTCTCTTGTAATTACTGAAAAAGAGAATAGACTCTAGTCTGTGGATGCCCTTCTAACTTTTGTGCATCAATGAAGAATACTTTCATCTTCAATCATTTGTGATTTCATTATTTTTCTTCCTTATTTAAATTTTTACCTAATCCAATGGGCCTACTACGCATTGTTTGATTTTCACTAGGATTATAAAAAATAACCCTACAAAATTTGAATCTTTTTAATTGCTCAATATTACCTAAATCATACAAAGTCTATGTTTAGTGAGTTGGGACTTGACGTTTGTTCAGAGTTCCCTTTTCTTTTGTGGGCAGTTTAAAGTCATGCACGTCGGATATAAAAAGGCTAATGTTTAAGGTAGAAATATCTTTGACCGAATGGATTAAAATTGACTTAATTCAATGATAATTTATCTGAAAACATATTACCATATTCATGTATGGGGGACAAATGTAAACTATGACTTATGAAATTTTGAATCTGAGGAATGATATGAAAAAGGGATAAAGGGAATTAGAATAAGTATTTCCCAAAAATGAAGTTACCACTATTTAAAAAACTTTTTAGGGGGTTGAATTATGCAGGGCCGCTTAAGGGCATTGGATGCATAGTCAAATAATAGCATCTTTTGGCTGACAGGTCCGTTATGCATACTACTTATGCAAGGTCGCCTAAGGGCATGTGCTACATAGTCAGGAAAAAGAACTCTCAGAAATTTTACTTTTCTATTGCTAAAAAGCCACTGAAAGTTTATAGAGATTCAAATTTTCCAAAGCACAGACTCTGCATTATGGAAAGAGGTACTTGAATATGGAGATGAAATTTTCAATCAAGATTATCAAAGAATTGGATGAATATCACTCATGTGAAGGTCTGACCTAAACGTGGGAAAGGGAAATATAAACCATAGACTTTAATACTTTCAGATCATGAAAAAGAGTATGGGATAAATATATTAAGGATGGATATTTTTTTACAGATCCTTACATATTGTCCTTAAGACCAATAAGGACAAAAATAGGTTTTCTTCCCAAGAATGAAGTTACCACTATTTAACAAACCCGTTAGGGGGTTGAATTATACAGGGCCACCTAAGGGCATTGGATTCATAGTTAAATAATAGAATCTTTTGGATGACAGGTACGTTATGTAGACTGTTTATGCAAGGCCGCCTAAGGGCACGTGTTGCATAGTTAGGAAAAAGAACCCTCGGGTATCAGACATTTTGTGACTAGAAGTCAAGAAAAGAGTTTTGGAGATCTAGAAGTATTTAAGGTTAGGAGTATGACACATGAAAAATGAGTATTTCCCATTGCATGAAGGAAATACACATACCAATTCTAACCATAATCATGTTGTGGCTGGGTCCTAGATTAAGGTGTTGTACTTCACTACGTATCCCATAAGGATGGTAATCAAGCCATACGTAGTTCTTGAAATATAGTTTAACGTCATGTGGGATGAGAGTGTAGGAAATCTTAGTTTAGGGTCATAGATCTCATACCATAATAAGGAATACACATTGTGTGTTTTATAAACCTAATGTGAATGAAGACTAGGGTTTTCATACCACATTCATGTTTTCACAGGGGGAATTTTCAACCAAGGGACTGAAAGTGAAATTTGGGGTTAGGCCCAAAGACTTGGGGCTAGATTCGAGGGATGCTCGAACGTTCCTACGTATCCCATAAGGATGGGAATCAAGCCGCACGTAGTTCTTGAAATACCCTCTGTACAGATTTGGTTCATACAAGTGAAGGGTGAAAGGGGACTTTAGTGCAATGATGGTTTGACCCAAGATAAAAGGTTTGGGCATTTCCATGTATGCACGTAGTCTTTGGAATATAACATGATTGGAGATCAATATAAATAATGATTCCCTCTCATTTGAGGGTGTCAAAGAATGTTGTAGTTTATTGTTGTACATGACAAAAAGTGTGAATAGTTTAACATCATATAGCAAGGATGATGGTGAACCAATGTAAAAAATATTGGTTATGGGGCTGCTTCACAGATCAACATCATATGATATGGAGGTGAACCGATGTGAAGAGATTGGTTTTGGGCTTGAACCTTGGGAGGTTACCTACATACCCAGCCTAGAAGGCAAGGATCAAAGTCTACGTAGTTCAATTAAAGAATGAATTGGTGATCAAGTTGTTCTTGAGGACAATGACCTAAAAAATGGTGTTGGGACTTACACATGGTTAGCAGCCCAGAGAGGGTGTTATGGTTGAAGTTTACTCTAAGCTCACGTGAGTCATACTCGGTGTGAGAAACAAGAGGTAATAACAACCATAACGATGCACGGTTTAATGTCATGTAGGACATATGAAGGGACTATATAGTTTAAAGTATTGAAGTGAGGACTATTGGTGCTACACAGTTTAGTGTCATGTAGTAGGGACAAAATACAGTTTAGCATCATGTAGGACGTATTAAGGGACATTGTTCAATTTTACGTCATGTAGGATGAATGAGCAGTATAGTTTAATGTCATGTAGGACAAATATAGGGACACAGTTTAATGTCATGTTGGACGTGAACACAGTTTTTCATCATGTTGTACAATAATGGTGTTGTACAGTTTAGCGTTCTGTAGCTAAGACGATGGGGACAATACAGTTTAATGTCATGTTGGACGAAAGGGGGAATGTGCAGTTTAATTTCATGCAGTAAGGACTAAAGTGGGGATATATAGTTTAATGTCATATAACAAGGAAGACATAACTTAAAGTCATGTTGGACATAAGTGAAAATAGTTTAAGGTCATATGCATAGACCGTATAAAGGACAATACAATTTAACATCATGTTGGACGATGGTGCGAATAGTTTAAGGTCATATGCATGGACCAGCGATTATGCAGTTTAATGTCTTGTTGGACGTAAGGGGGAATATGCAGTTTAATGTCTTGCAGTGAGGAAAATGGGGACACAGTTTAACATCATGTTGGACAATTTAGGGACTTATTCACAGTTTAACGTCATGTGGGATGAAGAGGTGCACAGTTTAACTTCGTATAGCTAGGATGATGGTTATGCAATTTAATGTCTTGCTGGACGTAATATACTTCTGTACAGTTTAACATCATGTAGCTAGGACATCACAGTTTAACGTCATGTTGGACGTAAGGGAATATGCAGTTTAAAGTATTGCAGCATGGAAAACACAGTTTAACGTCATGTTGGATGATGGTGCGAATAGTTTAAGGTCATATACATGAACCGGTGATGTATTTGTGTTATAAAAAACACTTCATCAATAATATGGCATTGGTTGGAGTCATAATGAGTTCTCCATCCATTGAGATTAAAGAATAACCTCCATTGGAGTAGACCTTATGTATTGAATAAGGTCCTTGCCATTTTGGCTCCATCTTGGGAGGTTTCTTTCCTGGTATCATTAGAGTTCTGAGAACCAATACCAATTATCCCTGAATGAATGAACAAAGATGAAATTTTTTGTTGAAAACTCGTTCTATTCGATTTTGATAGACTTCTAAGTGGTGCAGGGTGCACAATCTTTTCTCATATAATCGTTCCAATTCATCCAACCTCTTTTGAGATTGTTCATCTATAGATGACTGATCACAAATGGCTACCCTGAGTGAGGGTAATTGAACCTCAATGGGAAAGACTTCTTCTGTTCCATATACCAATGAATATGGAGTTGACCGTGTTGTAATGCGGGTGGTGGTCCGATAATCCCATAAAGCATGAAATAGTTTATCAAGACATGAACAGAAGGTGTCAATTTGAAAGAGTCTTGTTGAAGGCTTATATTTGGCCATTGTCTGCTGCATGATACCGAGATGAATGGTTGGATTTGATGTTGTATTCTTGATACAACTTCTTTACCTCATATGAACAGAAGTTGGTGCCATTGTCCGTCAATATGGTATGAGGGACACAAAATCTGGTAATGATGTTAGACTTGATGAAGCTAACAATGCTTTTATAACTAACTTCTTTGAGAGGTATTGCATCTACCCATTTGGAAAAGAATTAGGTAGTAGTAAGAATGTACTTAAACTACTTGGATGTAGCTGAAGGATAAGGTCCTACTACATCCATTCCCCTTGTGGAAAATGGCCACAAGTATTTGGCTGTATGGAGCAACCCTGGGGGTTGATGAATGAAGTTGGCATGTACTTAGAAAGAATGACACTTCTTTGTGAAATCAACACAATCTTGTATCATTGAAGTCCAAAAGTATCCAAGCCTTCGAATTTGATCAGATAGTCTATATCCAGACTGGTGGGCACCACAGACTCATGCATGCACTTCTTTCATGACATCCATTGTCCTTTCACCGTCAATGAATCTAAATAGAATTCCATCAAAACCTATTTTGTATAGAATTTTCTCTGGGTGATCTGGGCTATCATAAAGAGTAAAATTGACTACACGTCGCCAGATTTGTTCTTTCACGGCTCTATCAGGTGGAAGTGTTCCATTTTGAAGGTATTCCCTGATAGGTGTCATCCATCCTATAGTATGAACATATGGTTCAGGAATGGGACTAATTTCATTGATTTCCTCTGTTTTGATTTGAACATAAGGTGAAAGTGTATGATGGTGAGAAATACTAATGATTGTCTCGTCCCGATTTGGATCTTCCAGAGCTGTGGCTATATTATCCAATGCATCAGCTTGAGCATTTTGTGATCACAAGACATAAGAAAATGTCGGTTTCGAAAGAAATTCCGCCATTAACTATCTGATGTAATCATACAAATTGATTAACTCTTCTTTTATGATGGCATAATCCCCATTGACTTGTTTGATTACCATGTCTGAATCACCTTTCACCTTTAAGTGATTCAATTATTCTTGAAACGCCAACTGTTATCCTTCGATGAGAGCTTGATATTCTGCTTCATTGTTTGTACCGCCTTCCCACAATAAGAAGGAATAGGGTAACACAGCCTTTTCTGGGGAAATAAGCACAATTCCTAACCCAACCTTGTTGAATATAGGATCTTCCATTTTCTTCCCTGTTGGACTTCTGGAAGCACCATCAAAGTACATTTCCCATGTTTGAAGATTATCTTGAATAGAAAAGACTTCCTCATCAAGAAGTTCAATATCTAATGAGGTATCATCTACTGAATGATGTTTAGCAAGGAAATCAGCCAGAGCTTGGCCCTTTATTACCTTTTGAGACACATACTAGATATCAAATTACTGCAAAATAACTTCCCACCTTGTCAGGTGTCCTATAAGTATTGGACGACTAAGGATAAATTTGAGCGGGTAAATGTGAGATACCAATTGGACCTCATGATGTTGCACGTAGTGTCTCAACTTCTGAACTGCAAAGATTAATTCCAGGAAGCACTTTTCAATACTTGAATATCAGGTTTCTGCTTCAAGCATAGTCTAACTGAGATAGTAAAGGTTGTTTTCATTCCCAGCATCATTCTTCTGGGCAAGGAAGGCACCCAATGATCGCTCTAAAGTTGTCACATAGAGGATAAGTGTTCTTCCTTCAATAGGTGACATTAATACCGGTGGACTCAAGAGATGTTTCTTGATAATATCAAATTTTTCTTGAAATTTTTCAGTCCACTGGTAGGTGACTCCCTTCTTAATCAATTTGGTGAAGGGTAAACGTTTTCCTACTAGATTGGAGATGAAACGCCGAATATAGGCCAAGTGTCCTTAAAGTCCTCTCAATTATTTCAAATATTGAGGAGGTAACATACCAAGGATTGACTTTGTCTTCTCAGGATCGACTTCGATACCATGATGGTGTACAACAAAGGTGAGAAATTTTCCTGAGGTTACCCAAAAATCACATTTCAAGGGGTTCATCTTGAAATTGTGTTGTCGAAGTTTGTGGAATATGATTTCCAAATCAGCAAAGTGATTAGAACATTGTTTGTATTTAACCACAAAATCTTCCACATAACATTCAACAAATTTCCCTAAAAAGGGTTTGAAGATACGGTGCATGGTACGTTGATATGTTGCACCTGCATTCTTTAGGCCAAAGGGCATTACCCGATAGAAAAACACACCCTAAGGGGCTCTGAAGGGTGTAGATTCTTCATCTTCTGGAGCCATTCGGATTTGATTATTTCCAAAATATCCATCAATGAAGGAAATTGCTTCATAGCCAGTTGTTGCATCAATCAAGAGTTCTATAATCGTAACTGGAAAATCATCCTCAGGACAATGCCGATTAAGATCTATGAAATCAATGAAAACTCTAATTTGTCTATTCTTCTTTTTCACAGGGACAATATTAGCCAACCATTTGGGATATTGAAATTCTCTGATGAATTTATCTTTGATAAGCTAATCCACCTCAACTTCAATTTTAGAAGCATAAGTTGGATGTGTTCTTCTTGCGGCTTGCTTAAATCCTCGATGTTCTTTTGGAAAACCCAAATAATGAGTAGCAACATCTGGATCAAGCCCTGGAATTTATGTATAATTCCAAGAAAATATATCTCAATTTTGCTTTAAAAATGAAATATACATTTCTTGCTCTTCAAGAGTCATGGCCGCACTAATTAAAGTGGGGCGTGGATATTATTTTGTACCCAGATTTATTTCTCTAAGTTCATCCATATTAGTGGAGATACCCTCTTCAAAAGCTGGAGGAGAATCCCTGAGATCTTCCTCTTCTTCTTCAACATGTGTTACTTCTTCTGTTTCTACTTACATAGTAGATGATGAAGTAGAATTTCCATGATCAGGAGAGATGTTAAAATTTGAACATCTTGAGGAAGAGGCTTCCATTTCTGACCTTATTGATGATGAATGGTCTTCCTTGGGTAATAAAGAAGAGATAATGGATTGAAAATTGACATCATCATTCACCTCTAACATTGCTATAACTTCTTCTGGAATGGTTGGTGAAGTATAGACTTGCTGGATTTCAACAGATGAAATGAAGTCATCTCCATTTGAGATTTATTCATTGCTTGGTGAATCACCACTTTCTCTCATGCTGTCTGGCTTGATTTTCGTAATTGACATTATGGAAGTTTCTATAAGAGTATTTGGATTTGGGTCTATCCTGTCAATTTGACTGATAGGCAACACATAATCTGTACTCACATGTGTGAATGGTTTTACTAAAATCTTTTCCAAACCATATGGAGCATTAATTTTGGTGACCTTCTTTGTCTTGGATTTCTCCTTCCCTTCCATGTGATAGAATTCCACCTCAATGTATTGAGACTCACATGTTTTGAATGGGGCCTTATCACCATAAAATGTCCCAATTTGACCATTGAAACAATATTTGAGGCATTGATGGTATGATTAAGGGATAGTCGCATGTTGATGTAGCCAAGGACTTCCAAGAAAAACATTTAAGGATGTATCGTGATCAACAACCATGAAATCTGAATTGGATACAAGGTATCCAAACTCAGTTCTGAGTGTAATCTTGCCCAGTGGTTCTTGTTCGTTTTTATCATATCCTTGCAACATCAAAGTAGAATGAGATAAATCAGATTTGGTGAGGCCCAATCGACGAAGTGTACGAATGGGGATGATGTTGACTCTTAAACCTTTATCAATGAAACCTATTCGGATATGTACACACCATTTACCTTTCCAGATAAGTACAAAGGTCTAATATGTCCATGAACGACATCATCTTCATCTTCATCTGTAAAAGATATCACTGCATGGCATTCTGCAGGATTATTCTCTACATGGTAGACTTCAGCTGCAGTAATTTCAGTTTCGAACACCTGAGGACTTGACAAAGCCTCAATGAGTGCCTCTCGAAGATCCTTGGATAGATTCACGGCATCCAGAATTGATAACTTGGCTGGTACTTGGGCCAAATGCTTCAAGACATCATATTTTTTATCAAAAGGTCTGTGTTTCCCAAAAAAAACATGTGGTTTTGCAGGTGCCTTAGAAGTTGATGCTTTGGAAGGAGATCCATCTTGTATTGAATTAGGAGTTGGAAATACTCCTGGCTTTGAGAGATTAGACCGAATAGGTCTATTTACTTGCTGAGAGGAAGAAGGTGGAACCTCTAACCGATCCTCCAAAATAATTGTGCCAGGACTGAATTTGCTATTGGTGGAAGCATTTTCTTGTTCTTTTTTAGCCCACTGAAGGGCTCTGCAACGATTTTCTGCTGCATACACAGTTCTAGAAGGGGTAGAATTGGAATAGTGGTTTCTGGGATATCCATGTTTTCCTCTGTATCCCAGACCTCTGGAACTCCCTCTAATTCCTCTGTTTGATACAGGGAACTCACGCTCATCAAGATCGAAGTTGTGAATGGTATAAGGTTCTGTTAAATTAATAATGTTAATAGAACCAAAGATCAACTCTTCATCTGATGAAGATTCTTCCTGATTATCCCATTTATGTTGTGCCATTTGGTGGGGTGGTGCCCGTGGCTTTGAAGTGGATGGCATATAATCTGCCAGAGTCAAAGACAACTTGGGCTTTGACTTTATCTCATCTTCTTTTGATTGTTCCCCTTTCTTTGAATTATGTCGTTTCTTCAAGGATTTCCCCTCTGATGAAGAGGTTTTTGTTGTGGCATTCATCGCAGAAGACACAATTGGTTTCTTCAATTGTGTTCATAAAATGGAACGAGTTTAGTTGATCATTTTCCTGACCATCCAATCATCATATTTTTGCGCATTTTTGTTTTTTTAGTTCTTTCTACTCGCCTTCTTCCTCTTTATTTGTAGCAGTAACACATGATACCTGAGGTGAAGAACCTTTCATTTTGACTTGTCCTGAGTCCACCATATTTTGTAGGAGGTCTTTGAAGTCAAAACACTCCTGAATGGGATTCCCCAACATCTAATGAAATGGGAAATAATTGGGAAGGTCTTCATCTCCTTCCTTGTTAGGCCTTTTGGTCCTTGTCAACTGAACCAAATTATTTTCCAGAGCCGAAATGAAGTAACCAGGAACTTGTTCATTTCAGAAAGAATATACTTTTCTCTTCAGATCCTCAAATTGATTCCATCTTTGATCTCTTTGATCATATTGACAAAAAGACCTTTGTTGTTGATGCTCAGGAGGTGGAGCCCTTCGATAAGATGAAGGTTTTGATGTAGAAGTAGGTACAGGTGCTTGTTTAAGCATAACTGTATCAGTCTCTGCTTTACCCATTATCTTTTTTGGAGCTGATGGAATTACAAGAGTTTTATCCTTAGTCTTTGTAAAAGAGTCTTCAATCTGCTGAGCGATTGAAGTAAGGTCTTGAAACCCTCCTATGTATTTTGCAGGGATCAATGGTGTGCGTAATTCATCACACAAAGTTGCCACACATATTGGAAACAACTCTTCTTGAGGGAGTGCTAAGCTCAGGGAATATGTTAATCCCTTCTAGTGAGCAATGAAATATGAAACCCTTTCATTCTACCTTTGCTTACAATTTGTAAGATCAAAATCTATTGTCTTTGGAAATTTTGAGCTGAATTGAAGAAGGAATCATTGACGAAGATCCTCCCATCCGGTAATTGACCGGGATTGCAAGCTTGTATACCAGACAAAAGCAGGTCCTTATAATGACTGTACAAAACACCTGATCTTAACTGCTTCTTGTTGCTGAGGGGTTACCATCATAGGATCGCAACGAGAAACAAAATGTGTTAAGTGTTGCTCTGGGTCTCCTAAACCATTAAAGATTGGGAATGTGGTACCTGAAAAATTTGATGGGGGAGGAATTGAATCAACCCATTCAGGGTAAGCTCTCTTCTCTGGTTGAATTTGTGCACGCTTTCCCTCAATAGCTTCCAACCGAGCTATTAATGACTCAATGGTAGTTATTAACTTTTGAGAAACATTCGGTTGAGCTTGGACCTGAGCAGGTGCAATAACTAGAGCTTGGATAGATGTGGTGACTGGTACTGCAACTGAGGATAACACCACCGATTGTTGTTGCACCTGACCCATAGGATTAGACCTATGAGGGTGTACTCGTAAAGGAGGATACTCTTGATCCATCTCAGTAGCTACAACAAATTCCCTTGGCTGACTGACTCCAGCATGCTTAGGAGGAAGACTACCTTGAAGTAGTTCTGCATTAAACCTCCTTAATTCCTTCATTTCATCCTCTTGTTATGCAAATATTTTCTCTAGTGAGAGTGATTGGCCTTCTCCAAAGGAAGGGTATGTAACCTGATTCTTTCTTTTCCCCTTGTTAGACACCTTTCGGAGAGGGGGAAGTTGGTTATTTTAAGGAATACCTAGATTCTGGGTGAGCCTTTTATTTCTTATATGCACACCTTCTTTATTTGTGTCTTTGTGTACAACCTCTTGAGCAGGAACATCCTCATCTGATCCCTCTGAGTGAGCCTCATGTTATGGAGGATTAGCAACAATGGCATTGATGACATTTATTGATGCATAACACATTTCATCTCTTCTATCAGCATTTATGTGATATTGTCTTCTTCCATGTCCCTGATGAGATACTACCTTATGTTGAGTTGATCCCTCAAGAACTTCTTGATGAACCATATTTTGGAGGGAATCTTCTGATAATTCAGCTCTTCGTTCCTCTTGGGGCTTCTTCTCTAATCGAGAGAACATTGACTTTCTCTGAGGAAGAGATTGAGGATTTGAAAAAGTTCCCAGTTCGGTGGACTGGGGCTGTTCCTATTCAACTCCTCGAATATTATTTGCTGATTCCAAGGGTTGGGATAAAATAGCCCCCAGTCTGGCAATCTGGGGTGGTTCCTGAGCTTCTACATATGAGACTTTCTTAAAATCTCTTCTAATCTTGCGGACTTTATTACGGAAATTGGCTGGATGCATCAACCTACATCCACTCAAATCACCTGGCTCAAATGACCGTTGGATGATTTCTGGCACTTCTGTCACTAGATGATGTGCTCTCTCTAAACAAGAAGCCTGTTCGAAATTCTCATTTGCCTGATGAAAGAGTAATTTGACAACTTGTTCTCTGTATGCCTGACTTTGAGAAGAACTAGTTGAGTCTTGTTCTTGAGAGAGCCTTTGATTACAAACAAAGCCAATTGGATGTGGCCGGCCTTGGGAAATAACATTGAATGAGACCCTTTTTTGCGGGCTTTGTTAGCTAGAGAGTACAGTGAAATGTAGTGCTCCATGGACACATCATCCCCTAATATGAATACTAGATGGGGCATTGGAAATTAACTAGCACAACCTTTTTAGTGCACCAAGGCATAGATGCTGAAGGGCTCTCTGCTGCTTTTCAACCTTTGGATATCGAGAAACTAAGAGAGAGGCCAAATCAATTTGGTATTGTAACCCTTCTATTATCTTGACATGATTTTTATATTCATCGTAAGATAATATTTTCTTTTTCAATTGACAAATATTTTTCCACATGTTGAGAAGAATATCTTGAATACAATCTTCCATAAACATCTCTGGAATGTCATATTGAGAGTCATCGAAAGGCCAAAAAATTACTGGTACTTCACCTTTTGTCAGTTCTTTTCTCATATTCATCATTTCATCTTTATCATTTGATGAAGATTCTTCTACCTGATTAGACCAGATCTGGTGTTTCCTTGTTGATTCATCAGATTCAACAATATTGGTAGATAAGTCACTTATCAAACTAGAAGATGAATGACCCAGGTGTGGTTCGGAGAATGACCTACACCATGGGTTATCTTCTGATTGAGAAATTATTTCACCTGCTAGCAGTAAAGCATCAGTCATGACTGGCTTCACATTTGAAAGTGCCTCAAGATAAGAGGGATTTCTCATTACTACATTGTCCATTGGAGCATTTTCCAGGCAATTTGAATTACTAATGCGGAGAGTACTTTTGAAACTAAATTCATCACCATGGGGAGGACCACCATGGTGGGTTACAGCAAAAGATGAAATCTCATTCTCCTTAGTCTTCTGGCCATGCAAAGGGTTATCGTGGCTCTCATCTGAAGATGGTACTTTGAGATCGACCGAACTGTCATGAAGCAAGCCTTCATGATGAAGTGTCTGATGTAGACCTTTGGAATTAATTTCCCCACTATTGGGAAATGATAGAGTAGAATCTTGAGTTGCAACAGATAATTGTATGAGTGCATCAAGAACTCCAGCATCAAACAAGGACTTATTAAAGATTGGATCTTGATTTATTGACTGTGCTGGATGGATATTTTTATTACATGCCTTCTTACTCACTTTGGGAACCACTTGTTGACGAAATTGGTTATTATGGGTAGGTGTATGTGCCTACTCAGGAGAAATAGTCAAGATAGGCTGATTATCTCCATTCAAATTAGGTGTATGTGCCTAACTTGATTGTCCGTATGATATGGGGGAGTATTCCCTGCAACCCTATTGGACTAGAAAAGAGGTGTATGTTTGTTCCGGAGTGATCTGTTGATGTGTCACTCCACCGGTAGGGACAGATTTTCATTTCTTTCCCTGTGATGCTGCTGAAGCTGTTATAATATCCTGGTAGGCATCCATAATATGAGCAGGGATTTTCTTTTGCTCTATCACCATCATTAGAATGTGCTTGGTGAATTCAGCTACCTAAATGGGAATATACGTCCATTCCGTGCTCGGATTAGGTGTGTGTTCCTGCTCCTGTCCTCCTTTTCTTGTCAGTGAGTTCTTACAGTACTTATGTGTGGGGGCAGAGAGTTGAGCTTGGTCCAATTTTTTCATCGGGGATTTCCAACTAACTTCTCTGAGTGCTACCAAAAGAGACTGTTGGTAGGCTTGATCAATACTATCAGGTGTATGTGCCTGATGATTGCACTCCGCTGAACATGGTTGATGAACTTCTTTCAATACGGGCAGACGAGACTGCTGGCAGGATTGATGAGTGTAAGCTGGTGTATGTGCCTGTTTACCAGTTGTCAACACATTGGGTTGGCGGGCTTCATCGAATGTAGTCAGAAGAGCCTACTGACTAGATGATGATTTATAAACAGGTGTATGTTCCTGTCTATAGTACTCTATTGGAATTGCCTGGAGGGAATGGCATGTTGCTGCCAGACGAGTCTGCTAGATAGTAGAATTAAAACGGATAGGTGTGTGTTCCTGCTCATTGCTTTCCACCAAGTTAGGTTGGTGGACTTCTCTGGAAATGGTAGAGATAAGAACCTACTCACTGTTTACCGGTCTTCACCAATGGTGTTTTGTATTTCCTACTTGGGTTTAGGGAACCTGAGCCGGACACCTGAAGATGACACCCTCATCATGTTGAGGGCGCACTGCCGCACAAGTCTGGCGGCGAGTGTTGGTGGGAGCCTTCGGGAAGAACTCATGTCTCCATGAATTAAGGCCTTGAGTGACCTTCTCATTCACCTCCTCATAATATGGGAGGGACTGGTGATTGCGTTCCAGGGATAATGAACTGAAATGGTTGAAGACGGTGGTTGGCACCACCTGCTTCTTGATCGCTGGTCGTCACTGTTTGGACAACCAGGGTGAATTATTGACTTAGAGGGCTTGTCGAGTAGCCTCCAAAGTCGGAATGGTACCATGTTGACAGTATTCCTTAACTAGTGCATTTGATACCTAGTGTTGAAGATGTTGAGTAGGTGATGTCATCCTCAGAGCAGACGACGATCCAGCGGGAGTAGCAGTAGAGGTATTCACAGTAGAGGCATTCACAAGTGTGAACTTTAAAGAAGCCATTTCTGTAACGTAGAAGATCTTGGAAAGGAGTACTTGTTTGATATAATATACATAATTAAGATAAGTTTGGCCACTACATCTTCTGGATGAGCACAACTATTATTAATTGTTTTGTTGGCCCTCTCATTGAGTTTAAATAGGGGCCTAACAAATAAGTAAAACATCATTTTAACTTGGTTAAGGATTCATGTCAGGTTCACCATTTTTTGTTTCCTATGAAAATTGGGATGACCTTGTTTTCTTAAGGTTAAAACATTTCAATCGGTTTCTAACAGTTTTGTTTGTAGAACCAGAAACATCCAATGATTCTATATCCATTTGGACCTACTTTCCAAAGGCAGGTGCTCATTAGTTTTGGACCGATGAGGCTTAAGAATTTGCATTGGTCGAGAGGATGGGAGGTCAGACTCATCACACCTTTTTGGGGGGAATTATTGCCTACTCCGGGACTCTCTTTATAGATTTATGTTATGTTTTTGAATCCATATTACACTACCAAGTATGAAAATGAGCTTTTCTTTAAGATCTGACAATCAATTATTAATATGTATGAGATTTAGAGAATCTTTTATATGTATTTAAGGTTCTTAATTGATCTAGAATAATCTGTATTTGTTAGAGATTCTTAGTAAATTGTATCCTTCAACACATTATATAAATATCTCTTGGTCATTATGATAACCATACTGGTTTTAAAGCCACTCAGCGGGGAACTTTAAGTTTATTGTCATTCAGAAGGATATGGAGTATTTCAGAGTTGGGATCGTACCCGTAGATGGGCTATCGACATATCCTTTTACAAAAAGGAATCAGAATCCACGTAGTTCAGGAATTAATATATAGTTTAACGTCATATAGGATGTATGAGAATTAATGAGTGATGGGCTTGAACCTCAGAAATGCTTCCTACACACTCCAATTTTAAGGTAGAGATCAAAGTCCACGTAGTTCGGTTGGGAATTGTGGGGCTTACATATGATTAACGACCCAAAGAGATGTGTCATGGTTACTTTCACACTCTAAGATCACGTGAGTCATGCTCGGTGTGAGAAACAAGAGGTATCAATAAACCTGACAATTTGTGCCACGAAGGATGCAGTCACAAGGAATGATATGGGGCTTATATATGTATGATTACCCAAATAGATAAAGATGAGGACATACTTTAGAGAAGAAGCCTGGGAAAAAGTTACATAAAGGTATATGTTCTTTTATGGAGATTTGGATACTCTAACTTGGGGCTTACTCCGGAGGAAGATTCCCAAATTAAGAGGGGACTTGTGAGTGGTTTTTTTTCTGAGAAGGAAGCCCAAATCAAAAGAAGTTAAGATTGGTTAAGAGAAATTATGACTGGGGATTATTCCTAAGAAGGAGGCCCAGGTTAAAGGGACTTGAGAACTGGGGATTACTCCTGAGAAGGAGGCCCAGGTTAAGGGAATTTGGGATTTGGGGGTTACTCCTAAGAAGGATACCCATATTTGGGAACTTGGGGATTACTCCTAAGGAGGATGCCCAAATTAGAAAACTATGACTGGGGATTACTCCTGAAAAGGAGGCCCATAATTAATGATCTTTTCATATTAAAGGATGAGTTCTAATGAATGAAATCTCTCACCTTAGTGGCATGAAGATATGTAAATCACTAGGTTTTGAGAGATGTTCCACAGAATTCTTTTCAGATAAGGAAGCCAACCAAGGAATCATGCCATAAATGGATTTGAAGAGGATTATAAAGGCTAAATATTGAAGATGAGATGTAGATTTGATGAAAATAGATAAATGGACAAGAGGGACACCCAAAAAAAAGGTAGGCGTGCAGGTCATGTTTGGGCACGCAGGTCATATTAGGGTGCACAAGTCTTAGTCGTGCAGGTATATCTGTGCGACACTTGGGTACTTGCACGCCGGTCAACCCATATGGTAATACTTGGGTGAGCCTTTTCTCAAGCCCTTAATATCAACTCTAAAGGCTTCTGAAAGGGTGGCATGCATGTTCTGTTGAAGGGATAAGGTGGCACGCAAGTGTGACCATTTCCCATAAGGGCTAGACAATGGCGTGCACGTGTTGATGTATTTCAACAATTAGGCCTTGTTCCCTCTCTTTAGATCTTCCATTTTAGGTAATAAATTACCCTAGAACTATTCGTAAGACTTAAAGAAGAGACTAGGGTGCCGAGAGCTGATATCTAAGTTTCTGGATTTTTCATCCTCAAAATGGGGGGACCACAAGGGGTATTTATAGGCTACTGAAGACCCTAGGAAAAAATAAAATAGGGAACACAGGTATACCTGCGTGACCATAATGGAACTTCAGTGGCCCATGCTCAAAGAAATATTTGTTCATGCCTTTGTCGAATTTTGATGTTTCTTCAAAGGATGAATCACTTTGTGTTCAGGTATTTCCCTTTTCATTCGTTTAGACTCTATGACGAAAAGGAGCATCAACAGCTATACTGAGTTCTATTGTGATCAAACTTATGTGCATGAAATACATATAAGTTGTACAATATTGATTTTATAAAACACCCACCAAGAATCATAACACACACAAATCAATTACAAGTAAAAACTCAGGTTTTCATCTAATAACTAGGCCACCATGAAACTTTACCCCACCTGCTTCAACTCTATACCATAAATAAAAGTCACCACATACTTCCATCCTCAACTATATTGAATTTTTTTCCACCACAAGAACCTGAATATCCATTTTCAATCAAGGGATGTCAATCATATAGATATTTCACCACACACCAACCTAAGCCCCATTTCACTCATGGTGTCCCCATCATCTTATTATGTATCACATCACAAACTGAAATCTATATCACCCATGATTATACATCCACTAAACCTATTTCATGATACATTACTATACATTATCACACTAAATGTGTTTTGACCACTACTATATCACTCATGGTATAGATGGACCATCCCATATCACTCATAGTGATTCCAACTGGTCTCAAGCCACACCATCACACTTATTGTTGCCCCAAGATTCATGTATAATGTGAACTCCATATCACAATAGTCCCACAAACTCTATCTTACTCATGGTGAGGAAAAGCCTATGGACCTTCTCTCCCATGGTATTTCATTTATTATTATAAGAATATATTCATTTCACATTGGTAATAATATTAAGGGAAAGTATACCATCTCATATTCTCACCAACTCACCGAAAAAGTGTTATCCACTCAAAACCTAGCCTCAAATCCCAATATCCACTCAATATCTATCTCAACCCTCCAAGGGGTCTATCACATCCATATGGATCAACCCATCACTTTTATAATATACCATAGTTCTCATGGGGCAACACACATAGCATGAACCATTATTAAACAATTCACACACTAGGAAAGTATAACTATTAATCATAATAAACACACAAACTTTGTAAAGTAGTGTATCACACAGATAAGGTAAAATGAACCAAAACAACTCAACTAGGAATCTTAGGATTTTATTTTGATACCAATTAAAATACACTTTTTAATCCATTTTACTCACACTAGGTATTTGGCCAAATCCCATCAAAATTTTTCTTTGAACCCCCCCCCCCCCCCACTTTAATTTTAAATGCCCTTTCAAAACCCATTCTCAAATCACCACTTTTCCCTTGAAAGTTCTATTTGATTAAATCCCTATTTAAAAAAAATTAAAGAGAAAATAATTTTATATTTTATATATAACAATTACACTAAGAAAACCATAAATAGGTTCATTGATACTTGTTAGGAAAAAACTCCACTATCGAAAGATTTACCAAGTTTTATGATCCATGTTGACTATTAAGTCTATGTAATCCTACCCCAATCTATGTTGATATCACAGAATACATGTAACATACAAGAATATAATACTAGTGAAGGAACACAAATATAAAATCATCATATCATAAGGATACTAAAATATTTAAATTCCACATACTATAACAAACGATCCAATAATCATCCTCAAGCTTGTACTAAACTCTTTCGAGTAAAAGATAACTTATATCATCAATAAAAAATATCAAATTAATGAACCAAAAAATTTAAAATAATATATCAATTTGGTATAACTAACACCAAACTCACCAGGAAATATCCTGGTGGTGAAACTATGAGAAATGGGGGGAATTATTCTCCTGAAATACACCCATAATTAAGCCACATAAAACCCCAAATTATGTCACCAATTCAATGAACAATTTCACCCAAAATATATTAAATTTATAAATAAAATCATAAATAATCATACCTTTAGGTCAATGATGAATGGTGGCTTGTTTACCTCTTCTCGAGACATATTCTATGAGTCTAACATGAAATATCCAATGATGGTGTTAATTTTATCATTATTTGATGAAATCATCACTCCAAATCCCTAGTTCGATGAACAAAAATCAAGGAAGAATGAATAGAATAAATAAGGGAAGGAGAAAGAGTGATCTTACCTTAAATCATCATGATGAAACATTATGAATCTAGCTAGATCAAAGGGAGGAAATGGGAGGGGAGAGACAAAGTGGTCTCTCCCAATTTGTTTAGACAACTAAAATCATGGGCTTCCTAAAAAATGATCTATAGAGAAAATTCCTAAAATTCCCTAAAAATAAGGCTTCTAGCACTGGTTCATCGTATGGATAGGGGTTCACTATAATGATTAACCTTTTTATAAATTATTTTTAACATAATTTTTTTATCAAATATTACATTAATAACTTTGATTAAGCTTTTTAGGTTTAATGTCTCGGAAACTAGGTATACAGTACAATACATACAAGATACACAAAAGAAAATATAAACTAATTTTCAACTCTCTTAAAAGGTTTCTTTATTATTATATCCTTGATCATCTCACTCTATATGATTTAATGGAGACATTCATCAAATGAAATGGGTGATAATAAATTCCAATAAGGGATACATATGAAAAAAGAATCAATAATGAACATCATGGGTGAGACATGAGGCATATCATAAGAACATGACCATAAGAACATAAGGCGTAACATAAGAATATGAATATAATAACCTGATCCATAACATGTAAATGTGGATAAAATATAAACATGATACATTCATATCACCAAGGTTCATTCCCAATATATTGTAGAAAATATTTACATGTTTGTTCACTAAGGTATCATAAAACATTACTAAGGAATATTGTGAAGGTATAATAATCATGTCATCTCAAGAGAATAATTTTTTACCCAATTCATTGGAGTGTTATCAAGGTGAACCATTCATATTTATAACATTATGTGTGCCACATAGATCATGTCATAAGAGTGTATTTCATCTTTCTAACCCATGAGTAGGGAATGTGGGTTTTATACATGTAATTACCCAATAAAATAAGTATATTCATGTCTATGTGACTACCCTTGAAAAGAATTAGGGTTGGTAATTCACAATATATAATGTTACGGAGTATAATTTCATTGAATAACTTTGGAAACATAACAGGGTTCCTTAAACATTTAAAGAATAGAATTAATCAGAGGTAATGAAAGTCTCTCATTAATAAGAAATCATTTGAATTGTAAATGAAATATTATATATTCAAGAAGACATAATCAATTGAAAAATAAAAATGCTTAATATAAATAAAATACTTGACTAAAAGAAGATAGGAAGAGAATCCATTACCTTGAAAGTTTTATTCTTAAATCTAGAGTGGGACTCATTAAAACCTTAGAACCTCCTTTTATAGACTCTTGAAAGGGGTAATGAGAGTGTATTTGTTCTCAAAGGATTTGGAGTGGGGAGTTAGGTTCGAATGGGTGGGTATTTCTAGTTGAGTATGGTGGTTTTAAGGGATAAAATATTAGTTATTTTATAATTTAATCCAACTACTTGTGTGTGGAATCAAATTTAATGATTTTTTTGCCAATTAATGATCTAAGGAGGTTGGGATGACATTTAAATCAAGAAAATAACCTTAATAAACCTCCTAACTACCAAAATTAATATATAAAATTCAAAAATAGTTTTTATAAATGAAAAAAAATCTTAACAAGATTCCAATATTTTATGTACAAATTCTAAAATGAAAATTATTATTTTTAAGTTCATTATTATAATAAAATTTTTATTGAATAAAATTTTTCATAAATTTTTTCATTATCCTAAAAATCATGGTACATATAAAACGGTAATTTTCACCTTTTCTCCAAAAAATAAACATTGTCAAAAAAATTTCAAAAAATCACCCTAAGCTAATTTTGATGATCTTGGTCAAAAAATATTAATATTTATTTTATCTAAATAATTTTTCTGATATCATAATTTTACCTTTTCAATAAAAATCCTTATTTATTAAAAATTAATCATTTTTATGACGTAATAAAATTTCTTCATGTTACATAAAAAATACATTTGACATCATTAAATTATATGATTGTTTATATTTAAATAAAAAGTGTTTTATAAGAATATTACATGAAAATAAATTTCATTTAAAATTTCTAAATTTATTATAAAATGGAATTTAAACAAATTTCCAAAAACAAAATTTGAGTTTCTTTGTATTAAAAATATATTTTTCCATATTTATCTGATATTCTAGTGGATTTTTTATTTTATATTGAAAAGATTAAACTAAATAAAAGTAAAAATGGAATTAAAGTAGAGTACACATTATTTCATTTTCAAAGAATTACACTTTAATACTACATAAGTTCTAGATACATAACTTCCTATTACATTGGTGTATTACATAAGGGTAAGATGTGTGGTGGTGGTAGTTTATTGGGGTGGTTCATCCAACAATTATCATGTGGTGATCTCTACCTTCTTAAAATTCTCTCAAAATTAATCCCACTCATATCTCATTTGCTGAAGTTAGGCTTGGTTTTAGACAAGGTAAAAGCCAAGTGACACCACCTCTCTCGTGAGCTTCAACAAGTGAACCTCCTAGGGTAGGTTCCTATTGGTATAGTCCATTGTTTCTTCCTTCTACATTATAATAAAATATGAATGATCACTTTATTATGGTTATATAACCAATAGTCTTAATTACCCATGGTCATTTTAACTAACATTCATAATGCCCAATAGCCATATTAACCCATTATTGTAATTAAAAATATCCAAATTCCCCTATATATATAAACAAATAATAACATTATTAATCAAATAATTCAATATTTAAGGTGATTACGAATTCATTGATAATTTCAATCATATTCCTAAAACATCTATTTATTCTTACATTCATCATGGAAGGAATAATCTTCATGGTAGAATTCAATCCTATGGAGTTCCCCTTGTGATTACACTATTATTCAATGTTTATATCCTTATATGATTTCTCATAGTAATAGTAAATACTAATAAATTATGTGAAATTAAATTTAATAGTCTTACTATGTGCATTTATTGTAAAACATAATAAAATAGTTATTGAGAAACAAGAGTTATTTTATCAATATAAGGAAACTTTGGGCCATTACATACTCCCCTTGAAAAAAATCTCCCACAATATTTTTTTCTTCCATCAAAATAAATTGGGGTATTTTTTCTTCATCACTTCTTCAGGTTCCTAGGTTTCTTTTTTAAACTTGGGATTTCTCCACAAGACATTCACAATTTGGGTTTTCCTTTCCCACAACACTGGTTCCCTTTAATCGATAATTTGGATCATATATTCTTCATGTGAAAGGTAATACTCAAATTCCACACCATTTATGTCAATTATATGTGTTGGATTTGACATATAATTCATTAATAGGGAAACATGAAAGACATTGTGAACATTGGAAGTATTTTCAGAAAGAGATTACTAATAGGAAACTTCTCCAATGTGTTCCAGATTCTCAAATGGTCCAATGTACCACAGACTAAATTTCCCATTCTTTCCAAACTCAATGAAACCTTTAAAAGTTTTTACATTTAGATACAAATGATATCTAACACGAAATTATTATTCCTTCATTCGATTGTTTATATAACTATTATATTAACTTTAATCAGCCTTGAAATGTCTTAGGATTCCTTGTATCTTCTCCATGGTTTCTTTCACAAGGTATAGTCCTAATATTTTTCCTTCTATAAACTCATCCTAATATGTTATAGTTCTACATATTTTACCATAAACTACTTCATATTGAGTTACTTTAATACTTGAGTGGAAACCATTGTTATAAGAGAAATAAATTAGTGGAAGATGTTGGTCTTAATTCCATTGAAAATAAAGTGGGATAGCCCTTAACATGTCCTCTAGAATTTGAATATTCCTCTAAAACTGACCATAAGTTTAAGGATGATAGGTTGTGCTTAGTTTTACTTTCATATTCATAGATTTTTCAAGGAACCACCATAACATAGAAGTAAATCTCAGATCATGGACAAAAATAATAGATAGAGGTACCCCATGATGTCTAGTGACTTCCTAAACATATAGATGATCAAGGAAATCAAGTGAGAAATACTCTAATATAGAAATGAAATTATTAGAACTTTTTAATCTATCAATGATTTCTCATATGTTAGTGTTTCCTTTAGATGTATTAGGAAGCCTATTATAATGTCTATAGTGATATTATCCCACTTACATAAAGGTATTAGTAGTGGTTGCATCACTCTCTTTAGGAGTTTCCACTCCTTTTTCACATTTTGTAATAACACACATGTAACATCCCACCCCTACTCATTGGCTTCAGAAGGTAGTGGAACATTACTTGGCCATAAGTGATATCCTTAAGGAACCAAAGGCTGGAAATAAATTCCTAGGGCTTCAATAACAGATGGGGGACAATTTTCCCTTTAAAAATAAAACAACCAACCAAACAAAAAATAACCAAATAAACCACTACATGATGCATGATAACAATGAAAGACAACTTCAACATTTCATTTATATCAAAACCAACTACAAATAGTACCACAATGGAAGACTACAAAATAACCAAGTATACGGATAAAGACTAAAAAACCAAAAAAAAACTCAAGGACTCCAAGATGCTCCATGCTCTAACTCTAAAAAATAACCCAAGTATCATGATGCACCACTAAATAAGTGTGATACGTTACCTTTTCCTATGTACTGATGAAAAATATCTACAAAAGCACCAAATTCCTATGGGGTGAGTAATGAAACTCAGTAGGTTTCCCCAAATGAACTCCCTACTCATGCCACTTTGATATAAAATGTTATCACATTTATATAAAAAATTATATAAATCACTTTAAAATAATTTATATCAGAATATATAATAATTAACATAATAAAATAGATTTTATAAAAACCAACCAATTTTCAACAAAAACAACCAAATAATACTTTAAATCCATTTCACAAGTTCCATTTTTTCATAACTAATTCTTTTCCACATATCCACAAATCTAACCATGCAAGCAACCTGGACCTCCCTATACTCATGATTGGTAAGTCATAATATCACTAATTCATCAATTAAAAAAACATTTTATAGGGTAAATACCTAACCCTTATCCATACCACTAATAATGGTGGAGACTTATTACCCTTATCTATCCCAAATGCACATGAACACGTATATTCATTATGCCAAAAACCAATGCCAAAACAACCATTTCAACCATTTCAATAAAAATATACTTTTATTGATAAACTTTCAAACCAGTAATTTCAATAAAACCAAACCTTTTATTTAAAACACTTTTCCATGCATAAAAACCAAGTAATTATATTAAAATCACCATTTTAAAATAAAATTACCAATTTCACTTTCCACAAAAAATGCCAAATTTTTATAATTCTATAAACCATCACCACAGAGGGTTTTAAATTAGAAATTCACAAAAATTTTACAATAAATTTAAATAAAACATTTAATTTTAAATCAATCCTTCATGTTCTAAATATAGGAGTCTATAATGAATCCACCTACCTCGGAAATTTGACGAAAATGATAAATGGCATGAAACCATCCGTGAAACCGAGTAGAATATCCAAAAACCCACATTAGATCTCTTCTCCTAACATGAAAAAATAAAAATATAATCATATTTGGAATCAAATACCTTAGACATACCCACATTAGAAGTAAATATAAGAAACTAAGAGAGAGGGAGAGGTAGATCTAAGGAAAACAAATAAAAACTAACACGAATGATGACTTACCAAGAGAATCTAGATTCAATGAATAGAGAGAAGCCTTTGGATAACCTCAGTATTTATAGGAGAAGCCTTAACCTTATTTTTGGAGGAAAAAATACTGAGTTAGGGACATTTTTGGGGAAAATGAGTGGTTAATTATTAATATTCAACTAGATCCACAATTTTTGGATGTTGTTTTTAAATGATGAATGGTTAGTTTCATGGTTAGATAAAACATGAACTAACCATGCACTAGCTTCTATGTCAAGTATAGCCTCAAATTTTTGGCTCTCATGGTTAGAAAAACTATGAACCAAACATGTAAAATACCACTATCCTACATATAACTATTTTTCCTAGGTGGTTGGACGGTTTGGAAAAATTGTGTACCTACTCGTGCACCATTCCTTTAGCCAAAGTATCATTATGAACAATTTACGATAGGTTTTTCATAGTTTTCACTAACCATGAACCAACCTTTAACCTTTATAAAATCTCCCAAAAACATTCCATAAGGCCCCCAAAACCTCCAAAACTTCACCCATAAACTTTAAAAACTTAAAAATCCTAAAATTGGTGTTACTTACCTGAAACCAGGGGTGCTAAATTCTACCTACCATTGGAATTACCCTCCCTATAAATTGAAAAACCATCATTTCCCTCAAAGAGTTCTAGACATTTCTCTTTCATTTCCTTCTCTCATTCCAAATTCTCTTCATAAATCTGACCATGTTTCCACAAAACCCACACTATATTGATACTTTTTCTATAAAAGACTTTCTCTTGCCTATCCATAACCTCCACCAGTATGTCCACCAATAAAGAATTTGGGTCTATTTCAATGTGATCCCATTAAATAACATGGTTAAGATCATAATGATAATTTTTCACCTGAGAAACATGAAACACAATATGCACAAAACCAAATCATGGTGGTAATTATACCAATATGCCACCTCACAAACCCATTCAAGTATCTCAATAGGTATTATGCATCATAGATATAACTTTTCTTGCTTTCCAAAATGATGATGTAAATTCCTTTCAGAGATACTCAAGAATACATGATCACTCACCTAGAATAACAGCGGCTATCAAGGACGATCTGTTTATGATTTACGACAACTCGGTGTTGTCTCCTTCCATTTCTTGATCAAATAAACCATCTTTATTGTTTCTTAGACAAGGATCGGTCCAACTAGTGAATTCTCACCTATTTCCACCCTAAAAAATGGAGAATGACAAGCACACCCATAAAATGCTTCAAAAGGATCCATATATATCAAGTCTTGATAACTGTTGTTATATGAGAACTCCACCAATGGTATGTGCTCTTCCCATGATCCACCAAAATCCATTACACAGGCCTGAAACATGTCTTCCAGTGTTTTTATTGTAATTCTTGGATTTCCCATTCGTTTAAGGATGATACATTGTGCTAATATTCAACTAAATTCCAAGGGATTTCTATAAGGATTTTGAGAAACAAGACATAAACCTTAGATCTCTATATAAAACTATAAAAAATGATATTCCATGTCTCTTTAAAAATTCTCATATCTAGATTTTTGACAAGTCCTCCACTATATGAGATTCAAGAATAGTAATGAAATGAGCTGACTTTATGAGTTGATCCACTACCACCCATATGGAATCGTGTTTCCAAACCATTATTGGGAGACCTATTATAAAATACATATCTATATTCTCTCATTTAAACATAGGAATAATTAAATACTACAACATAACTATTGTTCACTTATGATCTATCTTAAATTACTGATAAGTTAAGCATCCCAAAAAAATCAACTATTTTCCCTTCCATACTAGTCCACCAAAAATATGATTTCAATGAATTATTCAAATTATTTTTTCTTTGAATAATATACCATATTTAATATTGGTAAGCATGAATAAGTTGTTCCTAACAAGACATAGGTACAACCGTAATATTTATGAATCAGAAAATTGAAATCTCATCTAGCATTCAGCCCTCAATGGTCTCCCCGCCATTGAGTTTTGACCTCATAGCCACACATTACGCATCAGATGTCTATTCCTCTTTAACCATCATTAATAAATCAGGAAGAAAAGAAAATATAATAAAATCCACAACTTCACCTCGGTCTTCACATTCCATGTAAATATCGGCTAGGGCCGACATCGACTAACACTCATCTTAAGCTTCTTTTTTCACCTGAGTATATCACATTCTACTGAATCCATCTACCACGCTATTGCCTTTACTTATTGTATACATAAAGTTGAATTCAAACATTTGGAGATACTACATCCATCTCCTTTGTCTTAGGTTCAAATAAATTTGTCAGAAAATATGCTTCAAGATATTATAATTCGTAAACATGGTGAATTTTCCACTAAGGAGGTAATGATGCCAAGTATTCAAAGCATGGACTATGGAAGCTAACTCCAAATCATGTGTTGGGTAGTTCTTATCATGTAACCACAACTTCCTTAAGCCATATATAACAACATAAAATCCTTTCATGAGAACACATCCTAACCCTAATCCCAAAGCATCACAATACACCACAAACAATTGTCCTGATTCTAGAAAAATCCATATTGGTCCTAATGTAAGGTGAACGTTAAGCTCTTTAAAAGACTTATTACATTATTCGTTCCATTTTAATTGAACATTATTCTTTTTAAATTCTTTTATAGGTGAAGCTAGTCATAAAAATCATGAACAAAGTGTCGGTAATAACTGTTCAAACCAAGGAAAACTCCATATCTCTAATACATTCTTTTATGGTTTCCAAGAGATAATAGCTCCTATCTTTTCTGGATCCACAAAAAAACCTTTTTTCATAGATTAAATGGACAAGAAATAATACCTCTTATATCCAAAAATCACACTTTGATAATTTCTCATACGGATGATTATCCCTTAAGATTCCCAAAATTTTCTCCAAGTGTTGCTCATGGTCATCCCTTGTCCTTGAATACACCAATATGTCATCCATAAATAATACCAAAAAAGAATCCAAATATCACTGAAATATCTGATTATTCAATTAAATAAATACTTATAGTACATTCATTAGACTAAAAGGCATCCCCAAATATTCATAATGGTAATATATGCCCCTAAAATCTATTTTTGGAATATCCTTCTTCCGAACTCGCAATTGGTGGTAACCTAAGAACAAGTAAATCATAGAGAACAACTGATCTCTCCTCAATTGATTGAACAGATCATTTATGAATGGAAGTGGATACCGTTTCTTTTCCATAACTTGGTTAAGTTTATGATAATTTAAATAGATACTTAGAGTTTCATCCACCTTTTTCACAAACAAGACCATTATTGCCCATAGAGACATGCTCAAATGAATGAAACCTTTTATTTCCATCTCTTTCAAATGAACTTTTAGTTCCCTTAATTATATTTTTTCTATTTTATAATATAGAAGTGAGATATTAATGGTCTTCATAAGGAGATAAATCATAAACTTCACTTCCCTTATAGGTGAAAACTCTATTAAATTATCAGGAAAAACATCCTGAAACTGCTCAAAAAATACAGGAAAACCATTATTATCAATATCTTCCATCGATGACAAAGTCAAGGCTACCAACTGGTATGAGATCATTGCAACTCATGGTGCCAACCAGCCCATTTCACCTACCTTTACATTTTTGTCTCCTTGAAATAGATGCTTGATGTTGTCTTCAGTTTTAAACCTGACCTTTCTAGTATAATAATCGATGTGAACCTTGAATGTTGTCAAAAAAAATTATACCTAAGATTATATCATATACATTGATCTTGATAATAGGTAAATCCAATTTTATATCCGTTCTTTCAATATTTATATAACATGTTGTACACATAATGTCCTAACATTCTCTTTAACCAAGATGATTTTGATGTTTTAACATTGAAGGTATCAACTCAACTTTTAAACACAGTAAATCAATAGTACGATAAGAAATAAATGAATAGGAAAGACTCATATCAAAAAATTCTTATATAAGTGTATAATTCAAAAGAACCATACCTCTCACTAACAATGGTCCAGAATGATCATCCATAATAACATGATCAACTCCTTATAATTTATTACTTTCCACACTTTGTTCTCAATTGACCTATTGAGATTGTAATTCCTAGGGAGTCATTGTATTCTTGGAATCACCATGGATATCTTGGTTCTGCTGACAAGAGTTATTCTTTTCCCCTCATCCCATTAAAGAATATAACTTCTATGACACATGATAAGTGTCTCGAATACTCGGCCTCAAAGCACTGTGACAATAGCACTTAATATGCCCCCATCTAGTTTCAATTTGGAATGCTCTAGGTGGTCCGGAACATTCTCGATTCATGTGGTCAAATGAACCACATTGGAAACATCTATCATTAATCTTGGATCTTTTAGTAAGGTTCACTGATCCGGCTACTAGATTATAAGCTATACCAGTGTCTTGAAATTAGGTTTTCCTCTTCTGATTTCTCCCAACATTAGAGTTCTCATCGTTTCCTATAGGTATAAACATACTCCTTCCACACATATCTCTTGATATGTCCCTTTAATCCACCTTCCTTATATTTAATATCACTGTATAATTCTTTATAAAAATCATGGAAATCTTTAAGCGAATCTTCTGCCTCATCCATAATTCAAAGATGTGTTCCTTTAAGGACACACTTGCAGAATCTTCAGGCACAAAGTTGAATAAATTAATGAATTTACCCACATACTATTTCACAGTTAGGATAACCTATTTCATGATGAAGATATCCATTATTCTTGAGATTCTAAAAATATAAGGATAGAATTATATGTTGAAAAATTATTCAAAATCCTCCCATGCAAGGTTGTGGTCTAATTTAGCCTGAATAGCTAAATCCCACCACTGGAATGCATGATCTTCTTCAATATACATCATATTCTTGAACTTTATCTTTGTTGGTGTTCTATGAAAATAAAAGATACGATTCATTATATTCATCCCCACCTTTTCCTTTTTGGGTTTTCAATCACCCCAACAGATGGTTGGATTTTTCTTTTGAAACTGGAAGCAGTGATCCACTTTCCTTGATTTATACCTTATGTCCCCTCTATCCGTAGTTTGATAGGCTTGGACTATACTCTGAACCAGCTATTAGTCCACCTATTTATCAAGTGAAACCATGTTTTAAACAGCTTCCTTCAGTTTGTTCCTATGACACCCACGAGTTTCCATTTTCTAGAAACACAATAACTGTCATAAGTCTCACTCCCTAGAAACTGATGTCTTAACAATTTCAAATTATACCACATCACAACTATCACAGAAATGCTTTATGAAAATTAATATTTTCCACATTCATCCATTTTTGAAAATTTCATTGTGTTTTTTACAACCAAATAATATTCAAAATACCATAACCATGCTCTTTCAAATATTTAATTTCAAAATAATTTCAACATTTTTCAAAAATAAACACATTTTCACCAAATCATATACTATTACTCAAAATGAAATATAAACTTCTAGTGGGATTCCATTTTTCAATGCATTTCATGATCATATCATTGGATAATCCCATGACAATGAGATTCCAAATCCTATAAGTATCTCCAAAACACTTATGTTCCCAACTTTCTGGTAACTTGAAGTTCAACATAAAAAGGTTAGCTACATCTTTTTATGATCTATATTTCGAGTGCCAACAATACTACTGATTTCTACCACCCCAACTCAAGAAAGATACCAAAATGAATACCAAGTCAAAGATTGACCAAGACTAATAAAACTTTCAAGTCAAGGAACGAATAAGATGATACCACTTGTTCACAAATATATCTATAAGGACCAAGACTGATACTACTTGTAACATCCCACCCCTCCTCATTGGCTTGAGAAAATAGTCGAAAATTACTTGGCATTAAGAGACATCCCCAAGGATACAAAGTCTGGAAATAAATGTAAGGGATTCATTAATAGATAGGGGTTATTTTAACTTTGGAAATAATGAATCCAACCAAACAAGCCATAAACAAATAAACCACTACATGATTCATTAAAATAATGAAAGGAAACTCTAAAATTGCATTTATATCAAAACCAACTACAAAGAGTACCACATTAGAAGACTAAAAAACAACAATGTACACAGCTTAAACTATAAAAACAACAATACTCAAGGACTCTAAGATGATCCATCTTCCAAATCCACAAAACAATCCAAGTATCATGATTACCCACTGAAGAAGTGTGATAATTTACCTATTCTTGTGTCTTGATAAACAATATTTTCAAAATCACAAAAATTCCAAAGAAGGGTTGAGTAATGAAACTCAGTAGGGTTTCCCCAAATGACTTCCCTACTCATGCCACTAGGATAGAACATGTTAGCTCATTTATATAAAATAATTTTTATAAAATACTTTAAAACATTTTATATCATAATATAAAACAATTTACATGCTAAAACATATTTTCTAAAAACCATCCAATTTCCAAGGAAAACAACCAAACAATACTTTAAAACCATTTAAAACGTAGCATTTTGGAATAACTAATTTCTTTCCACATATCCACACATCCAACCATGCATGAATCCTAGACCTCCCTATACTTGTTAGTGGTCAGTCATTATTTCACTAATTCAACACATAATGAACCATTTAATGGAGGAAATCCTTAACCCTTATCCATCCCACTAATAATGGGGGAGACTTCTTACCCTTGTCCATCCTGAATTCACATGAACACACTCAACCACAATTCCAAAAACCAATTCCAAAAAATCCATTTCAACCATTTCAACAAAACTGTACTTTTATTGAAAACCTTCCAAACCAACCATTTCATTAAAACTAACCCTTTTTTTTAAAACACTTTTACATGAAAAAAACCAAGATATTATTTTAAAATAATCATTTTAAAATCAAATTATCAATTTCACTTTCCCCAAAAATTCTCAATTTCCTCAATTCTATAAATTGTCATGAAAGAGGGATTCCAAAAAATAAATTCACAAAAATATCACAATAAATTTCAATCAAAACATTTAATTTGAAATAAATAATTCATCTTCTAAATATAAGAGTAAATAGTGAAGCCATCTACCACAAAAATTTGGAAAAAATGATAAATGGCATGAAAAATGTCCACATAACTGGGTCGAATCCCCAAAAACCCAGCTAATATCTCTTCCCCTAACATCAAAAAATAAAAATATAATCATATCTAGAATAAAATAACTTATATATATCTACAAAGTAAGTATATATAGGAAACTAAGAGATATGTAGAATTATATCTATGAAAAAACAAGAAAAACTACCAAAAATGATGACTTATTATGAGAATCTAACTTCAACACACCAAGAGAAGCCTTCATATTGACTCTGAATCAATGGTAGAAGCCTCTAATTAATTTGGGAGGGTAAAATATCAATTTAGGGCCATTTTGGCACAAAAAGGAAGGGTTAATTCTTAATCCTGGCCTAGATACACAATTTTTTATCTTTTTTTAAACCATGTATAGTTAGTCACATGGTTAGACAAACCATGCGCTAATTGTGTTCCTACTTCTATCTTGAGGGGGGCTTGCACCATTAGATCAAATGGTTAGAAAAAATTGTGGACCAACCATTAAAAATACCACTATCAAACATATCAAGGATTCTCTTAGGTGGTCGCAGGGTTTGGACAAATCATTCCCCTACCCACATGCCTTCCATTTAGCCCATGTCTCATTGTTCATCATTTTCTATAGGTGTTTTATGGTTTTCACTAATTTTGCACCAACTGTGAACCTTTATGAAATTCCCAAAACATTTTATAAGGCCCCCTAAAACTTCCAAACATCACCCATAAACTTTACATACCTAAAAAGCATAAAAGTAGGTTACTTAAAAGTAGGGGGTGCTATAACACATCATCCACTATACTCACCAACGTCCCTTTTCATGTTATCCCATTAATAATGACTTCATATATCTCCAAAAAAATTGGTGCTTTGGGATATATAGATAATATAGAGTGATGACATTCATTTATTAGTTCTTTCTTCAACTCCATAATAGATGTGATATATAGCCTTATTCTAAAACAAAATACTCCCTCTTAATGAAGACTGGACATGGGAAACTTTCTATTTTTCATCACCTCTATCTTCCTCTATATCATAGGATCATCTATTTTTGATTTATTGAGTCTCTCTATTAATTATGGTTGTGAAATATTTTTTTATATTTTTGAGTTTGTCCCTTAGCTTATGACTTATATATTCATATTTACAAATTCATTGATCAATGGATCTCCTTCGATCCTCATCATTGCAAGAACTCTAAGGTATTTCTAATTTACCACATATGTGACTCTAATTTCTTTACCTGGGTGATATTAAATAGAAAAATCATATTCTTTTAAAATATTAGACCATATTCATCATCTCATGTTCAGTTACTTTTGTGAAAATATGTACTTCATACATTGGTAGTCTTTGTATATATCAATCTTATCCCCATAAAGATAGTGTCCCCATCTCATAAAATAAAAAATAATCATAGCTAACTCTAACTCATGGGTAGGATAATTATTTTCATTAGGATTAAAGTATCAACACACATAATCAATCACTTTTTTATTCCTCATGAGTATACATTCACTTCCATTCAACTATGCATCACTATAAATGTGTAAACTCAACTCCCTTTCAAGTTAACATGGTTAATGAATTATAAATCAGTGAAAATGTTTTCACAAAAATTCTATAGTACCCAGGTAAATAAAGGAATATATAAATTTCTATCACTATTTTTATATAAGGACATTCTTTTGTTGCATTATTCTTAGTTAGATCCTTATATATTTCTTCCCAAGTTACAATGCGTCCCAAGAATTCCACTTGTTGCAAAGAGAATTCACATTTACAAAATATAGAAAATGACTCTAATTACTTAGAGTTTGTAACATGGTTATTAGGTGTTCCTCGGGTTCCTTATGACTTTTGGAATATAACATAATATGTTCAAAAAATACCGCTATAAATTTATCAAATTATCCCCAAAATATTCTACACATCAAATTAATAAATATAACAAGAACATTAGTCAAACCAAAGGGTGTAACAATTAACTCATAATTTCCATACCTTGTTTAAAACATTATCATTGGGATATCTTCTTTTTTTCCCTCAATTGATGATACCTCAATCGAAGATGAATCTTAGAAAATAATTGAACTCCACAAAGATATTCAAATAAGACATAAATTCTCAAAAGAGGATATTTTCTTCTTTATTGTGGTCCCATTAAGTTTTATATAATCAATGCATAGTTGCATTAATCAATCCAAATTATTAACATAGAGAACTAGAACTCCCTTAGGATACACACTTAGAAGGATAAAACCCTTATACAAAATAACCTCTATTCACTTTTTCAATTCCTATAACTCCATGAATTCCATTATATATGGGGTATTTGATATAGGTATGAAACCAAGAATGAGTTCAATGGAGAATTATATTTATCTTTTAATGGGAGGTCTAGATAATTATTTAGGAAATACATCAATGTATTCCTGAATAATGGGTACAAACTATAACAATTTTACTTTAACATTCTTCACATTCATTAACAACCATTACCATTAATAATGATATGGTAGGTAACTTTTAACAAGAATTGGGTAGGGATATCTCTCATTTGAAAATATTTTAAGATTTCCCCCCAAATACAACTAAAATTTTATTTATTCAATAATTGATCTTGGTATTATACTTTGAGAGCCAATTTATGCCTATAATTATGTCAAATTCCACCATTTGAACACTGCACAAAAATTAGTTATTAATTGAATTTTTTTAAAACAACACCACTAAATATTTTCTCAAATGAAAATAAACATTATTCTTCTCTCCCATGAGTGCTCTCCCTATATTTCGCCCACTCTTATGCACCTCATCCTTTATGACACTGATATTGAGCTCACTATCACTACTATTTACCTTGATAATGAAACTATATCCCTCTCCATCAACCTCAAGGTCACCCTCACTCGCCTTTCCCCATATATATCCCTTATACCCTACTGTCGTACCACTCTATAAGCCCCTTTCCCATTATCGTCACACCAATCACCCATTTTTTCTCCTATTGGTGCACTGCTCGCTCCCCCAATCTTCATGTGAAGGGTTAACTCACTTTAATCACACTAATAATTATCCCTCATTTCACCTTGTCATAAATTAATGTCACACATCATAAACACTAATAGGTCCTACTATTTCCCATTTTAAATCAATAGTCAATTAAAATTCTGGATAGCATTTTTTTGAACAAAGCATATTGACTATTTTTTTTTAGTATTTTGAGGTGTCTTATGAAAATATTCTCAATTAAATCATCGCATATGATAAGTGTTGTATATATTTTACTATTAATGTGAGTGTTATGATTATGTTTACCATTGCTTGTTAACTCAATTAAAATTTATCATATTATTTTCTGTATAGAGAAACTATAGTAATTTATTATTGTATATTAAGGTGTTCTGTTAAAAAAATATAGAATTAAATCAACATATGGGATAAGTTCTATAATAAGTTTTTAATTAGTTTTTGATTGTTATGTACCAAAATATACACTACAGTTAGGGTGGTGCCTGAGTATTAAACCCCGTAATTCTGAATCCAAAAGATCAGGGTTCGAATCCAAACAATCCCCTTGGGGGATGTATGATGTAGGTGGTGACACAATCTTGGTGACATAGGTAGGATTATGTAGGAATAATGCTTCATTGGGCCTTTGGGACATGTACATGGGCCACTTGGCCTTGTGCCTATTCGCTATGTAATGGGCTTTTCTCTACCTATATAGAAAGATTTTATTGCTTTCATAATAAAAAAGAGGCATAGGACCCAACTTTATAAAAATAAATATACACCTATTAAATCAATTAAACATATATTCTTGAATTATATGTTAATATAAAACATAACAATTTTGATTGAATTTTATTTTATTATTTTTTTACAAAGAAACCCTATATGAAATTTTGAATATTTTTCAACATAGGTATTATAATAAATGTTTATTAGTTTTCATAAGATAAGATAAAATGATCATTAAATACATGTGATGGAATATAATGCTATTAAAATCTAAATAAAGATAATTTATTTTTTATCAAAGATTACATTATAGAACATGTTAGATAAAACATTCCATAAATTTTGTATGATTTTGGAATTATAATATATGAAAGATGATTCAATCAACATTCATTTCCCACTAAATTAATAATTTTTCTTTAAATTATATAATATTTCTTATGTGTTTTAATTTTCTTTAACAAAGTGTAAGAACGTTGTGATGTATAAATAAAAGATTGATCACATTGCCTAAGAACACACTCAATATGCTAAGGTTTTGGGTGAGTTTTTATATTTTAAAATTACAATCAATCTGTTGGTGTGGAAATAATATTTCCATACCCTAAATATAAATGAAGAATATTGTTAAAGAGAAATGAATTTTATGAACACTTAAAATTGAGGAAATTCCTTTCTTGATATGTGTGTGGGATTTTTCAAGGAGAATAAAAAGTTACAAAATTTTTGAGAACTGATGTAATTCAATAAAATGAGATCCCATATTTTTCAACAATGTACAATGAAATTCAAAACATTATAAATAATGATTTCAGAATTTCTGGACAATTTCATCAATAACAAAACATATCAGTTCAACTAGTTGAGGGAGATACAAATAGTTACTTGAAAAATGATGTTTTGGGACCATAGGACAACCAGATCAAGATTATAACATATCATTGGATCCTCATCCTAATTTTTTGGAGACTAATGTAAGATAAAACTATATTTTGTAGAAAAATGTGTTTCATGATTTAGTTGATGGAAATAAAGAGTTGTATGGAGGATTTTTGAAATAATAAAAACTTTCTTTTACACTAAAGTTGTAGAATATCAAATGGCAGTGTGGAATTAAAAATAAGGTGATTTCCATGATATTGTAATTTTTTGTTGATTAATTTACTAAATATAAGATCCTTAAGTCTTTATGGGATATGAAAGAAATTTTTAACAAGATCATTATGAATTATACAAAAATACATGCTTTCCCCAATGATTGTATAATTTATTGGGGAGATGTTTCAAGTTGACAAGAGTGAAAGAAATGTTCATCTTCTAGTTGAAAGTAAATGGGTAATGTTAGAAGTATAAATCAACATAATACTATTATTAAGAAAAAAAATAAAACACCAAAAACGTTTTTCATTACTTCCATTTAAAACCTTGATTGAAAATATTGTTCATTTCATTGAAAACCATCGAGAACATAAACTGGAATTATATAGATAATAACAATGATGGTTTAATGAAACATAAAATAGATTCAAAATAATGTAATTAATTATATTCATTACATCCATAATTCACATCTAATCCTATGAATGTATGATTGGGATTTTCTATAAATGGATTAGTCCCATTCAAGAATTTGAGTACCAGTTATAGAATTAACTGATTATTTTGATCACTTTCAATCTACCTCTGTGGATGGGTATGAAACAAATTTCCTTTATCATATTTTTTATTATTAATGAAAAAAAATTAAATGATACTAATGTATACCTAGATATTGTAATTGAATAATTTTAGGAGTTATGGGGCAATGGTGTTGATACGTATGACGTATCCTATAGAACAATGTTCAAAATGCATTATTCTCTAATGTTGACCATTAGTGACTTTATTGGACTTTAGAAATTATCTATTCAGAACAATTATATGGGTTTTTATTATCTTATTTTTAACATTTATTTTAATCCTAACCAACTACCTTAAAATAAAACATAGTGTTTATTGTGTCATCATAGATTTCTCGATGCATATCATATATTTAAATTTAAAAAATCAAAACTAAATGGGTCTATTGATCATAGGCCACCTCTAAAGTTATTGACATGATATAAAATATTTGAACAACTAGTAAACAGTGAAGGAGAATATGGGAAGGTGAATCCTTTAAATTATAGTGGGTAACGAGTTTGAAGTACACCATCAGTTGAAATTGGAATGAAATAATAGAAGTTGAAATGTATATTCTTCAAACTTCTATATTGGGAATATAATTTGTTGCATCATAATGTTGATGTTATACATACTAAAAATAATGTAGGTAAAAATTTGATCTTTAGACTAAATAATGATCTTGTAAAATCAAAGGACCATCTAAATGATCGGAAGTACTTACAAATAATGAATATAAATCATGATCTATGGCCACATGAGAATTGAAAGTATGCTCTGGTAATTTTTGAAATTAAAATTAAGGATAAAGATATATTCCAAAAAAAATAAAACATGTGAAAGTATCAAATGGGTATTCAAGTGACACCTCAAGGTGTGTTAAGTTAAAGCATCAAAGATACATGGATTGAAAAGTTACAATTCACATGTTATGTTACAGTAGTTACAAACATTATAAATACATATATTATTACCTAAAAAGGTAAATATAGTTATACTCCAATTATAAACATTCTTCGTACAACTGTGTGAGAAAAATATACTGCCATATGATCTTGAAAAGCTTTGGGATAGATTTTTAGTAACACTTTATGCAATAGAGATGATGTTTCATTTGTCATTTTTTACTATCATGATGCATTTAACTATGTATTTGGTCAAGGAAACTAAATTAGGTGGTCTTGTATATTATTAATAGATAAATCAAATTAAAAGGTACTTTATTTATATGTTTTTTATATTAAGTAAACCATTCTTGAAACTTTATTAAATAAATGACTATGTTTCATTACTTTTATTTCACAGATACCTTGGTCATTTGAAATCATATAGGAAAAACAAATCTCAACTTGAAGGAATTATTTCTGATTACTATTTATATAAGGTGTGTATTTCCTTTTTTTTCTATATACTTGGATGATATTGAGACAAGATTAAATCAAGTTGGATGTTTTGATGACATATTGACTCAATATCAACTACATAGAAAATCGAAAATCTTTCCTACTATTGGATGATCATTTTAGAGGATCTCAAACATAAAAATGAAAAATGGAATTATTAAAAGCACATATATATGTGATACTAAATAGTGAAATTTAGATTCATTCATTTAAGAAATTGGGATAGAAACAAAGTGACTCATGAGAATTCGAACACAAAATGATAATGATATAAAAATAATTAATAAAGATCTTGTATAATGGTTTTCACATCGTGTAATTTCATAAATACTACAATAAATACTAAAAAAGGCCTTTAACAGCACTTTTATTTATCCTCAATAGAATAAAATTCTGATAAATTGAATATTTATTAGTACTAAAGAAATAACTGATAAATTTAATCTTTTATAAGTGATTTTATTTTAGCACTGATAAAGAAAACCTTAATCAACACTTTATTTTTAGCGCTAATAAAGGGTATCCTTTATCATCACTTTATTTTTAGCACTGATAAAGGGTATCCTTTATCACTGCTTTATTTTTAGTATTGATAAAGGGTATGCTTTATCAGCATTTTATGATTAGTGATGATAAATATTTCTTTCATCAATGCATTTTTAGCACTAATAAAATGAAATAATAAAATAAAATAAAATTATGTTTTTATTAAAAAAATATTACAAATTTTATTAGTTAAATAATTATTTATAAAAATGTATTGATTGATTATACATTATTAAATATTAAACATTTTATTAATTATATAATTCTGATAATTAATGTTATTAAATTGTATATATTAAATATATAGATATATATTAATGTATATAAATATGATTTATATATTAAAAAAATTTAAGCACTTTACATTAAATTTTCATATATTTATTGAATAATGGTATATAATTAACAATTAATATTTATTAAAAATATTGACTAATTTCATAGTACTCAATATATAATTGTATTTCATTTGATTTTTTATTTTAATATAGATCAAATGTGTGTTATATTGAAATCACATATACGTAATAAATGAATTTTTATATATAATATTCACACATATAGAACTTGTCCATTTTTTCAATATTGTTAAAGTGTACCTATATTCTTAATTTATTCAAATTCATTCATTTTTTACATATATGCATGCACTAAAAATTATATATTCATTAATAATGTTAAAAAAATATTTGTAAAAAAATATTTATAAATAAATATATTTATAAATGTATATCCACTCTATTTATAAAATTATATATTTATAATTGTAAATAAATAAATATGTTTTTAAAATTATTTATATAATTATAAATAAATAATTATGTATATTTAAATAATTATTAGATTTATAATATATTTTCTTAAATAATAAACATATTTACTATATTTTTATTTATATATTTTTATTAAATATATATAAGTATAATTATATAAATATATATAATGATATAAATAATTTTTTTAAAAATATTTCTATAATTATAAATAAATAATTGTAAAATTATAATAAATATATTTAAAAATGAATATATTTACTATATTTATATTTATATATATTTATTAAGTATTTATAAATATTTTAAAAAATTATTTATAATTATAATTATAAATCCTTTAACAGCACTTTAGTAATAAGCAATGATAAAAGAATCTTTATCAATGCTTTTTCACACTAATAAAGATGATGATTTATTAGTGACAAACAAAGAACTGATAAAATGAACATTTATCAGCGCTATATGTTTAGCACTGATAAATATTATTTTTATCAATGCTTATTGGTAAATGCTGATAAAAGTGTCCTGATCTATTTTAAAAACCCTAACCATTTGCAAACTCGTTGTGATATAGAAGCTTTCCACGGAAGACACTCTTTGTCAGTGCTCCACCTTGGTGAATTGAAGGTCAAATCACACCACTCAACTGCCTCCGAATATTTCATCTGACATCTGAATACAGTCATGGATTTACTTCAACCTAGTGAGGTAGGCCTTCTGATTCTCATTGTGTATTTTTTGTTTCATTTTTTATTTCTTTTTTTATTATTTGTTTATGATCCTTTGTTTATGATATGTTGTTTAAAATTTGTTTGTGGTCCATTGTTTAGGGAAAAATGTGTGGTACATTTTTTGTATTGACTATTAATGCATGATTCATTGTTTATATCTAACATTGAACCTCGGATTTATTCATTGTTGTTTTACTTATATGTTTTATATCATCTTACTAAATAATTTTTTCATATATGTAAATAAATGTATAGAAATTTTCATGTATATTATTGTTTATTGGATACTTATTTGAGGCACATTGGTGGTTCCCAAATGATTATATATATGTTGACACCTTTCATGGACACCTCAGTGGACATGCATCTTTAGATGCTATTTTTCAGGAACCAAGTTAGTGGAGTGATTTATGTTCTTTTATTGGTTATATGTATCATAGGATCTAGTTACTCTTAGAATTAACTATGGTCCTTAGTTTTATTATGAAGTAGATTTAAAGGGGACATCCATAGTTAAGGACATGAAGTTTTATTGCATCAAGCATTCACTTTTTGAATCATTATGGTGCCTTTAGTTCATGTGATGTTTGAATATTAGTTTGTTATCTTTTTTATATTTCTTATAGACTATAAGTGAGTGAGTTTTTATACTTTTATGACATGTATTTGTGTCTATATAGATATTGCATCATTTATTTCCATAGTTTTTTGTATAACAGGTATGCCTATATCGAGTAATGATGATTTGGGGTCTGCATGTCCGTTGACCCCAAGGGTCATGCTAGAATTTCGTTCTACCTCTAGTACTAACTGATTCTATTTTGGGGGACCACCTCCCATTTGTGGTTTTTTACACTAAAATTTTAAGCCTTCCTTTAGTGACATTGAGGTGTGTTAAAGGTTATAATATGATCTAACCTGGGGTTGTTTGGGTAATTCAGGCTAGGGTCATTACACTATCCATCTTCCAATTTTTAACTACTAATTTAGTGATAATATCATTTATTATCTACCTTTATCTCCCTATATTTTATCAAATTCCAACATCACTTATTATTGGATTTATAATTTTTAAGCGCTCAGATATTTTAGTATAAATGATTCATATTCCCCTTATTATAATGTCTATAACATTCACTTTTTATAATGAATATATTAAGTGTATTTATTTATATAGTGTATAAAATTAATATTTTATGAACCAAATATGATGGATATGAACCAAAAATGGATATACTCTAATCATTTGACAAACGAATATAAATATGAAGATAAAGAGTTAATCAAGTTTGTAAGGTATCATGTAGATGACCCTTCTAAAATCCTTTTTCTGTGTTTACATTGTTGTTATTTAATACAAATTAGTTTGGAATATTTGTAAGAACATTTGATTTTTTACAGAATAGATCAAAGCTATAAATGTTGTACTAAACACAGGGAAAAAATGAATTTTGACATCAATTAGAATGATGTTATGGTTTATGAATCATTTAATATGAATACCTTTGTAAAAGATAATAGAGATCACGTAAAAAAAATAGAAATGGAAATTTATGATGACCTTCGTGATTTTCCAAAGTTTTTTTAGGAGTTAAATAGTTATTCCAAGAAACCATTTTATACCGATTGTACTAAATACACAACATTGTCAGCTATATTGAAGTTATATAATTTGAAAGCTGGCAACAGATGGAGTGACACCAACTTTACTGAACTACTTGGTCTTCTAAAAGATATGCTACCAGAATAAAATGAACTATCATATCGAACATATGACGCTAAAAGAATGTTATCTTCAATGGGCATAATATCTAAAAAATACATGCTTTTCCAAATGATTGAATTTTTTTGCAAGGACCATGAATCTCTCATCAAATTCCCTAAGTGTGAAGAAGATCGATACAAGAAAAATGAATCAGTTCCTTTGAAATTTGTATAGTACTTTCCTGTAATTCCATGGTTTCTAAGACTATATCGATGTAAGGAGACTAAAAGACAATTAACATGGAATGCAGATACAGTAATTAAATTTGGAAACCTACATCATCTAGCAGATTCTCCTCAATGGAAGAAAATTGATTACGGGTTTCCTAAATTTGGATATAATCCAATAAACATTCATCTTTCATTATCTATAGATGGAATAAATATTTTTGGTGTGTAGAGTAGTTTTCATAGTACATTCCATGTTATTTTGGTAAATTATAACTTTTCCCTATGGTTATGTAGAAGTTAAAATACATTATGTTTTCTTTTCTTATATCTGGCCAAAGAAACATGGTAATGATATTGATGTCTATTTGGATCCATTGATTGAAGATCTGAAATGGATGTAGGATATAGTTTTTATAATTTATAATTCTCATATAAGTGAATAATTCACATTGAGTTCCATGTTTTACAGAAAAATAAATGACTTCCCCGCTTATGGAAGATTATTAGGCTATAGCCTTAAAGGCATGTTGGGTTCTCCCGTTTGTGAAAAATGCACATACTTAGTTCGGTTGAAAAATTCCTCAAACACTATGATTTTAGGAAATCAAAGATTTTTACCTTGATGACAAAAATACTAATCCCAGATGACAGCATTCAATGGGAATATTGAACAAGGTATAACACTATCTCTAGAAACTGGAGATAAACTATATAAAAAAAGTTAAAAATATTGACATTGTTTACGGTAAACCATTTTCAAAAAACCTTACAAAATCGGGATGGAATAAGATGTCAATTTTCTTTGAATTATGGTATTGTAATTTTTTGTATGTAATACATTTTTTTGATTTCAGGAATGTATAAAAAAATTTATTTGATAGTGTCATTGGCACATTACTAAATGTTCCTAGAAAAAGGAAAGAGGGAATCAAGGCTAGAGTGGACTTGATTAAATTAGGGATAAGGGATGAGTTGGCATCGGTGAAGGGTAAAAGGAATACTTTTCTTCCTCCATCTTCTTACACACTATCCAGATAGAAAAATTTTCAATTTTACCTTTTCTTTATGAGTGTAAAAGTTTCACAAGGGTATTCATTAAATATCAAGAATTTTTTGTCAATGATTAATTTTAAGTTACAAGGACTAAAATCACACGAATGTTGTGTTTTGATGAAAGATTTAATGCATATTTCTTTCCATTAAATTCTACCTCAAAATTTATGACATAAATTAACCAGACTCTACTTATTTTACAAATACATATGTAGTAATGTTGTAGACCCGGTGAAGTTTCCCATCATGAATAAAGATATTTCAGTCATATTATGTGAATTAGAAATGTTATTCTCACCATCATTATTTGATATAATGGCCAACCTGATGGTTCACTTGGTAAAATAGGTTCAACTATATGGTCCTATCCATTACAGATTGGTGTAAACCATTGAATGGTTTATTAATATTTTGAAAGGGTATGTCAAGAATTGAAGTCGGCCAGAATGTCGTATTGCAGAATTGTATATTGTTTAATAATCTATTGAATTATATAAAGATTACCTATCAGATTTTGAATGCATTGGTCTCATAAAGTCTCATTACAGCGAACACCTAATGGTTGACAAGATTTTTAGAAGAGATGTTGTTACAATTACCTTAACAGATTGGGAAGAAGGACATATTTATATACTACATAATAGTGAAGATTTTTATACATACATTAAATCCCAAAAAGAAATTATTAAATATTTGAATCCATCAATGGATTAAAGATGGATATCAGATACACATAATCAACATTTTACAGAATAGTTCATAGATCAATTTTACATGGAGTTATCTGAAAATCCAAATTCAATTTTCAGACAACCTCAATGGCTAGCTAGACGATATAATTAAAATGTTATATCTTACATTGGGTTTGTAATCAATGGTAATACGTTCTATAAAAAATAACATGATGACTTCAGTAAGATGAAAAATTGTGGTGTGACGCTTATGGTTGAAGTGATACACATATCTGGTTCCAAGGATAGAAATCCAATTTATGAAAATATTTCATACTTTTTCATTATTGAACAGATATACAAGTTGGATTATACAAAATTTCAAGTTTCTCTTTTTTGTTACAAATGGGTTGACAATATCAATGGAGTTAAAGTTGATGAAATGGGATTTGTGAAGGTTAATTTTAATGTAGAAGGTAGAAAAGATGAGCCATTCATAATGACATCACAAGTAATGCAAGTATTTCATGTCTCTAATCCAACAAACAAGAATTGGTCTATTGTCCTACTAGTGACTAAAACAAATATTGAGTCAGATGAAAATTCAATTGAGAATGACCCTTTAATTGGGACATCACAATGAGTTCATTTTGGTCCCAATATAGAAAATGTCTTTTACGTTATAGGGGACCATAAAGAGGGGATTTTGATTCTCAAAATAGGAACCAAATCCTTGTAACTTTTAAAAAAATAAAGACAGTTCAATTAGAAGGTAAAAGTGTTTTTAATATATTATGTTTTCCCTTATAATATTATATTTTCTCTACTACATTAACATAATCTAAATTAAATGTTTGAAAACTCATTTAGAAAATGTCTTCAACACATGATGATATTACCAGTACCTTGGAAGAACATACTATAATAAAGGAACCCCTTTGGATAGATTCAAAGGTAATGTTATGATATACATTCTCTATTTTACTAAAACATTATATAATAGATCATTGATTTAGTTTTAATTATTCTTTTTAGAGTTCATTTATTTTAGAATATTTATTTCCATGTGTCATGCCTTTGTAAGAAGAGAAATAGCATTGTCTCTGCTCAATCACAGAGGTAATCTTGATGTTTTCACACTAAAATCATTTTCCATAGAATTAATTTTTTTATTCATATTTATGCTTAATTTATTTATTTATAGTATTACTCACATAATAATTTATTTCTTATACTATTGGATTATTTCGTTCGAGTTGGGGTGCTCTATCTAACTTTCATGCTCCTTATCCCTTAAAACATTTTCACCCCATACAATGGTGCATTTATCACTTTATTTCAAGTTACCTCTACTGCCTTTTCAGGAAGAGAAGTGACACTACCTCTTCTCAATCATAGAGGTAATCTTGATGTTTTCATATTAAAATTAGGGTCCATATAATTAATTTTTTTATTTCATATGTATGTTAAATTTATTTATTTTTAGTATTACTCACATAATAATTTTTTTCTTTAAATGTGGATTCTTTTGTTCGAGTTTGGGTGCTCTATCCAACCTTTATGATCCTTATCCCTTAAAACCTTTTCACCCCTATAGTGTTACATTTATCACCTTCTTTAAAGTTACCTCCACTGCATTTTCAAGATGAGAAATGATGTTACCTCTGCTCAATTATAAAGGTAATCTTGATGTTTTTAAAGAAAAATCATTGTCCATAGAATTAATGTATTATTTTATATGTATGTTTACTTTATTTATTTTTACTATTACTCACATAATATTTGTTTTCTTATATTTTTGGATTCTTTTGTTCGAGTTTGGGTGCTCTTTCCATCTTTAATCCCTTTCTGCACCAAAACATCCAAAGACTTATTTTCTCACAAAACCTTTCACTCCTGTAGTGTTGACATTTATCACTTTCTTTCAAGTTCCCTCCACTACTCAATCATAGAGGTAATCTTTATATTTTCACTGTAAAATCATTTTCCATATAATTAATGCATTATTCCATATTTATTTTTAATTTATTTATTTTTAGTATTACTCATAGTAATTGTTTTCTTATACAGGAGGATTATTTTTTTGAGTTGAGGTGGTTTTTTTAAAACAACTCATGCAATGTTGGTAGTTCAATAAGTAAAGTCAACGGAAATCATGGTAACATTGATAGTTAGGATTGTTTTTGAATATATGTAATAATTTGTATTTATGTTATTGTATAAAAAAATGTTTGAAATATCTATAATATAGGGTTTTTTTGTATTTTTGTTGTAAATTTCATATCATTTAAATTCTATATTGGGACTTTTTTTGTTGATATCTGATTTGTTTCTAGTGTTATGGCATTCTATTACAGTACACTATAGTGGTGCTGTAATGTGCTGTAATATAATACTATAGAATGGCCCTTTATCATCACTTTTAAAATCACTGATAAATAGTACCTTTATCATCACTAATAAAAAACACATTTATCATCGCTTCTAAAAGCACTGATAAAGGGTTCCTTTAGTAGTGCTAAATTAAAGCGTTGAAAATGGGTCTCTTATCAGTGCTTTTAAATCACTAATAAAGGACCTATTTATTGATTCTTTTTTAGTGCTGATAAATGACCCATTTATCACCACTTTTTCAGCACTAATAAAAGTCATGGGCTTTTAATAGCACTCCTGTCGTCAGTGCTTTTATAGCACTCATAAAGGCTATTTCTTGTGCTATTAAAGGCCAGTTTGATAATAGTGAATCAACAAATATATTAGGTTGACATATATCTATTTTAAATATAATAATTTACATTAATTATTTTAGATCCCTAATATTGATACTTGAGCTGAGTTGTCAAATTATTTGATGTTTTGGGCTCAGGGTCCTCTAAAACAGGCTAGAAAGTTCAATTATTTTAATGTGAATGGATTTAAATTATTTATAGTTGATCAGTAAAAAAGTTTAAAAACATAAAATAGTGTTATATTTATAATTTATGAATTGGGATACTGTGGAAATTTGACTAATATTATCAAATTAAACTACTATCATGACCCTTCCCAGATACCTTCGTACATTGATACCCAAGACAGCCCTGATATAGCCCTAAGGGAATTTCAAGTCCCTATGGGTTAGTGACCAGCACCTACAATCATGAAATAATAAAAATACAATTATTTTTTTACAAAACATTGGAAGAAAAATAATACAAGTTGTTATGCCAACACTCCCAAAGGAGAAACTACCAAATTACAAATGGTAAAACAATACCCAAATAGTTTATCATAAAATGAAACAACATATACCAAATCAAGTCTCTAAAAATACCATGTTATAGGTGGATCACATCTCCACCAGTCACCTTCATCACTCCAGGGCCCGCAGATCAAGTACACCCACCACCTCCAGGTGGTTTTTTTCCTTTTTGTTTGGACTTGGCATAAGATAATTTAAAATTTCATGAATGTAAAGGTAGGGTGTGATCTAAACAGCCTATTAGGTTCTCACCAAGGATTCCATAATAAATTCCATAACATTAAACCATATATGATTTCAATTTTTATAAAATTAGGTGTGGTAAGGCACTGATATATTCTCAAAAAAATTGATTTCAACTTAAAAAATATGGCATATATATATATATATCGAAATATAATTAAATAAAAAAATTATGTAAAACATTTATATAAAATAGTTTTCATGAATAAAATAGTTCTATAATATATGGAATGTAATCATAAAATCCAAATATATCAAATCACCATATCATAATCCATGTGGTATGTTAGATTCTAGCTATAAGATCCTCACACTTCTCATTTATCATCACAACTCAAGATATGTGTGCACACTCAAATCAACACCCCATTAGATGAACTACTATGGGAAATAAATTAATACCCCAATAGTGGATCCATCGAGTGAAATCATGTCGAAATTGGTAAAGTTAGTGTTTTCATCATTAATACATTACAAGGGAATTGGATTCCTACCATCTTTGTCTTAATAACCACTAACTACCCACTCACACATGTTCTTCAATCAATCAATCAGTTAATCATTGACAAGTTATTTATTTCAATATTGTTCATCAATCATAGTCCAAATGGCCAAAATCATTTTTCAACATGCCATTTAAATTTTAATATCAAATCATATATTTTCATCAATTAAATCATTTTCAAATCAAATTTAACTTTAACAAAATTTTCTCCAGAATATCATAAAATCATTACATCAAATCTACATTCAATTAAATCCATCATTTTTTACAAATCCACCCAAAATTTTAAAATCTATTGAAATTGGTAGTTTTTTATAATTTCATTACCTATTAAAATAAAACATCAAATAATCTCAAATCTAGGTTTTAAAATCAATTAAAAACTCATTTCAATTTAATCAACCAATATTGGGTTTTAATTGTAGGGTAAAGAATTATGGAACCACATACCTTTAATCACATGATAAAAACAACACAACACCTACAATGGGATCTTCTAATGAAGAATGAATGAATAGGATATCAGGGAATTAAACCTAGAAACAAGATCCATCAAAATAGAGATTAGATCCATCAATAAAATGATTATTTATCACTCTCTAATAGGGTGAGGATAGGATATTGTGAGAAACTGTAATATATAAGATTTACTTTATGGAAGGAATTGAACGCATCAACAGGGTGATTTTATCCAAGAAGAAAAGGTGTTGAAGAAGTCAAAAAACCCACTTAGGATCCTTAAAATCCAAAAAAATAGAATTAGGTTAGATTGGGATAATTTGGGATTTAAACTGGAATATAGGAATTTAAGTCTATAAAAACATAGACCACACTGAATTCCTGATTTCCATGATGCATAAGGGTAAAAATACTCATGCTTAGGGTGCAGCCACCCCAGAACATGTTGAAGTGCCTTCCGGTCAACCGCCCTCTTGAATCCAGGGTGCAAAGCTCACCCATATCCACTAAACATAGTAAAATTCCATCGAAAAATTGAATAGCCATGCCACATAAGTTCCTAAATATGTAGTAACACCAAAATACACAAACTAGGTCTCCATGGCACAACTGGACCTCCATGGTGCAGCTATTCAAAAATTGAAAGTAACTCTATAAAATAGTATTTAGGGCTCCATGATGTATCCAACTGCCTATTATATAGTCCATCTTAACCTCAATCTCTCCTACACTACAGCTTGATGGTCCACTGTTCCACCCCTCCCACTTCATGTTGTAGCCCCGCCACTACATCACATGTTACTACAGAAAACCTAATTTTTTTTACCAAAAAAAAAATATGATTTTGAAAGACCCAAAACATGCACAAATGAAAATTGAAACAAAAGAAGGAAGGTAAGGAGTACCTAAAAGTGGTAATGGTATGTTCTAACCACTCCACAATAAACAATTTTTGTCCCTTGAAATCCTATCAAGAAGTTTCCATATCAAAGGGATGAAGCAACTAATATTTCGTCAATGCATCATTCTCCCACATCTCATTCAAAGATGGTTCAAGTTTACATCACACAAAGGAAAAAAGTTATCATCTTCCCATGAATAAACTTCTTCTCATAATCCAAAATCCTAACTATATGCTCAGTCATGGACAAATCGGGTTCGACATAAAGATTTTTATAGCTTAAGAAATGAGAAGGGTCAGAGAGATACTTTCAGTGATGTGATACATGAAATATATTGTGGGTTGAAGTTACCTACGATAAAATTTTCAAATGATAATCCACTTCTCATACATTCACAAAAACCTAAAAAGGACCCACAAACCTCAGCACAAGATTTCCCTATTTCAAAATATGTTGGTGAAACAAATGAGGTGAACCCTAAAGAACACCTAATAACCAATATAAAACTACAATGGTTGTCAATGATGATCATGATAATATTTATACCATCTCTATTCCATCCCCATTCTCAAATGAGTTCACTAAAATCTTAATTGTCATCTCTAAGATCAGACTCAAACCAAATAAGGAAGCTTCACCAATCTTTAACCAACACGGTGAAGATTTACATAGTAAGCCATATGAGGCCTCAAATAGAGTCATGTTAATGGGTTATTGGTAACTATTGTTATAAGAAATCTCAACCAGTCCCAAGAAGCTATCTAAATCTCCACCAAAGTCAAGAACAAAAGAACATGGTATTTTCTAAAGAATATGTATAGATCATTTTTTCTAGACATTCATATTTCTAAAATATACTTGATATACCAGTGCTTCCAAGAGGCCTCTCAAAAAGTGACAAGTAAAATTGGAATACCTATCATATACTATAGCATAATTAACTCTATAATCCTTATGACACCAAAATGCAACTGAAAAAATAGATCTATTAGATTCAAATCTTATAGTGATTCTTTCATTGTTGGGGTCAAATGTTATCTATTCAAAGAATCATTAAAGACATTACCCTAACCAAGGGTATGTGAAATTTTGAAATCAAAATACTGTAGTTGCTCCACCCAATTCCTCTATTAGAGAATCAAATATGTCTTAGAGAATATATAATTCAATATTTTGTTGTTTGAATAAATCATAAACCTTTATCTGAAAATACGTAATGTCATAAACTATTATGATCATTCATCCCATCCATGATTTCAAGATTAGGGGTAGGATAATTCTTCTCATATGGACTAATCTTCCTAGAATCATATGCTACCATGTGATCACCCTATATAATAACATAACCCAAAACTAAACCAAATGAATCACAAAATTCCACATAGACCTTCCCAGCCTCTGGATATTCAACATAGGTGTGGTAGTCAAAATATGTTTCAACTTTCCAAAATAAATTTGAAATTTTGATTCCCAAATGAACTTCACCACTTTTTGAGTCATAGCGCTCATTAAAAAATAAATCTTCAATAAATATTTGACAAACATGTTGTAATACCCTTCCAAGCCCAATAATCTTTGAGTATCAAAAACATTAAATGGTTTCTCCCATGTCATAATAGCCTTAAACTTCTTAAGATCAACTAAAATACAATGTTCTGAGACTACATGAACTAAGAACTTCACTTCTCAAATCCAAAAATTACATTTTTATAGCTTGGCATAAAGTCAATGATCTCTCAAGATTCCTAGAACAGCTCTTAAATAATGTACATGATCCTCCTTTCTTTTAGAGTAAACCAAAATTTCATCAAAAAAACAACCACAAATGTATCAAGGTACTCATGGAATATCATATTTATGATATTTATAAAAAATATAAGATCATTGTTCAAACCAAATGGCATAATAAGATACTCATAATATCCATACTTAATCTTTAAGGTGTTATTCTAACTATTGGATTCTTTAATTCTCAACTGGTGATAACCAAAACGAAGATCAATATTTGAGAAACACTTTTCCCCTATCAACTAGTAAAATTAATCATTAATATGTGGAAATATATACTTGTTCATTAATGTAACTCAATTGAGTTTTCAGTAATCAACATAGTGGTGAAGTGATCTATCAAATTTCTTCACAAAGAGAATAGGCACTGCACAAGGTGACACACTCGGTCATATAAGTACTTTTTATAAAAAAATCATACAACTAAGATTTAAACTCTTTTAACTCTTCTAGATCCAAATGGTAAGAATGAATATACACTGGATTAGTACCAAATACTAAATCAATAGAAAACTCTACCTCTATTACTAATGGAAATCCAGATAAATCAGAAAGAACAATTTTGAGAATCTTGATGAAAATTGGAGTGAGATCATCACTCAAAGGTTCCCACTCCAACTCAAAATAAAATACTGATATTAACCTATCATTTCTAGAAACGGAGGATTAGATCTACTCAAACTCAGGTCCCATTCTCCCTAAAAAATGTATCCCACCCCATAAAATGAAACATAATAGACCTACCAAAGATAATAGTCAATATAGGACTTATGAGAAATCATATAATCTATCCTTAGAAAGATTTAAATAGGATTCACTTTAAGAACCATAAAATTCTAGGTATGATCAAACTCTAATAGAGAGAAAACACAAGTAGGACACTAAATACCATGCTCTCTCTTCATTCTAATGGGTGTAGTAATATCCATCACATAAGAAAAAAGATCCATAGGAAATTTTAGAAGGTGCAAAATATGAGTCGATATAAATGAGTGAGATGCATCAGTATGAAATAAAGCATTCACTAAAGATGAATCTATAGTGATGGTGCCTTTCACAGTCACTAGAACCTCATCATCTTCCTCTAGAGACTCTTCCACAGTGTAAATAATCTTTATTATAGATTTCTATTAATGGAACCCCTTAATTATTGATGCATATGATTGCACCATAGTAAACTTTGGTACTGATGATCCCATTCCACTACATGAAGCATAATATATAAAAAAAACTTTTGCAGGTGTCTTGAAAGACCATAAGAACTACTTATCTTTTATGACTCATTGAAAACCCACTTTAAAATCCAAACCTTTACACACTAAAATCTAATCATATGACCCATTTTAGGATCTAAAAGAGGTTTTTATGATTCATGTTGTGTAAAATTACTATTAAACTCATCACACTTTCTATTTACTTTAAAGGAACTCATAAAACTTCCACTAGGAGAAAAATGGAACTCTCATCAACCCTGACATACTATCCAGATCAAAATCATCCATTAATTCTCTATCCAAAACATCAGCATAAGAATTTAGTTTTAGCAGGAAAACATGTGATTAGATGTATTCATGAATAACTATATAAAATCTTTGATCCATAATCTTATTATTCATCACCTCCTCTAGAGAAAATTAAACATGATTAGAAAAATGGTTAGCATACTGTATGATAGTCATATCACCCTTCCAGAGGTGGAGAAAATCCATGGATTTTTCTAAGACTGTATACTCTTGATAAAATTGACCAATAAAAATAACTATAAAGTCTATTTACTATTTTCCCTCATGTTTCTTTTCCATAACTATCGAATCCCACCTTCTCCTAATAGGGTCGTTAAGCTTGAATCTAGCACATGTAACCTTAATTGAATCAGTCATTTCAAAGATCTAAAAAAGAATCTCTGTCATTTTCAACCAATCATCAACCACTTGAGGATCAATAAATATTAATAAATATAGTGGTTTCTATGGAATAAAATCATGATTATGATTTCAATTTTCATACCCTAAATGTTCAAGTATCGGAGCCTGGACAAGAACAAGTATATGTACTTGTCCTAGAGATTGGAAAACATGCACCACTATCTCAAAAATATTCTATTCCACTAGAGGATTCACTTGTTTTAGTTTACCAGTAGCTTCCTCTTGTGGCCTATTAAAACATATTCTCAGAGACATGATGGTATACAACATCAATAGGCAACACTGAAATATCAGTAAGGATACTCAGATCATTAAATCAATCAAAAGCTATAGGAATATCAATTCCTTCAAATGTGCATCAAACTTCTAGGAATAAAAAACACTCATATAACATTGGTAAAAGGCAAGAATTAGATCAAAATATTCCTCAAAGACTCTTTTCCCAAAAACTATAGTGATGTAAATCTTGTTACGATGATATTTTTCCATAAACTCACTCGCAAATACCACCTCAGTCCTGATAATCCTACCTCTTATCTACCTAGATAACCAAAACTTTATACCGACATAGAAGAAAGATTCAAAACCTACACCTATGATACCAATTTGTCACAAACCATATCGGATACCATGGTACATTGATACCCAATCCATTCCTAAAAAATCTTGAAGGCAATTACCAATCCACATGGGTTAGAAACTAGTACTTTTCCTCATAAAATAATAAAAAGGGAATGACTTTTTAAAAAAATAGTCAAAGATAAATAATACAAGTTGTTACGTAAATGCTAAATAAGGAGAAAGTACTAGAATAAAATGTGTAAAATAATACCCAAAAATCAAATCATTAAATTACACAACATCTATCAATGAAAGTATAAAAAAACCCCATGTAATAGTTGGGTCATATCTCCAATAATCACCTTCATCACTCCAGGTCCCATGGATTAAGTATGCATGCCACCTCCAAGTGGCTCTTTCTATTTTCTTGGACCTCGCATAATAGAATCTATAAATACCTAAAATAAAAGTTAGTGTGTTAGATAAATATCCCATTAGGGTATAATCATGTGTTCCATTATCAATTCTATGACAAAATATGATTTTAATTTAAATAAAACAAGGCAGGGAAAGGCATTTAAATATTCTCAATAAATCATTCATTCAACTCAAAAATATGGTGTATATATATATATCAAACCAGGATTAAATGAACATTTTATATAAAAAATTTATATGAAATAGTTGGAATGAATAAAATTGTTATATAATCAATATCATGTAATCATCAAATCAAAATACATCAAATCCCCATGTTATAAGCCTTATGGTAAATTATTTTATGGTTGTAGGATCCTAACAGTTATCATTTTCTTCATTGATCAAGATAGTTGTACAAACTAAAATCATCACCCCATTAGGGGACCCATTAGGGGAAATCAATCTACACCCCAATAGGGAACCCATCAAGGAAAATCATGATGAACTTTGTTTTTGTTAGTGTTGTTGTCACCAATCCATTGTTAGTGAGTCAAATTCCTAGTATGTTTTTTCTAATAACCAATAACTACCCAGGATCACATGTGCTTCAATAAATCAATCAATAGTAGTAATTTTAATCATTTAAATATAGTTTATTAATCACAATTCAAATTCCCAAAATCAATTCTCCACAAGCCTTTTCAATATCAAAACCTAGTCATAGGTTTTCATCAATTCATTCCTTTTTGAATCATATTTCATTTTATAGAAATTTTTAATAGAATCTCATCAAATCATTTCATAAAACGCTCTTAAAAATAAAGAATTCATTCTTATCAAATCTACCCAACAATTTAAATTCTATTCAAATTGGGGGGTTTTTCACAATTCCATAACCTTTTAAAATCAAACATCAAATCATCTCAAATCCAGGTTTTTAAATCAATTAAAAACTCATTTCAATTCAATCAAGAAATATAGGTTTTCAATTGTTTGGTAATGAATTATAGAACCACCTACCCTTAATCATGTGATCAAAATAACATAACACCTACAATGGGGTCCAACAACGAGGAATGAAGGTGTAGGAGATCAAGGAATCAAACCTATAATCAAGATCCATAAAAACATAGATTAGATCCATCAATATCATGATGATATATCACTCTATAAAAATTATAGAAGAGGATGCCATTAGAAACTAAACATGAGGATATTTACTTACTAGAAGGAATTGAATGAGTCCACTAGTTCTTTGATCCGAGGTGAAAATGTTTTGGAGAAGTCAAAAAAACCTCTTGGGAGCCTTCAAAAGGTAAAAATTGAATGATGTTTGAGTAAGATATGTTGGTATCCAAACTAGGGTACATCAATTTGTGTCTATAAAAACACAGACCGTGTTTTAGCCCCCATGGTCACATTGTAGGAGTGTAAAATATCAATGCCCATGGAACACCCACCCCAGACCACACCGCAGGACCTCCTAGTCAACCAGCCTATAGAATCTATATTGTAGGGCTCACCCAAATCTATTATACTAGGTTCAATTCCATGGATCATTCAAAACACCATAGAATAGTTATGCATATATAGGCAATATCACTAAAATACACCAACCAAGGCTCCATGGTGGAGTTGACTCTCCCTGGAATAGTTGTGCTGAAATTGAAGTGTCTTTAAAAAAAGGTCACCATGGATCCATAGAACATCAAACCACCTATTTGATAGAACTTCCAAAACTCAATATCCCCTAAACTACGGCCTAAGGGTCCACAATACTTCACCTTACTCTCCACATCACATCACCACCACCACGGCATAGGCTATAGAAAAAAACTGGTTTTTTATCAAAAACACCATAAATTTATAAAAGAACCATAACACATATAAATGAAAAGTGAAAGAAAATGAGGAACAAAAGGAGTACCTAAAATAGATAATGTTATGTTACAAATATCACGGTCATTTTTTAGTTTTTTTATTTAAATGAAAGTGGCTCAATATTGTTGGGGGTATTAAAAGAGATTCCTTGAAATTTACTTATGTGAACTTATCTCACTAGGTGAATGTTGGTGACCGTAAATGTTATATTTTTTTGTATGTTAATTCATTCATTAACATACCTATCTGTATTATGTTTGTCATTATTGTACATATGTTATCATTTCTAAATTTATTTTTCAATATTAATAGTTAAAAATATATATTCTGATGAATATTTTACTTTCTTAAATGATAAAAATGCCAATGAAGAAGAAATCAACTTTTCACATTCAAATATCAGTTGATGTTCCCCTAACCATATAAATGTTATTAGTATTAGTTTTTTATCCCCTAGGCTTCCTCACTATAGCATATGGAATTACCTCTGTCTCACACCCATTAGTGTCTGTCACACCCTCTATCACCCTCCCATCAACATCTGGAACACTACCTCCCAATTCAGTAGGTTTATCATGTGATGACTCTATGGTGAGGGTATATATGGTCACTCTTCTATATTTACGTGGATATTAGTGGGTGATTTTTATAGGTAAAAATATTAATGTAAATAAAGTTATTGGACTTTTTAATACTAATAACTACATTTTTTATGAAATACATAAAAATATTTGTACCGAGACAAATATTATAGTTAAGATGTGTGAAATCTAAAAGTATTAAAGTTAGTTTTCACATTTTATTGTTATGGGTTCCCCATATATTTTGTTGTGGTAATATTTGTCCAAATTCTAAAATATTTGTCGACTGATCTGATTACCCTCCTGATTACATATTCTGATTGGAAGTATATAACCCAATCCTAAAATGATAAAGTATTTAATTCTAAGATAAATGTAATTCTAATACATTATGTCTCCAATTAATTTCATTATTTAATTAAATTTAAATATTTTACATATGAATCTCTTTGTACATATGTTATTCCACTTTACTGTCACTGATTTTATCACATTAAAGTGGAAATTTAAAAATCTGGATTATAAATAGAAAGATTATAAATGAATAATGTTGATTGAATTCAATGATAAATCATTGACCACTCAGATGAAATATGATAAGGTGACTAAATGGGTACTATAGAGTAGTGGAAGGTGTTTTTTGAAAGCCATATCTATGAGAAGCACATGGTTTTAAATAATATATTATTATATTAATCTCATTTTACATATATATATATGTGTGTGTGTGTGTGCATATTAAAAGAAGATAACATTGAATAAATTTATATTAAATTATTTGTTATTTATTTTAGTAATTTTCATATAAAAATGTATCATGTCAAGAACAAAAAATCTTCCCCCACATTACCAGCTCAAAGTGATTTTCAAGAAAAAGATCCACTATGGTAAAATTTTCACCAGTTCAAATATTTATATGATAATATTATATATTTAATATATTAAATTGTTGATTTATAGATGTTTAATATAGGAAAAGACTTTAGGGAACTAAGTCTCCCTTGTGAAATTTTGTTTGCATGTTCATACAAAATTTGATGGGAGATATGTGAATGATCTTTCCAAATAAGTTAGGGTATGAATTCATTTTTCATTATAATGGTTCAAAAAAACATATTTAGTACTATAATAACTTTGAAACCAAATATATCAATGAGAATTTATATTTACAATCATCAAACTTTATTTATTTAGAAATATGTGTTATATTTTATAAAAAAATAGTTATTAAAATATTAGATATCAATGCTCAACAGAATCTTAGTTGCATAACTGATATTATTAGTCATATATTCTATATTTCTTAGGCACACACTTTTTTTTAGTTTTCACCTTATTAATATGTATGAAATTAAATTTGGATGATATTTGATTTATAGGTAAAAATAAAATAACTGTGGGATCTCAAACTCATGCAGTCATTCTCAGTCTTCCAAGATTATCCAGTTGGTCAGGTCCTTAGGAAGGAGAATTTTAGTTTCATTTATGAGATGGGTTCAAGAACATTACCATATGATGTATTTAGAAGGTCACTAGGGATTTAAGTAACATATACTTGAGTTTATAGTTACTCCATACCTCTAGATTCTCATAGGCAGTTTCATACAATGAAAAACACAATTCAACAAAATGGGAGAACAATCCAGCATTAGGGGACTCATATACAACTGTAGAATAGGAAGTTCATTTCCATATAGAAATAATTGGTTGTATTATATCATAATAAGACTAGATTATTTCCTGATTAAATTGTGTCAATGTATGGTTTTAGTTAGTATCTAAATCACACAATTTCATAATCATTTAGTACACAAACTTTTATTTGGTTTTTATTTTAAATTTTAATATACATAACTCTTTAATATTCAATAAAATTGTCATATAGGTTCTGAGATAAGGGAGTGGAAACGGAGATAAATATGGAGATGATCTTGGTTTATTGGGCAGTGATGGGGCATGACATTGGATTCAGTAGTAGTGTTTTGTAATTATACTCATTATCTATAACTTATTTTATTTAATTAGATATAAATGCTCGTAACATAAAATGTATTTTGTTTAAATATTTATGTGATAATTGATATATGTTTCTATTTATATTTAAATGTATTATATATATATGTGTTCATAACATAAAGGTTTTTTTATATAGTTTATGGGAGGGTGAATACTATTGTTATAAATTTGGGTAAGGTTATATAACCTGATTTTATTGATTCCCAAATCTATATTGAACTTGTGAAGGTTCTCCTCATACTTGAGAAGACTTCTAAAATTTATTTTTTGGATAGAATTCTATAAAACTCTTAGTTCTTTACACTTTAATTCATTGGTTAGTATAAGGTTTGGGATATGAATACATACCTCAAACCCTTTTTAGTAATTTTTTCAAATGATATTTTGTCACTCTTCTTCTTATTAATTGATAAATGAAAGAATCCATGATTGTTTAATCAATCATCCTAGGTTTAAAGATATTTTTAGATTTTATATATTTATTATCACTTGTTTATTATCCATCATTCTTATGTGTGTGAATAGGTATCAAGTAAAACTAAACATTAAAATCCTCATAAATCACTCGGGCATATCCAAATCAAGTTTTTATGTTCCTAATAAATTCAAGAAAAGATCATTGACTACACACACATTCCAACAATCAATATACATTAACCACTCATCCTAACCGATTCTGTTTTATATAAACAACACTAAGTGGATGGAGAGTATAAATAAACAACTGAGGCTTAAAAACAATTATCTAATATAATAATTTAAACATAATAACATTTAAATTTTTAATGTTTTCATTAAATTTTTAAATAAACCAATAAAAGAATGATTTTATTTATTAAATTTTTTAATCTTAAATTAAAATTATATCTTATTTCCTTACTAGATTATCCCTCCTTCCTATGTGTGTGAATAGTTTTTTCCCCCCATTCGATCACTGAAGGTTTTATTCTGTCCTTCTCTTCTACTTATTTACCTACCCTATCTTCTTGACTTATTCAGTAAGGTGGAAAAATATACACTTAGGGTTGGGATAATCATGGGGATTTTTTTTCTTATGATTGTGTAGGTTTTAGTTCACCCTATTACATTATTATTTATTCACCCGTAAAAGTCATATAATTCACACAGGTAGCGATCGGATTAGAAATTTGTAGTCCCAAACAACACTTATTACTAGGGTGTTCTAAAGTGGAAGTGAGGGTTCGAACCCACAAGGATCACTAGAAGGTGATAAACCAATCGAAAAAACACATGGAATGTATTCCTCATGTTTTCTCTTCAGGTTTTGTTTTTACTAAATCTAGGTAGTTTGGTTTTAATTCAGATAATAAAATAAGGTATCGGGGTCAATTTCGGGGATCTTGAAAAAAGGTAATCCTAAATTTATCTTGAGATATTCCTACGAAATATGTTGTGAAGCAGTACAGGATTCATAATTGTTTTTGTTCAAACCAATTAGATCTACCCATGCTGAAACTATCCCATGTTCAGGGTATACCTAATAACCTAGGTAGATTATGAATAGATTATATGTATAAAGTGTCACATGTTATTAGTCATAGTTCTACTCAACTCCAATTAGGTTAGGTTCATTCAATGCACTTCCCATGGTCATGGTTGTGAAAAATAATGTGATGAACAATTATTATTAACCTAATTGATAGACATAGTGTTAACTAGTTTCAATATATGGATTCATTAGGCTTAGGAACACCCCTACTCTCTACCCCTAACCCTAGGTGGATTAGCCACACATGTGGGAGATGGTAAAACATAAGGAAATACTAAAAAGTTTACACATAATCATAAAATAGTTGATAAAGAAGCAATGTAGAGTTAAAATAATTAGTAATAAAGATCAAACAATTTAAATCAATGAGAATCCAATCAAAAAATCACTACATGTGAGGAAACCATGAAGAACTATGCAGGAGTTGATGAAGAATAGTGAGAAGTGATGAAACAGACATCAAAATTGGAAATTGATTTATAAAAGATGTAGAACAAGAATGGAACATATGTGTATTAACCAACAACTCAAAAGGAATTTAAAAAATAATAAACTAAATGAATTAAAATTGGTTTAGAATGAAAAAAAAATAACTATATAGAAAATGGTGGAAGAAAACCAGAGGAAAAAATAAATATGTGTCACTCTCTATATACAGAGGAGCACTCAAAATATTAATAGGCTAGAAAAATAAACGATGTGTAATCCATGCATGTCATGTACTAGCTTAAGTGGATTTTTTCCTAACATCTGCACATCATGTACTTGAAATCCAAAATTCCTACTGAAAAATCCATTCATATATTTAACCAGGAGAACCTTCAAACATTACATGTTGATCAATATCTACACATCAAGTATGTTATTCACTTTTATCAAGATTATGATCTTTGAAATATTCATATCATGTAATGAATTTACACATCGTTTGTTGGATTCACATAATGCAAAGGCTTTATGGGCTTGTCTGTATCCTTTCAGGTAGGATGTGAATGATTTTTACACATTGTGTATGTGACACATGGAATTTAAATCTTTTTTTGGAACTTTACATCATTTCTTCCATTGATTACAAAATTTATAATTCCTTAAAAATCAAACCAGAACCCAGATAATTATTGAATAAACTATGAATATAAACAAATCCAATATGTATATATAATTTTTGATTATCAAATTCCCCTGCACTTGAACAATTTTGTGTCCTCAATAAAAAAGTATCTCAATAGGGATTCAAAAAGAAACAATTTTTAAAATTGGAAACATGCATTACAACTAGGAAAATAAAACTAAGTGTAAGAAGAAAAAAAATATTTCCTCTAGAGTCAATCCTATAAAGAAAATAAATTGTGCCTCATAGTTGAATTCTTTATCCATATTCCTTATTATTTTAATAAAAATTTAACAATTTTTTCGTAAATTATATACCAATTTTTAAATTTAACTCACAATAAATTTTCTATCATCACTCAAGGTAAAAATGAAATTGAAGTTATGGTCATACCTTGAATACATGTTTCTAACCATAGTCTTGCATTAATTTTAACATATCCACTTTATAAAGATAAATACAAAATCAATCATGAGGTCTTCATCAATAGGGTTAAAATGACTTTGAGGATGATAGAAGGTTGGTAGAAAGTAAAAAAATCAATCTCAAAGGAAGGGTAAGCTCTATAGTATAATTCCTTATAAACGTAAATAAGGAAATGAAGTAACACATCCAAGATCAAATTCTTTCTTTTCTCTAATAGCTCAAGGTGGGTCCATGAGTATATCAAGTAAGTATCAAAAATTTATCATGTCCCTTTCTTTTTCTTTTTCTTTATATTTCATAAATCATGTCTAGTCCCAGACTCACATCCATCCCCTAACCACATATGATCCATAATAGGATTCATCGGTCTAGTAATAGTTATTTTTGACCTTCCTAATACAAAGCCCAATATATTTTTTCCTTTTTTATTTTTCAAAGGAATAGGGTAGGCATAGAATATTATAAATGTAATCATGGACCACACCATATCAATTTAACAAAAGTTTCATAGTACATCCCCTCAATAGAAACATATTGTGTCCATCAGTAGTGAAAATTACCCCACACTTATTCAAAGGATAATCATGCATAATACCAAGAGTATGGTACGAATGAATAATCATCTTAAAATAGCTCCATCCTAATGAGGATATCCATTGATACTAAAGGATAAATAAAAAAATATGTATAGGTGGTTATTAGGAAAAATTGGCTCAACAAATACTTCCTTAATCGTATTAAAAATGTATTTTTTAAATCATAGCATTAGTAAAAACTTAATGTAAGTTCATATAGGTTTACATGCCCCAGGTATCACTTAATAAGTATTCTTATAAAATAATAAGATAGTGTGGGTCAAGAATACACTCAAGAATGGGAGTATACAAAAATAACTAGCAATCACTTAGTGTATAAAATCCAGTAATAATTCAATCAAAATAAATTGCAATAATCTATAATTATAATTAAATTACTAAACTCATAAATATTTCTAATAATATAAACATGAGTAAAAAGTGTATTTTAATAATATACAACCTAAATTTTTCTTTTATTTAAATGGGTGTAATGAGTTTTTAGGTTTAAATCATGATTTTAGTGAAAATTTGTCCTAGATAATTGAAAATAAGAAATAATACAAGTGTATGGTCTATAAAGCTCAAGAAAGACTCCCCTGTAATTAAAATGAGATAGTGTCCACACTTTCCTAGAAATCATTGTGGGGGTGTTATCAATAATATCATTGAAAAAAATTAAATGGAATTTTGTATTGAAATTAGGTAATCAAGAGCTCCCTATATTGAATGTTTTTCCTTGGGGGACTTGTTGGATTTTGAGTGGAAATTGTGTGACCTGAAAAAAAAATTTAGAACTAAAAAAAACTACACTAGATAAAACATTATTCCATTAAGTTAATCGAATTGGAAATAGAAAAATGAACAGGTGCATATAGTCAAAACTAGGTGAAATTAACTCATACAAATGCAGTAATGTGAATACAATGAAGTTCAATAGAATCCTACAAAGTAAATTGATACTAAAAGAAAAAAATCCTAAAAACAATACTAAAAGAAAAGAAACACACATATGGTTTGCCTCCCATAAAGTTATAATAATAACATAATCATCTAGATTAATGGAAAAAATGGATCAGTCAGTGTTATTCATTGGCTCAGAGGTTTACTACCTCCTATAGGAATTGGTGGTTGTGTCATCGAGCTCACATGGACACATGGTGGGATTAACCACCTATGGAGATTACTGATCAAGAATATCATGGGGAAAGAAAATAATTTTTTCTTTTTGTGTTGGGGATCTTTATTAATCAGGTATCTCAAGTGAGAGCTCCTCAATATTATTCTTGATGTCATCCAGATGCTGAGACATTCAAAGTATGAGAGAAGATGGTGACAGTACAGGCATGTCAATGACCATAGATGAGGTAGAATAACAAGACATGGATAAACAAATATAGTAATATAATTAAAATAATCCAACCAATAGTAAATAAAAAATATGTATCCCATGTATATATAGAGAAATGGTATATAAATGAGAAATATAATACAAGTATTATAAAAAAATCACCCAAACAAAATAAAAAATGGGGGAGGGGACCAAGGAAAAACAAGGTAGTAAACTCCAAGTCTTAAAGGTCCACAATTGTTTTCCCCTCTAGAATAGTGGGTGTATACAGTTGGTATTCCCTATCGATATCAGTGATGGAGGAAGGGGTTTGGGTATCAACCATTGTGGTGGGGGTTATGGTGCTGGAATTTATCTTATTGGATGGTGGAGGTAAGGTGATGATCCTGATAATGGTTGTATGTCTGCTTGTAGGGTTGATGAATGAAACCTTGGTAGAGGGTGGGATGTCTGGTTCCCTTCCCTATTGGGCCTTCTCCATAAGAAAATTCTTTTGGTTTTCAGGTTCAATAAGCTCTGAGGGAAATTTGTTTATGGTTTCATTGGTGGGAGGGATGGAGGCAGATGGAGGGTCTATAGTGGGTGGTGGAAGGAAGTCTAATGCATTTTTAGGGTGGTTAAAATGGAAATATCATCGAAGGGAATTGTTATTTTTTATTAAATCCATTTCAAGTTCTCCAGAATACACTGGTTTATGGGATAGATATCTATATGGAAATATGGGATGGGTGATGGTGTAGGAAAGGTAGTGGTGGGTTCTGAAGGAATAAGGGTGGTGGTAGGGGTAGTTATGGGTGTGATAATGTGTCGTAGAATTTTGGTTGAGTGATATTGTGATATGTAGGTAGTAGAAGTAGAGGTTGAGGTGGTGGTAGAGGATGGGGTGGGGTAGGGGCATGAAGTGAGGAGACTAGTGAAAATGGTTCAGTGAAATTATGGGAAAGGGCCTCATCATAATCCTCCATATATGTTGGTTCCCATTAGTAGATGATTCCTTCCTTCATGAGTAGCCCCATCTTGTGTAGAAATATTAGGATGATGTTCTCCATAGGGATGGGGGAGGTGTGGGTATGGACTTCTTCAAAGGCACTATGATGCCTCGAAAAATGGGTGATGAAGGAGCTTCCCATCAATGTACTACGATTACTCTTCTCCAAGGTCCTATAGAACTTGTTAAACTTCCTAGACATGTTGATAGTAAGTCCAACCATGGATTATGTGAGAATTATGGCCTCGATCTGGATCACCCCCTCCCATGTGAGCATCGCCACGGGCCATCCAACCATGAGAAAGGGCCCTTTGCAGGTTCTAGAGGGAATCACCTCAGAGTTCAGTTCTCTTTATGATGCAAGGATCACATATGATATGATGGTCTTTGGTAATCCAATCCTTGAGTCATATAGCATCAGCCTTGTTAGGGTCAAGTTGAAATGTTGAGAATACTGGAGAAGTAATGAATTTAGAAGAATAGATGTCAAGGTCAATTCCAAACTTGCCTAGGATAAGCTCCCATGGCCTACCTCTAACTCTGAAGCGAATAGAATTTATGGACAACTAAATGGTGGAAAGTGACTCAAGGAATAGCTCCTTGAAAGTCTCTTCTTGCACCTAGGTAATCAGGGTTAGGTGAAATAGGCTTATGAGGTGAAGGAAATCATGATGAATGAGTATGTTCTTGAGTAAAACAAGGTCCAACATCTTTTTTTCTACATCATCTTGTCCTAGAGATAGGCCAAGAAAATAGTGTGTGTTGGGTTGGAAAAGTGGAGGTAAGGATAAAGGTGAGGATGGGCATGGCCCTGCAATCACAGAAAGGATTACTCTGGGTCCCCATAAGTAGAATGGAACATAGATATAGAAGTGGGGGATTAGGTGGAGGGTTCAGTGGCTGGTAGAACAAGATCATCCTTCCTCAGTTTGGGTGGCGTAGGTGTTTCATCTCACATAGGCACATGCTCAGTGGGTTGGGTGAGAACGGTTTTCAATATAGCCATGTCGGAATAGTAGGAAGGTGAAAGGGAAGTAGAAGAGGGTGAGGATGGAAGGAGGGTGGATGAGGGAGCAGAGACCAGTGGAGGGAAGGAGGATCAAATAGAAAGGGGTCGCACATGCGGATATTGAATGCATGAATGGAGGAGTGTTGGTGGGTGGGGGTGTTCAGTGTGAACCCTAGGTTCACAGGATTTAAAAGAGGCTTGAAATTTACATGCCTTGTATTCGGTGTATGGTGTGTATTTCTCAAATTATTTTTTTCATTCGCTTTACATTTACATGTTTTGTATTCCTTACATGGTGTTTATTTTTCATTTCATGTCCCTTTTTGGGATAGGTCCTCCAAATAAGCCTCTGGCAGCTCTAAACCATCCTAAGCACTAAACTACCCTATGATAGCCTATTAAACCTACTCTAGGTTAGCTCACAGTCATCACATTATTTATTTTATATAGTTAAAAACTTTTTGATATATAATATTTCAAATGTGAGGAGAATCTCTTTTTAGAACGGTCCTTTAAAAAATAGGGGACGAATGGTCGCATCATATTCTTTGTAAGCAGAATAGTGAAATTTTCATTCTTGTGGGAACTAGATATATTTTCAATAAGAGATAGTTTCTTATTATTGTTTTTACTTTTCACATGATCTTTTACCTTATTATAATGATATATGGTTTGAAATTTTCACAAATCATTTCTTTTATTATCATCCTTTACCAAATCAAACACAACTTGTTCTTCATAGACTCTGGATATTAATATTTCTTGGTTAACATCAATCAACACCTTCACAGTGGCTTGAAATGGCCTTCCTAAAATAAGGGTAATATCTCCTTCTTAATCCATGTCTAGGATGAGTAAATAATTAGGGAAAATAAAATTTTCAATTTTTACTAAGACATCCTCATGCAATCCTTGAGGATGCTTGACTAGAGAGTCAGCGAGTTGGAGTTCCACTCGAGTCGGTTTCAATTATCTAAGTCCTAGATTTTTATATACACTCATGGGAATGAGACTTATACATTACATAAGATCACATGATTCTCTCTAAAAATTTTATGTACCTATGGTGAAAGGAATTGAGAAACATTTGGGGTCTCACATTTTTAGAGGTATCTCCTTTTAGACAACTATAGAGCATTATTCATTTAAGGAGATGACTCCTAAGTATTATATTTTTTTTCTTGAGATCAATTATTTAAAGGATATTTCATAATTTGGTACTTGATAAATTTTCTCCACAAAGGGAATATTAATATTCAATTGTTTAAACATGTCCAGGACTTTTTTATATTTCCCCTCCTTTTTGCCTTATTGCATCTGTTTAGGAAAGGGGATAAGATACATGTATGTTCATGGTCCTACATAAACTTTTTTATTTTAAAGATATTATTTTTAAGAGATTTTTTAGTTGGTTATATTTCTAAAATTGTCCCTTTACAAGCTATATCATATTCTTACAAATGATTTTTATTATCTCTATATAGATACTAAAAATCAAAAATCTCAATAATTCTAATAGTGACAGATTTAGAAACTTCCCTCAGATGAGATTTAGTGTTACTAAGAAAAGTTCTCAATACAGACATAGTTTTAGAGATCTTCTTCATTTGATTATTTAGGTTTCATAGTGAAGCCTTATGGTTTTTCATTTTAGTTTCTTGGTTTTCCATCCTTTGATTTTATTTATGCATAAAGGTAGTGGGAAGGTTTTGAATGTTTTTCTAGTGAGGTTGGGCTTATTGTGGTGGTCATAGTGGAGCTTATTGACATAATTGGTGTTTTGTAGATGGAAATTGTTGAGATCTAAGGTTATTGTAATTTCTACTTATGTTGAGGTGATGAACCTTGTGGTGGGTACCAAAGTGGTCCCTGGTTAATCAGTGGCATCTATCCACTCCTCTACTAAAAATAACCTTGGTTTATATATTATGGTTGTTGAGTCAATATTTGATGATAGTTTTACTACGATTGATATTATTGGGACTACTGGTATTATTAGACTTTTTTATTATAATTGACGTAATTACAATCTTGAGATAGGGGTTATTCCATCAATTCACAAGGGTCTTTGTAATAATTTGGTCATCCACACATCTTTCATGATTGAATCTCTATTACAGTAGGAGGAGGGGGTGGTGGGGCAGTAGGTAATTGAAATGACTCTAGCTTCTTTATTAGATCCTCTACTTGGGCTTCTAGGAGGTTAGTATCCTCCACATAATTTATTACACCCTAAGGCAGTCCTCTATCGCTTTTCTATAAATTGGAATTGTGGGAGACTTCATCAAGACTAGCTTGGCCCACTTTGGGCATCTTAATCATTAGTCCTCCACCAGAAGTGTCATCTACCATAGCATGGGAACCAGGTTGTATTCCTTGATTAAATTTGTGTAAATAAAGCCACACATCTAGTCCATGATGTAGGAATTTATGGTTCAGCTCCTTAAATCAATCCCATGCTTCCCATGCTAATTCTCTATCAACATGGGCTAAGTTTTGAATGTTATTTTGAAGCATCCAAATATGGATTGGTGGGAAATAATTGTCTAAAAATATATTTCCTAATTCTCCCCAAGTCCTTATTGACTTGGGATCTTTACTTTTTATCCAAACCATGGCCCTATCATGAAAAGATAATGGGAAGGCATGGATTCTTATTGCATCTGATGATACTCCCTAGTTGTGAAAGGTATCACAAACCTCTAAGAAATTGAATATATGTTCATGGGGGTCTTAACTATGAAGACCACTAAATTGAACTGTATTCTAGATCATGTGAATGGGTCTAAGATTTTTCTCAAATGTGTATGCCAGAAGAGAAAGGCACGTAATTATGGGTGCTGCAACACTAATGGACAGCAAGTTGTAGTCCATTATCATGCACTCCTACCGCATTGGTCACTCACCCTTATTATTTGGTGGCACATATTTCATATTTTTATTGTGTTTTAGTGAAATATCATTACACTCGTCCATTTTTATAATGACCCAAGATTAACGTGCATTATCATTATATTATTTTTTCAGAATAGTTAATACATTACAAAAATAGATGCCCAAATACTATTTTAGTTTAGTGCCTTTGGAAACATGAAAACATAAAAACTGTTACATAAGTGAGATAAATTATATCTCTCTTGGTTTATCATGACTATCACCCTTCTTATACACATAATAAATAATAAATATCATCATGAATCGGGGAATGAAATCATAAAAATGGTTGAGATCTGATTCTCAGTAAGGGTAATAAAGGAGATACGTAAGCATAATCATGAAAATAAGGGTATGATAACATGATCATATCATTTTAAAATTATACCTTGTATATCAAAGTTTATATACATGAGTAATAGCATAAATGTTGGTTGTTCATAAGACATGAATCATAAGTGAATCAAGAGATTAATCCATGAAAGCATAACATATGATTTGTACATGGAATTATGGAAGACACATGAACACATAATATCATTCCCTATAAGTCAAGTGTAATTTTAAAAACTTATTATGGCACTTCATGGGGACTACACCTACTGGGCGGGACACGCCACCATCCCTAGTCACAGTCCTTTACTTATAAGGGATTGGGTTTCCCTATTTTCCCATAGTGGATTGCATTTACCCACCTTCCTATAGTGGATCAGGTTTACCCATCTTCCCATAGTGTATTGGGTTGTTTCTTTATCTTCTCATAGGGGATTAGGTTTCCCCATCTTCCCATAGTAGATCAGGTTTCCCCATCTTCCCATTGTAGATCGAGTTTCCCCATATTACCATAGTGGTTCAATCCTGTTAAATTGATTCCAATAATTTTCTCATGAGATATAAATATTTATCTAATTAAGTGGAGGGAGATATAGGTCTCACCCATCACATAATAAAATCATACATAAAATTTCCACAAGATAATAAAAATTTCATCATATCATGACCCATAAAAAGAGATGGGTTTTTAAAACATCATATAATAATCCATGAAATGAAATTAGTATCATAAACATGTCATAATATCATTACCTATTCAAAATAGATAGGTCTCATAATCATTTCATCAAATCATAACCCAAAAAAATAAGCGGATTTCCAAAATCATGAAACCTGTGGAAGAGAAATGGTAGCCATAAATATATTTTTATTAAAACATAAACCATTTAAGAAAGAATATAAATAGTATTATTGGATAATATACCATTATAACTTAAACTGTAATAGGGTATGTTATCTTAGATTAATAATTATTTTGAGATATCACACGTAACATTTCTTAATGAAAATAGCCTTTCTTTGAAAATCCTTTTCCTAAAACCATTTCAAAAATATTTTTCTTATAAATAAAGCTTTTAAATTTCATTTAAAACATTCTTAAGGAAAATATCTTTTCTTATTTGAAAAAATATTTTTAAAACATAAATCATTTTGAAAACCTTTTTCTATTAAAATAATTTGAAAACCTAAAAAAAGGCTCAAAATCATTTTAAAACCCCTTTTTAGAAAATGGATTTGAAAACATATAAAGAAATATTGAAATAATTTAAATACTTTTATTTAAAAATAGACATTTTAAAACATATAAATTAAGATTTTAAAATCATTTAAAATAGTTTTTAAACATAAAACATTTTTTTGAAAACATTGTTCTTTCAAAACGACTTTAAATTCAAGAAATTACCATAATATTAGGATAAAATTTTATTAATTATGTTAAGTACCAAAGAGTGTAAAATGGATCCAATACATTAAGATATCATGTATAACCATAAAATAATAAAAATAATGAGTTCTATTGAGGGATGGATCATAATATTTCATTAATGGAATCATAATGATAAACAATCTAGATAAATTATGAAATTATTGCAATAAACGGTTACCACTTTGGTAAATTTAAATCATATGCCCATGAAAGAATAAAATTACATGAAGCTTAAAATATCATTAAAATAAGTATATTTATGATATAAAATATTAATTGGAAGTATATACACCCCATAGAATAATATAGGTGCATAACATGACATATATCTTAAAGAAAGAAAATTGAGACAAAATTACTTTACCGATTTGGTAACTTTTGAACCATAAACCTCATGAAAGAAATATCCTAAAATGTATATGTAAATACCCATAATTTAATTATATAAATCAAATAATACATTTATAGGAAGTATATATACCATAAAAATCAAATTGGTGGTGAATAAGGAATAATTTTCATAGAAATAAAAGTGATACGAGAAAACCCTTACTACTTGAGTAAATTTAGAATAGTGATCCCCATGAAATAATAAAATCAATTAAATATTTTTATATTAATTCATCCTTAAAAGTTACATAATCTTGATATAAGTAAAAAATTCGCATTTTATATCTTTTCAAGTTTATAGTTTTATAGAATTAGGTCATAACTACATAACAACTTAAATATTACAAGTATACACTTCTACTCACTATCCATTTTTCCATAAAAAACTCTTTAAAAATAAACATGGTAACGTTTCATGTTTTAACAGCATAACTTTCAATTGATCCAATCATTGACTCTATTCTTCTGTAAGTCCTATGAAAAATATTTCAAAACTTGGGATGAGCATAAAAATCACAGTAAGGAATATAAAATAAGGAATAAAACCATTAGTACATGAATATTTAAAACCCATGTAAACATTTTCAAAAAAATCATTCTTTTCACCCATAAAACATAAACTAATTATCTTACATCATGTAATAATAAGATTCCTACAAAACTTCATATAAATCATAAAACATAAAGGTAACTTTTGGCATCCATATCATACTTAGATTGTAGATTTCACAACTACATAGGGAGTAACCTTAATGGTTACATTTTAAATACCCATCATAGTATATTTATTAAATCTCTTAGGAGAAACTTTATCATTTACCTATGTCACGTTACCCAATGAATTGGAGAGATATCATAGGCTCACCTGCCAGTGGTTTATCATAGAACCACCCATATGCCTAAAAAATTCCCAAAAACCATAACATAATCAGAAAACATAAACCATTTATAAATGAAAAATAACATTTATATATTGAAATCATAAGATATAATTTAAAGATATTTATATAACCAAATCATTCTAAAAATCAAATTTAAAACATTTAAAAATAATATTTTTAAATCAAAGTGTCTCCTACAACTTTGAAACTTTTAAAGGAACTATCATTTTAAAACATTAATTTACATATAAGTAAAACCTTAAATAAATTTTTAAAACATGTATATTAATGATAAATATTTAGAATAATAAATCTTCAAACCGTTTAAAACAATGTTTTAGTTAAAGAGTCCCTTACCACTTGAGAAAATACTTGAATAAAAATAATTAAAGAACAACATTAAACAAAACTTATAATGAATTGAGAATAATAAGATTCATGATATGATATATAAAAGGGTAATATATATTCCATATAGAAATTAATTGGTGTATAACAACAAATAAGTCTCAATGGAATGTAAATTGAGACAAAATCCCTTACAAAGATCATATACTTAGATTAAAGATAAATAAATGAGATAATTATGCGTGAAAAATATAAATACACCCAATATAAGTGGATATTCAGTGTAAAACAATCAAAGTTCATCTACACATATTCTTAGAAAAACAAAACCAATGAGATAGATATTTAACTCAATGAATGGAGATTAAGATAAGATTTCCCTTACAAAGATCATTTTGTTAATAAAATAGATCTATTATGTATATTCACAATAAATAAAAATAAATAATCTATAAATAAAATATAGTATATAAAAATTTATTTCTCACTTGTTCATAGCACAATATAATCAAGAAGTGGAAGATTAACCCAAATAATGGAAATTGGGTTAAGAATTTCCCTTACAATGTTCGTATAAATGACATAATAATTTTCAATGGGGTGATTATGTGTAGCAATAATGTATCCATGAAAAGGGAGGTGTAAATTAGAACATTAATAAACAAATAGTTATTCCACGCATAATTTTTTCATAATATAATCAATTAAGTATGCGTAAAATCCAATGAGAGGAAATTGAGTTTAGAAATTTCCTTACAAAAATTCGGCAGCCTAACGGTGTCACATACAAATTAAGACAATGAGTTAATGAGAGAGAAAAGGTTCTATCATCATTTGTACATAAAATGGATATAAATAATGACATAGAAGAACATATCCCAACTTAAGAAAATTTAAATTAAAATACATAACATAAAATAAGTCTTTGACTAAAAGAGGAGGGTAAAAGGTTCTCTTACCTTGAATCTGACTTGTCCCATTCATTATTTAATTTCATGAATAACAAAATTATGTTAATTTCTATTTTATTTAGAACATTTTTAATTTTTATTATTCATTTTATATCACTTATTACCATGTTATATAAATTAGTCAATTTTTTGAGTTCATATCGAATGTTTTGTCGATGTTCGGTACTTGAGTCAAAAATGAACTTGTTTGCTGTAAATTTTCAATGTGGTAAAAAGTCCATAATCTTCAGAATATTATTCATGATTTAAATATCTTATATATACATTATATATGTATTTATAATTTCCATAATATTTGGAGATAAGAAATGAAATTTACCGTTCATGGAGACGGTAGGTCGTACGTACTCATGAACGTTAATTTTATTTCTCTGTCATATTAAAAGAATAATAATAAAATGATATAAATTTATATTATAATACCAGTATTATATTTTTTTAATTTAAGTCTCATAGGTTCAAAAAATACATCCTTTATACATTCCATGTATATCATGAACGAATCATATCACTTTGAGGGGGCGGTAGTCCACACTTCCTCAAATGAAATTATCATATTTACACATCATGGAAAGCATAAAGGTATGTTGTAAATAAGAATTACAGAAGAATAGAAACAATATAAATATAATATATATAATTTATAAATACAGTTCCATCATAATGGCCACCATGAGAGGTGGTAGGGTAAAATTGAACAATCATCGTTTTGTGAGGAAGTAGTTCGTCGTACACAGAAACAGTATATTTGTATCCATTGGATGGAGGTGTGTGTAAGTTTAGTTTGAATACTTGCCCTACAAACATCCTAGTATATTTAGGATACTTTCTTTTTATGTAATAAAATAATAATAAGATCATATGGAGTGTAGAAGTAAAATAAATGAAAGGAACATGAGAGAAGACGTTACGTCTAAATCAGGTAACGTCTTTTGATTTGAGCCAAAATTCTTTTTTGAATTGCTTTATGCCCAAGTTAAGTCTTCTAAGAGGAAGGTAGGGATTCTAGAAATATTATTGGGCATGTATTTTTTGAACTAAAAGGATTTGGAAGTGTGAGATAAAGAGAATAAGAAGTTATCTTTTATGGAAGAAGTGAAGGGCAGTTTAGAAATGTCTTGAAATATTAATTTATTATAAATTAAATCTCAATTAAAAATGATCCAAAATTCATTTAATTAAAATATAAGATGATTTTAGTTCGAATAACCATCATCTAAAAATCTTTAGACATGTTTTTAATATTTTTTTATCCTTATCTTTTTGGTTTAACACTTATTTCACCCTTTTTAATCTTATATTGATATCATGTTATTTACACATTGTGGGCTAATGTAATTACCATATCATGTCAAAAATCCCAAAAAAGTTACATTTATAAAATATTTGGATTTTTCTTAACCATTTTTTCCAAATATTATATTTTTATGAATTTGAGACCATTTAATAAACTATTTTATATTTTAAGCTATGAATTATGTCAATTTTGATCACTATTCATACTTGGCTTTTTTGACAAATTCATAAAAAATTGATTCCTTTAAACAAAAAACATTGAATAAATCCTAAAATTTCATATTCACCCATAAAATTCGTGTATGACATAAATTATTTCAAATAATATTTATTTTAATATTTATAATATCATTTATTTGAATCCTTTATTAATGAAGAAATCAATACGTCATCATTGTGTCATAATTAAATTTATGTTTTTAATGTCTAAAATGTATAAATAAAATACCATGATGTAAGAAATAATTTTATATTTATAATTACTATTTATATTCAAATAAATTAATTATATAACCCTATATTAAAATTGTTTTAGTAAAAGATACATATTAATATTATATTTCTCTTTAATTGAAATTAATTCTTATAACATGTCATTATCACACTCATGGGGCTCCACGGGGTATCAAAATAAACCCAAGGATTCCCATGTTCATAAATATCTCATCCAATAGAATTATGAAATGTGTTAGAGTAGTTTTATATTATTATAATATTATTTTTTTACCCTCATTTACTTAATTTACCATTTAACCATGGTAAATAAAAATAATTACTAAAGTTACTATTCAAAATTTCAAAAATAAAAGGTACTTCCTGTTGTCAAAACCAAAAAACGGGTTTTTAAGAAGTAAAAACTATCAAAATATTGACATCTGTTTATGACCAATTTAAAAGTGAAATTACTTCCAATGACCAAAATTGTATTAAATTATAAAAACTTAATCCAATTACCCTTTAAAAACAATTAAAATGAAAATATAACTATATAAATAAATTAGATAAAAAGGAAATTTTGAATTAAAATGCAGTATTTTTCACTATTCATAAAAATATGAATTTTATCAAAAAAATACCAAAATTTCATTCAAAGTATAATTTTATATCTCTATTTTAAATAATAAATATATTTTTTCAAATATAACAGATAAAAGTGACAAAAACTATATTTAAAAAGGGATCTCCATTAAAAGGTGGTAAAACTGCATTTTTAGAAAAATACTTATTTTATATGAAAATTTTAATTTTTTATTATATCATATATATAAAACATATAAGTTTAATTTAAAACATTACATTGACTATATAACATATATTTTTCATTAAAGAAAAATCCATAAGGAGTTACATGATTTTATAAACACAATTATTCTATTTTAAATAGGTTTTCATAAAAAACATCTTTTATATTAAATTGGTTTTTATTTATATTTATAATAAATTTGGTAACCAATTAATCATTACTTAAACATTTGTAAACCATATTTCAAAATTCAGTTGATACTATTCATTCCTTTCATTCCAATGGCTAGGTGTTATTTACAATTTAAAATAATATTATTATTATTATATTATTTTTCGATATAACTCAATGTTGTGTGTAATGTAAGATTTAGGAGAAACTGATTGTTTCATGTCGAGTATGATATCAGAAAATGCATCCCCTTTAACGTAAAATTAATATCTTATTCATAGATATTAATAGAAATGAAAAAGGTATTATTCTATAAATACCTAGGTCGATACACTTTTAATATAATTAAATAAAATAAATCAATGATATAACGTGTCATAGGTAAGTATATAAGCCACATAAAATAATTGAGTGGTGAATATGGCATGTATCTCACAGAAATAAAAATTGAGATGAAAGTCCCTTACCTTATGTCTTGAATTTCTTCATACAAGTTCAAACATGATGTATGATTGGTATAATTTTATTATACATCTAGAAAATAACCACGTTATTATATATCATACCATATATTATTTTATTATGTATTTATATTTCCCATTTATTAACAATTATATGGTTAGGTTAAGTTTTGGGTAATAACCGCTTTGTTTCTCATACATGATTTGACTTGTTATTCTTGGTCCTTTTACTTATTTCATGATTTCATTATTTCAATAATTTAAACCACAGTATAAATATCATTTATATTAGATATATTTTTATTTAAAATAATATATATAAAATATAAATAATAAATGGAATACACCTTTTATTGAGACGGTAGGTCGTACATACGCATGAACATTTTTTTCATTTTATTTTCATATTAAAAGAAAGAAAGTAAATGACATATATATATGTGTGTGTGTGTGTGTATTATCATTATAGTATAATTATTAGGTCATATATATCATATAAATTAATTAAAAATCATCCTTAATTCATTCCATGAAAAGTGTGAATGAATTACATCACTTGGAGGAGGGGGGTAGTCCACACATCCACAAATGAAGTTATCGTATTTATACAAAATGGGAAGTATGGAGGTGTATGTTATATAATAGTTAAAGAAGAATAAATGAATAATAAATATATTATTTATCATATAATTTTACTAAATCCATCCTTAATACATTCCATGCAAAGTGTGAACGAATCACATCGCTTTGAGGAGGCAGAACTCCACACGACCACAAATAATATTATCATTTTTACACAAAATGGAAATCATGAAGGTATGTTTTATATAATAATTATAGAAGAATAAATACATCATAAATATTATATATATAATATAAAAATATAGTGTCCATCATAATTCCCAACCATGGGAGGTGGTAAAGGAAAAACTAACAACATTGTTTTGTGTGGTGATAGTTCGTCGTACACAGGAACGATAAGTTTGTTACCAATTAGACGGAATTTCATGTATGTTTAGGTATAAAAATTAGAATAAAAACATTTTATTATATTTAGTATACTTATTTTATTATATAATCATTTAATAAATATAAATTATAAGGGTGAATAATTAAAATAAAACAAAAGATCTTGTGGAAGGATGTTACCTCTTTTTCGGGTAACTCCTTTTGGTTTTAACCAAAGGGATTTCTTGGTTGGATTTATTCCAGAAGGGATGATTCTATAATTATGGGAGAAATTATTTAAAGTATTTTTGGGCATGTTTTTACCAATTAAAAATTTCGTGAGAGGTGTAAAGAGAGATGGGAGAGGAGGCCCTTTATAATAGGGGAAAAGGACACATTGGGTATTCTAGAAAGTGCTCCCCACATTTTACATGTCCCCTAAGGGTTAAATATGGAATATTATAGATCCTTATTGGTGTATTAGTCTAAATATGTCCCTAAAATAATTTTTATACAAGTTTAGTTCAATTTTTACACCTTATTTTCTAAGTTTAGTCATTAATTAAGCTCATTTTTACCGTAAACACGATAATTAATTTTAATTTCCTTTATTAATATTTTTTAAAAAGTTATATTTTGACCATATTAGAAATTATAATTTATGATGATTATAAATATGAATCCATTTTTCCAAATTCTAATCACAGAAGTGGGAGAAATTAAATTGAAATTAATCTCACGGATGCGACGACACAACAGGTTTTTAATATAAAAATGTTCAAAAGTTTAGTAAGTTTTTTATATCTGATTTCAAAGTGAAATTAATTCCAATGACATGAATTGGATTAATTGATTTATAATTTATATAAATGAATTTTTAAACCAATCAAAACATATTTTTACCTTAAAAATAAATTAGACAAAAAAAGTTGTTTTGAATTAAAATTCAATATTATTTATTATTCATCAAAAAATAAAACTTCGCATAAAAATACCAAAAATTAACCCTAATCTAATTTTTATACTCCAATTTCATAAATTAAGTTTATTTTTTCGAATAAAAATTATAAAATTATTAATAATTATATTTAAAATGGGTTCACCATTAAAATGAGGTAAAATTTGCTTTTAGATAAATACATCTTTTTATTCATAAAATTGTATTTATTCATATGTTATGCCTATAAAATATATTGGATGAGTATAAAAAATATTTATTGAGCATATAATATATAATTTTATTGAAAACATTAATTAAAATTGGTTTTTTAATTAATTGAATAAAATTGTGTTTGTACATAGAGAAATAGTTTTATTAGAAATGGAATTTCTACATTCTCAAATAGTTCTTACTTTCATTTCTAACTAATTAAAAACCAAAGGATTTATTTTATATATATTTTTAGATAATATTTTTACAATTTATTAAATATTATTCATAACTTCAATTCTAATGACTATGTGGTAACTATAATAATATTTTAATAATAACATTAATAGTATATTGTAGTTTGGTAAAACTCAGCCTTGTTTGTAACAAAAGATATCGAAGGGACTTTATATTTTGTGTAACACAATAAAAACATATTTTCTGTGTACCGAAATCTAATATAATTGTTGCATGTAGCACAATATTGTCTTGGTGTTTCATATAACGCAAGACACACTTAGTTCTTTCGTATAACAAAATCTATATTCATTTTTCTATGAAATGAAACATATCAAAAAGATTAAATTAATTTGAAAAAATATATTTCACAAAATCTTAGGGTGTTACAATTGTAAATCATTGGTGTGAAGCAATTGATCTATTTATCTCAAGATTGAAGAGAAGTTATTCCTATGCATCCAGGCTTCTTAAGTGAGTCAAGGATCCTTGGAGTTTACACTAGATGCAAAGAAGATAGAGGGAGTTATAGAGAGAGTTTAGGTGTTCCCAATGAATAAAAATGTAAAATTAAAAGGGAAAGGAAAAGTATAAAGGTTTAGGGGTGAGGTAATTTGGGGTTTGACAGAAGGATATTGTTCTTGAGTGACAGTAATCCCCTACAATAGTGCCAAAATTTAATGTTCTCGCACACATTGTTGAATTCACACAGGTGGTCATTAGATTAGAAATCTATAGTCCCAAACTACACTTACTACTAGGTCATATTAAATTGGCAGTCCGATGTTAAACTCACGAGGATCACTGGTGGGTCAACAACCAATCAAATAAAACCCTTCAAAAAAATTCCTCACATTCAGTCTTCAAGTTTGGTTTTTACTAAATATAACTAATTTGGTTTTAATTTAGATAATAAAATAAGGTATCATGGTCAATTTAATGTCTCTTTATAAAAGATAATACTATATTTATCTTGGGATTTTCATATCCCTTAGGCTGCAAAGTGTTGCAAGATTCACCAATTGGTTTTGGTCAAACTAGTTGTATCTACCAATTCAAAAAATAACCCATGTTTATGTTATAAATGAAAACCTAGGTGCATTACGCTTAGATTCCATGTAGAAAGCATCACAAGATAATTGTCATAGTTCTTCTCAACTCCAATTATGTTAGGTTCATTCAACTGTACTTTTCATGGTCAAGGTTATGAAAATGAATGTGATGAAAAATTATTAATAGCCTAATTACTAGTCATAGGGTTACCGAGGTTCAATATATGGATTAATTATGCTTAGTAACACCCATACTTTTGACCCATAACCCTAGACAGATTAGCCGCGTATGGAAGTGATGATCAAAATCAATTAAATACTAAACATGGTATGCATAATCTTGAAACCGTTGATAAAGAAGAAATCCAGGATTAAAATCAATTAAGAATCATGATAAAACAATAAAAATAAATGCAAATTCAATCAAAAACTCACTACACAGGAGGAAACAATGAATAATTGTGCGGGTGTTGATGAAGAATGATGAGCGATGATGAAACGAACTTCAAAAATGGAAACAAATTCACAACAGATGTATAACAGATATAGAATAGTTGTGGATTAATGAACAACTCAAAATTAATAAAAAAATAGAATGAATTAAAATGGATTTAGAATGAAAAAAATGAAAATTAGAGAAAAAATATAAAGAAAAATATAAGAAAAATAAATATACATCACTCACTATACACGGAGGAGTGCTCAAAATATTAATAGGATAGAAAATTACATGGTGTGTAATCCATGCATGTTGTGTATTAGCTTAAGTGACTTCTATCCCAACATTATCATGTTGTGTAAGTTGGCTGTGTGTCATGTATTTGATATCCACAATTACCACTAAAGAATCAGTTCATATCTTTGACTAAGAGAGCCTTTGAACTTTTCATGTCATGAATAATTTTCATGTCATGTATGTGAATCACTTTTAGTAGTATTCTGATCTTTAAAATATGCACATTTTGTAAGGAATTTACACGTCGTGTATTGGATTCACATCATGTAAAGGCTTTATGGTATGGTTTTTGGCCTTGAAATAATTCTATTAATGAGGTCTGCACATCTTGTATGTGATATATGGTGTGTAAAGCCTGTTTTTTGAACTTTTTCAACCTTTACTTTTTTTATTATAGAATTCATAATTCCTGAGAAATCAAACTAGAACCTGGTTCATTATTTAATAAATCATGAATAAAACTTAAATAAATATATCCAATATGTATATATAATTTTATATTATCAATTATTCAAGGAAATTGGAGTTATCTCATTGTTTGGAGGTATGTTATTCATTTTAATATCCTATTATTAACGTACTTAAGATTCTTACACTTTATAAATTATAGTAAGTTATTTCGCATATTAATTGTCCTTGAAAGGATTATAAATTGTTTCTTTGGGTTATTTAATTTTGTTTTTGATAAAAATTTTACTTCAATTGTATTTAGGTTTTATATTTCTAAAATTTTATTTCATGGCCATAAGGTGTTTGTGCAATTTTGTTGATACATTTTTTAGTTCAAATATATTTTTATAGGGTGTTTTAAAATAAACATGTTTTTTTGGAAAGAAATTTTATTGTTTTTTATTGTTTTTTTATCTTTAAATGTTTATTCAATGAGGTGTAAATAATTATTTATCATTGTTTCTTCCTTATTTTATATATATGGTTATGACTTGGCATTATTTACATAATTTTTAATGTTGGAAAATTAGGATCGGTGATTATGGGAATGATATTTGACTTTTTAACATGAAAAACATGAGTGGTTATACGGTTATGCCTTGGTATTATTTATAGTCCAATGTATTTTTCATGTGTTTGGTATTTTTTAGGGGGATGTATCTTCAGAAAGTTTTTTATTTGAACAAAAATATATGGTAGTAGTTTAAACCACCACTGTATATGGTAAAAATATATTTCATGATGGTTAAAATCACAAAAATATGAGGCATGATATATAGAAACAATATAAACCATTTCTATATATTATTAATTATATTAGTAGTTTAAACCACAACAAAAAAATTTGAACTTTTGAAAAACAAAAACCTTTGACAAATATTATAATAACCTCTACTAAATAATATTTTGTGACACTTCTTAGTAGTCACTACTAAATGGTTTAAAATGGAATGAGCTAATTCTTGATTCCAACTTTAGCAGCAATTTACAAAAACTATCATGGAACCATTTGAAATCAATTTAAACCATCTCCAAACTAAAATATTACCACCCCTAGTACCCTATTTTATTTTTGTGTAATGAACACTAGATTTGCGATGATATTTTACTTACTAAAGTTAATAGTATCATATCTTTATACTCTTATAGATTGAATATAACATCTAGGATTTTTAAATAATAACTATAACTCTAATATATACGGCTTCAATTGTATTTTATTTGTAATCATAAAATAAATGAATGAACGCATTGAACTAGAATCAAATAGTGTACTAGTAAGTTTTGAGTGAAAAATAAGTGTAATTTCTACCACATAATTTTGAGACTCTACTTTAGTCATCATGAACAAAATTTCATGACCTTTACCACTTTGCCTCTGGTGGGGTTGATTTTTTATTTTTACACTCATTAGAAAAGTTTCTAGGCTTCACGCACTTGAAGAATACCACATTCAAATGTTCTTGTACCATATTTACCTTGTGATTCACATTAGGATGTTCTATTTTTTCAGTCTCCATGATATTTTTGAGAAATTTATATTTCCTTTACACTATTGAAGCACTTCCCACTCTTGAAAAATTTACCACTCCCTTGAAGACAATTCCCCAAGTTCATTTTTCAACATTTTTTGTACATGGGATGTTTTACTTTCTTCCCTTCTCCTTCCTGGCCTAGATTCCTTCCAAAAAAATCTCCATCCATATCTTCTTTTCATTATTTACATGGGACCATTGGTTATATATGAACTTCATTTCAACTTTGGGAGAACATCGTATTATTTTCTTGTAACTCTCAAGGTCTCATCTTTTCAAATATTTCTGTAGATTGGGTCTCATCCAACCAAATAATTGATCGATTTCCAATAAAATCAATGACATAGCTTAAAGAATAATTCAAAAGCCTTGTAAAGTTAATCTCATAACTTCCCACAAATCATATTTCCTTTTTCTTTATCTCATGTAATTCTATTTCCATTTTTTTATAGTGTATGATGAATAAACTTATTGAAAAGGATTTGTTTTGAAATCTCCCTACTCTATAGCATAAATTTTATCCCTGGTCTTAATATATGTTTTATTAACACCCACTATTGATTTTTTTCTCTCTCTAATATGTATTATTCAAGGGTGACCTTCTCTTAATATGAATAATAGAGTATTGATAATATAATTTCTATATCATAGATCCATTATTCCATGATCAATGGGTCAGAGGGTCTAATGAATGTTGGTGGTTATTGGCACATCAAGGGTTCAATGACAAGTTGTTCCCTCCTAGGTGAACATGGGTGCTCTACATGGTTCATGTTATTATTCATAACATGGGATAGTCAATTTAATATCATCATGATATTTTTTACCTGAAATTACCTCATATTATGAAGGTTATCATTGCAATTACAATTTAATTCATTGTTCACATGACCCATTCTATTTCCCACCATTTTCTAAAAAAAAGATACACTTAAATAAAAAAAGGATGCTATTAAGAATAAATTATAAATTTATGTTTAATTGTAATGTTTTTATAATATTTATCTTTTAGGATAATATAATTTAACCCCAATTTTTTCTTTTAAAATAAATAATTACCTCACATATACATTATTTCATAATGGTTTGTAAAAATAATATGATAACCAAAGAATATCCCCCTGAGAGTGTCAAACTAAGTGTTTATAAATACATATTTTTTATAAACTAGGTGATGATCAAGTTAATATCAAATCCTCCCTTTTCATGGTTATTACCCTTATGTATAACTATGATAGATACAAATATAATTGTAGTATCTAGATAGGGATTTCAATGCCTGGAAAGAAAAATATTTATACTTCACCAAACATTCAAGAAGTTTTCCAAAATTTAAAATTATCCCAATGGTTCTTAATAATGTTTTATAGTCTTAATTTTCACAAATAACTAAACCTTGTATCTGATACCAAATATAGTAACCCACCTTTTTATATAATCTTTTTATCATAATTCCTTGACTATATATTACATTAATAACTTTGAAGGACATTTTGAGGTTTAGTGTCTTAGAAACTAGGTACATAATACAATACATACACGATACAAAAATATAAACATAAACTAATTTTCAACTCTCTTAAGAAGGATTATTTATTATTCCATCTTAGATCACCTCATGACATAGAATTTTCTGGGGATATTTATCAAATTAAATCGGTGAGGATAAATCATAGTAAGGGATAAATAATGAAAATGGAATCAATAATAGACATAATGGGTGAAATATGAGGCAAAAAATAAGAACATTAACGTAAAAACATGAGTCATAAAATAATTATATGAATAGAATAACATAAGTTATAGAATAGAAATGTGGCTATAACATAAACAAGATACACTCATATCACCAACATTCATCACTAAGGTGTTGTAAAACATATTACCGATATTTTTCTACAAGGTATCATAAAACATTTCCAAGTAATTATTCCAAGGTATAATAATCAATTCAACTATATAGATTAATTATTTTCCCAATGTATTGACGTTTTATCATGGAACACCCTTCATATGTCAAACTTCATGTGTGCCACATATATTTCATATCATAATAACGTATTTCATCATTCTAACCTATGAGTATGGAATGTGAATTTTATACCTAAAAGTACCCAATAAAATAAGTATTGTTGTTTCTAAGTTAATACCCTTTAATCGAAATAGGGTTATGAATTAACAATATAATGGTATTGAATGAAAAATCAAAGAATAAATTTGGTAGCATAAATGGTTTTCTTTACAATTTATAGAATGGGATTCGTGACAAGGAAAGATAGTCTGTAAGAACCCGGATCTTCATTTTAGGTATGGATCTTTATTTTGGGATGTTTTTGAGCAAAAAGTAAGAAATAGTAAATTTATAAGTACACGTTGTGTACTGATGAGTACACGTTGTGTACTTATGAGTACATGTTGTGTACTTATGAGTACACACCGTGTACCCGGGTACCATGTACAGCCATGTACTAGCTGTGTAACGCCCTAGTATATTGTTGTGTAGTGACATGGAAAATTGCTTAAGTCAGGGGTCAGTTGAGGCTAATACACGGCATGTACATTTAATGAATATGCCATGTACTTTTGTTTTTATTTGATATATCAGAGAGAGGTCATGTCTTACATCTGTAAAGGTCTTCTTCTTCCATTGGTTCATACAGGAGAACGATAAAAGGGACGATGAACTTTGAACCCCTCCCGATTCTCCATTCGACCTTTGATTGAGACACCGTCAGGCACATTGGAATCCCACTGGTGAGTTCTCAATTCCCCTAGAGCCTTTCTTCCTGATTCTTCATCTCTTGTAGGTTATTCATGGTTGAAAATTTTCACCTTTTTGTAGATCTACACTGATCTAGGATGATTCAAGGGCCGATGTTCAAGAGTGTTAATCGTACGACATCAAGGTAGGTGGTTTGTGCTTTCTATTGTTCATATTTAGATTATATATTCTAAAAGTACCGCATACCCATATTTGGGGTATTTCATGATTGAAATTTAACCCTGATTAACACCTGTTATGTTTTGGTTGATTAATTAATGGTTGTTACCTATGCATAAGATTAGATACCTTGTTTATGGGACACCCTATGGGTGCGTTCCCTTGTTTGATTGTTTACGGCCATTTGGTCTAGGATTCTTGTACTCTATCCTTGTTTTCATGCCTTGTTTTGTTAGGATGGAGTTTCTGATTATATGAAATGCCTATATTTTTGCATTGTGATTTTTGAACAAAGGGGATTGGACTGTGAGAGCTTCCCAAAAGGTGTTAGACTGTGAGAGCTGCCCAGGTGGTCATTTATAATTAATTGGGTTAGACTGTGAGATATGCCCAAGTAATCATTATTATTTGATTAAATGAATGTTGGACCATAGGTAATTGACTGTGAGATCTTTTAGGTGGTTGTTACAATTTATTGATTCTATGTAGACCAAGGGGGTATTGACTGGGAGAGCTGCCCAGATGGTCATTTGTAAATGATTAGTGTTGTGTGGGACTGAAGGGGTTAGACTGTGAGAGCTTTCCTAGAGGGTCTTTATTTATTGAATTGATGATATGATATAAGAAATGGGTTATACTATGATAACATTCTCAAAGGGTTATTTATGAATGATTGAATGATTGTAATGAGTCTTCCAAGCCAAAGCACAAGCTTGGACTTGGTCTTTCATGATTGTTTAGATGGTCCTCTGAGACACCTATTTTGTTACTATTACATAGGGGGATATAGATCTTAGGTTAGATGCCAATATTACATGATTCAATGATGAATAATAAATGTAAATGAATGTAATTTAAAACTATGGAATTGTTTTCTTTTGAGTACTTCCTAGTTTATTTCTTCATTCTTCTTATTTTCTGTTATATTTATTCACTGACAGTTAGGCACAGATATTTTGGTGGATTCCTACTGGGATTTTTCTCACACCCTATTTGGGTCATGTTTTTGGACCCAAATAGATTATATGGTTAAAGTTATAGATTAGGGAAATCTCCCTTCTACATCAGGTACTTGACTCCTGTATGTTGGAGTTAGAGAGAATGGGACCAAGCTGAGGCTTGTGATGTTGTTGGAGTTTACTTTATTTTCTGTACTTTTCCTTCTGTATTGTATTTCCAAAATTGTGACTTTTTTGGATTCTTTCCTAGACACATGTGACATGCATCATTTATATATGTTCTCTAGTTTTTTATTACTATTAGTATTCCACTATTTACTTCTATTTTATGGTATTACTACTTCCGCTATTGTTTACTATTTGTCTTCCACTGTGTATACTCTGAAAATGAGGGAATAGTTTCCCCATTATCAAAACTTGGCCATCGCTGCTAATCAGAAGCCTATGATGTTTGTGGAAATGCGCTTGAGGTCTTGTGTCGAACTGATTTCAGGGCACCTTTCCAGAGTCATGCCACCAAGACATCCTCTGGTTGTATTCCAAGTACAGGGTGATGATCAGACACTAGAAATGGTTTATCAGGGACTACCGGTAGATCCTTCTGTCATGCATGTCTTGGAACCAGTTGTTATACCGGATGCAGGTGATGATGCATAGTTCTGTGAAAGTTTTATGGGGATGATGAAGAATTTTTAGGAAGCACTACATCTAGCCCCAACTATGGTGGAGTTGATGAGGGTGTTCCATTAGTATAATCCTCCCACTTTTATAGAGTATGGAGGACCACAGGCTGTAGAGTCGTGGTTGGAGTCCAATCTTTCTATCTTTTTGTATCTAGAAACTCCTTCGGAGAGGAGGGTAAAGCTCGTGACGTACATGCTATGTGACTCCGCCAAGAGATGGTGGGATGTTATCTCATAGGCAGGACATCATCGGGATATGGCTTGGGAAGAGTTTTAAGGGACCTTCTATGATTACTTCTACCCTGAGATGTTGAGGTCCAATCAAGCCCGGGAGTTCATGCACTTAGAGTGGGGATCTCTTTCAGTGATGGATTATTATTCTCACTTTATAGATCTTTAGTACTTCACACCTGTTTTGGGAGGTGACGAGTTATCTTTGGCTAGGTGATTTGAGGATGGTCTCAGGTATGACATCTGATCGCAGGTGAATGTTTTTAGAGATACTTCAGTGGCTGCTATTGTAAATCAGGCATGGATTACTGATCACAATCTAAGGGAGTTACGGGCTACAAGCTAGGGCAGTTTAGCAACCAGGTCTAGTACTCATTTGATAGATAGCAGGAAGCATCGCAGGGAACTTTCACATGATGTTTCTTCAAGTAGCCAGGTTGTATGCTACCATTACGGGAAGAGTGGTCATATGAGACCACACTGCCCGAAGGACCCATTCAAGTGCCAATCTTGCAGAAATATGGGTCATCTTCAATGTTTTTTCTGATTTTTCTCACTATCCATTAGTGAGAAGGGATCTATTATTACTCCATATACATGAGCAGGAGCACCAGTTTCTCAATAGTTAGGGAACTAAAGTTTTCCAGGGTGTTCAGACCGAGGATGTGGTCATGTTCGTGGTGGCTAGACGACAGTTTTTTAGTGACAGCAGGGTGGATCAGCTCAGGGTAGTCAGGTAGGTTTGTAGGGACATGGTATAGGTCAGATTTTAGTGATGGAGAAGACCCACCAAGAGCAGAATCCCAAACACTCTATGATTAGAGGTACGATTCTAGTTGCCTTAGTTTTATATTTTTCTCTTTTTAATATAGGGTCTTCCCATAGTTTTATATTTTTTGTAGTTTTGGAGAGTCTTGGGCTCAATATCTTTACTTTTGAGGATATTATGATTCTAGACACTCCATTGGGGATTAGGATGGCTAGTGTATATTAGTTCAATGAGTGCCCAATTGAGGTTGTTGGGTGTCACTTATTATGGTACCTCTGTGTCTTAGATATTATAGGATTTTATGTCATTATTGGAATGGACTGATTGGTCTTCTTTCAAGCCTTTATTGATTGCTATCACTACAGGGTGAGTTTTACATCACTAGAGGGTGGGTCTTTTCTACACAAGGGTTAATGGGATTTCTAATCAAACAATTCTAGACCCGAGCAACATGGGTTGGGAGGAATTTCATCCCATATTTTTAGTTTATATCTAGATGACCAAGGGACTTCACAGATAGACTTTCCTCTAGTGGTGGATCATTCCAGATATATGTTTCTAGATGACTTTCCAGGTCTACCTCCAGAGCGAGAGGTGGATTTATCTATTGAGCATGTTATACGAATGGAATTGGTGTACATTCATCCATATAGGATGGATACACTAGAGTTACAGGAGCTCAAGAAGTAGTTGGATGAGTTATGGGAAAAGGGCTTCATCTGACCCATTACTTATCCTTGGGATCTGCTTGTACTTTTGAGAAAGAAGGTGGATAATACTCTCAGAATATTTTTGGATTTTCTAAATTTGAACCATTTGACGGTCAAGAACTGATATCCCTTTCCAAGGATTGATGATCACTTTGATCAGCTTCGAGGAGCCAAGGTGTTCTCGAATATTGACTTGAGATCAGGCTATCATCAGTTGTGTGTTAGACCATCAAACATACCCCTTATATCCTTGTGGATCAGGTATGGTATATACAAGTATATGTTTATTCTGTTTGGTCTCACAAATGTACTAGTAGTTTTCATTGCACTAATTAACTAAGTGTTCCATTCTTTCTTGGATTATTTTATGGTAGTCTTCGTAGACGATATCTTGGTGTACACTCACACTCAACACGACCATGCCACCCATCTTGAGATCGTATTGAGTACACTAAGATAGCATCAGTTATATTCTAATCTCTCAAATTTCCACTTTTGGATGGATCAGATTCACTTTTTGGGTCATGTCATCTTAGAGACAAGAGTATCGGTAGACCCAGAGAAGGTGAGAGTAGTAGTTTATTGGGAGCATCCAAAGAACATATTTGAGGTGCAGATTTTTCTAGGGATGGCTGGTTACTACATATTCTTTATTAAGAGATTATCATGTTTAGAAGTTCCACCGAAAGGCCTAACTAAGAAGGTTTTGAAGTACTTTTGGATAGATTTTTGAAATTCAGCCTTTTGGGAGCTGAAACAAATATTGACTTCATCACCAATCCTGATTTTACCAAATCTGGGAAATAGATGCACTATTTATTGTGATGCATCAGGTATTAGGATAGTATTTGTGCTTATGCATGGGAAAGGAGTCCTTATATACATTTATTGTCATTTTAGGCCACATGAGAGGAATTATCCAACACACAATCTCAAGTTAGTTTTAGTTTTGCATGCTTTATGTTGTTGGAGACATTATCTTTCGGGAGAGCATTTTGTGGTATACGCTAACTACAAAAGTCTCAAGTATATATTTACTCAGCAAGGTATGAATTTGAGATAGTGAAGGTGGGTTGAGTACCTTCAATCTTTTTACTTTGAGCTCACCTACATTCCTAGGAAAGGCAACACCGTGGCTAATGCGTTGATCAAGAGGACTCAAATATAGGAAGTTCATGAGGCCAGTAGTGAGTGTAAGCTTATTGATATGTACTCTAAGATTCATTTTAAGATTCATGACATATAGTGGTAGAAGTTTCTTTATTCTATAGATATTACCTCCACTCTACTGGATCGAGTGAGAATGAGGCAGAAATGAAATTCCAAAGGCCTAGTCCTATGGGAGAGTGTGTCTAGAAAGGACCCTACTTCTGGATGAACCGTAGACAAAGATGAGGTTTTGCGTTTTCATAGATGCGTATGGTTGTTAGCATACATACATTGATGAGTTGATGTGAGATTTTCATGCCTTAGAATGGGCGGTTTATCTTGGTGTCACCAAGATGTATCAAGATCTACACTGTCAGTATTGGTGGCCTGGTATGAAGAGGGATGTAGTTGGTTTTATTATGAGATGTTCCACCTATCAGCAGGTGAAGCTAGAGCATCAGTGACTGGAAGGACTTTTATAGTAGTTACTCATTCCTGAGTGGAATTGGAATGATGTTACAATGGATTTCATGATGGGTTTACCAAGGTCACCTTGAGAGAATGATGTTTTATGGGTCATTATTGAAAGACTCATGAAGGTTTCACATTTATTACTAGTCATGGAAACCACCAGTGTTGATGATCTTGGAAGGTTGTACATCCGAGATATTTTACATTTTCATGGTGTTAAGCACTCTATCATTTTAGACAAGGATGCTCGGTTTACTTCTCATGTTTGGCAGGGATTACAGAGGTCATTGGGAACACAGGTACTCTGGAGTATAGCTTACCACCCCCAGATAGATGGTCAGTCTAAGCGCACAATTTAGGTTTTGGAGGACATGATTCGAACATGCATCCTGAATTTTGGGGGTTCTTAGGAGAGACTCATATCCCTAGTGGAGTTTGCCTGCAATAAAAATTTTTAGGAAATGATTCAGATGGAAACTTATGAGGCTTTGTACGGTAGTCCATTCTGATCACCCCTATGTTGGATGGAAGTAGGATAGGAAGCTATGTTGGACCTCATCTGGTCTAGGAGACAACTGAGCAGGTGGAGTTAATTTGGAAGAGGATGGATACTACAAAATCTCTCCAAAAATCTTATGTTGATCGACAGAGATGACCTCTGAAGTTTGAGGTCAGTGATCAAGTTTTCCTGCATGTCACGCTGAGGTTGGGACACAAGAGGATTATGTGACAGGGGAATCTTTCACCAAGATACATCAGGACATTAGAGGTTTTGGAGATAGTTGGTCTGGTTGCCTATCGGTTGAAGTTACCATGAAGGTATCGAGATATACATGACATATTTCATGTTTCTCAGCTACAATGTTACTTTTCAGACCTGTCTCATGTTTTTCAACTCAAGGAGGTTGAGTTATAGGTGGATGAATCCTTCAAGGAGCACCCTATTCCGATTGTGGATCACATCATGAAGATTCTATGTGTCCATTATGTTTCTCTAGTTTGTGTGATATGGCAGCACGGGTGAGTGTAGGATGAGACTTGGGAGAGGGAGGCCGACGTACAATCACAGTGGCTAGAATTGTTTGAAGCTTCTTCTTTACCACCCTTGGAAGGGAAATTCATGGATGAATTACATTAAGGGGGAGTTTGTAAGAACCTAGATCTTCATTTCAGGTATGGATCTTTATTTTGGGTTATTTTTTAGGAATAGGGAAGAAATAGGAAATTTCTATGTACATTTCATGTAATTATGAGTACACATTGTGTACCCAGGTACAGCGTATAGCTACGTACTGGCCATGTAACGGCTGAGTACAAGGTCATGTGGTGACCTGGAAGACCACTTAAGTCGGGGGTTAGTTAAGGCTAATACATGGCATGTGAATTTAATGAACACATTGTGTACTTTTATTTTTATTTGATATAATGGAGTGGGGTCACGTCTTATGTAATTAAAGGTCTTATTCTTCCCTTGGTTCATATAGGAGAATGACAGAAGGGCCGATGAACTCTGAACCCCTCCCGATTCATCGTCCGACCTTTGATTGAGACGTCATCAGGTGCATTGGAATCCCACCAGTGAGTTATCAATTCCCCTAGATCATTTCTTCCTGATTCTACCTCTCTTGTGGGTTATTCAAGGTTGAACTTTTTCACCTTTTTGTAGATTTATGCTGATCTAGGCTGATTCAAGGGCCGATGTTCAAGAGTGTTGATCGTACGACATCAAGGTAGGTGGCTTGTGCCTTCCGTTGTTAGTATTTGGATTATATGCTCTAAAAGTTTCACATACCCATTTTTGGGGTATTTCTTGATTGAAATTTAAACCCGATTAACACCTATTATGTTTTTGTTCATTAATTAAGGGTTGTTTCCTATGATTAAGGTTAGATACCTTGTTTATGGGACACCCTATGGGTGTGTTCTCTTATTTTATTTTTTATAGACATTTGGTCTATGATGCCTAGAGGATTTCCTTGTTTCCATGCCTTGTTTTGTTAGGATGGAGTTTCTTATTATATGATATTCATGTGTTTATGCATTTTGATTATTGAGCAAAGTGGATTGGACTGTGAGAGCTTCCCAAAAGGGGTTAGACTATGAGAGCTTCCCAGGTGGTATGTTATAATAAATTGGGTTAGACTATGAGAGCAGCCCAGGTAATAATTATTATTTGATTGAATTAATGTTGGACCCTAGGGCAATGACTATGAGAGTTGTTAGGTGGTCACTATAGTTTATTTATTTTATGTCGAACAAGGGGGTATTGACCGTGAGAGCTGACGAGGTGGTCGTTTGTAAATTATTAGTGCTATGTGGGACCAAAGGGATTAGACTATGAGAGATTTCTCATAGGGTCATTATTTATTGAATTGATGATATGTTAGACCATAGGGGGTAGACAATGAGAATTTTCTCATAGGGTTTCTTACGAATGATTCAATGATTGTGACATTTTTTCCATGACAAAGAACAAGCTTGGACTCGGTCATTATTGATTATTTATATGGCCACTGAGACATCTATTTTGTTACTATTACACAGAGGGATATAGATCTTAGGCTAGATCCTGAGATTACATGATTCAAGGATGAATACTAAATGTAAATGAATGTAATTGAAAACTATAGGATTGTTTACTTTTGAGTACTTCCTAGTTTATTGCATTATTCTACTTATTGTTTTCTATATTTATTCACTGAAAATTAAGAATAAATCTTTTGGCGGTTGCCTGTTGGGATTCGTCTCACACCCTATTTGGGTCATGTTTTTAGACCCAAATAGATTATATGGTTGCAGGTATAGATAGGGAAAACGCCCTTCTTCATCAGGTACTTGAGTAAGGACAAAGCACACTGGAAAGGACAAGTGTTGGAATGTGGGGACTGTCATTAGTCAGATGACCTGTTCAGGCGTGTGGGTGGACCCTGGAGTGGGCCCCACGTGTCTGCGGGGAAACTGGTGGTACCTGGTGGGCTAGGAACTGACGGCCATGTTAAGGTGGGGTGGTTTTGCTTTCACTGGAGCATAGTTGTTACAGACAAGGTTTAATAATAGGGAAACTATTCCTTCATTGGCAGAGTATACATAGTGGAAGACAAATAGTAAACAATAGCAGAAGCATTAACAACATACAATAGAAGTAAATAGTTGAATATTGATAGTAATAAAATAACTAGAGAAAATATATAAATGATGCATGTAACATGTGTCTAGGAAAGTATCTGAAAAATTCATGATGCTGAAAAAACAATACAGAAGCCGAAGTTAAGAAAATAAAGTAAACTTCAATAGTATCTCAAACCTCAGTTTGGTCCCATACTCTCCAGCTCCAACATATAGAGATCAAGTACCTGATGAAGAAGGGTGATTTACCTTTCTATACATGCAACCATATAATTTGTTTGGGTCCAAAAACATGACCCAAATAGCGTGTGAGACGAATCCCAGCAGGCAACCACCAAAAGATTTGTGTCCTAAATCACACACACCCTGGGAGACTTCTGAGAAGGTCATCCATCCTAACCACTACTCCAATACAAGCACACTTAATTGTGGAATTCTAATCAAACAGACTCCCAAAAAGAAAGGTGCAACTTGTTTACATGATTCATATCATTTAGTCATTTGACCCTTTATCATTTGGGGGTGTTAAATTTACCCCCCCCCCCCTTTAGAGCAGAACGTCCTCGTTGTGGGCCCTACATCTCAACACAGGCAGTGCACCGCACTTAAGGATGGGTTCCTCCTCTGATACCAACATCACTATCTCATCTAAGCTTCAGATTTGATCCATTTTGAAAGTTTTTAAGTGAGGTTTGAATTTATTTTAAATTAATATTTTTAGGTTTCCAAAAGTGCCCCTCTCTTCCCTTATAAAAAGACACCTCCTCCCTCTTCTCTTCACACCATTTTGAGCCTTCAATCTCGGCCAACCCCTGTCAATTCCTCTTCTCAACCTCTCTAGTTATATCATAGAGGTTCTGGTCTTCTCAAATGACCAACTCTAGTTCCCTAAGAAGAAGTTTAAAAGAGGCGCATCAAGGAAGAGGTAATCCCTTCTACCGTTTCTTACGAGTTTGTTTCTTCTTCTACTTCCTCTTATTTAGTTGTTTCATTATAAAGTAATAACATCAGTATTACTTATATACTAATATGTTATTATAAATATTAAACAACCCTATTTCACCTTCTATCCATCCTACGGTAAACGAAATCATCGCGTGTGCGTACGTACGGAATACCGTCTCCACGCCGTGGTGTAATCTGTTTTTCCACCACCACCTTACTTGGATGGGTATAAGGGTGTAAAGAATAACTATATATGATTATTAAAACATGATATTAATTATGAGATATTCTATCATCCACTCCAATTCCATTCAATAATTATGGGACCATTATCATCGCTTGTGCGTACGTACGGATTACCGTCTCCACGACGTAATGACATTCATTCTCCATGTTAACCATTCAAGAATGATTATAAAGTATATATAATGAATAAAAATGAGATATATGACATTATAATGATACTGGATTTATGAATATGTTATTTACTTACATCCATTCAATTTAATAAGGAAATGAAAACAGCGTTCATGCGTACGTACGGTCTACCGTCTCCATGAACGGTGTATTTCATTCCATTTATTGATCTATTGTGTATATTTATATTATGAATATATATTATATATAAAAATCATGTTTTAAATTCTATAAGAAAGTAATCATGATCTAATTAATCATATGAAAAATGACAAGTCAAAACACGTACGACAAATGAAATGATTTTACCCAAAATGATGCATTAACATGGAATTGACAAATGAACGGGTAATATAAAGTCATAAATGAATCATATATGATATCATAAATATTATTATGGTTCTGTTACAAGTTAATAATATGTTTAAACCCACTATACAAGAGTTTTGGACACGTATGGAAGAAATTGGACCTAAGGTAAGGGATAATTTTTCCACTCTCATTCTATCTGAGATTGTTTATTCGTAAGTATTTACTGGGTTCATATTTATCATCCACATTCATGTTTCCTCAATATGTAATATTATTTCTATCCTCCTAAAATTTTTTAAATCCAATTTTACATATTGGTGAATTTTTAGTAAAATAAATTAAAGGAATATTTTTTCATTTTTAGTACGTGGTACTTTTTGACTTTTCCGAAAAAAGTACGAGAATAATGTTTTTTTAACTTATACAGCATGAACGGATTTTTATGGTTTTATAACGCCTTATTTACATGAAGCTTACTCTTCAATATTTCAGGATTATTTTAAAAAAATCGTTTTCTTTTAAAATTTCATGGCATTTTGAGAAAAGAAAATGATTTTGAATAAGAAAGGATATTTTCCTCAATAATTCATTTCAAGTGTTTTATCAAAACTATTTTCCATATAAGATGATATAGGGATATTTTTCTATCCCTATTATTAATTTTATTTGATTACATTATGATGGAATTATTTTTATGAAGTCATTTCATCTTATATGGATTATGTTATGATGGCATGATGTTTAAGAATCCCATTTTATTACATGGGTTATGCTATGATGTATGATTTATGATTTTGTGGCACACATAATAATGATTTACATATGATATTGGTGGGACCTATATCTCCCTCAAATTCATTGGGTAAATATTTATATCTCATGAGATAGACATGGCTAGAATGACAAGTGAATCTGGTTTAGTAATACAGGGCTGGAATGGAAAGTAAACCTGGTTCAGTAATGGACTTTGTCCACTATAATGGTATTGGTAGCAATGTCTTGGCTACTATGGAAATCATATCATGTGCTTAATGGTTTTCCACAATTACATGTTTTATTCCCATGCTATTTTATCATGATTAATGTTCTTTTATAATCTATTCCCTATGTACTACTAAGATTTATGTCATGTTCATGTTTTTACATAAAAATGTTTATGGTTTCTTTTATGTTCACTATGTTTACACCTAATGAGCATTTGAGCACACCCTTTCTATGTTTTATTTTCCCCATGATATAAAGAAAGGTTTTAGGTAAGAAAATAAAAGGGGAAGATCTTTATGGGAGATATTTAAGATCTTTCACCATGATTAGAAGATTATGTTTCAAGTTTCCAAAGACACTAAACTAATATGGTCATTGGGTATCTATTTTTTTATGTATTAAGTATTCCGAACAAGTAATGTAATTTCCATGTATGTCAAGCTTTGGGTCTATACAGTTGGTATCAGAGCTAAGGTTTAGTTAACATTTGGAAACTAGGATGCGAAAACTTTAGTGAGATCCCTAGATAGATATCTAAGGTATGTCTAGGGATGTCCCTAAGGTTTAGTATAACTATAGGTTACAATCCTAGAATTATTTTGATGATCACGAATAGCCTAGGGTGACCTTGGGCGTCATGGATTAAAGAATTTGTGATAAGTTAGACATCCCATAAGTGAATTTTTATGATTATGTGGATTCCTTGTTATTTTAATTGGTTCTTACACCATGGTTTTTTGTTTTAGTCGATGGAGGGAACTAGAAGGAATTGGGTCAACATTGAATCCAATGGAAAAATTGGTGACTATGAGCAATGAAATTGCGTAATGCCTAGAAAGAAAGATTTTGTGATTATGCCGAATCAGTCATCACGATATATGATTAACAAGGTGAACTTTAGTGGTATTCCTAATTCATAAAATAAGAGGAATATGGAATTTTATGCATGTTCACATGGTGAGGATAATAGATAAAGGAAGATTGAGATTTCTAATGAAGGGAAGAAAAAATCTTGATGAATACATCAAATGGAGGGGGAGATGTTATCTGTGTGGAGAGAAGGGTCATAGAGTGATAGATTGTTATGGAGTTCAATGTATTATCTGTGGAGAGCATGGGCATTACCCAACTTAATGGCCTGGCCTAATAGGTTACTTCTAAATCAAGGAAGGACTTATTCCATGACAATCATTGAAGAGGATGGATTAAAGTGTTTATATATTGGTATTCAATAATAATGTTGTTGAGGTACTTTTATGGTATATTGGAATATCTATGTATTGGTCTATTGTGGTTTTCCATAAGAATATGGTACCAGTAACCATGAAAAGTGATTGAAATATTTTTGGAAAGTAGATGATATGCGCATAATGAATGGATAAGAAGAAAATAATATGTTTGATAGTATTCATGAGTTCATGATTGAGATAAGGACAAAGTGATATCATGGTTTGAGTATATAGAATTTTTTGGGATTTTGGTATGTGGAAAAGCTTAACTTTTGATAGCATTCATGGTTTCACTAAGGTTATATGGTAATACATGTTTCAAGAGAATACATGATTAAGGTAATCACATGTTTGGAATGTGACCAACAAGATATATCTTGTGATACATGAGGGATAAATGATGGTATCCACATGCTTGTTATTTTAAATTTTTAGTAATCATTCTCTTTATACTATGAAAGAAGTATTTTTGATAAGTCTTAAGGTTGGAATGGATTAAGTTGGACATCAGATAGTATTTTTTAAGGCTAGAAATTTTTTTCGATTTTATTTATGGATTGTTATAATAGTATAGTTTAAGAAAAGGGAAAACCTGTAGAACGGGCGACAACCCGTTGCGTCGAACAAGGCGGTGGGAATCGAACCCACAACCGAAGTGCGACGGGCCTTCATCACCTACCACTGGCCCACAAGAAGTCCCTAGTTAGTAGAAACTAGTTTTATTTTATTAAGCAGTATAATAGATGAATTATAACTCCATTTTTGGAACCATATATGATTAATCTCACTATAGATGGACTTATGTATATAACTTTAGCTAACCTTATGTTTGAGACAGATGGAATGACCTATCATTCTATTGCATGATCTACTAACACTTCACGAAAGACAAATTAAACTTCATTTCATTAAGAGATGAAGTGAAAATTGTTCAAGGCACGAGCAATGGTGAGATTTTACCAAAATCAAGTAAGTATTTCTTTTAATTCAAAAATTCTTCAATATTTGGGAAATGATCCTGAAAACCAAAAATGTTGTCCTAGTGCCCTCATATCTGATGAATCAAATAGTACCTTAGATCATCACAAATTTATGGCTTTTTGATTTTTGTATTTTTTATAGCCATGTTCTCTACCACTCTCTATCAGAACTTGATGGTTAGATTTCTCTTTTATATCCATATTTTCACCTATGTTCACCTATGTGGAAACCCAGTGATGAGTTAATTTAGGTAACCATTACATTTCATACTTTAGTTATTAAAATTAAGTTTTAGTCTTCATTTTTACGATGTGGGTTCTTATAAAAGAAACTTTCTAGTAATAAACCATTTATAACCCCGACGAATTTTGAGGGCAAAATTCATTTTATGGGGGGTAGAATTTAACACCCCAAGATTTTATGAGAAATATTCTTTTTAATTTCTTTGATTTCATGTGTTGTACGATACACAAAGATTATCTTGTGATATAAACAACACTATATTATCTTTTAGTATACACAACACTATTCTTGGCTTGTGTTGCACGCAAGAGCGACCTTCCTCGATAACGTGTGTTGTACGCAATACTGGGTTTCACTAAACAATGATATACTGTTCTAATATTATTATGAACTAGTCGTCATGAATATTATTAACTACATTTTAAATTTTATAACATTATTATTCATCTTACACATTTTCTAGAATATGGTATGAGAACAAAATAAATTTGTCGGGTAAAATGAGTATTTTTCAAAAAATACAGTCTTGCTGCCTTTTGATGGCGCACCCACATTAAATCTATTTTTTGACATGTTTATAAGTTCAATTTGACAAAATAAAATTTTTCTTTGAAATCAGGATATAAAAATTTACTTTGGATAAAATTTTCATATTATTCTGATAACTTTCATATTTTAATGAATAGTTAAAACATGCTATATTTTAATTAAAAACAAATTTTTTCATCATAATAATTTATATGGTTAAATTATAATATTAAATGGTTTTAAAGTATAAATAGAATATATTTGTACCATTTAATATAATGTATGTCATTAGAATTTATTTTACTTTGAATTCATAGAAAAAATCATTTCAATCTTTTGCAATGTTTTAACTTATAAAACTCGTTTTCTTAACAATGGGATTAGTTTTAAATTAATTTCTTAAAATTCTGTGATTTGAATTTAGAAAAATGGATTCCATATTTAGAATCAGTGGGTCTAAATTATGTTAATATACTACTTTTTATTTTTGGGCACTATGAATAGTAACTACGGTAAATTTTATTTACTATAGTTAAAGGTAAATCAGGTAATTAAGTGTAAATATAATATTATAAAATTACCCTAACACTTGTCTTAATTTAATTGGATGATTATATTTCATCCTAAGGCATATTTGGGTCGAAATGGAATCCATTGGAACCCACTTGGATGTGATTAAGACCTTTAATTTATTTTATTTTAAAGAAATTGAAATATGTCTCACTCAAACTTTAATAATAAAAGTATTTTTAATATAAGGTTATACAAAATATAAATTCGATTATAAATACTCATTTTAAAGATAAATGTTTTTCTTTGTTATGGTAATTTATTTATAATTTTTAAGAGATATTTAATTACCTTAATAGCTTATACAATAATGATGCAGAAATTATTTATTTAGTGAAAAAATATATAGTTTTTATTAAAATAATAATACCCATTAAAATACCTAAAAACCTGACCAAAACATATTGGTAGTATATAACTAAACCATAACCATCCAATGGTCTAATTTTTTACCATTTGGAGCTTTATAAAAGCTATTATGACACTTATATTATTTTATTTTAAATGATGTCAAAGTTGTCACCTTCATAATTTAATAAATATAACAATTTACATGTTGTGATTTTAAGATGATATGTAAGAACCCGGATCTTCATTTTAGGTAAGTTTTTCCTTTTCTGGTAATTTTTGAGAAAAAGAGGAAAATCTGGAAATTTTCAAAATACACGATGTGTACTTTATAAGTACACGTTGTGTACTTTGATGTCGTGTCAGGCCGTGTGCTGGCCGTGTCCGGGCCACACACACGATGTGTAGGGGCGATGTGGAGGCCGCTTAAAGTAGAGTACGGAAAGGCCTAGTACACGTCATGTACTCAAAAATTACACACCGTGTACCTTATTTTTTTCCATTAATCGGACCGGGGTTGCGCCTCATCGACAGAAACACCTTCTTCTCCAGGTTCTTCGACCGGGAGCGTCCGTACGGTCGTGAACATCCACCAAGCCCCCGAGCCTCCGTCTGTTTTCCGAATAGACCGCCGTCAATTGCGTTGGAACCGCAGCGGTGATCTCTTCCTTCTACTTTAGTCTCATTCCATGATTTTCCATCTTTCTCAAGATATCGTGAGTTGAACGTTTTGTGTGTTTTTGTAGATCTACGTCGTTCTAAGGAGAATCAAGCCTCTTGGTTCAAGTATATTGATCTCCTAGCATCAAGGTAGGTGGTTTGTGCCTTACCTTTTTAAGTCTTTGAGTTTTATGTGAAAATTCCACCAATACCCATGAACGGGGTATTGCATGTTTACCTTTTTGCCCCTATTGTTTTTTTTCCTTGCTTGTATGCTTGTGTAGAGGAAATTTGTTCATGTATGAGGATAATTGTTGTGCTTGGAGGTTAGAACGTGTGATCTTCCTCAGAGTGTCCCTAACTACCCTAGACTATAAGGGGAATTGACCGAGCGAGCTTCCTGAGAGAGTCTTATATTTTCGTATGACCAAACCAGAGGGGTTTGGCTAAGTGCACTGCCCAGAGGGTTGTTGGTACTTCTTGGATAGGACCATAGGGGTTGGCTATGAGTACTTCCCAAAGGGGTTCCTATTATGGTTAGCTATTTGCTTCACTGCTGCTTGTTGTTCTGTGGATTGATTACCATTGTATATCATCCTGTTACTACTTACTGTTTACTGCCTGCTATTTACTGTTACTGTTTACTACATACTGTACTATTACCTACCATATACTCACTGACTGTTAGGCACAGATCTTCATGTGGTTGCCTACTGGGATTTAGTCTCACACCCTATTTGGTCCATGCTTTTGGTCCCAAACAGACTATGTTGTTGTAGGTATGGACAAGGGAAAGCGCCCTTCGACTTCTAGTACTTGATTTCTTTGGAGCAGGAGAGAATGGGACCAAGCCGAGGCTTGCGATATTGATGATTTGCTTATTTGTTTTTCTTATGTACTTGGGTTTATTATTGTATTCAGCATTGTGACTTTTTTGGCTGCTTTCCTAGACATATGTATCATGCATCAATTCATTAATACATGTGTGCTCCAATTGTTTATTGTTTTAGTCTTCCATTGTTTATTTTTGTTGGATATTTACTACTTCTTCTATTGTATGATTTGTTTACTTCCACTGTGTACTCTGTCAATGAGGGAATAGTTTCCCCACTATCACACCCAAGGCCCTCACTGCTAGTCGGTATCCTATGGCGTTTGGGGAAATGGTCTTGAGGCCATGTGACCAACCGGGTACGAGGCGCCTCTGGGCGGCTTCCAGAACCGGGACGTTACAAAGTGGTATCAGAGGAATTCTTTTCTATTGATTTACTGTTTGGCGACATTAGCCAGGGATAAAACAGATTTGGTACTTGGTAATAATCTATGACTGGGAGTAGCTAACCCATGTACAGGGAAAATCTAATCTACCTCATTTATTGCAATTTTCTGGTTTTGAGATTTTTCATTTGATATGATTTCACCTAGACTAATGCACATGACTTGTGTTGTTATTGTTGTGCTATTGTGGTTCTATTTCTGTGGCAACCCAATGAGATGAGGGTATGACATCTCAAGCATCATATAGGAACTTGTTAGAAATCACATGTCATGCATTATTTCCATGCCATCTAGGGTTCATTAGCGATTTCATGTTGTTGTGGTAGACGTTGTGTAGACTATGCTTGATGTTTTGATAGATGCTTTGATAGAATCCCTACAGTTTGATAGAGAAATTGTATGTATTGTACCATTACTTAAATGAACGCCAAATTTTCATTCTTGAGGTGTTATGGGACCTCATTAATTGGATTTGGTAAATCATTGACTTGTTTCCCTTGTATTTGATATGTAGGATATGTCAAGATTTGATTCGTGGGGAGTATGGGCCCTCACAGATCGGAATTTGGCACCTCCGTGCTATTTTTTCAGTGTTTTCTAGGCTTTGGTGCAGTTTCTGAGCTACTGCCCAGAAAAACCCAGAATACATGGTGTGTACATGACTACACGCCGTGTAGTTTTAAACCATTTCACTGACTGTGTGAGAAGAAACACGAGGTGGTGAAAAAAAATTCAGAAACACGCCGTGTATGATCCGTACATGCCGTGTAGTAGTGAGCCGTGTACCCGGCCGTGTCACTAACAACACAGGTCGAGGAAGCTCGTGTAGTATACGCCGTGTTTGGTATGAACACACCATGTAGCCTTGTTCTAGGTACCCATCCATATCACAAACAATACGAGATGGTGTTATCTCTCCTATACACGATGTGTTTGTTCGGAACACGCCGTGTAAGGGTCAGCCGTGTAGCCGACCGTGTAACTACCAACACGGGCCACTGAAACCTTGTCTAGTACACGTCGTGTTCTTAGGGAACACGTCGTGTAGTCTAGGTTTAAGAGGACCGTGTGGGTTAGCCATGTAAAGAGAATCGGGTAGGGGAATGGAGTTCAAGTACACGCCGTGTTTGGGGACAACACGCCGTGTAGTCTGGGGTGTTACACGACCAGTTGTGGCCAAAGTACACACCCATGTGGATGGCCTTAAGGATCACACCGTGTAGTTTTATACATGCCTTGTAGTCATGTTTTTTAGAACTTGAGTGTTTCTTTCTCTTGTTCCCATTTTTTACTCTTGTGTTCTCTGTCTTTGATAATCCTAATCTAAGGTGTGATTTTGATCTTTTAGAGTTATGCCTCCGAGACATCCTCCGGTTTTATGTCAGCTACCAGATGGTGATCAGACACCGGATATGGCCGATCATGGATCTCCTGTTATGCCAGCCTTGGCACCAGCAACTATACCCGTTGCAGGCACCGATGCGTAGTTCAGGGAGGACTTCATGGGGATGATGCAGACCTTTCAAGGAGTACCACCTCCTGCCCCATCGATGGCCGAGTTGACACGGGTTTTCCAACAGCAGCATCCTCCTACTTTATTGGGGGATGGGGGGCCCAGGATGAAGAGTAATGGTTAGAGGCCACGCTGATTATCTTCGAGCATCTGAAGATACCTCCAAAAAAATGGTAAAGCTGGCTACTTATATGCTCTGAGACACCGCCAAGAGGTGGTGGGAGGTGATCTCACAGTCAGGGAGCTAGCAGAGTATGACTTGGGATGATTTTTAGCACATCTTCTATGATTACTTCTATCTGGAGACCTTGAGGGCTGACCGAGCCTGGGAGTTTATGAGTATAGAGTAGGGTACTCTTTCTGTTATGGAGTACTCATCTCACTTTACCAAGCTGCAACGCTTAACTCAGATTCTAGTAGGTGATGAGTTGTTCCTTGTTAGGAAGTTTGAGGACGGTCTCAGGAAAGAGATCCATTCCCATGTGAATATCTTCAGGTTGACCTTGATATCATCTATTGTCAACCAGGAGATGATCACTGAGCGCAATTTGAGAGATTCTGGAGCAGTGGGCTAGGGCGGTTCGACATCTAGAGTCAGTGTTCCTCCTACTGATAGCAGGAAATGCCGCAGGGAGTCTGCTTGAAGAGATCAGGTTAGGCGGAATGTATCTTCAGGCAGCCAGGTTGTATGCTACCAGTGTGCTAGGAGTGGGAATACTTGGGCTCAGTGCCAGAGAGACCCGATGGAGTGCCGATCTTGTGGCAAGATAAGCCATCTTCAGCATTTTTGTCAGATCTTCTCGCCTACAGCTGGTGGTAGGGGTTCTTCTATGACCCCGTGTACAGGAGACGTATCACCAGTTTCTCACCAGTTCGAGAACTGAAGTTCTTCCATCCATTTGGGCCGAGGTGGAGGTCAAGGCCTTGGTGGTTAGTCACCAGGTTACCAGTGACAACATAGTGGATCAGCTCAGAGTGGTTAGCCAGGGGCGCAGGTCCGTGGTACAGGCTAGACTTTCGCTGTGGAGATGACCCAGCAGGAGCAGGATCTCATACCTTCTACAGTTCGTGGTACGATCTTAGTAGCCTCTGTTTTATCTTTATCCCTTTTCGATACTGGTGCTTATCATAGTTTTATCTCTCTTTCTATTTTGGAGAGCCCTGGGCTCTGTATCTTTTCATCTGCCGACATGTTGACTCTTGATAAACCGTTGGGAACGAGGACTTCTAGCGTACGTTAGTGCAGAGAGTTCCCTCTTGAGGTTTCAGGGTGTCACTTCTTATGGGACCTCTTTGTCCTAGAGATGACAGGCTATGATGTCATTCTCGGTATGGACTGGTTAGTTCCCTTCCAAGAAGTCGTTGATTTCTATCACTGTTGGGTGAGATTTGTATCACTAGAGGGTGTATCTTTTCTCCATAGAGGAAAGTGGGATATCCAGGTGGGTTGAGCTGGACCAGAGCATCATGGGCTAGGCGGAGTTATAGCCCATATTTCTAGTCTTTATCTGGATGACCATGGGACTTAACAGTTATACTTTCCTCTAGTGGTGGATCGTTTCAGTGATGTATTTCTAGAGGACTTTTCAGGTTTTCTTTCAGAGCGTGAGGTAGAATTATCTATTGAGCTCGTTCCAGGAGCGGCACCGGTGTTCATTACTCCTTATAGGATGGCTACACCTGAGTTGCAGGAGCTCAAGAAGCAGTTAGAGGAGTTTCAGTGAAAGGGTTTCATCTGACCCAGTACTTCTCCTTGGGCTTCGCCTGTCCTTTTTGTGAAGAAGGCAGACGGTACCCTTCGACTTTGTGTGGATTATCGGAAATTGAACCAGTTGATGGTCAATAACCGATATCCCTTTCCGAGGATCGATGACCTCTTTGATCAGCTTTGATGATCCCGAGTGTTCTCGAAGATTGAATTGAGATCCGGTTATCATCAGTTGTGCGTTAGACTATCGGATATACCTCTTATAGCATTCAGGAGCAGGTATGGTCTATACGAGTATACGGTCATGCCTTTCGGTCTCACGAATGCGCCAGCAGTTTTTATGGCACTGATGAACTGGGTGTTCCATCTATACTTGTATTCCTTCGTCGTGGTTTTTGTGGACGATATCTTGGTGTACTCTCACACTCGACATGACCATGCTACCCATCTTGTGATCATTTTGAGTACACAGAGAGATCATAATTTATATGATAAGATCTCGAAATGCCACTTTTAGATGGATCAGATTCACTTTTTGGGTTATGTTATCTCAAAGACAGGAGTATCAATAGACCCAGAGAAAGTGAGAGCTGTAGTTTCTTGGGAGCAGCCAAAGAATTTCTTTGAGGTGTGGAGTTTTCTAGGGTTGGCTGGATACTAAAGGCATTTCATACAGGACGTTTCACACCTAGAAACACCGCCAAAAGGTCTGACCAAGAAAGGGGAGAAGTTCTTATGGTCAGATTCTTATGAGACATCCTTTCAGGAGCTGAAAGGGAGGTTGAAGTCAGCACCAATACTAGTCTTTCCAGAGCTGGGCAAGAGCTATACAGTCTACTGTGATGCTTTAGGTGTCGAATTGGGAGCTGTGCTTATGCAGGGAGATGGATTTATTGCTTACGGGTCTCAGCAGTTGAGACCGCACGAGAGGAACTACCCAATGCATGATATGGAGTCGGAAGCTGTTGTTCATGCCTTATTCTTTTTGAGACATTACCTTCTGAGAGAGTACTTTTTGGTATTCACCGACCACAAGAGTCTCAAGTAAATCTTCACTCAACGTGATCTGAATCTGAGACAGCGTAGGTGGGTCGAATATCTTCAGTCCTTCGACTTTGAGCTTTCCTATACACCGGGAAAGGGTAACGTAGTGGCTGATTCATTGAGTAGGAGAACTCATATTTAGGCAGTTTAGGAGGCCAGCAGTGAGTGGCAGTTTATGGATTTGTTCTCTGAGATTCATTTGGAGGTTCACGACAAACAAGAGCAGACTTTTCTATCTTTGGAAGTTGTTACCTCTACCCTTCTTGATCGGGTATAGATGAGGTAGCTACCTGACTCAGAAGGCCTATTCTTGTGGGAGAGTGTGTCAGGAGTGGACCCTCTTCCTGGATGGAAAGTGGGTGAGGATAAGATCTTGCGTTTCCAGGGATGTGTATGGGTTTCAGTAGACATACGTGAGGAACTGATGCGAGATTTTCATTCTTCATTTTGGGCAGTTCATCCTGGCGTCACTAAGATGTATCATGATCTACACAGCCAGTACTGGTGGCCTGGTATGAAGAGGGATTTTGTTGGGTTCATCATGAGATGTTCTACTTGTCAGCAGGTGAAAGCGAAGCATCAGTGACCAGTAGGGCTTTTACAGCTGTTACCCATTCCTGAGTGGAAGTAGAACGATGTTGCGATGGACTTCGTGACTGGGTTACCGAGGTCACCTTGAGGGAGTTATGTTGTTTGGGTTGTCGTTGACAGGCTTACGAATGTTTCTCATTTCTTACTGATCAAGGAGACCTTCAGTGTTGATGAGATTAGACAGTTGTACATCCAAGAGATTGTACGTCTTCATGGAGTTCCACACTCCATTGTTTCAGACAGGGATGCATGTTTTACTTATCGGTTCTAGCAGGGGCTTTAGAAGTATTTGGGTACACGAGTACTTTTGAGTACAGCATACCATCCTCATAATGATGTCCAATATGATCGTATGATCCAGGTTCATGAGGGTATGCTCTGAGCTTTCATTCTAGACTTTGGAGGTTCTAGGGAGAAGCATATTCCTCTTGTGGAGTTTACCTATAACAACAATTTTCAGGTTACCATTCAGATGGAACCTTATGAGGCTTTGTATGGTAGGCCAAGACGATCAACTTTGTGATGGCTAGAGGTAGGAGAGGCAGCTTTGTTGGGAACTCATCTTGTTCAGGAGACCTCAGAGCAGATAGAGTTGATTCGGAAGAGGATGGCTACAGCACAGTCTCGATAGAAGTCTTATACTGATCAGGGGAGACGACCTCTAGAGTTCGAGGTTGGGGATAATGTTTTCCTGCGTGTCTCACCAAGGTTGGGACACAATAGGATTCGGAGATAGGGTAGCTTTAACCGCGGTACATCGGGCCATTTTAGGTGTTGGAGAGAGTTGGGCCAATTTCCTATCGGTTGCAGTTACCTCAGAGGTACCAGTCTATGCATGAAGTCTTCCATGTTTCATAGCTCAAACGTTACTTTTCAGACATGTCTCATGTCTTTCAACCCAAGGAGGTTGAGCTCGAAGTGGATGCATCATTTGAGGAGCATCCTATCCGGATTTTTGATCGCATTATGAAGGTTCTCCATGGCCAGTCTATTCCTCTGGTATGGGTGATATGGCAGCATGGACGAGTACAGGACGATACCTGGGAGAGGGAGGCCGATGTATGATCACAGTGGCCAGAGCTATTCGGGGTTTCTTCTTTCATTCCTCTCTAGGGAAATTCAGGGATGAATTTATTTAAGGGGGAAGTTTGTAAGAACTCGGATCTTCGTTTCAGGTATGTTTTTCCTTTTATGGTCGTTTTTTGAGAAAAAGAGGAAAATCTGAAAATTTTCAAAATACACGTCGTGTACTTTATAACTACAGGCCGTGTACTTTGATGTTGCGCCAGGACGTGTGCTGGCCATGTCCGGGCCACACACACAGTGTGTAGGGGTGATGTGGAGGCCGCTTAAAGCAGAGTATGGAAAGGCCTAGTACATGCCGTGTACTTTCTTTTTTTTCATTAATCAGACCGGGGTTGCGCCTCATCGACAGAAACACCTTCTTCTCTAGATTCTTCGACCGGGAGCATCTGTACGGCCGTAAACATCCTCTGAGCCCCCGATCCTCCATCTATTTTCTGAATCGACCGTCATCGATTGTTTTGGTACCGCAGTGGTGAGCTCTTCCTTCTTCTTGAGTATCATTCCATGATTTTCCCTCTTTCTCAAGATATCGTGAGTTGAACGTTTTGTGCATTTTTGTATATCTACACCATTTTAGGGAGAATCAAGTCTCATGGTTCAAGTATATTGATCTCCTAGAATCAAGGTAGGTAGTTTGTGCCTTACCTTTTGATGTATTTGAGTTTTATGTGCAAATTCCACCAATACTCGTGAACAGGGTATTGTGTGTTTACCTTTTTGGCCCTGTTATTTTCCTGCCATGCTTATATGCTTGTGTAGAGGAAATTTGATCATGTATGGGGATAATTGTTGTGCTTGAATGTTTTTCCCATGCCTTGTTCTGTTTACGACCTTTGGGTCATGTTTAGACTTTGGTCATTATACCGTTTTCCATGCCTTGTGACTGTAGGATGGAATGATATTCTTAACAAGTGTGTTATGTTGTAGACTGGTTAGCCAAGTAGCTCTGTAGGTGTACCTTGGCCTTATAACATTATTATGCACTAACTGGCACGGGACCATGAGAACCTAGTGCTATAGACTATACGGGATAGACCGAGTGAGCTTCCCAGAGAGTATTAAACTCTATAGACTATAGGAGGGTAGACCGAGTGAGCTTCCTCAGATAGTCTTGGACTCTACAGACTACAGGGGATAGACCGAGTAATCTTCCCAGAGAGTCTTGGATATTATAGACTATAGGAGTGTAGACTGATTGAGCTTCCTCAGAGAGTCTTTACTTTGTTTTAATTTCTTTAAAACCTTTCCAGGATAGAGAAGTAATTGACTGAGTGAGCTTCCTTAGAGAGTCTGTGATAGACATGAGACTCTAGGAGGATTGACCGAGTGAGATCTTCAGAGAGTTTCTAGACCTTGGGGCTATAAGTGGGTTAGACCACATGATCTTCCTCAGAGAGTCCCTGACTACCCTAGACTATAAGGGGAATTGACCGAGCGACCTTCCCCAGAGAGTCTTATATTTTTGTATGATCAAACCAGAGGGGTTAGGCTGAGTGCACTTCCCAGAGGGTTGTTGGTAATTCTTGGATAGGACCAAAGGGGGTAGCTGTGAGTACTTCCCAGAGGGGTTCCTGTTGTGGTTAGCTATTTTCTTCACTGTTGCTTGTTGTTCTGTGGATTGATTACCATTGTATATCATCCTATTACTGCTTACCATTTACATCCTGCTATTTATTGTTACTGTTTACTTCTTACTGTATTGTTACCTACCATATACTCACTGACTGTTAGGAACAGATCTTTGGGTGGTTGCCTACTGGGATTTAGTCTCACACCCTGTTTGGGCCATGCTTTTGGGACCAAACAGACTATGTTGTTGCAGGTATGGATAAGGTCAAGCACCCTTCGACTTCTGGTACTTGATTTCTTTGGAGAAGGAGAGAATGGGACCAAGCCGAGGATTGCATTGTTGTTTCCTCTGGAATTGGGGATGATCTTATTGATTTAAGATTCAAACATTCCAAGTGGTTTCTAACGGGTTTGTTTGTAGAACCGGAAACATCCAATGATTCCATATCCATTTTGACCTACTTTCCAAAGTTAGGTACTCATTAGTTGTGCACTGATGAGATTTAGGAATTTGCATTGGTCAAGAGGATGGGAGGTCGGACTCATCACACCTTTTTGAGAGGAATTATTGTTTACTCTGGGACTCTCTTTATAGATTTAAGTTATGTTCGTGAATCCTTATTACATTACCAAGTATAAATTGATCTTTTCTTTAGATCTGACAATCAATGATTATTATATGTAGGAAATTTAGATAATCTTTTATATGTATTCGAGGTTCTTCATCGATAGAGAATCATCTGTATTTGTTAGGGATTATTGTTCAATGTTATCCTTCGACACATTATATAAAAGTCTCTTGGTCATTATGATGACCATGCTGGTTTTAAAGCCACTCAATGGGCCACTTGAAGTTTATTTTCATTCAGAAGGACATGGGTTATTTCAGAGTTGGGATTGAACCCGTAGATGGGCTACCTATGTATCCTTTGTTTAGAAAAAGTAATCAGAACCCACGTAGTTCTAGTAAGGGAGTATGATGTTTATGTATGATTGATGGATCAAAGAAAGATGTCATAATTACTTTTACACTCTAAGCTCATGTGAGTCATTATCGGTGTGAGAAACATGAGGTATTGGTAAAACCAGACAATTGTTCCATTAAATATGCAATCACAAAAAATCATGTGGGACTTATGTATGACTGCCCAAATAGATGAAGATTAAGATTTAATTTTGGGAAGAAATCCAGGAACAGGTTCCATAAAGGTATATGTACTTTATGGAGATTTGGATACTCTAATCTTGGGGCTTACTCCTAAGGAAGATGCCCAAATTAGGAGGGGACTTGTGATTGGGTTTTACTCCTGAGAAGGAATCCCAAATCAAAAGTAAATTAAGATTGGTTAAGAGAAATTATGACCGGGGATTACTCCTAAAGAGGAGGCCTAGGTTAAGGGATTTGGAGACTGGGGCTTACTTCTAAGGAGAATGCCCATATTAGGGAATTATGACTGGGGCTTACTCCTTAAAAGGAGGCCCGGGTTAAGGAACTTGGGACTTACTCCTAAGGAGGATGCCCAAATTAAAGAGGACTTGGGGCTTACTCCTGAAAAGGAGGCCCATATTTAAGATTGGAGATAACTCCTGAGAAGGAATCCCAAGTTCGAAGAATTATGGTTGGGGCTTACTCCTGAAAAGGAAGCCCATATTTGGGAATTTGGGGCTTATTCCTGAAAAGGAGGCCCAGAATTAGGAAACTTGAAGACTGGGGATTACTACTAAAAAGGAGGCCCAGGTTAAGGAACTTGGGGCTTACTCATAAGGAGGATGCCCAAATTAATGAGGACTTGGGGCTTACTTCTGAAAAGGAGGCCCAGATTAATGAAAAGTTGGACTGGGGATTACTCCTAAAAAGGATGCCCAGGTTAAGGATTCTCTCATCTTAAAGGATGAGGTTGAATTAATGAACTCTCTAACTTTAGTGATATAAAGATGTGTAAATCACCGGGTTTTAAGATATGTTTCACAAAATTATTTTCAGATAAGGAATCCAACTAGGAAATCATTCCATATATGGATTTGGAGAGAGTTCTGAAGGCTTAATATTGAAGAGTATAGGTGGATAAACATAGGAGAGGTAAAATAGGCAGGAAGGGGCACCCAAAAAAAGAGGGGCGCGCAAGTCCTGGTGGGCACGCAGGTACTGCGTGGGTTTGCAAGTTTGGGTCGCGCAGGTATACCTGCGCGGCACATGGGTACTTGCGTGACTTTTAGTCCTTGGGGTAATACTTGGGAGAGACTTGGCTCAAGCCCTTAGTACTATCCCTAAGGGCTTATAGAAGTGTGGTGTGAAAGTTCGGGTGAAGAGGCAAGGCGGCGCGCAAGTGTGGCCATTTCCCTTAAGGTCTAGCCACTCATGCATGCAAGTGTTGATGAATTTCAACACTTAGGCCTTCCTCCACCTCCCTAGATCTTCCATTCTAGGTAATAAATTACCTTAGAAGTGTTCGAAATCTTTGAGAAGAGACTAGGGCGCTGGGAGCTTGAATCTGAGGTTCTGGAATTTTTTCTCCTCTAAATGGGGGGGCCCACAGGGGTATTTATAGGCTGGAGAGACCCTGGGAGAATTTTAAAAAAGGGTGCGCAAGTCACCTGCGCGACCATTAGGTGGTGCACAAGTGTACTTGGGTGACCAAGAGGGAACTTGCGCGACCCAAGTACATTTGAAGCCTTGTTCAAGACTTTGTTAATTTTTGAGGTTTTTTTCAAAGGATGAATCACTTTATGCTAAGGCGTTTCTTTTTGCATTCGTTTAGACTCTATGAAGAAAAGGAGTGTCAAAAAAAGTCCTCCCTCAGAGTTGGATCCAAAAGAAAATGAGGATGTAACTCTAAGGAAAGAAGAAAAACCAAGGAAACTTCGGCGCGTAGGTACTGAGCACGTAGAGGGCGGCACACAAGTGCTGATCGCACTGGATGAAGAGTGCGCTGGCTTTAGGCGTGCAGGGTTGCGTCTGGGCCTATATATATGTGGCCATTTGTCACAAATAGCACCGAATTTCAGATTTTCAAGTTGTCGTCGCGCAGGTTACCTTCGCCGTGCAAGCTGCTCTCTTCTCCGCTATTTCTTCACTGTCGCGCTGCTGTCAAGGTATCTGGTCTTGTGCGGTGATACTTACATGCCAAAAACTTGTGCAGCACATCTACACTTGTGTGACCCATCCATACTTGTGCGACAAATCCATACTTGCGCGCCTTAATTCCTTTTCCATTTTTTTCGAATTCCTTCACAAATTTTATGAAAAATAAACCCATTTAAGAGTTAATTTATTCAACTTTTGTACATATTCAATGGATCCCAAGAGAATCGGAACGACTAATGAACTGGAAAGCAAGCGACTTGATGATATGATGAGCATCATTGGCCATGATTACTATACCGTATGCAATAGCACTCTCTCGGATTTGGCTAAGTATCTGAATAAGTATCATCTTGATTTCCCACAAAGCATCTATCTTCCATTGTATGGCTATGGTCATCTGTGAGAAGTTACCATTCCATAAGCAAAGACCTATCTCCCAATTTCTTGGTTTCAGAATTATACCAACTTTGCTTCAGCAAATATTTCATGTGGGGGAGAATTTTTAACTACTGGCACAGTGGAGAAGGAACATATGATGCATCATAGCCCTTGTACGCCAGATATGAAACCTCACAAGCCCGAGCTACATCCACATTGTTATCCCTCAATATTCTGAAATTCTCAGATGGATCAATCCAAAGGCTGGAAGAAGAGTTGGGACTTCTGCCCTGGAGGAGGTGTGAAGCCAACCTGAATGTGGGCATACTGGGTGTGACAAACCTGTGCAGAGTTTGTCGAAGATTTGAAAGGAGTTGCGATATATGAAGCCGTTTGGGTTGGGCAAACATACGTTTACAGACATGATAACTTCGTGCCAGAGATACTTAGCCATTAGAGTCTAGAAACCAATTCCTTCCATCTGACTCATGGAGAAGTAGGAATCAGTCTATGGGATGTCCACAGAATCTCAGGGGCTTCAATTTTGGGTGATATGTATGATGAATTCATCCCACCCAAGGTGACTTGGAATTATTCGGAGAAGACTCCAGCTTTAGCTCAGAAATTATTGAAAATCTTCCACAAGATCAAGAGTTCAGAGACCTCCTTAACTCATTCTAGAAAGGATATTGATCCAGAGGAGTGGATGAATATGTTTCTTATTGAGAAGTAGGAGGAGCCAAAGGAGAAGGGATCCAAGGAGAAGGGATCCAAGAAGAAGAAGCCCACTCGTCCTACCACCTACCCCAAAACAGAGAAGAGGGGTGCTCCTGGAAAATTCTGGCCGACTCTAGAAGCAGGAGAATTTGAAAAGTGGGGATATGAGGTGAATCATAGGATCCCAAAGAAGACTTGTCTGGCGGGATTTTTTCCCTTGTGGCTTAGCGTTTATCTTCTTCCAGTCAGGGACTCGAAGGGAGGCATCAAGCCAGGGACCATCGTCATTGCGGCAAAGTTGGATGAGGGAAAAATGGTTTGGTTGGCTACCCCCATTTTATCAAATATTCACAGGATCTTACTCCATGTATTCATGGGTAAGTATCCTTTGAGAATAGTGGGACCATTCCAAGTTTTGTGGGGATGGAACGTCATTCACTTCAAGACGTATAATGTACAGAATGGAGTACAGATTCCTGGAAGTTCTTTCAGGCCATCAGTGCAGGCATTCTCTGTAATTGCTCCACTAGATCTCAACTCTTATGACATGAAGGTGAGGCTGAGAATGTATAAGGAATTTAATTTCTTTCCTTATGGAAATCCTCCAACCTGGTGGTTTGTTGATGATGGAACAAACAGTCTAGATTTAAGGTCATACATACTGGCCTACAGAGATGGTGTGCTAGTCTCCAGGATTGACGGAGAGATTATATGCGAGGCCTATTCTCCATATCGATTTGCACATCAATTAAAGTATTTTCAGCAGAATACGGTATCTCCCCATGTGCATATCAGGTTAGAGCAACATCTGATGGTTGCCCAACAACTATGGTTGCTGACATCTAGGGAGAAGACTGGGGCAGTGTTTGATCTACCTGTTGAAAAAGCGGCATATAACTTGACCACATGGTATGCTGAGAATTGGATAGCATCATACCCTAGAGGGGTGCTGAATCACCCGGTTTATCAGGTGGGGAAGAAGAAGAGAATTGTAGATAAAGTAACCCTTCCTCATGAAGGTGATGCTTCCCCACCTGAAGCTGATTCACCAGATTCCTCATCTAGGACTGATTCACCGGATTCCCAAGATATGGACGATGAGGCACAACAAGCGGAAAAGCGGCCTCATGCCCGATATAATCCTCTGGTCAGAATAAAAAGACCCACTCCATCAACTCTTGGTAAGTTACTTCATTGTGGAAATTTAATCACCATTACTTACAGAGCAACAAGTTTTATTTTCTTATTCTCTATCAGTAGTTGCAGGAGCTGGGAAGAAGCTGAAGTCGAAGATTGTAGGACCTTCCTCGCAGCCTTCTGGTACACATACTGAATATCTACAACCAGAGGCTTTCTAGACATGGAAGAGTCTTTATTGTGGTACTAAGACTGCCTGGCTGGATTTTTTCGAGGGGCTACATCTCCCTAGAACAGGGAATCATGTGGCTTCTACAAATATCCATTATGAGGATAACCCCAATGAAGTGCGAGCTTATATCAGAGAGCTGGAAATGATCATACATGCCACTGAAGATTCCATTCCTGTCACCAAGCGGGTGAAGGAAATGATAGATAATGGCACCGCTGAGGGGACTGATGAGGAGTGGCACGATTATGTGGCCCCTGAAGATGTAAGTTTTCTTTTATTATTTTCCTTGAAAATTGATTTCATTCAATGCTTTGTTACTTAAGTAAATTATTTTATTCATCCTGTAGCTTGCAAAGAAAGGAACTAATGAGGTTCCTTCGCCACAATATATCCCTGGCGGTACTGCCATCGGGGTTGCTGCTGAATCTGCTCGCGAATCGGGCGAGATATCTCCAGGCCAGCAGTCCATGGATGAGGAGCTGGAAATGGATTTTCATTATCCAATTCAGGTACCTGTAATGGAGACTACCGACACTATCAAAAATCCAAGGAAGCAAAAGCAACGAAGGAGGAAGTCCACAGCTAAACGCTTCATTAGCAGTGTTAAGTCCACTGGGTAATCATGAGTCTTAAACCATGAAAATATTGCTCATCTTCCTTGGGATTACAGGGGCTTCTTCAATTTCTCCTATGAGGGAGAGGATTGATCCTCTTTTGAGGACCACAGAGGGTGCTGTGGAACAATCACAAATTCCGGCTGACTTGGCCGCTCCTGGAGAAGAGCCAGCATCTGTTCCCAGTATCCCTCCTGATACTATTTCGAGAAGAGAAGAACTTGTTTCTTGTAAGTTAACAATGCTTCATAAAATGTTGAATGAAACACTGACTGACTTCCATTCTGTGATACTTCAGGTTTAACTCATGCATTAGAGCTTCTGGCGGCTATTGCAACTAATTCCGCGATTTTATCTGAAGATGCTATCCAGGGTCAGGTACCACAAGATATAGGTCACCAAGAAGACACATCAAATTCTCCCACTGGTGAGACTAACCAGGATTCTAAGATGACATTAGATGAAATGATGGAACTTGGTGCATCTTTCGAAGATTTTATAAATCATGTTAAATTACCATGTAATTTAGAAGATTATGGACGTGAGTGTTATCATTAATCCTATAAAAAATAACTTCTTATTACATGTATAATCATAATCAGTTCAAATGTGCAGTTCTATATGAGCAAGCTACTGAACTACCCATGCCGGAAGAGGGTACAGAAAACCCTACTATTGCAGAAACATTATCCCAGGTGGAGCTGAACCCCATAGAGCTTCCTCAAAGTCATCCTGAAAATCCTGTCGAAGCTAGGAAATATGGGGAGGAGCCTTCTCAGGTTGCCGATCTACCATTGGGTAAGAGATAACAATATTTGCGACTGTACTTAATTTGTAAGACAGTCAATTAGATTTTGTTATACATTGAAACTAACCAAAGCTTTAAATTGATTATGCAGGGCCATCAATTGCAGTGGTAAGATCTAGAGGTGAGGCCTCAACCTCCGCCCCAACAGGAATTGAAAGTGAAGAAGCACAGGTCAGGGGGGAAGGAGCAGGACAGGGAACTTCCTTCAGTGAATTAATCCCAGATTACATTCCCCCCTGTGACAGTGATGTTGAGTCGGATCCAGAAGTACAGAAGGAATTCCAATTTTCACGGCGCAAGGCACGGCAGAACATATGGAAAATCGTATTTGAAGTGCCTCTAGAGGAGCTGTCATTGAATATTCCCCAGCTGTCATCCCTATTTTTCATATTGGGACTTTTCGGTTTTGGATATCAAAAGATCCATGTCGCGGTGATACAAGTCATCTCAAGGAGGGAGCAAGAGCAAAAGTGTCGTGAAGATCTGACCTGGGTGAAGCTGTCAGCCAACATTAGTGAATTTGAGGCTGAGGTATCCCGAGATGAGGCTGACTATACTTCCAAGATGAATGATCTAAAGCAGAAGATCAAAGATAAAGTCATCCAGCAGATGCACCTTCCGCAACAGTTAGATGTTGTTACTGAAAAACTTGACCAACTCAATAATTCATTGGAGGGAGCTCAAGAAAATGGGTTGAAATCCATTGCGGATGCCAAGAAAGCACTCCATCAGGCTGAAAAGAGTGAAGTTGGTCGAGTGCATGAGCTTCAAGTGGCTGTTGATGAAGCTTGGGATGGTGTACATCAAGTGAAGACTTATGTTGACAGTCTTTTGTAATTTCTTGGAAAAGAGAAGAGACTCCAATCTGTGGACGTCCTTCTAATTCATGTGCATCAAATGGAAAGAACGCTCTCATTTTCAATCATCTATGCATGCATTTTCCTTTGCTTCCTGCTTTATATTTTTGCCTAATCCAATAGGCATAGTAAGCATAGTTTGATTTTTACTAGTATTATTATAAATAACCCTACAAACTTTGAATCTTTTAATTGCTCAATATTACCTAAATCATACAAAATGTATGTTTGATGAGTTGGAACTTGACTTTTGTTCAGAGTTCCATTGTCTTTTATGGGCAGTTTAAAGTCATGCACGTCGGACATAAAAAGGCTAATGTTTAAGGTCGAAATAGCTTTGACCAAATGAGTTAAAATTGACTCAATTCCTTGAAAATTTACCTGAAAACATATTACTACACTCAATTATGAAGGAAAACATGTAAAATATGACTTAATAAATTTTGAATCTAAGGAATGATACGAAAAAGAGATAAAAGGAATTAGAAGAATTAGTTCCCAAGAATGAAGTTACCATTATTTAACAAACCCGTTAGGGGGTTGAATTATGCAGGGCCACCTAAGGGTATTGGATGCATAGTCAAATAATAGTATCTTTTGGTTGACAAGACTGTTATGTAGACTGTTTATGCAAGGCCGCCTAAGGGCACGTGCTGCACAGTCAGGCAAAAGAACTCTCAGAAATTTACTTTTCTATTGCTAAAAAGCCAGTAGAAGTTTATGGGGATTCAAATTTTCCAAAGTATAGAGTTTGTTGTATGGAGAGAGGTACTTTAATATGTAGAAGATATTTCCAAACAAGATCGTCTAAGAACTATATGAATGTCACTCCTGCGAAGGTCTAACCCAAACGTAGGGAAGGGAAACATAACCCATAGACTTGAATACTTTCAGATCATGAAAAAGAACATGAAACAAATATGTTAAGGATGGCTATTTTTTTACGGATCCTTACATATTTTTGATAAGACCAATAAGGACAAAAGAGGTTTTCTTCCCAAGAATGAATTTACCATTATCTAAAAAACCCATTAGGGGGTTGAATTATGCAGAGCCGCCTAAGGGCACTGGCTGAATAGTCAAATAATAGTATCTTTTGGCTGAAAAGTCTGTTATGTAGACTGTTTATGCAAGGCCGCCTAAGGGCACATGCTGCATAGTCAGGAAAATGAACTCTCAGAAATTTGACATTTTTGTGACTAGAAGTCAATAAAATAGTTATGAAGATCTGAAAATATTTAAGGTTAGGATTATGACACATAAAGATGGGTATTTTCGAATGTATGCAGAGATACACAGATTAATGCTAACCATAATCATGTTGTGGATGGGTCCTGAATTGAGATGTTGGACTTCACTACGTATCCCATAACGATGGGAATCAAGCCATACATATTTCTTGAAATACAGTTTAACATCGTGTGGGACGAAAGTGTAAGAGATCTTAGTTTAGGGTCATAGAACTCAGACCATTATAATGAATACACAGTGTGTGTTTTCACAGGGACTTTTCATCCAGGGGACTAAAAGTGGAATTTGGGGTTAGGCCCAAAGACTTGGGGCTGTATTCGAGGGACAATAGAACCTTCCTATGTATCCCATAAGGATGGGAATCAATCCCATGTAGTTATATAAATACCCTCTGTACAAATTTGGTTCGTACATGTGAATGGTGAAAGGGGACTTTAGTTCAATGATGGTTTTACCCAAGATAAATGGTTCATGCATTTCCATGTATTCACGTAGTCTTTGGAATATAACATGATTGGAAATCAATGTAAATAATGATTCTCTCTTAGGTGAGGGTATCAAAGAATGTTATAGTTTATTATCGTACAGGACAAAAGTGTTGTATAGTTTAATGTCATATTTCAAGGACAAGGGTGAACCAATGTGAAGAGATTGGTTTGGGGCTTGAACCTTGGGAGGTTGCCTACGTACCCAACCTGGAAGGCAAGGATCAAATTCCGTGTAGTTCAATTAAAAAGAATGAATTAGTGATCAAGTTGCTCTTGGGAACAACGACCTAAAAAATGGTGTTGGGACTTACGTGTGGTTAATGGCCCAGAGAGGGTGTTATGGTTGAAGTTTTCTCTAATCTCATGTGAGTCATACTCAGTGTGAGAAACAAGAGGTGGCAACAATCTTAAAGATGCACAGTTTAATGTTATGTAGGATATATAAAGGGACTATGCAGTTTAAAGTATTGCAATTAGGACTATTGGTGATACATAGTTTAGTGTCATGTAGCAGGGACAAAATACAGTTTAATGTCATGTAGGACATATCTAAGGGACACAGTTTAATGTCATGTTGGACAATAAGGGTGTTGTACAGTTTAGAATCCTGTAGCTAAGACGATGGGGAAAATACATTTTAATGTCATGTTGGACGAAAAAGGAGACTGTGCAGTTTAATGTCATGCAGTAAGGAAAAAACAGGACATAGTTTAACGTCTTGTTGGACGTATTAGGGACTTTTTCATAGTTTAACGTCATTTTGGATGAAAAAAAGGAAGATAAAGTTTAGTGTCATGTTGGACGATGGTGTCAATATTTTAAGTTCGTATGCATGGACCGTTGGTTATGCAGTTTAACGTCTTGCTAGACATAAGGGACTTCTGTACAGTTTAACGTCATATAGTTAGGACGTCACAGTTTAACGTCATGTTGGATGTAAGTTCCAATAGTTTAAGGTCGTATGCATGGACAGAGGATGGGATGTATAGTTTAACGTCATATAGTTAGGACAACAGTTATGCAGTTTAATGTCTTGCTGGATGTAATGGTATTTTTGTTACACAAAATACTTCTTTAGAAATCTGGAATTGCTTGGAGTAGTGATGAGTTCTCCATTCAGTGAGATTAAAGAATAAGCTCCATTGAAGTAGATTTATGTATTGAATAAGGTCCTTCCCATTTTGGCTCAATCTTGGGAGGTTTCTTTCCTGGTATCATTGGAGTTCTGAGAACTAATACCAATTATCCCTGAATGAATGAACGAAGACAAATATTTTGGTTGAAAGCTCGTGTTATTCGATTCTGATAGACTTCCAAATGGTGTAGGGTGCCCAATCTTTTCTCATCTAACCGTTCCAATTCATCCAATCTCTTTTGAGATTGTTCATCTGTAGATGATTGATCACAAATGGATACTCTAAGTGAAGGTAATTGAACTTCAATGGGATAGACTGATTCTGTTTCATATACCAGTGAATATGGAGTTGATCACGTTGTAGTGCAGGTGGTGGTTCGATAAGCCCATAAAGCATGAAAGAGTTTATCATGACATGAATTCTTATCTTTATCCACCATCTTTTGTAGTATATTTGAAAGAGTCTTGTTGAAAGCTTCTATCTGGCTATTGGCCACTGCATGATACCGAGAGGAATGATTGGATTTGATGTTGTATTCTTGATACAACTTCCTCACATCAGATGAACAAAAGTTGGTGCCATTGTCCGTAAATATGGTATGAGGGACACCAAATCTGGTAATTATGTGAGACTAGATGAATCTAACAATGAATTTATAACTAACTTCATTGAGAGTTATTTCCTATGCCCATTTGGAAAAGAAGTCAGTAGCAGTAAGAATATAATTATATTGCTTGGCTATAGCTGAAGGATAAGGTCCCACCACATCCATTCCCTATGTGGAAAATGGCCACGAGTATTTAGTTGTATGAAGAAACTCTGGGGGTTGATGAATGAAGTTGGAATGTATTTGGCACGAATGAAACTTCTTTTTGAAATCAACACAATCTTGTATCATTGAAGGCCAAAAGTATCCAAGCCTTCGAATTTGATCAGATATTCTGTGTCCAGACTGATGGGCACCACAGAATCCTGCATGCACTTCTTTCATGATAGCCATTGTCTCTTCACCATCAATGCATCTGAAGAGGACTCTATCAAAACCACGTTTGTAGAGAATTTTCTCAAAGTGATCTGGGCTGTCATAAAGAGTAAAATTGACCACACGTCGCCGGATTTGTTCTTTCCCGACTCTATTAGGTGGAAGTGTTCCATTTTGAAGGTATTCCCTAATAGGTGTTATCCATCCTATAATATGACCATATGGTTCAGATATGGGACTAATTTCATTGATTTCCTATGTTCTAGCTTGAACATAAGGTGAAATTGTACGACGTTGGGCAATACTGATGGTTGTCTCGTCCCGATTTGGATCTGCCAGAGCTGTGGCTATAGTAGCCAGTGCATCAACTTGGGAATTTTGTGATCTTGGGACAGAACAAAATGTCAGTTCCGAAGGAAACTCCGCCATTAACTCTCTGACGTAATCATACAAAGGGATTAGTTATTCTTTTCTGATTGAATAATCCCCATTGACTTGTTTGATTACTAGGTCTGAATCACCTTTCACCTTTAAGTGATTCACTTGTGCTTGAAGCGCCAACTCCAAGCCTACGATGAGAGCTTGGTACTCTACTTCATTATTTGTACCGCCTCCCAACAATGAGAAGGAATAAGGTAATACTGCCTTTTCTAGAGAAATGAGAAAAACTCCTAAGCCAACTTTGTTGAATTTAGGATTTTCCATTTTCCTCCCTGTTGGACTTCTGGAAGCACCGTCAAAGTACATTTCCCATGTTTGAAGACTTTCTTGAATAGAGAATACTTCCTCATCAGGGAGTTCAATATCTGAAGATGTGTCTTCCACTGAAGGGTGTTCAGCAAGGAAACCAGCTAGATCTTGGCCCTTTATTGCCTTTTGAGACACATATTGAATATCAAGTTGCTGCAAGATAACTTCCCACCTTGCCAGACGTCTTTTAAGCATTGGACGACTAAGGATGAATTTGAGCGGGTTATTGTGAGATACCAATTGGACCTTGTGATGTTTTAGATAGTGTCTCAACTTTTGAACTGCAAAGATTAATGCTAGGTAGCACTTCTCAATACTTCAATATCGGGTTTCTGCTTCAAGCATAGTCTGACTGAGATAGTAGAGGTTGTTTTCATTCCCAGCATCATTCTTCTGAGCAAGAAAGGGACCCAATGATCGCTCTAGAGCTGTCACATAGAGGATAAGTGGTCTTCCTTCAACAGGTGGCATTAACACCAGTGGACTCAAGAGATACTTCTTGAGAATATTGAATGCTTCTGGACATTCTTTTAGTCCACTGGTAAGTGACTCCCTTCTTCATCAATTTGGTGAAGGGTAAACTTTTTCCTGCCAAATTGGTGATGAAACACCGACTATAGGCCAAGTATCCTTGAATTCCTCTTAATTACTTTAAATTTCGAGGAGGTGACATACCAAGGATTGATTTTGTCTTCTCAGGATCGACCTCGATACCATGATGGTGTACGATGAAGCTGAGAAATTTCCCTGAGGTTACCCCAAAAGCACATTTTAAGGGGTTCATCTTTAAATTATGTTTCCAAAGTTTGTGAAATATGACTTCTAAATCAGCCAAGTGATTAGAACATTGTTTGGATTTAAATACCAAATCGTCCACATAACATTCAACTAACTTCCCTAAAAAGGGTTTGAAGATACGATGCATGGCACGCTGATATGTTGCACCTGTATTCTTTAGGCCAAAGGGAATTACCCGATAGCAAAACACACCCTGAGGGTCTCTGAAGGCTATAGATTCTTCATCTTTTGGAGCCATTCGGATTTTATTATATCCATAATATCCATCCATGAAGGAAAGTGCTTCATAGCCAGTTGTTGCATCAAATAAGAGTTATGTAATTGGTACTGGGAAATCATCCTTAGGACAATGTCGATTAAGATCTCTGAAATCAATGAAAACTCTAATTTACCCATTCTTCTTTCTCACTGGGACAATATTATCCAACCATTTGGGATATTGAACTTCTCTAACGAAGTTAGATTTGATGAGCTTATCCACTTCGACTTCAATGTTGGAAGCATAGGTTGGGTGTGTTCTTCTAGCATCTTGTTTGAATCCTCGATGTTCTTCTAGAAAACTCAAATGATGAGTGGCAACATCAGGATCAAGCCCTGTCATCTCTGTATAGTTCCAAGCAAATATATCTCATTTTTTCTTTAAAAAGGAAATATACATCTCTTGTTCTTCAAGAGTCATGGATGCACTAATTAAAGTGGGGCGTGGATCTTCTTTTGTACCCAGATTTATCACTCTGAGTTCATCCATGGTGGTGGAGATACCTTCTTCAAATGCTGGAGGAGTGTCCTTGAGATCTTCCTCTTCTTCTTCGACATGTGTTATTTCTTCTGTTTCTACTTGCATAGTGGATGATGAAGCAGAATTTCCATGATCAGAAGAGATGTTAAAATTTGAACATCTTGAAGAAGAAACTTCCATTTCTGACCCAATTTATGATGAAGGGTCTTCCTTGGGTAATAAAGAGGAGATGATGGATTGAGAATCGACATCATCGTTCACCTCTGACATTGCTATAACTTCTTCTAGCTTGATTGGCGAAGTATAGACTCGCTGGATTTCAGCGGATGAAATGAAGACATCTCCATTTGATCTTTCATCATTGTTTGGTGGATCACCACTTTCTCCCATGTTTTCTGGCTTGATTGCCGTGATTGACATTATGGAGTTTTTTATAAGAGTACTTTGATTTGGGTCTATCCTATCAATTTGACTAATAGGAAACACATAATCTGCACTCATATGTATAAATGGATTTACTAGAATCTTTTCCAAACCAAATGGAGCATTAACTTTTGTGACCTCCCCTATTGTGGATTTCTCCATACCCTTCATGTGATAGAATTCCGCCTCAATGTATTGAGACTCACATGTTTTGAAAGGGGATTTATCACCATACAATGTCCCAATTCGACCATCGAAACAATATTTGAGACATTGATGATATGATGAAGGGATAGATCCATGTTGATATAGTGTTGGCGCCAAAAATGTGGCCCGAAAGGAAGGAATGAAAAAGACAGCCGGCGCGCTGCCTCGCGAAGCCCAGCCGCGAAGCACAGCCGCGAAGCCCCGCCGCGAAGCGCCCCAACCATGGTGACCCCGCGAAGCTCCGGAGGCGGTAATCCTCCGCGAACCCGTTTGACGTTCGCGAGCCACCGCGAAGCTCCGGAGGCGGTAATCCTCCGCGAACCCGTTTGACGTTCGCGAGCCGCCGCGAAGCACCGGAGGCGGCGCGCGAGCCCTGCTTCGCGGCGCCCCTTCCCTATAAATACTCGACTCCCCCTGAGTCCCGAGGACGGACAATCCAACCCTTCGGCTTCTCCTCTCCCGAATCGCGAAGCACGCTTTGCCCCGGGAATCATGAGCTCCGCGAGGTATTTCTACTTCGCGAGACGACTCTGATTTGTTTCGTTTTGAGCCCCTCTTCCGAGAGGGATGCCCTTCGCGAAGCTCAAGGGCGTTCGCAAAGGAAGGGGATTCCCAAGGGAACCCGGGCAGCCGCGGAGCACTTGTGCTTCGCGAAACACCCAAACCATATGAGTAATCCCTATGCTAAGGCAGGATCGCTCCACTTCGCGAAGTACATTGCTTGGCAGGACCCTGGTTCGCGAACCATTCCTTCTTCGCGAGGAAGTGCTCCGCGAACACTGTTCCACTTCGCGAAGCACCTCCCACTCCCACCTATGCCCCATGCTAAGGCCAAGGAACCCCACTTCGCAAAGCACACTCCTCTGCTTAGCGATTCCTCTTTCCGTGCGACCCTCCAGGTTTGCACGATGTGATTTCAAAGTCCCATGGACAACACCTCCCGTAGCGTTGCTTCGCCTAATGCTTCTTCGCATAGGCACGCTAATGGCTATTGCTTCTTCGCATAGCCACGCTAACGTGGACCCCTCGATGGTTCATCCCTCGACCCCCATTTACCATGGCCTTACCGGCACCTTCCCTTCCCCAAGGACCAGAGGGTACCGGTTATGTAAGCCCTAGGGGTGTGGAGTGAACCCACCTCGTCCGAGCTGCAGGACGTTAAACTGCCAAGCACCACGTCCTCAACACATGACGTTAAACTGTGACCCAACCTCGTCTCCCTCACGAAGGGTCCCCCCAGCTCGAACATTCATTACACCACTCGTCTCCACAGGAATGGAACTCTTCCGCACATGGAATGAGATCCTCCTTGTCGGAGTGGTGTATGTTCGCAGGGGAAGGGCTGCCTCAGAGCGTAAGCCCCTAACCTTTGGTACGGATGATTGCACCTGTGCATCTCTGTACTTCCCCACTACCAAGGTCAGTGGAGGACGTGATAGGGAACGAGGAACCTCCCATCGTCGGACCAAGGTCCATCTTTCCCGTGCTTTGTCGCGCCATGGGCCTCCATCCTGGAGTAAGTCCCAACACCATGGGCCGCCCAACACGTAAGCCACTCTTCGCTTCTCACGGACGCACCCTTCGCGACGTGATCGTCAGGTCCTTGAAACCTCTTGTTTCTCACACCGAGCATGACTCACGTGGGCTTAGAGTGATCACCGACCCTGAAAAACCCCTTCTGAACTACGAGGTCTTTGATCCATGTCAAGGCATGGTACGTAGGAAGCCTCTACGAGGTTCAAGCCCGCTCGTCTTTCACGTCGGGTTTCACCCCCGTCCAGCACGACGTTAAACTGCAATTCCGGTCCAGTGGTAAGCCATCGCGACCCAACCCACCTGAACTACGAGGTCTTTGATCCATGTCAAGGCATGGTACGTAGGAAGCCTCTATGAGGTTCAAGCCCGCCCGTCTTTCACGTCGGGTTTCACCCCCGTCCAGAACGACGTTAAACTGCAATTCCGGTCCAATGGTAAGCCATTGCGACCCAACCCACCTGAACTACGAGGTCTTTGATCCATGTCAAGGCATGGTACGTAGGAAGCCTCTACGAGGTTCAAGCCCACCACCCAGTGGACCAAGGTCTACTTTCACGTCGGTTTACCGGCGAAACCATTTGAACTACGAGGTCTTTGATCCATGTCAAGGCATGGTACGTAGGAAGCCTCCACGAGGTTCAAGCCCACCAATAGTGGACCAAGGTCTACTTTCATGTCGGTTTACCAGCGAAACCCACATGAACTACGAGGTCTTTGATCTATGTCAAGGCATGGTACGTAGGAAGCCTCCACGAGGTTCAAGCCCACCTGTCACTCATTCACGTCAGGTCCCATTCCAGTCCAGCGGTAAGCCGTTGTGACCACTTGAACTACGAGGTCTTTGATCCGTGTCAAGGCATGGTATGTAGGAAGCCTTTATGAGGTTCAAGCCCACCACCCATTGGACCAAGGTCCACTTTCATGTCGGTTCACCGAAAAAACCCCTTTTGAACTACGAGGTCTTTGATCCATGTCAAGGCATGGTACGTAGGAAACCTCCACGAGGTTCAAGCCCACCCATCACCCAATTCACGTCGTGTTCTACCTACATCCAGCATGACGTTAAACTACAATCTGGTCCAGTGGTAAGCCATTGCGACCCAACCATTTGAACTACGAGGATTTGATCCATGTCAAGGCATGGTACGTAGGAATCCTCCCAGAGGTTCAAGCCCAACTCCCCTCGGACCAAGGTCCATCTTCACGTCGGTTTACCGGCACCATCTCGAACTACGCGGACTTTGATTCCCTGCCACGGGGATACGTAGGAAGCCTCGTCAAGGCTCAAGCCCAACTTCACTGTCGCCCCCCTGTGATGGTCCCATTTCACTCTCATCCGTCTCCGCTAGACGTTAAACTCGCGGCATACCCTGTGTTGAACACGGGAAGCTGAGGAAAACCTCAGATACGTGTCTATGACATGTAATTCCCCGCGCTCGATGTGGGATGCCTCAGGCTTCCACGCCCTCGAGAAGCCTTGTGATCAAGGATAACAGACAGACATGCCAGGTACCCCAGCATCCAGACACGCTACTGATGCCTCAACGTGACTACTCCCCTGACCGAAGGTTGCTGCCCTGACTTGACCCTTTGGAATGTCCCGACAGAAGCGGTGTAATTAACCGGTGTCCATGGAAACATGGAACTGGGAAGAGTTTCACGAACTACGTATTAAATCTATAAGGGAGACCCGGACTAGGTGACGAGTTCTGAGGAGGAATCCACGGAAGGAAGAACCGACATCCCATCATCCCGTTTCGATCAAGGAGCAGACGTACCTGAACAAGAAACGAATGCCGCCCGCCTTTGGAAAGCGGGAATGCGGGGCAACAAAGCCGCGCGTCCCCCCTGACGGACGGATGCTCGCGCGCCCCGGCGAAAGCGTCGGAAACAGAAATGGTGAACCCGACGTGAAATTCTTCTCCTCAGCATGGAGATTAGTAGCGTTCGAGACACCAGTAGATTGACGTGTCACCGGATCCAGATATCTGGTGCCTGGTCCCGCCAAGAAAATAGCGGGCCTGTCGTGGAACTCACCGGAAGTCGGGGTAACAGAGCGTGGGGCACTCCGCTCTACAGCGTGTTGGCGTGGATCCTTCTCACAGACATGGAGGATGGAAGAACGCTGGGGCACTGGCTGTCAATCCTTTTCCTCTCAGTACTGATGAGTTGATCCCTTCGCTTGCCAGGAACCAGGTTGCTATTTCAGAGATGCGGTCACCATCCGCTCCTCGCCCGTGCAGGGGCAGGGGCAACACCACGACGGCCACTCCACATGGCGCCACCACCGCCACGACGGCTGCCACATTATGGAATACGGGACGTTCACGTCCCCTTTCCCCATCAGAGGTCATCCAACGAAGGGTGATCAACAGCCTCGTGCGCAGGTATGAGGAACAAGGGGTCATCCCGACCAGGGATATGGCCCGCTTGGACCTGGAGGCCTCCAGGCCCCGCCATCAACGCCGCCCTAACCGGCCGCGCAGGGAGCCCCTGCTCCCCACCCAGACATTCAACCATTTTGGGAGCCTATCTCTGGAACGCCTTGACGACTCTTCGCCTTACGCTGAAGAGGCAGGCGCTGTCCGGCTCAGTCCGCTCAGGGCCCCGACCCGGGGCCCCCAGGCGAGAGCTCCCGTCCGGCCATGTCAGCGCCACCGTCCGGCCCCGCAGGAAGAGCAGGCAGACTACGTCCCTGCACCACCTGCACTGGCCCGCCTGACCCGACGTCAGCGCCGGGCCCGGGCTGAGGACGCTCGCCTAGGCGCGTCCACGTCGACAGCTACAGTGACCCGAGCCACCGCCGACGTACATTATGAAGCCCCCGCGTACATTGAGCAGGGGCACCCCTTCACCCAACCAGGATTGAGACCCCAACCGCCCCACGGGCAGGTTGGGTTGACTCTCTGGGTTGCAGGCCCAAGTAGTGATCGCCGCGAGCTAAACCGCGGTGATGCCACCCCGTACGGAGGTCATCCCCGTACCACTACTCCACAGAGCGTGGGCCTCCCCCGCTCCGAGGTTCGTCATGGAGGCATGCCTCGTGCTGCCCCCATCCTGCAGGAAGACCTGCCCCGTGGCAGTGATGCTCAGCGCGGAAACATTTCCCGCGCCCACTGTACAGGGTATGGAGTCCATCCTTCTGAAGGCACCGTCCATCCGGTCCTTCTTCAACGTGGGGGTCCCCCCTACGTCCTCTCTACGACTGGCGAAGGTCCTCCTCGCCCCAGCAACTCAATGAGTGAAGGTCAGCCTCGCTCCACTCGCATCGACCATGGAGGCCTTCCCCATGCTCCTGCCAGTTCCAACAAAGGCCCCGCCCACATGGGTACTGTTCATGGAGGTCCTCCTCATGTACCCTTTGACATTTGCCCTGGTTCCCCTCGCACCCCGGCTGTCTCGAGTGGGGGCCCTCTCCGCCACGGCGCCAGCGCCGCCCCAAGGATGCCTGATAGGGGTCAACCCTGTCCCGAAGATCCACCCAGGGGCAGAAGAGCGGGTCGTCGCCGCCACAAGAAGAATCCTGGGAAGGCCCAGGGGGAGATCAAACCTGCCCGCTTCTCCGATTCGGAAGCGGAATGCGATTCAGCGATGGAACCTTCTCCCAGCTCCTCCGTATCAAGGACTGGGGCAGGAACCAGACGCGTCAGCCTCGTTCTCCCAGAATTTGAGGTCCAGCGGATTCCCGTCTCTCTCCGCAGGTACATCCAGGAGGAAGAAATCCTAGGAATTCCGCAGGTTTCGACCGCGCAGTCACCGCCATCGTCACCCGAAGCGCCCTCTACCTCTACTCGGGATCACGAGGAGCTGTTTTGGGGGTCAACGGTGGTAGAGCCACGACATGACCGGACACCGGTAACGGCGATTCCCGTACCCGAAGCAGTGGCTGTTAGCCCGTCCTATCGTGACATTGTGGTCAGGTCACCTCGCTCTTCATAGGAAGGCCCAGAATTCAGTGGCTAGTCTCTTCACTCGTCGTATTCTCCACCACCGAGTTTGCTATCCCAGAGGTCCGCCTCAGTACCGCTACCGGTCCCTCAGCCGCCCCCGGTTGATGAGTGGGGTAATGTAGGGACGAACCCTGAGGACGAACCCAGGAGATTTTGGAGTATCCTTGCAGCGGACTACTTCCCAGAGAAGTTCTGGCCCACGGCGGCGCTGAATTTCCGCGTACCCGAGTCGCTTACCCCTGAAGAAGTGGGATGCTTTTGTCGAACCCTGTGGGAGACGCACTTCCGCCTCCGCTGTTAACGGGTAGTATACCCCAGGAGTCGAGAGCACTTCGAGGAGATTGGCAAACAGTGCCGCCTGATTGATGCAGCGGCGCTCCTTGTGGCCCAGCACCCCGAGTCGCCCGGTCACCAGAGTGCCCTCCAACGAAAATGCGTTCAGAGTTTCAAGGAACTCCGCAAGATCGTCAGGGAAGCCACCCCCCATGTGCAAGTCCGTGGTTGGGGACGCTATGCCGCTCTCCTCTTCGACCCTATCCGATGACAGCCCGATTCGCTATGCGACATTGAGGATATGCCCTCAAGAGGGGTCACAGTCCACATGGCCGACGTTGTGGATAAGGAAGATGAGCTTGAGTTCCTTGATGGGGACTTACCATCCGAGGGCGTACCGCCGCTTCTTGACCCGTCAGGGAGAGTTACCTGTCATCAGAGGAACCTGCTAGGCCTCCCCGTACCCACCGAGTCGCTGGCACTCGGTCGGAGCACTGGAAAGGGTAAGGAGCACGTCAGAATAGTCAAGCACTCCGACCCGTCCGCCTCTGTGCAGAAAACGGACGAAGATCCTGAGAAGGCCACGTTGCGCCAGCAGCTTGCTGAGCAGAAGAGGCTGGTCGACGAACTCTTGGTTGAACGCGCTGCAGAGCGACGACCCAACTATGGTAATCCCAGGCCGGGGCAGCAGGGGCATGAACAATTTCCCCCCGGTGAGATGCCTCCGGGCAACCCTGATCATGCTACTGCCGCGGACAGGGCGGAAGCCGGAACATATGTCAAGAGGGCGCGATATGTCTCGCCAAACCCCCCTGAGCGACGGGGCAATCTGAAGAATCCAACCCGGGTTCCCCCAGTCGCCCAGCAGGTCGTCCAGCCAGTTGACCCGCGAGCAGCCGAAGTCGTCTACCGTGTTGAAGAACCTGGAAATGCTCTTGTGGTTAGGGATCCCCGTCAAGACAGGGACCCCCACCCGGAGGACCTTATTGCGGCACTCACATCCCGCCTCGAGGCGTTGGAAACATGGCAGGTGGCGGTCCCACCGGATGGCAAGCCTTATCCCGCGTGGGTGGATGATATGCCCGCGCCTCCAGGTTTTGGGAACCCCACTTTCTCTCCTTTTAACAGGACAGGGGACCCACCCCAGCACTTGGCTCATTTCTCTTCCAGGTGTGGCCCCATGCTGGGGACCTCGGCTCAGCAAGAAGCCGCTAAGCTCCGATGTTTTGTACAGACATTGGAAGGTCCGGCATTCGTCTGGTACAGCCAGCTCCCTATCGGATCAGTGACCGGTTGGGAGGATCTTCGCCGGCAGTTCTTATACCAGTTCAGCTCCACCACGCGAAAGACCAGCATTGCGGACCTCTTCAAGTGCAAACAGAGGCCTGATGAGCAGGTTGCGGACTTCATCGCCCGGTGGAAAGGACTTACGTATTCCCTCGATATGCCACTGACTCAGGAGCAATTACTGACGATGTGTGTGGGGAACGTCAAGATAGAGCTGGTACCCTCCTTGATTACCCAGAACTATCCTGGAGGGTTCAGATATTTCTCGGATAAGGCCCAGCGCCTCGAGGAGGCCCTGCAACAGGCTAGTCAGGCACGTTTGTTGCCCCCTATGATCCCAGCCAGGAGGGCCGCCAGGGCTGAACCCGCCGCGGTGGCTCAAATAGAAGCCCCGAGGCAGCTGGAATTGCTACCGGCGGCACCACCCCCGCAACCCCGCAGAGGTCCTCCACCTCAAGCACAGGCTCCTGCCCAGCAGCGACCGCCTCAGAACTGACAGGTTCCCCCGCGCAATGCATCGCCGCCACCTAGGCGAGACAACCAGGCGCCGCCCCCTCGGCAGGCCCCTCCGGTCCCTCGACAGAACCAGGCCCCCAGGGCTCCTTACCCGGAAAGAAAGTACCATACCTATTCGTTCAACGAAAATCAGGTCCCTGGTTACTTCTGAAGTGCTCTAGAGCAAGGGATCGTGTGTCTGCCTGAGTGCAGGAGGCCGACAGAGGCGCATCTCACCGATCACCCCAACTACTGCCCTTATCATCGGATCCTGGGGAACACCCTCAAGCGATACTATGTGTTTAAAGACTGGCTTCAGGACCAGGTCAACAACAACATAGTCAAGTTGGGCCCAGCGCCAGCGCAAGTGGCAGGCGTCTTTGCGGGATCAGAAATCGGCAGCGACGGCGAAGGTGAGTGGCAGCAGGTCCCTAGCCGCGGGTCCCAGAAATACGACAACTGGATGGCTCGAAAAACCATCGCCCATGCCCAGGGTATCATCCAGGCACGCTTGAAGCAGTCGGAACCTTCAGAAGAAGTAGCTGGTGCCTCAGCATCGTCTTCACAGTCGACCTCTGCCCAAAAGGGCAAGCAGCGGCGACGCAAGAAGAAGCAACGTGCACCGCCAGTGCCGTCGTCATCCCGCACTCTCGGTGACTTTATGCCTCCCGAAATGGGCATTCCCCCCAGAATCCGCCCAGCGGTGGATGACTCTTCGAGCGACAGTCAAGGGTATGCTTCGGTTAACACCGTGGAGCTGGTAAAGCCCTATATGACCCCCGACGAGGGAGAACCCCAGGCAGACCTCCCCAACGTTTCCAGCCAACGTCAACGTCGGCGGAATCGCAATCGCGCCAGTCATCGAGGTACGTTAGCAGGCACTTGTGACCAAGCCGTGCACGCTACCGAGACTAGGCAGCAGGCTCAGCGCAGATCTCAGCACGCGCAGACCCATCCAGCACCCTCGGCTCTACCTCCATCGTCGTTCGTGCTGCTGGATCGGGGGGAGCCGGCTCGTTCGTATCACAGCCAGTCTTTCCCGGCGACAGGCCAGCCTCCGCTGTCCGATCTTAGTTTGGCGACTACTCTTCAGGCTTCTACTGGTAGGCAGCAAGATGTACCCAGTACTAGTTACTCGCCGGTTCAGCCAGCCGGACCCGCTGTGCATCCAAATGCCAAACGACCTTCTGTAAGCAGAGGTTCGCGCTTGGCACGAAAGTACGATGTTCTGAAGCATCTGGTCGGCATCCCGGCGAGGCTTTCCATCCTCGAGGCCCTTCGCCTGTCATCTGAAATGCGCGAGGCACTTGCCGAGGCCCTAAGGAGCCCCCTCCAGTTCGAGACGGAAGTGGCAGCTGCGGAAGCCTTCCATACCGAGACGATTGAAAACGCCGAATGTCAGGCGGTTATCTCGTTCTCCGGCGAAGATGAGGACCCCCCTATACAGGGGCACATTCGCCCACTGTATATCACTGGCCACTTTAACGATGTGGAAGTCCGTCGCTGCCTCATTGACACGGGTTCTGGAATCAATCTAATTCCGACCCGGACGCTGTGAAAGCTGGGTCTGTCCGAAGGTGATTTGACTCCCTCTGACCTCAGGATCCAGGGGTATGACAGGACAGAGCAAACCCCGGTCGGCAAGATCCTCCTGAAGACTCAGTTCGGTGGCTTAATTTCCAGCACCGAGTTCATGGTTGTTTCTCAGGACACCGCCTACAACGCATTGATGGGTAGGCCATGGCTCCATCTGCATGCAGCGGTCCCCTCGTCGTATCACCAGTGCCTTAAGTACTCGCTCAACGGTCGAGTAGGCGTGCTCCAAGGAGACGCGTCCCCTTTCGCTTCTTGTGAGGCCCGCTATCTGGATGCGGGTTATTACAAAATTAAGGACAAGCAAATCCTGGTAAGCGATGATGAGCCCGCCCCGATCACAAGTGATCCCTGGTCAAGCATGGACGACGCCTACATCCTCCCGATCCACCAGTTGGAGGCCACGACCCCCAACATGGGACAATGTTTTGTTGTTTCGGGTACGCAAGGAAGGCATGTTCCCGTGTCCAAGAGACGGTGGAAAATCACCTCGTACTCCTACATCAACCAGGCTCGGGTCATCCCGGAACCTCCTACCCCTGTACGGTACCGGGACGTCAAGCTCATGACAACAGAGGTGCTCCATACGTGCCTATTCCGCCGGGCTGGAATTAACCGACTCAGGCCGATGCGTCACCACTGCTTTGATATCATCAAACGTGGCCCCTTAGGCCGAAGTCCAGATGGGATCGGATCAAATGCATTCATTGCTATGGTCTCAACAACAAGTGAGTCTCCTGATGTGATGACCGCTGCTGCCCAAGCCGGCACCAGTTGCCCCTCGGTTTTTGAGAGCCCAGAAGCATCTTCCGTCGCAAAAAGTCCCCCCACGGCTGGGGAGGAAGACTTGGAGGATGCTCCCCCAGCCTTTGAAGAAGGCGTCTCTAGCACGGTTGATGAACTGGTACAGGTGAACCTTGGTAGCGAGGCAGATCCAAGACCCACATTGATCAGTGCGGCCATGTCCCTCGAGGAGCAGCAGCAGTATGTATACTTCCTCAAACAGCACCGCGATGTGTTTGCCTGGAGTTACGATGAGATGCCAGGGCTGGATCCCCAAGTGGTCGTCCACCGTCTGGGTCTCCCGGCAAAACACCGTGGGTTCAAGCAGCCTCCCAGGAAAATGCACCCTTATCATGGTGCTATGGTTGAGGCCGAAGTTGACAAGCTTATCAAAGCCAACTTCATTAAGGAGGTCCAGTACCCCAAATGGCTCGCCAACATTGTGCCGGTCAGGAAGAAGAATGGGCAGATCAGATTCTGCATCGACTTCCGCGATCTCAATCGCCACTTCTCAAAGGATGACTTTTCACTCCCAGTGACGGAGCTGTTGATTGACGCCACGGCCGGGTTCCAAGCCCTCTCTTTCATGGACGAGTATTCCGGGTATAACCAGATCCGGATGGCCCCCGAAGACGAGGAGTCCACTGCGTTCAGGGCTCCCCAGGGTACCTTTTGCTACCGGGTAATGCCATTCGGTTTGAAAAATGCAGGTGCCACTTATCAGAGGGCCATGCATCGCATATTCAAACCGATCCTCGGGACATTGGTGGAATGCTACGTGGATGACCTTGTAGTCAAATCATGCCAGCTCTAGGACCATCTCAAAGACCTTGAGAAAGTGTTCGGTTTCCTCCGTTCCCGTCACCTGAAGATGAACCCGCTGGAGTGTGCCTTCGGAGTCACCTCCGGGAAGTTTCTGGGCTTCGTTGTCAGATACCGAGGTATCAAGATCGACCCGGAGAAGATCAAGGCCATCATCCAAATGCCTCCCCCGAGCAACATTCGGGATCTTCGAGGCCTGCAAGGCCACTTAGCCTATATACGCCGATTCATTGCGAATCTGGCCGGCAAGTGTAAGCCCTTTTCCAGGCTCATGAAGAAAGACGCTGCCTACGAATGGGATGAGGAGTGTCAGGCCACCTTCGAGGAAATCAAGCAGTATCTGCTCCAACCTCCGGACTTGATGCCACCCGTCCCCGGAAAGCCGCTGGTCCTTTATGTGACCGCCCTGGAGAGATCCCTCGGTGCGCTGCTCGCCCAGAAGAATAACGAGGGCACTGAGAATAGTCTCTACTATCTCAGTCGCATGCTTCTCGATACGGAGGTCAGATACTCCCCTATCGAAAAGAGCTGCCTTGCGCTCGTCTTCACTGTGCAGAAGTTTCGGCACTACCTGCAACACCACGAGGTACAATTGATCTCTCGGGTAGATCCGCTGAAGTACATCCTGAACCGCCCCATGCTGACTGGCCGACTAGCACGGTGGGCGGTGATTCTCCAGCAGTTTGATATCAGGTTTATACCTCAGAAGTCCATTAAGGGACAGGCGTTGGCATACTTTTTAGCTGCCCATCCAACCTCCGCGGATCAATCCCTGGACCTGGATTTTACCGACGAGACGATCCTCTCAGTCGATCATGATGCCCCATGTTGGAAAATGCATTTCGACGGCGCCTCCCGGAGCCCCACCGGTAGAAGGCTCAACGACCCCAAGCTCAACAGAGTGGGTCTGGGCATTGTTTTCATTACCCCGGCGCAAGCCGTCCTGCCATACTCGTTTCTGTTGTCAGAAGGTTGTACGAACAACGAGGCAGTGTACCAGGCTCTCATCACCGGCCTCAAGTTGGCCCTTGAGATCCATGTTCCCCATCTACATGTGAAGGGAGATTCCGAGCTGGTAATCAGACAGGTTAATGGCGACTACGTCGTCAGGAAGCCAGAGCTTGCACCATTGCTGGAGTACACCCTCCTCCTAATGGCCCAGTTCTCTTCTCGGCCAGAGGTTACCCATGTCCCGCGGTCGCAGAACGGCCAAGCGGACGCCCTGGCTGGCTTAGCCGTGTCGCTCGCAGAACCCGAGCAAGATGATTTGGTCATACACATGGCCCACCAGAGAGTCATTTCTCCCGTCACCCAAGAGGACCGTGATAGCCTGCGGGTAAGTCATCTCACCGCCGGACCCTCCATATCGGGAGTCCCGGGTTCGTCAGACGGAGTGGTTGAAACTACCCCCGACTGGAGAGAACCTTTTGTCGAGTATCTCCAAAATGGTCAGCTCCCAGACGATCGGGCCGAACGCGAGCGAATCCGACGCCGCGCACTGCAATTTACCCTCCAGAGCGGCCCCAGTCTTGAGCAGATCCTCTATAAACGGAGTTTCGATGGTGTCCTCCTCCATTGCATCCAAGGAGTAGAGATACCTCAAGTTATGAAAGAGGTTCACGCCGGTTCCTGTGGCGCCCATCAAGCTGGGCCGAGGCTGTCCCAGCAAATCCGGAGGTTAGGGTACTTCTGGCCCTCCATGATCCACGATTGTATTGGATACACCAAGAGATGCCACGCGTGCCAAGTACACGCCAACTTCTTGCATAGGCCTCCAGAACCCCTCCACCCCACCAAGTACTCTTGGCCATTTGCGGTATGGGGACTTGATGTAGTGGGACCGTATCCGCCGGCAACAGCCCGCCAGTGTAGGTTCATCATGACTGCTACAGATTTCTTCTCCAAGTGGGCAGAAGTAGTTCCGCTCAAAGAGGTCAAGGCCCGTTCCATCGTTGACTTTGTGAGCTCCAACATTATCCACCGGTTTGGAGTCCCTCACGCCGTCCTCACTGACAACGGCACCAACTTCCGAGCAGCTGAATTGAAGAAATTGTACGCTAAGTACGATATCTGGTCAAACCAAACCTCCCGCTAACACGCGCAGGCGAATGGACAGATCGAGGCGTTCAACAAGACCCTCTCTAACATTCTGCAGAAGATGGTTGGTCAGAACAAGAAGAGTTGGCCGGACAAGCTCCCCAATGCCTTCTGGGCTTACCGGACGACGACTCGCAACTCTACCCAGGTGACCCCATATTCCCTGGTGTATGGAGCTGAGGCCGTCCTACCCATTAAGATCCAGCTTCTGTCGCTACGCACTGCAGTTTATGATCACCAGACATCAGATGAGGTAGTCGAGATCCGTCTAGCTGAGTTAGAGGCACTGGACGAGAACCGGCTTCGTGCCCTGCACAATCTGGAAAGGCATCAGGACAAGATAGCGAGAGCTTTTGACAATAAGGTTCGTCTCCGCTCTTTTCTACAGGGTGACCTGGTACTGGCCCTTCGAGCGCCAATGATTCCCGGTAGGAAACCACCCAAGTTAGAACCCAAATGGGAAGGGCATTATATCATCCATAAGGTCTACCCCAACGGAGCATACTCCTTGGTGACCACAGATGGAGAGCGTGTAACTCCTCCCACTAATGCCAAATTCCTCAAGCGATACTTTGCCTAGGGCAAAAAAGTGGTCTTGCATGACCCTAAAACTACGACTTGGTCCTGCACGACCCTAAAACTGCGACTTGGTCCTGCACGACCCTAAAACTGCGACTTGGTCCTGCACGACCCTAAAACTGTGACTTGGTCCTGCACGACCCTAAAACTGCGACTTGGTCCTGCACGACCCTAAAACTGCGACTTGGTCCTGCACGACCCTAAAACTGCGACTTGGTCCTGCACGACCCTAAAACTGTGACTTGGTCCTGCACGACCCTAAAACTACGACTTGGTCCTGCACGGCCCTAAAACTGCGACTTGGTCCTGCACGACCCTAAAACTGCGACTTGGTCCTGCACGACCCTAAAACTGCGACTTGGTCCTGCACGACCCTAAAATTGCGACTTGGTCCTGCACGACCCTAAAACTGCGACTTGGTCCTGCACGACCCTAAAACTGCGACTTGGTCCTGCATGACCCTAAAACTGCGACTTGGTCCTGAACGACCCTAAAACTGCGACTTGGTCCTGCACGACCCTAAAACTGCGACTTGGTCCTGCACGACCCTAAAACTGCGACTTGGTCCTGCACGACCCTAAACTGCGACTTGGTCCCGCATGACCTTAAACTGCCTCTCCGTCCTCACTGCAAGACGTTAAACTGCAAGCCAGTCAGGTCTTCCTGACCGAGGCTCAGCCTTAGGCCCCTGGCCCCGTCTTCACCGCGGTCTGGCCCCAGGCCCCCTCGTTTCTCTCTGACTTACCCTCTTACGGGATCATACGGTACGGTGTAGGACTACATCCTCACGTTGGGATCATGTGCCATACCGTACACATCCCCGAATTAGATGCCCCTCGTCCCGCATGACGTTAAACTGCATGTCAAGAACTACGTACGGCTTGATTCCCATCTTCATGGGATACGTAGGAACGCTCGGACGCCTCGTCTTGAGCCCAGCCCCAAGCTTTTCTCTTCCGCTATTCCCCCTGGGGATAGTCTCCTTGGAGGATCTTTTTGTAGCAGGGAGTAGGATTTCTTGGCCCTGCTCATGCAACCCCACTCGCGCAAAGATTGTAAAGGTCGCACCATGCGCTCACTCCCGTTCTTCTACCCTCCCATGTCCTCACCGCATGACGCTAAACTGCATGGCCTTCAAGAACTACGTATGGTTTGATTCTCATCCTTATGAGATACGTAGGAACGCCCGGACATTTCGTCCGTTGGCCCAGCCCAAAAGCCAAAATCTTCCCCTCGGGTCAAGACATGGCAGGGTGCACACTTTTTCTCCGACCCACGTCGAGCAAGCCTCGACCCGGCTGCACATTCCCCCTGGAGGTGTTTACCCCCTTCGTGGATGAACGCAACTGAGCTTCACCCACTCCTTGACTGGGATTCTGTTACCTTTTCACACCCGGAGGGACCCCCGATAACGGCCTGGATACAATTCCCAAGGGCTCTCCTACCGATACGGGCCAACGCCCCCGAGGGTTTTCTTAAGCAACAAGTCGATACAAGTCCCGCGTTGCGAATTTGGTCAGTGGTCGACGCTCATTTGTTTCCCCCATGCGGGTCACCATAGGAACACTGTGTTTCGAACATGGTCAACAGTGTCCTAGATCTTCGGGTCCACCCCGAGATTCCCCAGGCATCAAGAACAGTGATCCCCTCTGCCCCATCCCAAGGTGACAAACTTCCCCCAAGTGGTGCTAGCGATCCGGGCCACGGCCCAGGATTCCTCATAAGGGTGTACGGTGTGATGTAGGACTGCGTCCTCATTCACGTCGGGATCATGTACCATGCCATACGCCCTCCCTTTACGAGGCTCAGCCTCAGGCCCTTTGGCCTCCTTGGGCCCCTGGCCCCTCGTCCTCATGTAAGACGTTAAACTACGAACCAGTCAGGCCTTCCTAACTGATAACTTCCCCTTTTCTCTGGGCCACGACCCAGGATTCCTCACCCGGAGTGTACGGTGTAGTGTGGGACTACGTCCTCATTCACGTCGGGATCATGTACCATGCCGTACGACTCCCCTTACGAGGCCCAGCCTCAGGCCCTTTGGCCTCCTTGGGCCCCTGGCCCCCCGTCCTCATGTAAGATGTTAAACTACAAACCAGTCAGACCTTCCTGACTGATGCTTGACCTTAGGCCCCTTGGCCTTTCCAGGTCACATCTTAGGTCCCTTCTTACCCGGAGTGTACGGTGTGGTGTGGGACTATGTCCTCATTCACGTCGGGATCATGTATCGTGTCGTGCAACTCCCTTTACGAGGCCCAGCCTCAGGCCCCTTGTCCTCCTCGGGTCCCCGACCCCGGTCCTCATGTAAGACGTTAAACTACAAACCAGTCAGGCATTCCTGACCGAGGCTCAGCCCCAGGCCCCTTGGCCTTTCCGGGCCGCGGCCCAGGACCTATTTTATAGGATCGTATGGTGTGTTGTAGGACTACGTCCTCATTCACGACGGCTTCTTTACCATGCCATACACCTCCCTTGTTTAGGGGTATATTACTCCCCTCCTCATCCAGTATGACGTTAAACTGCATTTCAAGAACTACGTGTGGCTTGATTCACATCCTAATGGGATACGTAGGACCACCTGGATGTCCAAGATCCGGGTCCAGCCCCATCTCTCGGGAATCCTCATCCCATCTTGGCCCCTTGGCCCATCCTTCCCCCATGAGGGGACCATATGGTGTGGTGTGGGATCATGTCCTCTGAGCTGTTTCGTCGATCCTTTTTCTTCGGCAGTTCACCAATGTACTCAAGAGTACTCTGGTTTATTACCTGGAATGCCAAGCTTTACTCGGACACGTCCGCACTCGCTTTCCAGGCTTTGCGTATCCCCGCATCAGGGATTTCATCATCTTTCAAACCCAGAGGGACCCCCAAGAACGGCCTGGATACAATTCCCAAGGGCTCTCCTGCCGATACGGGCCAACGCCCCTGAGGGTTTTGGACAACAAATCGATAAAATCCCGCATTGCGAATATGGTCAGCGGTCGGTGCTCGTTTGTTGTTCCCACCTCAGGCTAACGCGATACAGACGCTGTGTTTCCGTCATGGATAACAGTTTTCCTCTGTCATCACGCCAACCCATTAAGCCCAAATGCCAGGTACACAATTCACACCCTTCATCACTTCATCATGTCCAAGTAGAGTCTCGGGACTCTTGGTACTTTTCCCCCGTGCACGTCTGCGCGTTCGAGGAACAAGCTACATAAAAGGTGTCCTTCGAAACTCTCTGCTGACTCCCCTTTGACGGACGCCCCAAGTATTGCGATGAGGATACCCCCCTTGTTTCCCACACCGAGTTTATCTCACGTGGGCTTAGGGATTGGGTTGACATCTGTGCTTACTCGGGAGGTGTCACCACCCACGGTCCGAGCTCTAAGACCATAAACTAAGACCCTCATCTGGAACTACGTTCAAGAACCCTTGTCTTCGGACCCAACTTGAGTTCAGAAAATTTACCTCTCTAATCCTGCCTTCAGGACCCTAATCACAGGACTGCGTGGCGCAGTGTAGGACTACGTCCTCATTCACGTCGGGTATGCAATAGCTGCACCACGCACGCCCCCATTCTGAGGTTCAGTCCTCCTGTTCCCTGTCCCGCATGACGTTAAAAGGCACCCTTTAGAACTACGTATGGCTTGATTCCTATCCTAATGGGATACGTAGGACCACCTGAATGTCTAAGATTCGGGTCCAGCCCCACCTCTGGGAGATCTCCTGATTTCCCGGTCACCTAGGCCACTTGGTCCATCCCTCTCCAGCGGGGGGGTGTGTAGGTATGATACAAGGTTTTGGGCATCATGCCCCCCTTCCCCTGGGAATCTTCCATCTCTTGATCACCCTCAAGTTTGAGTCCCTTGGCTCCCCGCAGTGGTTCACCCATGTATTAAGAGAACTCTAGTCTAGGACCAAGAGTGTCAGATTCTACTTGATCAAGCTCCTTCCACTTGTCAAGCTTCATGTTCCCCTCTATTCGGACTTCCATCATCTTTCACACCCGGAGGGACCCCCAAGAACGGCCTGGATACAATGCCCAAGGTCTCTCCTACCGATACGGGCCAACGCCCCCGAGGGTTTTTGGACAACAAATCGATAAAATCCCGCGTTGCGAATATGGTCAGCGGTCGATGCTCGTTTTGTTAGTCCTCATTTCAGGCTAACGCGACAGGATGCTGTGTTTCAAACATGGTCAGCAGTAATCCTCTGTCGTCACGCCATCCCCTTCAGTCCTTGAATGTTGGTTGCATGATTCACATCATTTTCCACCCCATCATGTCCAGGTGGAATCTCGACACTTTTGGCGCTATCCCTCAGTGCACCTTTGCATGCTAGGGGGACAAAGCTCCAATCTGGCGTCCTTTGGGACACCCATGGTCTGAGCTCTAAGACCATAAACTAAGACCCATTCGGGACTACGTTCAAATTCCCATCCTCATGGGATACGTAGGACCGCCCAGACGCCCTGTCTCTGGGTACAACCCATTCAGGAAGCCAGTATCTCTCCCTGTTTCACCTCCGGATGGCGTACAATCTGATGTGGGATCATGTCTCCGTCAATTGTGTTTTATAACACTGCGCACATTTCCTGCCTAGCGTCGTCCCTGCTACGTCTGCGCAGCATGACAATAAAATGCATGCTTGGTCCTATCATACGACCCTAAACTGTGACATTATCATCCTGGCCGCACGACGAAAAATGGAACCGCATTGTGGTGACCTCGCTGTAGAGGACATCATGTTGGGTATTGGTCATGTGCCATGCCATTTGTCAACGCCCATCACGGCTTGATTCTTGTGGCGACATCACGACCTACTGTTCTAGGCCTGTCGCTTCACAAAAAAAAACCCCCCATTCACCTTAAAGAACAAACAAGATACATCAAATTCCGCTTCTTTAGTGCAAGGGCCACGTCCGCACTCCCCTTTTCCCCTGGCACTGGTACCTTACCGTGCCACCTTCCAGAACTACGTATGGATTGATTCTCATCCTTATGAGATATGTAAGAGCGCCCGGGTATTTCCCCGCGGGCCCAGCCTAACCCTGGTGTTCGGTCCCTCGACTCGAGCATTTCCTCGGAGAACGCATAGTAAGCAAGACTATGTCCTCATTCACGTCAGGTTTTGATGTCATGCGTCCCCTGATCCCTTTTTCCAATCCATGGTCCGAGTTCTATGACCCTAAACTAAGATCTCCCCAAGGGAAAGGAATCTGCTCCCTCTCTCTAATACGTTTCGTTGACGTATTCAGATGTGTTTTGACAGAAAGCCCGAAGCATGGGATTTTCACAGGGACATTCCCCTCATCTCATGACCAAGCTTCGTGAGCTCTCTATTTGGATCCTCATCCTCCTCCACATCCAAAAAGACCCTCGGACGACGTGGATACTAAGCTTAAGGGCTCTCCATGAATGCTGGACCTAAGGGCCCTTCAATCATTTCGGGCCAACGTCCCTACGGATATCTGACAACATTTGTGACATGGTCCCGTGTTTCGAACATGGTCAACGGTCGACCCTCATTTGTTTGTTCCCACCTCAGGCTAACGCGACAGGATGCTGTGTTGTGAACGTGGTCAGCAGTAATCCTCCATCGCCACGCCGCCATCATCATGATCCGAATCTCGAGCGTCATGATTCACACATTTCCACTCCCTCATGTTCAAGTGGAACTCCATCATACTCGGATCTTTCTTTTCGCGCATCTAGGTGCGCTGAATGATCATGTTAGTGTCATCGGGCCGGTAGTCACCGAGCATCCCTTTGCCCTAACCTTCCCCTCTCTGCGTCGGGAAATTCCCACCACTACTGCTTGTTTCCCACACCGAGCACGACTCACGTGGGCTTAGTAGTTTTGGCTGGATGTGTACCAACACGGTCAGGCTGCTCCTCATCCAGTATGACGTTAAACTACGCTTCAAGAACTACGTGCGGCTTGATTCCCATCATCATGTGGGATACGTAGAGACGCCCAGGAATTTCTCCTAGGGTTCAGCCCCTGAAATCACGAAATCTTGTTCCTCCCCATTTCCAGCCCTCGCCAGAGGCCCTGTCTGGAAGAAAGAATGATCCGTGATCAGGCCAATGCGCCCAATTTGGCGTACTCCCTCCACGGTGGTGCAACTACAAAGGTGTTGGATTCTGTTTGAACAAACCACCACTCCATGTTCCACGCTTTGTGTGTCCCTTATTTGGACCCTCGTCCTCTTTCATGTCTGAAGGAACCCCCTAATGGCCTGGTCTTATGCCGCATCGGCTCACCTACCGTCCTAGGCCAACGTTCCGGAAGACTGGTCATGTCTGGAAGGATCCCCTAACAGTATGGATGTCTGACCTATGGTCCACCAACTGTCCTGGGCCAACGTCCTGAAAGATTGATCGACAACAAATTGATAAAATCTCGCGTTGCGAATATGGTCAGCGGTCGATGCTCATTTGTTGTCCCCATTTCAGGCTAACGCAGTAAGGATACCATTTGTCCGCCACGGTTATCAGTTGTCCTTTATTGTCACGCCATCCCCACAGTGTTCCGAATTTGGGCATCGTGATTCACACTTCCCATTTTCATCTGTTTGAACCGATTTCGGTGCCCCTGGCATTGCCCCGTTCGTGCATAAGAGCATGTTGAAGAAACGGTAATTCGGCTATCCTGGAAGTTCCTCCTCCGATCAAGCCTTCCCCATCTTTCGGGAATCTGGACTGGTTTGAGGGAATTGTCGTCAAGCGTCCCGCAAACATTGTAGGGATGTAACAAGGCAATTCAACAGTGGAAATCGTGCATGCTACGGAACTCAAAACAAAGGAGAAAGAAAGAGTTGAAGCACAAAAGTCTTAATAAAAGTTTCTTTCGGGTTCGCTACAATACTCGGGGGTTGACTTCCCCCATGGACGGGTTGACTCCGTCAAAAGAGTGTTGCAGCTCCGCCACCCGCTGACTTGCGGCGTCCAAAGCCTGTTGCCGCTGATTCAACTCCCGCTCCTCTTCAGCAGCGGCGGGGCGTAATTCGTCAACCCTGTCCCTGGACCTTTCTACCTCGGCCCGAACGGCAGCCATCCTTCCAGAGGTTTTCCCCATATGTTCCTCAGACTCCGCTATCTGGGCCTTCAATCGTGAGACCAGCTCAGACTGCGCATCGAGAGTGGCTGAAAGCTCGTTGGCCCGGATCTGCATCTTTTGGACCTCGCCTTCAGCCTCCTGGATCTTCCTAATGCTGGTCGCCTTCCTCCGCTACCATCCCACGCTCAGCCCACGATCATGCTCCCAGATCTTCTCAGCCATGAGGTCTCGGATGAGCGCGTGAGGGCGTTGGGCATCCACTCCCCCGGAACACAGTTCGCGCAACCGCGAGCGGAGCCTATCCATTTCGGCCAGCCATTGCGCTTGGGGAGTGTCCCTGATAAAGCGCGTGATCAGCTTCCACGACCGGAGGCGGACTATGCTGCTGTCTTCCTCATCAGAGGCCGTTTCGCCCCAATCCGCGCGGTCGGCAGGCTCGTACGCAGGATATGCCTGCAGGAATTCCTCAGCGGGATCTGCATCGGGTGTTGAGTCTGGTACGACACCTGACGCCGGCGCAGGCATGACAGGACTGGGACCGACCGGTTGATCCTCTTCCTCAGAGTCCACCTCGATGACTTCAGGTATGGCCCTGCTGGTGGTCCCGCCAGTGATGGTGTGCGCCACAGCTTGAAGAGGTGAAGGGACTATCGTCACCATCACCGGCATGCCCCTGGGAGGGACGCCGCCAGACATCCCGACCAGCCTCGTTGCAGCAGCCCACGCCATTCGGAGAACTGTATGACAGAAAGAGACATAAACGTTAGTTGGCATGGCCCACATGTGGCAACGAGGAGACCGGTGGAGGAGACTTACGAAGATCGACTTCCGAGCGCTGCTCCTGGGCCGGTACTGATGGGACTCCGAGACGAGGCCCCCCGTATACTGTTGGAAGGCCTGGAGATTCCAGAGGAGCCGCCTCAGACCCCCTGGTCCCACCAGACGCAGAACTGGACGCAGCCATAGGCGCGGGTTCTGAAGGTCCCGCGTCATCACCCGTCAAGGAGCGAGAACGAGGCCTACGAACAAGTTCCTACTGCATGGCTCGAACATTGGTGAGAAGTCCATAGGGATTCAAGAACAGATCGTAAGAATAGAAGTTCGGAATGCTACCTCGAGAGCCTCCGCGAAGTCGTCGGATTCTGAGCTTCGGTCTCCGACCTCGCCCTCCTCCAACGGGCTCCCTCCTCCAGCCTCGTCCCCCTGAGAAGAGTCCCCTGATTCCTCCGGCAAGGGGAAGCGCTCCCTCAGATCGGCAGCCGATAACTGTGGAGGGACCATCTGATTCAACAGTACCCTCACCTGGTCTGTCATTGGGCGAGGAACACCGCTGGAGTGGATGTAATCCTCCAGCTCGTTCAAGTATTGCTCCGCCTCCGCCGGAGACACCATGAATCCAGCCCGAACTGGGCCTATGCCCGGCAGTTCCATCCCGAGGCGATTCAGGTGGGCCCACATCTCAGGTGGGCTGAGGAATTGCCGGTTGACATCCCAAATGTCCCAAGCTTCCGGAAAGACAACATCTTCTTCCATATCGATGTGACGCAGCCGCTTCCCCGGAGCCTGAGTGGGTATCCTACGGAACCCCCTCGGTGGCTGCCCCTCCGGATGACCCTGCTCTCCCGGAACCACCAGATCTGCCGCTGCTGCCGAACCCTCGTCCGGTGCGGGTCTCGCCACCATGGCAGCCCCGCTGCCGCGAGCGGCCCTAGCTGCCCTCCGACCCCAGCCTCGAGATAAAGGAGGCCCACCGTCACCAACCTGAATCGTTGGATGCTTCAGCATCTCCCCCGGGTAAGCGGCCTCCCAGCTGATGGCGTACTCCTTCACTAAGCCGAAGGCGGCGGTGGACGGAGGCAATGCGATCTGCATCTTTCCATCCTCACGTGTAAAAATGAGCCACAGCTGCCTCATCACACACGAGTGCTCCTCGTGACGCACCTCCCAGTATACCTGCGGGGTCAGCCACTGGAGGCACCGGAACTGCCTCGCAAAACGATGCGGGGTGTACGGTTCACAGATTGGCTCACGATCTATCCGAGCCACCAAAACTCCACCTCGGAAGGCCAGGAGGTAAGCCCGATGTTCTTCCGTTCCCCATCCATCATCAGTAAGCCTCCTCGTCAGCAGTGGGAAGGGATGAAAGTTGAACTCGTCCGCCCTCCACACCCTATTCAGCACCATCGGAACGGCCAGTTTGAATGGGAAGCTCCCAACTGCGTTCAGAATGGAGGGGCGAAAGTCTGATCCCGGCGGCGAAATGGGGTTTGGATACTCGTAAATCCCCCTGATATGCTCCGCGATCCACCCATACAGGAGGTGGAAGGGCCCGCATATTCTTGGCGGCTTCTTTCCCTCGATAATACGCCGCAACATTCTGTATAGTTTGGCGAGCATCGGGATCCCCAGGTTGATCCGCTGCCCCATGGCCAACATCGATGCCATGATGAATGAGCTGGGCCGTACCCCCATGCTTGTATCTCTCACTGGTAGGATCCACCCACAGATGAGAGCCGCGATGAACGCCGCCAGCCTGACTATTGGTTATTGTTCGGTGATGACGCTGAAACCCCAAGTCTTCCATTGGTTGTCCTCCAAAACCCGCCAATACGAGTGTCCCTTGCCCCGCTGGGCTGCCCTCGGACAAGTTCGGGGCCTTGGAGGGAACTATCGATCTTCTGGGAAGTTCAGGAAGCGTTTGAACCATCTTCTGAAGTGGAAATCCCTCACTGCTTCCTTGTCCTCTCCAGGGACAAGTGCCATCAGCGCTGACGCCAGTCGCGGCATTTGCTCAGCATCTCCCCACACGCTGGCAACGGGGAGGAACTCGTCATACATGGCCCCCAAGATCGGGACCCCGGAAATCTGGTGGACATCCCACAGGCTGATGCCCACCTCCCCGTGATGCAGATGAAAAGTGTTGGTTCTGGACGACCATCTACTCAACAGTTCCGGCATCAGCTGCTTTGGTTGGTAAATGTGGAACTGGGAGGCCCATGCCGCCTCATACAATCCCACTCTCCTCAGCTCGGCCTCGAACTCCTCGCATGAGGACCCTACCCAGTAGGCCCAGGCCCAGTCATCGATAAAGTTTCCTCCCTGGTGCAGGTCCCACTCATCGGACCATCCCTTCTTTGGATCCTGCAGAGCCACTTTCAGCATGGTGCGGTAGAGAGGAGGGGACGTCTCCGGTTGTAGTGGTCTCCCGTCAATGTCGTTCACATGATTGTAGAGGCAATCAGCGGTGACGGGTGTGAAATCCTCCTGTGCATGACCATCGGCCGCCCTGAACCATTGGTGCTGGCATGGTGTGCTCCTGAACCAGCAAGCTGGTTCATCCCTTCTTGCCTCAGGGATGAAGACGTCATCCCTCAGCCCGAAGCCGTACAATGACAGTTTCTTTCACTGCGGGTAATCCCTCTGACCTTCCGACAGTAGGTCTGTCAAGGAAGTGTGGTCCGAGTGGCTCCGAACCATTTCCCCCAATCCTGGACGGTTGGCCATCTCATCTCGACGAGCAGCATCTGTGAGGACCCCCAAGACAGCTTCTTGATGGGCCATTTTAACTCTAGACCTCAGAAAAGGATTCTTCCGGATGGATCGCGAAGCTCGATCGCGAAGCTCGATCGCGAAGCCGGATCGCGAAGGTCGGTCGCAAGATCAAACCGCGAAGTCCGGCCAAGGCAGACAAGCAAAGGTTCGCTTGGCGCGGACGCGGAGTCGGAGACCCGCGGTTCGCCGCGAAGCTCGATTCGCGGAGGGCTGTCGCGGAGTACGCGGAGCTTCGCGAAATCGAGAGCACAAAAAGACGAGGAAGGCACGTAAAGACAAAAGAGGGTGGACCCCCTATTTATAGGCGACGACCCCGGAGCATCGCGGCGCGCCTCACCCGCGCGAAGCATCGCGGCGCGTCCGGATCCGCGGCCCCGGCGAGCAGCGTGGGCCCCCCCTTCGCGATGCTGCATCGCGAACCACCGACAGTTTTGGCGATTGTCCCTCAGACTTCGACCCTTCACCCTCCGCAGCTCCAAGTCTGAGGGGGGGCATTTGTTGGCGCCAAAAATGTGGCCCGAAAGGAAGGAACGAAAAAGACAGCCGGCGCGCTGCCTCGCGAAGCCCAACCGCGAAGCACAGCCGCGAAGCCCCGCCGCGAAGCGCCCCAACCATGGCGACCCCGCGAAGCTCCAGAGGCGGTAATCCTCTGCGAACCCGTTTGACGTTCGCGAGCCGCCGCGAAGCTCCGAGGCGGTAATCCTCCGCGAACCCATTTGACGTTCGCGAGCCGCCGCGAAGCACTGGAGGCGGCGCGCGAGCCCTGCTTCGCGGCGCCCCTTCCCTATAAATACTCGACTCCCCCTGAGTCCCGAGGACGGACAATCCGACCCTTCGGCTTCTCCTCTCCCGAATCGCGAAGCAGGCTTTGCCCCGGGAATCATGAGCTCCGCGAGGTATTTCTACTTCGCGAGACGACTCTGATTTGTTTCGTTTTGAGCCCCTCTTCCGAGAGGGATGCCATTCGCGAAGCTCAAGGGCGTTTGCAAAGGAAGGGGATTCCCAAGGGAACCCGGGCAGCCGCGGAGCACTTGTGCTTCGCGAAACACCCAACCCATACGAGTAATCCCTATGCTAAGGCAGGATCGCTCCACTTCGCGAAGTACATTGCTTGGAAGGACCCTGCTTCGCGAACCATTCCTTTTTCGCGAGGCAGTGCTCCGCGAACACTGTTCCACTTCGCGAAGCACCTCCCACTCCCACCTATGCCCCATGCTAAGGCCAAGGCACCCCACTTCGCAAAGCACACTCCTCTGCTTAGCGATTCCTCTTTCCGTGTGACCCTCCAGGTTTGCACGATGTGATTTCAAAGTCCCATGGACAACACCTCCCGTAGCGTTGCTTCGCCTAATGCTTCTTCGCATAGGCACGCTAATGGCTATTGCTTCTTCGCATAGCCACGCTAACGTGGACCCCTCGATGGTTCATCCCTCGACCCCAATTTACCATGGCCTTACCGGCACCTTCCCTTCCCCAAGGACCAGAGGGTACCGGTTATGTAAGCCCTAGGGGTGTGGAGTGAACCCACCTCGTCCGAGCTGCAGGACGTTAAACTTCCAAGCACCACGTCCTCAACACATGACGTTAAACTGTGACCCAACCTCGTCTCCCTCACGAAGGGTCCCCCCAGCTCGAACATTCATTACACCACTCGTCTCCACGGGAATGGAACTCTTCCGCACATGGAATGAGATCCTCCTTGTCGGAGTGGTGTATGTTCGCAGGGGAAGGGCTGCCTCAGAGCGTAAGCCCCTAACCTTTGGTATGGATGATTGCACCTGTGCATCTCTGTACTTCCCCACTACCAAGGTTAGTGGAGGACGTGATAGGGAATGAGGCACCTCCCATCGTTGGACCAAGGTCCATCTTTCCCGCGCTTTGTCACGCCATGGGCCTCCATCCTGGAGTAAGTCCCAACACCATGGGCCGCCCAACGCGTAAGCCCCTCTTCGCTTCTCACGGACGCACCCTTCGCGACGTGATCGTCAGGTCCTTGCAACCTCTTGTTTCTCACACCGAGCATGACTCACGTGGGCTTAGAGTGAGAACCGACCCTGACAAACCCCTTCTGAACTACGAGGTCTTTGATCCATGTCAAGGCATGGTACGTAGGAAGCCTCTACGAGGTTCAAGCCCGCCCGTCTTTCACGTCGGGTTTCACCCCCGTCTAGCACGACGTTAAACTGCAATTATGGTCCAGTGGTAATCCATCGCGACCCAACCCACCTGAACTACGAGGTCTTTGATCCATGTCAAGGCATGGTACATAGGAAGCCTCTACGAGGTTCAAGCCCGCCCGTCTTTCACGTCGGGTTTCACCCCCGTCCAGCACGACGTTAAACTACAATTCCGGTCCAGTGGTAAGCCATTGCAACCCAACCCACCTGAACTACGAGGTCTTTGATCCATGTCAAGGAATGGTACGTAGGAAGCCTCTACAAGGTTCAAGCCCACCACCCAGTGGACCAAGGTCTACTTTCACGTCGGTTTACCGGCGAAACCATTTGAACTACGAGGTCTTTGATCCATGTCAAGGCATGGTACGTAGGAAGCGTCCACGAGGTTCAATCCCACCAATAGTGGACCAAGGTCTACTTTCACGTCGGTTTACCGGAGAAACCCACCTGAACTACGAGGTCTTTGATCCATGTCAAGGCATGGTACGTAGGAAGCCTCCACGAGGTTCAAGCCCACCCGTCGCTCATTCACGTCAGGTCCCATTCCAGTCCAGCGGTAAGCCGTTGTGACCACTTGAACTACTAGGTCTTTGATCCGTGTCAAGGCGTGGTACGTAGGAAGCCTTTATGAGGTTCAAGCCCACCACCCATTGGACCAAGGTCCACTTTCATGTCGGTTCACCGACAAAACCCCTTTTGAACTACGAGGTCTTTGATCCATGTCAAGGCATGGTACGTAGGAAACCTCCACGAGGTTCAAGCCCACCCATCACCCAATTCACGTCGTGTTCTACCTACGTCCAGCATGACGTTAAACTACAATCTGGTCCAGTGGTAAGCCATTGCGACCCAACCATTTGAACTACGAGGACTTTGATCCATGTCAAGGCATGGTACGTAGGAATCCTCCCAGAGGTTCAAGCCCAACTCCCCTCGGACCAAGGTCCAGCTTCACGTCGGTTTACCTGCACCATCCCGAACTACGCGGACTTTGATTCCCTGCCACGGGGATACGTAGGAAGCCTCGTCAAGGCTCAATCCCAACTTCACTGTCGCCCCCCTGCGATGGTCCCATTTCACTCTCATCCGTCTCCGCTAGACGTTAAACTCGCGGCATACCCTATGTTGAACACGGGAAGCTGAGGAAAACCTCAGATACGTGTCTATGACATGTAATTCCCCACGCTCGATGTGGGATGCATCGGGCTTCCACGCCCTCGAGAAGCCTTGTGATCAAGGATAACAGACAGACATGCCAGGTACCCCAGCATCCAGACACGGTACTGATGCCTCAACGTGACTACTCCCCTGACCGAAGGTTGCTGCCCTGACTGGACCCTTTGGAATGTCCCGACAGAAGCGGTGTAATTAACCGATGTCCATGGAAACATGGCACTGGGAAGAGTTTCACGAACTACGTATTAAATCTATAAGGGAGACCCGGACTAGGTGACGAGTTCTAAGGAGGAATCCACGGAAGGAAGAACCGACATCCCATCATCCCGTTTCGATCAAGGAGCATACGTACCTGAACAAGGAACGAATGCCGCCCGCCTTTGGAAAGCTGGAATGCGGGGCAACAAAGCCGCACGTCCCCCCTGACGGACGGATGCGCGCGCGCCCCGGAGAAAGTGTCGGAAACATATAGCCAGGGTCTTTTAAGAAATATGTTGAAGGTTGTGTCATGATCAACAACCATGAAATATGAATTGGATACAAGATCTCCAAACTGGGTTTTGAGTGTAATCTTGCCCAGTGGTTCTTGTTCATTTTTATCATATCCTTGTAACATCAAAGTAGAATGAGATAAATCAGATTCTGTGAGGCCCAATCGACGAAGTGTACAAATGGGGATGGGGTTGACTCCTAAACCATTATCAATGAAATCTCTTCGGACGTCTACATCATTGACCTTTCCAGATAAATATAAAGGTCTGATATGTCCATGCATGACATCATCTTCATCTTCATCTGTGAAAGATATCACTGCATAGAATTATGCAGGATTATTCTCTACATGGTAGACTTCAGCTGCAGCAATTTAAGATTCAAACTCCTGAGGACTAGACAAAGCCTCGATGAGTGCCTCCCGAAGATCCTTTGATAAATTCAAGGCATCGAGAATTGATAACTTGGCCGGTACTTGGTCCAAGTGTTTCAGTACATCATACTTTTGATCCAAATGTATGTGTTTCCCAACAGGAACATGTGGTTTCGCAGGTGCCTTAGAAGTTGATGCTTTGGAATTTGATGCATCTTGTATTGGGATAGGAGTTGGTAATATTCCTGACTTTGGAATATTAGACCAATTATGTTTATTTATTTGTTGAGAGAAATAAGGTGGAACCTCTAACCAATCTTCCAGAATAACTATGCCAGGACTGAATCTACCTTGTGTAGAAGAACTTTATTGTTCTTGTTGATCTCGTTGAAGGGATCTGTCACGAGTTTCTACTACATACACAGTTCTAGCAGGGGTACAATTGGAATAGTGGCCTCTGAAAGATCCACGTCTTCCCCTGTATCCTGAGCCTCTAGAACTTCCTCTGATTCCTTTGTTTGATACAGGGAACTCAGGCTCATCAAAATTAAAACTACAACTGGCATATGGATCTGTTAATTGAATCATATTAATAGAACTGAAGGTAAACTCTTCTTCTGATGAAGACTCTGCCTGACTAGCCAATTTAGACTATGTCATTTGATGGGGCGGTGCCCGTTGCTTCGAAGTAGATGGCATAAAATCTGCCAGAGTCAAAGACAACTTGGGCTTTGAAACATACTCATCTTCTTATGATTGTTCCACTCTCTTGGAATTATGTCGTTTCTTTGAGGATTTTCCCTATGATGAAGAGGTTTTTGCTGTGGCATTCATGGAAGAAGACACAATTGGTTTCTTCAATTGTGTTCGGAAAATATCATGAGTTCGGTTGATCATTTTTTTGACCATCCAATAATCATATTTTTTTTGCATTTTTGTTCTTGACCTCTTGCCACTCACCTTCCTCCTCTGGATCTGTAGCAGTAACACATGCTACTTGAACTGAAGAACCTTTCAGTTTGACTTGTCCCAAGTCAACCATTTTTTGCAGGAGGTCCTTGAAGACAAAACACTCCTGAATGGGATGCCCCAACATTTGATGAAACAGGCAGTAGTTGGGACGGTCCTTATCTCCTTCCTTGTTTGGACTCTTGGGCCTTGGCAATTGAACCAAATTATTTTCCAGAGCCGAAATGAAATAACAAGGAACTTGATCATTTTGGAAAGAGTAAACTTTGCTCTTTAGATCCTCAAATTGTTTCTTTCTTTGATCTCTTTGATCATCTTGATGAAATGGCCTCTGTTACTGACGCTCAGGAGGTGGAGCCCTTCAAAAAGATGAAGGTCTTGAAGTAGAAGCAGGTACAGGTGCTTGTTTAAGCATAACTGTAGCAGTCTCTGCTTTACCCATTCTCCTTCCTATAGCTAATGGAATTACACAAGCTTTATCCTTAGTCTTCATAAGAGAATATTCAATCTGTTGAGCGATTGAAGTAAGGTCTCAAAACCCTCCTGTGTATTTCACAGGGATCAGCGGTGTGCACAACTCATCACGTAAAGTTTCCACACAGATTGGAAACAATTCTTCTTGAGGGAGTGCTAAGCTTAGGGAATATGTTAATCCCCTCCAGCGAGCAATGAAATATGAGACCCTTTCATTCTCCCTTTGCTTACAGTTTGTAAGATCAAAAACCGTTGCCTTTGGCAATGTTGAGTTGAACTGAAGAAGACATTTTTGGCAAAGATCCTCCCATCCGGTAATTGACCGGGATTGCAAGCTTGTGTACCAAACAAAAGCAGGTCCTTGTAATGATTTTACAAAACACCTAAGCTTAACTGCATATTGTTGCTGAAGGGTTCCCATCATAGGATCACAATGAGAAAAAAAATGTGTTAAGTGTTGCTCTGGGTCTCCCGAACCATTAAAGATTAGGAATGTGGTGCTTGCAAAATTTCATGGGGGGGAATTGCATCAACTCATTAAGGATAAGCTCTCTTTTCTGGCTGAATTTGAGCACGCTTTCCCTCCATAGCTTCCAAACAAGCTGTTAATGACTCAATAGTAGTTATTAACTTTTGAGAAACATCTGGTTGAGCTTGGACCTGAATAGGTGCAATGACTGGAGCTTGACAGGTGTGGTGGTTGGTGCTGCAATTGATTATAGCACCGCCAATTGTTGTTGCACTTGACCTGTAGGATTAGACCTGTGAGGGTGTATTGATAAGGGAGGATATTCTTGATCCATCTTAGTAGCTGCAACAAATTCCCTTGGCTGACTTACTCCAACAAGCTTAGGAGGAAGACTACCCTGAAGTAGTTCTGCATTCAACCTCCTCAATTCCTTCATTTCTTCCTCTTGTTGTGAAAATCTTTGCTCTAGTGAGAGTGATTGGCCTTCTCCAGAGGAAGGGTATGTAACCTGATTCTTTCATTTCCCCTTATTGGACACCTTTTGGAGAGGGGGAAGTGGGTTACTTTAAGGATTACCTAGATTTTGGGTAATCCTTTGATTTCGTGTATGCACACCTTCTTCATTTGTGTTTGTGCGTACAAATTCTTAAGCAGAAACCTCTTCATCTGACCCTTCCGAGTGAACCTCATCTTGTGGATCAGCAACAACGACATTGATGAAATTGATTGATGCATAATGTATTTAATTCCTTATATCAGAATTTCTGTGATATTGTCTTCTTCCATGTCCTTGATGAGACATTGCCTTTTTTTTTATTTGATTCCTCAGGAACTTCTTGACGAACCATAATTTGGAGGGAATATCCTGATAATTTGGTTCTTCATTCCTCTTGAGGCTTCTTTTCAAATCGAGAGAAGACTAAATTTCTCTGAGGGAGGGATTGAGGATTTCAAAAAGTCTCCAGTCTGGTGGACTGGGGCAATTCCTGCTGTCTTTTCTGAACTCCTCGAATCCAATTTGTTGACTCTGAGGGTTGGGTTAAAAGAGTTCCCAATCTGGAAAGATGGGGTGGCTCTTGAGATGCTATATATGAGGCATTCTTGAAATCTCTCCTGATCTTGCAGACCTTAGTCCTGAAATTAGTTGGATGCATCAACCTGCATCCACTTTTATCACCCGGCTCAAAAGACTGTTGGATAATTTCTAACACTTCTGTCACTTGGTGATGTGCTTTCTCTAAACGAGAGGCCTGCTCAATATTCTCGTTTGCTTGATGCAGGAGTAATTCAACAACTTGTTCTATGTATGCTTGATTTTGAGAGGAACTAGTTGAAGCATGTTCTTGGGAAAGCTTTTTATTACAAACAAAGCCCATTGACTTTGGCCGGCCATGGGCAATAACATTGCATGCGACCATTTTCGACGGGCTTTGTTGACTGGATAGTACAGTGAAATGTAGTTCTCCATGAACACCCTATCCCCTGATATGAATACCATATGGGGCATTGGCAATTAACTGGCGCAATCTTCTTAGTTCATGAAGGCATGAACGCTGAAGGGATCTATGCTGCTTTTCAGCCTTCGGATATCAAGAAATTGAGAGAGATGCCAAGTCAATTTGGCATTGTAACCCTTCTATTATCTTAACATGATTTTCATATTCATCATAAGATAATATTTTCTTTTCTAACTGACAAAGAGTTTTCCATATGTTGAGATTAATATCATGAATTCCATCTTCCATCAACATCTCTGGAATGTCATACTGAGAATCAGCCAAAGGCCAAAACATGACTGGCACTTCACCTTTCACCAGTTGTTTTCTCATATTCAGTACTTCCTCTTTATCATTTGATGAAGATTCTTCTACCTGATTAGACCAGAACTGGTGCTTCCTTGTTGCTTCATCAGATTCAACAAGATTGGTAGAGAAATCACTGATCAAACTAAAAGATGCATGACTTAGGGGTGGTTTGGAGAATGACCTACACCCTGGGATATCTTCTGGTTGAGAAATTATTTCACCTGCTAATGGTAAAGCATCAGACATTACTGGCTTCACATTTTAAAGTGCCTCAAGATAAGAGGGTTTTCTCGTCACTACATTGACTTCTGCAGAATTTTCCAGACAATGCAAATTATAACTGCGGAGAGGACTTTCGCAAATAAATTCATCATCATGGGGAGGACCACCATGGTGGTTTATAGCAAAAGATGAAACATTTTTCTCCTTGGTCTTCTGACCACACAGAGGGTTCTTGTGGCTCTCATCTGAAGAAGAAACTTCGAGATCGACCGAATCGTCATGAAGCAAGCCTTCATGAGGAAGTATATGATGCAGACATTCAGAATTAATGTTCCCACTATTGGGAACTGAAAGATTAGAATCTTGAATTCCAACAGATAATTTTTTAAGGTCTTCAAGAACTCTAGCATCGACTAAGGCCTTGTTACAGATTGGCCCTTGATTTCTTGACTGTGTTGGGTGGGTCTTCTTCTTAGATGCCTTCTTACTCAATTTGGCAGGTGTATGTGCCTGCTCAGGAGAAATGATCAGGTTAGGCTGATTATCTCTGCTCAAACCAGGTGTATGTGCCTGACTTTATTGTCCGTATGATATGGGGGAGTACGCCCCACAACCCTCTTGGACTGGAACAGATGTGTGTGTCTGTTCCAGATTGAACTGTTGATGTGTCACTCCACTAGTAGGGATAGATTTATGTGTCTTTCCTTGAGATGCTGCTGAAGCTGTTATAATATCCTAGTAGGCATCTAGAATATGAGCAAGGATTTTTTTCTGCTCTTTCACCATTGATAGAATATGCTTGGTGACTTCATCGGCCGGAACGGGGATATAAGTCCATTCCGTTCCTGGAGTAAGTGTATGTGCCTACTCCTCTCCTTCTTTTCCTGTCAGTGAATTCTAACAGTACTCAAGTGTGGGGGAAAGGAGTTGAGTATGCCTCTTGTTTGTCGTCGGAGCTTTCCAAATGACTTCTCCGGGTGCTACCAAACGAGACTGTTGGTAGGCTTGATCAATACTAGCAGGTGTATGTGCCTTCTGATTGCACTCCTCCCAACGTGGTTGACGAACTTCCTTCAATACTGACAGACGAGGCTGCTGGCAGGATTGATGAGTGTAAGCATGTGTATGTGCCTGTTTACCAGTTGTCAACACATTGGGTTGGCGGGCTCCATCATATGTAGTTAGATGATCCTTCTGACTAGATGTTGATTTATAAACATGTGTTTTTTCATGTCTGTAGTAATCTTCCAGAATTGCTTAGCGTGATTGGCGTGTTGCTGCCAGACGAGTCTACTGGATAGCAGAATTAAACTGGATGGGTGTGTGTTCCCGCTCGTTGCTTGCCACCAAGTTAGGTTGGTGGACTTCTCTGGAAACGACGGAGATAAGAACCTACTCACTGTTAACTGTTTGTTGCCTCTGGTGGTTCGTCTTGCCTACTCGGGTTCGAGGAACCTGAGCCGAACGCCTGGAGATGACACCCTCATCATGTTGAGGGTGCACTGCCGCAAAAGTCTGGCGGTGATTGTTGATGGGAGCCCTCAGGAAGGACTCTTGTCTCCTTGAATTAAGGCCCTGAGGTACCTTCTCATTCACCTCCTCTGAATATGGGAGTGAATGGTGATTGCGTTCTGGGGGGAACGACCCGAAACGGTTGGAGACGATAGTTAGCACTGCCTGCTTCTTGATCACTGGTCGTCGCTGTCCAGACGACCAGAGTGAGTTATTCACTTGGAGGGCTTGTCTAGTGGCCTCCAGAGTTGGAATAGTACTGTTTTGATGGTATTCCTTAACCAGCGCATTTGATATCCAGCTTTGAAGACGCTGAGTAGGTGATATTGTCCCCAGAGTGGACGACGATCCAATAGGAGTAGCAGAAGATGCATTCATAGCAGAGGTTTTCATAGCAGAAGTATTCACAGTTGTGAACTTAAGAAAATCCATTCTCGTAATGCAGAAGATCTTGGAAAAAGAGTGCCAGTTTGATATAACAGACGTAATCAAGATAAGTTCGGCCACTATATCTTTTGGATGAGCACATATGTTATTGATTGCTTTTTTGGCCCTCTCATTGAGTTTAAATAGGGGCCTAACAAATAAGTAAGACATCATTTTAACTTGGTTAAGGATTCACATCGGGTTCACCATTTTTTGTTTCCTCTGGAATTGGGGATTATCTCATTGATTTAAGATTCAAACATTCCAAGTGGTTTCTAACGGGTTTGTTCGTAGAACCGGAAACATCCAATGATTCCATATCCATTTGGACCAACTTTCCAAAGGTAGGTACTCATTAGTTGTGCACTAATGAGATTTAGGAATTTGTATTGGTTGAGAGGATGGGAGGTCGGACTCATAAAACCTTTTTGAGGGGAATTATTGTCTACTCTGGGACTCTCTTTATAGATTTAAGTTATGTTCGTGAATCCTTATTACATTACCAAGTATAAAATGAGCTTCTCTTTAGATCTGACAATCAATGATTATTATATGTAGGAAATTTAGAGAATCTTATATATATATATTTGAGGTTCTTCATCGATAGAGAATCATCTATATTTTTTAGAGATTCTTGGTCAATGGTATCCTTCGACACATTATATAAAAGTCTCTTGGTCATTATGATGAACATGATAGTTTTAAAGCCACTCAGTGGGGCACTTGAAGTTTATTGTCATTTAGAAGGACATGGGTTATTTCAGAGTTGGGATCGAACCCAGAAATGGGCTACCTACGTATCTTTGTTTAGAAAAAGGAATCAGAAACCACGTAGTTCGAGTAAGGGAGTATGATGTTTATGTATGATTGATGGCTCAAAGAAAGATTTCGTAATTACTTTTACACTCTAAGCTCACATGATTCATGCTCGGTGTGAGAAACAAGAGTTATTGGTAAAACTAGAAAATTATGCCATTAAAGATGCAATCATAAGAAATGATGTGGGACTTATGTATGAATTCCCAAATAGATAAAGATTAAGATTTACTTCAGGGAATAAATCCAAGAACAGGGTCCATAAAGGTATATGTACTTTATAGAGATTTGGATACTCTAATCTTGGGGCTTAATCCTAAGGAAGATGCCCAAATTAGGAGGGGACTTGTGATTGGGTTTTACTCTTGAGAAGGAATACCAAATAAAAATTAAATTAAGACTGGTTAAGAGAAATTATGACTGGGGCTTACTCCAAAATATGAGGCCTAGGTTAAGGGATTTGGAGACTGGGGCTTACTTCTAAGGAGAATGCCCATATTAGAAAATTATGACTGGGGCTTACTCTTGAAAAGGAGGCCCAGGTTAAGGAACTTGAGAAATTAAGGAACTTGGGACTTACTCCTAAAGAGGATGCCCAAATTAAAGAGGAAATGGGGCTTACTCCTGAAAAGGAGGCCCATATTTAAGATTAGAGCTAACTCCTGAGAAGGAAACCCAAGTTCAGAGAATTATGGTTGGGGATTACTCCTGAAAAGGAAGCCCATATTTGGGAATTTGGGGCTTATTCCTGAAAAGGAGGCCCAGAATTAGGAAACTTGAAGACTGGGGCTTTCTCCTGAAAAGGAGGCCCAGGTTAAGGAACTTGGGGCTTACTCCTAAAGAGGATGCCCAAATTAAGGAGGACTTGGGACTTACTCCTGAAAAGGAGGCCCAGATTAATGAAAAGTTGGATTGGGGCTTACTCCTAAAAAGGATGCCCAGGTTAAGGATTCTCTCATCTTAAAGGATGAGGTTGAATGAATGAACTCTCTAACTTTAGTGATATAAAGATGTGTAAATCACCAGGTTTTAAGAGATGTTTCACAAAATTACTTTCAAATAAGGAAGTCAACTAGGAAATCATGCCATAGATGGCTTTGGAGAGAGTTCTGAAGGCTTAATCTTGAATAGGATAGGTGGATAAACATAGGAGAGGTAAAATAGGCAGGAAGGGGCACCCAAAAAATGAGGGGCGCGCAAGTCCTGGTGGGCACGCAGGTACTGCGTGGGCGTGCGAGTTTGGGGCGCGCAGGTATACCTGCACGACACATGGGTACTTGTGCGACTTTTAGCCCTTGGGGTAATACTTGGGCGAGACTTGGCTCAAGACCTTAGTACTATCCCTAAGGGCTTACAGAAGTGTTGCGCGCAAGTTCTGGTGAAGGGGAAAGGCAGCGCGCAAGTGTGGAAATTTCCCTTAAGGGCTGGCCACTCAGGCATGCAAGTGTTGATGAATTTCAACACTTAGGCCTTCCTCCCCCTCTCTAGATCTTCCGTTCTAGGTAAGAAATTTCCTTACAAGTGTTTGGAAGCTTTGAGAAGATACTAGGGTACCGGGAGCTCGAATCCGAGGTTCTGGAATTTTTTCTCCTCTAAATGGGGGGGCTCACAGTGGTATTTATAGGCTGGAGAGACCCTGGGTGAATTTTCAAAAAGGGCGTGCAAGTCACCTGCGTGACCATTAGGTGGCGCGCAAGTGTACTTGCATGACCCAAGTACATTTGAAGCCTTTTTCAAGCCTTTGTTAATTTTTGATGTTTTTTTCAAAGGATGAATCACTTTATGCTAAGGCATTTCCCTTTGCATTCGTTTAGACTCTGTGATGAATAGGAGCGTCAACAGATGCTGAGGAGTTGATTATTAGTTTTTCTTTTGTACTTGGGTTTAGTATTTTATTCAGCATTATGACTTGTTTGGATGCATTCCTAGACATATGTATCATGCATCATTTCATATATACATGTGTGCTCCAGTTGTTTATTGTTTTAGTCTTCCGCTGTTTATTGTTGTTGGATATTTACTGCTTCCGCTATTGTATGCTTTGTTTACTTCCACTGTGTACTCTGCCAATGAGAGCATAGTTTCCCCACTATCACAACCAGGGACCTCACTATGAGTCGGCAGCCTCTGGCATTTGGGGAAATTCTCTTGAGTCCATGTGACCAACCGGGTACGGGGCGCCTCTGGGTGGATTCCGGAACTGGGAAGTTACGTGATAAATTCGAGTAAAAGTGTTCTTTTGAAATATATTATATTTATCATAATCATAGTATTTTATTTTAAATTTTTATGCAAATAATATGTATATTAAATGATTATATGAAAATGATATTGTAATTGTTTTATTAAGAGAAATATCAAATAAATGGTATTATAAATATTAAAATAAATATTATATGAACTAATTAATATTATCCACATATTTTCTAGATGAATATGACATGTTATGAATCTATTAATCATTTTGGTCCGAATATATCCTCTTTATGGATTTTATTTAAATTAAAATAAATAAATAGTGTCAAAATTAACACTATTGTTATTTAATAAAAATAACATATTATTAAATTGTTTAAAAATAACAAAAATATTTAAAAATTACTAATTGAAATTTATATGGTCTAAAATTTCATAAATTACCCAATTATGGATAATTCACAACACATAAGTAATTATTTATAACAATATATAATTTAGAATATTATTACAAGAAATAAAAATAAATAGATTAAATAAGGATAAATCATGTTGATAAGGTCTAAAATAAATTTCCAACCTGTATAAATATTATTGGTTTATGATATTACAACCCTATCTCATCTAAACTTTGTATTTGAGTCATTTTGAAAGTTTTTAAGTGGGGTTTGAATTTATTATAAATTAATATTTTTAGGTTTCAAATTTGCCCCACTCTTCCCTTATAAAAGGACACCTCCTTCCTCTTCTCTTCACACCATTTTGAGCCTTCAATCTCAGCCAACCCCTGCCAATTCCTATTCTCAACCTCTCTAGTTATATCATAGAGGTTCTGTTCTTCTCAAAAGACAAACTCTAGTGCCCTAAGAAGAAGTTTAAAAGAGGAAAGTCGAGGAAGAGGTAATCTCTTCTACCGTTTCTTTCAAGTTTCTTTCTTCTTCTACTTCTTCTTCTTTAGTTGTTTCATTATAAATTAATAAAACTAGTATTAATTATATACTGATATGTTATTATAAATATGAAATAAACCTATTTCACCTTTTATCCATCATACGGTAAACGAAATCACTGTGTGTGCGTATGTACGGAATACTGTCTCCACGGCGTGGTGTAATCTGTTTTTCCACCACCACCTTACTTGGATGGGTATAAGGGTGTAAAGAGTAACTATAAATGATTATTATAACATGATACTAATTCTGAGATATTCTATCATCCACTCCAATTCCATTCAATAATTATGGGAACATTATCATCGCTCGTGAGTACGTACGGATTACCGTCTCCACGACGCGATGACATTCATTCTCCATGATAACTATTAAAGAATGATTATAAAGTATATATAATGAATAATAATGAGATATATGACATAATAATGATACTGGATTTTTGTATATGTTATTTACTTACATCCATTCAATTTAATAAAGAAACCAAAACAGTGTTCATGCATACGTACGGTCTACCGTCTCCATGAATAGTATATTTCGTTCCATTTATCGATCAATTCTATATATTTATATTCTGAATATATATTATATATAAAAATCATGTTTTACATTCTGGAAGAAATTAATCATGATCTAAGTAATCATATGAATAATTACACGTCAAAACACGTATGACAAATGAAATGATTTTACCCAAAAGATGCATTAACATGGAATTGGAAATTGAACAGGTAATATAAAGTCGTAAGTGAATAATATATGATATAATAAATATTATTATGGTTCTGTTACAAGTTAATAATATGTTTAAACCCACTATACAGGAGTTTTGGATACGTACAGAAGAAATTGACCTAAGGTAAGGGATAACTTTTCCAATCTCATTATATCCGAGATTGTTTATTCGTAATTATTTACTGGGTTCATATTTATCACCCAAATTCTTGTTTCTTAAATATGTAATATTATTTCTATCCTCCTATAATTTTTAAAATCCAATTTTACCTTTTGGTGAATTTTTTGTAAAAGATATGAAAGGAATCTTTTGTTGTTTTCAGTACGTGGTACTTTTTGACTTTTCTGACAAAAGTATGAGAAGAATGATTTTTTTAACTTATACGGCATGAATGGATTTTTACAGTTTCATAACGCCTTATTTACATGAAGCTTCCTCTATAAGATTTCATGATTATTTTAAACAAAATCCTTTTCTTTTAAAATTGTATGGCATTTTGAGAAAAGAAAATGATTTTGAATAAGAAAGGATATTTTCCTCAAGAATTCATTTCAAGTGTTTTATCAAAACTATTTTCCATCTAAGATGATATAGATATATGTTTCTATCCCTATTATTAATTTTATTTGATTACATTATGATGGAATTATTTTTATGAAGTCATTCCATCTTATATGGATTATGTTATGATGGAATGATGTTTAAGAATCCCATTTTATTATATGGGTTATGCTATGATGTATGATTTATGATTTTGTGGCACACATAAGAATGATTTCAATATGATATGGGTGGGACCTATATATACCTCCAATGCATTGGGTAAAGATTTATATCTCATGAGATAGACATGGTTGGAATGGAAAGTGAATCTGGTTCAGTAATATAGGGCTCGAACGGCAAGTAAACCCGGTTCAGTAATGGACTTTGTCCATTATGATGGTCTTGGCAGCAATGCCTTGGCTAATATGGAAATCATATCATGTGCTTAATGGTTTTCCACAATTACATGTTTTATTCCCATGCTATTTTATCATGATTAATGTTCTTTTATGATCTATTCCATATGTACTTATAAGATTCATTTCATGTTCATGTTTTTAAATACAAATGTTTATGGTTTGTTTTATGTTCACTATGTTTACCCTTACTGAGAATTTGAGCTCACCCTTTCTATGTTTTCTTTTCCCCGGGATAAAAAGACAGGTTTTAGGTAAGAAAACAAAAGGGGAAGATCTTTATGGGAGATGTTGACGATCTTTCACCATGATTAGAAGATTATGTTTCGAGTTTCCAAAGACACTAAACTAATACAGTCATTGGGCGTCGGTTTTTTTAATGTATTAAGTATTCCACACAAGTAATGTAATGTCCATTTACATTAAGCTTTGGGTCTCAAATGTTTAGGGATTGTTTTATGTTCTCCATTTTTACCCTTACTGAGCATTTGAGCTCACCCTTTTTATGTTTTCTTTTCCCCAGGATATAAATAAAGGTTTTAGGTAAGAAAACCAAAGGGTAAGATCTTTATGGGAGATGTTGAAGATCTTTCACCATGATTAGAAGATTATGTTCTGAGTTTCCAAAGACACTAAACTAATACAGAATTTGGGTGTCTATTTTTTTCATGTATTAAGTATTCCGCAAAATTATTGTAATGTCTATGTACGTCAAGATTTGGGTCTCTACAGTTGGTATCAGAGCGAAGGTTTAGTTAACCTTTGGAAACTAGGATGCAAAAACTTTAGTGAAATCCCTAGATATATTTATAAGGTATGTATAGGGATGTCTCTAAGGTTAATTATAAGTATAGGTTATAGACCTAGAATTACGGTAATGATCATATAATTATACCTAATATGTTAGAGATTGAAAGTACTCCCCTTTATTATGTTGTTTTTCTAGCATGATTTTTGCCTCTCGCACTTTTCTTTTTGGGTTTTAGAAAATGGATGGAAAGAGGAATATTCATGTTAATGGAGCATATGATGGAAAATGGAATGATATTCTTCCTAAGAATCCAAATGAAATGGGTTTTGGAAGGCAAAACGTCGTTATTATTCCTAATCAGCAATCTCATAATATGATCAATAATATCAACTTTGGTAAGTTTCCTGAATCGGCTAATAAGAGAAAGATGGAGTTTCATGATGATCATAGAGGAAATAAAGTTCAATTTCCCACATTTAAATCATGTGGGAAGAGGCATCAAGGAAAATGTTTCAAAGGAACTGGAAGATGCTTTGGGTGTGGAAAAGAAGGACACAGAGTTAGTAAGTGCAAAGGAAAAGGTTCAGTTAACACCATGGACAAGGATAATGGTATTTCTATGACATAAACAATGATTAAATGTTTTAAATGTGGAATGTATGAGAATTATGAAAACCAATTCCCTAAGGGAAAATCTCTTGAAGAGAATCAGCATGGTCATATGAGTAGTATTTATGTTGGTGATGATGAAGAAACTACAAATGATATATGAGATGAAAGAAGTGTTGAGGAATAAAATTATGAAGCTCAGTCAATGGTTTAATAGAGTAGTGGAATGATTGTATGTTTACCAAGAGTTATGTTAATGGTACTATGGAATAAAGAAACATCCAATGATTGTTACACTATTGTTTTTTCTGAAGTATTTGAAAGTATATGTTGAATGGTATCAATAACCATGAAAGGTTATTCAGATATTTTTGGAAAGAAGATGATATGAACATAATGAATGGATAAGGAGAAAATAATATTTTGGATATTATTATTGAGCTCATGACTGATATAAGGACAAAGTGATATCATGGTTTGAGTATATATAAATTTTGTGATTTTGGTATGTGGAAAGAGTTAACTTTTGACCGCATTCATGTTTTCACTAAGGTTCAATGGGTATTAATTTTTCAAGAGAATACATGATTAAGGAATTCAAATGTTTGGAATGTGACCAACAAGATATATCTTATGATATATGGGGGATAAGTGATGGTATTCACATGCTTGGTAGATGATCTTTCTAATAGTTGTTTTCTGTATACTATGAGATTGGACAAAAGTATTTCCGATAAGCCTAAAGGTTGGAATGCATTAAGTGGGACATCAGATAGTATTGTTTAAGGCTACAAATTTTTTATATTATTTCTGGAATGTTGTAATAGTATAGTTTTATTAAAAGGACAACCCATAAGATGGGTGACAACCCATCGTGTTGGACAAGGATGCGGGAATCAAACCCACAACCGAAGTGCGACAGGCCATTATCGGCTACCACTGGCCTACAGGAAGTCCCTGGTTAGTAGAAATTAGTTTTATTTTATTAAGCGGTATGACCGTTGAAGTATGAGTGCATTTTTGGAATCATTTATGGTTAATCTCACCATAGATGGACTTATGTATATTTAATAACTTTTTCTAACTTTTTGAGACAGATATAATAACCTATCATTATATCGCATGATCTGCTAATATTTCAAGAAGGACAAATTCAACTTCATTTCTTTAAATAAGAGATGAAGTGGAAATTGATCATGGAATGACCAACGATGATATTACACTGAAATCAAGTAAGTATTTCTCCTTGTGCACAAATTTATCAACATTAGAGAAATGATCTTGAAAACCAAAAATGTTGTCCTAGTGCCCTCATATCTGATGAATCATATGGTACCTTAGATCATCACAAATTTATGGCTTTGTGATTGTTGGCTTTTTCATATCCATGTTCTCTACCACTCTTCATCTAAACATGATGGTTAGATTTCTCTTCCATATCCATATTTTCACCTATGTTATCCTGTGTGGAATCCCAGTGATGAGTTAATTTGGGTAACCATTACATTTCATACTTCAATTTTCAAAATTAAGTTTTAGTATTCCTTTTTACGATGTGGGTTTCAATGAATGAAACATTCAAGTAGTAAATGATTTATAACCCGGACGAATTTCGAGGGCGAAATTCATTTTAAGGGGGGTAGAATGTAACACCCAGAGATTTTATAAGATATATTCTTTTTTAATTTCTTTGATGTCTTATATTGTACACTACACCAAGATTAGCTTGTACTATACACAACACCGTATTAGCTTGCAGTATACGCAACACTATTCTTAGCTCGTGTTACACACAATTTCAAGTTCGTTTTGTGGAAATTATTATACACAACATTAAGTATAGATTTTATTTAATGTATAAATGAAATAAGTTTTGATTATGTTATATGCAACACCAAATTGAGCTTGCATTACACGCAACTCTGACTTGGCTTGCATTACATGCAATTGCGACCTTCCTCGATAGCGTGTGTAGTACCCAATATCGAGTTTCACTAAACAACGATATATTGTTATAATATTATTATGAACTCGCCGTTATGAATAGTAGTAACTAAATTTTGAATTTTATGGCATTATAATTAATCTTACATATTTTATAGAACATGGTATGCGAATAAAATAATTTTTTCGGGTAAAATGAGTATTTTTAAAAAAATGCAGTTTTGCTGCCTTTTGATGGAGCACCCACTTTAAATCTAGTTTTTGACATGTTTATAAGTTCAATTTTACAATATAGAATTTTTCTTTGGAATAAGGATATAAAAATTTACTTTGGATAAATTTTTGATATTTTTCTGATAAGTTGCTTATTTTAATGAATAGTAAAAATACGCTAAACTTTAATTAAAAACAACTTTTTTCATCAAGATAATTTATATGGTTAAATTATAATATTGAATGGTTTTAAAGTATAAATAGAATATATTTTTACCATTTAATATAATTCATCTCATTACCATTAATTTTATATTGAATTCATAGGTAAAAACATTTCAATCTTTGACAACGTTTTAACTTTTAAAACTCGTTTTCTTAACAACGGGATTATTTTTATATTAATTACTGCAACTTCTGTGTTTTGAATTTTGAAAAATGGATTCCATATTTGGATTCAGTGGGTCCAAATCTTGTTAATAGGTTACTTTTATTTCTTTGACATTATGAATAGTAACTACGGTAATTTTTATTTACTACAGTTAAAGGTAAATCGGGTAATTAAGGGTAAAAATAAGATTATAAAATTACCCTAACACATGATAAAATTCTATTGGATGAATAAATGTCGACCCATATCACCTAAAGGTTAGAATAGATTCGTTTCATGGACTATTGACCATGAAAATGATATAATTATAATTAAAACCAAAGAAAGTGACAACATGTCACTCTCTTATATCTTATAAGTGTAATAATTTTAATTTAGTGATAAACTTCATAAAAGATTGAACATGAATAGTATACAGAAATATAATAAAATTATCTACATCATTTGAATTTATTTAGAATATTTATGGATTAAATGATTATCATTAATGATGACAAAATAGTGATGTTGAAATTATTTTATTAATTGAAAAATCAAATAAATGGTTTTAAAAATATTAAAATAAATATTATATGAACTATTTAATATGATCCAAGAATTTTATATATGAATATAACATATTAAGAATCTATTAAATATTTTGGTTTGAATATATCCTCTGTGTAGATTTTATTTAAATTCAAATAAATGAATAGTGTCAAAATTGACACTATTGTTATTTTATAAAAATAACATATTATAAAATTGTTTAAAAATCACAAAAATATTTAAAAATTATAAATTTAAATTTATATGGTCTAAAATGTCATAAAGTATCTAATTATGGACAATTCACAACACATAAGTAATTATTTATAACAATTTAAAATTTAGAATATTATTACCACGTTGTGGTGTAATCTATTTTTCCACCACCACCTTACTTGGATGGGTATAATGGTGTAAAGAATAACTATATATGGTTATTATAACTTCATACTGATTATGAGATATTATATCATCCACTTCAATTCCATTAAATAATTATGGGAATGATATCATCGCTCGTGCGTACGTACGGATTACCGTCTCCATGACACGATGAGATTCATTCTCCATGTTAACCATTCAAGAATGATTATAAAGTATATATAATAAATAATCATGAAATATATGACATAATAATGATACTAGATTTATGTACATATATGTTTCATTTAATTAATTCCATTCAATTCAATAAGGAAATGAATACAGCGTTCATGCGTACGTACGGCCTACCGTCTCCATGAACGGTGTATTTCATTCCATTTATTGATATACCATATATATTTATATGATGAATATATATGTTATATATAAATAATGTTTTACATTCTAGAATTAAGTAAATCATGATATAAGTAATAATATCAAGAACAACAAGTCCAAGCACGTACGATAAATGAAACGATTTTACCCAAAACGCTACTTTAACATGGAATTGACAAAATAACAGGTAATATAAAGTCATAAGTGAATCCTATATGATATCATAAATATTATTATGGTTCTGTTAAAAGTTAATAATATTTTTAAACCCACTATACAGGAGTCTCGGACACATACGGAAGAAATTAGACATAAGGTAAGGGATAATTTTTCAAATCTCATTTTTATCTGAGATTACTTATATGTAAGTATTTACTGGGGTTATATTTTTCATCCATGTCCATAAATATGTTTTCATAAAGTTTTTAATATTCTTCCATGTATGTTTAAAGTCATTTATACCCCTTTTTGGCTTTTACTTTGTGTTATGGAAGGAATCTTTATTTTGTTTACTATACGAGGTACTTTTTGACTTTTTCAGTAAAAGTACAAGGAGAATATATTTTTTAACTTATACGGCATGAATGGATTTTTACCATTTCATAATGCCTAATTTTCATGAAGCTTACTCTACAATATTTCATGATTATTTTCAACAAAATTATTTTATTTTAAAATTGAATGGAATTTTATGAAAAGAAAATGATTTTGAAGAAGAAAGGATATTTTTCTCAAGAATTCATTTCAAGTGTTTTGTCAAAACTATTTTCCATATAAGATGACATTATTTAGTATGATTATGTTTCAAATATAATGTATCTATTATTTCTATTTTTTGCTTATTCTTATGATGAAATGATATCCATTTGTTTTATATGGATTGCGTTATGATGGGATGATGTTTATGAAACCCATTTTATTCTCTGGGTTATGATGAATGATTTATGTTTATTTTGTGGAACAAGTAAGAATGATTTCATTATGAGATGGTGGGACCTATATCTCCCTCCAATGCAATGGGAAAAGATTTATATCTCATCAGATGGACATGGCTGGAATGGAAAGTTAATCCAGTTCAGTGATACAGGACTGGAACGAGGAGTGAACTCAATTCAGTAAGGGACATTGTCCACTATGATGGTCTTGGCAGCAATGCCTTGGATACTATGGAAATAATAACATGTGATTAATGGTTACCACAATTAAATTTTTTACTCCCATGTTATTTTATCATGGTTAATGTTCCTTTTCAATCTATTCCTTATGCACTGCCAAGATTTATGTTATTACTCATGATTTTGATGTTTTATGTTCATGTTCTTACGTTCAAATGTTTAGGGATTGTTTTATATTCTCCATTTTTACCCTTACTGAGCATTTGAGCTCACCCTTTTTATGTTTTCTTTTCCCCGGGATATAAAGAAAGGTCTTAGGTAAGAAAACCAAAGGGGAAGATCATTATGGGAGATGTTGAAGATCTTTCACTATGATTAGAAGATTATGTTCTGAGTTTCCAAAGACACAAAACTAATACGGTCTTTGGGAATCTATTTTTGTTATGTATTAAGTATTCCGCAAAAGTATTGTAATGTCTATATACGTCAAGATTTGGGTCTCTACATTTTCCCTCACTTCTAGTTAGCAGCCTTTTCCATTTTGGGAAATGTGCTTGAGGTTATGTGGTGAATCGGGTTCGGGGCACCTTTGGGCGACACCTGGATCCGGGACATTACATAGTCTCTCATTAAAAATGAATCATTTGGATAGTAAATGAATGATTATATAATCATGAATTCATACACAATTGATATATCAAGTGGATTAATACAAAAAAAAATATACTTGAATAAAAGGATAGAGGAAGAGAATCCCTTTCCTTATAAAGTAACTTCATAAAGGTTGATAGAGTCTCCTTAGAACCTTAGAACCACTTTTTATAGAATCTCAAGAAGTGGAATTATAGGGCACTACAAGAAAACGGCCGTTTAGCGCCGGTTTTTTCACGGCGGTTTTAAAAACCACCGCTAAACGCGTTTCGGGCCGACGTTTCACGGCGGTTTTTTAACCGCTGCAAAAAAACCGCCACGAAATGCAATAAATTTTTTTTATTTTTTTTTTATTTTTTTTATTTTTTTTCAAGGATTAGCGGCGATTTCGGTAAAACCGCCGCAAAATGAAAGGAAAAAATAAAAAAACACGAGAAACCCCGAAATCACTAAAACGACCATAACTTTTGATCTGGGCGTCCGTTGGAGCACTACGACCAGTCAAATCAAAGATCATGAAGAGATATAGAGGCACATATAATCAAAACCATGAGATGGTCTAAGGTGCAGAAGATATTAGTGTTATAAAAATGTTGAAAAAAGTTCTCCAACTTCTAACGACCATAACTTTCGCTCCGGGTGTCCGATTGGGCTCTACCACATATCAAATCAAAGCCAGTGAAGAGAGCTACGCAATAAGTTGACACAAGAACGCTTATATTGTGTTTTTCGACCCCAAAAACCCCTCCGATGGCCTCCGAAACCAAGTTTCCGTCACCGGTGTCCCGTCGAACTTGTCTTCAAATGGACCTAACTTTCGATCTGCATGTCAGTTCGGACACCTCCACCTGCCAGATCATAGCTCGTTCCATGAGCTTCAGTTTGACTGGTCGCGGTGCCCACATGCACTCCTAGATCATATGTTATGGCCTTTTAGTGATTATCGGTTTTGTTATGTTTTTCGATGCCTCGTTTCTAGCACCCGTTCCCCGTCAGCTTTTTTTTAAATGGTCATAACTTCAGATTCGCCTGTCCATTTGGACTCTTTCACCTATCAGGTCGAAGATCATTTTAGGATCTTTGATTTGATAGTTCATGGATCTAAAACAGACTCTCGGATCATAAGTTATCTCTGTTAATGTGAGTCCAATGTTTTTGTCTCTTTATGACCGTTTTGACGAGTTTTAACGGTTGCTCCATTTATTACTGTTTATTTGGGTTTCCATGACTTGTTATCTTTATCAATGGTTTTTTGTGGGTTATTATGATGATTATGTTGAATTATTAAGGTGTTTTCCAAAGTTGTCATGAGTTTTCATGTGTTCTCATGCGTTCTCATTCTTTCGAATGCTTCATTCTTCATATGATTCTCCATCCGTTTTCATGCGTTTTCATGATTTTTCATCTTTTACCACGTCTTTTCATACTTTTTCATGTCTTACCTTTATTATTTATTATTTATTATATATTATTTATTTATTATTTATATTTACTTATTATTTATTATTTATTATTTATTATTTATTATAAATTATTTATTAGTACTAATAATAAAATATTATTATTATTAATAATATTTGTTAGTGGTTATTTATTATTTATTATTTATTATTTATTATTTATTATTTATATTTATATTTATTATTTATATTTATTTATTAATTATTTTTTATTTTTTATATTTATTTTTTATTTTTTATTATTTATTTTTTATTATTCATTATTATTTATTATTTATAATTATTTATTATTTATTATTTATTATTTATATTTATTTATTATTTATTATTTATATTTTTTATTTATATTTTTTATTTATATTTTTTATTTTTTATTTTTTATTTTTTATTTTTTATTTTTTATTTATTATTTATTATTTATTATTTATTATTTATATTTGTTAATTAGTTATATTTATTTATTATTTATTATTTATATTTATTTATTATTTATATTTATATTTATTTATTATTTATTATTTATTATTTATATTTATTTATTATTAATATTTATTTATTATTTATATTTATTTATTATTTATTATTTATTATTTATTATTTATTATTTATTATTTATTATTCATATTTACATATTATTTATTAATTATATATTTATTTATTATTTATTATTTATTATTTGTATTTCTTTATATTTATTATTTATTATTTATTATTTATATTTATTAATTATTAATTATTAATTATTTATATTTATTAATTATTTATTATCTATTATTTATTATTTATTATTTATTATTTATTATTTATTATCTATTATTTATTATTTATTATTTGTTACCTATTATTTATTATTTAATATTTATTATTTATTATTTATATTTATTTATTATTTATATTTATTTATTATTTATTAGTTATTATTTATTATTTATTATTTATATTTACTTATTATTTATTATTTATATTTATTTATTATTTATTATTTATTATTTATATTTATTTATTATTTACTATTTATTATTTATATTTATTTATTATTTATATTTATTTATTATTTATTATTTATATTTACTTATTATTTATTATTTATATTTATTTATTATTTATTTATTATTTATTATTTATTATTTATTATTTATTATTTATTTATTATTTATTCTTTATTATTTATTATTTATTATTTATTATTTATTATTTATTATTTATTATTTATTATTTATTATTTATTATTTATTATTTGTATGTATTTATTATTAATTATTTATTTTTTATATTTATTTATTTTTTATTTTTTATTTTTTATTTTTTATTATTTATTATTTATTATTTATTATTTATTATTTATTATTTATTATTTATTATTTATTATTTATTATTTATATTTATTTATTATTTATATTTATTTGTTATTTATTATTTATTATTTATATTTATTAATTATTTATTATGTATTATTTAAATTTATTAATTATTTATTATTTATTATTTATATTTATTTATTATATATTATTTATTATTTATTATTTATTATTTATTATTTATTATTTATTATTTGTTATTTATTATTTATTATTTATTATTTATTATTTATTATTAATATTTATTATTTACCATTTACTATTTATATTTATTTATTATTTATATTTATTTATTATTTATTATTTATATTTACTTATTATTTATTATTTATATTTATATTTACTTATTATTTATATTTATTTATTATTTATTATTTATTATTTATTATTTATTAATTATTTACTATTTATTATTTATATTTATTTATTTTTTATTTTTTATTTTTTATTTTTTATTTTTTATTTTTTATTATTTATTTTTATTTTTTATTAATTATTTTTTTTATTTTTTAATTTTTATTTATTATTTATTATTTATTATTTATTATTTATTATTTATTATTTATTATTTATTATTTATTATTTATTATTTATTATTTATTATTTATTATTTATTATTTATTATTTATTATTTATATTTATTTATTGTTTATATTTATTTATTGTTTATATTTATTTATTGTTTATTATTTATATTTATTTATTATTTATTATTTATTACTTATTGTTTATTATTTATTATTTATTACTTATTATTTATTAGTTATTATTTATTATTTATTATTTACTATTTATTATTTAATATTTATTTTTTATTTTTTTATTTTTTATATTTATTTTTTATTTTTTATTCCTTATTTGTTATTTATTATTTATTATTTATTATTTATTATTTATATTTATATTTATTTATTATTTATTATTTATTATTTATTATTTATTATGTATTATCTATTATTTATTATTTATTATTTTTTATTTTTTATTTATTATTTATTATTTATTATTTATTATTTATTATTTATTATTTATATTTATTAATTATTTATATTTATTATTTATTTATTATTTAATATTTATAATTATTTATTATTTATTATTTATTATTTATATTTATTTATTATTTATTATTTATTATTTATTATTTATTATTCATTATTTATTATTTATTATTATTGAGTTTATATCTATTATTTATGTATTATTTGTTTTTTCAATTAATATATATACTAATATTAAATTCTGTTTATTAACCACATGACGAGCTTGCTGGAGTGGTAAAGTCTTTAGAAAATACGCAAGAGGTTAGGGGTTCAAATCTCACCAAACGCAGTATTTCTGTATATTGCATGGGCATGTGCATGGGCATGTTATTTAAACATGAGGAGGGTGATTTTAAGATTTAAAATATTGGTTTATTATTTAAGCCAGCTACTTGTGGTTGGAATTAATTTCAACAATTTTTGTAGATAATTAACAATCCAAAAAGGTTTTAATGACCTTTAAATCAATAAAAAACTAGATTAAACTTCCCAAAAAACATACATAATCCATAAAATCTAAAAATAGTTTTATCAATAAAAATTATATTTAAGGTTCCAAAATTTTTAGTACAAATTTATAAATGTAAATAAATATTTTTAAATTCATTATTATACTCCTAAAATGAAATTTTTTTTGAATAAATTATTTCATAATTTTTTTCATTATGTTCATATCGTAATTTTTTCCTAAAAATTGTATTACTTGTAAAACAGTAACTTTCTCTTTCTCACTATCAAATAAACTTTTTCAAAAAATTACCAAAAATTCACTCTTGGATAATTTTGATTCTGTTAGTATAAAGATAACATTTATCTTATCAAAATAATTATCTAAATATTATAATTTTGTCTTTTAAATAAAAATCTGTGTTTTTTGAAAATTAATTTTTTTTAGGACATTGATCAAATATCTAACTATTATATAAAATAAATTGATTAGGAATTCATTGAATTATATAATCATTTATATTTTAATAAAAACTGAATTATAATACTATTTAATAAAAAAACCTTTATTCAAAATTTCTAAATTTATCTTAAAACGGAATTTAAACATGTTTCTAAAAATAATATTTTTGTTTCTTTATATTAAAAATATATTTTATCATATTCATCTTATATTAAAGTGTATTTTTTCTTTCATATAAATATTATTAAAATAGAATAAGGGAAAATGTAATTCAAATAGAGTAACCACTATTTCATTTCTAAATAATTACACATTAATACTACTTGATGCCTAGATACATAAACTCTTAGTACATTAACATATTCTCTAAGGGTAATATTTGCGATGGTGGTAGTCTGTTGGGGTGGTTCATCCAAAATTTATTTGTTGTTGATCTCTACTATCATGAAATTCTCTAAAATGGTCTTGTTCATGTCTCATTTACTAAAGTTTTTCTTGGTTTTAGTTTACAGAAAATCCAAATGACACCACCTCTCTCCAGAACCCTGATAAGTGAACCCCATAATGGATATTCTTAATAGTCGGTGCCATGGTTTTTTCCTTCAACATCATAAAATGATTCCAACTATCACTTTAAAATATCTACACAACCAATAGTCATAATTTACAATGGTCATATTAACAATGGCCATAATTCCCAATAACCATATTGACCATCATCATAATGCCCAACGGCCAAATTGCCATATATATATGCACCAAAAATATCACACTTCATTGTGCACTACTTAACTCACAAATATTCTTGAAAATACCTTAATAATTTTTATCATATTCTTAATGCTTATCTTTCCTTTTATAGTCATAATGGAAGGGGTGATCTTCACATGATAATTCAAGCCTATAGAGTTCCCCTTAATGATTTTATTATTATTCTATTTTTATATCCATGTGTTATTCCTAGTTGTAGTAGTAAATATTATTATATAACGTTTAAATAAATATAATAGTATTACTATGGTATTTTATTGTAAAACATAACAAAATAGTTTTTGACAATCAAGAGTTATTTAATCAACAGATTGAAATTTTAGGCTGTAACATACATGCCATAAATGGACTCCCGAGAAGATGGTACATCCCTATTACCAATAATTTCATAGAATGAACCATATACTCATGCCATTAATTCTTCTAGAAAAAATTCCTAATCCTCATTTCACCAATTCTCATCCTAGATCCCTTATAAAAGGGTCATTCACAGTGTGTATGCCACCTTTTATGCAGTGAATGGCCTACTGCAAAAAAAATTAGTAGCTTGTCCACCTTGAAAATAGATCTAACTTCCACTAAAACTATTTAGTCAAACAATAAGCCTAAAACACTGTCTAAAACACCTTTTAAGGATTATTAAACACTCAGAATCCCAATCCAATCCCTAGTTCTCAAAATAAACCCCTTAAGGAGGGAATTCAATTGATTTTTCTTTATGAAAGTTGGTTTTCACTTATTTATTATTTTTATTTTTAATTAAATGATGAAATTTGTGAAAATAAAACGTGTGTGTGTGTGTCAAATAAAAATTTAAAATTAAAATAATTGAAATGAAATTTAAAAAAAATTAAATAAAAAAATAAAGAAAATATGTTAAATGGAGAATTGGTACACTTGAAGGATAAGTTAGTAATGTAGTCATTATTTTGAAATATATTATATTTAGATTTAATGAATTAATTATATGACATTCCTCAAATTGACTTCCATTATTTAATATTTAGGTGGTTATCATGCTTTAGAACCGCTCTAAGCTTCTCCACCACTAGCATTATCCATGAAGAATGAATGAAATCATGCATATTTGGAGTGTGTTCTAATACACAAACTCTAAGCCACATCCCACATGATATTCTTCTCTATCCTAATAGAAATAACTCATTTTATGAATGAAGTGAGGGAAGGTAGTACAAGATTATTTTACATTATAATAATTGGTCATAAAAAATTAAATTAACTAAAAAAATATCATTCATGCGCTAAAATTATCATAAATCACATATAATTAAAATAAAAAAAATAGAAAAATAGAAATAGATCTTGGGAAACATGAAAATATTACATGTAACAACTTCATGTTATATCCCCATTAAAATAGTGACTGGGAGGGGTGGCGGAGGAGAATAAGAAATTATGGGGAAGAGAGAATGGGAAAATATATAAGGTATATTGTATTAATTTTAAAAAAATACAAAATAAAAAAATAAAGAATTTGAAACCTACTTTATACTGCCTTTGAAGAAACATAGAGAACCTAAGGAGAACAATTATTTATTTGGGTTTTTTTAATTAAATGGGTTTTGAATTTTAAAAATTAGGTAAATCGGTTAGTCGAGTGTTAAATGGTTTGATGCTTGGCTACCCTTGGGGCGAGTGTCAAATGGTTTGATTCTTGTCAATTTTTTTTGTTTGATTTAGATTTTTTAAAATGTCATAATTTTATAAATATATTATTTATTTTATAATTTATTTAAATTCCAAAAAAATAATAAATAAATATATTTATATGTTATAAATGTAATTAGATATTTTTGTGTCATTAATTTAAGGAAGATACATTGATTCAAAAATTAAATAATATGGTGCAGTTGTTTTATAAATGGTTATATAAATTCTACAATATGAAGAAATTAGTAAAAAATTGATAAGATATATTTAATTTAAGGGAATTTATTTTGAAAAAAATATTTAATAATAACATTGAAATGATAATTTTATATGTAAATAGAGGCAGTAATGTAGATATGGATGTAAATGTATCATCAAATGGTTCCCTAATATGAATTAATTAGAATTTTTGGTTTGGATAACTTTTCTACACATCACTCATCCTGCTATCAATTCAACCTTCATATTATTTTCTATATAAACATTTCCATTTACTACAAAAAATAAGGGTAAAAATATTATTATATTACATTCATGGATTGTATTTTCAATAATAATCTTCCAATATCTAATATCTTTATAGGTTTTTTATTTCCATAATGGTATATATATAACATTTTATATCCTATTGAATGGTTAAGCATTAAGATAAATTATTGCAAGAGTATAAAACCTTAAATTTGATGAAAATCAAAGATGATGGTTATTTAATGATTGGTCATAGAATTTGATGTTATTAGAAGTTTGGTTATGTGAGTATATATTATAAGTGTTTTCTTTAATTGGTGGTGTTTGATGATCATTTTCAATATTTCAATAACCAAAGACACATTTTTTGGGTGTGGACCAATAACTATTTAGGTGGTGGTATACTAGATGTCCCGTTAATGTACTTTGGGAATCCTTACTCAAGTCCCTAATTCATATTGTATATAAGATGTTTGGTGTTTGGAATAATGAAAAACAAATAATAATAATGTCATTGACCGATAAATTTTTTCTATTATTACAAATTTCAAAGCATTATAGTTTTATATATTTATGTATGTATGGATGGATGAGGTGATTGAGAGTGTATATGCACATCCTCTTATAAGTATATTTAAGGATCATTTTTATCCCTTTTAATGTTATTTAAAGGATATATTAATTCTTTGATTATTTACCTCATGTATTTTTTTGGATTTTTTCATGAAGTATTGGGAGTGGAATTTAAGAAATTTTTTTGTTTTTTATACTTATTACTCTGTGTTTTTATGAATATATTACACTCATGTTGTTTATTTTTAAACATTTGTTCACATTATTATTTATAAACATGGATATTTTGGATTTTATACTAGTTAAATGTTTTAAAATATTCAATTTTAGTAAACATCATATAATTCCACAATTATACCCTAGATAATAGTCTTTATCCCTTGTACTATCATTGGTGTGATTGAAGTGTCACTCGGTCATTTCATTAAATCAAGTGGGATCTAAATAAGTGATGGACATGTAAAAGTTTTATTATATTTCAGTTTAGGATGAAATTTTTAGTATGAATATCAATGAAATATATTTGGTGGGTAGATAAATAATACTCTATAACATTGTATATGAAATAGGATAGAAAAACTAACTATATATATAACTCCCTTGTAAATATATAAAAGAAATATAATTACTTACTAAAAATTATGAGTGAGTGATTAAATATTTATTGGGATTTATTATTTTTGAACAATTTTTATTTATTCTCTTTAATTTTATTGATAATGTTATATTTTTTGATAATAATATAATAGATAAAGGGGAGGACCAAAAGGTGAGAGTATTTATTCTATTTTTCATTTATATCGAAGGATGAAAATTTATGAAATGTATGTAATAAGTTAAATATTAATGATAGTGATCATGATAATAAGGTATGACATATAGTATGGTGAAAATATATTTGTATTAGATATGGTAGTCCACAAAAAAAAGATCCATTCATGGTTGATTATTAATAAATTAATTCCACCTATTAATTTCCATCCAAGCATGTCCAGTAGGGGAAAACAACATTCAAAAGTTAATTGGATTCAATTTTGGGTTTTTAAGGATGAGGTGAATGAAAATAACATCTATATCATTCCCCAAAGAAATATATACTAAACTAAAACCTTCTTTAAACTACTATTATATACCTTGCACAGGTATTATAATCATAACAAATGTACTCTTTCATGAACCAATCAGGGATGTTATCCAACCTAAAACCCAACTTGGTCTGAGACATGGTTGAAGGGAATTCCTGGTCCCCACAAGCTGGAAACTAGTGTTGAGAGTCAAAGTAATCACAATGGTAATGATTTTTCCCAACAAACCAAGATCAAATAAACAAACTGAGCAAGCAGAATAACCAACAATAATTGAATATTAATAAATAAAAAATCATTTCAAATACAACAACAGCTAAATAGAAAAGAACTAAATACAAAACTAAGACCGAACCACACTAACATGATCTCCACATGATATCTTGGTCGCCACCAACCAAAAAACCAACTAGCAGCAAATGTACAACTAAACTATAAACTTGAACCTTAAAAAGAGCTCGGGTCTACCGTTTCTAAGCAGCATAAGTAGAGTGAGATGTTAAATAGCTCAGAAGGTAATCACCATAGATTACATGCATTTATTTTCCCAAAATAGCTCACAAATTAGGTTTTGAAATACATTTAGAAAATAGGATTTAAAATCATTTCCAACAAGTAAACATATCATTCCACAATTTTTTTAAACAATGCATGTAGATTTCCTTTTCAGATACAGATACACTTTTCACAACCCATTTAAAATCCAAAACCCAAGTAAAAATCCATACCAAGTAATAAAAAAGAGATAAGTATAAATTAAAGGATACAAAACCAACTAGAATAAACTATTAGGTCTAAATTACAAACAAGAAAAATAAATAAACAGAACATACAAATAGTAATCATGGGAACTTTCTAAACATCTCTAGGGAAAATCCATGGACGTACTCAGTTCAAAATCACATGTCGGTATATAGTGAATCTCTATAGTCTATAACAAACTAGATGCCCTAAACTTGCCTCACCATTGTCATGCCCCACCTGGTCTCTCAACAAATCTAGAGGATACAACCCATCTAATCAGGGTTGACAAACAACCATCACTCGACCCTCCAAATGATTCTGAGGAATACTATGATAATAATATAGAATGAAACATGGTATAGCAACTATAACCCAAAATATTCTCATGCATGATCCAATATAGGGGAATGTATCCCAAGTTCTAGTGGTTTACAAATTGTTTCCATGCCTGATCCACTAGATGGGATCCTATCCCAAAGATCCATTGGTCTTCAATCATAAGCCAAATCATTAGGAACAGACATGAGAAACGCATTTCTTTCACAAGTACTAATTGGGCCTTCACATCACGTCACATCAAAACCAAAATTTCAAAGACAACAAAAAGTTCCAACCTAGGCCTTTTACATTTCCAATACAATAAATTTAGAAATCCATTTCCATATTATTTCCAAAGTCAATGTAAAACACTACTCTCACATGAACAATGTCAAACAAGCCATCAAATTTCAAATCCAAAACCCCTCCCAAGCAAGGTGAAAAACATGCAACAACATGAGATGTGCCAAATAGGACTTTATATCTATTTAGAAACCAATAAACATCACAAAATTCCAAATGGGACTTTATGAAAATTATTCACCAAAACATACCTCAAATTCCAAATGGTCCAACATTTCGTAAAGACACACTACCACAAAACTGGTTTTCTATAGCACCACTCTTTAACTGCGCTAAAAAACAGCACCAATAAAGGGGGTGCCTTTATCAGTGCTTTTTTAGTGCTCATAAAGGCACCCCCTTTATCAGTGATTTTTTAGCGCTGTTAAAGGGGCCCCCAATATCAGCACTTTTTTTAGTGGCGCTGATAAAGGGGGGGCTTTATCAGCGCTTTTTTCCCTATCACTGATAAAGAGTATATTTCAAAAAAAAATATTTCATAAAAATTAATATATTAATATATAAATATATAAGTATATTTATATTGATATAAATATAATATATATTCTTTAAATATGTTTTAGATAAGTATAAATAAACATTTCCACTTAATATATAAGATATGTAGTGAAAATGGAATATAAAATATCTTAAAATTTTGGTTAATTAATATTTTACTAATTATCATAGACTAATAATCATTTAATAACAATTTAAAGATACAAAAAATCATAAAATTAATAAAATATCTAAAATAAGTTGAAAATGTAACTCAAACTTCAAACGACCATAACTTTTGATCCGAGTGTCCGTTTAAGATATACAGCAGATCAAATTGAAGCCTGCGATGAGCTCTATGCACTAATGATTTAAGTAAACCTTCTTTCACATTTTTCAAGGCCAAAAAATTCCCAAAAGGCCTCCAAAACTGAGTTTTTAGTCCAGATACCCAATTTTTTTAACATTCAATGGAATTTCAGCCTTGTTTAAGGGGGTATTTTTGACCTTTTCCATTGGGGAATGAATTTATTATGAGGGGTTGCATTTATATTGATATTATGGCTTTGAAATTATATCATTTTTCATAATGTAATGTTACTTATAATCAATTATATAACAATATATACATGTTTTTTATATATTCTCCCATAAAAATTTAATTTTATAAATAAATAATTAATCATATTTACATATAAAGTATATTTCTCAATATATAATGTTTATCTAAATAAAAAACTAATATCAATTTTATTTAAAATAAAAAAAATGTTAATATTTATATACCTATATGATGTCTGTGTGTGTGTTTGTGTGTGTCTGTATTGACAAACTAATATATATTATCTATATATTCTAAACATATGTATATACATATTAATATATAATATTTTTAAATATATATATATATATATATGTGTATAATTAAACTTAAAAATACACATATAATATGTGTGTGTGTATTGTATATATATATATATTTATTTATAAACAGACACAAAAAAAGCATATTTTTTAAACGTATTTAAAACTGATCTTATAAATATATATTAATATATTAATAAATATATTAATATATAAATATAACTATATATATATTAATATATAGATATATATATATTAATATAACTATATATATATTAATATATATATGTGTGTTAATATATATATAGATATATATTAATATATATATATATATGTTAATATATATATATATATTCGTAAATATAAATAAATATATATATATAAATAGTTAGATATATTAATAAATGAAGAGAAAAGCAATATGGTTGAGTGTTAAAGGCTTAGGCGCACAAGAAATAGGTCCTGAGTTCAAATCTTGGGGGACACAGGTCGCGCACGCAGGTGGGGAATAAGGCCTAGCACTGTTAAAGGGGGACGAGGAACTGTTAAAGGCTAGGGTGTAGCCAGGGCGTGCGGGCTGTGGTGGGAGGTGGGGCACTGTTGAAGGGGGCTTCAATCGATGTTGAAGCCCCTCCCAGAATTTTAGAAATATTTTTTTTATTTTTTTTAATGTTTTTTAGCTTTTATCAGTGCTTTTCTAAACACTGATAAAAGGTACCCCCTTATCTTCACCTTGATTAACAGTTCTTTTCTAGCACTATTAATTCCCTTTTTTAGTGCTCATAAAGTCCATATTTGCAGTAGTGACATTTGAAACCACATTTAAAGTCACATGAAACACAAATGAACTATTTAGAAATCAAGGAACCATTTTATAAAAGAAAGAGGGATGGGAGGAAGAGACTTTGGAAAACCATGGTTCAAGGAAGAAACCATTTTTATCCAAGTTCCAAGTGGGCCTCAAGAAACCATTAAGAAAACACATTATGAAATCTAACCATTCCAAAGGGAAAATCCCCTTTCCAAATTCACACAAACTAAATCCATTTTGAAACATGCTTTACATCACCTTTATAATTTACAAACACATTTTAGGTTCACACCAAGGATGTTCATGTACCACAAAACCCATTTCTTATGGAAAACCAACCTTCAACACGTTTTCTCTTTCAAATCACTTTGAAAATAACATTTTTCACTTTTTATACAAGGCATAAAACACATATATAAAGCACAATGAAGAGGTATACTTGAATCACAATAAATTTCTTTTAGAAAACTATCTTTCAACAAATGTGTACATAAAATCACATTGAAAACACCATTTTAAGGAAACATCACTTTCTTTTAAACCAACATAACAAGCCACACATAAGTGTCACACCAAAAAAGTCACCAATTTCAACATATAACACCCAACTCACAACCCAAAAACATTTCAAATACATATCGAAGGGAAAACACCACCCCAAAGAACCCAATTTCACTTTAAAAGATCGATTGAAATTTTATCAAATACCTTGTGTTCCCATAAAAGCAAACATAGTTAAAGAATCCCTTTGAAGCCCATTTCTCACTAATTTTCCATCAAGAAAATACCAAAAAAAATTATGATAAAATATCACAAGAAATATTATAACATTTTAAATGAATTCAAGGAATTATAAGGCATCATAATAATGTGTTAAAAAGTAAATGGATGGAAATACCTACCTCAATGACATATGAACGCAACAAAAATTTGGGAGGAGGATGAACCAAGCTCAAGAGACAATCTACACACACTAACATCAAATAAATCGAACCACACATCAACCCTAACACTTAGAGTTAATCTAAAATGAAACCCCTCTGAGGGAAACCAAGAAATAAAGAGAGAAAATTAGAGACAAATAAAATGACCAAAATCCATGAATAACTCACCTTATAACCTTAAAAATGAATCCATGGGAAAAGGAGGGATAAAGGAGGGAATCATGGGAGCTCCCATGGTGTTACTAGTTCAAGAAAGGGACTAAAAACCTAAAATAAGTTTAAAACATTATAAGGGTAAAGATTTCATTTTCAAATTTTAATAACATGGGAAAATCGCATGGTTTTACTACGTGATTTTCCAAATTGTGGACCAACTGTGCAGCCCTCACTATCCAAGGAGGAAAAGTTGCATGGTTATCCCATATGGTTTTATATATTGTGTTCCAACCATGTAGTCAATACTATCTAAAATGAACATTTTCCACATGGTTTCCTAGGCAAGGGCACACTGTTCCTCCTAACCATGTGCCGCCTGTTTTCAAGCCAAAAATCTCCATTTTTCCACCAAAGACTCACCCAAAGACTTCTAAAACTCAGAATTTCAAACTGGGAAATTAACCTGAACCTCAACCAAACAATCCAAGGACAATAATAGAATAAAATAAAAGAAATTACATGGTTGATGTGTGATAATTCTCTCCATTAAAAACACTTTATTCCCCCAAAAAGTCACCCAACATGATGATAAAAAAAATTATCCCAAAATTGAATAAATCCTAACAAAACCATGAACCTTAAGGTGACCTTTCACTTCACAAGTCACATCTGGCCACTTCTAGAAGAAAATATAGCATGAATAATTATGTGATAACATGATAGGGTTCTCCCCACAACAATAACCATACTAACACCATGGCACAACTTCATATTGGCACAACGTATGAATTCCCAACATGAACTAAACCAACTTCTTTGCATAAGATACACAACACAACCACCAATACTAAAAACTCCCCACATAAACCAAACCCCCAACACAAGGGGAAGCCCACGAAAAAAACCCAAACCAAATAGTAAACCCAAACACAAGCTACAATAATTGATTTCCATAAGAACAGATAAATCCAAACAAGTGCAATAGAAATCTAAAACTGATTCACAAAGGGATAAAAAATTAAAGATCCATATTCAAGGAACAAAAATGGGACTAAAAGAAAAACGGACCACTGATTCTCTTACAAATAACTCACAACAAGTGAGAAAATACAATAGGAAACCTAAACCGTCTCCACTCCCAAACTAGAGACAATTATTGGGTCAAGGTTCCCCACACCCATGGTGATTCCAAACTATGTGCAAGCTTCACTCTAGGGCCTGCAGATGGGGCTCTGATTCTTGAAACATACACTAACTCACCTTGAATAGATGAAATCATCCAATAATTACTTATTCTATAAGAAATTATTCCAACAAAACTTATTCAGATGACCCAAATGGCCATAATGATGATGAGTCTTTAGAGGATTGTGATAACATGGTTTTGAATTCCCAAACCAACTTCACAAAAAAAATACAATCAAATGTTCCTATTAATGACAATTAAAAACCAATGAAAGAGGATTTTTAGAAATAGGTTCCTCTAGAACACACCTCTCTCCAGATAGGGAACCTTTATGAGAGTAAATGGATACCATATTTCTAATTTTTTTCATTCTGGAAATTGAATCAGCTAAGAATGCTTCATCCACCAACTTCTCTAAACATAGATCCTTGGAGGAGAGGGTTCGCTCCTTGATCTCTAGATGAAGACCATAAATAAAATGAGAATCCTTTAATAGATATTATTATTATACCTCTAGATAAAGGAAACCATCTCCTTGAAGTGGTCAACATAGGCCTTCATTGTCCACTGGCCTTGTTGAATACTCGTGAGCTCTTCCACTTTCTTCTTCTTCACCTCCTAGGGTACAAACCATCTAACTAAAGTGGTCTTGAACACCTCCCACATCATTCCAACTTAAATCAATTATGGAGAAATAAACTTCCACTGATCCAAATATGGACCCTCAAACAAACCCAGAACAGCATGCACTCACACATCTTCAAGAGTTCCCAGTGATATAAAGATACACTCAACTTCCTCAAGACATTACACAACCTCTAACATACCTTGATCACAAAGAAAGTTGGGAAAAACCGAGAATAACCAGAAACTAAAAAAGACCCACTAAAAACTTTAGGGACCTTTATGGGTGTCATATTTTGAAGAACACAAGGAACAAAAAACCAAAATAAACATCAACCTAAAACATAATAAAAAAGAACATATCAAGCCAAAAAATAGGCTCACAGTCCAAACACTACAAGCACAACCAAAAATCCTCTTTTCAAAAAAATAATTTCTTCCAATTCCAAAACATCCTTATTCAAAGGACACTATCCAAATATCGAAATCCATATTTCAAAAAACAAGAACCTACTTTTTAAAGAAAAACCAACCCCAAAATCATTTTTCATTTCAAAATATTTTTGAAAAAAAATCCATGTCGAACCCTTGATTTAAAATACACTCTCATGGAATCTTGTAAATCATCGCATATGTGTTTATCCAACTTTCTCTAATATCATCCATGTACATATTCAAACATTCACTTTACACACATACCCATGCATATGTGAACATTTATAAGGAATACCAAGATTCACACTTACCATTTTGTCATCAAACCCATGAATTCACCCAATTTTCCATCCCAATCACTTTATATTTTAAAATTAGTTCTTTTCAATATGAAACCACTTTAAAGTAATAATTTAAATTTTAAAACTATTTTCATTTTATAATACCACTCACATAATTTAAAAACAAAAAAAAAAATCACAACTCGCACCAAACTAATGGAATGGGGAACTAATGTCATGCCTAACCCGACAACGCGATTAGTGGGTCATTCCCCAAGTAAGAATTAACAACTAAGAGGACCTTAAACCATGTACTCGGACTCCACATGGGTCACTAATCCATGTTATATCACAACATAACACTAAATCGCCACAATTTTCATTACTCATTTACACAAACCAAAATAAAACAAAGACTCAAATCTTGGACTACCCCTAGAAACTCTAGGATCAAAACAATCAAGGGTTCATGACGTCCTTCCCATACCTAACTCTTGATTCTAAATAGTCCTAATATAAGATATACCTAACACCTCATATAACCAGGGATTTCTATGATACCTTTTTTTATGAACTAAGTCGCGATGTCATCCAACCCCAAACCCGAACTAGCCTGAGACATGTCCTGGAGGGCATTCCCAATCCCCATGGGCTATAAACTAGTGTCAGGCATCAAAGTAATCATAATGGTAATTATTTTTTTCTAAAAAACTAGGATGAAATAAACAAATTGATCACACAACATAACCAACAATAACTAAATATCAATAAATAAAAAACTGATCTAGATAAAAAAAACTACTAAACAAAATAGAACTAAAAAATTGAGACTAAACCATACTAACAAGAACTCTACATGACATCTTGGTCGCCACCAATAGCAAGACCAAACTTCTCCAAAGGTATAACCAAACTAGAAACCTGAACCTACAAAACTCCTTAGGTTTATCAACACTGAGTGGCATAAGTAAGGTTTGTTCTTAAACAGCTCAATAGGTAATCACCACAGAGTCTATGGATTTTTTTTCTCAAAACAATCCAAAGACACTGGTTTGAAATAAAATTTGAAAATAATATTTTAAATCATTTACAGAAAGTAAACACATCTTTACACAAATTTCATTTTTAAAACAACACAAACAATTTTTTTTCAAAAATAGATCCACTTTTCACAACCCATTTCAAAGACAAAACCCATGTTCAAATCCATACCAAGTAATAAAAAATGGCTAATAATAATGTGAAGGAAACAAAACCAGCTGGCATAAAATAGCATGACTCAAATACAAACAAGTAGCATAAATAAAGAGAACCTATAGATAGTAATCATGTGAACTTCCCAAACATCTCTAGAGAAAATCCCTATATGTAATCATTTCAGAATCACCTATCTGTATATGGTGAAAATCCACATTATGTAACCAACTAGATTCTCTAAACAAGACTCACCAGTGGTACACCCCACCTGGCCTCTCAGTATATCAGGGGGGTACAACCAGTCTAGTTGGGGTTGACAAGAAACCATCACTGAAACCTCTAAATGATTCCAAGAATCTCATGAAAATAATAAACAATGAAACATGGTATAGAAACTATAACCCACAGAATTTCCAAGAACAATACAATAGAGGGGAATGAATCCCAAGGTCTAGTGTTTCCTAACATTGTTCTTGTGCATGATCCTCTAGAGAGGATCTCATCCCAAAGATCCGGTAGTCTCAATTCATATTCCAAATCATAACGAACACACATGAATACTCATTTATTTCACATGTTCCAATCAGGCCTTCACATCAAGTCACATAAAAACCAAATTTTCAAAGACAACACAAAATTATAACTAGGTCCTTTAACATTTCCAATTCAATACATTTACAAAATCTATTTACACAGAATTTCTAACATAAATGTAAAACACTACTCTCACATGAACAATTCCAAACAGGCCTTAAAATTTCTAATAAAAAACTCTTCCCAAGAAAAGTGAAAAAAAATATGAAAAAAAACAAGAAGTGCTAAATTTTACTTTATATCTATTTATAAATCAATACACATCACAAAATTTCAAACATTCCTTTATGCCAATTATTCACCAAAACATACCCTAAAACTATAAATAGTCCAAGATTTCGGAAACACATTTGAAACCACATCTAAAGTCACATGAAACACCAATGCACCATTTATAAATCAAGCAACCATTTTGGAAAAGAAATAGGGATGGGAGGAAGATCCATTGGAAAACTATGTTTCAAGGAAGAACCCATTTTCATCCAAGTTCCAAATGGGACTCAAGAAACCATTAAGAAAACACATTATGAAATCCAGCCATTCCCATGGGAAAATCCTCTTTCCAAATTCACACACACCAAATCTATTTTAAAACATAACTCACATAACCTTTACAATTTACAAACACATTTGAGTTTCAAACCAAGGAATTTTATGTGCCATAAAACCCATTTCTTTTGGAAATCCAACTTTCAACACATTCGTACCTTAAAATCCATTTGAAAATCACATTTTTTACTTTTTATTCAAGGAATAAAACACATCTATAAATCACATCCAATATTCATACTTTAATCACAATAAGTTTCTTTTATAAAACCATCTTCCAACACATGCATACTTAAAATCAATTTTAAATATCTTTTAAAAGAAACATCACTTGCTTTTAAACCAACACAACAATCCACATGTAAGTTTTGCACCATAAAATTCACCAATTTATATATATAACACCCAAATCACATCCCAAAAACATTTCCAAAACATAACCAAGGGAAAAACCCACCCCAAAGCACCCAATTTCACTTTAAAATATCCATATAAATTTTATCAAACTTCTTTTGTGCACATAAAACGAAACATAGTTAAATAATCCTTTAGAAATAATTTTGCACAAATTTTCCATCGTGAAAATACCAAAAAAATTTATTCTAATAAAACACATCAATATTTGGGTGGAGGAAAAACCAAGCCCAGGAGACAATCTTTACACCCTTACATCAAATAAATCAAAACACACATCAAACCTAACCCTTAGGGTTCATCCAAAATTAAACCCTGCCAAGGGAAACAAAGAAATCAAGAGACAAAAGAGATGAGAGGAGTAAAATGACCAAAATTCATGAAGAACTAACCTTAGAACCCTCAAAATGCATACATGTGAAAAGGAGGGCCAAATAAGGGAAGCTTGGGAGATCCCATGGTGCGCATAGGTTGATAAATGGAGGAGAAACCAAAAATAGGGTTAAAACATTGGAGGGGCGAAGAGACAATTTCCAACATTTAATGAACTAGGAAACTCAGAAGGGCTTGGACACAACATTTTCCAAACGGTGCACTAACCATGCACCCCTCACTATCTAAGGGGGACACGCCACATAGTTACCTTGCACAGTTTTCCAAACCTTGCACCAATTTTGTGGTCATCACTATCCAAAATGAACATTTGTCTCATGGTTTCATGGGTGAGGGTCCAAGGTTTCCCCTAACTGTGCACCAACTATGTTCGACCTACTATCGAGTTCAAAATCTCAATTTTTCACCAAAGACTCACCCAAAGACTTCCAAAACTCAAAAGTTCAAACTGGGAACTTAACTTGAACCTCAACCAAATGATACATGTCTAAGAAGATAATAAAATAAAATAAATTCCAAGGTTGGGGTGTCACATTCTCACTTAGATAAATTATTTCACAAAAAATAGATGAAACATTTTCTTTCAATACATACATGAAAAATATAAGATAATGGAAGTAAATAAATATACAAAGAACTTATCCTCCAAAAGATGGATAAAAACACATTTTTCTAATTTAGTATAAACCCCAAAAGACATTGAATTTATAAAGAAGATTCAAAAATAGATTCATAGAATCCACTATAGAAAGAGAAGGAATAAAAAATGTGATTTTTTATCCATTGAGTTTTAGATGGAATAGGTTATCTATGTTGAATTTATATCTTTCCTATATAATTATTTGTTTTTATATGTTGGCATGTTTAAATTTATAATTTAATTTAAATTGTGACCAATGCATCTATTTGTGTGTGGAATAGTTTATCTGTGATAAATTAAAATAATTCTTGTATAAATGGATATTTTTATATATAGGCCTATTTAAATTCTTCATGTAATTGAAATTATAGTTGTTAGGTGATTTTGAAAATTTATATAGAAATGTAGATTCAAAAAATAATTTTAATTACTTCAAAAATTATAAATTTTTCTATGTTTACTTGTTTAAATTAATGTTGGAATTAAAATTATAGTTGTTAAGTGATTCTGGAATTTTATATAGATATATAGATTTTGAAAATAAATTCAAAAACTTTATAAATTAGATATTTTTATATACTTAATTTTTAAAATTTATTGAGTAATTAAAATATTTTACATTTGAAAAAATCGATGTCTCCACCTCTCTATTCCAAAACTTAGCATATGAGACTCAAACCCACATAGGGTGTGATGTATACACTATTTTGTTGTACTAACTATATGAGTGGGTTTATCGTTACGTTCTTACTCTTCCTCAGTGTGGTACACATACAAATATGTCTTCACTACCTCAATATACAAATTATTCATTGTGGTTGGCACAACAATATGATGTGTTACTGGTGTATCCTCATACTACTCAGTAAATAACTCTTTTATTACATATAGGACTATCTAACATCATATATAGTACCATATTACATGATTTATGGGTTCCTAGTAGGTTCACTTAAACTCGTAACAATGGGAACACATCAAATAGGTTGTTGTATGATAGAGTGTCACCTGATGGCTATAGAGACTGTAATATCATAGAGAAGTCACACCCTTATGGATCTTAATGGATTTTATCCACATGATGTGTTTGAGATGAAGATGTTATATCAAATGTATAAGTAAACATATATAGTGTAGGATCCTTTATATATTTTTCATGACCATCTATAGTTTATGCAAGAACCAATGCAGGAGACTCTATCAACCACCATTGTCTATATCCTCATTTTTATCCTTACCTTTATCCTCATATATATCCCCACCTCTATTCTCATATCCATACTTCTTCCAATGATGGTTTGGTGGTGGTTGTGCATCATCCATAAGGAGCTTATTAGACACATCAACATTCTTAACAACCTATGAAGAAGCATGTGAATCAAGATATTCCAATGGATTCTCATCGTAAACACTATCATATAAGTAATACAGAGGACATTTTAGAGACACCAAATATGTATGATTCACATCATGACTAAAAACTCATGATCCTGGGGATCAAAGATATTTAAAATCCACTTTAACCCCTAATAATGAAAAAAATAACATTCATGTTAATAAAATTTTTGAAATAAAAATATCTAAAAAATATAGTAAATATACCAACTAGTAAAGGCCTATCCTATAGAGCATAAAGTAAATGATTCTATTATGTCTATACCAATACACATATTCCCCGTCCTTTTATGGTTAGAGTATTACTATGGGATATATCCACCGAAATATACTATACTAGGAACACATGTCCCAAGACTCAATGTATTGAGCATGATATTCCATCCAATCAGCCTTCTATATACCTATGAATGTAATAGTGTGAAGTTTAGAAATATGGAATGTTGTATTGGGGATGTATTGTATTCACCCAAACTTTCACATGACACAGTCTGATTGGTTACTCATAATGATATGGAAATGAATGAGTAGAACCACTACTCCATGATCTCTAACCAAAGATGTGTAGTATGGTGGAAGTGATGCCATGCCTAGCTCAGTATATGGGATCCATAAAGCCAAAAATAAAAACTTAAAAAGTATTATCAATTGAGGTAATAATATAACTAACTTATAATTATAATGTCATGTAAAATTAATAATAAAAATAATGTTTATATAAAAAAATTAATGTTTATTTAAAAAAAATTAATTTTTAACATACATCATCTGGTCATAGAGCATCAAAAAATCATCTAAGAACAATGTGCATTGTGTCTGGGGTGTGTACATAATATTGATCCTAACTCCATATGGTAAAAAAGTAATATATTTTTATTTTATGAAAATATAATTAATAAAATTTTAAGAAAACTCAAATTATTGATGTAATAATAAGCGAATCCCTAAGGAAAATCCTATAAGTAGTGATATAGAAATGGGGAGATAACTCTATGAGTGATTCATGGAAAACTATTTTATGCCCACATTTGTAATAGAATACAACATCCTTTAATCTAGTGTTACTCCACTTGACATGTTGAACCGAGGAATATATAAAAAATTTATAATATAGTTGACACCCGACTCTATGTTGTTTTCCTTTCTAGATCCTTGAGTAATGGTAAGAACATCATATATTCCAAGGAAGTATAGTATTTAATACATAGTGTGCCTCTGATCAACCATATAATATATGCATGTGTGTGTCAAATTAGTATCAACTCATCAATTCCATCAGGAATCTCTGGGAAGTGTTTATCAATCAATCCCATGAAATAAGAAACCTTGGAATATATATGGTAGGCTAAAGACATTGATGCCTAGTAAATGATGTAAAACCTCACAATAATCTCCCATAGTCTCACCCAAAACTTCCTCCCCATGGAAAAGTATACCCATCATATAATGCACAACCTCTAAGGAAACTGCCATCTCCCCTTATAAAGATGGAAAGTTTGTTTCTGGTCATCATATCTCAAACAATGTATCTATAAAATAATGATTAATGGTCATGAAGTCACACATTGTGACTCTATAAAATCCAACAGGTTAAAGGTATGGAATAATGGGGGTCGGAGGTTCCTTATGGTGGAAATGATGATATCTCTGAACTAAAATATGTGAAATAGGTCATCATGCTAGTACCTCACGTGAAACATGAGACTAATGGTCATGTAAGATAGCCTACTAAATATATAAAATTTTAATATTTATTTATAAGACCCTCAGTATTTATCATCATTTAATTTTAATATTATTATATTGTGTCTATAAAATTAAGTTTATTGTGTGATAATATGATTTCATAATCAATAATAAAATAAAATGAAGTTTATGTATATAACAAATTCAAATCATTGCTTACAAATACTATGACATTAATAAATATAATACAACATCAATCATGTGGATTGTTTGATCAATTCCTTATAAATCTAGGGGAAATGTGCATTTATGAACTTCTAGGTTAAATAAACCACACATCCATTAAGATATCACTTGATTGGGATAATCCATCACATTCCAAATACAGATCAACTTGAGGTTCCCTCTTGGTTGTAACCTATTCATGTTTGGTAGAAGCATGGTGGTCAATGGGTACACTAAAGTTATTATATTCACATATAGGCATCCATGGAGAAGTATAGAAATTTCTAATAATCTAAATTTGATTCATTAGATCAAAAAATTTCTCCTAAGATAATCATATAGATAAAAACACAATGATCACATGTGTGTAAGGATACTGTAATACTTAGAAGTTTCCACAATCACAATAACACTAATCTAGTAAAACCACAAGATGGCGACCGCTACTACTAGTCAAAGGTTTATGGAACTGAGTGCCCTCAAATATATTCCCAACAAAGTAAAATAAAAAAAATTAAATGGGTTACCCTTATGAATAATCCTATAAATATCATGCTAAAAATAGTTCCCATATTGAATTCTATTGTTCATCCCCTCTTCGGTATTCTTACCTCCTTCCAAAAAATATTTCATTTTGCAATAAAATGTTTTCTATAATATCCCGATTCATTCACTCCCATATCTACTACTGAAAAAATAAACTTTACATATCTGGATTTGATACCGATAAACATGGCCCAATTTCAAACATCTAATACTTAAAAAAATTAAATGAGATATTGTATCACATTCATATTAAAGGACCTTTTTGGATTGTATTTTTAGATAATTAGGAAAAACTCTTACATAACATAGAAAAATAAATAACTAAATCATAAAAATCGATGTCATCCCCCAAAATTTCTTCACATCTAGTACCCTTCTTCAACATACCCTGCCTAAAACCTTTCCTTATAACCTAGAGAAAGGAAACATAAGATAAGGGTGAGCTCAGATTCTTAGTAAGGGTAAACAAGGGAGATCTCAATGACTTCATAAGAATAATATGAGCATAAGGTTATAAGAACATGAAGTTAACATATCAAAATTATACCCTATGTATCATAGATCATAATCTTGAGTCATAGAATAACTATTGGAAGTTCATAAGATATGAATAATAAAGAAACAAGTTCTATGATAGAATAACATTGGCATAATATATAGAATTTTGGTATACACATAAGTATATAAAATCATTTCCTTAGTAGTAAAGGATATTTTCTAAAATTTTCATTGTGTAATGGGTTCACTCTTTAAACCATCATATCAGTCAAATTTCACTTCCAAGACTATCATAGTGGAAAATTTCCCTTACTGAATTGGCTTTGCTCCCCATTCCATCCATGTTTATCTCATGAAATATCAATCTCTACCCAATGCATTGGAGGGAGATATAGGTACCACCCATCACATAATGAAAATCATACATATGTCTGACATGGGATCAGAAATCATTCATCATATCAGAACCCATGAAAATAATTGGGTTTCATAAGCATTTCATCATAGCATAACCCATAGAAAAGAAATGGATTTCATAATCACTTCATCCTTTTACCGTAAAAATAAAATATATATAAAAATAATAAGGATGTTATACTTATTTCATATCCACATTAAATATTAGGTAACATAAATTGATATCATTTTAGATTAAAATTTATTTTTAAAGATCACTTGGAATAATTCTTGAGGAAAATAACCTTTATATTTTAAAATAATTTTTTTTAATCCATGAAGTTATAAGGGAAAACATATTCTTTGAAAAAAAATTATAAACATATAATGGAACTATCAAATAATTTAGGTTTCATGATAGAAGAAAATATGCTCATTCTATATAAGTTAAAAAAACATTCCTTCCATATTTTTTTTGTAAAAATCGCAAAGTACCTCCTTTGGAAAATGACAAAAAGATTTCATTCAAAAAAATTTGTAAAAAGTTCAACTTAGGTAAAAATTATTTTAAAAAATTGTAGGATAATAGTAAAAAAACTTGAAAACATATTTATAAAACATGGAAATGGAAAGAAATTATTCCACAGTGGATACTTAAACATAAACAACCCTGAATAATGATGAAATTGTCAAATAAACCCTTACCGCATTGGTATCATTTGAATAATAAGACATATGAAATAAATAAATTTATATGGATATGTATATCCTGTATTTTTCATTACAAGAATCATAAAATACATTCATGGGTAGTTTATATTCCACACAAAATAATCTTGTAGTGTATAAGACATGTACCCCACATAAATAAAAGTGATACCAAAATCTATTACCTTGAGTATGACTCATCACGAATGTTATTTATCATCCTAAATAATAAACTTAGGTTAATTATATAATTTATTAATAACCTTTTTGAAGTTTAGTATTCATTTTCTCTCACTTATTACCATGTTGTAACAATTACTTAATCATTTATGTTCACGTTATATGTTTTAGTGATATTTGGTACATAAATCCAAAATAACTTTGATAGGTTGACTATGGTAAAAGAGGTCATTATTAAATAAATTATAGAATAATAATAATTATATAATTATAATTTTTATACATAAATAATACATTTAAATCCAACCATTAAATATGGTTATGAAAAATGAACTACGTTACAATCATAGAGATGGTGGGTTATATATGCGTATGAGTAAAATTTACATTTTTCAATAATAATTATAGAAAGAGGGTAAGTATTATTTTATCTTTATAGAATAATAATAATAATATCATAAATTTTATATTACTTATTAAAATTTACTTATATATACCATCCATGTGATGTGGTTATGAAAAATGAATCACATCAATTCATGGAGGTGGTAGTACACATATACGCACAAATGATGTTAACATTTTTGTGTGCATATAAAGGTAAAAAAATGATATATTATAATTTATAAATGATAAATATTTAATTAATATGATATATAAATATTAATTATATCATTATAATCTATCATTATAGATGGTGATGGAAAATTAATTACATTTGTTCGTGAGGTGGTAGTCCACCGTATACATGAATGATGATTTCATTTCCCATTAGATAGAAGAGGATATCGATATAGGTCATAAAACTAATATAATAACATATAATTATATTTATTATAATGGATTTATTATTTTATCAGGTTTTAAAAAAGTTTTGATTTATTATTTTATCATGTTTTAAAAAAGGTTTTAGGGATGTGGTAGAGGAAACAAAACTAAAACATTTAGATAAAAATTATACCTCTCCTTTGGAAAAACTTCATTTCGTAACACTGTAAGACCTATAAGATTATTCCTAAAATAGTACCTCAATAATGTGTGAAGGTATTATATGAAGGTATTTGGGTATGTATTTTTCAAAAAAAAAATAGGTTTTTAAGTGTGTATAAATGAGACGAAGATGTTCTCTTTTATAAGAGAGGGGAGGGGCACTCTTGGAATATCTCAAAATATTAAATTAATAAAAATTAATTTTCAATTATAAATGGTTCAAAACTAATTTAATTAAAATATAAGGTGATTATCGATCTAAATAACCTCAACCGATAAAAATTATAAAAGATTGAATATATTTATATTCTTATATTTTGGTTATAACCCCTATTTAACCTCTTTAACTCATACCGTGACAACATGGTTTTTTACTCTTTGAGGGATAATATAGTTACTATAAAATGAAAAACTACCCATAAATGGTACATGGTTTATGTTTTAAACCATATCCTAATAAATTTTATTAATTTAATAGTTTTATTAATTTTATATCATTTATTGAAATATTATTTACTATAAAATATCCATAATGTCAGTTTTTAGAACTATTCATTACTTTAACTTCAATAATGTCAAGAAAACATATAAAATTAGAAAATAATATATTATTATAAACCTAAAATGTCATGGTCATATATAAATTCCATTTATATCATTATTCATCTCAAATTATATTTATTTTAATATTTTTAATATCATTTATTTTATTTTTCTATTATTTAAATAATAACAGCATCAACATTATGAAAGAATTTAAGGTAATAATTTATTCACTAAAATTAAAAAATAAATTACTATGATGAAGATAAATATTTTTTATTTAAAAATAATATTTATATTATAACATATTCTCTAAAAAACTCCATATTAAAAATATTACACTTATTAAAAATAAGAGTGTGACATGTTTCATATTTCTTTAAATTTAATACTATAAAGGTCAAAATCACATCCAATTAGATCCAAACGGTCATAAATTTACCCTAGGATGATTATGGTATATATATTATCATAAAATAACATTTAAAGAAGTTTTTGGAACATTTAATAGTTCTTATCATTTTATTTTTAACCTAAATTACTCGATTTACCCTTTATGCGGTAATAAAAATTACTAAGGTTACTATTAAATTGTACAAAACTAAAATGGAACTATTTAATAAATTTTTACCCACTGATTCCAAATATGGAATCAATTTTTTAAAATTCAAATCAAATAAGTTTCACAATTTAATTTAAAATTAAACCACCAAAATGTAATAAAAACGGTTTTTCATAAAAGTGACATTTTTAAATATAAAATGTTTTTATACAAAATACAAGTATAACATCCATTTTAAAAACCATAATATAATTATTTTAAATAAAAAGTAACTAATTTATCTTTAATAAAAATATTAAATTTAATTTTACTTTATAATTACTTTAAAAATATACATATTTCAATAAAAATCAGTATTTTTTATATTCATTCTAAAATCAGTCATTTCAGAAAATTATTAAAAAATAATCATAAGATAATTTTGACATGATAAATTAAAAAATTCAATTAAATTTTTCAAATAAATTTTCTAAAACTTTCAAAAATTAATAAAAACCGATAAAAACCATTTTTCAAGAAAATGTATTTTTGAAGAATAAAATGACTTACTAAAAATTAGAGTGATTATTTACAAAGCATTAATTAATACATTATTAATGAGTAGGACCATTATATATTTCATAAATCACATATTATAATTCATAAATTTCAATTTAAAGGATAGTATATAACTTTCACATTTAAATAACAATATTTCGTTGTTCGTTTAAGCTCGGTGTTGCATATCTTGTACAGTATAGACTTTCTATTTAAAAATATCAGGATATTAAATTCTCCTCACCCCCATTAATAAATTAAATACCCAAAATTTGAGCTCGGTCTTGGTAAATAGGGTTTTAATTTTCAAAATAACATTGTTGAAATCTCACATTGTAAAAAGAGTTAATAAAACATCCACTTAAAAGAGGGAAAGGGAAGTACACAGGTCATAGGGAATAACACATAACTGTGATTCCGAATATAAGAACATAGGTGTGAAGTGAAAACATAGATATAGATGAAAAACCTAACTCCCAAGGATTTATAGAGATTTATAGAGAACTTTCTAAGGAGAAAGTTAACCATCACAAAACTATAATTCTTTTATAGGTTAAAAGCCTATTGATTTTTTGATAAGAAAAGAAAATGAATACTGATTTTATTTCAATATACTTTTACTGGAGTTGAAGAATTAAATTACTGACCAGTATAATAATATAATTAAATATACTTACTTTATTATATAGATTTCATTCATTAATCAATTCCCACCACATTCTCATTTTTTCCTCCAAATGATGAGTATTCAGATGAGTTTATTTTTTTCATGTCTGAAGCACTAGAATCAACTTCTATGGGTCACAAAATCCAAAAAATAATAAAAATATATTCCTACTTCATTTAAACAATAACCAAAAACAAAATTGTTAGAACATAATAAAATAATTCTCAAAATGGATAAACCATAAAATGAAGAAAACTGCTTCAATATTCAAAATTTAATAGTAATACCTAAAGTTTAAAATAAATCATTTGATAAATAAATATCCTTAAAATTTCTTAAAATATTTTAGACTAAAATTTAAATCCATAACTCATAATTATTTGATCACATCATCTTCCAAGATAAATTTAGCATTTATCTCCTAAAATGTGCATGCCCTAAACATATAATCTTTAAGATACACTAATAATTTCCATAAATAAACTAAATCACCATAAATCCACAATAAAATCATGTATGTATATAAAATAATTCTCAAACTTTATTCCAAAAATAAAATTCCATAATATTATGTTTACCTTAATCATATACGATTCCCAAAATAATGGAATTCTTATAAAATAACATTAATCACTTAACACCGAATCAATTTCAAATCCCACGATTATCTATATGATAAAATATATGTTCCCAAAATGAAATTAACCTTTGTGTTTTATATCATTTAAATAAAGGAAAATAATGTCACACTAACAAGGACATCATGTAGGCCAATGTTAGGTGATGCACCCTTTTTGCCCTTTAATTGTGGCTTTAATCCTTACGGTCTTTCTAGATGTGATAGGTTTTCACCCATCCTCAAGGTTTTCATTATTCTAAAACTATATTAATATAATCATTATAAAATTATAGAAATGTGAGAAAAATCCAAAAAAAACTTCAATATATTCCAAATTAATGAAATGTTTTGACCTTAAGGTTATCTTGTGCTTTTCATTTTGTATACTAAGAATGTAATAACTCATGATTACCTTAAAATAAAATATCTTATAAACCTAAAATATTATAAAAAACTTTGACCCTTATGTCAATAAAATATAGATGCATTATTCCTTATATAATAATTCTTGTTAAACCTAATGGTTACATATACCTATCCCAAAATATCATTAGCCTTGTTAAAATTCCATAACTTAAAACCAAAAAAGGGGTGTCTAAGACTATGAACCTATGGTCATCCCAAAAATTATATACCTATGATGGTATCCATAAATCTTAAGATAATTTCTGATAAAAACATCCTAATCCACAAAGTTTTATAAGCTGGCCTTTTATACCAATTGTAATAGCCCAAGACTCGCACTCCGAGATCTAGTGCAAAAAATATAAGCTTTATATATCCAGTTTTGATAACGATAAATATGACCCAATTTCAAACATCAAAAACTTAAAAAATAAAAGGAAATATTAGATCACTTTCATACTGAAGGACCTTTCTGGGTTAGAGTTTTATATAATTAGGGAAAAAATCTTATATAATATTGAATAAAAACAACTAGCTCATAAAAATCTACGTCATCTCAAAAAATTTCTTCACATCTACCACCCTTCTTTGAAATAACCTACATAAAACCTTTCTTAATAACCTAGGGAAAGGAAAAATTATATAAGGGTGATCTTATATTATCACTAAGGGTAAACAAGGTAGATCTCAATGATTACATAAGTGCCAACGAGCCTGTACCCGAGTGGTAAGGACTCATTCTTGGCATCCAAGAGACCCAGGTTCAAAACTGGGTGAAGGTGAATTTCCAGGTACTGTAGTAGTACTATAGTAGGCATTGTTCGATACTGCAATAGTATTGTAGCAGGAAATGTTCGGTACTATAGCAGCCAGAACTATTCACCTGATTTGGGCCTTCGGGCCACCAGTTTGGACCTATGGGTCTCAGGGCCTTCAGGTCATCAAATGCCTTTGGGTCTGAGGGCCTTTAGGCCATAAATACCATGGAGTATCCCAGTTCATATAGAGCAGGCCCCAGAAGAGGATCAGAGCAAAAAGAGTAGTAATCACCTGAAGAAAAGAAAATTGAATTGGAAGAATGAGAGGGTATGGAAACTGCCATCAAGACCAGGCACTGTGAAACTTTGTACATGGCAATGCTAGTCGATCAGCAATGCAAGGTATGGAGCTAGGTGATCAATGATGCAGAAGCTAGGGAGGAGCAGTTCTGGTGGGTTGGGCCTAGGGGTCATGTTATGGGCATAGTAAGCCTCTGGGCCTTTGGGTCATGTATTTGCCTTCAGATCATGTCAAGCCTTGTTCCTTGGTCCTACGGGTCATGTTAGGGTTTCCCTTCAACCCTTAAAAGGGGAATTATCTATAATAAAATAAAAATAAGGCCTTCGGGCCATTCGGGAAATGGTTACATAAGAATAATATGAAAATAAGGGAATAATAATATGAACTTAACATGTCAAAATTATACACTTCATATCATAGATCATAATCTTGAGTCATGGAATAAATCTTGGTAGTTCATAAGTTGTGAATAATAAAGAAACATTTTCCATGAGAGAATAAAATTGGCATAAGATATTGAATTTTTTCATACACATAAGCAGAGAAAATCATTTCCTTAGTGTTCAGGGATCTTTTCCAAAACTATAATAGTATAATGGTTTCACTCTCAAAATCATCATATTATTCAAGGATCACTTCCAAGACTATTTTAGTGGACAATGTCCCTTACTAAAGAGGGTTCACTCCTCATTCCAGTTTTTTTTATCTCATGAGATATCAATCTTTACCCAATGCATTGGAGAGAGATACAGGTCCCAACCATCACCTAATGAAAACCATACTTATGTTTTTCACATGATCATAAATCATTCATCATATCATATCACATGAAAATAAATGGGTTTCATAGACATTTTATCTTATCATATCCCATGGAAAATAAATGGGTTTCATGACCATTTCATCTTTTTACATGAACATAAACCATCCATAGAAAGAAGAATGATGGTATACTTAGTTAATATCCCTATTAATTATTAATTAACATCAATGGATGTCATATTTTATGTAAAATGGTTTTTATATATCACTTATAATAATTATTTAGGAAAATAACCTTTATATTTTGAAATAACTTTTTTTAAAAAAATTGCGCACTTAAAAGGGAAAACATTTTATTTGAAAATAAACTTGAAAAATTATAAAAAAGATTCAAATAATTGAGTATTCATGACATCAGGAAAACCATATCATTCTATATAAGTTAAAAATAATTCCTTCCATATTTCTATCAGAAAATTAAAAAGTAACTCTTTTGGAAAATGACCAAAATATTTCCTTCAATCCATTTTATAAAAAGTAAAATATTGGTAAAATGATTTTAAAAAATTATAGGAGAATAGTAAATTAGGACCCCTGGTTTCTTGTAAGTAACTCTTTATTTATTATTTTAATTATATAAATTATATTGGTGAAGTTTTGAAGAGTTTTGATAACTTTAAATGTGTTTTGGGGGCTAAAGGGAAGACGCATGCGTTGCGCATGGTTTGTTAAAACCGTGCAACAGACTGGGAGAAACCGTGTGATTTGAATATGGTTTGGTAAATTTGAGGAAGTGGCTTCAAAATGGTTGGAACATGGTTTGGAGACCGTGAAAATTTTCATCTTTAAGGTAGTGCAAAATGCACGGTTAGTGCATGGTTTTCCTAACCATGCGACTAACTCGTGCACAGAGTCAAAGTTAGATCCTAGAAAAGTGGATCTAACATTTTTTCCTTTTAAGTGTCTCATTTTCCTTCATATGAGGCCCTAACTTGGGATTTTTCTTTCCCAAATTTCAAGGAAGGTTCTATCGTTGATCTGGATGTGATCTGAAGGCTTTAATTGGGGATTAGAAGCTAATTCTTCACGGTATGTGTTCATTCTTCATCGTTCTTGTTGTGTTTCTTAGATTTACTTCACCCCTCTTCTTAGTTTCATAGATCTACAACTTTTTTGGGTAGATATAAGGTTATTTATGTCAAATATGATTTTATTTAGTCTTATTGATGATAGGGGAAGATATCTATGGTGGGTTCATAAAGATTTAACTCGGTTTTGTTGGTGTTCTTCATTCGGTTATCATTTTCACCAAAACTCTCATGGTAGGTGGATTCACTCTTGAATCCTCTTACTAGAACTTATTATATTGATTTAAAATTGATTATTTTTGTGTTAAATTGATTATTAATTGGTTTTTTACTTATTTTTTTAAACACTCTTGAGTTATAGATTTTGGAAATATAGAAATTTGGTGTTTTATAGAAAGTGATTTGGTTCTTAGTTTTAAAATGTTGAGTTTAAAAGGTGGGTTTTCTAAAATTGTGGAAAATGGATTAATAAAAAAAATCGATAAAAGGGACGATTTTATTGAATTGAAATGGGTATGGTTTATTTTAATTGGTTTGTAGGAAGGTTATCAATAAAATAAGGGTTTTATTTAAATGGATGAAATTGTTGTTTTAGTATTGTTTTGGAATTGTTTTGGCATAATGTTTGTGTGTGTTTGTGTGCATATAGGACAGATAAGGGTAAGGTGTCTCCCCCATAATTATTGGTATGGATAAGGGTTATGGATTTCCCCCATAAAAATGGTTCACTAGGTAACAGCTTACTAAAATTATGACTCACCACTCGTGAGTATAGGGAGGTCTAGGTTATGTGCATGGTTGGATGTGTATATAGGTGGAATGGAATGGTTATTCCAAAATGGGTTTTGAAAAATGGATTTAAATCATTGGTTGATTGTCTTCATGAAAAATATCTTTTATTGTAAAATTTGGGGGACTTGGAACTTGTTTATTTTTAGTCATAAATTTTTTTTACAAGTTGTTTATATTTTGATATAAATTATTTTAGAAAATTTTTTATATAAATTTTTTTATATGAATGTTTCTAACTTTTATATCCTAGTGAAGTGAGTAGAGAATTAATTTAGTGAAACCTAATTAGTTTTAGTAATCACCCCTACCTTTTCAGTTTGGTGATTTTGTAGATATTATCTACCGGGGCATGGGAAAAGGTAAAGTATCATACGTATTTAGCATTACTTTGTGATACTTGGGATGTTTGGTGATGTTGGAGTATAGAGCTATTGAATCATATAGTCTTGTGGTCATCATGGAGTTTTATTATTCATATTATTCTATTTAATTTTATGCTAGTTTGGATTCTATTGTAGTATATTTTTGTGGGTTTAAATATAAAATAATTGGTTAAGTTTTCATTCATTTTTTCATGCATCATATAGTGGTTTTTTTGGTTTGGTTTTATTGGATTAGTTGTTTTATTCTTAAAGGTTAAATCATCCCCCACATGAACTGAAACCCTTTGGAATTTATTTCTATCCTTTCACCTCTTGGGGATGTATATTAAGGCCTATTAATACCTCACCGCCTTCTCAAGCCAATGATAAGGGGAGGGATGTTACAAATGGTATCAGTTTGGTCCTTCCTTGTGAAACAATTGGTCATCAATTTTCTTGGTTTTGGGGTTGAATTCATTCTTGTCTATTCCTAGAGTTGAGATCATAGAATGGAGTAGGATTTTTAAGACTTGAAATGTAGAGCAAAAAAAGATGTATCTAACCTTATTATGATGAACTTCAAGTTACCAAGGATTTCGGTACACAAGTGTTTTGCAGACACTTATAGGATATTGGGATCTCATTATCATGGGTTTAGCCAATGATATGAGCATGACATGCATTAGAGGAATTAATTCTCACTAGGATTGCATATTTTATTTTGATTAATGATATATGATTTAATTCACTGGGTTTATTTTTGAAAACAAATTCATTTTTTTCAAATGGAAGACTTTGAAAAGAGCATAGTTGGTGTATTTATAAAATGGTTTGATTTTCAAAAGAGAGCAGAAAATTTTTAAAATATATTTCAATGTGGAAAAGGTTGATTTTGGAAAACCATGTTGTGATAGTTGATATGATAGAATTTGAAATGATAATCCTTTAGTTTTTAGAGAGTGAGACTTATGGTGTTTGTTGTTTTTTAGAAAATGGCATCGGGTAGGCATTGTAGAAACCAAGTGGAAGAAGATATGGATAATTTAGTTGCAACTGAACCACAGGTAAACCAACAGCTGGTTCAAACCATCATCCAAGAATTTCAAGCTATGGACACATGGAACTAGAGGTATGAGCCAAGGTAAGTGGATAATTCCATCTAGTTCCAAAAATATATTCCACCCATCTTCTGAGGTGATTCAAAACCAGAAAAGGTAGAGGTGTAGCTAAATAGGATGAATCGTATATTTGATTTCATCGACACACCCACAGAGCTAAAAATCAAGTTGGAAACATATATGCTCGAGGATCTTGCATGATAGTGGTGGGATATAGAAGTGAAATATCGAGTAGATGAAGGCCTTATTTTTGGGGATTTTAAGGAATTGTTCAGAAAAAAATTCTATTCTCACACGTTCAAGATTCAAAGGATGAAGAATTTCTTTAGCATGAAGCATGAAAATCTATTTTTCACCAAGTATGCGACTAAATTCATGAATTTAGTACGCTTTTCTCCTGAAGTTTCTACTAGTAATTCATTGAAAGAATTTATATTTTAATTAGGTATTAGAAAGAATATTATCTCAAAGATTTTTATGCTATGTATGATGAACTATACAGAGATAGTGAATAGATCAATAATGTATGGAAGGAACATATCAGAAGCTATTGGAGGAGAAAGTATCATGAAACCTATATAAAATGGTGGGAACTCTAATACTAGGGGAAATAGGAAGTGGGACACCTACTTCCAAGGAGGAGTGGGAATCAGAATCAAATGGTTGGATCAGTGAATATTTCTCTAAGACCCACAAAAAAATGGGATGTTTTCAATGTGGTTTGTTGGACCACATGAAGAGATAGTGTACATCACCACCTAGATCATGCCAAAAATGCAATCAGATGAAGCATAGTCAATTCTATTGTTGAAATGATCTGATTTCAGGTGCTCGGTACACTTCTCAGGTGTCACAAACATCATATGCTTTGATAGGTAGTAGACAACATAACCAATCTCATCAATAGAACCGAGCTATCCATGGTGATTCTTAAAATACCATGACTCCTCGGTAGGGAAATCTTATCAAGGTAACAAGGATCTGAGTGCAGCAGTGAACCAATTATTTAGAGCAAATAAGGTGATTGTAAATGATTATCCTAGACCATCTAAGATTAAAGGTAAAATTATTTTCAATTCTAAATTTATGCTAGTGTTGTTTGATACTGGTGCATCACATTCCTTTATTCCTTCACGTGTTTTCTATTTTCTAAGTTTAAAACTTGAGATGATGCCTTCTATGATAAAACTTCAAACACCTCTTGGTCAAAGATAATGTCAAGCCTTTATGTGTAGAGTATGTTCTATAACTATTGATGGAGCTGAACTTAAATAGTACTTTTCAATGTTAAATATGGATGTCTATAATGTAATCCTATGTATGGATTGGTTGACAACATTCAAGGCTCGCATAAACTATTGTAGAAAAACTATTAGTTTCATGACTCATGATGATGTTGAGAATATCTTTAGGGGAGAAAGAGTTGTAAAGACAGGTGCACAAAATTTTTTGGCACTATTAGTGGGAAAGATCTCTTACCAGTTGGTGGATTTGACTTTGGTATCGATGCAATAGATCAAGGATCACAGTTTTCTATTAGTTGTGGGCCAATTCTTATATTTTTTCTCCCAAGAAATTATCAGGGTTAACACTTATAAGGTAAGTGTAGTTTATGATTTATCTCCTTATAGGGACCATTTTAATTTCCCTTCCATATTATAGGATGGCACTAACAGAATTAAGGGAGCTGACAGTGCATTTGGAAGATCCGTAAAGCAAGGGTTTCATTAAACTGAGCACATCTATATGGATATCACTAGTCTTGTTTGTAAAGAAATATGATGTACCTCTTCAGCTATGTGTAAAGTATCATAATCTTAACTAAGCTATGATAAAGAATAGATATCCACTTCTACACATCGATGACCTATTTGTAAATTAAGGGGAGCTTAGTGATTCTCTAAAATTTACATGTGATCAGGATATCGCCAATTGTGAGTTCAGAAAGAGGATATTCCAAAAACAGATTTCAGAAGTATATATGGACATTATGAAAATGTGTTAATTCCTTTTGGTATTATTAATTCACTAGAAGTCATTATGGCATTCATGAATAGAATATTTTAGAGATATATGGATTCTTTTTTTGTGGTGTTTGTGGATGACATATTTTTGTATTCATTGACAAGGGCTGATCATGATAAACACTTAGTGACAATGTCGGTAATCTTAAGTGATTGTCACTTTTATTCCAAACTATCTAAGTGAGATTTTTGGATAAAATATGTACTCTTTATTGTACATGTAGTTTCCTAAAGATTCATTTTAGTGGATCCAGAGAATATAGAAGATGTTATCTCTTGGAAACCTCCAAAGAATGTATTTGAGATACAAAGCTTTCTTAGTCTTGTTGGTTATTATCGATGCTTTTCCTATTATAGTTTTGAAAAAGAAAAATGTTCCCTTCTAATGGACTGAGGTATGAAAACATTTCATCCAAGAGATGAAAGTTCATCTTACATCAGCACCTATCTTGATATTTCTAGAATTAAGATAGGGGTATGTGGTGTATTTTGATGCTTTAGGATCTAGGTTATGATGTGTTCTCATGCAAGGAGATCATGTTGTTACTTATGGATCAAGTCAGTTGAGAGTGCATGAGAATAATTACCCAACACATGATTTAGAGTTAGCTACAGTCATCCATTCCTTGAATACTTGGCATCATTATCTCTTTGGTGAGAAATTTATAGTGTTCACAGATCATAAGAGTTTGACACATATTTTCTCACAATGATATTTGAATCTGAGACTAAGGATATGGATGGATTATCTCTAGATGTTTGACTTTGACTTGACGTATACATCGGGAAAAGGAAATCTGGTGGCCTATGAATTAAGTAGAAAGTCATATGCTCAGTTGGAAAAATAAACTTTAGATGAGTGGCAGTCGATGTTGGTCCTAGATGACATGCATGTGTAATGTGAAGACCGAGGTGATGTTGTGGTTTTCGTTTCATTTTTCATAGTTCCTAATTTGTAAAGATGGTTAAAGAGGAACAAACATATTATGAAAAATGCCTGGTTATGAGGCTAAAAATCAATGGTGAGGAGACCATTCAGAGATGGAGTCTGGATGAGAGTTAATTGTAGTGGTTCGGGAATCAGATGATTGTACCTAGGGATTTTCATGAACAACTTCTTCACGCTTACCACCATTCAAGATGGTCTATTCATATAGGAATATCGAATATGTATAAGGATTTGAAAACACGGTTCTAGTAGAATGGTATGAAATGGAAGGTGGATGAGTTTATTTAATAGTGCTTAACTTTTCACCAAGTTATGGCAGAGCATTAGTGACCAGCAGGTATGTTCTAGTATTTACTTATCCCAGTGTGGAAATGGGAGAAAATAGCCATGGATTTTTTCATAGGTCTCCCAAGAATAGTTTGGAAACATGATTCCATATGGGTGATAGTGGATCAGCTTACAAATTCATCCCATTTAATACCTATTCATGAATCTAATACGGTGGAAGATCTATCCAAAATCTATATCTGAGAAGTGTTAAAGAGGCATGGCATACCATTTTTGATTGTCTCATATAGAGATCTGAGTTTTAAGTCTCATTTTTGGAAATCCTTACAAAAATTCCTTGGGACTCAGTTGACTATGAGTACAACGTATCATCCTCAGACATATAGGAAATATGGAATGATGATATAAACGTTGGAAGGCATGTTGTGGGCTTGTGTAATGGATTCTCGTGGCTCATGGGAAGAGCATGTCCCATTGGTGGATTTCTAATATAATAATAGCTATCAGACCTCGATACGTATGGCGCATTTTGAATCATTGTATAGGTGTCCTTGTTGTTCTCTACTGTGTTGAGTGGAAATAGGTGAGACTTTAATAGTTGGGACAAGCCTTGTCCAAGCAATAATGGAGAAGATTCAGTTTATCAGTAAAAGGATGAAGATGGCTCAGAGTCTTAAAAAATATGTGGATCATCACTGACAGTCGTTTTTCTTCACAGTGAGTGATCATGTGTTTTTAAAAATTTCTCCAAGGCTTTGACATCGATGTTTTGGGAAGTAGGGAAAGTTATCTCCTCTATACATAGGCCATTTTGATATACTAGAATGGGTTAGAGAAGCGGAATATCAGTTGGAATTGCCACCACAGTTCAGTGTCGTGCATAATGTGTTCCATGTATCTTAGTTGAAAAAGTATCATCCTTATCTTGTCCATGTAATCAAATGGGATCACATTGACTTAGAGATGGATTCTTCTTTGGTACATATCCCAGTGAAGATTGTGGATAGGAAGGAAAAAGTCTTGCCTAGAAAAACCATCAGTCTAGTACTGGTTTTTTGGAAACATGGTCATATTCAGGAAGAGACTTGGGAACGTGAGAAGGAAATGAAAGTGCAATGGACAGAACTCTTTCAATACATTGATGGTTTTCTAATTTCTGAGGGTGAAAAAACCATTAGTGGGGAGAATATAGCACCCCCTGTTTCTGTTAAGTAATCTTGTATTTATACTTTTAAGTATATAAAGTATATTGGTGAAGTTTGAAAGAGTTTGGATAACTTTAAATGTGTTTTTTGGGATAAAGGTAAGGTGTATGGGCTACGCACAGTTTGTTCAAACCGTGTGATAGACTAGGAGAAATTGTGCGCTTTGAAAAAGGTTTGGGAATTTTGAGGAAGTGGCTTTGACATGGTTGGTGCATAGTTTTGAGATCATGCAAGGAGACCATGTGAAGGTTCATATTTAAGGTAATGGATAATGCTTGGTCAGCACACGGCTTTCCTAACTGTGTGACTAAACCGGACACAGGGTCAAATTTCGATCCTAAAAAAGTAAATCTGATGAATTTTTTCCATTAAGTGCCTCATTTTCTCTTCTATTCATCCATAACTCGGTATTTGTATTCCCCAAAGGTCAAGGAAGGTTCTCCCATTGATCTAGAGGTGATCTGAAGGCTTCACTTTGTGATTAGATGCCAATTCTTTGCAGTATGTGTTCGTTATTCATCATTCTTGTTGTGTTTCTAAGATCTACTTAGCCCCTATTCTTAGTTTCTCATATCTACACCCATTTTGGGTATATATAAGATTATTTATTCAAAATATTATTGTATTTATTCTTATTGGTTTAAGGGGAAGATATCTAAGGTGGGTTTGTGAATATTTAACTTGGTTTTGTTAGCATTCTTCATCCGACTATCGTTTTCACCAAAACTCTCAAGGTAGGTGGATTCACTCTAAACTTCTCTTGGTAGAACTGATTGTATTTATTTCAAATTTATTATTGTTTTTTGAATTTTATTGTGAATTTTTTGTTTAATTATTATTTAAAACCCTCTTGAGTGACGGTTTCTGGAAACATGGAAATTAGGTGTTTTGTAGAAAGTGATTTGGTTCTTGGTTTTGAAATGTAGAATTTAAAAGGTGGGTTTTCTGAAATTGCGGTAAATGGATTAATCAAAATTTTTTCAATAAAAGTTATTATTTTATTGAAATTAAATGGGGATGGTTTATTTGAATTGGTTTGTTGTAAGGTTTTCAATAAAAGAATGGTTTTATTAAAATGGAAGAAATGGTTGTTTTGGAATTATTTTGGCATAATGGTTGTGTATGTTCATTTGAATATAGGGTAGATAAGGGTAAGGAGTATCCCCCTTCATTATTTGAATGGATAAGGGTTAGGGATCTCCCCCAAAAAAAATGGTTCACTAGGTGATGGATTAGTGAAAGGATGACTCACCACTTGTGAGTATAGGGTGGTCCAGGTTACATGCATGGTTGGATGTGTGGATATTTGTAATGGAATGGTTATAAAAAAATTGGTATTGAGAAATGGATTTAAATCATTGGTAGTTTTTCTTCATGAAAATAGCTTTTGTTGGAAAATTTGGGTGACATGGCACTTGTTTATTTTTAGTTATAAATTGTTATTAGAAGTTGTTTATATTTTGATATAAAATGTTTTATAAATTGTTTTATATAAATTGCTTTATATAAATGTTACTAACTTTTATATCCTAGTGTCTTGAATAGGGAATTTATTGGGGAAACCATATTGAGTTTTAGTACTCACCCATGCTTTGAAACTTTAGTGATTTTGCAGATGTCATCTATCGAGACAAGGGAAAAGGTAATGTTTCACATATCATTAACACTAATTTGTAAAACTTGGATTGTTTGGTGATGTTAGAGCATAGATATTATAGATCATAGAGTCTTGTTGTCATTTTGGTTTTTTATTATTCATCTTATGTTGTCTAATTTAATGTTAGTTTGGCTTTCATTGTAGTGCATTTTGGTGGGTTTTGATATAAAATAATTGGTGGAGTTGTTGTTCTTTTTATCATTCATCATATAGTTGTTTGTTTGGTTTGGTTTTATTAGTTTAGTTGTTTTATTCTTAAAGGTTAAATCGTCCCCCACATGTATTAAAACCATTCATAATTTATTATCAGCCTTTGGAATCTTGGCGATGTTGCCTAAGGCCTAGTAATGCCTCACCGCCTTCTCAAGCCAATGAGAACGGTCGGGATGTTACAAGTAACATAATTTTTTAAAAAATATTTATAAAATATATACATGGAAGAGAAATATTCCCCAATGGAGACTTAAACAAAAACAATCCTGAAAATTGATGAGATTATGAAATAAACCCTTACCGTTTTGGTATCCTTTGAATAATAAGCCCTCTGAAAGAAATAAATTTATATGTATATGTATATCCTATAATATTCATGATAATAATCCTAAAATATATTCATGGTTCGTATATAAACCACACAAAATTAACTTTTATTGTATAAGGTATGTGTCCCTCATAAATAAAAGTGAGACATAAATCCTTTACCATGAGTCCAACTCATCACATATTTTATTTATCTTACTGAATAATAAACTTAGGTTAATTATTCACTTTATTAATAACCTTTTAAAAGTTTATTATTCATTTTATATCACTTATTACCATGTAATAAAAATTACTTAATCATTTATGTTCACATCGGATGCTTTAGTGATATTTGTTACATAAGTCCAAAAAAACTTTGATAAGTTGAATATAGTCAAAGAGGCCTTTATTCCATTATCTCAAGAGTAATAATTATTACATAATTATAATTTTAATACATCAATTATACTTCTAAATTAAAAAATTAAATATGTCTATGAAAAATGAACTATGTTACAATCATAAGAAGGGTAGGTCATACATATGCAAGAGTAACATTTTATTTTTTCAACAATAATTATGGAAAGAAGGAAAATATTATTTTATTTTCCAATAATTATAATTATTTCATAAATTTTATATTACTTATTGAAATATACTTATATATATCATCCATTTTATGTGGTGATGAAAAACGAATCACATCGCTTTGTGAAGGTAGTAGTCCACATATACACACGAATGGTGTTATCATATTTTTATGCATTGAAAGGTAAGAAAATAAATGATATATTATCATTTAATAATGATAAATATTTAATTAATATAATATATAAATATTAATTCCATAATTATAACTTATATTGATAGATATTAATGGAAAATGAATTACATGGGTTCGCGAGGCGGTAGTCTTCCGTACAAATGAATGAGGATTTCATTTCCCATTTGATGGAAGAATAGAAGGATATAGATAATTACACTAAAATAATAACATATCAGTATATTTAATATAATGGGTTAATTATTTTATCATTTTTGGAAAATTTTTCAGGGATATGGAAGAAGAAACAAAACTAAATCATGCAGATAAAAAATATGCATCTTCTTTGGAAAACCTTCTTTTCTTAACACCTTAAGTCCTCTAAGATTGGTATTATGGCTAAGAAAGACCTATAGAATGTGTGGAGGTATTATAGGAAGAGATTTGGGTAGGTATTGGATGAACCAAATAGGTTTTTAGGTGTTTATAAATGATAATAATAGGTGACCTTTTATAAGAGAGGGGAGGGGCACTCTTGAAATTTTGCAAAATATTAAATTAATAAATATTAATTTTTAATTTAAAATGGTTCAAAAGTGAATTATTTATAATAAAATATTATTATGTGTCCAAATAATAACATAAAATACAAATTAGACAAGTTTTTACTATATTTATATCCTTAACTTTTGGGTCTAAACCCTATTTAACCCCTTTAGCTCTTACCGTGACAACATATATTTTTACTCTTTGAGGACTAATTTAGTTACTATAAAATGTAAAATAATACATAAATAGTACCTTATCCTAATAAATTGGAATAATGTGACATTTTTATGAATTTTATATCATTTATTAAAATATTATTTACTATAAAATATCCGTAATGTCAATTTTTAGAACTATTCATTACTTTGACTTTAATAATATTAATAAAACATATAAAATTAAAATATATATATATATATATTATATCCCTAACATGTCATGGTATTAAATAAAATTATTTTATCACATTATTTATCTCAAATTATATTTATTTTAATATTTTTAATATCATTTATTTTATTTTTCCATCAATTAAATATTTACTAAATCAACATCGTGAAAGCATTTAAGTTAATTATTTGTTCAATACAAATTAAAAATAAATTACCATGATGTATATAAATATTTTATATTTAAAAATAATATTTATATTCAAACATATCCTCTATAAAACATCATATTAAAAATATTACACTTTGTAAAAACAAGAGTGTGACATGTTTGAAATTTCTTTAAATTAAATACTATAAAGGTCATAATATCATTCAAGTGGACCCAAAGAGTTATAAATTAGACCCTTGTGTGATTATGGTCAAGATATAATCACCCAATAAGATTTAGGTAAGTTTTTTTGTCATTTAATTGTTCTTATCATTTTATTTTTAACCTAAATTACCTTCAAATTGCCTTTTTATTATTTTTCACACACTTTTAAGAAAAAAGTGAGAAACCATACATAGTCAAACCACATAAACATCATGCACCAAAATAAATAGACAAACCATTAAAACCTAGTTTGATCCTATTAGAATAATTATCCCTATATAATTTCTAATGAAGACCAGTTACTTATGTATCTAGGTTATCCTTGATAAGATCTTCGAACCAACGAAAAATAGTTTTTTAGAAAAACATAACAAAAAATAGTTTTTTAGAAAAATGAACTTTTTTAATATAAATTGTTTTTATAATAAATTCATTTATTAAATCCATTTCAAAAACCATAATTTAATTATTTTAAATCAAAAGGAACTAATGAAAATTTCATACTAATTCAAAATTGAATTTTACTTTGTAAATACTTTAAAAAATAAATCTTTCAATAAAAAAACTATATTTTTTTACTATTAATTGAAAAATAAATCCTCTTAGAAAATTATCAAAAATTCATCATAATATAATTTTGACATGTTTAATTCAAAAAATAAATTCATTTTTTCAAATATATTTTCTAAAACTTATAAAAATTAATAAAAACCAAGAATAACCATTTTGGAAGAAAATGTATTTTTGAAGAATAAAATGACTTCACTAAAAATTTGAGATCTTATTTAAAGATTATTAATTAATAAATTATCAATAATAATCGACATTATATATTTCATAAATTAGTTATTTCTATTCATACCTTTTAGTTTAATGGCTATGATATAACATTCACATTTAAATAATAATATTTTTTTAATCTTTTAAGCTCAGTGTTATGTATATTATAAGTTATAGACTTTCTATTTAAAAATATTTGGATATTAAATTTCCTACTAATCCAATGATTTAATTTTAAAACATTATTTAATATTTTATTTTAAATATAATTTTTTTAATTAGGTGTCTTTAAATATATTACTTTGTGTCGGTCTGGTGGAGTAAACACCAAACATCCCACCAGTCATAGTTAGGAAAAATCCCCTAGATCTCTAAGGAATGGGTCCAAATAGATGACTCACTACCCAATGTTCTCACACTGAATAAGTATAAAGAAAAAAATTAATTCAAAGAACATTGTCTTTTCATAATTAACATATAATTTAATATTCCCAATTATCTATTATTGGTAGCTTCTATAATCCCTTGAAGACTCCATTAATGAATTCAAAAATATTGGTCATCATGTTTCCATATCTCCTCCCATCATTGTATGTGAAATACCATTAATCCTTTGGAATTTATATCATTTATTTGTATATTTCTAGATTAGTTTGATGAATGTATTTGAATAGATCTTCTATTATCAGTTGTTGAGGTTAATATATTAATGAAAATAGAACCAATAATAATACATATAATAGTATTGTATCTATCAGAATGATTTTTTCAACAAAAAAACCTATACCTAGAAAGATTAATGATTTATTTCTTCATGGAATCATCCTTGAAATTTTTCCACACATTTTTTCTATGTGTTTAATATAGTAAAGATGTAAATCATAGGGTGGTCTCAATATAAAACCCTAAGACTATTCAACTTCTTTGATAGCTTGATGTCGATTAGAAATTAGATGAATTACTTTAACATCCATCAAAAACTATAATAGGAAATCTAGGAACCAAATCTATGATGAGAAGTTCTCCAAATCGATAATAGAAAAGGTTAATGGAGTAATGGAATTTTTTCAATCATGTGTGGTGGTAATCAACAACATTCTAGTATATGTTCTATATAAAAATGTTTCATAAATCTAGATAAAATACTTATAATGTCAAAATGTATCCACACAATGCATGAATTTCCAAAATAATATATCAAACACTGTCTTAAATCGATCAACTTGGTTATTTTTTAGCTAAGAAATTTAACTGTGTGTAACCAGAAGGCCACCTAATTGTTGTGACACAAAATCTCTATAAGATATGGTAAAACTCGATAAGATTTATCCCAATCCCCATAAACTTTCATGATGGCCATTTGTTATGCATCCCTTTCCTTCTAGTAAGAAATATGATTACCATAAATTTTTTAATTTTATATATAACAACCCATAGTTTATAAATGATATTTTTTTCTTGAAATGATTTTGTATTATATTATATTATATTATATTATACACATACATCACATAGAGAAACCAATAACACATTATTTCATTAATGAAAAATGGTTACATTAGTCAATGAATAAACCCATTAAAATTCCAACTATTATAAAAGGAAAAATAGAAAATAGAAAAGCTATGATAGAAAAATATGGATCACCCTAATTTTTTAGAATCATCCCTCCCAGGAACAATACTATAGAAATGGAACAACATATTAGAAAACCAATAAAATTTGTATAAAATACAAAAAATATAAACTTAGGAGGAATTGTAGTGAATATTGAGTGAAATAATAAATTGTTATTTATAGGAGGTAGTGTAACCATTGTAATGGTGATGTGACCATAGAAATAGTAGCACGACTATTGGGTATAGTAATCAGATTGTTGGGAAAAATAACCTAACCTTTGGAATAGCAATTTAACCTCAAAATAGAAAATTGTGATATAAATAATATTTATCAAGATTAATATAAGTAAATATAAATATTATAATGCCTAAAAATAAATATCATAATTAAAAAACTCAATGAAAATATAAACATATTTTTAATTAACTGTTCTTTGAATTATTTCATAAAAATAATAATTTTTTATATTAAAATTTAAAATTGACTATGTTAGAAATTTATTTTGATAAAATTAATATAATTTTTTAAATCATCTTGTTGAAATTTTACAAGGGGTATTTTTTGGTAATTTTATGAAATACATCAATTTTCAGGTGAATAGTAAAAATACAGTTTTTCTCATAACTTGTGTATCTTAAATTACATTATTCATGATGTAATAATAAAGTAATAATTTTTAGAACTTGAGGCTCATATAAAAATATTTAATTTCATAAAAAATTCATTAAAATACAATAAACCTAAAATTCATTTTCTAAAACCAAAAGTCAAAAGTGATCCACACGATAACATTTTTTTCCACCTTTATTTTTAATAAAATAATTAATTAAAACTATAAATAAGTTTAAATTAAAAAAACATTATATTATATTTATATATGATTTATATGATTAAAAAATCACTATTATAGGTTTTACTTTTGATATATTATTTTATTTAAAAATACTCCTCACCTCAAGTTTAAATAACCCCTCCTTTGAAAAACCACTCCTCTCTTACTTTCAAAAGCCAAATATCACCAATATCCACCCTCTAAATCCCCTTATAATACTTAGGGATGTTATGGAGTAAAAAACTCCAAAAATAAAGGTATTTTTAGTACCGTACAAGAGAATCTACACCGATGAAATAGTAAGATTATTATAACTTTTTTCTCTATTTATTCTTCTCTTTCTTTTCGTCGAAATTTATTTGAAAACAAAATCTTATAAAATTAATTAGGAAGTTTGTTAAAATTATATTAACAATTTTATCTTTCTATAATTATCAAATTTATGACATATATAAATTTAAAACTTCCCTTTCACGCTCTTTGAACAATGTCCCATCAATGGTAGGTTAATCACCAATAAAGACATTGACAATCCTTTTCTTATCATCAAATCTATGGTTGGTTCCAATAAATTATATGTTATATAAATGTATAAATGTATTTATTTTATGATTTTTTAATTAATTGTAGTTATGTATAGATGACCTTGAATAAAAAAAGTTACATTAAATCAAAATAAAAAAAATTAATAAAAACATGATATCCAAACAATTAACATTAAAAGATATTGTTATAAATTAGAATAAAATATTTATAATGGATAAATAGTGGAATAAATCAAAATAATTCAATTCTGGAACTATTCTTTAATAATATTAAGTTATTATTTAGGATGCAGAAAAGCGATGAAATAGAGTAGGATTTAAGGTAAGGGGATTCTTGAACCCAACTCCTTTTCTTTGGGTTACCCCTATTTCATATCATTTTTCAATTGGATATTACTATAATGTTTCTTAAATATCATTTCATTATTCTGCCATTTTATTTTTAGTGATATAAATCTTTCCACCTTGATTTTTAATCCAAATACAATGATTTTCCAAAAGACTTTTCTTTCCAAAACATATTTTTTTACTCCTCTTGAGTTGTTAATTATTCACTCAAGAATGGTTATTCTTATACCAAATATTATTTACATTTTTCATTTGGGATCCCCAATTTTATTCATGAAATAGTTCTTTATTAAATCCTTATGAAACCCATTCCATTCCATGGGTTATTTCATGACTATGATTTTTATACGTTCTATGTGGAATGCATGATTGTGTAAATATTATGATGTGATGGATGGGACTTGAATTTATAGACCTCCAATGCATTAGGGAATGTAATGCATCTCATTGTATAATGTGTATTATTCATGAAAATTATTCATACTTTATTCATATTGATTATGGTATGATTATGCATATATGTTAGGCGTGAACATGATGCTCGCTTTGTTCACAACTATGTATGGTGTTTGACCACTATGACACGATGTTTCATTTTTATGAATTTCAACATTCAATGAATTTATCAAATGTTTCCATTATTATTATAATGATTATCTCATTCTTGTGATGTTATTATGATGATTATTCTCACCCATGTTATATTTATGTCCCTTATTACCCCTATTACTTGGATTTTAGCTCACTCATTTCTTTAATGTATATCCTTAAGTGAATACATGTACTAAGATGAATGTGAGATTTTAGAAGGATAAAGAAGATGGATTTAAATAAATGTTTTTGATTATTATGAAATAGTGATGTATGATCATAATTTTCCTAAGATATTAAACCTTTAAATCTATGAATGAATAACTATTATGTTTTTTATCTTTAAAATGATGAAATAGTCATGTAAGAAAAAGTAGGGATGCTATAGTTAGTATCACAAGCACTTCTTAGTTAATTTGGTAATTATGAGTATAAAAATTACTAAAACCCATAAGTATAATTCAATTTATATCTAAACATCCTAATTTTTGGTAAATTATAAGATCGTGTGTTTTTTGAGCAATGAAATATCTGTCTGGATATTACAAGTGGATATGGCTCTAGCATAGATGTACATAGGGGTAACAACCCTAAAAACACCATATTTAACTAGACTTTATTGGGAACAGGTGCATGATAGTGGGATTTTCTACACACCTGGTTTGACACTCTCAAGGGATGATCTTAAGTTTATCACAAACTCTAATACAAACCATTATGAAGGATATATAGCTAAAGTAATTTTTCCTTTTAAAGTTAGATAAGTATTAAAGTACATGACCCTAGAAATATTATTAAAGGAAAAGGATAATCCTAGGGATACCGTAAGATATTTATTTAGAGTTAGTTTCACAAAATAATAAATTATTTATTCATTCTTTGTTGACATATGTTCAAATATTTTCTATTTTAGCTAAAGGTAGGAACCAAGAGAAACTATCCCAACAACCCATGTAAGGGATAAGGCAATGATTTCCCAAATTACACTACTAATGCAATGGTAGGTGGATTTAAAAACATCATGGAGATTCTTACCCAGCTATCTTAGGCTGTAAACAATAAATTGAACAATGTGGAACATTTTTCTCCACCTATGAAGAAGAAAGTAGCTATCAAACCCTTTATACTGCAACAACCACTAATGTTTAGTGGATATTGTGATTCAATTGTTGCAGAACTATGGGTTAACTCAATTGAGAAAATCTTTCTAGTACTCCACTATTCTAAGAATGAGAAGGTTATACCGGTAATCTATCATCTATATGGATATTTTGATCAATGGTGAGTACTGATAAAGAATACTAAGATGAAGTATTAAATGGAAGAAATGTAGTGGGATGACATTAAGAAGTTATTTATTAACATGTATTTCCCTCAAAATCTTTGAATAGATATAGATAGATATTTTATAGAGCTTAATAAAAATAATGGTGAATCTATCACTTCCTATGAGGAAACTTTTTCAAGTATTGAAAGGTACACTTTAGGTTTTTTTATCAACAATGATGTAAAAAATCGATAGATTCATCATTATCTTAGAAACTCACCTCTAAAAGGATCTATCTTTACAAGAATTTGGGAGTTATAAAGAGGTTGTTCGATTCTCTCTCAAATTAGATATGGTATTTGGATAATTTTACCATGTTTATAGAGATAAGAATTGAAATATGGGGTTTCAAGTTGGCATATCAAACTACAATGGTAGAAATCAGTCCCAACAACCCACATGTCAAATTTGTGGGAAGAATAATCATGGGAAATTCCTCAAAGGGATAGGGAAATTATACAAGTGTGGTAGATAAGGCCACCAATATCATGAATGTTTAAGAAACATTAATAATATGACCAACGTGATGGGGGAAAGGAAGGAACCACCCGTAGTTTAAAGTTTCAACTATAGGAAGAAAGAGAACTATGCATGCTAGTTCACAAAACCATGAGTCCATGAGGGAAATAATCATCATAAAACACCAAAGAAAAAGGAGAAAGGTAAAGATTATTCCATTACCACTACTAAGGTTAAATAAGAAAATGAATTCAAACAAGGTACACTTCCTATTAACTTAAGAATGGAAAGAGTTTTATTTGATTCTAGTTATATACATTCTTTTATAACCTGAAAGTTTTTTAGAACTATTGACTCAAATACCTAATTCATTGAAGTAGATATATATTTAAAAACACCTATTGGTGTGATCATTTCAACCCACATGCTGGACTCTTCTCCTATTAATGTATGTTGGAAGATTCTTCCAATGAATCTCCTGGTCCTTCCCATGGTGGAATTTGATGGTATAATGGGAATGGATTGGCTATCATTATATATATCACAGACTAAATATCAAGAAAATGAAGTCTCTTTTAATATTACAAACCATCCCATACTCCTCTATAAATTCAAGGAAGATCATGAATATCTTTTGTAAAATCCCTCAATGGTGTGGGTAATTATACCTTGTGAAGTATCATACCTTCCCCAAATGGTTGAGTCAAAGGAAGGTATCAATATATATGAAATGGAAATTATGAGGGAATACACTTATGTATTTCCCAAAGAGTTACCTGAACATTCCCCAGATTATGAGGTAGATTTCTTGATAGAGCTCATACCCAGAGCCACTCCAATCTATAAATTTCCCTACAGGATACCCCGATCAAATATGAGAAGTTAGAGAAGTAGCTAAAATATAATTTGGAAAAAGGGTTCATATTCCCTAGTGCATCACCATGGGTTGTTACAGTTCTCTTTGTAAAGAAAAAGGATAGATCAATGTGGCTATTTATCGATTACCAAGATATTAACAATATATCTATAAAGAACAAGTATCCTCTAACAATGATTAATGACATGTTAGATCAACTATGTGGATATTGATACTTATCAAAGGTGGATATTTGTTCTAGATATCATAAAATGAAGTTGAAGAAGGAATATATTTAGAAGACAGCCTTTTATACAAGGTATGGGCACTATGATCTCATAGTGATGCATTTAAGACTTACTAATACCCCTTCAATATTCATAGATTTTATGAATAGAGTATTTATAGGCTACCTCACCAAATTTTTTGTAATTTTTATAAATGATATTATAATTTACTCTAAGATAAATGAGTAACATGAAGAGCATCTAAGTATTGTTCTAGTGACAATAAGTGAAGATAAAATATATGCTAATTTTAGCAAGTATTACTTTTGGATCTAGAAAGTAAAACTCTTGGGGCATGTGATCAAAAGTTATGGAATTTATATGGAACCTTCAAAGACCAAAAAAGTTGAGGAATGGCCCATACCAACTAGTTTCATAAAAATTCATAGTTTTCATGGCTTAGCAGGGTACTACCAATGTCTTTTGAGAAATTTATCATGATTTTATATTACTTTAAGTAAGTTAACAAAAGGGGTAAAATATGTCTGGATAAAAAAATGTGAGTAAGGATTTAAGGAGATCAAAAATATGTTAATCACTATGCATGTACTCACACTTCCAACAAGTGGAGAAGGTTTTGTGATATAAAACGATGATTAAAAGAATATATTGGGTCATTTAATCATTAAAAACAATAAAGTGATATCTTATGCCTCATGAAAGAGGAAGATCCATGAGAAAAACTACCCAATGTATGATTTGTAGTTAGTAGTTATAATCCTTTCATTAAATATTTGGAAGCACTACCTATATATTGATAAGTGTGACATATATATCAATTATAAAAGTCTAAAGTATATATTCACACAAAAGGATCTCAACATGTGTTAAAGAATATGGTTATATCTAATAAAGTACTACAATTAATCTATTCACTACCATCTATGAAAGGTGAGCATGGTAGCTGATGCTGTTAATAGAAAATAACCTATTACTTTATCTATGATGTGGATTGAGAAATACCCTATCTTCAAGGATATGAAAATGATGGATCTGTAAATCATAATGGAAGGGAATACATCCTACCTTACCCACGTGATTACTCAACCATCCATCCAAGAGAAGATCAAGGAGGCACAAAGGGATGATTTTGAGCTACAAAAGAAGGTGAAACCAGTAAATAAAGGGAAGCTAAATTATTTCCAAATTGATGGAGATAGTTTGATTCAGTTTATAAATAGGATTTTTGTTCCTTAATCACCTGCGATAAAGAATAATTTATTTGATAATTTATATAGCTCACCATTCTCTATCCATCATAGAAGTAAAAATATGTATCATGATATTTAAGATCACTTCTGGTGGGAAAACATGAAGAATGAGATTGTGGAGTATATCTCAAGGTGATTGGTATGTCAGAAAGTTAATGTATAGTGACATAAGTCCAAATGGATGATGCAACTATTACCTTTAACCATGTGAAAATGGGAGAATGTCACTATGGAATTTTTCACTAGTCTCCCAAAGACATACAAAGGAAACAATGTGATATGGGTAGTGGTAGATTGAATCACTAGGACTTCCCACTTCATTGCTATTTGGGAAAATTTATCATTAGAAAAACTTTACAAGATATACATTAAGGAATTGGTGGGGATTAATGGGGTTCCACATTTTATCGTCTATGATCATGATCCAAGGTTCACCTCTAAATTTTGTATAATTCTCAAACATGCTTTGAATACTGAATTGAATTTCAGTACGGCTCGCCACCCCAAAACTGATGGCCAATCTAAAAGGACTATTCAATCACTCAAGGAAATTATAAGAGTCTACTTAATAGAATTTAAATGTGGATGGGTTGAACGTATCTCATTAGTTGGGTTTTCATACAATAATAGCTTCCACTTAAGTATTCAAATTTCTCCATATGAATGTCTATATGGAAAATGATGTAGAACTCAAAATTGTTGGGATGAAGTTGAGGAATTAAAGACACTTAGACCTAATCTTGTACAAGATATGATGAAGAATTTTTAATTCATCTAATAACATATAAAATCTGATCATAGTCAGAAAAATAGTTATGCTGGCAACCGTTAAAGGGACTTGGAGGTTGATGTTAGAGACAATGTTTTCCTTCGAATGTCACCATGGAAGAGAGTCATTCAGTTTGGAAAGAAGAATAAGCATATCCCTAGGTACATTATCCCCTTTTAGATATGTGATATTATAGGATCAATGACCTATTGACTTTCACTTTCACCAAATATGGATCAAATTCATAATGTGTTACATGTATCACTCCTGAGGAAGTACATATCTGGTCCCTCGCATGTACTAAATCCAGAGGAGGTGTAACTGGAGAATGACCTCTCATTTGAAGATCAGTTAGTGAATATCTTGGACTATAGAGACAATATTTTACCCAAAAATACAAATCACCTAGTCAAAGTGCTGTAGAGGAACCATAAGTATGAAGATGCAATGTGGGAACTAGAGTAAACAATGAAATAGAAGCACAATCGCCTATTATAAATTTATAATATAAGTTGATATTTCAGGGATGAAATTTAAAAAAGGAGGGAAGAATATAACAATATAGAGTTTATAAATGATATTTATTTCTTGAAATGAATGTTTATTGTATTATATTATACAATATTATACACATACAACACATATAGAAACCAACAACATATTATTTCATTAATGAAAATAATTACATTATATGATGAATAAACCCATTAAAATTTCAATTATTATAAGGGTAAAAATGTAAAATAGAAACACTACAATGGGAAAATATGGATCTACCCAATCTTCTAGAATCATCCCTTCCACGAACAAAACTATAGAAATACAACAAAATATTTATAAACCAATCAACATTTTAGAAACTGAAAATATATAACCTTTTGATTAATTTTAGTGAATAATTAATGAAATAATGAATTGGTATTTATAGGACGTAATGTGACCTTTGGAATAGCAATGTGACTGTTGGGATAGCAATGTGACCATTAGAATAGTAACCTGACTGTTGGGAATAGTGACATGGCTGTTGGAATAGAAATTTCACCTAAAAATAATAAAGTGTGATATAAATAATATTTATCGTTGGTAATATAATTAAATATAAAGATTATAATTCTGAAAAATAAATATCATAATTTAAAAACTCAAAGAAAATATAGGCATATTTTTAATAAATTGTATTTTAAAGTATTTCAGAAAAATCATAATTTTTAAATTAAAAATTAAAATTACCAATGCCAAATTATTTTTAAAAAATTAATATCATTTTTGAAATAATAATGTTGAAATTTTCTAAGGGTTATTTTTTGGTAATTTTCAAAAATACTTCAATGTTTAAGTGAATGGTAAAATTATAGTTTTTCTCAAAACCGTGTATCTTAAATTAGATTATTCAGGATGTAATGATGAAATAATAATTTATAGAACTTTTGGTTTGTCCAAAAAATATTTAATTTCATAAATGATTCATCAAAATAAAATAAATTTGATTTCCAAAACTAAAAAACATTTTCTAAAATCTAAATTCAAAAGTGATACCCTAAAATAACAATTTTTCTTTTTTTCCACCTTCCTTTTAAATAAACTAATGAATTCAAATTATAATGTGGTTTAAAGTTTTATTATATTATATTTATATATGATTTATATTGTCAAAAATTCACTATTACAAGTTTTACCTTTGATATATTATTTTATTTAAAAATACCCATCTCCATACGTATAAATAACCCCTCTCCCTCCCCTTGGAAAACCACTCATCACTCACTTTAAAAAAAATATCTTCCCATATACTCCATATTAATACCCTTATAATACCTAGGGACATTATTTAAAAAACATCAAAGATTAATAAAGTTTTAGTGTTGTACAAGCGAAGCTACACCGAGGAAAGAGTAAGTTTTTATCAACTCTTCTCTCTTTTTATTCTTATATTTCTTTTCTTCCCAGTTGATTTGAAAACAAAATATTGTAAAATTAATTTTTTAGTATATTAAAATAATATTAATGATGTTAACCTAATTTAAGTATCAAATTTAAGATGTATTTAAATTACAAACTTCTCTTTCCCATTCTTTTGACAATGTCCCGTTAATGATCGGTTAATCATCAATGAGGACATTACAAATCCTTTTCTTATCACCAAAATTGTGGTTAGTTACAATAAATTATTTATTATATATAAATATAGAAATATATTTATTTTAATATTCTATAATTAATTATATTTATGTATAAATGACCTTGAATAAAAATAATGGCATCAAAACAAGATTAGAAAATTTAATGAAAACACGATATCAAAAAAATTCACACTTCAGAAATATTTTTATAAATTATAATCCAATAATTATAATGGATAAATATTGGAAAAAATAAATAGAATTCACTTCTATAACTATGTTTTAATAATCCTATGTTTATTATTTAGGAGTTGGAAAAGCGGTGAAATAAAGCGGGATTTAAGGTAAGGGGGTTCTCAAAACAAAATCCTTTTCTTTAGGTTACCCCTATTTCACTTAATTTTCTATATGGATATTCTTATAATGTTCCTTAAATATCATTTCAATATTATTACATTTTAATTTTGGGGATATACATATTTACACCTTGATTTATAATCCAAATATAATGATTTTACAAAAGACTTTTCTTTCCAAAACACATTTTTTACTCCTCTTGAGTTGTTTATTATTCAATCACGAAATATGATGCTTATGAAAAATATTTTTTTCCCTATTTAATTTGGTAACACCATGTTTATTCATGAAATCATTCTTTATGAAATCCTTATTAAACCCATTCCATTCCATGTGTTATTTCATGACTATAATTTTTATACATTCTATACGGAATGCATGATTGTGTAAATATTATGATATGATAGGTGGGTCTAAAATTTTATATATCTCCAATGCATTGGGGAATGTGATGTATCTCATGATATAATGTGTATTATGCATGAACATGAAGATATATTTTTTTATAATGATGATGTTATGATTATGCATATATGTTAGGCGTGAACATGATGTTGGCTTTGTTCACAACTATGTGTTGCATTTGACCACTATAACATGATGTTTCATTTTTATGCATTTCCATATTCCATGAATTTATTAAATGTATCCCTTGTTTTTATGATTATGAACCCATACTTATGATGTGATTATGATGATAATTATCACCCATGTAATATCCATGTCTCATATTCCTCCTCTTACTGGGATTTTAGCTCTCTATTTTATCTGATGTATATCCTCAAGTAACTACATGTACTAATGAGAAAATGAGATTTTAGAAGGATAAATAAGAAGGGTTTAAATAATTGTTTATGATTTTTATGTAATAGTGATGTATTATGCTAGTTTTCTTAGTAAATTAAACCTTTTGATCCATGAATTCATAACTATCATTTTGTTTATTTTTAAAATGATGTGATAGTCTTGTAAGAAAAAATGGGGTCACTATAGTTGGTATCATAGGCAAGGTTTAGTTAATTTGGGAATTAGGATTAAAAAAATTATTGAAAACCATAAGTATAAGTATAATTATAAGTATAGCTAAATATCCAAATTTTTGGTAAAGTATAAGAGAAAATCGTTTTCAGTAAATGGAATCATTTTCTAGATATTACAAGTGGATGTGGCTCTGGCACATATGTACCTTGGAATAATAACCCTCAAAACACCATACTAGGGTAGACTTAATCGAAAATTGGTTCATAACAATAGTATTTTCTATACACCTGCTTTTACACTCCCAAGGGATGGTATTTGGTTAATCATAAAATCTAACATAAACCATTATGAATGATATATAGATAAATTAATTGTTCTTTTCATAGTTAGATAACTATTAATTTACATGATCCTAGAAGTATCATTTAAGGAAAAGGATAATCCTGGAGATACCATAAGATATTACTTTATATTTAATTTTGAGAAATAATGAATTATTTATTTATGCTTTTTTGAATTATGTTCAAACCTATTCTAATTTATAAAATGGTGGTAACCATGATAAACTAGGCCAACAACCCATGTGATGGAAAATACAATGATTTCCTGAACAACAATCCCACTGCTATGGGAGGTGGATTTCAGTGCTTCATGGATATTATTACTCAGTTTTCTCAAGCTATAAATAATAACTTTACGAATTTGGAACATACACCTTCACCTAAGAAGGATCAAGTAGCTATTGAATCCTTTATACGGCAACAACTATTGTTGTTTAGTGCATCTTTCTAACCAATTTTCATGAAACTATGGGTTAACTGAAAATTGTAGGTCTTTATTATGCTCCACTATTATGAGAAGAAGAAGGTTACACTAGAATTCTATCTTCTAGATGGAGAGGTCGATCAATGGTGGGTATTGATAAAGAATAATAAGCTAAAGGATAAAATGGATAAAAATATAGTGGGATGACTTTTAAGAAGTTATTTCTTAAAAATTATTTACCTAGATCTCTTTGAACAAATATGTAGAGAGATTTACTAGATATTAAAAAATAGGATGGTGAATTTTTCACTGCTTTTGAGGAAAATTTTAGAAGTCTTTCAATATACACCTTGGATTTTTTTATCAACAATGATGGAAAATTTGATAGATTATTTATTAGCTTAAAACCACACCTCTGAAAGGCTCTACATATATGAGAATTTGGGAGTTATGAATAGGTTGTTCGATGTTCTCTCAAATTATATATGTAGTTTTTATAATGGTCCCATGCTTATGGAGATAAGAATAGAAAGATGTAATTTCAAGTTGGTAGATCAAATGAAAAAGGTGGAAAGAAGGTCCAACAACCCACATGTCAAAAATTTGTGAATAAGATTCATGGGAACATCATAAAAGGTATATGGAAATGCTAAAAGTGTGGTGGATAAGGCTACCGAGCTCATAAATTTTGAAGATACATGAAGAATTTGACCAACATGATGGAGAAAAAGAAGGCACCACCCATGGTCCAATGCTTCAACTGTAGGGAACAAGGGATCTATAAAAACTATTTCACTAAACCATGGATACTTGAGGTAAATCAGCATCATAAACCACTAAATCCAAAGGATAAAGGGAAATATTATTCCATAACAACTATTAAGGTTGAACATGAAAATGAAGTCATACAAGGTACACTTACTATTCCCTTAAGAATGGAAATAGTTTTATTTGATTCTATTTCTAAACATTATTTTATATCCTGTAAGTTTTTTAGAACTTTTGAATCAAATCCCCAATTCCTTGAAGTAGAGATATCATTAAAAACACCTAGTGTTGTGATCATTACATCTCAAGTGTTGGAATATTCTCCTATTAGCATATGTGGGAACATTCTTCCAGTGAATCTCGTGATCCATACCCTGGTGTAATTCGATGCTATAATGGGAATGGATTGGCTATCATTATATAGATCATACAAAAACTATCAGGAAAAGGAAATATTTTTTCATAATCCAAACCATCCCATACTCATCTACAAACTCAAGGAATACTATGAATCACTTTTGGAAAATCCTTTGATGGTGTGGGTAATGATACCTTGTTAAGTATCATAACTTGGACAAATGGTTAAGTCAAAAGAATGTGTCAACCTAGAGGATATTTCCATTGTGAGGTAATACACCAATGTATTTCCCGAAGAGTTACTTGTACTTTCCCTAGATAGTGAGGTAGTTTTCTCAATAGATCTCATACCTAAAGCCACTCTTGTATCTAAATTCTCCTATAGGGTGCCTCGATCGAACTAGAGGAGTTAAAGAAGTAGCTACAAGAGAATTTGGGCAAGAGGTTCATATGACCTAGTTCATCACCATGGGGTGTGTCGGTTCTCTTTGTAAAGAAAAAGGATGGATTAATGTGACTATGTATTGATTATTGAGAGCTTAATAAGATCAATATAAAGAATAAGTATCCCCTAACAAGGATGGATGACATGTTTCATAAACTATGAGGATCTCATTACTTCTCAAAGGAGAATATTTTTTATATATATCATCAAATGAAGGTGAAGAAGTAAGATATTTAGAAGACAACCTTTCGTACAAGGTATGGGAACTAAGAGTTCATAATCATGCCCTTTATACTTACTAATGCCTGTGAAATATTCATGGATTTGATTAATAGAGTATTAATAGACTTCCTCACCAAATTTGTGATAATTTTTATCAATTATATTCTCCTTTACTCCAAAATAAAAGAGGAATATAAATATCATCTAAGGATTATTCTGGTGACATTAAGGGAGGATAAAATGTATGATAAACTCAGAAAGTATGACTTTTGGATAAAGAAATTCACATTCTTGGGGCACATGATCATAAGTGATATAATTTATATGGACCATTCAAAGAAAAATGCATTTTAGGAATGGACCAAACCCACTAGTGTCATGGAAATGTGTACTTTTCTTGGCTTAATATGGTACTACTGATGTTTTGTGAGATATTTATCCTAATTTTATATCATGATAAGTAAGTTAATGAAAAGGGTAAAATATTTATGGACCAAAGAATGTGATTAAATCTTTAAGGAGATAAAAAATATGAAAATCACTCTACATTTACTCACAATACCGACAAGTGGATATGGTTTTGTGATATACAATGATGTTTAGAAGAATGGCTTGGGTTGTGTACTCATGAATAATGACAAAGTGATATCATATGCCACACAAAAGTGGAAGATTCATGAGAAAAGCTACCCAATGCATGATTTAGAGTTAGCAGTTATAATCTTTGCATTAAATATTTGGCATCACTACCTATATAGTGAGAAGTGTGACATATATACTGATTATAAGATTCTAAAGTATATATTAACACAGAAGGAGATCAACATGCATCAAAGAAGATGGATAGAGTTAATCAAGGACTATAATTTATCTATTCACTTCTATCTGGAAAAGGATAACAGGGTAGCTAATGATATTAGTATAAAAGAACCTACTAATTTATCTATGATTTGGGTTGATAAATACCGTATATTCATGGATATTAAAAGGATGGATCTTGAAATCATAATGACAGGGAATACATCCTACCTTTCCCAAATCATTTCTGATCCATCTATCTAAGAGAATATCAAGGAGGCATAAAGGGGTGATCTTGAGCAAAAAAAGAAGTGAAAATTAGTAAATGAAGGGAAGCTACATGAGTTACACATTGATAATGTGGTTGTGATTTGGTTTGGAACTAGGATTTTTGTTCCTTCATCACCTGAGATAAAGAAGGTGTTATTTTATAATTCACATATCTCACATGTCTCTATCCATCATGGAAGTACAAAGATGAACAATGATCTTTGAGATCACTTATGGTAGTAAAACATGAAGAAGGAGATTGTGTAGTATATCTCATAGTGATTGTTATGTCATCAAGTTAAATTGGAGTGATAGATGTCCAAAGGGATAATGAAACCATTACTTATACCCATGTATAAATTAGATAATGTCACTAGGGACTTTTTCATTGGTCTTCTGAAGACATCCAAAGGAAACAATGTGATATGGGTAGTGGTGGATCGACTCACCAAGACTACCCACTTCATCGTAATTCAGGAAGATTTCTATCTAGAACAACTTTACAAGATTTACATCAAGGGAGTTTTGAAGCTTAATGGGGTTTCACATTCTATCATCTTTGATCTTGATCCAAGATTCACCTCAAAATTATGAAGAAGTATTCAATATGATTTTAATACTTAATTGAATTTCAGTATGGACTATCACCCTAAAATTGATATCCAATCTAAAAGTAATATTCAATTACTTAAGGAAATTCTAAGAGTCTACTCAATTGAACTCAAAGGTGTATGGCATCAACATCTCTTATTAATTGAGTTCTCATACAACAACATCTTTCACTTGAGTATTCAAATGGATCCATATGAATCTCTATATGGGAAGTTATATTGAACTCCAACATTTTGGGATGAAGTTAGGGAATGAAAGACACTTAGACCTGATCATGTTTAAGAGATGGTAGAGAAGTTTGAAGTCATCAGATAACATATAAAATCTTATCGGAGTCTGAAAAATATATTTCCTAGAAACCATCAAAGGGGAGTAGATCTTGATGTTGGATACAATGTTTTCCTTCAAATATCACCATGGAAGAGATTTGTGTGGTTTAGAAATAAGGGGAATCTTAGACCTAGGTATATTGGCCCCTTTGATATCTTTTATCTCATAGGATTAGTGGCCTATCAGTGTGAACTCCCACCAAATATGGATCAAGTTCGTGATGTGCTCCACATATCTCTCTTGAGAAGTACATACCTAACACATCACATGTACTGGATCTTGAGGCGGTACAAATAGATAATGGCATATCATATGAATAGAAACCAATGAAGATCTTTTACCATAGAGACAAAGTTCTATGAAATAAGATAACTCACCTTGTCAAAGTGTTGTGGAGGAACTATAAGTAGGAAGAGGTGACATTGGAACAAAAGGAAACAATGTAATAGAATTACCCTCACTTATTCTCAATCGAGAATATGATTTTAAATTTTAGGGATGAAATTTCTAAAAGGGGGAATAATGTAAAAACATAGAGTTTTTAAATGATATTTAATTCTTGAAATGAATGTGTATTATATTATATTACACAATATTAGACACATAAAACACATAGAGAAACCAACAACACATTATTTCAATAATGTAATCATTACATTAGTTAATTAATAAACCCATTAAAATGAGAATTATTACAAGGGGTCAAAAAATAGAAAATATGATAACTAAAATAGGAAAAAATGGATCACCCCAAACTTCTAGAATAATCCCTCCCATGAATAAAACTATTGAAATGAAACCAAATATTTTTAAACTAATCAATATATTAGAAAATGAAAATATATAACCTTCAGAATAATTTTACTGAGTACTAAATAAAATAATGAAGTGGTATTTTTAAAAGGTAAGGAAACTATTAGAATAGTGATGTGACCATTGGAATAGTAATGTGACCATTAAAATAGTAACTAGACTATTGGGAATAGTAATCTGGTCGTGGGTAATAGTAACCTGAATGTTGGAATAGTAATTTAACCTTAAAATAATAAAGTGTGATATAAATAATATTTATCATGATTAATATAAGTAAATATAAAAATTATAATGTCAAAAAATAAATATCATAATTAAAAAACTCAAAGAAAATATAGGCATATTTTTAATAAACTGTATTTTAAAGTATTTCATAAAAATCATTATTTTTAAATTAAAAATTAAAATTACCTATGTTAGATGTTTATTTTGATAAAATTAGTATCATTGTTAAAATCATCATTTTGAAATATTCCCAAGGTTATTTTTTGGTAATTTCTTGAAATACTTCAATTTTTAGGTGAATGGTAAAAATATAATTTTTCTCAAAATTGAATTATCATAAATTAGATTATTCATGATGTAATAATGGACTAATAATTTATATAATTTTAGGTTTATCCAAAAACATATTTAATTTCATAAATGAGTCATTAAAATATAAAAAACTTAATTTCCAAACCTAAAAAACATTTTCCAAAATCTAAAGTCAAAAGTGGTCCCCTAAAATAAAAATTTTTCTTTTTTTTCCACCTTCATTTTAAATAAACTATTTAATTAAAATTATAAATAGGGTTAGAGTCTTAAAAGAACATTATATTATATTTATGTGTGATTTATATTATAAAAAAACACTATTATAGGTTTTACCTTTGATATATTATTTTATTTAAAAATACCACTCTCCTCAAGTATAAATAACCCATCTCACTCCCCTTGAAAAACCACTCATTCCTCACTTTAAAAATCCAAATATATTCCCATATCATCCTTATAAATACCCTTATAATACCTATATATCTTTTGGGGTAAATAAACTCCAAACATAAAGGGATTTTTAGTGTCTTATAAGAGAATCTACACCAAGGAAAGAGAAAGTTTTTTATCAACTTTTCTCTCTTTTTCTTCTTATCTTTATTTTATTCCCAATTAATTTTAAAAAAAAAATATTGTAAATTTTATTAGGAAGTATGTTAACATTATATTAATTATTTTAACCTAATATAAGTATCAAATTTATGATATATATAAATTTCAAACTTTTCTTTCCCACTCTTTCAATAATGTACCATCAATGATCAGTTAATCATCAATGAGGACGTTCCAAATACTTGTATTATCACTAAACCTATGGTTGGTTGCAATAAGTTATTTATGATACATGAATGTATAATTATATTTAATTTAATATTCTATAACTAATTATAATTATGTATAAATTACCTTGAAAAAAAATAATGACATAGAAATAAAATGGGAAGATTTAATGAAAACATGATATCAAAATAATTCACATTTTAAAATTATTATTATAAATTATAATACAATAAATATAATGGATAAATAGTGTAATTTATAAAAATAATTCACTTCTAAAACTATGTTTTAATAATCCTAATTTTATTATTCAATAAGTGTGAAAGCGATGAAATAAAACGATATTTAAGGTATGGGGATTCTCGAACCCAACTCCTTTTCTTTGGGTTACCCATGTTTCAATAAATTTTCCATATGGATATTCCTATAATGTTACTTAAATATCATTTCACTATTCTTTACTTTTATTTTTGGGGATATACATGTTTTCACCTTGATTTCTAAGACAAGTGCAATTATTTTCCAAAATAATTTTCTTTCCAAAGAGCATTTTTTTTAATACTATTGAGTTATTTCTTACTCACTAAAGAATGATGATGCTTATGTTAAATATTTTTTCCATATTTAATTTTAGAACCCCATGTTTATTCATGAAATCATGCTTTATGGAATCCTTATGAAACCCATTCCATTCTATGGGTTATTTCATGACGATAATTATTATATGTTTTATGTGGCATGAATGGTTACGTAAATATTAAGATGTTATGGGTGGACCTAGAATTATATATCACTCTAATAATTAGGTAATGTGATGTATCTAATGAGATAATTTGTATTATGCATGAACATGATGATATTTTTTTCACAATGATGATATTGTGATTATGAACATATGTTATGCATGAACATAATGATGGTTCTATTCATAACTTTGTGTGTTATTTGATCACTATGACATGATGTTTCATTTTTATGCATTTCCACATTCCATGCATTTATCAAATGTTTCCCTCATAATTATGATGATGATCCTTATTCTTATGATGTGATGATGGTGATTATGTTCACCCATTTTATATTCATGTCCCTTGTTCCTCCTCCTACTATGATTTTATCCCACCCATTTCATTTGATATGTGACTACATGTACTAAGAACATGATATTTTAGTAGGATAAAGAAGAAGGATTTAAATAAATTTTTATGATTATTATGTAATAGTGATGTATGATCTTAATTCTACCAAGATACTAAACCTTTTGATCCCTGAATGCATAACTATTATATTTTTTATCTTTAAAATGATGTAATAGTCATGTAAGAAAAAGTAGGTTCTCTATATTATCCAACAACAGAACTATTGGAATGTCTTGACATGCTATTTTAATTTCAAAAAATAATAGTTGAAATGGATTTATCATCTATAGTATTGTGACCCTATGATAGGTTTGGGTTCACACATGTGTGTGGAGTAAATATTGAGATTCACTGACCATTAAATTTTTAATCAAGTATAGTATGAAGACACATCTGACAATTTGAACCGAGCTTGTCACACTGAATCATAAAACTAGATCTCTTTTATTATTCCATGACCTAAAAATGATGTCACTCAATGTTATATTTATTGATCATGGTATTCATAGACTACTTGATATCAAACTCTCTCTGCATGTATATAACACTTTCATTTGACCCTTTATTTGTGCCACTAATTATTCCTATAAATTTTGTAATTATATTATTGAAGAATAAAAATTTTATAATCATGAAATGCCTTATTTTTATCATGATGAAAATAGTGAAATATGATTCAAAGTTTGTTGTGATGTTACATAGATCATCTCAGAATATTCTTCGACATTTTCTTCTTATTTTGTATCCTCTACATCTTCTTGTTATTTTGAATTTCAATCATCCTCAAAATTTTCCACCATAAAATATACCTCATGTGGTGGACTATCACTAAAAACTCTACTATCTATATAAGATATTTAAACCTATGGATATGAAATTGTATCATAAGGATGTAAAATACTAACTTCCGCTACCAAAAAAAACTTCTTTGATAGTAGATATGGTGACATATAACTCCATAATTTGATCTCCATATTAGTCATTAACTAATGATAATATATTTTCAATGTAATTATTTCAAATAATTGGATTGATATATTTTAAAACCTAACTTTTAATTATAGATGTTTGTATATTATGAACTGAATTTCTTAGTTAACCATGAGTTTTAACCATCGATGAATTTTTCTCTGAATGCCTTTCGAAATTATAGAATCCCTAAGCATTAAAACTCATTTTGGTTTTCTACTATAACTAACTCCTTATTAAATATCAATTAGTTAACTATTATAATAAATATTTACAGACATGTTTTCATCTACAACAATACATAGTTATTAATGATATCTGATCAAATAAACCTACTAATATTTGAAAATATTTTAACATTTAATTTTAGTTGTGGGTATTACAACTAAAGGTATCTAAAAACACTATTTTGATTATTATAGAATAAACACTAGAAATATCAACTGAGATGCCTCCATACCCACATAATGGTTCGTAAAGATCACATTAATCAACTAAATCATAACCTCTGAGAGTTCCAAACGAAGTGTGTAGTTAGACCCATTAATTTTACACCAAGTGAAGACAGAGTTAATATTGAACCAACCTTTTTCAGGGTTATTACCCCTAGGTGAATCGAAGATAGATCCAACATCCATTTGTTTATATCTAGATAGGGATGTCATTTCTAGGAAACCACACACACTTTACCAAATTTTTAGGATATTTTATATGTTTATACTTATTATCACTATAATTTTCACTAATGTTTTCTAGAATTAATTTCAATAAGTAATTGTATCTAGTTTTGATACCAATAATATCCCTGATAATTAAACCAATACTAATAATTAAACATTATAAATAAAATATTATATTTATAATTATAACATTGTACTACTAATTAATCATGAAATTTTATTCAATATAAAATTTAATATTTTTAATTATATTAAACATGTAACTCTAAATGGTTAAAATATTATAATAATAATTATAATAATATATTAATAATTAAACATCCAAATTTAATAAACCTTCAATTTAATACTACTAATTGATATTAACCATGAAGTTTAATATTAATCATGTAATTTAATAATATTCCTAGTATTTAATAATCATAAAAATTAAAACATTATATGTGTAAACTAATATTAAACATGTGATTTAACAATATTCTGAGTAATTAAAATAATATACTAAACATGCAATTTAATATTAGATATTTAATTTACTTTTCATGGTAGACTAATTAATATAATTTAATTTTAAGTCATTCAAACTAAAATAGTTTACTAATATTTAAATAAAATTAAATAAAATATTACACTATTAATAAATAAAATCTAAAATAAAAGAGTTATATCTCAAAATTTTGAAGACTAGAAATAATGAATCACTAATGGAGGGTACAGATTTTTATGTCTAATTCAGGGAGGGAATGAGAGGGACTGTAAGGATTTGTTGGTGAGAAATTATCATGGGTAGTTTTATAGGCATTCCAAGGTGAGCATGAAACCATTTGACACCTTCCATCCTTCCTTCGAATGAAAGGCATAAAATGGTTTTACACTCTTAATTTGATAAGAAGATGAAGAGAGTCAAGCCATTTTATGTCCTTTATTTTTCATTAGAGATCATAAAATGGTTTAACAATGTCGTTTTATATTGGTTGAGTGTCAAACCATTTTACACTCAGCTAACTGAGATCCATAAATAAACAAAACCTATACACATTTAATTTAAAAACCCAAATCCAAACTTTTACTCACCCAAGGATATGCCAAACCAGAACAAAATAGAACCCAAACACCTGACGCTCTCCTCCACATTTATTAGCACTATTGGTGGCCTCTTCCATATCATTCCATGGAAAATAGGCTCAAGAATTTTCTTCCTCACTTAAAAATATTCAAGTTTTTTTAATTTATGTTTTTTTTAACAAGTTTCTATTTTGTATATATTTTAAAATACGACCAAAGATATATGAAGCACATTCACACATCTTCCTTCAGTGAGGAAGCGTGAAGGGGGTTCATGCTACTTCTTCCACTAGAATGGAAGCATGATCCTCATTCACACTTTTTTTGAAACTCACAAACAAGAGGTGTAAACGGGGTTCACCCTTCCAAAAAACGACAATTGTCCATCTCTTCTCTCCCATGCCTCTCCCTCCTCAAAATTTATAGCATATCTATGGTGAAATATTTTCTCAATTTATCAATATATTATTTGTGACCACGAGGAATGTAAAATTTATTTTTTAAAATTCTTATTTTCTAATTGTGTTAATTATTTTCTTTTCGTGATTTATTTATTTAAATTATATAATTTTATGAATGTATGGATTAATTTTTTTTCTGTATAATTTAGATTATGATGAATTATTTTTTAAATTTAAATATTATGTTAGGATAATTTAAATTAGGTTGAATTATGAGTAATTAGGAATAAATTAATAATAATTTGATTTAGGAAAATATAATTGCTTACAAATATGTATATGCATAATTATAATTTAGAATATTAATAATTATATTTTAATATATTTTTATGTAAATATAATAATATATATTATTTTTAAATTAAAATAAATTAAAATATATTATTGGATAAATAAAATAATTCAGTTATTTTTTAAAAAAAATATTAGATTAATAATAATATTTTTTTTAAAAATACTCACCTCATATGAATATATGCATGTGTGTGTATTATATTATTCATCATATTTTAATTAAATTAAATTTTCAATATAGTATTCAATGTGTGTATAAATAATATTATTATCGTTAATGAAAATAAAAAAAAATACTACTAATGATATCTTTTAATAGATATTAATTATAAATAATAAGTATTAGGAGTTATTATGTATAAAAGGAAAGTATTTATATTTTTTAAAATATAAATAATTACAAGAGTATATATATATATATATATTATTTAAATTAAAATCAGGAGAAAATATATTATTGGTTATATAAATATAAAAATGATGTTTTATTAATTACATTAAAATTTTGCTATTAATAATATTTTTATAAAATAATTGATTATATAGAAATAATATTATGTGTAATTATTAATAAAATACTATTATTGAAATTTAGAAAATTATAATTGGTTATAAAAATTTATATGTATTGATATAATTTAGAATATTAATAATTAAACTTTATAATATTTTATGTATATATAATATTATAGGTGATATTTCAATTAAAATAAATTTATAATATATGATTGGATATATAGAAAATTAAAATGATTCTAAGTAAATATTTTTATAAAATTAAATTATTAATGAAATTTTATAAAAAATAGTATTAACTAAATTTGAAAATTATTATATATGTGTTATAAAATTTAACATATTTAAATATAAAATAAGGTATTAATTGAATAATATATATACCATTTATTTAATAGTTGTTCTCTAATATATAAAATTTTATTCAAATATATTATTATTATATACTGTCTATATGTCGAACTATCCTAAAAAATACTTGGTAAGAATTTTGAGTGATGATTGATGCTGAGATGACTGATCGGTGTATGATTGTAGTTGAATATGTAATTATTTTGTTTGTGGTTTTATCATTTGTGATAATTTCATTTTCCTTCTCCATTGATGACTTTTGTGTCTTCTCTCTCTCTAAGAATGTAAGGTTCTGCATGTCTGAAGTAAAATATTATGTATCCCAAACCCCTAGAACCCCTCACTTGCATGTGATCATTATTATAATAAAAGGAGGCTCTGTAGGAGACATTGATGTTTGATAGAGGATTTATACACCATAACTGAAAAGAGATTTTAGAATGATAAAATTTTATAACAAAATATTTACTATTTGTAGAACATAATAATTATCCTCAAAAAACATGGTATGATTTGGCCTTGAGATGATCGACCAATGTATGATTATAATTAAATGTGTAATTATTTTTTGTGGTTATATAATTTTTAATAATCTCATTTTATTTCATCATTGATGAACTGTGTGTCATCCCTCTCTCTAATAATGTAAGGCATATGTGTCTTCTGTAAAATATTGTGTATCCCAAACCCCTAGATCCCCTCACTTGCATATGAGTGTTATTATAGTAAAAAGAAGTTATATATAAGTAATTGATGTTTTATGATGGATTTTTACACCATAAATGAAAGGATATTGGTGGTTGCTAAAATTTGAGACAATGTAGGCTCCAAGAGTTCCCCCTAGGTTTTGGCTAGTTTATCAATTAATGATAAAAACATCCATAGAAAAGGTCTCAACATTAAGTAAGCATTTTTTTAATGTCACCTGATTAAGAAATCTTTATCATTTCATGATGCTCTAGTGATATATATAATGATTTACTAAATTTTCTTTCTAGTTAATCGTGTATATGTCTATATATTTCAATGGTGAAGTGATTTATAACTATAATGGATTTAGTTATAGTTTTCCACTTGATAAGTGTTTAAACATGGTGAATGTGTGGCATTGGAAAAAGTTTTTTATGAAGATTCATAGACATAAAAATGATGGATTATTATGTAATTACTTAAATCACATATCAAAATCTTTAATATTTATATCATCTATAGAATAATGGGTATTCGCTGCTCGATGATGAGGAATGGTTGGAAGCATCATCATTATTCTGGAAATAGTTTAGTAATGACCTAATGGAATTATATGTCGATATTTTTATTACTGATGAGGTGTGACCTACTACTAAAGAACCCTATCATGGGAAATCTGTTGAATTCAATCCTTCATAACCTTATAATTCATTATCTTATCATATTACTCTAGTAAAAAAAACTAATTATGAAGATGATGATCAGAATATGGACAGAGTTGTAGGAGACATCCCTATTAATACTCATGATTTAATGAATTTTCTATTATGAGGAAGTATCTGATGATGTGACAGGAAATTATGTGGGTGAGTAATATATGGCCAATGAACTCTCTAATGTTTGTTTGATATATGGGTAAGAACCAGTGTGTGGTAAACAACCTCCCTTATCAACTTCCTTAGTAGAGGGAATGTCACATGCACATGAGTTTTATTAGGTTTTCATTACACCAAGTACTGAATTCCTAGGAATTATAGGTACCACAACTTCTTCATCTAGTAATACCTTTTATGTTGTACAAGAATTTAAAACTAAAAGTGTGTTGAAAATATGTTTAAGAAATACCACATAAAGCATCATTTTTTATTTGTGGTTGATGACTCTAATAAGGAAATATACGTCATTCTATGTGAAAAATACAGGTCTGAATTTAAATTTATCATGCATGAAATATATGATACATCTTTTCATGTGGTTAGATAACTAAATTATAAAGAAAACATTAAAGTGTATAGACAATGTTGTCGCACAATCATTCTTCACTAGATGCAAATTTTATATCAAGTATTATTTTTTAGAATATATGAATGTTTCAGCATGTTCCTGTGTCACTCGTTTGGGATCAAGTACAACAGTTTTAAAAATACCATAATTCTTATATCAAATCTTGGATGACAAAATCGAAAAAAATTATAAAATTTTATGATGATTGGGATGAATTATATAAATTTTTTCCACATAAAATTGGATTATTGTCTTTCAATAATCAAGTTGGTTATTATATTGACATTGTTCAATATGTATCCAATTATAATCATGTTAATCGAAGAAAGGTGGAGTTTTTAGGCTATTCTAGGCATTGTGGATGTATATCATCACATTTCCATATTTCAAAAACAATTTTATTTATATTAAATCATCGTATAATGATCATCAATCCATTTTTTATTTAAAGGAATCAACCTACATCCATTGGATGCTCGTGTCACCCGATATGATGGAAAGAGATGAGTAATGTTATCTTATATTATTAAAATGGCATGTCTCAGATCAGGGGGTCAAAAACAATAAAATTACTTCTCATTGATGTGTTAAGATATAACATTCCACAAATCATATGTGATCTATTGGAATCAAACATGTGGCATTACAATATCTGGATTGGTCAGTATAATTTAAAGTTCATCTTCACATTTATTATCATTTTTGTAACAAAGGTAAAATCACGTGTATAAGGGTCAAAACTGACCAAACAAGCTCTGATTGACATGAAATATTAGGATAATGATATTTAAGTCTTTTAAAATCTATAGAAAGAATTTTCATGTGGATTGGATACCTAAATTGCTCGGTATGATGAAAAGTGATGTTTGTCCCTCGGATTTGGAGGTAAGTGAAAAAACACATAAAATATTTCAATACCAATAAAATTCACTAGGATTGATATTAAATCATGAGAGAATTATGATCAAGTCATTTTTGATCTGTTAGAATCAACACTACATCCATTGAATGCTCATGTCGCCTGGTATGATGAAAAATGACAGGTAACATTCTCTGGTGTAGTTAAAATGAAATATCTCTCGTGAGTGGTTAAAAATAAGAAAATGACTTTTGATTGATGTAAAAATATAGGAGAACATTCCTAAAATTATATTTGATAAATTTTAATTAACTATATTTCAATCCATGCTTGTATTGATCGATATATAGTAAACTTGGTTTTCTACTTTTAATAGTCATTTGTTTAACTGATAAATGTTGTAAAAACATATTCATATTAAATTTGCCTCATTTTTGTATTTATGAATATTTTCTATAGGTGACACTATATAAACTATTTTTATTATTCTATACATATATATATATATATATATTGAAAAAAATATGATTAATGTTAAATATATTAATTTGTATTTTCTTTGTTTAATTGTTTTTTTATCTTATTAGTAGGTTGATTGAGATAGAATATTGGAAGGGATCTATAACTATTTGGATTGTTGGTTTTGTCAGGATGACTATTTTTTGTTTTTTGATTTTGATTTCTACCAGCTATTTTTTTTTGGTTATTTGGAGCTATAAAACTAAAAAAAATTAAAAAACAATCTCTAGGTTAGCGACTGCCCATGGAGATCACTAATGCATTATAGTTTGATAGAAAAAGTGACCACCAAAGTTGTCACTAATGTTCTTCCCAGCAACCATTGTTTCGGTCATCGAGGGAGATCCTATAATGAACAATTTTTTCAGACGCTAATTCCCTTTAGTTTTGTACCAACTGTGGTAGCCAAAAGTGGTCAGATGGAGATTACTAAATCCCATTAGCGACAGCTTTTGGCAGTCTTTAATAGTCAATTTTGTAGCAGTGTTTTAAATTTTTCTCACGCAATGATGGAAAACCTCTGTGAATTGGTGTTTAATATTATGGCTAAGACAACATTATAGTGTGCTTCAAATAAAAGTGAAAATATGGGTGAGATGTTTGGTTAAGCTGGGGAGTTATAAATGAGGTGCTTAGACGTTTCATGTTGGATGCGCAGGCATAGGTTTCAAGTAGGCAACATTTTTTCAGGCTATGCATGTATGGACTGGTTCTATTTTCATCTATGTACTAGTACATCATGCGGACGGTGTTGTAGATGAATTTTAGCCAAGAAGTGAGGAGTTTTTTTTATTTTTTATTGTTATTAATTACTACTACATAAGTAATTAATTAATATATTTTATGTAATTAATTATTAATAATATAATTAATATAAATTTAAATTATTGTTTTCTTAAATAATTTTCAAGTAAAAAAATTAATTACTACTTAATAGTAATAATTCTAATTATTAATTATATTAACTAATTAGTGGTTAAGTCCATAGTTGAGTGGTACTCAATTGGGGTACCACAACTAGCAGGTTTGGGATTAAAATTTTAGCCTTCACTTATTCAACCAGTGTAGTGGGTGTTTGTGTGGTGGGTTGGCATGATGCCAGCATGATGTGAGTGACCTTGGGAAGTGGTGTTCATCATAGGCATGCGATCGGTGTGCAGAGAGATGTGTGAATAGGGTCCACGCATCTTTGGCATGGAGAGATGCGTGAATGGGGTTCACGCATCTTACGCAGATTCGATAAAGGATGCGTGAACAGGGTTCATGCATCCTCTATGAAGTTTCTAAACGATGTGTGAACCCCATTCATGCATCCTATAGAAAGGTTAAATAAAAGAAATCATCTATTTTTTAGAGAAAATTTTTCTTATGTATTTTATTAATTCAATTACAACCCCTTTCTATTTAGTTTATTTTTTTGTTAAAAAAAGGAAGAGAGATTTAGAAAAACATTCATATTTCAGTAACATGATCTTTCTGAATGTTCTATAATAATTATATTTGATTATAATTGATATACTAATTCTGACGGTAATTTCATATTTCTTCATTTACCTCCCCCTCAAGAGAAACACTGATAAACATTAGTTTTGAAAACTTATATAACTTCACCAAGGATGGACTTCTTCAATACTTATTCTTGGATATTCTAACAAATTCTTAACCCTCTTAAGGATTCTTTCTTATTTTGGAAGAATATGAAATAAATATTTTTCATAATTTCCATAATTTTATCACATGATGGAGGTATTTTAACAGTAAAATCCTCTAGTGAAGATTGTGTACTAATAGAACATGTGTCCTTTTATAATGTTTGAATATGTATTTTCTCAAAATTGAAAAAATGAACTTCTAATTCCATACATCTAATATTATGTTTTTTTTATCTTCAATCATAATCATCTACTCTTCACAATTATCCATTATTAATTGAAATTCTTCTTCATGAAATTTAATATTTTTAAACAAAGAATCATGTTCCATGATTTTTGGATTCAAATCATTGAGATCAATAATATTTTTCAAGATTTCTTGATGTTCATAGATATTTTCATCTAGAGTATTAATATTTATTAATGAATTCCAAATAGAAATTATTAATTTTGGAAGATAATTTGATGATAGTAATACACTTATTAAAAAAATTAAAACTCTATAAATGATAATAGTAATGCACATACATAATATATCATAAATCAAAAGTCAACCTAATCTACGCCTCTAGCATGGATGCTTCTATGTACCACTATCATGTGTATACTGGATGTTTCTACATCATGTCCGTCTTTGTATGTGCTTTGGAATATGTTGCGCATCATCCTCAGTAGCTACCTCCACATCTTCATGTGTGACAGGAAGTGGATGTACAGTCTCACCGTATGTACCTTGTCCTACATTTAAGGATAGTGGAGGATGGTTGGAACTCTCACTAACATAGAAAGAAGAAGGATGATGTGTTATAGATTTCTGTAATAAAGAATCTAGCTCAACCTAGTCAATGTCTGTATCTACCTGTGGATGAGCCTGAGAAGCTGGAAGAGCATATGACTAATCATGCTGAACACCCTCCTTCTATGGAATAGCAGCATCTAAATAATCAATCTAAACATCTGCCTCCTATGGAACAACAAGATCCATAACAGGTTCATCACCCCCTGGTACATCTATATGAGGCTCAGAAGGCTCTGCAGCCTCCTCAGCATGTGGTGGATCATAGAAAATGTCATGATAAATCTCATCCATCAAAGGAAGAAACTTTGATACAAGGGTGTGAAAATATGTCAGGTCAAATACGGTGCTCACTACTGGATCATACATGTGAATTAGATGACAGATACGAGAATCCTACGAAACAAATTCTGTTAAGTAATATGAATAAAAATTCTGCTGAATAGTGGAAGAAACTATGTATACCAGCTCATGAATGCCTCGTCTATGTCGTGTCAGAAATCTGACTGGGGACCTGTGGTACCAAGATGTGTAATCCATTTGATCCACCAAATGAAAACGTACTATCCCCACCCTCTCAACTGGAACTCCTATCATATGTCCCATAAATCAATATATTTGGCATGGTATCTCCTCCAATCAAAATCTCTCTTCCCTGACATCTTTAGGGAATGCAGTGAATCTGACTGACTGGGAGGGTCAGGAATAATCTAAAAGAATCTGAACTACCTCATAACTCTATCAGTCTGATGCCACTCAACTATATTAAAATGAATCAATGGAACCTTGTAGGATCTAATGGCAAGCATCGTCGCACAGTACGGTCTCTAGATAATAGCATCTATATATGGCATCCATAAAATTTGAAAGAAAAAATGAATAATCAATTAATAAATGAATGAATACATGTACAGTAAAGAATAAATATTTAACAATATAAATAATAATCACTTTCATCGTGTGGTAAAATGATGTCCAACATAAGTCTGTAGGCGTGGATGTCATGTCTAGAGGAATCTGAATGTTGATGTGCCTGACTCCACCTGTAGATAATATTGTTATATTTACATTTCATAATAGAAATTTATACAGTTAAGTTAGACAGTATAAGGAAGGAATAATATACCAACGTCCACGCGGAGCCTCTGCTACAATATCTACTATAAATGGCACAAGATCTTGTGGATCTAAATGATAGATGTTCTCTCATACCCACATCTGTAGAAGAACCATATATTCCATGATCTGCATCTTATCGATGCAACATGCACTGCATAGAGCCCTATATGTATATTCTAGACAAGAAGACCCCCAACTATAATAGCATGCCTTATCCAAATCCTCCAAAAAAAGATAAATACATAAAATATACAAAAGTAGTGGAGTGATCAAAAAAATGTGTGTCATCGATCTAAAGGTTCTAGGCACAGCGGAAGCACGTTAGTGGGTGTACCAAACATTAATTTTAGCGTTAACAACAATCAATTCGAGATCTGTAATGATAATAAAATGCCGGATCTTTGGAATATAATAAAGAACAAAAAAGAAAATAGGGGACTCTCAGAACCATAGATAGGATCATCATATGTTGGTTATAATTAATTTAATTAATTGAAAAAAATTACCTCGATGGAATTATTTTTCATTGATGTTTCCTGTCATGATCTGATGTGATCCTTCATTGTGTAATAGAATCCAAGTATAGGATTCCTCTAGTAGGGATCCACACGTGATCCAAATATCTATGTACATCGCTGAAGGGATCTCTGAGTGCTAGCATTGAAGAGCCTTCGCTTACGATGTCCACCTTCGATTTCCTTGATCCAGTGGAGGAGGATATCTCTCTCGTAGCTTGAGAGCGTTCTTGGAAGAAAATAATTCTCTCTTAGCTTGAGAGATTTCTCTAGATCTATTGTGAAAAAACACTAAAAAAATGGCTAGGAAAAAGAGAAATATATAATTGGGATTTTTAATTAAATAGAATAATAAAATGAATTAATTACCCGAATGCATTTATTCATTTTATTTAATTCTTAGTAATACCCTGTGTCTAATAATAACAGTTGAATATTATTATTACTTGACATGTGCCCAGTGAATTACACCGAATATTATTTAATTAAATAAATATTATTATTTCCCATAAATTCCCAAAAAAAATACACAGTGTGTGTATTTAATAGACATGGCGTATACTTTTGTTTTTCCATTTTTCTTTATTTCCTCCACCACATTTATTAGACCTTGAATAATGGCTATTTATTTCTCAAATAAATATCACTTCATTACTTTATAATAAATATATTATTTCACCCATAATATATTCTCTTGAATAACTAGTGTCGAAATAAATGTGATAAGTCATTCTTGAATAATTATTAAACCAAAATCGGGAATAATATTTATTCAACTTGTTAAATTAATATTTAACTGAGATACTTGGACACACTTTGTGTGTGACCCTCTAGGCCTTTTTCTCAGTGGCATTAGGCGGAGCCTACCTAAAGTCCAAATTTATCATCTAGTAACACCCCAAGGCACCCATAGATAAATAAGTTAATGCTGCAATGACGTATCACCTCCTACGAACACTTGCCGTGTAATGTAACCCCTTTGTCTCGATATCTTAAACCAAGCGGGTTGCATTCTAGTGCCATCAACCCATGTGCTCAATCATTCTTTCTTTGAATTCCCAAAATTGAACTCACCCATTTCTTACCATGGCCATGGATTTATTTAGGCTATATCAATTCCATAAAAGGGCTTGAGATATCTACTTCCATTATGGAATATAAGGGACAAATCCTTTCTCGCATTATCTATTAATGCAGTATTACTCATGATACACCCAACATATCCTACCTCACTGCGAACAGTGTGTCATCACAGTTTTTGTCAATACATATAAGTGCGTGAGTTTCAATACCCATTAATAATAATCTTAAATTCCAAGGACCAATACACACATCCGTGAATAGGAACATCCAATAACACTATGAAATGTGGATTTCCTACTGGTGAGTCTTGTTCTCATAATATCCTCCTGGATATTACCGAGGGCACACACTATGAGAAGGTGCCTAAAAGTTTTATGAGTCCTCACCATTAATTGCATGTATTATTTATGTCCCTCAAATAACATCATCCATCCATAGAACATATATTCAAGAACAGTGTTATGACACTTCCGGGTTCTCATCATAGCAGGGATCTGCTATGACCCTTTAATGCAACAGCTATCCTTAGGACATTATCACATGCATTTTCACATAGAAGAACAATCAAGATGTGACAAGGTATTTATTAATGAATAAATTATAAATTAGTTGGTTCTAGGCCACCAACTCCAACAGACTCCCACTTGGACTAGATCCAACTGCTAATAACCTTTAACCCTCTAACTCTCACATGATATTCATGCTTCTACTGAGATAGGCCTTTAGTCATGGGGTCCTCCATGTTCTCTTTTGTCGACACTCTGCTCACTACAAATTCACCCATTTGATATAAATCCCTCAAGAGTTGATACCTTCAGAGTATGTTCTTTGTCCGTTGATGTGACCTTGGTTCTTTTGCAAGATCCATCACTACAGTATTATCATAATATAAAGTGATAGGATCTTTACTGCTAGGCACCACATTAAGATCCTTGATAAAGTTCTGAATCCAGACGTCTTTCTTGGCTGCATCAAAAGCCGGTATATATTTGGACTCCGTTGTAGAATCAGCAACAACTGGTTTCTTTGAACTCTTCCATCTCACAGCTCCTCCATTGAGACAGAAAACTTATCTAGATTTCAATTTCAAATCGTTATAATCTATCTAAAAACCAGCATCAACATACCCTCTAATGACAATCTCATCGTCTCCTCCATACACTAGGAACATATCCTTAGTTATTATCAGATACTTAAGGATAGTCTTAATTGCAGTCCAATGTTGTTCTCCAAGATCTGCTTGATATCTACCAACCATGATCAGTGCATAGGCATCATCAAGCCTGTTACATAAAATGGCATACATGATGTATCCTATAGCCGAAGCGTATGGGATATTACTCATTCTATCTTTCTCCTATTGTGTCTGAGGACACATTTTCTTAGAAAGATATAGTCCATGTGACACTGGAACCAATCCCCTCTTAGATTGTTCCATACTAAATCTCTTTATTATCTGGTCAATGTATGTACCATGACTTATTCCAAGAATCCTTTTGGATCTATCACAAATGATCTTGATCCCTAAAATGTAGGTTGCTTCACCCAAGTCCTTCAAGGAGAAACATTTGTTCAACCAGTCCTTAAATAATTTTAATATTGGTACATTGATTCCAATAAGAAATATGTCATCAAAATATATTACTAGGATAATGACCACATTACTATTAAACCACTTATAAACACATGGTTAACATTCATTCTTAATGAAACCAAATTCTTTTGTGGATTCATCAAATTGAATGTTCCATGACCTGGATGCTTTCTTTAATCCATAAATGGATTTTTGTAACTTGAAAACCCATTTGTCTTCACCTGGTGTCACAAACCCTTCTGGTTGTGTCATATAGACATCTTCTGGAAGGTTCTCGTTAAGGAATGTTGTTTTTTCATCCATTTTCCAAATCTCGTAGTCATGGTAAGCTACTATGGAAAGTAAGATTCTTATGGATTTAAACATGGAAACTGGAAAAAAGGTTTCATCATATTCAATTCCTTGACATTGTCTAAATCCTTTATCCACTAGCCTTGCTTTATAGGTGCTAACTTACCCTTCCATGTCCAGTTTTCTCTTGAATACCCATTTGCATCCAACAGGATTTAAATCAACTGGCTCATCAAATAGTTTCCAGACTTGGTTTTGATACAAGGAATCCATCTCAGAATTCATAACTTCTAGCCATCTTGCAGCTTCTGAGCTTTCTACTACTTCCTTATAGGATATAAGTTCATCATTGTCTAACAATTATGATTCACCATCTTCGGTGACTAGGAAACCAAATCTCTCTAGTTCCCTTACCTCTCTTGAACTCCTACACAGTACTTGTGTTTCTAGAACCTCTTCCACGGTGACCTATGGAACATGTTCTTGTACCAGCTGATGTGTATCTTGAGCATTAACTTTGTTGAATTCAATCTTGATCCCACTATCCTTTTTGAGGATGTGATCCATCTCAAGAAATACAACTTGTCTAGTGACAGTCACTTTCTTATCTGAAGGTTTATATAGGTAATATCCTTTCGTTTCCTTAGGATATCCTATAAAGATACACTTCATGCCATGGGGTGCTAGTTTGTTTCCTGAGAAGGCCTTAACAAATGCATTTCATCCCCATACACGTGTGTGTGAAAAAATGGGTTTCTTTACATTCCATAACTCAAAGGGAATTTCATTTTCCGCCTTAGTTGGTACTCAGTTTAATGTGTATGCTGCAGTTTGTAATGCATATCCCCAAAAGGATAATGGAAGATATGCATGACTCATCATTGACCTCACCATGTCTAACAATGTCACGACCCGCCCTCGGGGTCCGTGCCGTGACTACCCCAAGCCCTCCTTCCATAGGCCAGGGGCTGGCGACTAGCACCAAGGCGTAAATCCCGGTAAAATGGGAAGGCATTGCCTTTGTAAAAAAACAAACACCACAGAGAAAGCAAGAGGAAAGTAAACACTAAGCAAAAGCAGAGTACAACTGAAAGTGCGGAAAAGTAAATGGGCCAGTATACAAACCCAAACTGAAAGTAAAGTACAACTCAAAAAGGAAAACAGCAACTGAAAGGTAAAAGCCGCTACACCGAGCTGTCCACTGGAAATCCCACCTGAAGGGTGGGTACAGATAGCTCCTCTGCTCCATGGGTCCCGCCGTCCGCTCCGAGCACGTCCCGCCCAGTGGTCCACCTCCGGGTACCGTCCCGCTCTGCAAGCCTCAGCTAAGGTCAACGTTGTCCGTCATCTGCATCCAACACAACGTAGTGCGGGCAAAGCCCGTGCAGGGGTGAGTATAAGCTACTCAGTAGGGACCCCGAGACCCCTGAAGGTCTCTCAAATCCATAAAGGATAAACCACGAAGAAAGGAACAATCACGAAGTAATAACCGACACTGCTTAGGTATATGCCCATACATATACCTAAGTCATCAATTTCAAATACGCTCCAACCTCCGAGTCCAAGTACAACTCAGTCCACACAGGAAAGTAAACGTATTCCACACAGGAAAGCAAAACGTAATCCACACAGGATTGCACAACACAATCCACACAGGAAAGCAACAGGATTCAGCTCACACAGGTATACTTCTTCAAAAGACGATAAAGATGATCTCTGATCTATCTAAGTCGTCGGACCCATGAAGGATCGATAGGTAACTAACCCCCGCAAAAGACCCACACAGGATCGGGCCCACATAGGACCTGTAGGCGCTGGTTCACACAGGACCGCTGAGCGCAAGGACCCACACAGGATTGGACCCACACAGGTTCGGGCCCATACAGGACCTGTAGCACTGATCCACGTAGGATCGCTGAGTGCTGTAGTCGTCGTCGTCGAATCCACACAGGATCTCTGTACTGTCGTCGTCGCAGTCACAGTAGCAGTAGCAGTAGCAGTCACAGTAACAGTCCCAGCCAGCACTAGGGTTCCCGCACACAGCAAGCTCGTTCGGAGGGTCCGCTCCACGAGCTGAGAGGCTGATAAATCAACTGTCACAAAGTCCAGAGTTGATGTATCCAAAAGTTCCGTATCGTCAACAGGAACTCAACGCAACAGACGGCGCGTCGATCGGACGTCCGGTCTGAGAGTTATTGGCATTTTCGTCCCCGGGGCCCGGTTGGTTTTTAAGGCAAAACCAACCCGACCGTACTCCACCTGCGTCCAAACCTCGGGCGGAGTATGACAAAATATTCTTCTCACTAAGAGGAACACAACACAGCTGACGGCACGTCAATCGGACGTCCGTAGCTCAAGATATGAGTGTTTCCGCTCCAAAGGCCCGGTTGGTTTCGTGAACGAACCAACCCGGCCGAACTCAAGTAATCCGAAACCTTGAGTGCGATATACCAAAACGACCGTCTCGATCCAAGGATCGTGTTGCCGCAGAAGGTTCGTCAATCGGAGGTCCGTGGCTCAAGTTATGGCCAAAAGACCGAAACTGATTCGAAACGGGGGGGTCCGGGTCCGGGCCGACCCGGCCCGACCCCCCCCCCCCTGGGTCGGCCCGAACCGGGTCGACCCGACCCGGGTCCGACCCGGCCCGGCCGGCCGGCCGGCCGGCGGCGCAGCGGCCTGGCGCCGCACGGAGGCAGCGCGCGGGGGGAATCAAGCCCCCGCTTGATTGGAAGACGGCACGGCTTTATGTCGTGCCCTTTGAAAAAAAAACGGCCCCCCACGTGGGGGCCGGCTTGAAGAAACCGGGGGGCCTCCTGCCCCCCCCCCCCTCAAGGGAACCACCCTCCTCTTAAATGAGGAGGGTTTTAAAGCTGGCCGGGGGAATTTATTTCCCCCGGCCTTTGACCTTCCGGCCGGCCAACTGCCGGCCGGTTTTCTCCAACGGGACCGGAAAAATCCGGTCCCCCTTTCGGCTTCCGACGCCGGCGGCCCGGCCACCGGTCTTCTCGTTCCGCCGTGGCCCGGAACCGGCCGCGGTGTTCGTCGTCCGGCACGGTGCGACGGCACCGCGCCCCTCCGCCGCGCCTTCGATTCCCCTTGACGCGGCGCGACGGCGTCGCGTTCTTGATGATTCTTCCCTGGCGCGGCGCGACGACGCCGCGCAAAATAATTGAACGATTATCCACGTGGTGTGACGGCACCACGCCACCTTGTTTCCACCCGCAAGGTAAGTCAACAAGAACGATGGAGGGGGTTCGGCCGTGTTCATGCGGTCCGGCCCCCTCACGTTATACAATAACACTTATATAAAATCCTTACGTTAGTCATGCAAGAACCACGAACAAGGATAAATAAATAAACAAAACAACAACCCCTACCTTGGGTATAGGTTCGAAGATTTGTCAACGTCCCGCGGAAGACAACGTCGCGGAGGTCGGGCGTCGCGGTAGTCGTTCTTCAAATCCGTTGACGAAGAGATACGCCCGAAGAGATACGTCGTTGGCGAATCTTCGTATGCCGACGAAGAAGGTCCGATGATCGAAAACGATTCGCGGAAGTCGAGCGTCGCGGAAGAAGAACGTCGATGTTGCGGTTATGTCGTCACGGAAGACGGTTCCCGAGAACGTGGAGTTCTTCGTCGAAGTTCGAAGGTTCTTCGTGTACTTCGTCAGAGTTGAAGAAGAAGAAGAATAAGGAGAAGCTCCAAAATTCCTCTCAAGGTGGTAAAAGAATTAACCTGGAATAAAATAAGCTTTAAGCTTATATTATTACACAACTTTACCACATGAAATTCAAAGGTTTGAATTTGAACAACTCACCTCAATTAATACTTTAAGTTGTCAAACATTAATTAAAAGGAGAGTTAAAGGGAGGTGGAAGGTTGGGTTTCGTGTGGGCCCCACCTCACTTAATCCTCCCAAGGGAGGTTAAGTGGATGTGGGTCCCACTCCCAACTCCCTTTGGAAGAACTTATAAAAAAAATCAAGTTAAAATAAAATTTTCTATTTCACAAATTTTATTTAACTTAAACTAAAAACCCAAAAAGTAACTTACAACTCGCAACAAACGCAACTTCCGAAGAGGTCTCCTTAAGCGAATATCGGCACTGCGAGTTCATCGGTGCCCTCGGATTTCAATTCTGAGCACCGGATCAAAAGTTAGGAATTACCGCTCGTTCGTTCGCTGAACGTACCCGAGCCAAACTTCGGAAAATGATTCCGGGCCTCGGAATCAGGTGCCGTCTGAAACCACACTCTTGTAAAATTCTAAAGAAAATTAAGAAAAAATTTCCCTTGAATTTTACGGGTCTTTACATTACTCCCACCTCAGGGCTTTACGTCCCCGTAAAGATACATCAAAAACTAGGGAAACAAATGAGGGTACTGAGCACGCATCTGAGCCTCCCGCTCCCATGTGCTCTCCTGGAGATTCCCATGCTGCCATCTGATGCGCACAAGAGGAATCGATCGCCCATGCAGGACCCGCTCATGTCGATCCTCTATCTCCACCGGGACCTCCGAAAAAGTCGCCCCATCGTCAACGTCAAGCTCCCCATGGTCAATGATGTGCATCGGGTCGTGCACGTATCTCCTCAGCTGAGACACGTGGAAGACGTCGTGCACCCGGTGCAACTGAGGTGGTAGAGCCAGGCGATAAGCCACCTCACCAATCCTGTTGAGGACCTGGAAGGGTCCGATGAAGCGCAGAGATAACTTGCCGCCTCGGCCAAATCTCCGAATACCACGTCGAGGTGAGACCCGCAAGAAGACGTGGTCGCCATCCTCGAATTCCAGTGGCCTCCGCCTCCTGTCAGCATATGACTTCTGCCGGCTCTGATCTGTCCTCATCCGCTCCTGGATGACCTGGACCTTCTCTGTCGTGGCCTGGACCATCTCCGGTCCCACAAGTGCTGACTCCCCAGGGTCTGTCCAGCACAAAGGAGATCTATAAGGTCGGCCATACAACGCCTCGTACGGTGCCATTCCGATGGTGGAGTGGTAGCTGTTGTTGTACGCAAACTCCACCAAGGGTAGGTGGTCCTCCCAGCTACGACCAAAGTCGAGGACACATGCGCGGAGCATGTCCTCGAGAGTCTGAATGGTCCTCTCCGTCTGACCATCCGTCTGAGTGTGAAAGGCTGTGCTCAGACGTAGCTGCGTCCCGAACGCCTCCTGTAACCCCTTCCAAAGCCGGGAAGTAAAGCGAGCATATCGATCGGAGATGATAGATGATGGCACACCGTGGAGCCGCACAATCTCCTGAACGTAGAGACGTCCCAATCTCTCCACTGAGTCCTGCTCTCTGATAGGTAAGAAGTGTGCCGACTTGGTGAGTCGGTCAACAATCACCCAGATGGAGTCGTGACCTCTGGAAGTGCATGGAAGTCCATTCACAAAGTCCATAGATATGCCGTCCCACTTCCACTCCGGAACCTCCAAGGGATGTACCAAGCCTGCTGGTACCTGATGCTCTGCCTTCACCTGCTGACAGGTGAGGCATCGAGAAACGAACTCTACTACTGCCTTCTTCATGCCCGGCCACCAGTGTTGTTGTCTGAGGTCCTGGTACATCTTCGCCACTCCAGGATGTACCGCCAAAGGAGAATTGTGAAACTCTCTCAGCACTTCCTCTCGCAAAGCGACTGGTACCATGGTACGTCCTCTAAAAAGGATGTTGTGCTCTGCTCCAAGGGAGAAACCATCAGGTGCCTGTCTCGAGGATATCTGTGCACGCCGTGTCTCACAGTCAGCGTCCTCACGTTGTGCCTCTCTGACCCGCTGCAGTAGTGGAGGAGTGACTGTGAGAGACTGAAGGAAGGCTGCTCCATCTCTATCCACGAAGGATATCTGCAAAGAGGCTAGCTGCTCCGTCACCTCCTCAAGTAGCTGAATGCTCGTCCTCCTGCTAAGGGCATCGGCTACTACGTTCCCCTTCCCAGGAGTATAGACTATCTCAAAGTCATAGTCCTGGAGGAACTCGAGCCATCGCCACTGTCTCAGGTTCAGGTCCTTCTGCGAGAAGATATACCTGAGACTCTGATGATCAGAAAAGACTGTAAAGCGCTCGCCCATCAGGTAGTGTCGCCATGTCTTCAGAGCGAAGACCACTGCTGCTAACTCCAGGTCATGGGTAGCGTAGTTCTGCTCATGCGTCCTCAACTGACGTGATCCATAGGCGATCACTGCCTACTCCTGCATCAGAACACATCCGATTCCGGTCCCTAATGCGTCGCAGTAAACTACGTACCCTACTCCCTCTTCAGGCAACCTCAAGATAGGTGCGCTGGTCAATCTCTGTCTCAGCTCCTGGAAGCTCTGCTGACATCTGTCTGACCATACGAAGGGTTTCCCCTTCTTCGTCAAAGATGTGAGTGGTGCCGCAACTCTAGAGAAGTCTGGCACGAATCTCCGATAGTATCCAGCTAGTCCCAAGAAACTCCGAACCTCAGTCACGCTCCTGGGTGATCCCAAGCTAACACAGCCTCAATCTTCGCGGGATCCACTGTAACTCCCGCCTCAGAGATAACGTGTCCCAAGAAGTGGACCTCACGTATCCAGAACTGGCACTTCGAGAGTTTACCATAAAGTTGGTGCTCTCGGAGTGTGTCTAGTACAACTCGCAAGTGATAGGCGTGCTCCTCCTCTGTCGTAGAGTAAATCAGAATGTCGTCGATGAAGACCACGACAAACCGATCGAGGTATGGCTGAAAGATCCTGTTCATGAGAGCCATGAACACTGTTGGAGCATTGGTTACACCGAAAGGCATAACCAAGAACTCATAGTGGCCATACCGACATCTGAAGGTCGTCTTCTGCACATTCTCGTCTCTGACTCTGAGCTGATGATAGCCTGACCTGAGGTCTATCTTCGAGAACCACCGTGCTCCCTTGAGCTGATCGAAGAGGTCGTCAATCCTCGGTAGCGGATACTTGTTCCTCACTGTCACCTGGTTCAGGCGACGATAGTCAACACAAAGACGCAAGCTCCCGTCCGCCTTCTTGGCGAACAAAATCGGGGAAGCCCAGGGTGAAACACTGGGTCGGATGAACCCCTTGCCCTGCAAGTCCTCCAACTGTACCCGTAGCTCTCGAAGCTCGGCGGGGGCCATCCGATATGCTGGAGTGGATATCGGGGCTGTCCCGGGGTACAAGTCAATATAAAAGTCTACCTCTCTACGAGGAGGTAGCCCTGGAACGTCGTCGGGAAAAACGTCCGCAAACTGATCCACCACTGCAGGAAAACCAGGACTCCGCACGTCAACTGCTCCAAGGATGAGGCTAGCCAACTGATGAGTGATGGGCTGTCCTCTCCTCCGCGGAAGTCCATCCTGTGCTGCTAAGGATCCCTTCTCACCGGTGAAGGTGAACCTGCTCTCGTCAGTGCGTACACATCGCACCTTGCGCCTAAAACAGTCAATCTGTGCATGGACCGTAGATAGCCAATCCATGCCCAAGATGACGTCGTAAGGCCTCGACGCTGCTACAAGAAGATCCCAGCCGAAGCTCTCGCCTCCTAGAGTAAGCTCACAATACCGGCACCAGTGCGTAATCGTTGAGTCTGCTCCCGTAGGAGTCTCTATCCGTAAGGATCGAGCCAACGGCTCTGTCAGAATCTCCGAGCTCCGAACAAGGGCAGCGGCTATGAAAGAGTGACTCGCTCCTGTGTCTATAAGAACTGCAGCAAGGGTGGAATAGACATAGATAGTACCTCGAATCATCTCGGGTGCACCGTGGTCGTAGGCCTCTGCTGCCTGGATCTGTGCCTGTCTCTGCCCGCCAGCTCCCTATGGTCGGGGTGGACCTCCTGGTGGTGGTGGTGGTAGAGCCTCAAAGCGTCGCCCACCACCGGCTGCTCGTCCAGCTCCTCTGCCTCGTCTGCCCCCTCCATGCGGACCGCCACGGTCGACCCTATGCCTCTACCTCGGTGGTCCCTCAACCGTCTGCTGCTCCTCGGCACGGCGGGTCGGGCAGTCACAAGCCATGTGGCCCTGCCCGCCGCACGAGTAGAACTGTCTACCTCTCGAAAGACTGACTCCTCGCTGTGTGCCCCGCACTGCTGAGCCTGTGTCCTGAGGTCATCTGCCCGAAGGTCTGGTCTATCTGGACCCCTGAGTCATCCTTCGACTGCCTGCTGCAGATGACTCTGCCACGTGCCGCCCTGCGGTGGGTCGTTGCGCTGGTGTAGACTCAGCAAGGAAGCTCTCGATCAGAAGGGCCCGCTCCAGTACTCCTGTCTGAGTCGGTATGCTGAGGGAGATCAGTGATGCCCTGATCTTATGTCTCAAACCCTGCTCGAAGGTCCGGGCCCGGAAGAATGGGTCCCGTACCATGTCGGTCGAGTAGCGCAAGAGATCGGTAAATCTCGCCGAGTACTGAGCGACCGTCATGCTGCCCTGCCGCAGCTGAAGAAGCTCCTGGATACGCACCGCACGAAGGGTGACTGGGACGAACTCCGAGCGGAAGAGGCTCTCAAAGTCCGTCCAAAGTAGAGATGCCTCATCGTGCACCTGGAGCATCAAGATCCACCATCGTCCTGCTGCCGCGTGTAGTAGGCTCGCAGCGAGGATCACCATGAGGTCTGCTAGTGTCCTCACTAGCCTAAACACTCGTACCACTGCCTCTAGCCAGTCCTCTGCTGCCTGGGGATCCGTCTCCCCGCGAAACCTGGGCGGTCGCTGGCGCTGAAACTCATGCAGTGCGCTGAGGCAACGTGCATCGTCAGCGGCTGCTGCTGGAAGCATCGGGGGCTCGGCGGGTAGAGCTACCGCCGGTGCCACTGCTGACAAAGGGCCCTGCACCGAGGCCTCGCCGCTCGGTGGGATGTCTTCACGCTCGACTCTCGGAACCCTAGCTGGCTGCCGTCGTGGGGCCATCCTGAAAAGGAAACAGGTGCGCCACGGTCAGAACAGTATACCTGGTGAGATGATATAAGTAATCACAAAGAAAACTTTGAAACACACACGCAATCAATGTTTTCGTGCATTAAGTCGGAAATCAGAAGTCAGGGTCCTGGTGTACGGATACGTCGGCCGCCGCACCAACACTGGACTCCCTGGACTGATAACCACACTCAATACGCTAAACATTATTGCTTCACATAGAAAAGATCAGAGTTCGCGGTAGAACCGAACTCCTCTGATACCAATTTGTCACGACCCGCCCTCGGGGTCCGTGCCGTGACTACCCCAAGCCCGCCTTCCATAGGCCAGGGGCTGGCGACTAGCACCAAGGCGTAAATCCCGGTAAAATGGGAAGGCATTGCCTTTGTAAAAAAAACAAACACCACAGAGAAAGCAAGCGGAAAGTAAACACTAAGCAAAAGCAGAGTACAACTGAAAGTGCGGAAAAGTAAATGGGCCAGTATACAAACCCAAACTGAAAGTAAAGTACAACTCGAAAAGGAAAACAGCAACTGAAAGGTAAAAGCCGCTACACCGAGTTGTCCACTGGAAATCCCACCTGAAGGGTGGGTACAGATAGCTCCTCTGCTCCACGGGTCCCGCCGTCCGCTCCGAGCACGTCCCGCCCAGTGGTCCACCTCCGGGTACCGTCCCGCTCTACAAGCCTCAGCTAAGGTCAACGCTGTCCGTCGTATGCAACCAACACAACGTAGTGCGGGCAAAGCCCGTGCAGGGGTAAGTATAAGCTACTCAGTAGGGACCCCGATACCCCTGAAGGTCTCTCAAATCCACAAAGGATAAACCACGAAGAAAGGAACAATCACGAAGTAATAACCGACACTGCTTAGGTATATGCCCATACATATACCTAAGTCATCAATTTCAAATACGCTCCAACCTCCGAGTCCAAGTACAACTCAGTCCACACAGGAAAGTAAACGTATTCCACACAGGAAAGCAAAACGTAATCCACACAGGATTGCACAACACAATCCACACAGGAAAGCAACAGGATTCAGCTCACACAGGTATACTTCTTCGAAAGACGATAAAGATGATCTCTGATCCATCTAAGTCGTCAGACCCACGAAGGATCGATAGGTAACTAACCCCCGCAAAAGACCCACACAGGATCGGGCCCACATAGGACCTGTAGGCGCTGGTTCACACAGGACCGCTGAGCGCAAGGACCCACACAGGATCGGACCCACACAGGACCTGTAGCACTGATCCACGTAGGATCGCTGAGTGTTGTAGTCGTCGTCATCGAATCCACACAGGATCTCTGTACTGTCGTCGTCGCAGTCACAGTAGCAGTAGCCGTAGCAGTCACAGTAACAGTCGCAGCCAGCACTAGGGTTCCCGCACACAGCAAGCTCGTTCGGAGGGTCCGCTCCACGAGCTGAGAGGCTGATACATCAACTGTCACAAAGTCCAGAGTTGATGTATCCAAAAGTTCCGTATCGTCAACAGGAACTCAACGCAACATACGGCGCGTCGATCGGACGCCCGGTCTGAGAGTTATTGGCATTTTCGTCCCCGGGGCCCGGTTGGTTTTTAAGGCAAAACCAACCCGACCATACTCCACCTGCGTCCAAACCTCGGGCGGAGTATGCCAAAAGATTCGTCTCACTTAGAGGAACACAACACAGCTGACGGCACATCAATCGGACGTCCGTAGCTCAAGATATGAGCGTTTCCGCTCCGAAGGCCCGGTTGGTTTCGTGAACGAACCAACCCGGCCGAACTCAAGTAATCCGAAACCTTGTTTGCGATATACTGAAACGACTGTTTTGATCCAAGGATCGCGTTTCCACAGACGGTTCGTCAATCGGAGGTTCGTGGCTCAAGTTATGGCCAAAAGACCGAAACTGATTCGAAACGGGGGGTCCGGGTCCGGGCCGACCCGGCCCGACCCCCCCCCCCTGGGTCGGCCCGAACCGGGTCGACCCGACCCGGGTCCGACCCGGCCCGGCAGGCCGGCCGGCCGGCGGCGCGGCGGCGCGGCGGCCTGGCGCCGCACGGAGGCAGCGCGCGGGGGGAATCAAGCCCCCGCTTGATTGGAAGACGGCGCGGCTTTATGCCGCGCCCTTTGAAAAAAAAAAACGGCCCCCCACGTGGGGGCCGTCTTGAAGAAACCGGGGGGCCTCTTGCCCCCCCTCAAGGGAACCGCCCTACTCTTAAATGAGGAGGGTTTTAAAGCTGGCCGGGGGAATTTATTTCCCCCGGCCTTTGACCTTCCGGTCGGCCAACTACCGGCCGGTTTTCTCCAACGGGACCGGAAAAATCCGGTCCCCCTTTCGGCTTCCGATGCCGGCGGCCCGGCCGCCGGTCTTCTCGTTCCGCCGCGGCCCGGAACCGGCCGCGGTGTTCGTCGTCCGGCGCGGTGCGACGGCACCGCGCCCCTCCGCCGCGCCTTCGATTCCCCTTGACGCGGCGCGACGGCGTCGCGTTCTTGATGATTCTTCCCCGGCGCGGCGCGACGGCGCCGCGCAAAATAATTGAACGATTATCCGCGTGGTGCGACGGCACCACGCCACCTTGTTTCCACCCGCAAGGTAAGTCAACAAGAATGATGGAGGGGGTTCGGCCTTGTTCATGCGGTCCGGCCCCCTCACGTTATACAATAACACTTATATAAAATCCTTATGTTAGTCATGCAAGAACCACGAACAAGGATAAATAAATAAACAAAACAACAACCCCTACCTTGGGTATAGGTTCGAAGATTTGTCAACGTCCCGCGGAAGACAACGTCGCGGAGGTCGGGTGTCGCGGTAGTCGTTCGTCAAATCCGTTGACGAAGAGATACGCCCAAAGAGATACGTCGTTGGCGAATCTTCGTATGCCGACGAAGAAGGTCCGATGATCGAAAACGATTTGCGGAAGTCGAGCGTCGCGGAAGAAGAACGTCGATGTCGCGGTTATGTCGTCACAGAAGACGGTTCCCGAGAACGTGGAGTTCTTCATCGAAGTTCGAAGGTTCTTCGTGTTCTTCGTCAGAGTTGAAGAAGAAGAAGAATAAGGAGAAGCTCCAAAATTCCTCTCAAGGTGGTAAAAGAATTAACCTGGAATAAAATAAGCTTTAAGCTTATATTATTACACAACTTTACCACATGAAATTCAAAGGTTTGAATTTGAACAACTCACCTCAATTAATACTTTAAGTTGTCAAACATTAATTAAAAGGACAGTTAAAGGGAGGTGGAAGGTTGGGTTTCGTGTGGGCCCCACCTCACTTAATCCTCCCAAGGGAGGTTAAGTGGATGTGGGTCCCACTCCCAACTCCCTTTGGAAGAACTTATAAAAAAAATCAAGTTAAAATAAAATTTTGTATTTCACAAATTTTATTTAACTTAAACTAAAAACCCAAAAACTAACTTACAACTCGCAACAAACGCAACTTCCGAAGAGGTCTCCTTAAGCGAATATCGGCGCTGCGAGTTCATCGGTGCCCTCGGATTTCAATTCCGAGCACCGGATCAAAAGTTAGGAATTCCCGCTCGTTCGTTCACTGAACGTACCCGAGCCAAACTTCGGAAAATGATTCCGGGCACTCCGGGCCTCGGAATCAGGTGCCGTCTGAAACCGCACTCTTGTAAAATTCTAAAGAAAATTAAGAAAAAATTTCCCTTGAATTTTACGGGTCTTTAAAAAAAAGGTGTGGTTCCTTCTTTTACTAAAACCATTCCACTGTGGTGTATAAGGAGGAGTGAGCTGAGATATAATCCCAGACTCTTGTAGAAGATCGATGAACTCATAGTTCAGATATTCTCCACCTTGATCGGATCGAAGCTTCTTTATCTTCTCACCAAACTGATTATCTACTTCATTCTTGAATTCCTTAAATTTCTCTAAGGCTTCTGACTTATACCTCATTAATTAGATATAGTCATATCTACTCAAATAATCAGTAAAAGTAATGAATTAAGAATATCCACCTATAGCTTCTACTGGAAATGGTCCACACACATCCATGTGCACCAATCCTAGAAGATCTTTGGACCTTTCACCCTGTCCATCAAAAGGTGGCTTGGTCATTTTACCTTGTAAACAAGCATGGCATCTATCAATTGGTTTTAGCTCAGTAGAGTCTAAATATCCATATTGTCAGAGATTTGTCAAGTGCTTCTCGTTTACATGACCGAGAAGGTGATTCCACAACTGGGTGGTGTATGAGTCATGTGAGTTTGTTTCGTTATTGATTTCCAACACTTGGTTTTCATAATTTAATACATACAAACCATTATTTAAATTCATCATACCATAATATACGTTGTTCTTATAAAATAATCAACCCATATTTCCAAACTTGAAAATAAATCCATCCATATCCAAACATGATACAGAAATTATGTTTTGGGTAACACTAGGAACATAATAACAATTATGTAAAACCAAAATCATCCTAGTTGGAAATGAGAGGTGGTAATCGCCAATAGATAATGCAGCCAGCCTCGTGCCATTGGTAGCTTGAAGATCCACCTCTCCTCTGGAAATCTTTCTAAATATACTTGGTTCCTGTATTTGAATACAAATGTGAGCCCCATAAGCTGTATCTAATATCCAATGTGTAGAAATGGAAAGATTACACTCGATAACGAATGCACCTTTAGCATCCCCATGCTTCTAGGTGTAGTTCCTCTTCTAGTGGCCTTTCTTGCCACATGAAAAACATACCGCCTCCCATTCCTTTCCCTACCTTTGAATCTTCCCCTTCTTGGAGGGATGTTTCTTGGGGGCTTCAGACCGTTTATAAGTCAATGGCCCCTTTGCCTTGTCCTTTCTTTTCTTATTCACCATAAGGACTGTGGGTTTGTCACGCCCCATGTCTTTATCTACCTGGAGAATTAAGGTCATAAGTTCTAATAGAATCTTATAATTTTTTCTCATGTTATAATTGACAATAAATCTAGATAAGGTATTGGGAATTGATGATAGGATGAGATCTATACGCAACTCATCTTGGAACTTAATCCCTAAGATGTCCAGGCGTTCAATGTATCCAATAATCTTGAATACATGAGGCCCAGCTGGCGTAGACTCTCCAAGATTAGTTGTGAACAAATCATTGGAGATCACATATCTCTCCTATCTATCCTTCTCATGATAGAGATCCTTAAGGTAAGGCATCATGTTATACGTGTCCATGTTTTCATATTGCTTCAAAAGCTCATTAGACATGGACGATAGCATGAAACATTGGAAAGATGTGGCATCATACATATGTTTCATGTAGAGAGATAGTTCCTTAACACTAACCTCTTTTCCAGGTTAAACCGGAATGGGCTCTTCTAGAACATACAATTTCCTCTCATGGTGAAGGATGACGCGTAAACGCCTCTGCCATTCTTGGAAATTGGTGCTGGTGAGAAGGTATTCCTTCTCGGGTATGATTCGAAATGATATGTTTGAAGTCATTTTTCTTGTATTTTATAAAAATTAAGATGGGAAAAGGTTTAGTACTTTATTATGATAAAACTGAGACAAATAAATTAATTAATACTTATTAGTATCCCACTATTTTATCAAAATCCAATAGCCCTCACCATTGACTTTGGAATATTCTGTTTCCTGAATATTTTAGTAGAAAGGATCCATATTTCCCTTTGCATTACCCCAACTAGGGTTGGAAGGTTTTTTAGGTAGGCATTACAAATGTCATCCGCATTAACTCACAGCTCCTTGATCTGCTGAGTGGACTCCCCAATCCTGAAATCCTTTTATTTTGGATTTCCTCAACCTTTACCTCTTGGTCACACCAAGTCCTGTTGTGGCAGTCAACCCTTGATGCGAACCAATTCAAGTCAACCCAAAACCTTGAATTAGAATTCCCCGATAATTGAAAGCACCCCAACTAGGTTTGGTCAAGAACTTTGAACTATGGTTTGATTCTAACCATGATTATGGAAGGCTATACCGACTTAATATTTTCTTTGAGGGATTTTATCCTTATACATAAATTTCAATTTTATTATATTTGATTACATTCTTTTTAATATTAAGTGGGATATAATTAAGATATTAACCATGTCTAATATAATATTTTACACATAAGTCGATCATATTTTAGTTTCATCTTGCATGCTTGTTTAATTCATTAATTGTGTGATCGTGAAAACACACCCACAATAAATAAACCATGAAACTGACAGAAATAAAATGAATGGTATGATCATGAGCTTGTTCAATTGTTTGGTTTATCTAGTGGTTGATAAATTAACCTAATATCTAGGGGAGAAACACCTTGAACCATTTGGGTTCGTTTTTACAGTTGTTAACTTGTCCAACTTTGTATCTCCTTGGATTGGTTTCACCTTGTCTCTTAACTTGAGTCGCCTCCACTATCTTGGGAGATCCATCCATTACATATTCTTTTATCTCACTCACATGTGAGAGGTAAAATGGGGTTTTACATAAAATAAACCTTGGGCGCACAGGCCCTACATATTAATGAGGAGAAGGCTCACGGGCTAACAAATTTAATTTAAATAAATAAATTAAAAGAAACCATTCGCATACAAAGTTCTTGGTATAGATAATGATCATCCATACATGCAACAATATTTATGCCTAAATAAAACTATCATTCAATTATTTAATCATTCTTGTTAAAGATAAATCACGCTCTAATCAATTAATTATCTTTAATTAATCAATCCTTTTATCGTAAACCATTTTTTGAATTTCCTTGAGATTCCCATCCATCATAATTTTAAACAAATAAATTCATTTAAAATTATCTTTGTATGTAACTTGTACCTTGGAGGAAACCCAGTGAATTCTCATTCATAACTACCCAATGAGTAGAAATGAACATTATGCATATGTTAAATTAAACACATATATATAAAACACCTATCATATGTTGTGACTCATCTTTATGCATGCACTATGGTACATGTCTCAAGGGTTTGTATAATAAAATAATAAATTTTAATAAATCTGCGTAATTTGGATGAGTACACGGTGTGTAGTTCTGACTACACAGCGTGTACTTATTTTCACCGTTCATCCAAAGTACATGCTTGGGGACATGACGTGTATATGTACTTCAGAAATATTTAGAGTACACAGCGTATTCAGTGGGACACACGCCGTGTAGTATCCACGTTACATGGTTTCCAGTAGGGAAATCCGTGTACGGGGTACACGGCCCAACCCTAACCCTAAGGGACTACATACCATGTTAAGTGGACCACACGGCGTGTAATCTATAAACTGTGTGTCACCTGTTCCTGGTCAACACATGATGTCATTTAAGACTTAGAAATACTCCAACACACGGCCTAATTTCACAGACCAGTCTGATGCATTGAACCTATACTACATGGTGTATACTACAGAATACACACCGTGTATTCTGGTGTTGTATGACCAGGAACATTTGGAACCTCTGGATGAGATCATCTATTTTATTTTAATCAAAATGAACAGAAAATTTTTTTTTGTAAGGTGAACGAGAAACGAGAGAGGAGGAACGGATCCCAAGATTCAGATTTTAAAGAATGATTAACTTGAATCGAAACAACTAAATTATTAAATGCGTAAATCACCAATGAAAAACTAAATAATTATAATCAACGATATGACCCCTCTGATACCACTTGAAGGTTCTGGGCGCAGCAGAAGCGCATTAGTGGGTGTACCCAACTTTAATTTTAGCATTAACAAAGATCAATCCAAGATCTGTCACGATAATAAAACTTCGGATCTTCGGAATAGAATGAAGAACAGAAAAGAAAATATGGGAGTCCCAAAACCATATATAAGATCATCATATATTGGTTATAATTAATTTAATTAATTGACAAGAATTACCTCTATGGAATTATTTCTTCATTGATGTTTCTGATCATGATCCGATGTGATCTGTCATTGCGTTGTAGAATCCAAGTGTAGGATTCCTCTAGTAGTGATCCACATGTTCTCCACGTATCTCTGGACGTCGCCAAAGGGATCTCCAGGTGCTACCGTGGAAGAGCCTTCCTTGCGATGTCTGCCTTCGATTGCCTTGATCTGGTGGAGGAGGATCTCTCTCTCGTAGCATGAGAGTGTTCTTGGAATAAAATAATTCTCTCTTGGCTTGAGAGATTTCTCTAGATCCATTGTGCACAACCATTAAAAAATGTCTAGGCTAATGAGAAATATATAATTGGGATTTTTAATTACATATAATAATAAAATGAATTAATTACTTGAAAGCATTTATTCATTTCATTTAATTCTTAATAATACCCCATGTATAATAATAACATTTGACTATTATTATTACTTGACATGCACCCAGAAAATTACACCTAATTATATTTAATTAAATAAATATTATTATTTCCCATAAATTCCCCGAAAAAAACACACGATGTGCATATTTAATATACACAGCGTGTACTTTTTTCCATTTTTCTTTATTTCTTCCACTATATTTATTAGACCTTGAATAATGGCTATTTATTTCTCAAATAAATATCACTGCATTACTCACTAATAAATATATTATTTTTCCCACAATATATTCTCTCAAATAACTAGTGTTGAAATAAATGTGATCAGGAATTCTTGAATAATTATTAAACCACAGTCAGAAATAATATTTATTCAACTTGTTAAATTAATATTTAACTAAGATACTTGGACACACTTAGTGTGTAACCCTATAGGCCTCTTTCTCAGTGGCATCAGGCAGAGCCTACCTAAATCCCAAAGTTAGCGTCTAGTAACACACCAAGGCACCCATAGAGAAGGAAGTTAACGCTACAATGACGTGTCACCTCCTAAGAACACTTACCATGTAATGTAATCTCTTTGTCTTGATATCTTGAATCAAGAAGGTTGTATGCTGGTGCCATCAACCCATGTGCTTAATCATTCTTTCTTTGACTTCCCGGAATTGAAATTGCTCATTTCTTACCATGTACATGGATTTATTTAGGCTATATCAATTCCATCAAAGGGACTGAGATATCTAATTCTATCATGGAAAAAAAGGGACAGATCATTTCTCACATTATCTATTAATGTAGTATTACTCATGATGCACCCAACATATCCTACCTCACTGTAAACAATTTTTCATTATAGTTTTCGTCAATAAATCTAAGTGTTCATGTTTAAATACCCATTAATAATAATCTTAAAGTCTAAGGACCAATACACACATCCGCAGATAGGAACGTCTAATGACACTATGAAATGTGGATTTCCTACCGACGGGTCTCGTTCTCATAATATCCTTCTGGATATTACTAAGGGATCACACCATGAGAAGGTGCCTCATAGTTTTATGATTCCTCAACCTTAATTTCCTGTATTATTTGTGTCCCTCAAATAATATCATTCGTCCATATAACATATATTCAAGAATAATGTTGTGGAACTTCCGGGTTCTCATAATAGCAGGGATCTGCTATGACCCTTTAATGAAACAATTATCCTTAGGATATTATCACATGAATTTTCATGTAGAAGAACAATAAAGATGTGACAAGTTATTTATTAATGAATAAAGTAAAAATTAGTTGGTTCTAGTCTACCAACTCCAACACGATCATCCTCAAAATATATGCACGTGCAAATCGCAGCACGGTGATCTCATCAGCATCATCTGCTAACTGTGTGAAGTGATGGTCTAACCAAGGAATGCGTAATATACCACAAATGATGGTCCTACCATCATAAAGGTCCTCTATGCCCAGTAGTCTATGAACAAGCTTCAGAAAATCTGCTCCAACTCGGCCTGTCATAGTCGGACCATTTATGGGGAGGCCCAACATAATGGCCACATCCTGTAGAGTAATAGTCATATCCCCATCTCTAAAATGGAATGTATGTGACTCTGGCCTCCATATCTCTACAATCACAATAAGATCTGATGATCAAGAAAGGTTAAGTCGCACATCGCTACACCATAGAATCCAGCGCGACGAATATGAGGGATGATAGTAGGAGGTGGTGCGGTATGATGGAAATGGTGAAATCTGCGTACACTCAATGGAGACAATGGACATCCCTCTAAAAGTAGCTATGATACATGAGTAGTCTGAGATGTGAGCAATGTAAAACCTTCCATCTGCAAAAATTATATCATTGTTACTTTTTTATAGTGAATTCAATAAAAAATTTAAACTTTTATTTAAAAAAATCTACAACAATCAAATGAAAAATGATTGTTTTAATATTTTCGATTTATACTTGATTTTTTGTGTGTGTATTAGTGTCTTTGTTACATGTGGAATCATGATATATTCATTTCTGTTCTATGTTTATTTTTTTAATCATTTGAGTATCAAAAAATTCATTATTATAGAATCAAAAAATGAGACAAACCAAAATTGAAACATGACAGAAATGGAGGAAGTCAGAAATAAATGGATTCAATACTGAAACTTACACATAAAAAAACTATATGTATTCATGATAAAATACACAGAATCGATCATGGATGACGGGATGTGGGGATTTTTCATATCATTTGGGGATATCTCTTACGAGTATGTCCTTATGCATGACAAATACTATATTGTATTCTCCCTCCTCATTACCAAGGACAATTCATTTCATTTCTGATTCGACTTGATTTTGGTCTTCCTTAGGTCGTAACCTAGTATTATGAAGCCAATAATTTAAAAAATGACATACATTGAAAAAATCATAAATGAAAACAAAACCAAATTATGAAACCATGAAATATCAAGGACGATGGTCGGATGATTAGCAGGCAATGAGATAGAACTAAAGTCATCAACAGGTATCCAAGCTGCACTATAACAGTTAACCAAAGTGATCATGTGATAAAATGGGTCAACATATGGCTCCAATGATATATTTATTGAAGCATAAGTGGCGATAACAAGTGCACATGGATATCTAAATGTATAAAAGTTGTCGCAATCACAGTACCTGTTATCTAACATCACTACAAACAGTCGACTACTAGTTCATGTAGCCCAATCATAGCACAGTATTACCTAAAAGATAGTTTTTTTCCTATCAAAGGATAGAAAAATCCATCTTGAAGCCTCATTCAGTATCTGATCAATATCACTTTGGAAATGTTGCGTAAAACGCTTTCCATTTTCCATCCTCTAATAGGCCTTTTGGGACTGGTCAACAAAGTTGTGAACACATCTATAAAATGTATATTGCACTAACCCTATGATCGCGAGTTTTCACACACCCTTAAGGACCCCATTTATTCCCTCCACTGTATTAGTGGTCATATGGCCATATCTTCTGCCACCATCATGTGCTAATGACCATTTTTCCTTTAAAATCTACATCATATATTCATACACATCTTCATTAGCAGTTCGGATCTCTTCAAGGAATCGATCAAACCTTTATTTTTTGGTCTCATATGCTGAAACCATAAGATAATAATGTATTAAAATAAAGATTAAATTTTGTTAAAAAAAGTAAGTTTGGAAAAACATACCCAACTTGAGGATCGCCTTCTTTATGGAATCATCTCTGAAATGCTTATGCACATTACTTGGAATATGTATAATGAAATAACGATGATAGGAATTTTTCTCAGTCCATAAAACCCCATCACTAGACACGGCCTCTATAATTGCTCGATGGCGATCAGATATCAGACACACGCCTTGGTTTTGTGTGACATGAACATGTACACATGCCAAAAACCAGCTCCAGCATTCAAAATTATCCTTTTAAACAATAGAAAAATCAAGTGGAAGAGGAGCATGATTATTATCCAGTGTGGTAGAAATAAGTAGAACACCTGTATACTTTCCATACATGAAAGTGTCATCGACCTGATTAAATTGTTTACAATAGGTAAAGTCGTTAATGAATGGCCTGAATTCCCAAAAAAACCTATTGAACTTCACCTTTATTCGATCAAATCAGTGATTTGGGGATACATACTCAACAGCGTTCAAATAATAAACAATCTGATTTTTGAGAGACAACAATTCCATAAGTTGTGGCAACATAGCCTAAGATTGATCCTAATAACAATACACTTTTACAATTTACTTTTTTTCATTCCATGCTTTGGTATATGATATCTTATAGTTATAAAACTGTTGAATTCTTTCCTGAACAAGGGAAAAGGGAACATCCTGACATGTTCATATCATCTCAAAAATAACATTTGATATAAACTCTGAATCAAGGGAAGAGTGATCCTACGACAAGATTGGATTCACACAAGTGTGTGACCCTTCTAATTTGGTTATCCCCCAACATGAAAAAAAATAATCAAATATTTCCCTTAATTGTAATTTACATGATGGACCATATTTTTCATAGTGAATGATATATTTTTTCTTATTTGGATCATCAACCACAAATGTGAAATGTTTCTCATTATGGTATAGTTTTATCATATTTTTCATGTCCATTTTACTTTTAAACTTATACCCGACATAGATGGAATTATCATTTGATGCAGACCTATTACCTATAATTCCAGGGAATTTAGAAGTCAGTGTAATGATATCCCAATCAAAATTTTGTTCATGATACATTCCTTTAACTGAGGAACTCAATACTAAAAAATTATTACAACTAACTAGTGGATGTCACGGATGCTTGTCTCTTAAAGGAAACTCAGAAGGTTCATTTACCACATCACCCTCACCCACATCTCTCAAAGGAACCTCAGAAAGTTCATTCCCCACATCACCCTCACCAACATCATCTCCTGATGGCTCTCCAAATTCTTATTTATCAGATAAACTTTCATTCACTGTATCAGCACATAAAGAGATGTCATATACATTTCCTTACAAATTTTGATCATCTTCTTCATAATTTTCTTCTATTACTAGAGTCATATGAGAAGGAGGCAATAAAAAAGACTATTGTGAAGGAATAACTTCTAAAAATCTCATAAAAACGGTTCTGTAGTAGTCAGTTGCACCACATCTATATCAGAAATCACCACATACAACTCCATCAAACCATTATCACATTGTTGTCTAAATAAGGAAGATGCATTCATCCAATCATCATCATCAACCAAAGGGTACTCAGTGTGCCAGAAACATTCAGGATGTTTTAGATGTTGATATATGATTGAAGAAATGGATTGATCAACCCTCAGTTTTAACCAATTATAAATCTTATTGTGAATTTCATCCAATGTCATACAACCATGAAGATTTACCACTCTGACAGGTGGCACACTATAGCTAAATCCCTGCTCCATATAAATGGTCTCACCGTTGAAATATATTTGTGCATACATTATTACCTATAAAAAATAATTAATAAAATATTATATACTAAATCAATATTTTTCATTATTTAAATTTCATTTGAATAATTGAATTTATCTAGAGAATTTTTATGTATTGATTTTTCTCTATTGAGGTATAGTGATGATGGTATTATTACCAAATCATATTTAATATAATGTTATATATTTTAATTACTTATGAATAAATAATCATGACTTGATCTTGAGACTTATGATTAGTTTATCATTAATTGATAAACTAACCAAAACCTATGGATAGACTCCTAGAGTCCCTATTATCAAATATTTCAGAAACCATTAGTATCCTTTCAAATAATAATGCCTCTTGTCGAATGGTTGTTCTTGAACGTCTCTTCGAGGACGCCTCTTCGGGGATTCTTCTTCAGGGACACCTCTTGTTGATTTCCTTTTAATTACAAATTTACTCACATGCATAAGAGGGGGTCTGGGGTATGAAATACATAACTTTTTTTAAGTAGACACGCAGGTCCTTACATACTTAGTCAGAGTTGAATCATAGGTCATCAATAAAGAAAAATAAATGCAAATATTACAAATTAAATAACCACATTCACAAAATAAGACATGCAATTTCAATTATGCATTGGTCGGTCATCTCAAGATCAGTCATCACACAACTTACCATGTTTTTTGGTATACTTATTATATTTATTACTATATGAAATACATATTAAATATCTACATCTCTTTTATATTTAATAAATTTAATTATAACTAATATAATTTAAAATTATTATTTATACAAAAATATTTTTATACCATTCAAAAAATATTTTTCTATATATTTTTTAATAAATTAAAATATGATACACATAACTAATATATTATTCATAAATTATATAACTAGTGTATAAAATATTATAATTTAAATTAATATTACTTTCAAAATAACATATTTAATTTTCATAAACATCCAATATGAATTCATAAAACATTTTAGACATAACTTAATTAATTTTCCTAAATATTCAATACGAATTCATACAACAAACACATCATTCAAAAATTAAATCATACAAAAGACACTAATTTACACATCAGTACATACACTACAACAAAACCGATGTTTAGCGGTGGTTGTTTAGCGGTGGTTCTAGTAACCACCACAAAACATTGGTTTTTTTTAACACCCGACCCTTCCCCCCACCCCGACCCTCCTTCCCCCGCGACCCTGGCCCCCCGCTTCCCCCACGACCCCAGCCCCCCGATTCCCCCGGTGACCCCGCGACCCCGACCCCGGCGACCCCGGAAACCCCGCGACCCCCGGCCCCCCGCGACCCTGGAAGCTGCACCGTCTTCCCCTCTAGGTAGGGTTTTGTTTCTCCTTATTTAGGTTTTTTGGTTTTCCAGTAGGTAGGTTTTTAGTATATAGTTTTGTATAATCTCCACATTAGTTTACAATCTCCTGGTCTCAGGATTTTAAACTGTATGAAATTTTTCCTAATTGCATTCAATTAAACATCATAAAAATCATCCCTCATCACATGAGTACTTGTTTTTCTAAAATAAAATGCAAGAATTTTTTCCTTTCTATGTGACCCATTACCAATATGAGATCTTCAACCATGTAATGGTATAATGTAGATTATTACAAACTATATACTAATTGTATAGTTGAATATTTTATTTCTATGGAAAAATGTATCTTATCTATTGGGTATTAGATATAGATCATCACCTTTTTACAATCCCATACAAGGATGAGATATTAAAATCCAAACCCCACTAAATGAGATCTTGATCAATATAGAAGTCTTTTTTACATGGTTGACAAGTATATTAGAGAATCAATGCACATATTCCTCACATGTGATATAAATCTATGCAATGAATCATCTATAAGTATAACTACAAGTTGGATTGACTCCCATCACATTAGGATATGTAGTGATATCTAGGTACCCTACCATGGAACCAACTACCATATTCCTTGTCAAAATATTATAATTACTATCACCTACATATGTGGTGAATCTATGTAGTAGATTTTTAAATGGGTATTCTTATATATAGACCCATGATAAGAATAAAATTTCCCTTTCCTTTTATATGATTCATATCTTTGACAGAGGGATTTTAATTTTAATAACTATGTGTGGATTTATTCTCATTATAATGAAATACATGGTGACAATGATATTTATTTTCATAGGCATGACCACAAATACATAGTTCATGTACTAAAAACATAAACATTGTGAATTTACCCATGGGAAAAAATATACATCAATTGGGATCCCAACTGAAGTTGGATATGTCCTCCCCATTGATGTACTAGTTTTTCTACATTCCATGTCTAAGTTAAGTGACGTTGAACCTCATAAACATTTTTTCAAATCTGTATGACCTTAAATTTGTACCCTTTTTCCTAATTAAAATTACATAAACTAAAAATCAAAATAGTCACAACTATTTGTTAGGTCTAAACCCTCTTAAAGAAATCATTAGATGTGTAATGTTTCACTCCCACTAATATGTTCCCTTTTATGGATTAGGAAAAATATTTCTTATAAGAATACTATCATAAAAATCTCATGGGGTTCACTATGTGATCCTTGATAATTTATTCCTATTCCCCATAAAAGTTTCATCTTAGAAAAAGTTATATTGGATATCTCATACCATTTTCAACTATACTTAGGAAATTTTAATAGTACATTCTCCTCAATTAAAATACTACCTCTTCAAATCGAATATATCACTATATTAAGTGATTTAATACACAGGAGTCTCATGTTGCATTACATCACACAAGAAACAATTTCAGTACATGGTGGAATAACATATAATGTTTTAAAATTCTTTTTGAATATTTTTTTCTCTATAAAGCCAGTTCATAACTCTGATGTGTGATTCAACACTGATAAATTTTCCAAGTTTATATACTAGTCTTAGGATCCCTTAAACTTGATTTAATCAATAATTTTTTCTATATTCATATAAAAATTGGTTTTGGATGTTGATTTATTTAGAGCTAACCTATTAGGATTTGATACTGAATATCACACCTTTCCTCGAAGCATATAAAGTTATCCCTGTGGGATATTTCAGTCATGGAAGATAGTTCCACCTAAACCACATAATCAATCAATGGACTGATTTAGAAAATATCCAACCTACTACCCTTAGATTATATTGAATGAGAATGGTATTAGTATTCTACTATTTGTAATGGTCATTCTTCACCAGTTGGTCTCTATTTCTTATTGACTCAGGCATTCATAATGTATGTTTTAAACCTTCCAAAATCATTCTATTCAATGTGATTGTTTTACCCTAAAGTTTAAACATTTGAGAATCATTTTAATAGTTAAATAAATTAGGAAATTATATTCTTCTACACCTTCCAATTTGGGTATGAATCTCTTTTGGATACCCCAAATACATAACATTAGATTCTCCTTTTGTAATGTCTTATCAAAACCATGGTCCTTTTCATAGGATATTAAACTTTGTGACACAATGGTCTAAACATCATGACCATAAAATTAATGTCCCCCTCCAAGGTATTATATGATACTAATAATCCTTAATTCACATCAGGTTGTGTTTTGGAATATCTATGAAGACTAACCAATCATTGGTTCTATGTTTTTATATATAAAAATGTTAGCAGCTACAGGTCTGAGAACCATGACCATAAAATATCTAAGTCATATCCTAAGGATATATGCATATGTGTGTCAAGATCTACATCCATATCATATTTTTATTCCTCTATTATATCGCTATATATATCACATAATTTATTTCAAGGATACATTCCCTTAAACTCTATACATAGATTGGTCTATGAACAATGAAATTAAACATAGTGTGAATATCCATGAGATTGTTTATATGATCATTGGGATCACAATTCATGTAATTCTCTCATTTCCATTGTTTTATAATATTTCACACCCGCCTATTATATCCATGATATATGAGATTAAAAGATAATAATATTTTTTCAATACATCTGATCCTAAAATAGAATAAAAATATTTTTATTTTTTTTACATTAAAATATGTTCACAACACCTCATGGTTTTATGTAATAGTGAAATTAGGCACCAAACTCACATCATTTTATTCAACACATTTCAAAATTCCAACCACCTCACATTCGATTAAAAATGAATTTTCATAAAAATATAAAAATTGGACTAACATTCAATAATTTAAAATACTAATTGAAAGATACATAACACTAACTATGTTAGAAAAATAAAATAATAACCTAGGGAAATATTTGAGTCCCCACTACTATGAATGCACATTGAAAAACATATGAAAAGTATGATAATTTAATAAAAATGGTAAATCCATAAAAAGATTCAGGTTAAACCCCTAAAAGTGTATCTTTCTATAAATTCATTTTTATTCCCACTAGAACCCACATTTAATGTCTCATGAAAAATTTACGGTGAAAATAAATAATAAAAATCACATAGGGACAACCATTCAATCATTGAAAAAATAGGGATATAGTCACTAGGCCACTCAAACATGGATAGTGTTAGATCACAAATTTTATACTCATGAACAACCTAAGGGTACTGTTTCCTCATTGCATGGGAAAAAATTTCTTGATATATAGTAAATTCTACATGACCTCAATCTGGTTATTGTATAATAACTTTATTAGCTATAAATATGTACATGAGAGTCAGATAAATAAAATATCTCAATATAAACATGTTCCCCTACCCATGAATCCATGGTATGTTAATGATATCCCCTATGATACATAGGATATATTTCTACATGATATATTTTACCAGAGGATTATTCATCAATGTACTTATATTTAAAACTCACTCCTTTAATGATTGAGCATGATCTATATAGTAGTCCCTTTATCAAAACTACAAAGAGCGTGATTCCTACTCTTATAGTATACATAGATAAATCTAGATATCCTATCTTGTATCAACCTATAAATCTAATTTAAGTATTTAATTGATATAGTTCATTTAGATGTTATTGTTGTCCACTATAATTTTCAAAAAGGAATATTTAGTTCTTATTCCAACCTAGAATACGTGTTGATTTATTGATGTTAAATCATTTTCAATCACGAACACCATCATAGGATTCATGAATCACTATCTTCCTTCATTAAGTGTTTTTCAAGGGTCAGTGGAAGTAGTTAGGTAGTTGGAACAAATTGAGGTGATCCTCAATTATCTTAGGGAACCTGATACTTTGTGTGTGAGAATTTTTTAGAACTGGATTTATAGTTTCAGTAGAGTCTTGTGGGATTCAATGGTACCTTCTTAACTTCATGAATGTATGAATTGGAATCTCATCAAGATTTATTTTTTTAATGGTTATTTCCTAAGGGAATGAATGTAGAGAAATAGACTGAGCTCATGAGACTTTTTATTGGTGATAGATCAGTATGGGAGTATGTCAATAACCTTTCAAGGTTTGTTATATATTCTCCAAAGATAGGGGTTATCAATTATGATAAAGATCATTTCTTTGGTGATGGTCTTCACCCAGACCTTGGTACATCTATACTTTCTTTGGGCATAACATCCATTTTGGAGGTTGTCACTAGGGACATCTGAATGGAAGCTAAATATTCTTGGAAATTGATGGTTGTTAATTCCTTAGTTTTATCAGGTATGAAAAAAATTAATAGTGGGAATGAAGAGAATCTAATGTGCAAGGAGTAGAGGCAGGATGAACCATAACATGATGAAAAGGCCCATTCTTATAGAAAGAGTTCATCCATTTTGTGCTTCCAGTTTAGGGACTCTGAGGAATTTTGAGACCCATTTCTTGATATATCCTTGAATTTTTCTCTATTGTGGAAATTTTTTTCATCATTATTTGTTGTTGATGATGGGGTTATAGAATATGTCTCATGTTTGATTCCTTGTTTTTTGTTTAGGCACATTGTGATATACATGGATAAAAGCTAGATCACATTACCGAGGAACACACCTCAGTATGTTAAGGGTTTGAATGAGTTATTAGATTTTTCAATTTCTAATCAATCCGTTGAAGGGAGAATAAAATTTCCATGTCCTAAATGTAAATTTAGAACATGGTTGAAGAGAGATGAGGTTTATGAACATTTAATACTGAATCAATTACCTATTCAATATTTTTGTTGGATTTGGCATGGAGAATTTAATGTTACATAAAGATCGAGCACTGATGTTGATCCACATAATGAGGTCCCAAGTTCGTCGACAATGGAAAATGAAATGCAAAACCTAATAAATGATGCATTTGGCACTGCAAGACACTACTATCAGCATAAAAACATATCAGAACAACCAGAAGAGGGTGCTACAAATTTCAATGTGACAAGTGATGTTTTTGATACTGTAACACAGGCAGATCAATATTGTCACATATCATTGGATCCTCCTCTTGATTCTGTGGAGACAAATGTAAGATAAAACTTCACTGAGGAAAATGTGTTTCATGATTTAGTTGATGATGGAAATCAAGAGTTGTATAGTGGGTGTTTGAAATATTCAAAGCTTTCATTTTTGCTGAAGTTGTACCATATCAAATTTCTATGTTGAATTACAAATAATGCAATGTCCATGATATTGGAATTGATTCGTGATGCATTTCCTGAAGCAAAAATCTCAGAATCTTTTTCTGATATGAAAAAAGTTGTTAACAAGCTTGGTCTGAATTATACAAAAATACATGTGTGTCCTAATGATTGTATGCTTTATTGGGGAGAGGATTCAAGTAGACAGAATTTAAAGAAATGTTCTTCTTCTAGATGGAAAGCAAATGGTTATGTTAGAAGTCTGAATGAACATAATTTCATGGAGAAAAAGAAAAGGACCACACCTGCAAAGGTTTTTCATTACTTTCCTTTGAAGCCTCGATTGAAAATATTATTCATGTCATCGAAAACCGCCGAACACATGAAGTGGCATTCTGTAGATAATAACAATGATGGGTTAATGAGTCATCCACGAGATTCCCAATCGTGGAAGAAATTTGATTCATTACATCTCGATTTCTCAGCTGATCCTAGGAATGTTCGAATGGGATTGGCTGTCGATGGATTCAACCCATTTGGGACTTTGAGTACCAATTGTAGCATTTGGCTAGTTGTTTTGATCCCTTATAATCTACCTCCATGGATGTGTATGCATAAAACATCTTTTATCCTTTCGATGAGTATTCCTGGAAAACAAATTCCTGGAAATGATATTGATGTATACTTGCAGCCTTTGATTGAAGAATTGCAGGAGTTATGGAGCAACGGTGTTGAGACATTTGATGCTTCTTCTAAAACAATGTTCAAAATGCATACTGCTTTAATGTGGACCATTAGTGACTTCCCTGGGCTTGGGAATTTATCTGGTTGGAACACTTACACGGTTTTGGATTGTCCCATTTGTAACTTTGATTTTGAGCCCAAATGGCTACCTCACAGTAGAAAATGGTGCTTCTTGTGTCATCGAAGATTTCTCGATGCATCTCATAGATTTGGGCTGAACAGATCAAAATTTAATAGTTCCATTGATCATAGACCACCTCCAAAGTTGTTAAATGGTTTTGAAATATTGGCACAGCTTGAAAATGTTGAAACAGAATTTGGGAAGGTTCATCATTTGAATGATAGCGGAAAACGGGTCTGAAGTGCATCGTTAAGCGAAACCGGAATGCAACAATGGAAGAAAAAAAGTATATTCTTCAAACTTCCGTATTGGGAATTTAATTTGTTGCGGCATAATCTTGATTTGATTCATATTGAGAAGAATGTCTGTGACAATTTTATTTTCACATTGCTTAATGAGCATGGAAAGTCGAAGGATTATCTCAATGCTCGCAAAGACTTACAAGCAATGAACATAAAACACGATCTCTGGCCAGATGAGAATGGAAAGTATCCTCCGGCAATTTTTCCAATGAAAAATAGGGATAAAGATACATTCCTTCGAATGTTAAAGAATGTTAAGGTATCTGATGGGTATTCAAGTAACATCTCAAGGTGTGTTGACTTGAATAATCGTAAGTTACATGGATTGAAAATCCACGATTCACATATTTTGTTACAACAATTACTACCATTGGCATTGCATACATTATTACCTGAAAAAATTTCTACTGTTGTACTCCAATTCTGCACATTTTTTATAAAAATATGTGAGAAATATCTACATCCATTTCAGCTTGACAACCTCCAGGAGAGGTTTTTATTGACCCTTTGCGCAATGAGATGATCTTTCCTCCATCCATTTTTATTGTAATGATGTATTTAACTGTGCATTTGGTTGAGGAAGCTAAATTAGGAGGCCCCGTTCATTATCGATGGATGTATCCAATTGAGAGGTACTTTATTTATATGTTTTCCAGTTAAGTAAACAATTTTTGGTACTTAATTAAATGCATAATTATGTTTATTTTATTTCACAGATATCTTGGGCATTTGAAATCATACGTGATAAATAAAGCTAAACCAGAAGGCTCAATTTCTGAAGGCTATATGGATGAGGAGTGTCTTACCTTTTGTTCTCGATACTTGGATGATATTGAGATAAGATTTAATCGAGTTGGACGTGTTGACGACACATCGACTCAATCTCAAATACATCAGAAATCCAAAATATTTCCTGCTATTGGCCGATCAGTTGGGAGGACATCAAATGTGACACTGACTGAATTGGAATTATTACAGGCACATAGATATGTGCTGCTGAATAGTGAAATTGTAGATCCATTTATTGAAGAGTTGATGATAAAAACAAAGAGACGAATGAGAGGCCGAACACGAAATGAGAAAGATATAACGAAAGTTGTTAATAAAGAGATTGTAGAATGGTTTGCACAACGTGTAAGTTCATAAATATTGCAATAAATACGAATATTAGTTTGACACATACATTTTGTAAATCTAATAAAGTATATTTCTTTTTTCAGATCATGAATACTGATACTCAAGCATAGGTATCAGAATATTTGAATTTTCTTACTAGAGATCCTCTAAAAGAAGTTAGAAAGTTCGACGCTTATAATGTGAATGGCTTTAGATTTCGTACAGTCGATCGAGAAGTGGGTTTGAGAACCCAGAATAGTGGTATATTTACATTTGCTGAAGTGGAATACTATGGAAAGATGCATGATATTATTGAATTAAACTACCATGGACATTTTTCGGTTGTTTTATTCAAATGTAAATGGGTCGATATTATCAGAGGCGTTAAAAGAGATTCCTTGCAATTTACTTCTGTGAACTTCTCTCGCTTGATGGATGTTGCTGATCGTGAACTTCATGATCCATATATCTTAGCATCGCAAGAAAAAATGGTATATTATGTGAATGATGTTGTCGATGAAGGGTGGAGTGTAGTTTCTCACGTAATACAAAGTGATTTGTATGATATGGGTGATGAAGTGGAAAATTTGACCTCTGAAATTGAATTTAATCAGCAACAGGAAGCAGAATTATTTGTCCATCATGATATTGAAAATATTAGTCTAGCAAGGATAAATGAAGTGGATGAATCAATGGAGTAGGAAACCGATATGATTGAAGGGTAAAATGATTGTATGTACAATTATTAATTTATTCAGCAACCATTTGTTTCATTTCTGCAGTCATTCATTATCACTGTTATATATATTTTGTCTGTTAGTACTCCATCTGTTATCATTTTTAATTTTTTTTTCTGCATAATTTTTTTGAAATATATATTCTGAACTTAATTTTATTTGATTAAATGACAGGAATTCCAAGGAAGAAGCGTTACATTATTTCATCCAGTTCTGCGACAGATGACTATCCATCTGGCTCCCTCCCCACGACATCTGATGCACCAGCTGCCGACACCCCTGCACCATCTCCCCCTGCACCATCTCTCACACCATCTATGGATGTTCCAGTAGAGGCTGAGTCGTCGACTCCCCCTTCAGGATCCTCAGTAGTGGGGTAGCGATGCACCCCTTACAGTTCATCCCAGACATACTGGAGTGTCACTATCACAGGTACAAATTTTAATTAAATAAATTTATTGCATTTTGTTTATACTAATTTTTTTCTCATTGAAGATGAAAAAAATGAAACCGTGGAAAAAAAATAAAAATCTCAGATGTTTGGAATATGAATGCCGAGAATATTTTTGTGCCATTTGATTCTTATGGGGTCCCTACGGATGATTCTGTGGTGTTGCTTGGCCATATTCTAGGCTAGATGGCAGCAGAGCCCATTTCCCTTCCCATTTCATATGACGATTGGAGACATATACCTCCAAGATGGAAAAATGAAGTGTTTGATTATCAAATTAAGGTGAATTTATTACATTATGGTTTAATTTAATGTTATGTTACTAATATGTTCAAAATTAATTTCTGTATACAGATGTTCTGCCACTTTACTGTTGCTGATGTGATAGCACGGAAGTGGACTTTGAAAAATCTAGGTAAGAAGTGGAAAGATTTTAAATGGAGATTGTGGTGTGATGTCAACAATGCTTCGTTTTCCATGCTGCAATTGTATGAGAAGCTACCCAGTGGGGTACCGAAAGAGCAGTGGAAAGTGTTTGTTGACAGGAATCGGGATCAGAAGCGGATGGTATTGAAATATATATATTATTATATTATCCTCATTTTAAATTTATACAAGTATATGAAACAGACATGACATTAAATACATCATTATTAAATTGCATTTTATTTATTTCAGGATCTATCAAGACAGAATGCGTCAAACCGAGCAAAGCAAGTCATCTGGAACACTGCGGGCTCAAAAAGTTTTTCTAGAAATCGAAGTACATTGGTAATATTTTAATTAGTTTAAATATTTATAAGACAATATTATCTATTTAATATATTTAATTGTTGATTTATCTTTGATTAATGCAGTCACAGAGTTTAGGCCATGAAGCATCCAGAACTGAACTATGGTTGGATGTTCACAAGAAATCAGATGGATGTTTTGTTAATGATCCTGCTAAAGAAGTTGGGGTATGAAGTCAATTTTTTATCATAATAACTTCTCATCAATTTTTTCTTTGTTAATATATATTGATATTTGATTTATAGGTCAAAATTAAAGAACTATGGGATGTCAATCCTGCGCATTCCTACTCTGTCTCCCAAGATGACCTGGTTTCTAAAGTCCTTGGAAAGAAGCATCCTAGGAGAGTGGGTGGGATGGGTTTGGGACCCGTGCCATCTGATGTTTTTAGCATGCCACCAGGGATAGTTTCTGCATCTACTCATGACTTTAGTCAGCCCGGATATTCTAATAAAGATATTTTTTCTTTATGAAACACAGTTCACCAGCAGGGGGAGTAGATATCTGCATTGCAGAAAGAGTTGACTGAACTACATCAGCAGATGAGCAGATATGCCCCTGGTGGGAGTGCATCGATTGGTGGTATGCAGGTAAGTCATAGAAAATCAAAATAATTTAGTTTTCTAACTTTCATTTGTTTTAAGTTTTAATATAAATATGTAACCATATTTAATTTTCAATATAATGTTCTTACAGGTGACAGCACAAAGTGGAAATGAAGGTGGAGAGGGTGACGATGCATCATCGGACCTTGAGTAGTTGTACTGTTGATGTGTTGAACAAAAAATGGAAACAGTTGGTTTGTATATGTAACATTTGTGGCACATAGTTGCCACCAAATATTTTCATGTCCTAAAATTTCCTTGATTTCTCATGTTTTTTTATGCATTTTATTGATTTCTGATGTTTCTTTTTATGTCTTCATTTCTTGAGTGTGGTATAAATCATTCCATTTAGGTCTGTGTTTGAATTGGTAGTCGAGATTTAGGATGACTAGGAGTTAAACCCATTGTTGATGTGTTGAACAAATTAGGTCATTTCATAGTGATCAAGGGGATAGTGTTGTGGACACTTTGGTGAGGCCCATTGTTGAAAATGTCTGATTTAAGCGTCAAAAGTATCTAAACATGCTCTAGCTCTTCTAAAATGTCATGAGAATGTTCTAAGTCAAGGTTGGTTCACTACGATATAGGTGTGACTGAGGGGTGATAAATTAGCATAAGTCCATGAATATAGGCAAGAATACTTTATAAATTAAAATATAATCTCGAAGATGGTTGTCGACTTGACGCACAATTGGTATGTATTATAAAAACATGAATTTTAAGAAAAGAACTTCTACCAAATACTTCAATATTAGGATGGTTACAATGGACCATTTCCAACCATAACTGTTTTGATCACTGAACTGTTACTGCGTGACTTAAACTGCATTCCCAACACAATTTCCACTTAATCAAGGTCTGTCTGGTAATTATTACCTATCATTATATCCCTGAATTATTTATATTATGATTCTTAATTCCATTTTTTGATTCATTACAAGCTACCCGGTCATGAAACTTTAATTACTGGAATTCCAGAACTTTCTTCTTTACCATTCATGACTATTCTTTCTACAACCACTCTCCCAAAGGTTACATTTTCCATGACTTGTGTGATTCTCCCCACCATAAGATTTTAATATTCATCATTTTAATAAAAATAGGAATCTAATTCCCATAAAAAACACTCTGTCCACCACTAAACATGGTTTCTGAATGTGAGTCAACATAATTATACCATGTTCTATCACGACAATCCATCTTTCGCATAGGCTGAAGCCTTATCTGGAACTAATATTCCATCCTTGAACAACTTGTGGCTCACTTCCTACCACATAGATTTACATCATCCACTTAATAATAAATAGAAATGGTCCATTCATAATCACATGCATTATGCAATACTCATTCCATGCGCACACATTCAATCAACATCAATAACTACATCTTGAACTTTAACCCAGATTGATGGTGTTATAAAACTCGATCCTCTTACATAGTCATCCATAGAACTAGGATAACTTAGCTTTTCTACTAAAAACTCTGGTCTACATCACTCACCACAGCATAGTTAATACCTAGGTAACCTCACTTAGGGAGTGATCGGTTAACACAACCTCTTTAGATCCCACAACCCTAAACCAAGTAGTTATGTGATAATACCCCTCAAGGTGTTACCTGTGATTTCATCCCTCAAACTCTCATAGACTAGAAATTTTTTCACAAAACACCACACAACTCTCTCCACCAAACCTTAGTTAAATAGGAAATTTATATGATAATGAATACTAAATTGATGTTACATCAATGAAAAGGGAACACCCATTTCATATAATTCATAGTACCAATGACACTGTGCATTCTTGGTATTTTCTAGCCTACTCAAAAAATCAAACCCAAGGATCGTGTTATCCTACATAACCATTTAACATGGATGATGAATTCTTGAGTCATACACCTTTGAAATTAAACTCACAAAACTAACTAAACTAAATAAAATTAGATTGACATCTCAGTCCCACTAATACCAAGCATTAAAGATGCTCATAACACCTAGAAGTTTTACTTATCTCATGATCACCTACCAACTTGGGGAATCATTCCACAACTAGAGTCCTACTCAATCCCAAAATACATTAAAAAAACACATTCTATGACCAATAGCTAAAAATATGCATCCAATGATTCTTAATATCTCTAAGGATGCTAGAAAAACTAGGTTAACCACTCACATAACACGATGAATCAACTCTAATTCTAGGTTTATTCCTAAAATTTCACTAGAATCTCCCACCTAACCTATATTCCAACATAAAAAGATGTCAACTAAGACTCACTGGAAATATCAACATTCCTATAAAAGCTATATCCCAATGTAACTCTAAAACTATTCCCACAATAGGATTTTTTGTAACAATATATTTCTAATGTGTTATTTAAGCTATTTCATCAGTTCAAATTTATTATAAGTATTAAGGATGGTTTCTAGGCCACAAAACCATAAAAAATCATTATATAAATGTTTTGGTACGAATATAACTATTAATTCATCAATTATCAATTTTTATAAGTAGAGTGGAATCGCTATAGATGATCTATCCTAAGAAAGTGAAGTTATAAGATTTAGTGGAATCCAGTTTGGGATGTTACAATGTTGTATCAATGGAGTTTTATCTTCCTAGTATTTATTATTTAGGATACTGTATACATGAGTACGAGGAATGTGTTGGAACCATTGATGGATATCTAACTGTTGTGTTAGTAATACTTTCTCTAATAGGAAGTCTTATTTTCCAGAGTTTCATATTTTTGTTCTATTTTAAAATATTAAAGTTGTATATTATTTCTCATTGAGAGAAAAACATGTTTTTTGGATGTTGTGATTTATTCTGGATATTCAGCTCTTGGTCATTGGTGGGAGGCCAGGGATGGTTTTTTCTGGTTTTATTTGTTTTTCAGGGTAGTGGTGCAGCGAAAGCAAAGAATTATTTTTTTTATTCTGGGCAGCTTTTCGCGGCGATTTTAACCACCGTGAAATGTATATTTGCGGCAGTTTAAACCACCGCTAAACGTAAAATAAAATTTACTTTTAGCGGAAGTTATAACCACCGCTAAATAGAATCATCGTGGCTGCCTCATTCCGTGGTGGTTCCCATGACTTTAGCGGCGGTTTTACGGCCGCTGGAATTTGATTTTATTCGCGGTGGTTATAACCGCCGCGAATAAAGTGATATCCAGGGCTCGTAAAACCACTGCTAAATTCAGGGGAACCTCCGCGAAATGTGGAAGCGACGATGCTTTCTTGAAACCGCCGATAAACGTAAATAACCGCCGCTAATATATTTTTGACGCCCTATTAGACGACAGCTTCTGTAAACTGCTTCCAAACAATGTAGCGACGGTTTAAACCGCCGCTAAACGGCGATTCTGTTGTAGTGATATGAAATAAATAAACCATACACACAAACACTAATTTATACATATCACAAATCAAATAAATAAATAATAAAAATGAAATAAATAAACTCAATTAAACAATTTAAAATTTAAATAGAAATTTTACCTTCTTAAAAGTAGCAAAATTTTGTTGAGAAAGAAATTATGCAGGGCTTCGCAGCAAAATTCAGAGGATAAGAATGAAATTTGGGGGGGATTTTATAGATTATCTCAGTGGGATGCGTGAATGGGGTTCACGCATCCTTCATCCCATCTTTGAAGGATGCGTTATAGCATCCCGCTTTTTTATTACATAACATTTCATTACATTTTATAAACAAAGGATTTTTAAAGGCTAGTGTCTTGCAAATCAGGAATATAAAACATGAGAACAACATAAAACATTTCTCTAAACCACTTGTAAGGATTCTTAATTGTTCATCGTAAGTTCATTATAGCATCTCATAAACTGGGAGCATACATCAAAGGAAAGGGTGAGAAGAAGTCCCAGTAAGGGAAACAAGAGAAACATTTTACATGTGAACTTGAGATACATCAATAAAGTCATGATAAATAACTTTAAGGCATGAGAAAGAGATCATGAGGAATATCATAATAAAAATAACGTGTTTCATAAATTGAATATGTGGCTACAACATTTAACATAGAAAATCATTTCTGTATCACCATGGTCCATCCCCAATGTGTTATTAAAAAATTACTAAGTTTATTCACCAAGGTATCGTTAAAATGGTCATCTCTAGAGATTAAGTCTTTACCCAATGCATTGGAGTGCTATCAGGTTACACCCTTAATTTTTCTTTATTATCATGTGAGACTCATATATCATCATCAAAAATTTCATAAATAACCTATATAGCACAAAATAAATGGGTTTCATTTCATAATCATAATGTTTTAAAAACTTTTTTAAAGACATGATCTTTATGTCACTTTAAACCCACAGAAAAGGAAAGCGGGTTTCATGTATGTAAATTATAGAATTAAAATATAAAATTTTGATATATATATGTGAATACTCCTATAGAATAAAGATATTTGATTATTAACTTAATAAAATAAATTAATTTGAGAAAAAGAGAAAGGCATTTTGAGACGAGAATTCTGTAGCATAACGACGATGTTACATGGTTTGAGAAAACATTGAAAAGAGATGGGACATGGGTCACCCACTCAAAAATGATCCATAAAATAGTAGGTTTACATAATATAAATTATTTAAGAACATGGTAATGAAATTTTAAAGATATACCATATTAAATGAATAACTGTAAAGGAAGACAAAAATAAGATTTCTCTTATGAAAATTCGGCAGCCTAACGGTGTTACTTAAAACTTCAAAAAATGAATTGATGAGATCAAATAGGGTCTCTAATCATATGAACATAAAAATTACAGTATGATAGATATATAATATCATACTCCAACATAATAAAAGTAACTTTAAAGAAATGACATGAAAATAGAACTTGAAAAATGAGAAGGGTGGAAGAATCCCTTATAAAAATTCGGCAGCCTAACGGTGCCACTTAAAAATTATTAAAATGAATTGAAGAGAGTAAGAGGGGGTATCTCATAATATGAAAATAAAAATTACAGTAAGTTGAATATAAAATAAAATCCTCCAACAAATGAACATGGAGCATAAAATAAATGACATAAAATAGAATACATGAAAAGAAAGAGAGAGGTAGGATCCCATACCTTAAAGAGTAACTTCAAAAGATTGAAGGTCAGGACCTTGGGAGGATTGAGGGAAACTTGGGAGGACTCATTGGGAGGTAAAGAGACCAGAACTTCTTTGGGGAGGATTTTTAAATTAAATGAATGAGGGAAAATCTTGGTATTTATAGGAGAAGTGAGGGGACAAAGCATTAATTGCCAAGGGACACCTCAACGGTGGTATAGGAAAAACCATGGGATTGCCCATGGTATTGGCCACTTGTGACACCTCATACCTTATCTTACTATTTATAAGTTGACCAGAGTTATTTCATAATTATTACATCCTTAATGATTTCATTAAACACCCGAAACTCAAAAACTGTACTTTCACAATTCATCGAAAATTCAACTTTCTCAGAAAAATCCCAAAAATTTCACCTTAACCAAATATCAATGCTATGATTTCAAAAATGAACTCCATTTTATGAAAATAATTTTCTAAATATTTTTAATTTAATTTTTAAATAAAAAACACTATTCACCCGAAAAAACTAATACTTAACCAATAATTTTTGAAAAAGTTATTTACCTATTTTATTGAATCACATTACTTAATCAAGGTGCCTAAATTATATTAATACTTTTTTTAAGTGAGATTACTAATACATTTGGTCACATTACTAATCCTAAGCGTAAAATCACTATTCTTAATTTACTATTCATCAAAAATTAATTTGATCTTATTAGACTCTAAATTTCATACTGAACACAACTTTAGAAGACCATTTTTTGAAAATCATTACACATTTTTAATTATTTAAGGTTTACATAAATATTTTTAAAATATCCTTTTTCTAAAATTCATCAATAATATGCATAGGACCTAAGAGTAAGAATAATTCACAATTTTTATTTAAATCAAAGGATTACAGAAGGTAGTTATGGTCTCGTTACATAGCCCCTTATAACACCATCATAGGACCTAAGAGTAAGGTGTGCTAGGGTGATAGAATCATGGGGCGTCTCGGCCAATATTTCCCGAGTAGTGATTTCTATAAGCTTGAACTTCTCGCGAAGGTGATTCCGTTCCAGGTTCACATGAAGAAGTTTGGCTTGGGTTTGGTCCAGATCAAAGCCCAAAGGTGCTACCTCCTTCCCGAGTTCCGTCAAATGGGCTTCGATCGGCCCGAGACTACTAGATGGGGCCATCGAATCTTCTTTCTATATTAATTATTCAAGATCACTTGTATTTATATAAAATAATTGCAACATTTAGTTTCTTACGATGTTATTTTAATTATACTCATTTTATTAAATGAAATAGTTTTATTGAGTATAAAATAAAATAACACACAAAGTTAGGAAACAAAATTTATTCAAAATTTTGGGTCGTTACAATCTTCCCCCCTTTAGAAATTGTGTCCTCGCTATTTTAAAATTGGGCATGGAAATTTTGTTGAAAGTACCACATCGGAAAAGAGTCAGTAAATCTATTACTTTAAAAGAAAGAAAGGGAAGTACAAAGGTCACCCGAGTTAACCCATACTAGGATTCCATGTAGAAAAACATGGATATGGAAGAGAAAACAGAGAGTCAAGTTCTGATGGAGAGTGATAGAAAACATGATTAGGAGAAAATTAACCACAAGAAGATTAAAAACTTAAGATGTGTTAAATGGTCTTTGATTACCAAGTAAGAAATGTAAACCAACAACATTTTTTGTTTTACGTTACTTTTCATAATTTTGAGGAATTAATTTACTACATAGAATAAAAACATAAGGAGATATATTTACCTTCAAGTAGAGTCTCATCCCTTAATAAGTTTCCTCTAAGACTAATCTTTTCTCCAAACAATGAGCATTCAAAAAGACTTGGTCTCATAAAAAGCACAAGAATCATCTTCTAGAGAATCACATGATCCAAAAATGAATAACTATATTTTTTCCCTTGTCTTTAGTCATCAAATAAAACTAAAAAGGTTAGTATGAGATCATATCATTCCCAAAAGGATAATCATTTATAAAAAGAAATATGATCATTAATCTCCAAAATTCAACAAAAGTACCCAAAGTTCCAGAAAGACCATTCAATACACAACCATCCTTAAAATTCTTCAGAATAATCCAAACTGAGATTGGAACCCAAAACTCAGAAGGATTTAATCACATAGTCTTCCCCAAAAAAATCTTAACATTTATCTCCAAATAACATCTATTACTATTAAAGTCTCATACTAAATTGTAATTAACCTATTCATATATTCTTTATGCTAGGTTCATCATTTTCTAGAAATAACCCAAATCACCATATGTCCACAATAAATACATAAATTCTTACAAAAAAAATTCAACCATTCCTACTCAATTTAAATCCTGTAGTATCTTAGGCATATAGTACTCCAAAAGAGAAAACATCATCCAAAATAACCTTTATCAGTTAATCACCAATTCATTTTCCTATAGAAATGATATCTATTTGATATAAGTTTCCAAAATCAACTTATTCTTGATCCATAAAAATAGTAGGTGCATTATTCCGAAGGGCATAACAACAAACTCATAATGCCCATATCTTGATTGAAAGGCAGTTTTTGGAATATCATCATTCTTTACCCTCAATTGATGATAACCAGAATGAAGATCAATCTTAGAGAAAAATTGAGTCCCATGAAGTTGGTCAAATAAGTCATTGTTGGTCGGAGTGGATACTCAACAGGGGGTGAATTGAGTTCCAATTAAAATTTCTGTTAAAAACTTTTAGGATTAAAATCCCCCAAATTTGAACAGCCCTGTCAATTAAGGCAGTAGAGATATAAGTGAGTTATTATTCAACAGGTTTCTCAAAGGTTGATTACTCCTCAGTTGAATCAGTATGAGAACTAATTTGACTTTTGAAACAAGTTTACTAAACAAATCAAATGTACACACTAACCATAACTAACTATCAGAGTTAATGTAAAAACAGATTTATGTCTTTGAAAATATAAACACAGCGGATAGATGGTAGACAGGGTAAAGCGAAGATGAACACAACAAATTTAAACAAGAGGTTCAGTCTTAAGTCAAGACCTATTCCTCTCCACTTGGTGATCACCTGCCACTAAGCAGTTATATTAAAAATTGATACACATCCTGTATCAGGCTTTACAACATCTTTCAAAAACTGTCCAGGTTTTGCAACCTCTACCACAGTTCTACGTGGGAAAGAAATAAACTACCAATACACACTAGGATTCTTCCATAGTTATACGTGGGAAACAAATGTAAAGATAGTTGGGTATGTGAATTTTCAGTATCCCTCAGTTCATGCACCAAATTCAGTGTGTGTAACATATACACACTTCTCACAAATGTAAAGTATTCAAACACAATAGAGCCCAAGATAGTAGGGATAAGTTTATAATGGTCTATTGTGTTGGCAGATCAGCTCTGGACTCATTAGAATGAATGAAATGAAGTTTTGGTCCTTCTCTAGAAGTTGCCTCCAAAAACAGAGTGTCACAACATCCAAACTTCCAGATGTAAAGATGATCAGCTTCTTGGGATTGAAGCTCCTTGCAGCACACCACTTCAGCTTGAAAAGGCTCTTTCAATAGATCTTTGTGAAGCTCTATGCTTTTTGAATGAGTGCTTGAAGGCTCTTCTTGATATTGTGTATGAGTCTCTCTTATGAGTGTTCTGTGTATATTCAATATATCCACACCACTTTTCTTATTTCTGTATATCTTCTCTCTTTTTCTCTGAATGTCTCTCTCTTATATATATACTCTTTTCCGATTCAACTTTATCTCATTTGGTTCAGTAGGGGTCGACAGGAAAAATGTTTCAACCACGTGTGGTCTTCCTCGTACATCGTACTATTTCTTGATATACCTACAAGTATCATTAAATAATGTCAGATATATTGATTTGTCTAGATATGACCATTATAATAGTATTAATAAAAAATTGGTAAAGAAAAGAATGGAATATCATTAGACTAGTAGCAGATGCATGTCACTCGGTAGACTTTAATCTCTACAACTGTGGACTTCATCAGTAGACTATTCAGTTGTGAGCTCCAACGGTAGGTTATTAACTATAGGATTGTAATGGTGGACTTTGTGTTAGTGGATGTCTTGTAACAGTATCTTTTACTCTCTATAATAGTAGCTCCTTATCAGTAGACTTTGAGTAACAGTTGACTATCTCGATAGTAGGAGTTGTCCAACAGTAGCATTCTACTAAGCTTGTCCAACTATATTCTTGAACAGTGAGGTTCTTAACAGAAGACTTGAGAAAGAGTATGACAGTGAACTTCTAACAGAAGCCTTGTTACAGCAGTGACCTTGTGACAGTAACTCTTTGTCTGTGAGCTTTGATAAGCAGATCATCAGTAGGTTTGTAACAGTAACCGTGTACCGGTATCTTCCAACAGTGACTGTAAATATTCAACAGTGATATTTTAGCATCAGTGACTTAAGGTGATAGTAAGCTATAACAGTGACTTTGAACAGAAGTCTCTTACCAGTAGCCTTTAACATTGAGCTTATATTTAGATAAATATGGATTGTAACTGATGCAGCAAAGTCATGAGTCTTAAGAATATACATTGTTGAGAATAAGATAATTGTATATGTAGATTGAAAAGATTAATGACTGACTTAATATATTATGATCAACATTTAAACATGATTTGGTATTATCAAAACAGGTGAGTCCAACAATCTCGCCCTTTTTGATAATCACAAATTATGTCAGTGTGTATTAAAGATAGATTCCATATATAATATGGTTAGTAAGACTAAGAACAAAAATTTGTCAAATATCAGAGATTAATAAGCACATTATTTTCATATTAGTTTCTCAATTAGCACAGTAAGCACAGTAAGAACAGTATTTCTCAATTAGAACAGTAAGCACAGTATTTCTCCCCCTTTGTGATTAGAAAAAATAAATAAAAATGAGAGAAAACTTAGAAGGATTATATTAATAACACAGTACATTACATGACCAAAAATAATACAGAGTCCCTATCAACAGACATAAACAGACTCAATCCACAACATCTGTAGGTAAGGGGTAATTCCCTTTGGAAGAGGAAGATGGAGAAGGAGCTGGTGGATCAGCAGGTTTTGGAATGGTTGTAGGAATGATGGGAGGGGCAGCAACCGAAGCTCATGTGGGTCTGTAGTGGGTAGATTTTTGAGGTATCAGTGGAGTAAGGATACTGAGATCTTGAGTAGGATACATGATGGAAGAAGAACCACTGGTTTGAGATGTAGGTAAGGCAGGAGAAATAATGACAGGGGTGCAGTCCACATGGAGAAAGGGAAGAAAAAGGTTTCTGAAATCCATAATAATGCTTCCTCCTTTTTCCATAGCAGATAAGAAATCATCTTTATTCTCTAAAAACTTATCCAAAGAAGGGGTCATGTCTCTCAACTTGCTGACCTGCTCCCTAAATGCCTGAGTCACTGGAGGCAGCTTCATATTCTCTATCAAGAGCTTGAATTGGTTGGACATTTGATGCTTGGTATAGACTTTCTCAAAGTAAGCATCCACCTTGTTCTTAATGGCCTCTTGAAAAGCAGTAGCTACCCGCAAGTGGTCACGAACAAAACTGCTAACTTCCCTAGTGGTAGCAAGTATCTGAGAATAAGAGGTGCCATTGGTACTGGCCTTAGAAAACTCTTCCTAGATCACAGTTCTGATCTGGTCAAAGTTCACAGAGGAACTGGATGAGGGAAGGGCTTTTACCGAGAAGGCTACTGTCTCTTTTAAAGACTGAGTCAAGTTACTAATCACCTTCTGAACAAGTGCATCTTGACTGTTTAAACATTCTTTGATTGATGTCTTAAAAGCCTCAAATACTTCCACAAACTTCTTGACTACTTCTTTGATATATCTAATCTCATCATTCACTTGGGTTTGAGAACTGTTCATGGTAGTCAATGAAGCAATCGATTGTCTTAGAGCAACCAAAGCTCCTGTCCAACTCTTAATTTGAGTATGGCATACTTTAACTTCATCCATCATTTCCTTCATTGGACTAGAAATAGCACATCCCAGAGATAGCTCCAGGGATTTCTCCACACTTCTCATCTCTTCAACCAGTCTTTTCTTCAAATCTGCCACTGATTCTCTCAGTGCTTCTTTCATTTCATCCTTTAAGGACTCAAGGTCCTCCTTGGTTTCCAAATTGTCAGCCACAATAGGTATGATAATAGAATCCCTTTGGGGCTGGTCTTCCTCATCAGAGTCTCCATAATTGAGTCCAAGTACCATATATCCTGGATCTGATGACCAACCTTCGATGTCATACAACACAGAAACTGAACCAAGATGCTCCCCCTCACTTAGAGAATTCTCCTGAGGAATCTCCTCTAACTGTTCTGCTCTAGGTAACTCCACAACCTCCTCTGCAACTTCAGCAGATGCAACAACCATTTACTCTGATAGTTCAACAATAGGGTGAGTCCTGTTCTTTTCTGAGTCATCAATGACTCCCTCATTAATGGTAGTAGATGCCACTCCTGCTTCCTGATCAGACACTATATTGTCTGTATTATCAATCAGTGGGCTCAAACTGAGCTCTTCTTCTTCATTGTCCTCATCATCTGCTTCAGCAACAGCCTCCTTTTCTTCATGAGAAAAATGATCTGACTCAATAGCCTCATCCTTTTCAGAGGTGTCCTTGACAACATTCTGATGTGCTTCCTCTTCTTCTTCAGTGGTCTCAGTATCACTGTCCTTCAGAACAGTCTCTCTCTTTGGTAGTTCTTTTGGAGGGATAGCTTCTCCAAAAGCTATTTTCCTTACAGGACTATGATGTAAATCAAGATCACCACCATCGTTAATGGGGGTGTTCTCTCTTTGAGGTTCCACAGCTCCATCAGCCTCCTCTTCATCAGAATAAACTGGTTCTAGCTCATCAGGCTTCAGGCCTAGATCTCTTTTGTCTTTTGGCCTAGTTGGATGATTAGTAAGGTCAAAATTTTCATACACATTTCCCTCATCATTCACCCATGTCCTCTTCCAGGGATTCCAGCTAATTTTCATGAACTTGAAAATCACCTTGGAGATATAGACACTATTCTTGGCCACTATCATCCCTTATTGATTTCCAACCACACCCTTTACCTTTAGCATAACTGAAATAATATTAGCATGGAATAGGGCATTGGATTTTGAGCTTGCCTTGGTCATATCCTCCAATTTTGCCATTAGTAACCTACATAGGTTAATCTTATTTCCATGCTTCATTAAGTACATCAAGAATATGTCCTGGTACTTCAGTACTTCAAAGTCCCCTCCCCTCGGACTAAGAACATGATGAATGAATTTGAATAAGAGCCTATCTTCTCCATTAATCTCAGCTGCAATGATCCTTATTTATTTTCCATCTCCTATTAGTTCTTCCAGAGCTATCTCATATTGAAAAACATCACTGTCTGGAGGAGCTACTCCAGAGTAGTAGTCATATATTCCTTTATGAGGAACTCTCAAACAGGCATCCCACTCAGCAGACGAGAAGCTAACTTCATTTCCATTGACTCTGGACATTAGCTTATGCACATCCTCTTCCTCTTCGAATGTCATATATTCATATAATTCTTTCACAATATTTGGGTTGTAAGGTCCATTGTTGTTGGAAAAGAATTCGGTCCATCCTTGGGAATCTAGTACTTTCAGTACTAATGACTTTCTCAATAGCAGCCATTCTTCACTTAACTCCCTCTCAGCAACGATTTGTCTCTTGGTCAGATGCAGGTTTACAGGTCCCGACGGGGTGTTACTGGTGCCACTGGATTCGGCTCGAGTTCTCTTAGGCCTTGGCGCATCCTTATTGACGGTCGGGGGTCGCTTGGTTCTGGCCATAGAGATTGAGAGAGGTTCAAGGGCTCAGGTGAAGGGTTAGGGTTTAGGAATTTTGAGAGCAAGGTTCAAGATTGGGAGAGGAAGGTGGATTGAAATATGTTCATTGCCTTTGATTTTATCATTTAGGGATTAAAACAAAATAGAATAGAAATAATAACAAGGAATAAAAACGGCTCGAATTCCCGAAAAAATAAAAACAAATAGTGAGGTATCCAACAGTGAGATGTATCAGTGAGGTACACCAGTGAGGTGAAACAGTGAGGTATAAGTAAGGTCCAACTGTGAGCTCTAACTTTGAGGTATAACTGTGAGGTTTGACTGTGAGGTCTAACTGTGAGGTTTGACTTTGAAGTCTAACTATGAGGTTCGACTGTGAAGTCTAACTGTGAGGTCTAACAGTGAGGTCTCCTATGCTGAAATTAATCATACCTAACTCATGTTTGATGTAATTTAACCTCTCAGAATTCAAAGGCTTTTTGAATATATCATCCAATTATTGTTCAGTGCCACTTAATTCAAGAGTGATATCACCCTTTTGATAATGATCCCTCAAAAAGTGATGTCTCACATCAATATACTTTGTCCTAGCATGAGATACTGAATTTTTGGAAATGTTAATAGCACTTTTATTGTCACACTTTATAGAGACATGTTTGAATTGATACCCATAGTCCATTAAAGTATGTTTCATCCATATAATTTGAGCACAACAACTACCAGCAGCTATGTACTCAGCTTCGGCAGTAGATAATGCAACAGAATTCTGCTTCTTGCTACACCAAGATACTAGCGACTTGCCTAAAATGTGACATGTCCCAGAGGTTCTTTTTCTATCTAACTTGCAACCGGAAAAATCAGCATCAGAATAACTCAACAAATCAAATGATTTTCCTTTTGGATAGAATAATCCCAAGTTGGGAGTATGTTTGAGATATTTAAAAATTCTTTTAATAGTAGTTAAATGAGATTCTTTTGGATTGGCTTAAAAGCGAGCACACATGCATACACTAAACATGATGTCAGGTCTACTAGCTGTAAGATAGAGTAGACTTCCTATCATACCTCTGTAGTTGGATTGATCCAATGGTTCTCCAACTTCATCTGTATCCAAATTACAGGTGGTACTCATAGGTGTGTCACTACCTTTACTAACATCCAAAGAAGAACATTTTAAAAGATCCTTAATATATTTAATTTGATTCAAAACAATGCCATTTTTATTTTGAAAGATCTGAAATCCAAGGAAAAATTTGAGTTCTCCCATTAAACTCATTTCAAACTCATTTTGCATTATTTTTGAAAAATCAACACATAATGAATTTTTAGAAGATCCAAAAATAATGTCATCCACATAAATTTGTACTATCAAAACATCTTTAGAAATCCATTTAATGAAAAGAGTAGGATTATCTATCCCTTTGGTAAAACCTTTTGAAATAAGAAAAGAGTTGAGCCTATCATACCATGCTCTTGGAGATTTTTTTAAGCCATACAAAGCTATAGATAGTTTGAAAACATGATTGGAAAAATGGGGATTTGTAAAACCAGGAGGTTGTTCAACAAACAAATCATCAACTATGTATCCATTTAGAAAATCACTTTTAACATCCATTTGATAAAGTTTGAAATTCAGATGAGCTGCATAGGCAAGTAGTATCCTAATGGATTCTAGTCTAGCTACAGGTGCAAGGGTCTCCTCATATTCTATTCCTTCTTCTTGACTATATCCTTATGCAACTATCCTAGCTTTATTTCTAACTATATTCCCAAACTCATCTACTTTGTTTCTAAACACCCATTTAGTGCCTATGGTTAAGGTGTCCTTGGGTCTTTCCACTAATTCCCAAACATTGTTTCTTTCGAACTGATTTAGTTCTTCTTGCATATCCATTACCCAAAATTCATCATTGATTGAATCATTAATATTTTTGGGTTCAAGCTGTCAAAGAAAAGCTTGATGTTCAACCTGGTTTCTTAGAGAAGCTCTATTTTGTGTTCCTCTATTTAAATCACCTATAACAGCATCTAGAGGATGATTCTTGAGAGTACTAATACCTCTAGGAAGAATTGAACTAGATTCATCATTGTTGTTTGTTGGTTCAAAATCAGCAGGTGCAAATTCTGGAAAATTTCCAGAACTGGATACTTTTACAGGGGATTCACTGTTTTTATCATTAAAGCTCAAATTTGATAAATCTTCCTCAATATTTTCAAGAGAGGCTTTAGGATCATGTGGATCAGTCTCATTGAATTTTATATGAACTGATTCTTCCACACAATTGGTTTTTTATTGAACACTCTATAGGATTTACTTGAAATAGAATAACCTGGGAAAATTCCTTCATCACTTTTGGGAGAAAATTTGTCAAGATTTTCTTTAGTATTAAGAATAAATACTTTTCAACCAAAAACTCTAAAGTAATTAACCTTAGGCTTCCTATTATTCCAAAGTTCATAAGGGGTCCTCTTTAGAATAGTTCTAATTAAAACTCTATTAATAATGTAACAGGCTGTATTTACAACTTCAGCCCAAAAATAAATAGGTAAGTTATATTCATTAAGCATAGTCCTTGCAATTTCTTGAAGGTTCCTATTTATTCTTTCTACAAATCCATTTTTTTGGGGTGTCCTAGGGGCAAAAATTTTGTTACTATAGCCATTATGAGAGCAGTAGGATTCAAACTCATGATTCTCAAAATCACGGCCATGATCACTTCTTAGGGTTTTAATCTTAAGTCCACTAAGGTTTTCTACAGACTTGGAATATTTGAAAAAGTAGGAACAAGCTTCACTTTAGTGAGCTATAAAGTATACCCAAGTATACCTATAAAATTCATCTACAAGAACATAAACATAGTGCTTCCCATTTAAACTTGAAACTCTTGATGGTCCAAACAAATCCATGTGAACCAACTCAAGTGGTTGAGAAGTTGAAACTTCTTTCTTTGGTTTGAAAGAAACATTGTGTTGTTTTCCCTTTTGACAGGGATTACACACTTTATAAATTGGGAATTCTAATTTAGGTAAGTCTCTAACTAAAAATTTCTTAGATAGATTCCTAAGTGAGTTCACATTACAGTGTCCTAATATTCTATGCCACAACCAAGATTCTTTATGAAAAGAATTTAAACAAGAAACATTTTGTTTGGATAAAGAGTTTAAATCAACAGCATATACATTCTCATTTCTACATGAAGTGAAAACTAAATCATTTTTTGAATTAAAAACATTGCATGAATCATTCTGAAATTTTACATTAAGCTCATAATCACATAACTGAGATATTCTAAGTAAATTATACTTTAATTCATCAACAAAAAGTACTTTAGAAATTAATATTGTATCAGGGTTACCAATCTAGCCTAAGCCGATGATTTTTCCTCTTGCATTGTCACCAAAGGTGACATGACCACCATCAACTTTAATTAGACTCTTAAAAAAAGAATAGTCTCCTGTCATATGTCTTGAACATCCACTGTCGAAATACCATAGAGTGTTACAGGAACTCTTTAAACAACTTCCCTGCAAAACAGATTAAACATGGGATAATTTTGGTACCCAGATCTTCTTGGGTCCAGAAAGGTTAGCCAATAAAACTTTGGGAACCCATATTTGCTTTATAGAATTTCTGAAATCAACAAACATATTTTGAGACATAAATACTCTGTTCGGTCCTTTAGAAAATTGTTTCTCAAAATATTGTCCAGAATTAGTAGTGAACTGTCCAGATTTTGGAATAAATTTGGTTTTGCTAATTTGTCTCTATCCAGGTTGATATCCTAGACCAGTTGTATATTTTGGAGAAATATGTCTTCCTAGAAACTGTGTCAAGGTATCCCTACCAGTAGTGAACTTCTCAATATCCTGTCTTAATTGTTCATTAGATAATTGGAGTTGGGTATTCTCTTTCAACAGTTGAGCATTATTTTCTTTTTCTATAGTTAGATCTGTTTTAATATTACTAGTCAAGGAATGTTGTTTCTTCAAATATTTGTATTTATCTTTTAGTTCGTTGTAGGTATCTTCCATTACATTGCAATATTCAAACAGTTCATCCTTAGACATATTTGTATCATTATCTAAGTCACTGTTATTTTCAGAATAATAATCATTTAGAATAGGGGAAACAGGTACCTTAGATATGTTAGTCATGAAGCACATGTTGGCATGATTCTTTTCAGAATCAGTAGCTTCTGATTCACTTGTGTTGTCTTCTGAAGCACTCCAGGTTGCTTTCATGGATTTCTTGTACTTCTTGTCCTTATAGTCATATTTTTTTTGAGTTTTAACTTTGGACAGTCAACCTTGATGTGTCCTTTCCTCTTGCATTCATAGCAGACTATATCATCTTCCTTATCAGATTTCTTCCAATCCTTCTTCCACTTGCCTTGTTGATCATACTTACCCTTAGAGTTTGGCTTTCTGAAAAACTTTTTCTTCCTAAAGAACTTCTTAAATCTTCTAGCTATTTGAGCCATTTCTTCATCACTGTCTGAATCTGAATCTTCACTAGTTGAACTTTCAGTAGGTACATGTACTTTCTCCTTGTCTTTTCTTTTTTAAAGAAGTATACATGAATGCTACGGATTTTCTTTTGGGTTCGTTGTCTTATTCTTTGTTCAACTTCAATTCCTCTTCATACATCATTAGTTTATCAATAAACTCCTTAACTGGTAGCTTGCTGATGTCACATGACTCTTGGATAGACAAAAAAGTGCCTCTCCATCTGTCAGGAAAACATCTCAATATTCTCATGATCTGCTCCTTTTCTGGAATAGCTCTTCCCAGTGAACTCATGGTGTTAAAAATCTCATTAAACCTAAGATACATGTCAGAAATAGGTTCATCAGGTCTCATTGTAGAGACCCGAAGCCTAATGTACATTGACATTACATTACTTTTGCGGAATACTTAGTACATAACAAAAACACACACACAAGGATCGTAATAGTTTAGTGTCTTTGGAAACTCGGAATAAAATCTTCTAATCGTGGTGAAAGATCTTCAACATCTCCCATAAATATCTTCTTCTTTTTTTACCTAAAACCTTTCTTTATATCCTGGGGAAAAGAAAACATAAAAGGGTGAGCTCAAATGCTCAGTAAGGGTAAACAAAAGAAATATCAATCACATCGTATTCATAAGAACATAACATTTTGGAAATCATAACCTGCAAAAGAGAGCATAATTTCATAACATGGGATAAATCATGGTAGTGAAATGTAATCACAATAATCATAACTTAAAACATGAAACTTTGTGTCATTCACACATAATCATAGAAAATCATTTCTTTTTAGACAATACTCATTTCCAAGACTATCTTAGTGGACAAAGTCCCTTTCTGAATCGAGTAACCCTCGTTTCAGTCCTGTTTCACTGAACTGGTATAACCTACCGTTCCAGCCCTGTCTATCTCATGAGATATAAAATCTTTAACCAATGCATTGGAGGGAGATATAGGTCTCACCCATCTTATAATGAATCCTTTCTTATGTGTGCCACATAATCATAAACCATACATCATCGCATAACCCATGTAATAAAAATGGGATTCTTAAACAACATGACATCATAAAACAATTCATATAAGGTAAAGGAATTCATAAAAATGTTTCCATCACAACATAATAAAATCCATGTAATAATAGGGATAAAAACAGAACCCTTTTATTATCTTAGATGGAAAATAATTTTGATAAAATACTTGAACTTCATTCTTGAGGAAAATATCCTTTCTACTTCAACAACACTTTTCCTTTCTTAACATGTCATACAATTTTAAACTAAAATAAGTTGATTAAAAATAAACTTTAATACTTGTAAAGGAAGCTTCTTGGAAATAATTTTTTAGAAATCCATTCATGCCGTATAAGTTAAAAAAACATTCTTCGTACTTTTGTCGGAAAAGTCAAAAAGTACCTCGTACGAAAAACGACAAAAGATTCCTTTCATACATATTACAAAAAACTCACCGAAGGGTAAAAATGGATTTAAACAATTGTAGGTGGATGGAAATAATATTACATATTGATGAAACATGGATGTGGATGATAAAATACACCCCAGTAAATACTTACGAATAAACAATCTCGGATAAAAATGAGATTGTGATATTTCCCTTACCTTAGGTCTGATTTGCTTCGTATGTGTCCGAACCTCCTGTATAATGATTTAAATAATGTCATTGACTTATTATAGAATCATATTCATTTTTATGATATCATATATGGTTCACTTATGACATAATATTACCCGTTCTTTTGTAAATTCAATGTTAAAGAAGCGTTTTGGGTAAAATCGTTTCATTTATCGTAGGTGTTTTGACTTGTTGTTCTTGACATTATTATTACTTATATCATGATTTACTTACTTCCATAATATAAAATATGATTTATATATCATATTTATTCAGTATATATATATATATAATAGATAGATAAATGAAATGAAAAACACCGTTCATGGAGACGGTAGTCCGTACGTACACATGAAGGCTGTTTTCCTTTCCTTATTGTCTTGAATGGAAGTAAGTAGATGACATACATATATATATATATACCTAAATCCAGTATCTTTATAATGTCATATATTTCATTATTATTTCTTATATATACTTTATAATCATTCTTAAATGGTTAACATGGAGAATGAATCTCATCGCGTCGTGGAGACGGTAGTCCGTACGTACGCACGAGCGATGATATCATTTCCATAAATATTGAATTGAATTGGATTGGATTATACAATATATCATAATCAATATGATGTTGTAATAACTATGTATAGTTATTCTTTACACCATTATACCCATCCATGTAAGGTGGTGGTGGAAAATAGATTACACCACGGCGTGGAGACGGTATTCCGTACGTACGCACGCGCGGTGATTTCATTTTTCCGTAGGATGGATAGAAGGTGAATTAGGGTTGTTTCATATTTATAATAACATATCAGTATGTAAGTAATACTGATGTTATTACTTTATCATGAAACAACTAAAGAAGAAGAAGTTGAAGAAGAAAGAAATTGAAAAGATCGGTAACGGATATTACCTCTTCTTTGGAACGCCTCTTTGAATCCTCCACTTAGGGAACTAAGATTGGTCTTTGAAGAAGACCAGGACCTCTAGGATTATTCTAGGGAAGTGGAGAGGAGAAAATGGCATGGGTTGGCCGAGCTTGAGTGCTCAATCTGGTGTGAGGAGGAGGGGGAGGAGGTGTCCTTTTATAAGGGAGGAGAGGGGCACCTTAGGAATACCTCAAAATATTATTTTATATTAATGTCAAAATCGGTTTATAATGGTTCCAAAGGGTCTTATTTCAAAGCTAAAGTGGGGATGGGTCGAAATAATATCAACCAATAAGATTTAGACAAGTTTAGGGTATTATTTTAACCTTATCAATTAGATTTAACTCTAAGTTAAATAATTTAACTTTTACCGTGTCTTTTTGTTTTCTTTCACTATATGGTTAATACACTTACTATAACATGCCAAACGAACCCCAAATTGTTTATTATTAATATATATATCCTTATCTAAGTCATTTGGCCGAACCTTATATTTTTAGGAATAAAATAACAGTTATTAATATAATATTTGATTTAAAAACTATTTTGTGTCAATTTTGAAACTATTTGATATATGATTTTTGTGAAAGTCATAACAGAATTATATGTTCGAACCAAGTTTATTAAATCAACACTAATATATCATAGTAACCTATAAAATTAGTGGAATTCATAAAAAGTCTCAAATTACATTTATTTGGGTATTTATAACATCAATTATGTCAATATTTCATTAATAAGATAATTACTGCATCATCTTTGTATCATAATAAATGATAATTATTTAATCCCTAAAAATTCTAAATAAATTCCTATGATTTAGATAATTGTATTAGCGTTCTGGAGACTATTCATGTTTGAATTTTCATGAAGTTTATCACTAGATTAAAATTATTATACTTATATAATTTAAGAAAGTGACATGTTGTCACATTCTTTGGTTTTAATAATAATTAAATTATTTTCATTGACAAAATTTAATTAAATGAATCTAATCCGACCCTTAGGTGATATGGGTCGACTTTTAGTCATCCAATAGGATTTTGACATTTGTTAGGGTAATTTTAAAATATTATATTTACCCTTAATTACCCGATTTACCTTTAACTATGGTAAATAAAATTTACCATAATTACTATTCATAATTCACAAAAATAAAAAGTAGCTTATTAACATAATTTGGACCCACTGATTCCAAATATGTAATCCATTTTTCCAAATTCAATACACAAAAGATGCAGAAATTAAATTAAAATTAATCCCGTTGTCGAAAGAAAACGGGTTTTTCTTTAAAACATTGCAAAAGATTGAATAGATTTAACCTACGAATTCAAGGTAAAATCAATGCTAATGACATACATTATATTAAATGGTAAAAATATATTCTATTTATAATTTAAAACCATTCAATATTATAATTTAACCACATAAGATATTACGATGAAAAAAGTTGTTTTTAATTAAAATATAGCGTGTTTTTACTATTCATTAAAATATGAAAGTTATCGGAAAAATATCAAAACTTTATCTAATGTAAATTTTTATATCCTGATTCAAATGAAGAATTTTATTTTGTCAAATTGAACATATAAACATGTCAAAAACTAGATTTAATGTGGGTGCGCCATCAAAAGGCGGCAAAACTGCATTTTTTGAAAAATACTTATTTTACCCGAAAAAATTATTTTGTTCTTATAACATATTCTAGAAATGTGTAAGATGAATAATAATGTTATAAAATTCAAAATTTAGTTAACACTATTCATAACGGCTAGTTCATAACAATATTATAATAATATAACATTGTTTATTAAAACCCTGTATTGCGTACAACACACGCTATCGAGGAAGGTCGCGATTGCATGTAATGCAAGCCAAGTTTGGGTTGCGTGTTGGGAAAGAATCCTTCGTTGTTTCGTATAACAGAATCCAACCATATTTCATTTATACATATAATATATATATATATATATATACACACTCAATGTTGTGTAGAATAACTATTATCAAAATTGTGTGTAACACGGTCCAAGAATAGTGTTGCGTATACTGCAAGCTAATACGGTGTTGCGTATAGCGCAAGGTAATCTTGGTGTAGAATACAACAAAAGACATTAATGAAATTAAAATAATATTTTTCATAAAATCTCGGGGTGTTACATTCTACCCCCCTTAAAATGAATTTCACCCTCGAAATTCGTCGGGGTTATAAATGGTTTACTATTTGAAAGTTTCTTTGATAGAAACCCACATCGTAAAAAGGAATACCAAAACTTATCTTTAAAAACAAAAGTATGAAACGTAACGGTTACCCAAATAAACTAATCACTGGGTTTCCACATAGGTGAAAATATGGATATGGAAGAGAAATCTAACCATCATGTTCTGATGGAGAGTGGTAGAGAACATGGCTATGAAAAATCCAACAATCACAAAGCTATTGATTTGTGATGATCTAAGGTACCATCCGATTAATCAGATATAAGATCACTAGGAAAACATTTTTGGTTTTCAAGATCGTTTCCCTAAAGTTAAAGAATTTGAATTAGAATAAATACTTACTTTATTTTGGTACAATCTCACTGTTGTTCGTGCCTTGAACAATTTCCACTTCATCTCTTAAATAAATGAAGATGAATTTGTTATTCGTGAAGTGTTAGCAGATCATGTGATAGAATGACGGGTCATTCCATCTGTCTCAAACAAAAGGTTAGCAAAAATTATATACATAAGTCGATCTATAGTGAGATTAATCATATATGGTTCCTAAAATGGACCAATACTTCATATATCATATTGCTTAATATAATAAAACTAGTTTCTACTAAACAGAGACTTCCTGTAGGCCAGTGGTAGGCGATAAAGGCCAGTCGCACTTCGGTTGTGGGTTCGATTCCTACAGCCTTGTCCGACGCGATGGGTTGTCGCCTGTCCTGCAGGTTGTCCTTTTTCTAAAACTACATTACTATAACATCCCATCAATAATATCGAATAAAAAAAACTTCTATCCTTAAACAATACTCACTTATGTCCAACATAATCCATTTCAATCTTTAGGCTTATCCATAATACTGCAGTCCACTCTCATAACATAGTGAAAACGATTAACAGAGATTTAATACCATCGTTGATCCCCATATATCATAAGATATGTTTTGTTGGTCACATTCCAAACATTCAAAGTCCTTAATCATGTATTCTCTTGAATACCTTAGTGAAAACATGAATGCAGTTTAAAGTTAACACTTTCCACATACCAAAATCCTCAAAATTCTATATACTCAAACCATGATATCACTTAGTCCTTATACCAATCATGAGCTCATGAATACTATTAAACATTTCATTTTCTCGTTTTCCCTTCATTATGCGCATATCATCTTATTTCCAAAAAATATCTCAATCACTTTGAATACCACATCAATAAATATTGCAATACTCAATGATACAACATTATTTTGGAATCCCATTACATAAACACTTAATCATTCCACCACATCGTTGTCATATTCAACATTGCCAATAGTGATCGCATGTGACTTCCCTTTGTCCTTTGCCTTCAGTGGTTGCTCATGTCGATCATCACTAACCCTTGTATTAGGGCATTTATTAGCATAATGCCCCATTTCCTTACACTTGAAGCATTTAAGTGTTGGTGGTGAGTTCTCTGCAGTGTTTGCTTTATTCACATCATTAGAAACCCTTTTTCCATTACTTCGACACTCAGCTGCTCGATGACCTTCTTTTCCACACTTAAAACATTTTCTAGTCCCTTTAAGACAATCTCCACCATGTTTCTTTCCACACTTTGTGCATAAGGAAACATTCATCTTCTTTTCACCATTATTCTGAGATTTCTCCTTGAACTCCATCTTTCGTTTCTTGTCAAAACCATGAGATGGATATGTAACACCAACTTCCATTTCTACCTTGATAGCACAATGCACAATTTCTTCATAGCTACTGAAGTCTCTTATAGCTAATGCCCTTCGAAGACTTGGTTTTAAGCCACTGAAAAATCGATCAACTTTACTTTCAGGTTGGATGATAATGTCAGATGCATACCTTGCAAGTCTTGTAAAATTCGCTTCGTATATACCAACAGATTCATCATCCTTTTGCTTTAGTTCAAGAAACTCCTTCTCCATCTTTGTTCGAAGAATACGAGGGAAGTACTTATTGAAAAATAAGTTCTTGAACTCGTCCCATTCCATGGACTCAATTTCATCTCTTTGCCTTGTATTCTTGATAAGATTCCACCATTGATCAGCTTCACCTTCCAAACGATATACTGCTAAGATGACTTTATCATGTTCAGAACATTGAAGAACTGAAAATATCTTTTCAGTGGTACTAATCCATTGTTCAGCAACAAGTGGATCAGAAGACCCACTGAAAGAAGGTGGACGTTGCCTCATGAAGGACTCAATAGAATATTGTTCCCTTCTCTGCTCATTTGGAAGTCCAGAATGATTCATAGCTTGTGTAAGTATAGCAATAAGATTTTGCACTCCATCTCCCATAACAGTTGTTTGTTCAGGAAGACAGTCATTGCATTGTCCATTGCATTGATCAACACGGTTCCTTCGGGTTCCAGCCATCATCTAAAACCCAAAAAGAATAGTGTGAGAGGCAAAAATCATGCTAGGGAAAACAACATAATAAAGGGGGAGTACCTTCAATATCTAACATCTTAGGTTTAATTCTATGATTGTTAGCGTAGTTCTAGTACTATAACCTATATGTATACTTAACCTTAGGGACATCCCTAGACATACCGTAGAAATATCTCTAGGGATCTCACTAACGTTTTCGCATCCTAATTTCCAAAGGTTGACTAAACCTTTCCTCTGATACCAATTGTAGAGACCCGAAGCCTGACGTACATTGACATTACATTACTTTTGCGGAATACTTAGTACATAACAAAAACACACACACAAGGATCGTAATAGTTTAGTGTCTTTGGAAACTCGGAATAAAATCTTCTAATCGTGGTGAAAGATCTTCAACATCTCCCATAAAGATCTTCTTTTTTTTACCTAAAACCTTTCTTTATATCCTGGGGAAAAGAAAACATAAAAGGGTGAGCTCAAATTCTCAGTAAGGTTAAATAAAAGAAATATCAATCACATCGTATTCATAAGAACATAACATTTTGGAAATCATAACCTGCAAAAGAGAGCATAATTTCATAACACGGGATAAATCATGGTAGTGAAATGTAATCACAATAATCATAACTTAAAACATGAAGCTTTGTGGCATTCACACATAATCATAGAGAATCATTTCTTTTTAGTCAAGACTCATTGCCAAGACTATCTTAGTGGACAAAGTCCCTTTCTGAATCGAGTAACCCTCGTTTCAGTCCTGTTTCACTGAACCGGTATAACCTACCGTTCCAGCCATGTCTATCTCATGAGATATAAAATCTTTACCCAATGCATTGGAGGGAGATATAGGTCCCACCCATCTTATAATGAATCCTTTATTATGTGTGCCACATAATCATAAACCATACATCATCGCATAACCCATGTAATAAAAATGGGATTCTTAAACAACATGACATCATAAAACAATTCATATAAGGTAAAGGAATTCATAAAAATGTTTCCATCACAACATAATCAAATCCATGTAATAATAGGGATAAAAACAGAACCCTTTTATTATCTTAGATGGAAAATAATTTTGATAAAATACTTGAACTTCATTCTTGAGGAAAATATCCTTTCTACTTCAACAACACTTTTCCTTTCTTAACATGTCATACAATTTTAAACTAAAAGAAGTTGATTAAAAATAAACTTGAATACTTGCAAAGGAAGATTCTTGGAAATAATTTTTTAGAAATCCATTCATGCCGTATAATTTAAAAAAAACATTCTTCGTACTTTTTTCGGAAAAGTCAAAAAGTACCTCGTACGAAAAACGACAAGAGATTCCTTTCATACATATTACAAAAAACTCACCGAAAGGTAAAAATGGATTTAAAAAATTGTAGGTGGATGGAAATAATATTACATATTGATGAAACATGGATGTGGATGATAAAATACACCCCAGTAAATACTTACGAATAAACAATCTCGGATAAAAATGAGATTGTGATATTTCCCTTACCTTAGGTCCGATTTGCTTCGTATGTGTCCGAACCTCCTGTATAATTATTTAAATAATGTCATTGACTTATTACAGAATCATATTCATTTTTATGATATCATATATGGTTCACTTATGACATTATATTACCCGTTCTTTTGTAAATTCCATGTTAAAGAAGCATTTTGGGTAAAATCGTTTCATTTATCGTAGGTGTTTTGACTTGTTGTTCTTGACATTGTTATTACTTATATCATGATTTACTTACTTCCAGAATATAAAATATGATTTATATATCATATATATTTAGTATATATATATATATAATAGATAGATAAATGAAATGAAAAACACCGTTCATGGAGACGGTAGTCCGTACGTACACATGAACGCTGTTTTCCTTTCCTTATTGTCTTGAATGGAAGTAAGTAGATGACATACATATATATATATATACCTAAATCCAGTAGCTTTATAATGTCATATATTTCATTATTATTTCTTATATATACTTTATAATCATTCTTAAATGGTTAACATGGAGAATGAATCTCATCGCGTCGTGGAGACGGTAGTCCGTACGTACGCACGAGCGATGATATCATTTCCATAAATATTGAATTGAATTGGAGTGGATTATAAAATATATCAGAATCAATATGATGTTTTAATAACTATGTATAGTTATTCTTTACACCATTATACCCATCCATGTAAGGTGGTGGTGGAAAATAAATTACACCACGGCGTGGAGACGGTATTCCGTACGTACGCACGCACGGTGATTTCATTTTTCCGTAGGATGGATAGAAGGTGAATTAGGGTTGTTTCATATTTATAATAACATATCAGTATGTAATTAATACTGATGTTATTACTTTATCATGAAACAACTAAAGAAGAATAAGTTGAAGAAGAAAGAAATTGAAAAGATCAGTAACGGATATTACCTCTTCTTTGGAACGCCTCTTTGAATCCTCCACTTAGGGAACTAAGATTGGTCTTTGAAGAATACCAGGACCTCTAGTATTATTCTAGGTAAGTGGAGAGGAGAAAATGGCAGGGGTTGGCCGAGCTTGAGTGCTCAATTTGGTGTGAGGAGGAGGGGGAGGAGGAGGTGTCCTTTTATAAGGGAGGAGAGGGGCACCTTAGGAATACCTCAAAATATTATTTTATATTAATGTCAAAATCGGTTTATAATGGTTCCAAATGGTCTTATTTCTAAGATAAAGTGGGGATGGGTCGAAATCCTATCAACCAATAAGATTTAGACAAGTTTAGGGTATTATTTTAACCTTATCAATTAGATTTAACTCTAAGTTAAATAATTTAACTTTTACTGTGTCTTTTTGTTTTCTTTCACTATATGGTTAATACACTTACTATAACATGCCAAACGAACCCCAAATTGTTTATTATTAATATATATATATCCTTATATAAGTCATTTGGCCGAACCTTAGATTTTTAGGAATAAAATAACAATTAGTAATATAATATTTGATTTAAAAACTATTTTGTGTCAATTTTGACACTATTTGATATATGATTTTTGTGAAAGTCATAACAGAATTATATGTTCGAACCAAGTTGATTAAATCAACACTAATATATCATAGTAACCTAGAAAATTAGTGTAATTCATAAAAAGTCTCAAATTACATTTATTTTGGTATTTATAGCATCAATTATGTCAATATTTCATTAATAAGATAATTACTGCATCATCTTTGTATCATAATAAATGATAATTATTTAATCCCTAAAAATTCTAAATAAATTCCTATGATTTAGATAATTGTATTAGAGTTCTATAGACTATTCATGTTTGAAGTTTCATGAAGTTTATCACTAGATTAAAATTATTATACTTATATAATTTAAGAAAGTGACATGTTGTCACATTCTTTGGTTTTAATAATAATTAAATTATTTTCATTGACAAAATTTAATTAAATGAGTCTAATCCGACCCTTAGGTGATATGGGTCGACTTTTAGTCATCCAATAGGATTTTGACATTTGTTAGGGTAATTTTAAAATATTATATTTACCCTTAATTACCCGATTTATCTTTAACTATGGTAAATAAAATTTACCATAATTACTATTCATAATTCCCAAAAATAAAAAGTAGCTTATTAACATAATTTGGACCCACTGATTCCAAATATGTAATCCATTTTTCCAAATTCAATACACAAAATATGCAGAAATTAAATTAAAATTAATCCCGTTGTCGAAAGAAAACGGGTTTTTCTTTAAAACATTGCAAAAGATTGAATTGATTTAACCTACGAATTCAAGGTAAAATCAATGATAATGACATACATTATATTAAATGGTAAAAATATATTATATTTATACTTTAAAACCATTCAATATTATAATTTAACCACATAAGATATTACGATGAAAAAAGTTGTTTTTAATTAAAATATAGCGTGTTTTTACTATTCATTTTAATATGAAAGTTATCGGAAAAATATCAAAACTTTATCTAATGTAAATTTTTATATCCTGATTCAAATGAAGAATTTTATTTTGTCAAATTGAACATATAAACATGTCAAAAACTATATTTAATGTGGGTGCGCCGTCAAAAGGCGGCAAAACTGCATTTTTTGAAAAATACTTATTTTACCCGAAAAAATTATTTTGTTCTTATAACATGTTCTAGAAATGTGTAAGATGAATAATAATGTTATAAAATTCAAATTTTAGTTAACACTATTCATAATGGCTAGTTCATAACAATATTATAATAATATAACATTGTTTATTAAAACCCGGTATTGCGTACAACACACGCTATCGAGGAAGGTCGCGATTGCGTGTAATGCAAGTCAAGTCAGGGTTGCGTGTTGTGAAAGAATCCTTCGTTGTTTCGTATAACAGAATCCAACCATATTTCATTTATACATATAATATATATATATATATATACTCAATGTTGCGTAGAATAACTATTATCAAAATTGTGTGTAACACGGTCCAAGAATAGTGTTGCGTATACTGCAAGCTAATACGGTGTTGCGTATAGCGCAAGGTAATCTTGGTGTAGAATACAACAAAAGACATTAATGAAATTAAAATAATATTTTTCATAAAATCTCGGGGTGTTACACTCATCTTAAAATTATCATATTTAATAGTATAAGTATTTAATCTCATTTCCTTGACATTGGTTATTCCTTCATGAGAAACAGCCAAGGTGTCCCAGATTTCATGAGCTATTTTACATGCAGAAATTCGGTTAAATTCCTCATCTCCTAAAGAGTAGTAAAGGGCACTCATAGCTTTACAGTTATTATTATAGTCAGACTTAGTAGCATCATCCCAGGTAGATCTAGCAGTTTTGGGAATTTCATATTCTGATTCTATAGCAGACCAAATATCAAAACCAATACTTTCCAAATGAATTTTCATTTTAATTTTCCATTGAGCATAATTCACACCATTAAAGAAAGATGTACTGTCAGTAGAAGCACCTTCTAGTCTATTGTCCATAACTAGATTTTAGAAAATATATTAAAGAGAGAAAATTTAGAACTAACTGAAATTTAAGATCTTTAAGTAAAACTAAAATCACAGTTTGAAAAACAGAGGGTTTGAAAACATTTTATAAATAAGAATTATTCCTCTAATACCAAATGTTGGTCGGAGTGGATACTCAAGAGGGGGGTGAATTGAGTTCCAATTAAAATTTCGGTTAAAAAATTTTAAGATTAAAATCCCCCAAATTTGAACAGCCCAGTCAATTAAGGCAGTAGAGATATAAGTGAATTATTGTTCAATAGGTTTCTCAAAGGTTGATTACTCCTCAGTTGAATCAGTATGAAAACTAATTAGACTTTTGAAACAAGTTTACTAAACAAATAAAATGTACACACTAACCAGAACTAACTATCAGAGTTAATGTAAAAATAGATTTTTGTCTTTGAAAATATAAACACAGCGGATAGATGTTAGACAGAGTAAAGCAAAGATGAACACAACAAATTTAAACAAGAGGTTCAGTCTTAAGTCAATACCTAGTCCTCTCCACTTGGTGATTGCCTTCCACCAAGCAGTTATATTAAAAAGTGATACAAAACCTGTATCGGGCTTTACAACATCTTTCACAAACTGTCCAGGTTTTGCAACCTCTACCACAGTTCTACGTGGGAAAGAAATAAACTACCAAGCCACACCAGGATTCTTCCACAGTTATATGTGGGAAACAAATGTAAAGAAATTTGGGTATGGGGATTTTCAGTATCCCTCAGTTCAAGCACAAAAGTAAGTGTGTGTAACATATACACACTACTCACAAATGTAAATTATTAAAACACAGTAGAGCCAAAGAGAGTATGGATAAGTTTAGAATGGTCTATTGTGTTGGCAGATCAGCTCTGAACTCGTTGGAATGAATGAAATGAAGTTTTGGTCCTTCTCTGCAAGTTGCCTCCAAAAACAGAGTGTCGCAACATCCAAACATCCATATGTAAAGATGATCAGCTTCTTGGGATTTAATCTCCTTGCAGCATACCACTTTAGCTTGAAAAGGTTCTTTCAATAGATCTTTGTGAAGCTCTATGCTTTCCGAATGAGTGCTTGAATGCTCTTCTTCATATTGTGTATGAGTCTCTCTTATGAGTGTTCTGTGTATATTCAACATATCCACACCACTTTTCTTATTTCTGTATATCTTCTCTCTTTTGCTCTAAATGTCTCTCTCTTATATATATACTATTTTCCGGTTCAGCTTTATCTCATTTGGTTCAGCAGGGGCCGACAGGAAAAATGTTTCAACCACGTGTGGTCTTCCTCGTAAATCATACTGTTTCCTGATAGACCTACAAGTATCATTAAATAATGTCAGATGTATTAATTTTTCTAGAAATGACCGTTATAATATTATTAATAAAAAATTGGTAAAGAAAAGAATGGAATATCATTAAACTGGTAGCAGATGCATGTCACTCAGTAGACTTTAATCTCTACAACTATAGACTTCATCGGTAGACTATTCAGCTGTGAGCTCTAACGGTAGGTTCTTCAACTGTAGGATTGTAACGGTGGACTTTGTGTTAGTGGATGTCTTGTAATGGTAGATTTTACTCTCTATAACAGTAGCTTCTTATCAGTAGACTTTGAGCAACAGTCGACTATCTCGACAGTAGGAGTTGTCCAGCAGTAGCATTCTACTAAGCTTGTTCAACTATATGCTTGAACAGTGAGGTTCTTAATAGAAGACTTGAGAAAGAGTCTGACAGTGAACTTATAACAGAAGCCTTGTTACAGTAGTGACCTTGTGACAGTAACTCTTTGTCTGTGAGCTTTGATAAGCAGATCATAAATAGGTTTGTAACAGTAATCGTGTACCGGTAGCTTCCAACAGTGACTGTAAATATTCAACAGTGATCTTCTAGCATTAGTGACTTAAGGTGATAGTAAGCTATAATGGTGACTTTGAACAGAAGGCTCTTACCAGTAGCCTTTAACAGTGAGCTTATATTTAGATAAATATGGACTGTAAGCTGATGCAGCAAAGTCATGAGTCTTAAGAATATACATTGTTGAGAATAAGATAATTGTATATGTAGATTGAAAATATTAATGACTGACTTAATATATTATGATCAACACATAAATATGATTTGGGATTATCAAAATAGGTGAGTCCAACAGTCATCAATTCTTGGAAGAGAGTATTTGTTCTTCATTTTTATCTCATTCAGTTCTCTATAATCAATGCATAGCTACATCGATCCATCCTTCTTCTTCACAAAGAGAACTAGTGCTCTCTAAGGAGACACACTTGGTCAGATAAACCCATTCTCCAAAAGATCTCGGAGTTGTTTTATTAATTCCTCTAGCTCCACATTTTCCATCCTATAGGGGGTATTTGACATCAAATGAGATATAGGTATGAGTTCAATGGAGAACTCTACCTCTCTTTATAGGGAAGGTCTGGGTAACTCCTCAGGAAATACGTCAATGTATTCCTAGACGATGGGGAAATTTTCTAAAAGAATAAATCCTTCGTGAGAAAATTATTTCATTTATGAATCTTTTAACTAAAAAGGATTTTATCTCTTAAAACTTCATGCTTAGAAAAATTACATTTTTCTATAATTCCTTCATAAGGATTCAAAAAAATATTGTGATTAACCAACCATATCCCTCAGGAGTGTCATAACCAAGAGTGAAGCAAGGCCTGTTGTCATGTACCAGTTCTCGTTAGTGTCTATCTCAAAGTGGTGTTTTCGGGTTTTACCCCTATGTACATCTGTGCCAGAGCCACGTCTACCTACTCGTATCCAGACAAGGATGTATTTTCTTGATAAACCACTTACTCAATACGCACCAAAATACCAGGAAGACTTCCTATATTTAAACTTTTCTATAGGGTTATTTCTAATGTTTTCATATCCTAATTTCCATAAATAAATAAACTATCCTTTGATACCAACTATAGCATCCCGCCTTTTTATTATATAACATTTCATTACATTTTACAAACAGAGGATCTTTAAAGTCTAGTGTCTTGGAAATCAGGAACATAAAACATGAGAAAAACATAAAACATTCTTTTAAACCACTTTTAAGGCTTCTTCATTGTTAATACTAAGTTCATTACAGCATCTCATAACCTGGGAGCATACATCAAAGGAAAGGGTGAGCAGAAGTCCCAGTAAGGTAAACAAGAGAAACATTATACATGTGAACTTGAGATACATCAATAAAGTCATGATAAATAACATTAAGGCATGAGAAAGAGATCATGAGGCATATCATAATGAAAATAACGTGTTTCATAACTTGAATATGTGGCTACAACATTTAACATAGACAATATTTCAGTATCACCAAGGTCCATCCCCAAGGTGTCATTAAAACATTACCAAGGTTATTCACCAAGGTATCGTTAAAATGGTCATCTCTAGAGATTAAGTCTTTACCCAATGCATTGGAGCGCTATCAGAGTGCACCCTTAATTTGTCTTTATTATCATGTTATCAACATATATCATCATCAAACATTTCATAAATAACCCATAAATCATAAAAGAAATGGGTTTCATTTCATAATCATAATGTTTTAAAAACTGCTTTAAAGACATGATCTTTATGTCACTTTAAACCCACGGAAAAGGAAAGTGGGTTTCATGTATGTAAATCCCATAATTAAAATAGAAAATTTTGATATATATGTGAATAACCCTGTAGAAGAAAGATATTTGAGTATTCACTTAATAAAATAAAATAATTTGAGAAAAATAGAAAGATATTTTGAGACTAGAATTCTGCAGCATAACGACTATGTTACAGGGTTTTAGAAAACATTGAAAAGAGAGGGGACATGGGTAAACCACTAATATATGATACATAAAATAGTAGGGGAATGATATAAAGGATTTAATAACATGTTAATTAAATTTTAAAGATATACCATATGAAATGAAGAACCGAAAAGGAAGACAAAAATAATATTTGTCTTATGAAAATTCGGCAGCCTAATGGCGTTACTTAAAACTTCAAAAAATGAATTGATGAGATCAAATAGGGTCTCTCATCATATGAAAATAAAAAAGGACAGTATGATAGATATATAATATCATACCCCAACATAAGAAAATGAACTTGAAAGAAATGACATGAAAATAGAACTTGAAAAATGAGAAGGGTGGAAGAATCCCTTATAAAAAATCGACAGCCTAACGGCGCCACTTAATTCTTAAAATGAATTAAGGAGAGTAAGAGGTGGTATCAAATCATATGAAAATAAAAATTACAGTAAGGTGAATATAAAGGAACATCCTCCAACATAATAACATGGAGCATAAAATAAATGACATAAAAGAGAATACATGAAAAGAAAGAGAGAGGTAGGATCCCTTACCTTGAAGAGTAACTTTAAAAGCATGAAGGTTGGGACCTTGGGATGCTTGAGGGAAACTTGGGAGGACTCCTTGGGAGGTAAAGAGACCAGAACTTTGTTGGGGAGGATTTTTAAATTAAATTAATGAGGTAAAGGCTTGGTATTTATAGGATAAGTAAGGGGATAAAGCATTAATTGCCAAGGAAAACCTCATCGGTTGTATTGGCAAAACCATGGGCTTGCCCATGGTATTTGCCCATGGTATTGGACACTTGGGTAACCTCATACCTTATATTAATATTTATAAGTATACCATAATTATTTCATAATTATTACATCCTTAATTATGTCATTAAACACTCAAAACTCAAAAACTGTACTTTCACTATTCATCAAAAATTCAACTTTCTTAGAAAAATCCCAAAATTTCACCTTAAACAAATATCGATGCTCTAAATTCAAAAATGAACTCCATTTTATGAAAATATTTTTATAAATATTTTTAATTTAATTTTTAAATAAAAAAAACTATTCACCCGAAAAAACTAATACTTAACCAATAATTTCCGAAACAGTTATTTACCTGTTTTATTGAATCGCATTACTTAATCAAGGTGCCTAAATTATATTAGTACTTTCTTTAAGTGAGATTACTAATCCATTTGGTCACATTACTAATCCTAAGAATAAAATCACTGTTCATAATTTACTATTCAGTAAAAATTAAGTTGATCTTATTAGACTCTAAATTTCATATTGAACATAACTGTAGAAGACCATTTTTTGAAAATCATTACACATTTTTAATTATTTAAGGTTTACATAAATATTTTTAAAATATCTTTTTTCTAAAATTCATCAATAATATTCATACTATATTTATCCGGACATTTAAAAATTCACAAACTTCATCATAAGAATAAATCACAACTTTTATTTAAATCAAAGGATTAAACAAGGTAGTTATGGTGTCGTTACATAGCCCCTTATAACACCAGCATAGGACCTAAGAGTAAGGTTTGATAGGGTGATAGAATCTTGGGGTGACTCGGCCAGCATTGTCCGAGTAGTGATTTCTATTATCTTGAACTTCTCGTGAAGTCGATTCTGTTCCAGCTTCACACGATGAAGTTCGGCTTGGGTTTGGTCCAGAGCAAAGCCCAAAGGTGCTACCTCCTTCCCGAGTTCCATCAGATGGGCTTCGATCGGCCCGAGACTACTAGATGGGGCCATCAAATATTCTTTCTATATTAATTAATCAAGATCAATTGTATTTATATAAAATAATCGCAAAATTTAGTTTCCAACGGTCTTATTTTAATTATACACATTTTATTAAATGAAATAGTTTTGCTGAGTATAAAATAAAATAACACACAAAGTTAGGAAACAAAATTTATTCAAAATTTCGGGTCATTACATGCATGAACCTCGTTCACGCATCTTCTATCATGCCAAAGATGTGTGAACCCCATTCATGCATCTTTGGCATGGAGAGATGCGTGAACGGGGTTCACGAATCCTTTATTGAATCTGCGCAGGATGGGTGAACCCCGTTCATGCATCTCTCTGCGCCAAAGATGAGTGAATGGGTTTCATGCATCTTGAGACCCATTTTTTAAAATATTTCTAACTCTATACCTTTTCTTTAAAAACCCATATATAAAAAAAATCATGATCTTGCAGCAGCGATGCAAACGTTAGTGGTGGAACAGGTGAACCCCCTCAATGGTGGGTGGTGGTATGACAGTGCATGTGGCGGGGAGGCTTTATGATGACCAATGATTGATTGGGGGTTGATTGTAGGTGATGCGACTGGGAATTCTTCGGATATAGAGAGTCGTTGAGTTGATGGCGAGTGAAGGTATTGGTGGCATTGGCATAGGGAACATGTAACATAGGCATTGGGGCTGATAGTTGAAGGATGGAAGGGGAGTTCTTTCCACTGATGGTATGTGGTTGGGGATTCAAGTGGTGTGAGTAGTGAAACAGTTGAGCGACAGGGCGACAACGGTTGTGGGAACTGTCGGTTGGTGCTGTCCCATCAAGGATTGATTGAGGGGAGGCTACGAATAGAGGGGTGAAATTAGTTAAAAGGGTTTCTTTTTTTTTAATTGAAGGGGTTTAGATTTTTTTTATTTATGAAAATGGGTTTGTTGAGCGCCGATTCAATTTGCGCTTTGAGAAACACCCTACAGCGACAATTGGATCGACGCTCAAATTTTTTTCCAAAATCCCCACACCACCCCTCCCCAACCCACCTTATATATATATATATTATTATATTTATATAATTATAATTATAATTATAATAAATATATTTATTATAAATATAATCACTAAAATAAATATACTAATTTTATAATTATATTTATTTATTTATAATAATTAAAAAATTATAATAAATATATAATAATAATAAATATAATTATTATAATTAGAATTATAATATAATAATTATTATTATATAATTATAAAAAATTTATAATTAGAATAATTATATAAATACAATAATTATATAATTACAATAATTATATAATTATAAATATAATAAATATATAACTCTAAAAATTGTATATTTATAATAAATATATAATTATAAATATAATAATAATAATCAATATATAATTATAAATATAATAATTATATAATTATAATAAATATACAATTATAATTACAATAATTATATACTTATAAATATAAACTTAAACTTCTCTACAAGATTCCTAGTTTTGTCTCCCTTGGTATGAATTTTTTTCATATAACTTTTAGTTTGAATGAATTGAAATTAAAAGCCTGGAGTCGTGGATTTGTTAATCTCAAGTCGGGGGTCTTGTGGTTTCAAAACTAGGACCCTTGGATTGATCTGTGTCAAGTCAAGCATATTGTTGCTCAATCCTGGATCATGTAAAAGATCTAAACTGGATTTTTGGCATCCAAGCATCCTATGGGATATTGCATTGGTTGTTGGTACACCAATTAAGCATGACAAAGAGACTATATCAGTCAAGTATGGTTATTTTTCTAGAATTTTGGTTGAGTTTGATATGTTTATGCCTCTTGTTGAGACTGTCTATTTGATTGCTAGTGTGTTTAAATTTGAACTTGCTATTGAATTTGAGCATGTTCTTGAATTCTGCATTAATTTCTCTACTATTGGACATGATAAGGCTAACTGTCACAGAGGCTTACAGTGTTCTAATTGTAAGATACATGATCATCTTATAGAGAAGTGTGAGTTTAAGATTACAATTGTTGGTGATTCCCCCATGAGTAATTTTGATACAGTGAAGGGAATTTCTTCACATAAAGTAGTTGTGATGCATAAGAATAATGAGGGGCCTCCCTATTTTTCTGGTGTTGTGGCTGGGAAGAATCTTGATCATTCACAACAGGATGTATTATGCAGTGAGGATGTGATGCTTGCACATCCCCCATTGCCTGCTACTCATATGACTCAGAGGAAGAGTCCTGACAAATAGGGTGATATTAATAGTCATGATGGTGATTATCATGATCATGTTGTTTTATTGGAGGAGTGGTTCCTATCTAAAGGAAAATTGGATTATATCCCTATTAAATGGGGCTTTGTTTCTGTGGTTAGGAAACATTCTTTGGATGGTTCTATGCATGTTGTTCCCACTAAAGAGCATGTGGAAACTCTTGTACATGCTCCTGGTTCTACCCTGGCTTCACAAGAGCATACAAACTCCTCTGGTCATGCTTCTATCATTGCATCATCAGTTATGGGTGACCCTATTCCTTTATTTAGAACCGCATATAATGTCTCTATTTCTGTTCCAACGAAGCCTGTGCAGGCTTCTGATGTGGCTGTTAATCCTAATGTGCCTATGGAGCAGCATATGCTGCTTGAACCTGTTTTCCCACAAGCTGTGTAGGATACTGCTCGTGGTGCCCCTGTTATTGCTATTATTTATGTTTCAATGAATCATGTTCAGGCTTCTACTGTGGATGGTAAGCCTATGGAGCAGCATATGATGCTTGAACCTATTTTACCGCAACCTATGAAGGCTACTGTCCCCGGTACCTCTGGTACTGCTATCTTCACTGATGCCATTGTGATTCAGGAGCAGCATATACTGCTTGATCCTGTTAATGTCACGATGGGGCAGTGTGCGCATCATGTTCCTGCCAGTGAAGCTATTGTGATCAAGGAGTAGCATGCCACTAAGGAGAAGATTGCACTTTCTGCTCCTATTGGTTCCCTTCTTTGTGATTTTACCTTGGGTTCCCAAACCCCTCAGCATGTGTCTTTGACACATATAGTTTCTGTTTCGGCTCCATTGCAAGGGCCTTCAAATGCGGGTACATTTGGTGATAACACTGTGAAGCACAACTTCTTCACTATGTTGGGTTCCATGAATTCTCCAAACTTTGATATGTTATACAGGGAGAGTAGGAGTCGAAAAGGTAAAGAATATTTGTCTCTTGTAGTGTCTAATGAATCTGGATCTGAGCAGGTTCCTTCTGAAGACATGCAGATGGGGAAACCCTCCGCTGAACATGCTTAGATAGGTGAGGTACTTATTGAAGATGTGCAAGGAGATGACATGGTGTCGGTGGTTGATCAACGTGTGGATCACAAGGATGGTGCAATTGAAGATCCGGTGGATATTTCTTATGCAGGTGATGCTTGGCAGACCCCTAAATAGTGGAAAAGGGGAAGACATCCAAGAGGTAGAGGTGGATTTTATGGATGGGGTCGTGGAAGGAAAGGGTAACTTTGGTATCTGTATATTGTGTTGGTTGGGTTACTCCTCCTTCTACCCTTAATTATTCCTTGTGTATTGTTTACCCTTTTTTATAATAATTTCAGAGGCCATGGAGCTTATCCATGGTCTACTGTTTGCAGTAATTATATATTTATTATACTTATAATTATATATTTATTATAATTATATAATAATTATAATTGTATAATTATTATAATTACTAAAATTATATATATATATATGATATATTTATAATAATTATATTTATTATAATTATAATAAATATACAATTATAAATATAATAAATATATAATTATTAATAATATATATTATAGGTGTTTAGGGATAAATATATAATTATAATAATTATATATTTATATATTTATTATAATTATAATAATTATATATTTATATATTTATTATAATTATAATAATTATATATTTATATATTTATATATTTATTATATTTATAATTATAAATATAATTATTATAATTATATATTTATTATAATTGTATATTTATTATAATTATAATAAATACATAATTACATATTTATTGTAATTATAATAAATATATAATTATATAATTATTATAATTATATATTAATTATATTTATAATTGTATATTTATTATAATTATATAATTATTATATTTATAATTGTATATTTATTATAATGATCTATTTATTATAATTACAATTTTTTAATTATTATAATTATATATTTATTATAATTATATATTTATTATAATTATATATTTATTATAATTTTAATTATTTAATTATTATAATTATATATTTATTATAATTGTATATTTATTATAATTATATATTTATTATAATTGTTCGAAAAAGTTTGGGTTCAAGCCCCTTATTATAAAAAGAAAGGAAAAGAAACAATTATTATATATTTATTATAATTATAATTATATAATTATTATAATTATATATTTGTTGTAATTGTCTATTTATTATAATTATATAATTATGTTATTTATAATTATATATTTATTATAATTATACAATTGTTATAATTATATATTTATTATATTTATAATTATATAATTATTGTAATTATAATTGTATATTTATTTCAATTATATAATTATTATATTTATAATTATATAATTATTGTAATTATAATTGTATATTTATTATTAATATTGTTATATTTATAATTATATATTTATTATAAATAAACAATTATTATAATTATAAACTTATTTTATTTATAATTAAATAATTATTGTAATTATATATTTATTATTATTATATAATAATTATAATTATAAATTTATTATATTTATTATAATTATATATTTATTATAATTATAATTATATAGTTATTATAGTTATATATTTATTGTAATGTTATATTTATTATAACTATATATTTATTATATTTATAATTATTATATTTATTATAATTATATAATTGTTATAATTATATATTTAATATATTTATAAATATATAATTATTGTAATTATAATTGTATATTTATTATAATTATATAATAATTATATTTATAATTATTTTATTGATTATAATTATATATTTATTATTATTACTATATTTATAATTATATATTTATTATAAATATACAATTATTATAATTATATATTTATTATATTTATAATTATATAATTATATAATTATTGTAATTATATATTTAATATTATTATATAATAAATATAATTATAAATTTAGTATATTTATTTTAGTAGTTATATTTATTATAATAAATATATTTATTATAAATATATTTGTTGTATTTATGATGTTGATAATTATATAATTATTAAAATTATATATTTATTATAATTTTATATTTATTATAATTATAATTATATAATTATTATAGTTTGTAAGATCTTGGCCTTTTCTAGAGTCATCTCGGGTGCATTTTCAGGTACTTTTTGAGGTTTTAAGTACCTTTGTTTTGGAGTAGTGGCTTGGGGTGCATTTGGGTGAATTTTTAAGAAAAACTAACGAATAACGAACTATGCACGGTTTGCGCACAGTTTGACAAACCGTGCGACTAAATCGTGTCAACCGTGCAAACCTGGACAAAGGGGTCGGCATGGTTAGCGCACGGTTTTCCCTAACCGTGTGCCCCCACCCAGGAAATCCTGTGTGCAGGATTAATTATCTGAAAATCTATTTTTAAAACCACCTGAACCCCCAAGACTCCCATATTTTGACCATGGCTCAGGCTTGAAAAATTCTAGGTGATCCCAGAGCCTTTTGGAGGGATTCCAATGTGATTCGAACATCGTTCTTTGAGATCGAAAGCCCAAATTGAAGATCCTCTCTCTTCCCGATAAGTGGATTTCATCCCATTGCTTCTCCCGTTCATTCCTCTATCTTTCCTTGATCTTTTCATGAAAGATCTCCACTGTTTCAATGAATCTAAACCTATGGGTTGAGATCTAGATCTAGGATTATGGGTCTAGATCTATATTTCCAAGATCTTGATGCCTTTGATTTTAATTTTGGTTTAGGGATTTAGATCCAGAGCTTGATCAATGACGTTGTACTACTCGAATTTTGGGGGATTTCCTTTTGGGCTAACATCCATCAATAAACCGAGGTAGGTGGTCTAAACCGAACTCCAATAGTCATGGATTTGAAATGTGGATATGAGTTTATGGATTTTCTAGCTTCCCATGATAATTGACTTCCTAAATTGGAGTAATTAGGAATGTGGAATTGACTTGTGATTGTCTTGGTGATTAATTGATAATTGAATCACGGAACAAATTCACTACAAGAAAATAGTGTTTTAGCGGCGGTTTTTTATGGTGGTTTTTAAAACCGCTGCGAAAAAACCACTGCTAATTTTTTTTTAAAATATTTTTAATTTTTTAAAAAAAATTTGTTCTAAAAAAATTCATTTTTAACGGAATTTTTTAAAAAAAAACCACTGTAAAATTTAAGAAAAAAATTAAAGAAATTTTAAAAAAAATATTTATTTTTTATTTTTTATTTTTTATTTTTTATTTTTTATTTTTTATTTTTTTATTATTTACAATAAAATATAGTTTATTATTTATAATTTTATATATTTATAATGTGTCAATTAATTAATATTTATAATTATTAGTTAATAATATTTTTAAAGTGAAAAAAAAAATCTTCAATAAGTAGAAGAACAGACTTCGGTATCAAATGACCATAACTTCTGATCCGAGAGTCCATTTCAGCTCCACAACCAGTCAAATCAAAGTTTTTAAAATGAGAAAAAACCAAGTGATATTTAAATCATGTGATAATCAAAAGAAAAAATATATTCAAAATTCAAAAGTCAAAAATCGAACTCGAACTTCAAACGACCATAACTTTTAATCTGGGTGTCTGTTTGGGCTCTACCATATATCAAATCAAAGCCTGTAACGAGCTATATGTTTTTAGGTCTAGTACCAACTATTTGAGTATTTTACCTCTTTTTATTTCACTATAAAGTCTCATAAGGCCTCTGAAATATAGGTTTTAGTTACAGACACCGATTTCTTAAAATTCAAACGGTTATAACATTCAATCCAGGTGTCTGTTCGACATGTACCACATATCATATCGAAGCTCATTTCACGATCTTCGATTTGACTTGTTGTGGCACTGTAAAATGAGTCTGAGATCATATTTTATGGTCATTTCACTATTTTTAGGGTTTTCAGAGGTTCTTAACGTTTTATGATTTATTTATTTATTTATTATTATTTATTTATTTATTTATTATTAATTAATTAATTATTATTTATATAACTATTATTTATTTATTATTTATTTATTTATTTATTTATTTATTATTTAGTTATTATGTACACATTAAATATTAATTTATTTTTAATTTATTTTTAATTTATTTATTTATTAATTATTAATTATTAATTATTAGTTTATTATTAATTATTTATTTATTTATTTATTTATTCATTATTCATTATTTATTAAATAATTATTAATTATTAATTAATTAATTATTATTTATTAATTATAAACTATAAATTATTAATTAGTTGTTACTATTAATTATTAGTTATTTATTATTTATTTATCTATTTATTTATTTATTTATTTATTTATTTATTATTCATTATTTATTTTTTATTTTTTATTTTTTATTCTTTATTTTTTATTCTTTATTATTTATTATTTATTATTTATTATTAATTTACTAAATATTAATTTATTATTAGTTTATTATATATTATATATTTATTATTTATTTGTTATTTATTTATTATTTATTAATTATTCATTTATTATTTATTAATTAAATATTAATTAAATATTAATTATTTATTAAATATTTCATATTGCATATTGCATATTAAATATTAGAATTTAAATATTAATTATTAATTAAGAAATATTGATTTTATAATTATAAATTATTAATTATTAGTTATTATTAATTAATTAATATTTATTTATCTATTTATTTATGTATTTATTTATTTATTATTATTTATTCTTTATTCTTTCTTATTTATTATTTATTATTTATTATTTATTATTTATTATTTATTATTTATTATTTATTATTTATTTTTTTATTTTTTAATTTACTAAATATTAATTTATTATTCATTTATTATTCATTTATTATTTATTTATTTATTTATTCAATATTAATTATTTATTAATTATTTATTAATAATTTATTAATTATTTATAAATTTTTAAATATTAATTCTTAATTCTTAATTCTTAATGATCAATGATCAATTATTAGTTTTTATTAATTATTAATTATTTATTATTTATTATTTACTATTTATTATTTGTTATTTATTTTTTATTTTTTATTGTTTATTGTTTATTATTTATTATTTATTATTTATTATTTATTATTTATTTGTTATTTATTAATTTGTTATTAATTTGTTATTTATTTATCATATATTAAATTATTTTTCAATTAATTTATTTTTTATACAATTCTTATACATATTATATGTTATATATTATATATTATATATTATATATTATATATTATATATTATATATTATATATTATATATTATATTATTATATATTTTGTATTATATAATATATAATATATAATATATAATATATAATATATAATATATGATATATAATATATAATACATATTATATGTATTATATAATATATTATGTATTCTGTATTATATATTAGGTATTATGTATTATGTATTATATATTATGTTTTATATATTATATGTTATATATTATATGTTATATATTATATATTGCATGTTATTAATTATTAATTATTAATTATTGATTATTGATTAATTATTATTGATGAATAATTATTGATGAATAATTATTGATTAATAATTATTTAGTTTGTCTCTATTTTTATGTATTACTTGTTTTTTCAATTAATATATATATGTATAAGTAAATTAAATTCGATTTATTGACCACATGTAGAGTCTGTGAGAGTGGTAAAGTTTTTGGAGAATAAGCAAGAGGTAAGGGGTTCAAATCTCACCTAATGCAGAATTTCTGTATATGGCATGAGCATGGACATCGACTTGTGCATGGAGATGGGTATGTGCATGGTAATAATAAATAAATTAATTAATTATGAAAAAATAAATAAATAAATTACGAAAATAAAAAAATAATAAACAAATAAATTAAAAAAATTAATAAATAAATAAATTGTAAAAATAAAAATAAAAATAAATAAATAAATAAATTACTAATATAAAAAATAAATAAATTAAAAATTAAAAAAATTAAAAAAAATAAAAACGATTTAGCGATGGTTTAAACCGCCGCTAAAAACCCACCGCTAATTATTTCCTGACACACGATTTTTTGGTGATTTTCCATAATTGTCATAGAATGATTTCACAGCGGTTTAAATCGTCGCTAAATGAAAAAAAAAACCACCACTAAATACAAATTTTTGCGTAGTGACGAATGGGGGGTTTCCCAAATAGATATTTTTTTTAGAGATTGGTTATGGGTTGAGATATTGTAATTGAGATATTGAATTGATTGTGTTCAGATAATTAATTTGGAGAAATTAATTATGAAATGATGTTTGGCTATGTAAGATAATTAATTGTGAGAATTAATTATGTGGCATGATGTTGATCAAAGATAATTAATTGTGAGAATTAATTATGACAAGTTGAGATTTGATATGGATAATTAATTGTGAAGAATTATTTATAGAATGAGAATTGTGTTGATTCATTAATTAATTGATGAATTAATTAATGGGTTATGTGCTTAGTTAATTGTTGAGTTAACTAATGGTCTTTAAAATGTTTAACTAATTATTGGATTAGTAATGGAATGATGTGGTTAATTCTTGTGGATTAAAGAATGATTAAATGGTTAAGATTTTTTTGGTTCTAGACATGGCATTCTAGACCGATTAAAAGTTGGGACTTGGACACGGTGTTCCTCCCTAATAGTTATCCAAGCTCGAGATTTTAGGGTGCTAGGCATGATGACCTACACCGAATGAGATATGGAGTGTTAGGCATGGCGACCTACGCTGAATGTGATTTGGGGTGCTTGACATGACGTTCAACACTAAATGAATGATAATAATGAATGATCATTCAAATGGAAAACAGGAATTGAATTTGGGCCTAATGTGATGATTAAAGATTAAATGACAATGTGATAACTGTTTAATTATGCATTGTATGTATTGCTTCAAAAAAATGCATATGCTATCTTTTGACTAGACTTGTTTTAGACATCATTGGTGGTGGCCTACTGAGTTGTGCTCACACCCTATTTGGGCCGCCTGATCGGCACCCGAGTAGACTTTTTTGTTGCAGGATAGGATAAGGGCAAGGCCCTGGGATAGGTTATTGTTTGGGATTGGAGCATGGGAGAGGGAACCGAACATGGTTTGGGACCTGCTTGGGAATTGTTGTGTCTTTACTTTTAGTTTCATTATAGACACTTGACATTCACATTGTCATAGCATGTTTTACCTTTTAGTTGAGTATTGTATTTTCTTGTTTTGAATATCATATTACATGGTATTGTTCTAGTTATTTATACGCTTCCACACTTGGTTATTGTTGTTTTCTTCTGTTGGTTTTTTATTCTAATAAAATATGGTATAGTCTCCCAAAGACTGACTTACCAGACCCTCACTATTAGTCGGCACCCTCTGGCGTATGGGGAGTTGAAATCCCATGTACAGGGAAAAAGTTGAGTAATCAGTGTTGAATTGTTTTTTGTTATTACAGTTGGATATTATTTTACCTTGGGTGATGCACTTGTGGTGTGATGTGATATTTGTTTTGACAGTTGTTGAATTTTGATCCATGGGTTAAAGAGGCATGATACTTGAGTCTACATGCATCATTCTAGTCACTCAGGGGTTTTGTGACATGCATCATTCTAAGAACTCACAGGAAAATAGGTTATGGGTAATTTTTTGAACTTGAACTGTTTTTCCTTGTTGTGAGATTAAAATAATGATAAAAATGAGAATAAATTGGTGTCTAATGAGAACCTTGATTGATGAAATGAGTATGATTAATTAAGTAATTGTTGAATTAATTAATTTGAGATAATGTGATTAATTAATGGTTGAATTAATTAATGAGAATGTATGTACCTTTGTTAACCAAGACCTAGGAGTAGGATGGTTAAGGGTAGTGATAAGACCCAGGTGTTGACCGTGTGGTGAGAAAAGGGGTAAAGGACATGTTGAAACTTATTGTGTTAGTTTTTTCTATTACGTAAATGTTATAAGGTTGTGTTATGAGACCTAAGACATGTGTTTGGATTTGTAGAGATATGCCTCCACGACGCTTGTTTAGGGAGCAGCTAATCTGAGTTAGAGTGTGGGAAGGGGGTCCCCTACACCATATAGGTCTGGCAGCTAGAACTCTACGGGTAGAGGCGGTAGAGGTAGTGGATGTGGTGCTTCAAGGTATGAGCACCCATATCATTAGAGTGGTACCACTAAAGGGAGTTAGACGATACCATAGGGAAGAGGGGCGGGACAATTACATGCAGTGCAACCTACACTTGTGGAGAGTGAGTATGATCCATCGACAGAGAGAGGTATTATTCTAGTTACTTCTACTTTAGCTACCATCTTGTTTGATACTGGTGCTTGTCATTCTTTTATATCTGCAAATCTTGTTAATGGTTTCAGCCTGGATGTGGAGTCCGTAAGTGGGGTGATGAATATCGATACGCCGTTGGGAACACGATCTAGGGATATCTATTTATTGAAGGGATGTTCGCTAGAGATCGGAGAGTATCATTTTCTTTAGGATATCTATGTCCTTGATATAATGGGCTTCATCCTAATTATGGGTGTGGACTGGCTAGTTGCATACCGAGCTCACATAGATTGTTACCGCAGGAGAGTGACCTTTATATCTCTTAAGGGTGACCAGTATGTTCATCATGGAGAATGAGATATTTATGCAAGATGAGCTGGGATAACTACTCAGCAACTGGGAGAGCTCACAACCCAAGTTTCTAGTTTTTTGTTGGATGATGGGAGTGGTAGGAAAGGCATCCTTCCACCAGTAGTAGAACTATTTCAGGATGTCTTTCCTAAAGACTTTTCAGGTTTGCCACCTGAGAGAGATGTGGAATTCACTATTGAGATGATGTCGGGGGATGAGCCGGTATCTATTCCACCTTACATAATGGAACTGACTGCGCTTCAAGAGATCAAAACATTGTTGGAGGAGTTAGAGGATAAATGGTTTATCTTTCTAAGTACGTCGCCTTGGGTATCACCTGTATTGTTTGCAAAGAAGGTTGACAGTAGTTTATGCTTGTGTGTCGATTACTGGAAGTTGAATAAAATGACTTTGAAGAACCGATATCCTCTTCTACATATCGATGATCTGTTTGACCAGCTGAAGGGGGATTGTGTGTTTTCAAAGACCGATCTGAGATCAGAGTATCATCAGGTGAAGTTTCAGACATTTGATATACCAAGAACTACTTTCAGAAGTAGGTATGGCCTTTATAAGTTTTTTGTAATGTCATTTGGGTCGACAAATACTCCAGTAGTATTTATGGGCTTGATGAAAAAGTTATTTCATCCATACTTATATCAGTTTTTGGTGGTTTTTGTGGACTACATCTTGGTGTACTCTAAGACTCATGATGATCATACCCAATATATTGACATCATCTTGGGTACACTAAGAAAGCATCAGATATATTCCATGCTATCTAAATTTCAATTTTGGATTGATAGGGTACACTTTTTGGAGCATATCATCTTAAAAGAAGGTGTGGCAGTGGACTCAGAAAAAGTGCAGACAATGATTTCTTGGGAGCAGCCCAAGAATGTTTTTGATATCTGAAACTTTTTGGGATTAGCTGGTTATTACAGGAGGTTCATCCAGGACTATTTCTGATTAGCCGCACTACTTTTAGGTTTGACAATGAAAGGGATAAAGTTTGATTGTATATAAGCATGAGTGAATACTTTCCAAGAGTTGAATAAGAGCTTGACATCGGCACTAATTTTGATCTTACCTGAGTTAGGTGAGGAGTACATGGTGTATTTTGATGCTTCTGGGATCGGACTCAGAGATGTGTTGATGCAAGGGGATTGAGTCATTGCTTATGGGTCTCGGTAGCTGAGGCCACATGAACAGAATTACCCTACGCATGACCTCGAGTTAGCAATAGTGTTTTATGATCTTAAGTGTTGGTGACACTATATTTTGGGTGAAAAGTTTACAGATTTTACAGATCACAAAATCTTGAAGTATATCTTTTCACAACACAACTTGAATCTTTGGTAGCGAAGATGGGTAGATTATATGTAGTCCTTTAATTTTGAACTAGAATATACACCCGAAAAGGGGAATAGTGTGGCTGATGCCTTGAGCAGGAAAACACATACTCAGTTGGTATATGAGTCGAGTGTAGAGTGGGAGATGATGACCTTGCTGGTGGAAATGAATGTGGCAGTTTAGGATAGTCGGGAGAGGATGACTCTGGTTTCTATAGTAGTGGAGTATACACTCTTGAGATGGATTAGGGACAAGAAGTATGAGGATCTGGAGTTTTTAAACTTAATTTAAAGCCTTGAAGGTGGGGATGAACCTTCAGACTAAATAATAGATGAGGATGATATCATCTATGTGAAAAAACGGGTTGTTGTGCATACAAGTATACAAGAGGAACTCATGTGAGAATTTCATTCCTCAAAGTGGTTGGTACATCCTGGGGTGAAAAAAATGTACTATGACCTATGAAAATAGTTTTGGTGGCCAAACATGAGTGAGATAGCAGGGTTTGTAACAAGATGTTTCACATTTCAGCAAGTGAAGGCAGAGCATCAATGACCTGGAGGCCTATTGCAGTCGTTTCCTATTCTGGAATGGATGTGGGATGACGTGACTATGGATTTCATGGTAGGACTTCCAAAGAAACTTAGGAATAATGATGATATTTGGGTCATTGTGGATCGACTAACGAATGTAGTACATTTCTTGCCTATCAGGGAAACCTTTACAGTAGAATAGTTGGGAGAATTGTATGTATGAGAGATAGTTTGTTTGCATGGGGTGCCACAGACTATAGTTTCATATCGTGATTCATGTTTTACTTCATGCTTCTGGTAGGGCTTACAGAAGGTGCTTGGTACACAGGTTTTGTTAAGTATGACCTTCCACCCACAGACAGATGGGCAGTCAAAGCATACCATACAGGTGTTAAAGGATATAATGTGAGCATGTGTGCTTGACTTTGGTGGTTCTTGGGAGAATCACTTGGCTTTAGTGGAGTTCTCCAATAACAATAGTTATCAGGAAACTATATAGATGGAACCATATGAGGCACTTTATGGTAGAAATTGTAGATCACTTCTATGTTGGTTAGAGGTGAGTGATTCAGATTTGTTGGGACCGAGTCTCGTTTAGGAGACATCGGAGTAGGTGTAGTTGATTCAAAAATGTATGGCTATAGCTCAGAGTAGGAAAAAGTCATATGCTGATAGACAGAGAAGACCCCTAGAGTTTACAGAGGGTGATCATGTATTCCTTCAGTTGTTTCCTAGATTAGTTCACCACGTGATATAGAGGCAGGACAAGTTGGCACCCAGGTTTGTAGGACCATTTGAGGTACTGAAGAGAATTGGGCAGTAGCATACTGATTAGCCCTTCCACAGAAATTCAGCATTATGCATGATGTTTTCTATGTGTCACAACTACGACTTTATCACCCCGACCCTTATCATGTGATTGATATAGAAGAGGTTAGCCTTGAGATAGATTCTTCCATTGAGGAGAATCTGATACATGTGCTTGGTTGCAGTGAGAAAGTGTTATAGGGAAATATTGTGTTGTTAGTTCATGTGTTATGGAAACATGGAATTGTTCAAGAGGAAACATAGGAATGGGAAGCAGACATGAGGGCTCAATGGTCCAATCTTTTTGGCTTGGAATTTAGTGAATTTTGGGAGTGCATCTTGAGGATGATCTATTATAAGGTGGGGAGATTGTAAGATCCTGGACTTTTCTGGAGTCATATCAGGAAAATTTTTAGGTACTTTTTGAGGTTTTTAAGTACCTTGGTTTTATAGTAGTGTCTTGGGGTGAATTTGGGTGAAATATAAAGAAAAAATAATAAAAATTGGGTTGTTCACGGTTTGTGTATGGTTTGAAAAACCGTGTGACTAAACCATGAAAACCAAGATAGAGAGGTCCACACGGTTGGCGCACGGTTTTCCCTAACCGTGCGCCCCTACCTAGGAAACCGTGCGTGTGGGATTTATTATACTAAAATCTATTTTTAAAACCACCTGAACTCCCAAGACTCGTATATTTTGACCTTGGATCGGGCTTAAAATTTTATTGGTGATCCTATATCCTTTCAGAGGGATTCTAAGGTGACTCGAACATCGTTCTTCAAGATTAAAATATCATATTAAAGATCTGATTTATTACCAGTAAGTGGATTTTATCCCATTACTTCTCCCATTCATTCCTCTATCTTTCCTTGATCTTTTCATGGAATATCTCCACTGTTTCCATGGATTTAGACTTATGGTTTGAGATCTAGATCTAGGATTGTGGGTCTAGATCTAGATTTTCATGATCTTGATGCCTTTGATCTTAATTTTGGTTTAGGGATTTAGATCCGAAGCTTGATCGACGACGTTGTGCCACTCAAATTTTGGGGATTTTTTGTTATGCTAATATCCGTCAATAAACTGAGGTATGTGGTCTAAATCAAACTCTCATATTCATGGATTTGATATGTGACTGTGAGTTTATAGATTTTATATATTTCCTTGATAATTGAATTTCTAAATTGGAGTAATTGGGAATATGGAATTCACATGTGATTTCCTTGGTTATTAATTGATAATTGAATCACAGAACAAATGAAGGGGGGTTATCCAAATAGATATTTGTTTTGGAGATTGGTTATGGGTTGATATATTGTAATTGAGATATTGAATTTATTATGTTAAGATAATTAATTGGGGGAAATTAATTATGAAACTATGTTTGGCTATGTAAGATAATTAATTGTGAGAATTAATTATGTGTCATGATGTTGATCAAAGATAATTAATTGTGATAATTAATTATGACAAGTTGAGATTTGATATGGATAATTAATTGCGAATAATTAATTATGGAATTAGAATTGTGTTGATTGATTAATTAATTGATGAATTAATTAATGGGTTATATGCTTAGTTAATTGTTGAGTTAACTAATGGCATTTGAAATGTTTAACTAATCATTGGATTAGTAATGCAATGATGTGGATAATTCTTGTGAATTAAATAATGATTAAATGGCTGAGATTTTTATGGTACTAGACATGGAATTCTAGACTAATTAGAAGTTAGGATTTTGACATGGTGTTCCTCCAAAATAGTCATCTAATCTTGAGATTTTGTAGTGCTAGGCATGACGACCTACACCAAATGAGATATGGAGTGTTAGGCATGACGACCTACACTGAATGAGATTTGGGGTGATTTACATGACATTAAACACCAAATGAATGACGATAATGAATGATGATTCAAATGGAAAACATGAATTAAAACTGAGCCTAATGTGATGATCAAAGATTAAATGACAATGTGATAACTGTTTAATTATGCATTGTATTTATTGCTTCATAAAACAATATACAGTATCTTATGACCGGACTTGTTTTAGACACTATTGGTGGTAGCCTCCTAAGTTGTGCTCACACCCTATTCGGGATTCCTGGCCAACACCTGAGTAGACTTTGCTATTGCAGGATAGTATAAGGGCAAGGCCCTGGGATAGGTTATTGTTTGGGATTGGAGCATGGGAGAGGGAATTAGACGTGGTTCGAGACCCTCTTGGGAGTTGTTGGGTCTTTACTTTTAGTTGCATTGTAGACACTTAACATTCGCATTATCATAGCATGTTTTATCTTTCATTTCAGTATTGTATTTTCTTGTTTTGAATATCATGTGACATAGTATTGTTCTGATTATTTATATGCTTCCACATTTGGTTATTTTTGTTTACTTATGTTGGTGTTTTATTCTGATAAAAGTGAGTATAGTCTCCCCAAGATTGACTTACCAATCCCTCGCTGCTAGTCGGCACTCTCTGGTGTACGAGGAGGCGCATTTGAGGGCATGTGGCCAACCGGCTCGGGGCACTGTTTAGTGGCACCCGGGTCGGGATGTCACATAGTTATATATTAATTGTAATTGTATATTTATTATAATTATATAACAATTATATTTATAATTATATATTTATTATAATTATATAATTGTTATAATTATATATTTATTATATTTATAATTATATAATTATTGTAATTATAATTGTATATTTATTATAATTATATAATCATTATATTTATAATTATATATTGATTATAATTATATATTTATTATTATTATTATATTTATAATTATATATTGATTATAAATATATAATTATTATAATTATATATTTATTATATTTATAATTATACAATTATTATAATTATATAATTATTATAATTATATAATTATTATAATTGTATAATTATATAATTATTATAGTTATATATTTATTTTAATTTTATATTTATATAATTATATATTTATTATATTTATCATTATATATTTATTATAATTATATAATTTTTATAATTATATATTTATTATATTTATAATTACATTATTATTGTAATTATAATTGTATATTTATTATAATTATTATATATTTATTATAATTATATAATTATTATAATTATATAATTATTATAATTATATAATTATTATAATTATTATAATTATAATAATTATATTTATTATTATTATATATTTATTATAATTATGTAATTGTTAAAAATATAATAAATACAATTATAAATTTATTATATTTATTTTAGTGATTATATTTATTATAAATATATTTATTATAATTATAATTATAATTACATAAATATATAATATATATATAAGAGGGATTGGGGAGGGGTGGCGTGGGGATTTAGAAAAAAAACCATCAACGCCAATTGAATTTGCGCTTTGGGTTTTATCCCAAAGCGCCACTTCAATTGGCGCTAGACCACCCCATTTCCCCAAATAAAACAAACCCTACCCCCAAAAACTAAAAAACCCTTACAGAAAGTTATCTGATTGGAGGTGTTATGGGGTGACCCTTAACATGCGAGGATATCGCACATGGTCGAAAGGCGTGTGATAGAAGCAAGGGCCTTTGGGCCGATTTCACCTTGGGCCTACGAGCCATAAATTTGAGGGCCTTTAGGCCTTTATATGATAGGGTTTACAATCCTATATAAAATAGATAAATAAAAAAAGGATTGATGGGTGAGTTGCCCCTTGATGGGGGGGGGTTATTACCTGCCCTTTTTGTGTGTGGGTGTGTAATGTGTGTGTGTGTTTCATTGTAATTGTACCCTTAATATCTAATGTGTGTGTGTTATTGAATTATAATATTCATACAACTGATGATTTAAAAACATATAAAATCGATTATCCCAGTTGAAATTTTATAAATAGGAATGTATCGATCTGATTTGTATCACAGTCTTGGATGCTCCTTTTTGCCACAACCTAGTGTATAAATAATGCGTCCATGTCATGTCTATGGATGTGTATCTCCAAAGTATGCACCCCCTGTGGATCATATATTGTAGTAGCCTCAACATCATCATGTGTGACAGACGGAGGTTCCAAAGTCTCTCAACTCGTACCCTATCCTAGCTAGAATGAAAGTAGGTGTTAGCTAGAACTCCCTCCCAAATAAGAAGAATATGACTGTTTTGTAATGTGTATTTTCTGACTAGAGAAAAGTGTTGAATAAAAGACACTCAATCCGCTAGTAAACACTGCAACATAATCTAAAATCATAAGGTATAGTGAAGAAAAATCACTAATAGATGCGACATGGACCCCTGTAGGGATAGCCTGTGGTTGTGCCTTGTCTATAATAGGAAGTGTAAGAGAATATGGATGATCACGCCGAACATTTTTCTCATCTTCCAGATCATCATATTTCTCATCCATAATAGAATTTTCACCCACTAAGACATATATATTAGGCTCATCACCCTCAGCAACTCCTAACACATCGAATAAAATCTCATGATAAATCTCATCTACGAGAAGAAGCAACTCTATCACTGCTTCATGAAAATAGGTCTTTTCAAATGCACCTCCCTTTGTTAGAAAAAAATATGTTAATCAAGTGTTTGGTACAAACATCATGCAAAAAAAAGTATACTATTAACCAGAGTAAATAAAAAAATTTATTCAAACGTTGAAGGAAGAATTATTACCAGCTGATGATAGTCTAATTTGTGTCATGTCAGATATGTCAATGAGGTCATGTCGTACCAGATCCCATAATCCAACTGATGATCTGATATAATCATGTGTACCATGTTTGACCCTCATAATTGAGACTCATGATGATTGTCCCACATCTTAATATAGTTTGCATGATATCACCTGTTAATTTTGGGTTTTCAAAATTAAAATCAAGTTTTCTTTCATGCATTAATGTTGGTTTTATTTTTACATTATACAACACATGTTTTTTGGGGGATTTTGTGTTTTGGTCCTCCATGTGGGCCTTCAATATGTTTGTTGGGATCTGGACCATGGTTCATGGGATTCTTGTTGGGCTGTTTTCTCGGACCTCTATTTCGTTGGATCTCCTGACTTTCGCGCTTCCACTATAGAAATCCACTAGAGATGATTTCTAGTGGCCCTCTATTGAGCTCCATCTAACAGCTCTAGATTTTTGTTTTGTGTTTCTCGATGATCCTATCTGTTGCCACCCATTTTCCCCATGCTTGACACATGTACCAGATATCCCGGGATCTATTTTTCTCACTCATCTTTCCAATCCTTCCACTCACTTTGTGCCACACACTTGTCTGCCTTGTCTTTTGCGCTTTATAGGAAGTCTCCTCGGCCTTTTCTATGCCATTATTACTACCATGTGGCAGTGTTATTGGTGTGCTTATTCTTTGATTTCAACGGCTAATCTAGATAGATTTGAGAGAGAACTGAGAGAGAGGAGGAACCCCGGAGGACCTCAGACTCGATGCCTATGTACCCCTGTTCTGGTGATCTTCTCTGATGGAGAGTTTGGGACTCCCGAGCTCCGTGTGCACCGCTTCTTATTCAAGACCATCCAACCCGAACATATCTGCATCCTCTTTTGAGATTCTGGTTTAGTAATATGTTGCTTTCCTTTTCTAGATTTTGTGTTGTATGTTCTTGTTTTGCTTTTCGGTCTGGTTCTTGGGGTTGTGTGCGTGAGTCTGTACTATTTGAGGGAGAACATTTCTATCTCTGAGCTAGAGTTCACCACTAGCTCTTGGGGTGATGAGGTACCTGTGTCTGGATAGTTTCTCTGGTCCGCGTGCATGGTTTTCCTTTGTTGTTCTACTCTGTTTGTATGTGCTTTGTTTCTTCTTTTTCATATTAAAAAAGAAATATGTAGTGGTGTTCTTGCTGTGGAGTAGGACCAAAAGGTCCAAACCACGTAAATCGACCGTATTTATATTTACTTTCCTTCATTTACTTTTCCTATTATTTCACCTTTTTTTAAAATGATTCATATATTTTTTTTGTTTACTTGGAACAAATTAAGTAACCCGGTCTTGATACCCCAACAAGTGGTATCATAGCCTGTAATCGTTTTTAGTTTACAATGTCTATTACATTAAAAGCTGAAAAGTTTGATGGTGAAAATGATTTCAATCTGTGGAGAGTCAAGATGTGTGCACTCCTAGTTCATAATGGACTTACAGATGCTTTTCATGATAATAAAAACTTGATGTGACCATCATTGTTGATGGTCAATCCACCACTTCTTATGTTGATGTCAACCCTAATATACTGAAAAAGACTCATTTTACCCTTCTTTTAACCATAGGAGATAATTTTTTTCATGAAGTTTCACATGAAACTACTGTTAAATCTATTTTGGGTTAAACTCAAACATTTTTATATGAATAAATATTCACTTGGGTGTATGTATAAAAATATGCGGTTATATAATTTTAAGATGGATCCTGGATCTTCTGTGTGAGTTTATATTGATGAGTTTAATAAATTTTTGTTGGATTTAGAGAATATTGATATAGAGGTTAAGAATGAAGATCATGCTTTAATTATTTTTTCTTTCCTTGATTATTCTATTAATTCATTTAATGATTCCATGATGTATGGTAGGGATTCCATTACTTTAGAAGAAGTTAAGTTGGTTGTTTTGTCTCATGATATTCAAACACATGGTTTGATGTAAGAGTTTAACGATGTTAAAAATGAACCCCAGTAATGTATAATAAGGATCATATTAAAAATAAAGGTAGAAATGATAAGAATTGGTTTAAGGGTTTCCAGTGTTTTGAGTGTGGAAATACTGGCCACATAAAGAGGTATTGTCCTAACTTGAAAAATAGAGACAATATGGATCAGACTTGTGTGGTATGTCCCAGTTATGACACTGTGGAAGTTCTTTAGTTATTTGCAGCCCCTTCATTAGAACTAGGCATAAGTTCTTTGCTGTCTTTTTTCTGCGATCCTAGGACTGGTCTCACTTGTCTTTGTGGGGGAACCCGGTTGGGAAAAATGGTTTTGTGGGCTGGTATGGGTTGTCCGGGCTTAGGTGGAGAGTTCTCCTGTCGGCTTCTTGCATTTTAGTATTTCTTGTATTGTTGTTGTTTTCTACTTTTTTAATTACTATGGCATTATGACCATTGCTTTGTTTTCATCATTCACTATGTTTCACCCCCGAGAAAGGTTGTTTTATTTGCAGGAATTTTTATGCTCGGGAATTGCGTTTCTCATAAAGCCAAAGTTCATATGGGTAAGTTTTGTTTAATGTGGTTGCTTAATTAGAGCATGTTTTATTAATCCTATTAAGTATTAGAAGTGTGGGTACGAATAATCTTTGTGCCACTGTGGCACTGCTAAGTAGATCTGTGCTGGGAAGATTTGGCAGAATTAGGTTTATTTACTATTAAATAAAACTGTCTGAACCCACTAGTAGGCTAGTTAGGGATGCAATAACACCATCAACATTTTTTTTCATTTTAATTTAGAAAAGGTAGAGATTTTTTAATTTTGGGTTTTCGAAATTAAAATCTATTTTTTCCATGCATTAATGTTTGTTTTATTTTTTATTATGAAACACATGTTTTTTTGGGCTTCTGTGTTTTGGGCCTCTGTGTGGGCCCTCCGTATGTTTACTGGGCTCTAGACCATGGGGCATGGGCTTCTTGTTGGGTTGTTTTCTCGGCCCTCTATTTCACTGGCCTGCATAGCTTCCGCGCTGCCACCGTGATGATCCGCCTGAGACGATTTCTGTTGGCCCTCGATTAAGCTCCATCTGACGGCTATGGATTTTCATTTTGTGTTTCTCAGTGATCCTATTTGCTACCGCCCATTTTCCCTATGCTTTTCATGTGTCCCAGATATCTCAAATCTATTTCTCCCACTCAACTTCCCAATCCTTCTGCTCGCTCTGTGTCGTACACCTGTCTGTCTCATCTATTGCGCTTGACAAGTCGTCACCTCAACTTTTGTTATTCCATTATTACTGCTCTGTGACATTGTGATTTGTGTGCTTCTCTGTTTTCACTGGCTAATCCATAGAGATTTGAGAGATAACTAAGAGAGAGGAGGAACCCTGGCGGACCTCGCCCTTGACGCCTTTGTGCCCCTATTCTGGTGATCTTATTCGATGGAGAGTTTGGGACTTGCGAGCTCCATCTGGACCGCTTCTTATTCAAGATCATCTAACTCGGGAAAAGCCGTAACCTCTTCCAAAATTATGGCTTTGTAATCTATTGATTTCCTTTTTTGAATTTTGAGTTGTATGTTCTTGTTTTATTTTTTGTTATGGTTCTCGGGGTTACGTGCGTGAGTCTGTCCGGTTTGAGGGAGAACATTTCTATCTCCGAGTCAGAGTTCACCACTGGATCTTCGGGTGATGAGGTCCTTGTGCATGGATAGTTTCTCTAGTACGCATGTGTGGTTTTCCTTTGTTGTTCTTTCCTTTTTTTATGGGCTCTGTTTCTTCTTTTGCATAATAAAAAGAAATATGTGGTGGTGATCTTGCTGTGGAGTAGGACCAAAAGTTCCAAACCACGTAAATCAACCATGTTCATCTTTACTTTCTTGCATTTACTTTTTTGTTCTTTCGCCTTTATTAAGAACAATTCATATATTTGTTGTGTTTACTTGGAACAAATTAAGTAAACTTGTCTCGATACCCCAACATCACCCTTAGTTGAAGTCTCGTTTCTCTAACATCTTTAGGGTATGAAATGAAGGTAACTGACTGGTCGATGTGGGGATGGGGTGATGGAAGTTAAACTACCCCATAACTCTATCAATGTGGCGCCACTCAACAATGTGAAAATGAATAAGTGGTACATTTCATGTTCTGATAGCATGCTTCACCATGTAGTAAGGTGGGAGAATATGGAAGATATACCCAACATATAGAATCCATGAAACATTGAATATAAAAAAAATAATATGCAAGTAATAAATGAGATAATTCACAAAAGACGATTATAATTTTAGTATATGATTAATAATCGCATACATTACCTTGTTGAAGACTGTCCAACAAAATTCTCTAGGTGCAGACATCATGTCTGACGGTATGAGAATGTTGATGAGTCAGGATCCACCTGTAGATAGTCTTTTTGCAGTTATAGTTTTCTAATACATATTTATATATTTTATTTTCATATATGTAAAAACATATGGAGTGATGTAAAATGCGGGAAAGCGGTGACACACACACATGTGGAGTGATGTGGCACTATTTTACTATGTTTTTTTGCCACATCTCTTTGATTAAATAGTTGTGTTTTTATCATCAAAATACAGTTTCTATGATAATATTTTGAATAGTGTTGTTATTGTGTTGAAATATTAATTCATTGAATATTTTTCATTAAAAGGTTGCTTTCTCAGTGCTTAAAAGGATCAAATGGTCTTGATTCACTTTGTTTAATTTTTAAGAAAAAAATATTTCGCTTATATTGGAATTTTATTATAGTCGATCTTTTATTCGAATATATTATTGAAGTGATTTGGGTGTTAGATTATGTGTTTTTAAAATTACCTCACTCTTTTTAATCTTATACTGCTCGATGAAACTAAAGCCATCACTGATCAAGGTTTAGGGATTTTCAGTTCTCTGAAGGGGAATCCGATTTGAGAAACTGAGGTCAAGCCCTACTGAACTCAAACTGTGGCTAAATCGGCACCGAGACCAACCATGACTTGCTTAAGAAGATCACTTCGGTATTTTTGAGGTCGTGGAAAGATCGATGCCTCCCGATTTCAACTGAAACTGAGCCTACTCCTACTGGGGTCAAAGGTTAGTTTTCCTATGATTGGACATGAGGTTGAGGTGCCACACCTGAAGAAGACAACTGGAATTCGAGCTGGATCTGTTGAAGAACGAAGAACAATGATGTTCGATGATCTGATTGAAGATTTTGAGGAATCTTCAAGGCTAAGATTCACTGGTAGAAATTGATTCTGAAATAAGAAACTCAATGCGTAGTTGAGATTGAGGTCGTGGAAAGTTCGATGCCTCCCGATTTCAACTGAAACTGAGCCTACTACTACCGGGGTCAAAGGTTAGTTTTCCTATGATCGGACATGAGGTTGAGGTGCTGCACCTGAAGAAGACAACTGGAATTTGAGTTAGATCTGTTGAAGAACGAAGAACAACAATGTTAGATGATCTGATTGAAGATTTTGAAGAATCTTCAAGGCTAAGATTCACTGGTAGAAATCGATTCTGAAATAAGAAACTCACTGCGTAGTTGAGATTGATGGAAATGCTCTGATGCTGATGAATCTGAGATCTACTCTCACGGAATCCTGAAATTAAGTTGTATTCAATTTGTTGAAGATAAAGGACCGGCACTGACTTTTTTTCATTTATAGATCCCAAATTCTCAAGCCCATGATAGCTTGTTTTCGTTTTGTGATGGTATACATGGTAGGTCCGGGGGAGGGGAAAGGAAATAAAATCTGCAGACGCGGAGGCTCGAAACCAGGATCTCCTCAACTCACCACCACAGGTACAACTATTGCGAAACCACTGAACTGCACCCTATGGGGAAAAATGGTGTTTATTATTTCCCTACCTGGATTTGTTTTTGAAGATCAATGAATGTAAGGTGTTTGACTGATTTACACAATGGTGTTTTGGAAATTTCAAGATGAAGGATGAAGTTCTATGAGGACCGAATCATACCAGGAGCTTTATTTATGGATGTCAACTTGTATATGGGTAAACAAGAGGAACCCATGCCAAACCAAATTGTAACACCAATATGGGATTTGATAATGGAGGGGTTATATAAAGGAGATACATTACATATATAAGAGTAACTTCGATTGGATGAAGACTCAAGTAAGGGTATCTTTGGGTTCTTGAATATCATAATGGGGTGAAAGGTGCGTCAAGGAGAAGCTCGAGCTGAGATGGCGCGGGGGGTATTCTAAGCCATTGGAAGCTTCTGGATTTTTTGGTGAAGCTTGTGTAGATTGTTGACGAAGCTGTTTTTGAAGGTGCACAGATTCAATCTCCCTTCGATACCACTGATGGAGGATCCTTGCAGCGGCTAACACAATATCACGTGCAGATCACTGTAGGTGATCGCAACAACACAAAACACAACAAAATAATGGTATTTATTTCTTCAACTGGAATTCATAATTACAACATGCACGATACTCCTTATTTATAGAGATACAATGTCACGAACCGTCCTCAAGGCCCGTGCCATGACTACCCCAAGCCCGCTTTCCATAGGCCAGAGGCTGGCGACTAGCACTAAAGGAATAAATCCCGATAAAAAGGGAAGACATTGCCTTTATAAAGTAAACAAACACCACAGAGTATGCAAGCATAAGTAAACACTAAGTAAACTGAATACAATAGTAAGTGTTGTAAAGTAAAAGGGCCATAATACAAACCCAACTGAAGTGTAGTACAACTGAAAAGTAAAGTTCAACAACTGAAAGACACAGCAGCAACCACCAGGACGTCCTCTAGAAAATCCCACCTGAAGGGTGGGTACAGATAGTCTCCTCTGCTCCTCAGCTCCAGTCGTCCTCTCCGTGTACGTCCTATCCAGTGATCCACCTCCAGGTACCGTCCAGCTCCATGATCTCCCACCTCGATCAGCGTTGTCCGTCGTCTGCATCCAACACAACGTAGTGCGGGCATAGCTCGTGCAGGGGTGAGTATACGCTACTCAGTTGGGACCCCGAGACCCCCGAAGGTCTCCTAGAATCCACAAAGGATAAACCACAAAGGAAAGATACAATAACGAAGTAACAACCAACTCTAATTAGGTATATGCCCATACATATACCTAAGTCATCAATTCCAGTTCGGCTCCAACATCCGAGCCCAAGTTCGATCTAATCCACACAGGAAAGCACAACCAATCCACACAGGATATCACAACCCAATCCACATAGGAAATCAAGTCAATCATATCAAAGATGATGATTGAAAGTCAAGACTCATCTCACACAGGTATACTTCTTCGTAAGGCGATAGAGGTGATCAGATGTAGCCAATGATTCATCTAAGCTGTTGGACCCACATAGGATACAAGACCAGCTAAGCTGTCGGACCCACATAGGATACAAGACCAGCTACTCTCTCGGACCCACATAGGATACAAGTACATAGTCAAATACTGCCGAACCCACATAGGATACAAGAATAGTAGTCACGTACTGTCGGACCCACATAGGATACAAGAACAGTAGTCATCATCGTCGAACCCACGGAGGATTCCAGTACGGTCATTGTCGCTTCCGAACTCACAGAGGATTCCAGTACAGTCTTCGTCGCTGCCGAACCCACAGAGGATTCCAATACAGTCGTCCTCATTGCCGAACCCACGGAGGATTCTAGTACAGTCGTCATCGTCATCGCAGCCAGCTCTAGGGTTCCCGCACAAAACATGCTCGATTACGGGAGGGTCCGCTCCATGAGCCAAGGGGGTTCGATACATAAACTGATAAGAAGTCTGAATTTTATGTATCCCAAAGTTCTTTCTTGTCAAAAGGAACTCAACGCGACAGACGGCGCGTCAATCGGACGCCCGGTCTGAAAGTTATTGGTTTTTTCGTCCCAGGGGCTCGGTTGGTTTTTAATTCAAAACCAACCCGATCATACTCCAACTACGACCAAACCTCGAGCGGAGTAAGCCAAAAGAGTCGTCTCACTAAGAGTAATCCAACAAAGTTGACAGCACGTCAATCGGACGTCTGGAGCTCAAGTTATAAGTGTTTCCGCTCCGAGGGCCCGGTTGGTTTCGTGTTCGAACCAACCCGACCGTACCCAAAGTTCTCCGAAACCTTGAGTGTAGTATACCGAAATGACCGTCTCAGTCCAAGGATCGCTACTAAACTAATGGTGCATCGATCGGAGGTCCATATCCCATGTTATGGGCCTTTGAATGTAGCTGTCCGATTTTAGGGTGTTTTGGGCCCGGACCGACCCGGCCCAAGACCCCCTGGGTCGGCCCGAACCGGGTCGACCCGACCTGGGTCTGAGTTCGGCCTACTTGAGTGCAACCCGGCCCAGCGGGCGCGGCCCGGCCCAGTGCCAGTGGCCCGGCTCGACTGGGCGCTCGGTCCGTGACCGAGCGGCGCAGAAGGGGGGGCGTTGCTTCCCTCGTTTTGAAACGGCGGCCCCCCACATAGAGGGGGACCGCCTTGTCTGCCGCCGGGGGTTACGACCCCCGGACTTCCCGAACGGCCGGCCCAGGTGGTTAGCCGGTGTCTCCATGGGACCCCTGCGGTCCCGCCTTCCTGGAACGCCGGTGGTCGGCGGATCCGGCCGCCCTCGCCTGCACCATCGCGGCCTCAGGCCGCGCCCTTGCCCGACCGGCGCCGCGCCCTTGCCCGACCGGCGCCGCGCCCCTCCGCCGCGGCCCAACTCTGGTCGCGGCTTCTTTCGGCCTCAACGGTGCGGCGCGACGGTCCCGCGCTCCTTCGTCGCATCTTTTCCTCATTCTCGCGCGTTGCCGTTGCACCGTGCCGCCTTCGTTCCAAACCACGATGAAGTACAACATCAATGGGGAGGAGGGTCGGCCGTGTTTGTTTGGTCCGGCCTCCTCCCATTAATTTGATAGCAAGCGGCTAAAAATTTAACGAAGAATGCCAAAAATAATCACGAACATAAAACAACCCCTACCTCAAGAAGTTTTCTAACAAAGATTGTCGCAGGAAAACGGCGTCGCGAGGGTGGTTCGATGACGACGTTGGCGAGCGTCCAGAAGAGGATGTCGTCTCAAACCGGCTACAGAGAAGGGAGAGATCGGCACGTCGTCTCTCCTTGGTGCTCCGACGTTCTTCGCGTTCTTCAACAAGGAAGAAGATGTCCTTCAAGACCGCAAGAGTTCTCTCCTCTATTCCACACAACGAATCAACCCACAATAAAATAATACCTTGTCATATTTTATTCACACACACCCAAGCCAACATTATTTTGAAATTCAAAAGATCTCATTCAATTAATTAACTTAATTGAAGAGCATTTAACAATCAAATTAATTGTGAGAGTTGACATGTCATAAAAAGGGGAAGTGGGTGTGTTACACAATTAATTTCTAGAGGGGGGTTTAATGGGGTGTTGGGAAAATTGAAGGAGGTGGGGGCTTGTGTGGGCCCCACCCCAACTTCCTCACATCTTCCTTTCCCATAACACTTAAACCATTTGTACTGTAATAAAAATATAATTGTATAACAACTATATTTTTATTCTTCACATTTTTAACAACTCTTCCTGAGCAAACGCACCATCGAAAAAGGCGTTCCTAAGAAAATATCGGCACTGCGGTTTCATCGGTGCCCTCATATTTCGATTCTGAACACCGGTTTAAAAGTTAGAAAAACCAACTCGTTTGTTCACTAAACCTACCTGAGCTAAACTTTGGAAATTGATTCCGGGCACACCGGGCTTCAGAATCAGGTGCCGTCAGAAACCGCGTACTCATAAAATCTCAAAGAAAATTAATAAAAAAAATTCCTTGAAATTTACAGGTCTTTACATACAAATACACATCAAACCAAATGATGAAAAACAAAGAGAAAACAAGTCCACAGTTGGTTGAAGTGGATGTCATGAATCATTTCATTGGTTGATTAATTAGAATTCTCCATAAGAATCATAAAACAGGAATAAATCCAATTGAATAAATTCCCTAACTCAATTTCGATTGATCAATAATGAAGAACGAAGATACATCATTGTCACTTGTGAGATCCTATGATTCCATTGCACACCTGTTACCGATGATCGATCCAGTTATCATTCGTCTGAGAGAGATCCTCCAATGATCTCTCTAATAGTTCCATGGTTATGTTAATAATCCATGGAATCTATAATAACCATATACATATACATATAGAAAAAATTATGTCCCTATTTCAATGAATAAAATAGAATAATTTATTTAATTATGTTATTTATTTTACATTTGTGATGACTTTTTCACAAACGCCTCATGCCGATAAATGTTATTTCATGCCTAGGGTAAATATCATGCTCTGAACTCAATGGTGCCATCATATTTATATTCCAATCCCCCTATATAATTTTTTCTATTTTTCGGGATAACTATATGTGAATTCTATTTAATATATTTAATATATTTCAGACATTTATTCTCAGCACACTGGGCCACAGAGTTCCACACCATCTCAACATTTGGTCTCGAAAATAATCATAAAATATCCAAAAAATAATACATAAAAAATCTGAGTCATTACATTCCCAGATCCAGCCCAATCATTACTCATCGATACCAACACTCACTTATCAAACCATAAGGATCACATATCCCAAGGTCCCTCTATAGCCTAATTCTTATTAGGCCAGGTCCAATTACCCTTCCAATTTCCACAACATCATTCTGGTAGGGTTTCCATAGACACTCCCATTTTTAAGATCTTGAGGCCTCTCAACAAATTTTCTATTCAATCAATTTAATTCTCATGACACATACATGGTTCCCATCTCACATATCCTCTAGGAGAACCCTCAAGCCCAATATTTTATGGAACCACTCTCTAAGAAACCACATCTATCCTTATATTACTTATCCCACTAATAGATCAAACCAGGTCTCCAATTCTCCCTGAAGAGTGTATTCTTACTCATGCCTGATATATAGGCTTGTTTAAATATTAATTTCAATAAATAATCCCATATTTCATGCCACATTATCCTTAATTAATCCAACCCAATCTATTTAGAACTCATCATGGGTCCTAAGACCTAACCCATGCCTATTAGAAACCCAATTGGCCTCCAAACCCCTTGGTGGAAATCATCAGACACTTCCCAAATATGAAATAAGAAAAAGAGAACTTCGACCAACTCTATGAGGTAAAATTATACCCCATTTATATACCATGGTTTCTATTAATCAGTATCCAATTTTAGAGAAACCAAATTCTCAAGAGGAGATGCACAAACATACATAAACATAGATATGTTTTAGTTTTATAGGGACTATATACCTCTTTACGGAGTTACCATCCTAAAGACATGCCTTCCAAACCTAGAATAAGCTTTGACCAAGCCACATTAACATCCTAAAATTATATCTAAAGGAAATACAATGAATTATTAATTATAAAACATTTATAATAATTTTAACCATTAATTAAAGAACTTATAATTAATTATAAAATTGAACCCAAGGTTACATAATTTTCAGAAACTCATAGGGATTCCTTGGCACACCAACATTGTGACCAACCACACGATGAAGCTCCATGGCCAACCCCTGACCCTACCCAGATTAAAACCCTATCCTCCGATTCATATTAAATCATCAACTTGATTAAATTAAATTGAATACCACAAATAATTTTTTAGGAAAAAGTGCCTCAAATAACATGGTGAATATCTATGTGAGTTTATATTCTAGAGACGTCATCCATCCACTACATGAAGCGTCTAAATTATTTTAGATGTATTACACTATTATTAGATGAAATTAATTAAAATCCATAACCCAAAAACATTGTAAATAAATGAAAAATTAACATGGGAAGAAAATTATAGAAAAAGGAGTGATCAAACCTCAAATCACCATAAAATGAATGCACGAACATCCATGGATAATGGTAAAAAAATGGTTGGACAAGGAGAGGCAAGTGGTGGGCCTCTTGTTTACTGGCCACCTAGGTAGATAATATCCCTCCCCCCCCAGAGTGGGGGTAACAGAAGTATCAATTTCTTGTTGAAAAAATATTTAAAAACCTAAGGTGACATTTTTTGAAACGAAAGTGATTTGGGTTGTCTCATAAGGAGGAACTCATTGACTATTTTTAATGTGTGAGTGAGAGTACATATAATTATAAATTGTGTTTAAAAAATAGTGACGTATGTATCCATGTGTTTGCGTCATTTAGAGAATGTTTTAGAAGTGTTTTAAAAAAATTAGATAAATGGAAACCTTTCCTATGTTATTCCATGAACCTACAAACATTATCATAATTAATTTTGAAGAATAAACCTATTGATTACTCACTAAATGTATAAACTATAACTACTCACTCTCCCATTGTGTGTTTGAATCCAAATATTATATGAAACAACCACTGCATGTATTTACTTCACCTCACAAAAGTGATCGAGAAAACTTACTCACTCCCAAACCAAACTCATAACCCTTAATTTATTAGGAAACGAGGAAGATAATGGGGTTTATTGAAAACCAAACCAAGAAAAAATAACTGGAAATTAGATGATAACAACAGAATCCACCAACTACTTAATGCATTTAAATAGAAAAATTACACGATTAAATATGAGATAAATGAGCATGTATACTAATTGGAATTCAATATAATGTGAATGGGGAAGTCACATTGGATCAATTACAAGGGATTAGAATCTAATAATTGAATAAATAAACTTGATTACAAATAGATAGCTAGAGAGAGAATGGATGAACATTAACACAACAATTTCCATTCCTTTTTATAGAGGAAAATGAATATTTGGGAAGGAATACATAGAAACATCATATTTCACTTAACATAAATCATATAATAACCTACTTAATCACACAATCATGGTATATCACATGGGATATCCATATGAAACTTTTTATTTCCCAAATCAATCGCACATAGGTGCATTTTAACCCTACTTGAACTGCTCAAATTCTTTTGTATTCATCTATTTTGTCTATTTTACTCTATTCCATTATCCATTAACGTAAAAAAAAATTAACTTTAATCTAAATATAATTATATTTGAAATGATTAAAATTATTTAACTCCAAAAATAATCAAGAATTATTCCTTTTTCCATTTATTTCCAAAATATGAATAATCCTATAATTGTGACCATTCTATGGATTTAAGAGAGAAATAGGGATAAATAACTATGTAATCAAAAATAATAATATATAAAATGTTTAATAATTAGGGGATATAACTGAACTTTCTATAATATTTCCTTCTTCCTTAAGTATAAAAACTGTAATAAAACATATCAGGTACTTAGTAAGCCATCATTAAGTACCCGGTGCTTCACTGAACAGTCGATGCACACCTACCAGTAGTTCAGTGGTGCTCCGACCCCTTCTGTCCTACCAGACATACCACCATGTAACCATTGGGTCTCAACTATATACCAATTGGTATGTGCAATAATGATACAGTTCTACCACAACCCATCATTCCACTAAACTCTTGATCCACCTCCTTAACCTCCCAATACCACCTAAAACATTCCCTATAGTAACTCAAACCCTAAGATTCCCAATCTAAATACTATTCCTCAAATATATGCTTGATGCAAGATAAAAAATATAAAATTTAAACTAAGAAAAATGACATATAAAAGTATTTGTAGTTATTAAATACATACTATAGTGATTCTTATCCTGAAGAAGACCTTTGGAATGTCTCTCAACATCCTCACAGTTAATCAAAACCTAATGCTATTCATCATTGCTAAATCTGAACTAAACCAAATTAAACTTAAAATGATCCAAATTGAACTCATTTAATTATATTTTCTCATAAAATACATTCTCTGATCATTGAAACATCCATTCATGTCATAAATAATTCACTTGATGTGGTTTCCATGTAATTTAATAAAATTTCATATGAAAAAACTGGTTAGTTCTCCTCTGATTATCTATTCTCAAAAGTACCCAGCTACCATCAACACACTACCTCAACCTAGTCACATTTAATTACCTACTAGAGGCATCATGAAATCATCCAACACCCAAATGGATGTCCAAACTCAACACTCAGTGTAATTCTACTAGTGGATCCTCATCTATTGCCTCCACCTTCAAATGATCACCACATCATAATGAGACCATATCAATGATATCAAACCACTATACCAAGAAATTGGTGCACAATGTTTGATTTTCCTGTAAATGTTTAACCACATGCCAATGAAAATTGCCTATGATGAATGAAGAAATATGGAAGAAAAAAATCCACAAACATGGGGATTGAACCATGGACAATTTTCATTTTGGATTCGAATATTTTCCATTGGAATGAAGAATCAGGTGATAAAAAATTAATCAAAAATCAATTTATCAGATCCCGATTAATTCCAACCTGCACCCGCAATACTCATGATATGTCCAGATCCACACATGTCAAACATCCTTTGTTGAATCTGTCATGCCTTCATTCCAATGGTGATAGTAAATGTCATCCAAAGAAAAACAAAATTCAATTTCCAACACTCCCCTTAAAATTTTTTATCTCATGACCCAAACATTCACATCATATCCAAGTGGGTAACCAACAGGTATAATGATTTCACCATAATCATTAGTGCCAGAAAATTCAAAAGCTCATGTAGCACCAGATAAGCATATCATTGGAGGTGATCACATGAACAAAATATCAGCACCAAGAAGCAAACAGGATTTTATTGCTTTGATTTTAAATTCTTCCAGCTTGTACTCATAATCTAGGACTAGATTATTTTTTATAGATTCCTCTGCATCAAGTTTTTTGAAATGTCTCCTCTTACTGTAGGACTTCACCAGAACTCAGACGCACTAGAAGGAGGTGTCACTATTCTTTGCCAAGGGAACCAACATGGGGATTTGATTCATCAAGAAGCTTGAATCAATGGATGGTTTGTTGGATACAATGTTGATGTTGGTATTGACTTTTAGGAAGAAATCTATGTTTGATAGTAACTCTTATTTTTTGGTGTCTTTTGGGAAGGCGACTGTGATGGATAGCAACTCCATTTCTATGAAATCTTCAAGTGCAGATGATTGATTCAGCTTCTGGAGAAGAGATGAAGATGGGGGTGTCCATCATCTTCGTTAATATCTGGAAATAAGTCTAAAGGATGGTCGAAAAAACAAAAATCGATCGTTAGAAAATTCATTTTTTCTAATAGTGTAGATTGCATTTTTTTAGAATTGCAAACTTCTTTTTAAAAAAAATAGAAGACCAATATATTTCAGAATTGAAGACCACATTTTTTTGTATTTGGGGATTGTAACAAATTTTTCTGATCACCCAAATATTTTTTTCAGAATGGAGAATTTTTTTTGAGTAAGTGAGATGGATGCGAATGCTCACAAAAATAGAGTATAAACTTCACTTTTTTTTGTTACACCTTGAAGGAGAGTAGGCATGGAAATGATAAGGTCCAAGGGGGTAAAAAATGGAGAAAATAAAAATTAGAGAGATGATTATTCATGGGAGAAAAGCGGAAAAGGAATCCCTTTTAAATTGGAGAGAGGGAAATGTGGTGGCATGTGAGGAGAGAGTGAACGTGGGATTTAAACAAAAAATAGAGAAAAACTTTTCACAAAAGTTTGACAAATGAAACACTATTTTGACAATTATAAATCAAAATTAATTTGAGAATGAAAAGTTACTCAATCCCTCTTCATACTATTCATCATCTTCTCCGTCTCACCCCTACAACAGATCAGATGAGGATATCATGAATCTCTCTCAGTGTAGATTATCATCAAACCTAGCACTCTGATACCACTGAAGGTGGTTTTTGGAAGTGGAAGTAGACGCAAATGAATATCTCACTTATCCTTCGACAAAAATTTCTTTCAACCCTTTGATACCACTGATGGAGGATCTTTGCAGTGGAAACACAACCACACATAGATGCAGATCACTTGAGGTGATAGTAAAAAAATAAACTCAGTAGAAGCAAACTGGTATTATTTTTTCACTGGGATTCATGATTACAACACACATGATACTCCCTATTTATAGGGATACAAATACACATCAAACCAAATGATGACAAATAGAGAGAAAACAAGTTCGCAGTTGGTTACATTAGGTGTCATTCAAGCGCACAGATCCACACACATCAAGCATCCTTTGTTGAATCTGTCATACCTCCATTCCAAAAGTGATAGTAGCTACCATCCATAGAAAAACCAAGTTTAATTTCTAACAATTTTGCTGTAAACTAAGTGAGATTCACATACAAGTTCATTTTTCTTAGCATCAAAGCAAGGCGCATACAGATTTTTTGATCATGTTTGGTGAGTTTAGATCGAGTAACGTGAAGGGAATAATTTATGATGAAAGTTACCACATGGAATCCATTCAGCTTAAGAGATATAATATTGACATTAATGATGATTGTGATGATAGAATTGACACTATTATCAGCTTAAAATAAGAAATCCACTCATTGGGGGAATACTTTTTGGATGGAGTGAAATATGAATTTTTTTCTAGAGACTTCTAAAGTGGAGTTGGAGCAAAGAAAAGGCAGACTCAATAGAAAGAGCAAGAGATCATTCAAGAGTGGAAGATCAATGGAAGACTCCTCATCTTCTTCTTCTTTCAATTTTTTTGTTGTTATTGTTTTTTAATTATTGTTTGTTCAATATTAAAATGTTTTTTGGCTAAAATTTAGTGGGGGAATAAGAATGACTCGGTTCATTTCTTCATCTTAGTTTTTATTTCATTTTTAAATTGAATAAACAACATCCTACTTCATAATTGAGTGAGTTTGTGGGTGACGAACTTCAAATTCAATCAATTGTTAGTCAATTCTCTCAAAATAGGTTTTAGATACATATTTTTATTTTTTGTTCGATTATAATTTCACAAACAAAGACATATTTTTTAACCAATCAATCAGAATTCCCCTCATATATTTTTTCCGTACCCATTATCTGCATGTTTGTCTTTATACAACTATGTGTGCCACGTTATGTTGGTCCAACATGACACAACTTCTTGGAAAGGAAGGAAATGCATTACCATTAATTGATTTCACTGTTTCATTTTCTATTAGGGGGTAATGAGATTCTTCTACTGCTTTCTTGACATTTTCTTCACATTGGACACTCGAGATCATTTAGACTTTCAAATCATGTTTTATAAGGCATTTGCCTCTGCTTGTAATGGATTTCCTCGTATCCCAGTTCAAAATAGGTCTTCTCTTTTTTATGGTTAATAAATGGGGATTGGCCCTCAACATTTAAAAACAAAATTATCTTATTCTTCTATTTTTATATTCCTAAAAAATAATTTTCATCACTATTTATTGCTTGTACAAGTTTTTGTTGTTTGTTTTTAGTTGTTTTCTTGGTATGCATAATTTCCTTCCCAGAAGCATGATACCCTATCTACCACTAGCTAAGTTGTTATTAGGTTTAAAATTTGATATATTTAATGACATACCATCAAATATTTAGCATTATTTTTTAGGAAGACATCATGTGTTCAAGAAAAAAACCACTACTAAACAAATAAAACATACAAAAAGTAAAAAAAAATATGTTTCTAAAAAAAATAAAAAATGAAAAATCTATTAAAAGAAACTAAAATTTGTTCTTTACTGTTTAAATTTTTCCAGAAAATTCTTGAATGCATGCTAGGTCCAGAATATAAATCTTATAGCCTTTTATCATATAAATTCAAAGACGTTTAAGATATCTTCAGGAAAAAAATAAATGGAAAATTTGAGTGAGTGATTTGCTGAAAATAATTTACAACATTATCAAGAAAATGTTGAATGTCCTAGGATGAGAGAGTAAAAACTCCATCAAGTGGTAAGCAATATATCTTCCACTAGGCTTAGACCTAGATCCTGAAATTATGAGCTTAAATAATCAAACCTTTCACTACTTCCTACATTTAATGGAATGCCTAATGAGGACTCCCTAGGCTTCATTAGGGTTTTTTAAAATATAGTGAAACAGTTTCTGCTACAATGTTTGAGTGAGGATGAGTTGGAAATGGATGTTATCCCTTTTTTCCTAAAATGAAATAGAAGAAATTGGTTTTTGTCTCTAGGAGAAAATATTTTTGAAACATGGGAATAAGTGTATGGAGATTTTGTTATGTACATCTATCCATAAATATAAAAAGGATAATTAATAAGTAAAATCACAAATTTATTTCAAGAAGATGGAGAGGCGTTTCATGAGGCCTGAGATATATTTAGGGACCTGCTCGGGCAATTTCATCATCACTAACTTCCTTTCCACCTACTTATATATGCCTTCTATGAAGGTCTTTCACCTTATGGTCAGAATCTAGTTGACTAATCTTCTAGAGGGAATTACACAGATAAAACTGATAAAGATCTTAGAAAATTTTTCAATACATTAGCTCTTAATTCACTGTACAAAAATTCATGGAGAAGAAGAGTGAATAGAGGGGAATATAACACTGGTTCATGGTTAGAAATGAATTCACAACTAGTTGAAATTAAAGACCAAATTCAATCTCTCATAAACCAAAATGTCAAGAAAAGTGATAATCAAGGTGACTGCCAAAACCATAACTAGACACTTTAAGAGAAATGTCAAAATGTTTGGTATGTTTGGACACATGTTGTCCAAACATTGACATGCCAAACCACCACTAAAAGATGATAATTTTGCAATATAATATCCTAGGATTCAAGATAGAGATGATCCATTTTTAAATAACTACAATATGATCTATAAGAACCATGCCAATTTTTCTTAGAAAGAATAAGGAATGATTAGACAACTCATTGTCCCCGACTTCCAAAATCAATCAAAACCTAAATTTAAAAATCAACCTAGGGATGAATCCTTTAATTCTAAATAGGATTTACTAGGTATTTTTAAATCATTTTTAGGGAAATTTGTCTCACAAAAGGCTCAAAATGATTTAGACAAGCCCAAAATTGATGTTAATATACAAAACCTTGAGTTGCAAATGGGTCAATTAGATGGAAATTTAACATTTAGAGATAAAGGGAAACTTCATATCACTACAAAAATTAACCCTTGGGAAAATATCACGGATTTAGTCACTAGGAGTGGTTTAAAAACTCCAAAGGATGGTAGATATAACCTAGAGTAATTCATAAATGGCGAATCTAGACACCAAAATATAGATAACACTGAATCTAGAATTGTGGATAACACTGCTAAAACTCAAGTAACCCCAGATGTTCCAACTCAAAAACAAGAAGGGGAAAACTCTAAAATTAAAAATAATAAAGGGAAATAAGATCTTGTATAAGAAATTGGGTAAATTATCTCTATTATTAGTCATTTTTCATCATCTACACCATTCCCTAAAAAATTGAAACTCACAGATAATAAACCAAAATTGGTTTAATTCTATAGGATTTTCAATATTATCTAAGTAAATATCCCATTCATTCAAACATTAATTCATATTCCATCATATTTGAAATATCTTAAAAAATTGTTTCAAATAATAAAATTTTGGAAGAGTTTTCAACTTAAAAACTCACTAAAGAGTGAAGTGGTGTCCTTCAAAATAAAATCCCACAAAAATGAAAATATCCAGAGCGTTTTTTCATTCCATGCACCTTGAGAAATATTGGTTAATTAATTGGTTTCAATGAAATGTTTACTAGAATAAATCTACTTCCTTTATAATTGTTTCAATAGATGGGATTAGTAGGATTAAAACCCCCGGTATGGATTTACAACTAGTCTCCTAAACTTTCACACATCCTTTAGGAACAGTAGATGACCTACTTGTAAGAGTTTTAAGCTATTATTACATACTGATTTTATTATTCTAGATATGAAGTGTGACCAAGAAGTACCTATAATTATTGGTAATAACTTCTTGTCCACTAGAGGAGATTTTTTAGTTTATGAAAAGAGAATTCAATTTTTAAGTTTAGTGATAAATAAGAAGAGTTTCATGTATTTAAAAATGATAAAGAACCAACATTTGGTGAGATCTATTCAAGATTTTAAATTCTTCAAGATGATGATTCATTAGATAATTAGGAAGAATTTAACCAACAATAATTTATTGAAGAATCTCATCTAGATTATGTGAATATTTATTCCCAAAAATTTGAAAGTTATAGAAAAGGGAATCTTATAAATTTTCCATAGTTAGATAGGAACCCTGCTCCAGTTTTGGAGATCAGTTTAGAAGAAAACGTTTTTGTTCTTGAGCATACGAAATTTCTAATAGAGATAGAGGCTGAATTTCCTTATTTAAAATGTTTCAAGGAATATTTGGATACATGTGAGAGATATATTTCACAACACTATGAATAATTTTCTATGAAAACAAATTTAAAACCAAATCTGGATACTAAATGTTATAAGTTGTCCACTTTGGATTGTAGTAAGGAAAAGGTTGATTCTAATCATGAAATTGAGAATCATTCAAATTTTCACACTCACTTTAAGAACCATATTGAATACTTTTGACCTCTTAGGCTTAATATTCTACCATCTAGTGAAGAATTACCACAACTAAAACTTAAACCTCTACTTGCACAACTGAAATATTCATTTTTGGGTGAGAAATCATCACTGTATGTCATCATCTTTGTTGAACTTGATGAAAACCAAGAGGAAAAGATGTTAGATGTGTTAAGAAAGTACAAAAACACCATTGGATAGACTATTTATACCATTAAAGGTATTATAACTTTATTCTATATGCATAGGTTCTCTATGGAACCTGATCATAAGACATGTGTTGAGAGTCAAATAAGATTAAATATAAACATGAAAGAAATTATCATAAAGGAGGTTTTTTGGAGATGGAATTATTTATCCCATTAGATAGTTCTTGGGTTATTCCAATCCAAGTTTTTCCCATTAAGTGAGGTTTCATTTTTTTTATTAATGATAAAAATGAAAAATCAAGGTGAGAGAAGCTACTAAGTGGGGATTCTATATATATAATAAGAAGTTAAATTTTTTCCACTAGAAAGGATAACTTTTTTAAGAACCCAGTTTTTCAATTAGGTACGAATCCTTTAATTTTCAGTATAAATATTTAATTTAGACCTGATATGGGTTCCTAATGAGTTGGTAAAGTTTTTGAGGGTGTTTGGGGCTTGTTCGGAGCCCAGAATCCATCTTTTAGGGGGAAATTGGATTGGCGCATGGTTTAACGTAAACCATGCAGATGGTGTTGTCTCGGACAGAGCCACCTCGCATGGTTGGTGCATGGTCATGTGAACTAACCATACATACTCCCCTCTTTCCGAGGTACCCATACATGTATTTCACATGGTTTGATCAAGCTGTGTACCTAAACCGTTCGGGCAGAGTCGTCTCGCACAATTTGCACACTATTTGACAAACCGTGCGGAAAAACCATGCACAGGCTAATTTTCAAGGTAATTTTTCCATTTTTTCCCTTAAAGGTATATTAATCCTCATCCTTCACCCCTAATCTGAGAACCAGCGGGATTTACCTCCTTTTTTCACCCTTTTGGAGCTTTTTGAAGGCCAAAGCTAGGGAGCAAGTGATCTCCTTCATCCGATATCCGATCGATCTTCTATTCGTCATGTTGGATGTGCAACGGTAAGTACTTGAGTCCTATTTAGCCATTCTTCTTATATCTTTATCTCGACCTAGATATCATCATGTGAGAATTTTTCAACTTTTCTTAGATCTACTCTGATTCAAGGAAAACTAAGGGTCGATACTAGAGGAGAAGAGTCATAAAACCCTAAGGTGGGTGGTCTATAACTTATCCCTAAAGTTCATTGATTTTGGAAATGTTCATGTGGGGCCCATCGATTTCATTGGGAGAAGATTCTTAAATTTACATTCTATGATTATACTTGTTAGAATCTTATGGTTATGGTATTTCCATATATGTGATTAGTTGTTAGTAGTTACACCGAAACCTCAATCTGCCCCTTGTCGAAGGTTATGCCATAATTGGGTTTTAGTGTTTCAGCACGTTTGAGCCACTGTTCAGATGTGCCTTTTATTGACCTTACTAAAGGTGAGTCTTCCTATAATAAATGTCTTGATATTAATGAGAATTGCATAATGGCATGTACCATGTATGCTCACCACTTGACCCACCTAAGGTAAGTGCTTCCAAATAATTATTAAATTTGAAACGTGGAATGGTAAGTATACTAAGTATATGACTTGGCCTTATCAAATAATATTGAATAAAGGTTACATGTCCGTAGCACCCATTTCCATATTTATTTAAGGTAGAATAGTGAACCTCTATAAATGAATATGCCTTAATGGTTAACTAAGACTTGATTAAATGGTTGCAATGCTACTTGGCCTATCCACACGAATGGAAGACAAGACTTGGACCAATAAATAAATGGTTACAACTATACTTGATCTATCCACACTAATGGAAGTAAATACTTGAACCAAATGAATTAATACATGATTATAATATCAAATAGGAATTGACGGACTTGATCTCTCCTTGGATTCTGAGAGGAGAATACCTTGGGTCTCAAGAACCCCATTCCAATTCAAGGATGCGGTTTTCTTAGGTTGTTACCCACCAAGAATCTGGTTCTTGTCTATTCCTTGGATTCCTACTATACTACCATAGGGTCCTTTACCTTATTATATGATACCTCAGATATACTCCTTGGATCCAGCATTGACTAGTAGGTGCCATGGTTAAATCCCACAGGGCCCTGTCTTTATTTAGCCCCGTTTTACCTTGGTCGATCACCTTGGACTTGGTAGGAAAATTATTGTGGGATGCCTTGGATTATGCTCCTTGGATTACACTCTTACCCCTTAGATAGACTCAAATACCACTAAGTTAGCATTATGTGAGAACTATGTTACCTTGGTTATTACCCTGGAACTCCCTCACTGGATATCTTTGTCAGGTTTCCTTATTACATCTTGGGACCTTCACTACTTATACTATCACAAGGTGATGTCAGTTTTGGATAATCCCCACGTGACCTATTAACATTAAATGGTAATTGATTAATAAAATGAACTGGTTACATGTTCATACACCAGTCGAGGGCTGAAGCAGGTACTTGGGTATTTAGTTATATTATACTACTTTCTGTACTTATATATGCATACATGTACACTGATATATTCTATTTCATGGGCCAGATGTTATAGACATCATTGGTGGTGGTACACTAAGATTTATCTCACACCCTCTCCGGGCGCCATTTGGTACCTATGGTAGATTACATGTTTGAAGGTGTTGAAAAAGGGAAGCATACATATTCAAACACTTGATTGCTTGTTGTTTAGGATGGATCTTGATAGCAGATGAACGAGATGGATCTCAGGATACTTGGATTAGTCTTTGTGTTCTTTACTTTGTGGAACTGTTGTGCCTATTGTCGTGTATCCATGTTTTCCTGTTTTCTAGTGACATGAAATTACATCATCATTGTTTCAGTTGATATGATTATGGTTATTATCATTTATCTATTGCATTAGTTTGGTTCTATTGTTTATTTATATTGCTTCTATTGTTTACTATTTAATTATATTCCATCTATTGTGCTACAATATGCTAATTAGGGAATAATATTTCCACAGACACACCCTAGGCCCTCGCTTCTAGTCGACAGCCTCTGACATTTGGGAAGATGCGCTTGAGGCCATGTGGCTCACCGGGCTCGGGGCACTCGTTAAGTGGCATCCAATTCTGGGACGTCACAAAGTGGTACTAGATGGGTTTCTTTTCTTACTTTACTATTTGGAGACAATAAATTGAAGGATATGAATGCTTTCAACTTGGTCATAAGTTGTGCTTGGGCATCACAAACCCATGTTCAGGGTAAAAACCAAGTTGCCTAAATTATAATTTTTGATCTGCTTCTTCTTATTACAGTTGATATTATTTCACCACTGGGTGACACACATGTTGTGTGGTGTTTTTGATTATTAATATTTTAGAAAATTACTTCATCCTTAGCCCGATGATGTGAGGGAAAGAAGCATTGTTACATGTATCATTATAGGCACCTAGAATTCACATGTCATGCATATTACCATGCCATATAGGTGCATTTCACTTCTTTGCATTGCTTGATATGCTTGTGATTGTTGAGTGTTGTTGTGATAGTTTACTTATACTTGTATTACTTTGGATTCGATTGAGTTATTACCTATCTCAATTCATGTGGTGTATGGGCCCTCATGGGTTGGGATGAGTAATTTACTAAGTCAATTCATTATACTATAAATAAATGGGTGTCGTTTCTGGTGATAGGTGTATAGGCATTGATTCATCAGAAATGACTATCCATTATAAATTGAATCCTAAAATCTAAAATTAATTGGTTGGACATCCTTATTCCTCCTTGTCATGTTTATGAAAGGTAAAAGAGTGAACCTAGAAATTAACTACAAAATGACATGAAACTTATACTTGAGCACTTAGCGATACCTGGCCATCTAAGTGGGTAATTTTGGTAGTATGCCTTGGGTAGTGAGTTTTCTTAAATTTAGTTTCCACTTGTGATGCTATATTATTCTTCTAAGATTGTTATGAGGTGGGTGCTTGGCATTTTTAGACTAATGCATCCATGATGCCCTCATGTTGTTTTCCATGAAGGTGTTGATGACCATGCTCTAGACATAGTGGGCCCTGAGCTGCCAGTCTTACCTCCAGGAGTGCCACTTTAGGCACTACCTATTGTACTTGGTCTAGGCATTAATTCCCAAGTTTGTGATAGTTTCCTATGTCTGATGCACTCTATGCAAGGTTCTCCATAGGTTGCACCTACGATGGATGATTTGACCTGTGAGTTCTAGTAATAGCATCCTCTTACTTTTTCAGGGGATGGTAGTTTTTAGGCTGTTGATTCTTAGCTAGAGTCCATGTTGTCTATCTTTGAGCATCTGGAAATGCCTCCATAGCAGAGAGTCAAGCTTTCAATATAAATTCTTTGGGATTCATCCAAGCATTGGTGGGATGTGGTTACCCAAGCCGATCGTCATCAGGGCATGTTATGGGTTGATTTTCAGACTTCTTTCTATGATCAGTTCTTTATTCAGGCACTGAGAGATGATAGAGCCAGAAATTTCATGCATATTGAGCAGGGTTCTATGTCAGCTATGGAATATTCAGCACGATTCACTAATTTACAGCGCTTTTCATCGCTTCTAAACGGTTATGAGCTTTTTCATGCTAGACGTTTTGAGGATGGGCTCTAGTACGCCATCCGAACTCAGGTGAATGTCTTTATCCTTCCTAGATTTTATATAATAGTTGATCAGGCCCTTATCAATGAACGCAACCTGAGGGATGGTACAAGTACTGGGTTTAAAGGATCATTGTTGCGTCAGGCCAGTAGTTCTTCTAGTGGTAGGAGACGTTACCTTGAGGTTTTTTGTTAAGGAAGTGGCAACCAAAGTATTCAGTTTGATAGCTCTATGGTGTGCCATCAGTGTGGAAGACTAGGGCATAAGAATCCCCAATGTGATAGAGACCCTATGGAGTGTCAGGATTTTGACTATATGGGTCATCTTCAGTGTTTCTACAAGATATTTCCACCAGTATCAAGTGGAAAAGGATCAACATCATCTCCACCTACAAGAGTGAGTTATTTTGTGTTGTGTTAGGCAGGGAGTTGGAATAACACTGAGAGGTCTGGCTGAGGAGGAGGTTGTGGCCGTGGTAGTCTGATCCCTGATCACCAGTAGTGCCAACAGAGTAGTCATGATTGTGGTAGTCCATCTATTTCAAAGGGATGTGGATCAGGTTAGTTGCATGCTTTGTATCCAATACCTGAGGATCGGTCTATGGGACCATCTATAGTATGAGGTACTATTCTAGTAACCCCCACAATTGTCTCTGCTTTGTTTGATATAAGTGATTCAAAATCTTTTATTTCTGTATCTTTTGTGGAATTTCTCGAGCTAGAGATATAGTATCACTATGGTGTAATGACCCTCGATACACTGTTGGGAATACAGATAGAGGGAATACGCTAGTGCAAGAACTGTACCCTTGAGGTAGGTAGTTACCCTTCCTTGTGGAATCTCTTTGTTCTTGAGATGACGGGCTTCGATTTCATTCTCAGGATGGACTGGTTAGTCCACTATCACGCCTTTGTAGATTGTTATCACTATAGGGTTTCTTTTACATCACCAGATGGCACCAGTTATCTTTTTAAAGGTGAGTGGGATGTCTAGGCTAGGAGAGCTAGATCAAAGCATCATGGGATAGGTTAAGTGACCACCCAGATTTCTAATCTTTTCATGGAGGATCAGGGTTTTCTTTAAACTGATTTTCCTCCAGTAGTTGATCATTTTAGGGAAGTCTTTCCCAATGAATTTTCTAGATTACTTCCTAAGAGAGAGGTAGATTTTACAATTGATCTTATTACAGGAGTAGCTCCAGTGTCCATTCCTCCATACAGGATGAAACCTACTGAGCTTCAGGAGCTCAAGTGATAGATAAAGGACCTAGAGGCCAAAGGATTTATATGGCCTAGTACATCCTCTTGGGGTTCACCCGTGATTTTATCCAAGAAGGCGGATGGAACCTTACGATCAAGAATTGGTATCCACTTTCTTGAATAGATGATCTCTTTGACCAACTCTGAGGAGAAAAGGTATTCTCTAAGATTTACATGCGATTGGGTTATCATCAGGTGCGAGTTAGACCATCAGACATACCTTGTACATCTTTTCGTAGCAGGTATGGTCTATATGAGTATCTTGTTATGTCATTTGGTCTTACGAATGTGCCTATTGTTTTCATGGATTTGTTGAATAGGGTTTTCCACCCCTATTTAGACTCTTTTTCATGGTCTTTGTGGATGACATCTTAGTGTATTCTCACACTCATAACGACCATACCAAACATCTTGAGATCATTCTGAGTACACTGAGAGAGAATTAGATTTATTCCAATCTTGATAAATGAAACTTATAGATCAACATGGTCCACTTCTTGGGTCACATTATCTCAGAATAAGAAGTAACTATTGACCCTGAAAAGGTTGGTGTTGTAGTTTCCTAGGAGCAGCCCAAAAATGTGTTTGATATCAAGAGTTTCTTAGGGATCGCTGGATATTATAGGTGTTTCATACAAGACTTCTCACTACTTGCTTCACCTCTTACTATACTTACAAAGAAAGGTGTTAAGTTCCTATGGTCAGAATCATGTGAGAAAGCCTTTTAATAATTGAAAGAGAGGCTTGTCTCAACACCAATTTTGATTCTTCCAAAACCTAGTAAAGGTTATAACATCTTCTACGATGCATCAGACATTGGATTAGGAGCAGTGTTGATGCAGGAAGAGAATGTTGTTGCACACGGATCTCGGAAGTTAACGCCTCACGATAGAAATTACTCGATGCATGACCTTGAGATAGTAGTAGTTTCCCATGCCTTATGATACTAGAGACATTATATCTTGGGTGAGCACTTTGTGGTGTATAAAGACGACAAGAGCATCAAGTATATCTTTTTTCAGCGTGATTTGAACCTCATATAGTGGAGATGGGTTGAATATCTACAATCCTTTGATTTTTATCTTGCCTATATGCCTGGAAAGGGCAATGTGGTCACTGATGCATTGAGTCAGAAAAATCAAACACAGGTCGTACAGGAATCCAGTAATGAATGGACGTTAATGACCCTATTTTTTAAAATTCATCAGGAGTTTGATGACATTCACGAGAAGTCTTACCTCTCAACCTTAATAGTTACCTCTTCCCTCCTTGAGAAGGTGAATAGTAGGCAGTTTTCACATCCTGAAGGTTTGGTTCTCTGTGAGAGTATATCAGGAGATAACCCCCTCTGGATTGGTCGGTGGATAGAGACGACGTCCTGCGTCTACGTGGACATATCTAGGTTCCTATAGATATGAGAGAAGAGTTTATGAAAGAGTCCCACACTTCTCAATGGGCAGTTCATATAGGAATCTCGAAGATGTATTGAGATATGTGACACAGGTATTGGTGGCCTGGAATGAAGCATCATATTGCAGGCTTCATCACTAGGTGTTCCACTTGTCAGCAGGTGAAGGTGGAGCACCAGAGACCTAAAATCTTGTTACAATAGCTTACAGTCCTGGAATGTAAATGGGAATATGTTTCTATGGATTTTGTAGTCAGATTACCTAGGTCTCCAAGGGGTAGCGGTGCTATTTGGGTAGTCATTTAATTACTAAAAAAATCATCCCACTTCATTCCTATATGGGTGACTTTATTAGTAGATGAGTTGGGAATATTGTATGTTCGTGAGATCATATGACTATATGGGGTTCCACATACTATCATTTCAGATAGGGATGCTCATTTCACTTCATGGTTCTAGCAAGGATTATATAAATGTATGGGGACTCAGATGCTTATAAGCATAACTTTTCACCCTCAGACCAATGGATAATTGGAACGGACAATATAGGTTTTAGAGGATATGCTCCAAGAATGTGTCCTTGATTTCAGAGATTCTTAGGAGAAACATATTTCTCTCATTGATTTCACTTATAATAATAGTTTTCAGATGATGATTCATATGGATCCTTTTGATGCCTTATATGATAGTCCATGTCGTTCACCCTTGTGTTGGCTAGAGGCAGGTGAGGCAGCCCTACTAGGTCCTCATCTTGTTCAGGAGACTTCATAATAGGTCTAGCTGCTCAGGAAGTGTATGACTACTGCTCATTCTAGATATAAATCTTATGCCGATCATCGTTGATGACCTCTTGAGTTCGAGTTTGGGGATCGTGTTTTCCTTTAGGTATTGCCCAAGCTAGGGCATAGATGGTTAAGGAAGCAGGGAAAGCCATCACCTTGTTAATTTTGGTCATTAGAGATTCTAGAGAGAGTCGGTCCGGTAGCCTATTAGTTGCTACTACCTCAGAGGTATCATGTCATGCACGACGTCTTCTATGTATCATAGCTTTGCCAATATCATGTTGACCCATCTCATACTTTTGATCCTGAGGAAGTTGAGTTAGATTCTGATGCTACCTTTGAGGAATATTCAGTAAACATTGTTTATGAAAGAACGAAGGATCTCCGAGGAAAGTCTATCCCTCTCGTATGGGTGATATGGAAGCATGACCAAGTACAGGAAGAGACTTGAGAGATGGAAGCCAACGTAAGTTCCCAATGGCCATAGTTCTTCTCAGATAGTGTTTCTTTACCTTTGGTAAGAGAACTCAGGGTGAGTTCTTTTAAGGGGGGAAGACTGTAAGAACCCAAGTTTTTACTCAGGTATGGATCCTTTAATTTTTAGTCTAAATCTTTACTTTGTACCTAATATGGATTCATAATGAGTTAGTAAAGGTTACAAGGGTTTCCAAGGCTTTTTAAGAGCCCATAACCCATGTTTTTGGATAAATTTGTCTTGGCACATGGTTTAGAGTAAACCGTGCGAATGGTGTTTTCTCAGACAGAGCCGTCTCACACGGTTGGAGCATGACTGTGCAGACTAACCGTGTGGACACCCCTCTTTCCCAGGTACCCATGCATGGATTACACACATTTTGATCAAGCAATTTGGCCAAACTGTTTGGGCAGAGCTGTCTCACATGGTTTTCACACAGTTTGACAAACTGTGCGCAGGCTAATTTTATGGGTAATTTTTCCAGTTTCATCCTTAATGGTCTATTAATCCTCCTCCTTACTCCCTAATCCTAGAACCAGCGGGATTTACCTTTTTTCACCCTTTTGGATCTTTTTAAAGGCCAAAGTTAGGTATTAAGAGATCTACATTGTCCGAAATTCGATCGAGATTATGTTTATCATGTTGGATGAACAATGGTAAGTACTCGAGTCCTCTTTAGACATTGTTCTTATCTCTTGCTTTCAACCTAGATATTTTCATGTGAGAGTCTTTCACCTTTTCTTAGATCTACTCCGATCCGAGGCAAACCAAGGGCCGATACCAGAGGATAAGAGTCATACAACCCCAAGGTGGGTAGTCTATAAGTTATCCCTAATGTTCTTTGATTTTGGAAATGTTCGTGTGGGGCCTGCCGATTCCATCGGGAGCCGTTTCTAAAATTTACATTCCATTATTATACTTGTTAGAATCATATGGTTATTATCTTTAAATATATGTGATTAGTTGTTAGTGGTTACACACACAACTCAATCTGCCCCATGTCAAAGGCTATGCCACAATTGGGTTTTAGTGTTTCGGCACATTTGAGCCATCGTTTGGGTGTTTCTTTGCTTGACCTTCCTAAAGGTGAGTCTTCATATAATAAATGTCTTGATATTAATGATAATTTCATAATGTCATGTACTATGTATTCTCACCACTTGACCCACCTAAGGTAAGTGCTTTCAAATGATTATTAAATGTGAAATGTGGAATGTAATGTATACTAAGAATATAACTTGGCCTTATCCAATAAGATTGAATAAAAGTTACATGTACATATCACCCCTTTCCATATTGATGGAAGGTAGCAGAGTGAACCTCTATAAATGAATATTCCTTAATGGTTAACTAAGACATGATTAAATGGTTGCAATGCTACTTGGATTATCCACACTAATAGAAGACTAGGATTGGACCAATAAAATAAATGGTTAAAACTGTACTTGACCTATCCACACTAATGGAAGGAAATACTTGAACCAAATGAATTAATAATTGATTACAACATCAAATAGGAATGTAGTGACTCAGGATCACCTTTGATTCTGAGAGGAAAATACCTTGGGTCTCGGGAACCCCATTCTGATTCAAGGATGTGGTTTTCTTAGGTTGATACCCACGTAGACTCCAATTCTTGTCTATTCCTCGGATGCACAATATACTACCATAGGATCCTTTACCTTATTACATGATACCTCATATACACTCCTTTGATCCATCATTGAATAGTAGGTTCCATGGTGAAATTACATAGGGCCCTGTCTTTGCTTAGCCCCATTTTACCTTGGTCGATCACCTTGGACTCAGTAGGCGCCTTATTGTGGAATGTCTTGGATTACGCTCCTTAGATTACACTCTTACCCATTAGCTAGACTCGGATAATACTAAGTTAAAATTCCATGAGAACTAAGTTACCTTGGTTATTACCCTGGAACTCCCTCACCAGATATCTTTGTCAGGTTGCCTTGTTACATCTTGGGACCTTCACTACTTATAATATCATGAGGTGATGTCAGTGATGGCTATGCCTCACATGACCTATTAACATTAAATGGTAATTTCTTAATAAAATTAATTGGTTACATGTTCAAACACCAGACAAGGGATTAAGCAGGTACTTGGGTATTTAGTTATATTGTACTTATTTATTTACTTATATATACATGCCTACACACTGCTATATTCCATTTCACGGGCCAGATGTTATAGACACCATTGGTGGTAGCCCACTGATATTTATCTCACACCCTCTCCAGGCACCGTTTGGTACCCAGAGTAGATTACATGTTTACAAGTGTTGACAAAGGGAAGCATACGACTTCAAACACTCGACTGCTTACTGTTTAGGATGGAGCTTGATAGCAGATGACCGACTTGGATCTTAGGATGCTTGGATTAGCCTTTGTGTTCTTTTTACTTTATGGAAATGTTATGCCTATTGTCTTGTCTCCATGTTTTCTAGTTTTCCAGTGACATGACATTACATCATCATTATTTCAGTTGATACAATTATGGTTATTCTCATTTATCTATTGCATCGGTTTGCTTCCACTATTTATTTGTATTGCTTTCGCTGTTTACTATTTAATTATATTCCTTCTTATGTGCTACACTATGATAATGAGGGAATATTCTTCCCATGGACACACCCTAGGCCCTCGCTTCTAGTCGGCGACCTTTTGTGTTTGGGAAGATGCGCTTGAGGCCATGTGGACCACCGGGCTCAGGGCACCCGTTAAGTGGTATCCAGGTCTGAGATGTCACAACTTTCCCATGAAATTCTTGTATAAAATGATTGAGAGGCTATATGATAATGGGTTTTCTATTTTCTAGATGGCTATTCTAGGTAAATCCATATCCCTATAGTCCTAGAAGACTAAGAAAATACCACTTTCACATGCCCCTTTGAGACATTTACTTACTAGTGAGTTCCCTTTGGATTTTACGGTGCACCAACCATTTTCAAAGATACTTAATTGGTATCTTTTTTAATATGATTGAGAGGATCATAGTTATGTTTAAGAATTATTTCTCTATTTTCATGAGTACTTTTGAAATCTATTTTTATAATCTAGAACATGTTTTATAAAGATTACTAGAGACCAATCTTATTCTTAATTGGGATAAATGTAAATTCATGGTTACTAAAGGAATTTTTCTTGGTAATAAGGTTTCAATTAGAGGAATATAGGTAGAAAATTATAATATATAGTTTATTAAAAAGTCCCCCCTCCTATGAATGTCAAAGGAGTAAGAAGATTCTTAGGACATGCTAGTTTGTACAGGATGTTTAAAAAATATTTTTATAAAATCACTAGGCCTCATTTCTCATTACTAGAGAAAGATAAACCATTTTTTTGATAAAAAGGTTCTTAAATCCTTAAATAATATTAAATCTAAACTCAATTTTTTACCCATCATCACTTCCCCTAATTGGAAGTTACAATTTGAAATTATGTGTGATTCTAGTGATGTGGTTATTGGAGCATTTTTAGGAAAGAGAAAAGACAAGAGGTTGCATATGGTGTACTAATAAAAAACAATTTTATTGAATATTTTATTAATAATAAATTATATAATGTCCTCACATTGTGTTAAATATGTTTATTTATAAAATATTTGGGATTAGATCATTCATTTGAAAATTTGATGAAAATTTTAGTTTTACCCTTTAAAATTCACTGTAGTATTTTAGAAATAAATATTTTTATGTGTTTTATGTGAACATAAAATTTTATAACCGTGTTCCTGACTTAATGAGATCTAACTTTTATTTATAAAATATGAGCTAAATCATGAATTTGACTGAACTAAATGGGACATGAAGTCAAAGATGGGTTGGACTCGCTAGATTGGACACTACTTCAGTATTTGGGACATAACTTCTTCATCCATGATTGTATTGGGGCCAAATTTGAAGAGAAGCTTGAGGAACCAATTTCTCAAAAATCATAATTTTATAATAATAGATAGTTCATGCGTTTTGGAGGTAAAACAGTTGGTGAAACATGGATTAAAATATTTTTCCAAATTTCCCCATTCACACTTGAAACCACTTATAACCTAGCCTCTCCCCCACTCTATAAATATGTATTTTTCTCATTTAGAGGGGCTAGGATGTGAATTAAAAGATTTGGAGCATAGGTGAAGTGGTTCCATACCATTTAAATTCACAATTGGAGGAGGGAATCTATCAAGCTAGGATCTCCTCCAAAATGTTATTATTTTCCTCTTCGTGGTTGTAATGTTTTTATTCTTTCAATAAAATTCTTAGTTTGTCTTCCATTTATTCTATTTTTCTCAAATTTCTTCTTATTTAATTAACTTATTTGGGCTATAACTAAAGAGTGGAGAAAAGATTGTGTGTTTCCCTTTCAATCCATTGCTTATGTAAAACGTCTCCACGATGACAACTCCACCCATGGAAGAGTATATTTCATAGTAATCGATCTACCTCTTACCATATTTATTTATTTATTTTCAATCAATGAGATAATATAATTCACATAATATTATCCATGAATTTATTTTTTTAAATTATAAGAAACTAAGAAATAAATTGAACAATTAACACAAAAACACACGAGGTCAAGATTTGTGTAAATTGTGAAAGCACAAACTTAACCGGTAATACAAAACCACACGGGATCAATTTGTAGAGTCCAAATATAATACCTAAAATAAATTAATCCTCATTTATAGATTGGAAATGTTCCCTAATTTACCATTGAACATAAGCTAACTTTAGAACATCAATCAAATTAGGGTGTTGTAATTTCATGTTCCGAAGCTAGCCTAGGGTTATATTCATTTCATCTTTGTGGTTAAGTTAATTCTCATAAGGTTTGAGGATTAAAAAATTATGGGATCATAATTAATTAGATATTAATTTATATGATAATGATTGATATGTAAGTTAAGAGGTACATCTAGATCAATTATTCCTTTTAAAAATATTTTCTAAAAAAACATCTTTTTGTTGTGTCTAATTGATCAAATTTCATTTAAAAAAAGAAAAAAATAAAGTCTTCTTCCAGCATACTTCTTATAGTTTTATAAATGATACCCCTCACCTTTAAGGTAGTTTTTTCATGTTATTTAATTTTATTTTCAAAATACCTTTAATATATTGTTTTAAAATTACTTCCTCCTTTGAGAAACAACCTTGGTCAGCAACTCTACTACACCTAAATAACCCAAAACTGAACATCATTTGAGAGTGCCCATGATATCACCTTTCAAATTGGGGTCATTTCTAGGAAGGAAAGTTTTTCATTCAACTAATTAGAGGTATTTTTTACTTTTATTTTATCATTTTTTTATCTTATTTCTTCTTTATTCTTTCCCCCTTTTCAATTTTTGTTTGTTTGTTTGTTTTTATTTCATTACTCTCTCTTTTATTCTCTATTAGAACATCAATTGAAACATATTATCATGGTATTATGATATAATCCTATTAATTACTATGATTTATCACATGATCTCATCCTAAGGATCTATTTGATCTAGACCCCGAGCACTACGGAAAAAACAGGCTTTTGCAATGGGCTATTTGCGACGAGATTAATTCTCGTCTCAAATAGTCCATCCCAGAGGTTATTTACGACAGGGGGTTCGACCCGTCAAAAAAGTAATGCACGGTTTGGCGCGGGATGCGCGCTAAAGAGAGGGAAGGTTATTTGCAACGAGGAAATCCCCCCGTCGCAAATAGTGAGTTGGTCGGAGGATATTTACGACGGGACCCGTTGCAAATACCAACGGCGATAAATGGGTTTTTGTGACGGGATGTTGTCCCGTCGCAAAAAAGTGTGTCGGCATGTCACTTTTTGCGACCGGCCACATCGCAAATACCCTTTTAACCACTGACAACAATTAATGCGGGAAAATGTATTTGTGACGAGCCTCGTTGAAAAAAGAACCTTTTGTGATGGTATTCCCGTCGCAACTAATCTAACCTATATATACCCCCTCCATTTTTCTTTCTCTTTCCCTCAATTCTTATTTCCTCTCTTTCTCTAAACTCTATTTTTAGAGTGCAAATTTCTTTGAGTTAGTATTTTTACGGATAAGTTGTGAAGTCGCTTACATCAATAGGAGATCAAGTTTAAGGACATTTATATTTATTTAATTTAGTATTTATTTAATTTTTTTATTTTAATTTTAATTATTGTTGATTAGTTATAATTAAATTAGATTTAAATTGTTTTGTTATCAGTATTTATTTGTAATAATAAATTTAAATTATTAGTACTAATTCTTAATAATTATTAATAATTAATAATTAGTAATAATTAATAATTATTAAAGAAAATTAGTATTGTATATAAATAATTACTTATAATTAGTAATTAGTAGTTGTAAATTGTAGTTATTAATATCAATTAACACTAATTAGTAATAGTTATGCTTAATTAGTAATAATTACGGGTAATTAGTAATAAATAGGAATAGTTAGTAATAAATAGAATAATTACTAATAAGTAGGAATAATTACTAATAAATAGGAATAATTAGTAATAAATATGAATAATTAGTAATAAAAATAAATAATTAGTAATAAATAGGAATAATTAGTAATAAATATGAATAATTAGTAATAATTAGGAATAATTAGTAATAATTAGTAATAATTAAGAATAAATTGTAATAAATAGGAATAATTAGTAATAAATAGGAATAAATAAGAATAATTGGCAATAAATAGGAATAGTAATAATTAGTAATAATTTTTTATAATTAGGAATAATTAGGAATAATTAGGAATAATTAGTAATATTTAGGAATAGTTAGGAATAACTACTAATAATTAGGAATAATTAGTAATAATTAGGAATAATTAAAAATAAATAGGAATAAATAGGAATAAATAGGAATAAATAGTAATAATTAGTAATAATTAGTGATAATTAGTCATAATTAGTAATAATTAGTCATAATTAGTAATAATTAGTAATAATTAGTAATAATTAGTCATAATTAGTAATAATTATTAATAATTAGTAATAATTAGTAATAATTAGTAATAAATCTTGTATATATTGTGTCACCCATAAGTAATGGTAATTATTAAGATGTAGTTGTAATTGTTTATCTTTTTTTCAGATAGGGTTTTTATAATTTCAAATTATTCAAAAATAGTAATGATTTTATATTTTTTAGAAAAATATGGAACAAAGAAGTCGTCAACATTCATTATTAGATGATCACTCTTGGAGAAATCAGCATATAAATCCAAACGGTTCTAGTTTAAATCCTTTATATATTGAGGGTGTTGAAGCTTTCTTATCATTTACATCATTAAAACCAGAATATGTTTCAGAAGGCACAATAAAGTTTCCTCGTAAAAAATGTGCTCTGAGAACGTTTGACACATTTGAAAAGGTTGGGGGACATCTCTTGTGGTTTGGTTTTCAACCAAATTATGTTTTTTGGTATCAACACGGTGAATGCAGTTCCAGATAAGACACTAATAACTTGATTCTAGATCCATCACGGTTTCAAAATTTAGTACATGATGTTGCAGGTCCATCTGTTCAACAAACTGAAACTCAAGATGATGTTGATTTAACTCCTAATTTGGAACCATCCAAATTTTATGAGTTATTAAGGTCTGCTGATGATGCATTATATCCTGGTTTCAAGATAAGAAAATTAGAAGCAGTTGCAAAATTTATGGCTATTAAATCAGATAATGAAATGTCAAACAACTGTTTTAATCAGATATTTTCTTTGGTTAAAACACTATTACCTGAAGGAAATTTGTTGCCTGCAAATTATTATGAGAGAAAGAGGTTGGTTCATAATCTAGGCCTTAGTTATCGGAAGATTCATGCATGTACAAATGATTTCATCTTATATTCTGGTGAAAATGATTCTTTGGATAGTTGTCCCACATGTGGACAATCGAGGTATAAAGAAGCTCAACCAGGGAAGTCTGGATCGATTCGAGTAAAACAGTTGAGATATTTCCCCCTTATACTCAGGTTGCAACGTTTATTTATGTCTCAGAACACAGCGTCAATGACGTCATGACACAAAACCCAGATTTCAACTGATAAAAGATTGAATCATCCATCTGATGGTGATTCATGGAAAAATTTTGACCATCTGCATCCATCTTTTTCTTTAGAAGCCCGAAACGTGTGATTGAGTCTTTCTACTGATAGTTTATGTCTGTTTGGTTCTTATGGTAGTCAGTATTCATGTTGGATTATCTTTATAACTCCATAAAATTTACCTCCATGGATGTTGATAAAGGAGACCTATATCTTTTCGACCTTATTAATCCCAGGACATCTGAAAAAGAATATTTATGTTTATTTGAAACCATTGATTTATGAGTTTAATGCATTGTGGAGTGATGGTGTTAGTACATAAGATGTTGCTGCGAAAAAAATCATATTAAAAGCTGCATTGATGTGGATGATTAGTGACTTTTCGGCATATGTCATGTTATCTTGTTGGAGTACACATGGTCTCAAATCATTTCCTTACTATATGAAAGACAAAAAAGCCTTTATGATCATCAATGGAAGAAAAACTTTCTATTTTGACTATCACCGCATATTTCTTCCAACCGATCATCATTTTTGGAGGAACAAATCTCATTTTAGAAAAGGTAAAATTGAAAGGGATGAACCTCCAAAAAAGATCTCAGATACAGAGTTAAAATCAGTTTTATTATGCAAAGTATTGTGCTACTTTAAGAGACTTAAGTGATTGGTGGAGCATAATAAAAATGAAATCTCATGAAAATCAGTTTACTCAAACTGAATGTGGTTCCACTGAAGTAGAGGGAATTGAAATTTTTCAAGAGACTACTCAAAATCCATCTTTTTCACAATGAGACGTGAATATCGATGATGACACCCCACAATTAAGGATCGATGATGACAAAGATGTTAATGATGTTACAAATGAATTTGAAATGACAAGAGATGATGAAACTGAAACTCATATGGATATTGATGATGCTAATGAGGAAGATGAAGACATCGACATTGACAGCTACGGATATGAGGATGAAGATAGACATTGAAACAGTTAAATGTTGGTTATAATCATAACTAATATATATCTATATATAATAGTTATTTTCAACTATCATCTAACAGTAATCATTTTGTGTTTCAGATGGATCCTGATCTATTTCGTGAGTTGCAGGAGGCTGAGCTACCTTTGGATGAGGGGAATTTTGGATCATCTGACCCTCAGCCTACTGGTGGTTCAGGGGGTACGCGGAGGGGGTGCGGTCTTGTGTGAATGATGATTCCTAACCCTATCCCCGAGCGATGTCCACATCTTGGCTTTGATCCATGCACACGAAGGTATAGTAACCTGTATACTTTAGTTAGATTTTATTAATTTATTTATATATATACTAATTGTTTGAATATTTATTCCTTTTTAACAGTTTTGCGCATGTAGCTATTGGAGCCAACGAGCCCGTACCCAAGTGGTAAGGGCTCCTGTTTGGCATCCAAGAGACCTCGGGTTCAAAACCGGGTGAAGGTGAATTTTTGGGGGTACTGTAGCAGTACTGTATCAGGCACGGTAGCAGTACTGTAGCAGTCAATGTAGCAGTTACTATTTGGTACTGTAGCAGCCGAAACTATTCACCTGATTTGGGCCTTCAGGCCACCGGTTTGGGCCTAAGGGTCTACAGGGCCTTCGGGTCATCAAAGGCCTTCGGGCCACAGGGCCTTCAGGTCACGTAGACCATGGAGTGGCTCAGTTCACACAGAACATGCCCCAGAAGAGGATCAGAGCAACAGGAGTAGCAGCCACCAGATGCAAAGCTAACCGGATTGGAAGAATGAGAGGGTATGACAGCCGCCATCGGGAACAGGCACCGTGCATCTTTGTATGGGGAAATTCTAGCCGATCAGCAATGCAAGGTGGGAGATAGGTGATCAATGATGTAGAAATCTAGGGAGGGGCAGTTCAAGTGGGTTGGGCCTACGAGTCATTTATTGGGCATGGTATGCCTCTGGGCCTTCGGGTCATGTATTGCGGGTTTTTCAGCCTTGGGCCTTGGGCCTACAGGTCATGTACGGGTTCCCCTTCAACCCTTAAAAGGGGGATTATCCATAATAAAATAAAAAAGAAGGCCTTTGAGCCATTCGGGGTCATGTAGCTATTGGAAAGGGGAGCGCTATCTTGCGCAATTATTTTTCTCAGCCATGGATCACATGGGAACAGATTCTCATTGATGTGCGTCTCGACATGTTCAATAATTGGCTGGTACGTAAATAAATAATATTTATTTTGAAATTTATTTTATTAATAACTTGATATTATAAATTATTTATAGGGTTTATGGTATCTCATCAATGATAGCATGTGTGACGCTATCCACGCGGCATGGTAGGTGTCTGTGCATGACCATTTCCGTCAGTTTTTTCACAATTTGAGAAGAACAACCATTAAGAAAGTAGGAGTGAAAGAATTTGATGAGCTGTGTAGAGCCCATAGACTAAAGTACATTTTATCTCATGTTTGGGATGAATTATGTTTACACTGGTTGGGTGGTGGATTTCAGAGGAGATCTTCAGTGGGACGGAAGAACCGGGGGAGCCAGGAGGTGACAAATCGAGCTGGTAGTTGTACATTCAGTACGCATAGAGAGCATCTGGTAAGTATTTTTTTTAAATATTTTATATAACTTTAAATATAAACAGTTTATTTTATATTTATGTAGGCAGTTGAGCATCTCGATATTACGGAGTACGACGTTTATCGAAGGATGTACAATGATCCAGCCACTGGAGAGATTAGAGGTGATCTCCAAGGTCAGATTGTGGTTAGTATTATTTTTTTCAGTTTGACAATTAACTGCATAAAATATTTCCACAATTTTAATTTTGAATTGAAATTGAAGGATTCATATGAGTCTGCGACCTCTCATACACAGACTGAGAGTCAGGATGAGACGACTGATCAGACCAGTGCCCACCATTTCGATGAGGCGACATGGATGCAGGAGACTCAGTATGGCTTTAAGAAGGGCCGAGTAGTTGGTATCGACTCTCATTTGACTCCTGGTACTTATTATGGTAATATTGCGATGTTGGCGTCCAGCTCGAGAGGAACTCGTGGAGAGGCATCATCTTCTGCCTCACAGTATCAGGAGTAGTTGCGAACTCAGACTGAGCTTATAGAGAGTTTGCAGAAGTAGCATGAAGAGATGCGTCAGCAGCAACAGTAGCAGCACGAGTAGGAGATGCTTCGATCGCAACAACAACAGCAGCAACATCACGAGCAGATAAAGTACATGCGTCGTATGACTCGTAGTTTAGTGATGGAGTTTCATCCACTATCTCCTACAGCTCCTCCACCTCCTCTAGAAGATGACTCCCAGTGATTTTTTTATGTTAAAAATATTTGAATTCAAGATTTGTTGTAATATGAACTATTTATAGTTTCTGTCTTTTATATTGCTGCAAATATTGCATAATTTAATTTTTTTTAATATTTTATAATTTATTATTAGTATTATATTTTTTAATATTTTTTTATTTTACTAATAATAATAATAATAATATTTTACGATTTTTTTATATTTTTTTGTATATATTGATAATTTTAATAATTTTTTATTTTTTTATTATTTTAATAATATTAATATTAATTTTTCATTAATCATAATTTTATTAAATATATTTGTTTAGTATTATATTTTTTAATGTTTGTTTATTTTACTAATAATAATATTTTTTATTTTTTTATTATTTTAATAATATTAATATAATTTTTTCATTAATCATAATTTTATTAAATATTTTTTTTATTATGTTTAGTATTTGTGATGAGACATATTGTGATGGGAGCCCGTCGCAAATAATTTAAATAAAAAAATTAATAATAATATTTGCAACGGACCCATCGCAAAAGGTTTTTATATATAATGTATATAATCAGAGGCTTATTTGCGACGAGGAAGTTCCCCATCGCAAATAGTATTTGCAACGAGCCTATTATAAAATATTTATTTATATATAATGCATATAATCATAGACTTATTTGCGACAAGCCTGTCGTAAAAAATAATATTTGCGATGTCGTTTTCTGCAATGGGCTATTTGCGACGGGGCCTCGTCGCTAAAGCCTATTTGCGATGGGATCTCGTCGCAAATACCTCTAATTCCAGTAATAGAGATTGAATGTAACCTTAAGGCTTGAATCAGACAATCTCAGTCTATAGGAAGTGTCAACATTTACCCAACTGGGTAATTCCTTTACTCTAGGATCATTGAAATTGGAAACACTTCTAAATCCAACCCAAAAAAAGACCAATGGCTGAAAACAATAATAATGAACTTAACAGAACCATTCACGAATTGGATGGACTAGATATTAACTATAAACTAAATTGTATTGCATACCCAAACCTAAAATCAAACATTGAATTGAAATATGGGTGAATTCAGCTTCTTTCAAAGTTTCATGGCTTATCTAGTGAGGATACAAACAAACATTTAAAAGAATTTAATGTGGTTTTCTTAACCATGAAACCAAGAAATGTCTCTGAAGATCAAATGAAACTGAGGTCATTCTCATTTTCAATTGATGGAACTGCAAATGACTGGATGTATTATTTATAACATGAATACATAACTTGTTGGAATGATTTGAAACATATTTTCTTACAGTGATTTTTACAGCATCAAGGACCACTGCCATTCAAAAAGAGATATCAAGAATCAAGCAAGCCCTAGGGGGGTCGATGTATGAGTACTAGGAGCGATTTAAGAAGTTGTGTGCAAGATGTTCACATCACCATATCAGTGAGAAAACCCTCATCCAGTACTTCTATGAATGCCTCATGCTTATGGATAGAATCATGGTGGATGCTGCAACTAGAGAGGATTTGGTCAAAAAAACATTAGCAGTTTCACATGCATTGATCGACAAGATGGTACAAAACTCCCAAAAATTTGGCAATCGAGGTACACCTAATGTTAGAGGAGTACATTAGGTAAGTCTATCTTTTCTTGAAATTAATTTAATTGATACCAAGTTAGAATAATTAACCACTATGGTGAGAAAGATTTATTTGGCTCAAAAGACATCCAAACCTACTTGTACGAGGCCTTGTGGCATTTGTACTCAAACAGACCACCCAACTGACTATTTCTTCCAACTACAAGAGACAGAGGATTGTGTATTAGTATTCCTTGGGAGACCATATCATCAGTAGAAACAACCACATCCCCATAAGAAGTATGATTCCTTTGCACCAATATACAACCAAGGATGAAAAGATCAATCACACATGAGGTATGTCTCTAGACAATAACAAAGGCCCCCTTTTCAATAAAATTTCTAGCAGCCTCCACCTTACCAACAGGGTTTCCAATAACCCCAAAGAATATTTGAAGCCCAAGCATCAACAATCCAACAATAAGGGAATCCCCCACCCAAGGTAGATTCTAACACTGATGATATTTTGAAACAAATTGTTCTTAATCAACATAATGAGGTGAAGAGTCAAGGTTCTGAGTTAAGGGAGTTGAAGACACAAATAATCTAGATTTCCACCACCCTCTATGAACTGGTAAGTAAGAACTCTGGGAATATTCCTTCTCAAGCTACTCTAAATCCCAAGGAGAATGTCAGTTCCGTCATATTAAGAAGTGGGAATCAAACAATTGGTACATCTACACCTATCATTCCACCGAGATTCACCATAACTTTGGAGATGCCCTATTCAAGACCAAATGATGAGAAACATAAAGATAAATAAAAATTTAAGAAAAAGATTTATGTTGTTCCTCCTAAACCCCTTCCATTTCCAAATATAGTTGTAAAAACCAAGAATATGGCTGAAGAGGTGATACAGAAAAGAAGTTTTGGATACATTTAATCATGTTGAGATTAACATCCCTCTACTTGAGACCATTAGGAAAATTCTAAGGTATGAAAAATTATTAAAATAAATTTGTACTAATCAAATATGTCTCAAGGGAAATGAGAGGATCAATCTTGGAAAGAATGTTTCAGCACTCATTACACCAACTAAAGAAATTCCAACAAAGTGAAAGGATCCTGGGACATTCACCATACCATGCACCATAGAGGAGTTACATTTTTCTGATGCTTTATGTGATTTAGGTGCTTCTATAAATGTGATGTCTCACTCTGCATTATCTTCTTTACAGGTTGGCGAGTTGAAGATGATAAGAGTAGTGGTGCATTTGGTGAATATATCTACATCATATCCAGCAGGATTCCTTGAGGATGTACTTGTTCGGGTAAGAGACATGATATTTCCAATATATTTCTACATGCTTAACATGGAGGATGACCAGGTAATTTCTCATGATCCCATTATCTTAGGTATTCCCTTCCTCAAAACTGAAAAAAAAACTATCATAAATGTCCATGAGGGTACACTTTCCATGGAGTTTGGAGATGAAGTTGTGATATTTAATGTTATGGACTCCACGAAGTACCCCTCAAAGAACCATTCTTCTTTTGTTATCTCCCATTTTGAACCACCAAGTAAAAACCCCATGGAATTTTATTTTCTTATGTTTAAAGATATTATGAGCATTGGTTCTAGTTTGATGTATAAGATAACTTCTACACCTATTTCTAATGCACAAACCTATCTTAGATTTGATTTTTAAATGGATTCATATTCTGATTTTGATCATGTTCACTCTGATTATGACATGGTTGTTGAGTATGCTGATGGATTTGATGTATTATTATCTAATTTTGATGATTTTTATTCTGGTATTGATGTTCATTGTACACATATTTCAGTTCCTTCATTGTCTCCATCCATACTGCACCCCCCTTCATTAGAATTAAAGCCATTTCCACCAAATCTCAAATTCTCATACTTGTTAAGTGGTGAGAAATTACCTTTATCATTGATAAAAATATCCCATTTTAACATGAAGAAAAACTTTTGAATATTTTGAGGGAGAATATTAGGGATATTGGGTGGACCTTGGATGACATATCAGGTATTAGCCCCTCCATTTTCATGCATAGGATTCTTTAGGAGGATGAGGCTAAACTGGTTAGGTGGCCACAAAGGAGACTGAATCCAACTCTTCTATATGTAGTTAAAAAATATGTTGAAAATTTTCTCAAGGTAGAAATAATTTATCCCATTTTATATTCCCAGTGGGTGAGTCCTATTTAGGTTGTTCCTAAAAAGTTGTGTTATTATCGTTAAAAATGAGAAATATAAGTTCAATGAGGGTTCAAAACAGTTGGCGTGTGTGTATTGATTATAGGAAACTAAATCAATCCACTCGCAAAGACCATTTCCCCATCCCATTTATTGATCAAATTCTTAATAGACTAGATGGGAAGACACACTATTGTTTCTTGGATGGATTTTATGGATATTTTAAGGTTTCTATAGCTCCATAGGATCAAAAGAAGACAACATTCACTTTTCCATTCGGTACATTTTCCTACTGAAGGATTCTATTTGGACTTTGTAACACCCCAAGTACCTTCCAGAGATGCATGGTGAGTATCATTATGATTTTCTTGAGACCTGAAGGGAGGTTTTTATAGATGATTTTACAATGTGTGGGTATTCATTTGATAATTGTATCACTAGTTTGGGAAAGGTGTTGAATCGTTGTATTGAGAAGAATCTAGTATTGAACTTTGAAAAGTGTCATTTCATGGTAGATAATGGGATTGTCTTAGGGAATTTAGTGTCAGAACATGGGATAGAGGTTGATAGATCTAAGTTAGATATTATTTCATCCATACCCTATCCTTCATGTGTACATAATGTTAGATCTTTCCTAGGGCATGTAATATTTTACCGGTTCTTTATCAAAGATTTTAGTAAGATTTATCTGCCTATGTTGCGATTACTTCAAAAGGATTCTGGTTTTGTGTTTCATGATTCTTGTAGGAATCCCTTTGATGAGCTAAAGAAGCATTTTCCTACTCCATCGATCATACATCCCCACATAGTGGGACCTTCCATTTGAGATTATGTGTGATGCATCTAACTTCACGGTTGGAGCTATCTTATCTCATAGGGTGGAAGGGTGGTTCCATGTGATTTCCTATGCATAGAGGACATTGGATTCAGCCTAATAAAACTACACAAATATATAAAATGAGTTTATTTCCATCATATTTCCTTTAGATAAATTCTATTCATATTTATTGGGCTCTAAAGTAGTTTTTTTCTGACTATGCAGCTTTGAGGTACCTCTTGAATAAGCTAGACGCAAAGACTAGACTCATCCAATGGATGCTCCCTCAAGAATTTGATATTGAGATAAAGTAAAAGAAGGGGTCAAAAAACCTGGTGGCAGACCACCTGAGTAATATTACTCACACACTAGAGGATGAAACCTTGGACTATGTACCACTTTTGGACACTTTTCCCAATGAGAATCTTTATGAACTCTCAGGTACATATCCTTGGTATGATGATTTAGTTAACTACCATGTTGCCTCTGAAATTACTACAAATTTAAAGAAACATCAAGTCTAAAAATTAAAGAGTGAGTCTATATTTTATGTTTGGGATGATCCCTACCTTTGGCACATGTGTAGTGATCAAGTTATTATGAGGTGTGTTCCTGATCATGAGTTTGAGTCTATTTTACATTTTTTTTCATACACTTTCTTGTGGTGGACACTTTGGACCCCGAAAAATAGCTAGAAAAGCCTTAGACTCTGGATTATATTGTACTAGCTTATTCTATGATGCTCATGTGTTTTTTAAGTTGTTCTCATGTTTCTAACAAATTGAGAACATTTCCAGGAGACAAGAGATTCCCCAACAACCCATATTATTCTATGAGATTTTTGATGTATGGGGAATATATTTTATGGGAACTTTTCCAAGTTCATTTAGTTTTTGTACATTTTTGTTGTTGTTGATTATGTGAGTAAATGGGTGGAGGCCAAGGCCACCATAAATGGTGATTCTCATGTTGTAGTGGAATTTTTTAAGGCATAGATTTTTTGCTGGTTTGGAGTACCAAAGTCATTTAATAGTGATCAATGAACACAATTTTGCAATTGGAATTTTTCTTTCCTCCTTTGGAAGTATGGGGTGACACACAAAACATCAACACCATACCACCCCCAAACAAATGACCAGGATAAGGTTTCAAATCGGAAGTTGAAATAAATTTTGGAGAAAACCATGCTGCCAAATAGGAAGGATTGAAGAAATCAATTGGATGATGCGTTGTGGGATTATATGACATTATACAATACCCCCATAAGTATGTCCCTGTTTCATATTTTTTTTGGGAAAATTTTCATATCCCTGTGGAATTTTAGCATCAATCATGTTGGGATATAAATAAATGCAACATGGGTTTGGACAAAGATGGAATTCAAAGGAAGATGAAAATTCAAGATCTCGAGGAGATTTGATTGTCATCGTATGATAACTCAAGTCTCTAAAAGGAAAGATCAAAAGCATCTCATGATAGAATGGTCCAAAAAAAAGAGTTTCATATTGGAGAAAAAGTCATTATCTACAATTCATGATTGAATATGATTCCTGGTAAGTTGCATTTTAGATGGTTAGGTCCCTATGTTGTATTTAATTTTTTTCCTTATAGTGTAGTGGAGATCACACAAGAGGACACAGTAAAGAGCTTTACAGTCAATGGGAAATGTTTAGATAAATACATTGAAGGACTTCCTACTGATGTTGTTGAATTCATTACAATGCATGACCTCATTATCACTTGGGAATATTATGTTGTTCTTAACCCTTTCACTTTTATATTATTTTTCCTATTTGAAATTCTAAATTTCATGTGCACATATCATCTCATGGGTTTACATTGAGGATAATGCAATAATTTAAGTATGGGGAAAGGGATAAAATTTTGGGGTAGATATTTAGGATTTTCATTTGAGTGATTTGTGTGTGTTTTCTGTTAAGTTTTTAGTTAAAATGTTAAAAAAACAAAATAAAAAACAAAACAAAAAAATGAATAAAAAATCAATAAAAAACATATCATGTAACATTCTCATTTACATGTGTAACATATGTAAAATTCATGTTTTCAAAATTCATTGGTTTCATGGTAAGAATGAGAAATATTTCATTTTAAGGGTTGATTTTTATAAAAATTCATATCATCAGTGATATGATTGGTTGTGTCATTATAAAAACTTTTATATTTTGAAAACATTCTTTGTGATATTTGTTCATGGTAAATTGTGTCATTGATTTCTCCACACAAATTTTCATGCAACTATGACTTATAAAATTTCTCCCCATAATTGAAGGTATAACCGAGTTAGGTAAAAAACCATCTTATATCAATGGTTGGTTCATACATTTGTTTCTCTTCCGATAAATTTCATTACTATATTGAATTGATCTATGTGTGTGTATGTTGGGCAAAAATCCCTCAAGGTAACATTGAAGTATTTTTGGTCTGATTGTGTTTGTTGACAAAGCAGGTTTCCATGAATAATTGTCGAGTTCCCGAGAAGTTGTTGACATTCCATGTTGACAAAGAACGATGACAAAGGAAAGGACGATCTGGAGGCGGTACAAAAGAGCAGTATAAGGTGGCGTCGTTTCCCAGTGTTTGACAAATTTTTGGGGTCCAAAATTTGGAATTTGGTGAGCATCGCGAAAAGTGGATTTCTATAAAGATCATATTTTTATATGGAAAAGGCATGAGTTTCGTGAATATGGGATGTATGGATTGGATTTCGCGAAGGCTAGAAAAATGGAGGCGGTGATGCTTCGCGATTACGTCAAGCTTCGCGAACGGCAGAGGCTGAAGCGCATCGCGGCAGTGAAGGGATTTGCGAGGGAGCTTCGCGGCGAAGGCGCGAAGGTATGTTGACGGTGATTCTTCGCGAATACGTCAAGCTCCGTGAACGGAAAATTTCCGTGGTGCTTCGCGATTTGGACAGAATTCCGGCGGAAACTTTGGAGCTTCGCAATTTGAGATGACGTGGAGTTGACTTCACGCGGAAGGGCCGAGGGTCGGTGGAATCGCCTATAAATAGAGGTCGACCCCCTCGAGAGAAGTAGAGAGAATTTTCAGAGAAAATCCTTTGCTCTCGATTTGCGAAGGTGGTTCGCGGAGCCAGTGTTCTTCGTGAAAGAGGAGCTTCGCGATGGCTATTATAGCTCCGTGAACCCTGCGAGCTCTGTGTTGGCTTAGTCAGCTTCGCGAGGGACGTTGCTTTGCGACGGCTTGAGCTTCGCGGTAGTGCTTTGCGGCAGTGCTTCGCGAGAGTGCTTCGCGAAAAGGCAAGAGCTTCGCGAAGGCTTGTTGATCTTCACAAAATTGGGAGCCTAGCGAAGTTGGGTGATTTACGATGGTCTTTCCAAAGGTAGTTTTCCTAGTGGATAGTGGCAAAAGGGTATTCATCTACGGGTGAAAGTTGAACTTCAACAGAGCATCTATATAAAGAAAAAGATGCATTCATTAATGGAAATGAAGAGACCTACAGGTCTATAAACTGTGAGTGGATTCCCTTCACAGAGCAGTGAGCTTAGGAAGAGGAAGTAGGTGATCCTCTCCACCGGCAGTGAGCCAGAGAGAGAGAAATAGGGAGTGACCCTTGGGAAAGTAGTGAGCTGACCCTAAACCTTGTGAAGGCAGTGAGCCTGGGAATAGAAGTGCTCTATCCCAAACTTTGTATCCACATCTTATGAAGATTAGTGGGATTTGGTATGCACAACAACATGTCGGTGTATGCTCCTTGGACGTAGCCCAGTGAGGGTGAACCAAGTAAAAATCGATGTGTCTGCCTGGTTGCTTCCCTCCATTGCATTTTAAGCATACAAACCAGGTAAAGATAAAAAGAAGTGATCAACACAATCGCATCAGAGAAAACAAATTGACCCTTGTAATAGAGAGGTAAAGATCCATTGGGGTAGGAATAACTTTGAAAAATAATATCCAAACCCTGATTCACCCCCCCCCCCCTCTCAGGGTATATAGTCCCATATTGGCCCCAACAGTGTACCTAATATCTGACAGTTGTATGACCTAAAAAAACAAAAACAAAAACATAAAAATCAAATAAAAAAATATTAATAAATGATGGTAGTGATGAAATGTGCAACATGTGGGGATATCTAGGTTAGGAGATTAAGGTTTGACGTTCAATAATGCTTAAGTGAGTGGGTATTGAAATATAATTGCAAAGGAATGTAGAACAAGTTCGGTGAATTAAACTAGGTTAGAATAATTTTTTTAATTGATATGAATATACTTAATAAAGGGTTGAGATATGATCTTGAAATGGTTGGCACACACACATGTCAGGAATTAATGGCATGGTTGACCCATAACTTGTTTCACTATGATTAGTGTCATTAATCTCACTAGATTTATCCTGATAGAATTTATTACATATTGAATTTAAAATATATTGATATTGAATCTTTATAGGATTCTTACTTTTCCTATATTTCCACTATGGATTGAAAAATATGAACATGTACATCTTGTCACAATTTTTTGGAATACATGATATGAGGTTTTTCCCAAGAGTGCAAAAGGGTAAGTGTGGGGGAGTTGATAAAACAAAATTTTATTGAATATTTTAATTATAATAAATGATATAATTTACTCACATTATGTTAATTATGTTTATTTATAAAATATTTGGGGTTAGATCATTCATTGGAAAATTTGATTAAAATTCTAGTTTTACCTTTTAAAATTCATTGTAGTATTTCAGAAAAAAAAACATTTTTATGAGTTTTATTTGAACATAAAATTTTATAACTGTGTTACTAACTTAATGGGATCTAACTTTTATTCAGAACATATGAGATAAATCATGCATTTGATTGGACTAAATGGTCCATGAAGTCATATATGGGATGAACTCTCCATATTGGACACCACTTCAGTATTTGGACCATAATTTCTTCATCGGTAATTATATTGAGTTGAAATTTGGAAAGAAGATCGAGAACCCAATTTTGAAAAAATCATAATTCTGTAACAATAGTTTTTTCATGATTTTTGGAGGTCAAAAAATCAGTGCAACATGGATTAAAATATTTGGCCAAATTTCCCCATTCACACTTGAAACCAATTATAACCTACCCTCCCCTCCCCTGTATAAATATGCATTTTTCTCATTTGGAGGGGTTGGTATGTGAATTATAATATTGGGAGAAGATAATAGGAGGTTTAATTCCATTTAAATCCACAATTGGAGGAGGGATTCTACCAAGCTATTATCTCGTCCAAAATGCTCTTCTTTTCCTCTTCTTTGTTGTAATGTTTTTGTTCTTTCAATAAACTTCTTAGTTTATCTTCCATTTATTGTTTTTTCTCAATTTTATTCTTACATAATTAACTTATTTGGGATGGAACTAAAGAGTGGAGAAAATATTGGGTGTTTACCTTTCAATCCATTGCTTATGTAAAACGTCTCCACAATGAAAACTCTGCCCATGGAAGAGTATATTTATTAGTAATTGATTGACCTCTTTTCTTATTCATTCATTTATTTTGAATCAATGAGATACTTTAATTTACATAGTATGATCCATGAATTGAATTTTTAAGTTAGAATAAACTAATAAAGCAATTGAACAATTAACACAAAAACATGTGAGGTTGAGATTTGTGTAAATCGTGAGAGCGCAAACTTAATCGGTGATACAAAACCACACGGGATCAATTTTCAGAGTTCAAATATAATCCCTAAACTCAATTAATCCTCATTTTCAGAGTGGTTATTTTACCTAATTTACCACTAACCTTAACATATCCTTAAAACATCAATAAAATCAAGGTGATGTAATTTCATGTTCTGAAGATAGCCTAAGGTTATATTCATTTCATCTTTGTGGTTAAGCTAATTCTCGTAGAGTTCAAGGATTAAAAAATTAGAGGATCATAATTAAGTGGATGTTAATTTAAATGATAATGATTATTATTTAAGTGAAGTGGTATATATAGCTTGATTACAACTTTTAATAATATTTTCTAAAAAAACATCTTTTCGTGAGTCTAATTAATCAAATTTCATTTCAAAAAAAAGAAAAAAATACAATCTTCTTACAACATACTTCTTATAGTATTATAAAAATTACTTCACTACCTTTCAAGTAGTGTGTTCATTTTATTTTCAAAATAACTTTAATATGTTGTTTTAAAATTACTTCCTCCTTTGAGAAATGACCTTGGTCAGCCACTCTAAATAACCAAAAAATGAACATCATTTGAGAGCACCCACGACAACACCTTTCATGTACTATGCTAGCAGGTTGCTATATTATTCTCATAAGAATTAAAACACTACTAAAAAGTAGATATTGTATTAAGTGTTTTCTTTAGATAAATTTAGGAATAAATTGATATGGTCAAAATTCATTATCTTCACTTACCATTATACCTTGAAATACTTGTGCTCCAAAATGAGGTTGAAAACCATTGATTATACTTATACTTTTGATTTAGGAGTTTGAATTAAAAATTAAACATAAGCATGAACTACTAAAAAATTGGGTTTATCTAGTGCTATATATTTAACAGTTCTAGTTAAAAGTGTTGTTAAAGACCCCATTTGTTAGCCCTAGAAAAAGAGTTATTAAAGGGGGTCTTTAACAATTCTTTTTTTAGCACTGTGGTCTTTAACAATTCTTTTTTAGCACTGTTAAAGGGGTACCTTTATCATCACTTGTAAAAAGGAGTTGATAAATCCCCCCCCCCTTAACAGTGCTAGTAAAAAATGATGATAAAGGCGTACCTTTATTAGCACTAGTAAAAAATAACTGATAAAGGGGTGGGGGCTTTATCAGCATTGGTAAAAAAGCACTGATAAAGGGGGGGTCTTTGTCAATGCTTTTTAAAAGTGCTGATAAAGACCCCCCCTTTATCAACACTATTTTACTAGCGCTATAAAGGGTATATTTCAAAACCAAAATTATATTTCATTAAAAATAATATATTAATATATAAATATACTGATATTGATATAAATATAATATATATTTTTTAAATATGTTTTAAATAAGTCCAAATAGGCATTTACACTTAATATATAATATATTTAGTTAAAATGGATTATAAAATAATTTAAAAAAAAATAAGCAATAATTTTCTAATTATTATCAAGTAATATTCATTTAATAATAATTCAAAGATAAAAAAAAATAATAAAAGATAAAAAATAATTTGAAAATGCAACTCTAATTTCAAACAGACATAACTTTTGATCTGGGTGTCCGTTTGGGATCTACCACATATCAAATCAAATCCTGCGATGATATCTAGGCCATGATGACCTGACAAGATATAGTAAATATATTTTTTAGGCCAAAATAGGCCTTGAAGGCCTCCAAAATTGAGTTTTTATTCAGGGTATGCTAATTTTTTAACATTCAATGAAATTCCAGCCTCTTTTAAAGGGGTATTATTGTCTTTTTTCCATGGGTAATGAATTTATTCATAGTTCTTACATTTATATTGATATTATGTATAAGGAACCGACCTTAAACATTAAATAATATAGTAAATTCTTTTAGAATTCACTTTTTACATTCCTAAATATCTTTTCAAATTATAGTTTTATAAAGTTAGGACATATTTCATATATATCAACCCAAAAGCATAAAAACAGGGTACAAATTAAAATAATATCTATTTTTTCATAATAAAAAAGTTTATAAAAAAAATGTGAAATCTTTTCATAAAATTCTTCACAACATTCATCTTGGCTTCTCCTTTTCTCTTACCCATCCTTAAAAAATGTGGAAATTTTTTTTAAAACTTGGGATAAGAACAAAAACCTCAGTATTAGATATAAAAAGAAGGAAATAAACCATTATTCCATGAATACTTATAAACATATGGAATCATTTTCACAAAGAGATATTTCTCACCCATAAAGTGTCATATAATTACTTTTTGAAACAAGAGACTTCCATAAAACATAGAAAACATAAACAAACCATATAGGTAACTTGGGTAATTACTTACTTAATATTTTAACCCTCATAGCTACCTTATGATCTTAACCCTCATGGATACCTTATAACGTAACCCCCACAGATACCTTATGGTACAATCATCACAGATACACTTGGAGTAACCATATGGCTGACCTCAAACATAAACATACCCAATGAATTGGTGGGAGATATAGGTCTCACCCTTAATCCCAAACAATTCCCAAGAACCATAACATAATCATATAACAAAAATAATTTCATAAAAACATTGCTTTTGAATTTTGTAAAATAGAATTTTAAAAGAGGATTTTTAAAGAAAAGTACCTTATAAATATCATATAATTGAAGTGATAATTAATATAATAAAAATAATAGGTGTATACACTATAAATCCATATAATAAAACATAATATGAACAAGATTTATTACACAGATAATATTAGTACCATATAATCAATGAATTAGAAGGTTAACCTAAAGAATGAAAATTGGGTTAATAATTCCCTTACCTCGGGTTCATCTTACTTAAAATGTGTTTAAACATACTATATAATGTTTAAAATAGTGTTATTAATATTTTAAATAAATAAATTTATTTTTATAACACCTTATATGATCATTTTATAACATCATTCCACCCATTTATTAATAATATTTTGTTATTTCAATTGTTTCAGGTGCGTTCTTTACATGGTTTCCATGGCCAGTTCATAATGGATTTTCTTTTCGAATGAAAGAGAAACTATAGAAGTGGAATTAAATAGTATTAATATATTTATAGAATATTAAATGATACCAAAAATCATTTTTTCTGATGTGATGATGAATCATTAGATAAAACATTAATGACATTCATTTAGATCATTTTGGTGGTTCTTCGATAATCACAAACTAGTTTCATTATATAATTTAATATTATGTATATATATTAATACCAGAACATAAAAGTGGTAATATAATAAAATTTAAAATATTTTTAACCATTAAAATGGTTTTATAACAAACCATGAAGTAGGTAATGGAAATTTAAAACACATCGTCCATGATGTCGGTAAATTGATACATCACGGATGATGTTTTTATTTTTAGAATAAAAGGAAGAGGAGAAGAAGTATAATGATGAATTTTTCATAAACATGATAAAATTATAGTATATATAATATATTGGAGTTTTCATGAATCTTGGATAAGGGAAGGTGAAAATAGTATAATAAAAGAAAAATAATTGAAAAGAAAATAAAAGAAAATGAAAGAGGATTTTTTCCTCTAGAATTATCCTCCTTGAGAACCTCCTTAAGGCCTTTAGTTTTAGCCTTTTGGTGAGACCATTAGGTATTGGATGTGGGGAAGATTATTTTTAAGGTATTTGGGAAAAAATTAATCAAACTATAAGTATTTGAGTTGTGAGGAGAAGAGGTGGTGAAGGGTGATATTTATAGTGGAGGAGACAAGAGTTTTTTGATTATTTTATTCATTAATTTATTATTTTGGCTCAAGACTATGAATAGTTTGAGCACTATCACTAAATATATTAAAATAATCAAGTAAAGTTCTAGATTATGGTGCTTACATCATTCATGATTTTAGAAATAGTGTATTTAACTTATAATGTATATATATCGTAAATTACCACATTTCATTATTCACTAAAAAATCAAGTATTTTAGAAAAATTCCAAAAAATCACCACAACCATTTTTCAATTTTTAGAATTAAAAAATGAACTCAATTTTATCAAAATAATTTTCTAAATATGATAAATTTAATTTTTAAATAAAATCATAATTTATTTGAAAAATAACAATTTTTAAAAATCTATCTGATTTATAACACCTTGAAAAATTAATCATGGTCTCATAAAATCATCTTATAACCATAAGAAAATAAAATATTAATATACAAATATATTTTATGAAAATAAACTTCTTCTCAAATCATTAAATAAATTATAAAATTATAAATAAACATTTATGTTTCATAAAAATACCAACAATTAATTTATCATTTTCAAAATATTTATTAACATATTCCATGATATAAATATATCATGATTACACTTATAAGATACATAAATTTTATTTATACTCTCATAGGCGAGGTTACTATTCTATTGGCCAAATTACTATTCCTAAGGTCAAGTTACTATTCCATCAACATAAATTCCCTAATTTCTATAAATACCACTTATTTCATTATAAATTTATAATGAATTTGACTATTTAATTCCAAAATGAAAAAAAAATATTTTATAAGTACCTAGGTTGTTACATTCTCCCCACATTCTAGAAATCACATCCTCGTAATTTTTATTTACTTATTAAACAAGTGAGGGTACCTTTTTCTTCTAGCATTTTCAGATTCCCATGTTGCTTCTTCAACCATGTGGTTTCTCCAAAAATACTTAACCTGGTGAATTACCTTATTCTGTAATAATTACTCTCTACGATCAAGAATTTGAATAGGCTTTTCTTCATAAGAAAGGTTCTCTTCCATCTAAACTACTTTTGAGCTCAAAATATGAGATGAATCTGGCACATACTTTCTCAACATCAAAACATTAAAAACATTGTGTACCTGAGACAAACTTGGAGGAAAAGCTACTCAGTAGGCTGCTAGTCCAAATTTCTATGATATTTCATAAGGTCTAATAAACTTTGGACTTAGCTTTCCTTTCTTACAAAAACACATGACACTTTTCCAAGGATATAATTTAAGGAAAACATAATCACCTACCTCAAAAGAAAAGTATTTTCTCCTGTTATCTGCATAACTTTTCTATCTACTCTAATATGTCCTCATGTGTTTCTGGATCATCTTCACTTTCTTAGCCACTTCCTCTACTAATTTTGGTATCATCAACTTCCTTTCCTTGACTTCATCCCAAAAACGTTGTATTTCGACACTTCTTTCTATATAATGCCTCAAAAGGTTCCATTTTTATACTAGAATGAAAACTTTTATTATAATAAAACTCAACTAAAGAAATATTTTAATCCCAACTTACCTGATAGTCCATTGAAAAATCTCTAAGAATATCCTTTGATATCTGAAATGTTCACTCGATCTGTCCATTAGATTGAAGATGAAAGGCTATGCTGAAATTTGATTTTGTACCCAATGACTTCTGAAGGCCTTTCCAAAAGTTATAAGTGAACTTGGGATCATGGTCAAATACAATATAAAGAGAAACTCCATGTAACCTAACAATATTTTTTAGGTACAGATGAGAAAGATGATCCAAAGACATAGTATCTCGAATTGGAAGGAAATATGAAGATTTAGTCAGTCGGTCAACAATAACTCAAATCACATTGTTACCTTGAGAAGTATTTAGTAGTACCACTATGAAGTCCATGGAAAAATTTTCCCATTTCCACTCTGGTACTGGAAAAGGATGAAGCATCCCACTTTGGTAGTTGTCGCTCTGCCTTCGGGCCACCTCAAGGCCTTCGGGCCACCTCAAGGCCTTCGGGCCACCTAAAGTTATGCTTAATGATCAGACAGACTCTACAAGGAGCAGACTCTAGATGGGGATTTAGAGCAGGCACATTCAACAGAGCGGAAACTAAGAGGATTTTTTATAAAGAGAGGGTATGACATTTTCATCGGGACCAACCTGTTATTGCACGAGAAGACTAGCCGAACAGCCATGTGAAGCTGGAGAGATGATATTACGATGAAGAAGTTGGGAGGAGGAGTTCCAAGTATAGTATGTATATTTTCTAAGACCTACGAGTCATGTAATATCTAAGATTACGGGCCTTGTAAGGGTTCCCCCTCATACCTTGAAATAGGGGTTATCAAAAATCAATAAAAAAAGAAGGCCTTTGGGCCATTCGTGTTACAAGGCACACATAACCACTTTCCAAATATTAAAACACAATCTTTATCAATGATGAATTATGGAAAATTACCCCTTTTAACCAATTCTACCTTTTTCTATAACTCATTGTCTTCCTTCTGTATTTTCTTAATTCTATTTGATAAAGAAGACTGCACTGACACCTGAAACAAAATAGAGGAATTTCCTGCACCAACAACTTCCAAGACAATATTAATCAAATCAAAAATCAAGGGGCCATGTTCCAAATATAACATGATTAAGGTATTATGATGTTTTCAGCTTAAGGAGTCCACCACTTTTTTTCTTTTCTAGGATGGTAATTGATTTTTCAATCATAATAATTTATCTGTTCAATCCATCTTCTCTACCTCATGTTTAATTTCTTCTGAGTAAATATATACTTCAGACTTTTATGGTCAGTATATATTTCACATTTGGATTCGTATAAAATGATGCCTCTAAAATTTAAAAGTAAAAGCCACAACTTCTAATTCCAAATCATGTGTGGGGTAATTTAACTCATGAGGTTTCAGTTGTATTGAAGCATAATAAATTACCTAATTATTATGCATCAAAACACAACCAAGTCCCTTCAATGAAGCATCACTATAGATGAAAAATTCACCATTTTTAAAAGGTAGATCCAAAATTGAAGCATTCACCAATATCTTCTTAAGTTCCTAAGAACAAACGTCACATTCTTATATCTAAATAAATTTAACCACTTTTTGTGTTAACTTAGTTAGCGGTCTAGATAACCCTGAAAAGTTTTTAACAAACTGTTAGTAATAACATGTTAATATAAGAAAACTACAAATCTCTGTAACATTTTTAGGTCTTGTCCATTCATCAACTACTTTTTTTGAAGGATCAACTGTAATTCCATCCTTATTTACAATGTGCCCAAGAAAAACAATTTCTTTCAACCAAAATTTATATTTGCTAAATTTTCCGTATAACATCTTTTCTTTGAGAATTTTCAAGATAGTCCTTAAATGTTTTTCATGATCCTCATAACTTTTTTGAAAATACAAAAATATCATCAATAAAAACAAAAAAAAACTTATCCAAATATTCACAGAATATTGTATTCATAAGATCCATGAATACAATAGGGTCATTTTTTAAACCAAAGGGCATAACAACAAACTCATAATGCCTATATATAGTATGAAAATATGTTTTCAGGATGTCATCCTCCTTCACCTTCAACTGATGGTACCCAGATCTCAAGTCAACCTTGGAAAAATACTGATGTCCCTGGAGATGATCAAACAAATCATCGATATGAGGCAAATGATACTTATTCTTAATAGTAATGTTATTCAAAGCTCTATAATCAATGAAAAGTCTCTTGGAACCATCTTTATTTTTAACAAAAAAAATAGGATCACCCCATGGTGAAGTTCTAGGATGAATGAAGCCTTTATCAAGAAAATTCTGCAATTGTTTTTTCAATTCAAGAAGTTCTAATTGAGCCATTTGATAAGGTGGTTTTGAAATTGGATTAGCATCAGGAACCAAGTCAATAGTAAATTCAACTTCTTAATTAGGTATAACATTGGGCAATTCACTAGGAAAAACATCTAATTATTCATTTACCACTAACACATCATTTATCTAAACAGTTCCCTTATTTTCAACAATATGAGCAATATAATAATCATTTCCATATTTTAATAGTTTCTCAACTTCTTGACATGTTATCAATTATATGGGTTCATTATTATATACAAATTAAAACTCTTTCTAAAAAACAACTTCTTCAGCTCTACAATCAATATTTTCATGATAAATAGAAAGACAATCCATACCCATAAAAACATCAAACTCTAATAAGGGTAAAATAACAAGGTTTTCAAGTAATATCTTTCTATATAAAAAATAGGAAGATTCTTATAATGACTTTTTACAACAATATTTCCCCCTTGTGTTTTAACCATAAGTTTCGATCACATTTCTTGAGGTGAAATTTCCAATTTACAAGAAAATTTCTCAAAAATAAAAGAATGTGTAAACCCCATATCAAAAAAGACATTAGAAAAATCTGAGTAAACAAAAAAAGTACCTGATACCACTTAAATAGATGGCCCGAAATCTACTGACGTGGTCACAAAGGATCTCACTGCACTATTCTTCTTATAATCTGGTTGCTTTCCATCATTCATATCTTTCTTTGGGCAGGTATTTTCATAATGACTAATCTCACCACATTTGAAACACTTTACCATTTTCTTATCAGAATTGATCTTAATTACATTTTCATTACAATATCTATCCATATGTACGAACTTACCACATCAAAAAAACTTCCCAGTTTTGTTAAGACATTCCCCATGGTTCTTTTTACCACACTTTTTACAAACTAGAAACTTGACTTTCTTACCTTCATATTTCTTTGATTGATTCTTACCCATCACTTGCCATCTGGACCTCTTTTTCTACTTATTTTCAAAGTACACATGATCATATGAAAACTCTATTTCTACCCTCTCAGCACATCAGACAAGTTTATAATAAATTTTGAATTCATAAGAATCTAATGACCTTTGATATCCTAGCTTCAATCCTGAGTAAAAACGATTGATTTTGCTATCAAGACCCTGAATAAGATTTGAAGTGTACGTTTCTAATATGGTGAAGTTTTCTTTATACATGGACATTGAATCCTCCTCCTTTTGTTTCAATTAAATGAATTGATTTTCCATCCTAGGTCAGAGAACCTTAGGAAAATATTTTTCAAGGAAAATATTTTTAAATCCATCCCATTATAAGGAATAAAACTCATAACTATCTCTGATATTATTGACCATTGACCACCACTGGTCAGCTTCAACTTTAAAACAATAAATAGAAAGACTAACCTTTTGATTATCTGAACACCCCATGACATCGAATATATTTTCAAGCGCTTTAATCCACCCTTCAACCACCACTAGTTTAGAAGATCTACTGAAAGCGGGAGGGTGTTGCCTCATAAAATGTTCAACTAGCGTCATGTCCCTTTGCTGCAGTTATGGTTGTTCTCTTACATGAATTTATCCACCATTTATTGCCTGTTTCATCTAATCCATTACTATCACAAACTACTCAGTTCCAATCCCTATCATTCTAGGTTTCATATTCGGAAAGATATCATCCTCTAGGTTCCTTCTAACTTCAACTTCCCTGTTTCTTCTATGGAAAACCATTCTGAATAGACTTATGTTAGATGAAGCAACATGGTAATATTAAAATTATATATCATTTAAATATAAAAATAAGTTAATAATAATGTATTTTATTCTATTAACATCACCCTAACACCAAATTTATTTATAGCATGCTCTGATACCAACTATAAGGACTTGGCCTTAAACATTGCATAATCTAGTAAATTCCTTTAGAATTCAATTTTTATATTCCCAAATATCTTTTTAGTTTACATTTTTAGAAATTTAGGAAATATTTCATATATATCAACCCATAATCATACAAATTGGGTGCAATATAAAACAATATCCATTTTTTTCAAAATAAAAAAGTTTATAATAAAAACATGAAATCTTTTCATAAAAGTCTTCACGACATTCATCTTGGCTTATCCTTTTCTCTTACCCATCCTTAAACCCTATGAAAAAATATTTTAAAACTTGGGATGAGAAAAAAAATATTAGTAAGATATATAAACAGAAGGAAATAAACCATTAGTCCATTAATACTTATAAACATATGGAATCATTTTCACAAAGACATACTGCTCACCCATAAAGTATCAAATAATTAATTTGTGAAATTAGAGATTTTCATAAAACATAGAAAACATAAATAAACCATATAGGAAACTTAAGGTATTACTTACTTAATATTATAACCCTCACGGCTACCTTATGATTTATAACCCTCGTGGTTACCTTACAATATAACCCCCATGATTACCTTATAGTGTAACCATCACAGTTACCCTTGGAGTAACCATACAAATGAACTCCAACTTAAACATAATTAATGCATTGGAGGTAGATATAGGTAACACCCTTAATCATAAAAAATTACAAAGAACTATAACATAATCATATAACATAAATAATTTCATAAAAATGTTGCTTTTGAATTTTGTAAAATATAATTTCAAAAGAGATTTTTTAAAGAAAAGTCCCTTATAAATATCATATAATTGAAGTGGGAATTAATAAAATTAAAGGAATATGTGTATAAACTATAAATAAACATAATAAAAAATAATATGAACAAAATTAATTACAAAAATAAACTTAGTATCATATAATCAATGAACTAGAAGGTTAACCCAAAGAATGGAAACTGGGTTAATAATTCTCTTATCTCAGGTTTATCTTACTTAAAATGTGTTTAAAACTCATGTATAATGGTTAAAAGAGTGTTATTAATATTTTAAAGAAAAATATTTATTTTTATAACACCTTATATGATCATTTTATAACATCATTCCACCCATTTATTAATAATAATTTTTTATTTCCATTGTTTTAGGTGCGTTCTTTACATGGTTTCTATGGTCAGTTCGTAATGGATTTTCTTATCGAATGGAAGAAAAACTCCATTAGTGGAATGAAATGATATTTATATGTTTCTAAGATATTAAATTATACAAAAAAATAATTTTTTTCATCTGTGATGATGAATCATTAGATAAAATACTAATGATATTCATTTAGAGAATTTTGGTGGTTCTTCGATAATCACAAACTAGTTTCATTATATAATTTAATATTATGTAGATATTTTAATTAAAAAAAATAAAAGGGGATATATCATAAAATTTAAAATATTTTTCAACCATTAAATTTTTTTATGACCATCCATCAAGGAGTTAATGGAAATTGAAAACATATCATCCATGATGTCGGTAAATCGACACATCACAGACAATGTTTTTATTTTTAGAATAAAAGGGAGAGGAGAAGAAGTGTAATGATGAATTTTTCCATAAAAATGATAAAATTACAGTATATATAAGATACTAGAGTTTTAATTCCTCTTGTATAATTGAAGGTGAAGAGACTATAAGAAAAGAAAAATAATTGAAAAGAAAATAAAATAAAATGAAAGATGATTTTTACCTCTTGAATTATCCTCATTGAGAACCTCCTTAAGGCCTTTAGTTTTGGCCTTTTGGTGAGACTAGTAGGTCTTGGATGCGGGGAATATTCTTGGGAAGATATTTAAACATAAATTAAGAAATCTAAAAGGCATTTAGTTGTGATAAGAAGAGGTGGTGAGGGGTGGTATTTATAGTGGGGGAGGGGAGAGTTTTTTATTATTTTATTTATTAATTTATTATTTTGGCTCAAGACTATGAATAAATTGTTTATTATCACTAAATATTTTAAAATAATCAAGTTAAGTTTGATATTATGGTGCTTACGTTATTCATGATGTTAGGAATAGTGTATTTAACTTATAATGTATATATATCATAAATTACCGTATTTCACTGTTCACTAAAAATTCAAGTATTTCAGAAAAATCCCAAAAATTCACCCCAACTATTTTTTGATGTGTAGAATTAAAAAATAAACTCCATTTTATCAAAATAATTTTTTGAATATGATAAATTTAATTTTTAAATAAAATCATAATTTATTTGAAAAATAACAATTTTTAAAAATATATTTGATTTTATAACACCTTGAAAACTTAGTCAAGGTCTCATAAAATTATCTTACAACCATAAGACAACAAAATATTAATTTATGAATCTATTTTATGAAAATAAACTTTTTTTAAATCATTAAATTATTTATAAAATTATAAATAAACATTTATGTTTCACAAAAATACCAACAATTAATTTATCATTTTCAAAATATTTATTTACTTATTCCATGATATAAATATATCATGATTACACTTATAAGATACATAAATTTTATTTATACTCTCATAGGTGATGTGACTAATTTATTGGCCAAACTACTATTCCTAAGGTCAAGTTACTATTCCATTAATATAAATTCCTTAATTTCTATAAATATCACTTATTTCATTATAAATTTATAATGAATTTGACTATTTAATTCCAAAATCAAAAGAAATTATTTTACATGTAACTGGGTTATTACATTATGGTTTTGAAGTTTTCTCATTTTTTATAATTTAGTTTTATTTATAATTGAATATATGTATATTTTCTTATATTTACGTATAATAAATCACTTGTATAAATACATATATCAACATATTTATGTAGAAATGTATTTTTAAATATATGAAATAAATATTTATTATTTTTTAAAGTAAAAAATTATCCATTTTATTTTCTTTATAAAAACACATTCATATGTATATATATACCTATACAATTGATGTTTATCTATAATCATGTATGTGTCAATAATTAATAAATATATATATATGTATGTATGTATGTATATTCTAGTATATGTAAATAAATATATATTCTAAAAATTTATTTAAAACAATATCTACCCATTTTTTACATTATACAAATATGTATATATATATATATTATATATAATGTTTATATATACATATATGCATGTATTAATAAATGGATATATATTTATATTATATTGTAGTATATGTAAATTAATATAATATATAATATATTTAAATAAATATAAGTATATATATATATATATATATCACACACACACATATTTTAAAAATGTATTTAAAAATAATTATATAAATATATGACTAAAATATATATATATATTTATATTTATATATATATATTTAAATATATATATATATATATATTTCATTAAACATACAACAAAATAACATGGTGCAGTTGTAACGACGTTACATCTTCAAAGGAGAGGTGTAGAGTTCGATTCCAGGCGGGCGTAGGAGGCTAAAAATTTGCAAAGCACTGATAAAGGGGTGGTGGGGTGAAAATGCTGATAAGGGGGGGTGGAGCACTGTTAAAGGGGTCATGGAAGCACTGCATAAAGGGGCGAGCTCATAGATGTCTGAAAAAAATATAATTTTACACCCTTTAACAGCGCTAAAAAACACTGTTAAAATGGTCATTTAACAGTGCTAAAAAAAGCACTGATAAAGAGGTGATTTGTCATCGATTTTTTTAGCGCTAATAAAAAACCCTTTTATCAATATTTTTCTAGCGCTGATAAAAGCCTAGGGATTTTAACCATGCTCTGATAGTCAGTGCTTTTTTAGCACTGATAAAGGCGTATTCTAGCGATGTCTGATACCTCTTTTATAGTAGTGATGGTGATGAAAATGTAGTGACCAATCATTTGTATAGGTTGCATCGTACCTGAACCGATGACCCTAGGGTGATAAGTTTTTCCTTTTCGGATGAAAACCCGCTTGCTATGAAAGTCAAACAGTCTTCTTGGTTTGCAGATTTTTCAAATTTCTCAACTGTTGTAGTCTTTCCCAAAGAATTTACACAAAACACAATGAATAAGTTCATTTATGATTTTAAATACTAATTTTGGGATGTTTTTTTTCTTTTTAGGAGGTGTGTTAATGGTATTCTTAGGAGGTGAGTGCCTACGGAAGGGGTGCTTTCCATTCTTAAAAGTTTTCATTCTGCATCTTGGGGTGACCAACATGGAAGAGAGAGGACTGGTCAAAAAAATTTATAGATTTTTTTCTACCGGCCTATACTCTTTAAGGATGTTAGTATTGTGGTAGTTGGTTGTGATAAATGTCAAAGGTTAGGGATTGTTATAAGGAAACAAGAGTTTCCTTAGAAACGAATTTTGAAATAGAAATTTTTTATGTTTGGGGATTAGACTTTATGAGATCATTTCCATCTTCTTATGGGAATGAGTACATCTTTATGGCTATTGATTATTTTTCCAAGTGAGTCAAAGTAGTGACACTTCAACACAATCAATCTAATTGTGTGATAAAATTTATTAAGCAGAACATTTTTTCAAGATTTGGGCTGCCAAAATCTTTTATCAAAGATAACGAAACACGCTTTAAAAATTATAAGTTCAAATATTTAATGAAAAATATGGATGTATTCATAAAACTAGAACTACTTACCATCCACAATCTTCTGGAAATGTCGTAATATAAAATTGGAGAGCTTAAACAAATTTGAGAAACAACCATTTCTAGCTTCAGGAAAGACTGGTCATTGAAACTTGATGAAGCTTTATGGGCTAATAGAACCACCTTTTAAACTCTCATAGGAATGTCTCTTTATAGTCTTACTCTTGGGAAATCATGTCACCTGCCTATGGAGCTACAATAAAAATATTTTTGGGCAATGAATGCCCTGAATTTTGATTTTAAAACTGCTAGTGAAATGAGATTACTTGAGTTGAGTGAACTTGATGTTATTATGAGAGAGTCATATGAAAATTATCAGATTTACAAGGAGAGGACTAAATCTTTTCATGATTCCATTATTCAAAATAGAATTTGTAAATATGAAAAAAAGGTCATACTTTTTTATTCTATATTTAGAATTTTTCCTCGGATGTTCAAATCTAAGTGGTATGGACCTTTCACTATTCTTAAAGTGATAATCAATGGAGTTGTGGAACCGGTTAGAGAAGAGATCTAACCATTACTCATTAATAGACACCAAAATAAGCATTATTTTGAGGGGTATCCAAAGGATTTGACAACTATTTCTATCTTTGAAAACTAAGAATCCATTGTGTCTAACTAAAGACTATAAATTTAGTGCTTCATGGGAGGCAACTCATGGTTCTTCTGCCTGTTTTATTTTGATTAATAGTAAATCTTCTTGTGTTTCTACCTGGAGTTCACTTTTTTCTTTTCTATCTAGTGGAAGGTTGAGATTATTGCACAAGTACCTCATGGGTAGAACTTTTGAACACTTGGAGTGGAATTCCAATAATTCTCGTAAGTCGAGATGGAGCTGCTAGTTTGAGCTTTCAGGATTAAACTTCCCTAAGACTTATCTCTGGTTATTTGCTTTCTTTAGCTTTAGATTCTTCAATATCATGTTCATCTTTTTATTTTATATATGTTATAACTTTTTGACTAGAGGGCATAACTCAAAGCATAAAGGGTATTTGTAGAATAAACTAACTTGGTGAAAAATTCACTATTAGAGGAGTCTTATTTTTCATTCTGCATTGAAATAGTTTGTTCTGTATCGTTTTGCATACTTCCTTGATAGTGGTATTTTGTTAAAATCTTCTCACAACATGAAATTAAGTGTGGGGGAATTTCCCTTATTGTTTAAACTTGTTACAAGTGTAAATTGTGATGCAAGTTATAGGTGTTAGTTCAAACTTAATTCTTTAATTATGAAACCTCCTTTGAAATACAATCTTAATGCCCTCAAAACTATTTGAACAACTTAAGAATGGTTTAATGCCTTTTAACAAAGTTGATGTTTGTTAGAGTCATTACATAATATGTTGTATCTTGAGCTTAATTGAAAATTCATGTGTTTGTGCAAAAAGGAAAAAACACATGCACATATTAAATCCTTCTTTAATGCCTTTTTAGAAATTGTGGCAGAATATTGTTTGAACTCAATGGTAACCTCTTAAACATGGTTTTGAATTGATGAAAATATAAAATTTGGATGAGCTTAAATTTTCTTTAATTGTTTCTTTCATGTTGAGATTCAACATTGGAGACAATGTTAAGTTATAAGTATGGGGCGGGGTCTTCAATGTGCTAAGCTGTATTCATTACTTTACACATCATAACCCCCCAAAAAATCTAGAATTGGGTGTTATTCAAGTTTCTTTATCATTTTCAGTGGGATTTTTTTTTTCTTCTCATTGAAGGTTATGATGCCACTTTGAGCAGGTTAATATCTATTACTCCATGAATTTAATTCTGCAGATCATTTTCCCCCTTGCAAGTACTTGTTTTTGGTAAAAAATTGTATAAATATTATAAAATTAGGATTGGTTTGGAATTTGTTTGTTTGAATTAAACTTATAAGATATACATCCAAATGAGCTATAAAATGAAAATCTTAATCTAGATTGAACATTTTTCATAATTATTTTAACCAATCGAAGGGTTAATTATTAATTCTTCATTATTATTAATCTTAGTCATCCATTTAGTTGAGTTTATCAAATCTTGGTTTAATTTTGTGTGTCGGTTCAGCCAGAGGTAAATGGAAGTTTAAAAGTATTGATTGGATTCTAATTGAAATGCATTTAATTCTTTTCAAAATTTTCAATTTCACTGATTTTGTAAAACATAAAACCGACTTCACACCCAAACCATTCAATAAGGGGGGCAATCACATTTTGCTACTTCTTGATGAACCCGAAGCCATCACAGATCGAGATTTAGGGATTTTCAGATCTGTGGAGGGGAAGACGATTCGAGCTACTGAGGCCGATCCCTTCTGAACTCAAACTGAGGCTAAACTGGTACTGTGACCGACCATGACTTTCTTAAGAATATCACTCCTAGATTTCCAAGGCCGTGGAAAGCTTGATGTCTCCCGAGTTCAACCGACGCTGAGCCGACTGCTACCGGGGTTGAAGCTCGCTTTGCCTGTGATAAAATGTGAGGCTGAGGCACCGCACCTGAAGAAGACAACAGGAATTTGAGCCGGATTTATTGAAGAACGAAGAACAGAGATGTTTGGTGATCTGAATGGAAACTGTGAAGAATATTCGAAGTCAAGATTCATCGATAGAAATTGAAACTGAAATAAGAACCTCATTGGATAGTTGAGATCGATGAAAATGCTCTGATGCTGATGAATCCAAGATGAAATCTCACTGAATCTTGAAACCGAAACTGCCGATTGAAAAAGAACCCGATCTGATTCCAGGACAATTGAAGAGCCGAGGGAAAAAATCCTCCAATGGATGATGGTAGAACTGGAGATTAGGAGTCAAGGAGAAGCTCGAGCTGAGCTAGATCAGGTGGTTGTCTGAGCTATTGGAAGCTTCTCGAATTTTTCTGCGGTGCTTTTTGGAAGCTTCTGGAATCGACGCTACACTCACCTTAAAATAAGAAAGTCGCTATTGGAAGCTTCTCGAATTTTTGTTTGTTAAATGTTAAAATGTTTTCCCACTAAAATTGAGTAGGGTAATAATATTGATTCCGTTCATTTCTGCATCTTCATTTGTGTTTTATTTTTAAATTGAATCAAGTTCATCATCCTTCAAAATTGAGTGAGTTCATAAATTACGAACTACAAATTCAATCAATTTCTAGTCAATTATCTTGACATAAGTTTTGGTGGCATGTTTTTATTGTTGATTCAAAAATAATTTCACAAACGCATAGGTTTTAACCGGTCAATCAAAATTCCCCTCACATATTTCGTTGTTGTTTATTCTTTGATTGTATGCTTTTTTAGTTGTTTTCTTGGTACGCATAATTTCCATCCCTAAGCTTCAATACCCTTTCAAAAGTTTTTAGGTTTAAAATTAGATAGATTCAATGAAATTTCATCATGGAGCGATGTGAGAGATGCACTCTCATACTCACATTTATATAAAAATAACACATCCTATAATCTACATCTTATTGATGTGATATACGGTGCATAACGCTCTATAAGTATAAGACAGACATGCCGACCATCAACTGTACCTCCATGTCCGGTCCAAGTCATCATGTAATGGTAAATAAATCATATGGAAAAATGTATTAGAATGATTGTCAGATATTGTCCCACCAATAAGTCTTAGAATATATGCACGCGCAAATCTCAATAGGTTGTAATGACCTGAAATTCTAGACTTTGTAAAATTGATGTTACGTTTGACAACTTGTATTGCGAATTACACCTAATGAAAACAAATCAAAACATATTAAGAGAAAATTGTTAATAAATCTATAATAAAGACTATGATGGTAAATCATTAAATATTTAGATGGTAAATAATTAATATGAGTTAATATTGAAAAAAGTTATTTTCAATAAAATTCATTTTCAATAAAATTCATTTTCTTCGTATTATGTATTTTATTTTAAAAGATAAATTTAAAAGTTTTATAATTTAAATTTTATATAATAAAATTCATGCTTGAATTCCTTACATCAAAATTTACTTAGTATGAATTTTTTAGTTTTTTCTGAAAAGTTGATTTTGAGTCGAAAAATACAGTTTTTGTGAACATTATAATTTTCATAATTTTATCATTATTTAATCTTATACTAGAATATTACAACTCCTTTTAAGTAATAAAATATATATTTAAGGAATAACATTATGAATTTTAAAATATTCTTTGAACTTATAATTCTATGTCTAATATTTTAAGAACTAAATTAAAATGTTACTTTAATAAACAAACTATTTTCAGTATTTTCCTCTAATTAAGTGTTTAGATGGTGAAATTCGGTTTTGGCTTGCCTTTAAAGCCTCCTACCTTTTTTTTATAATAAATTAATTTATGTCATTAAAATCAGCATCTAAGATAATATTATCTTACGTGTAAATTTACTACTTAAAAACATTTTATTTCTAAAAAATGTTTTACGCAATTAAGTTTGTTTAATTTAAAATTAACTTTTCAAACTCTAGAAATTTTATGTGTTAAAAATATTTTCAAATTTTAAATCAAAAGGTTCAAATTAGGTAAAAGAATCAAATCTTAATTTTTATCATTAATGTGAATTACTAAGTTAAAAAATTAATTACCAAGGTAAAAGTTAATTTGGGTAAAAGGTTAAAAATAAAAAATAAGTCTTAAACCACTCTTAACTTGTCTCAAAATGAATGTATGAAATGATTTTTGACTTTATATTTTCCCACATCCCCTCCATGTCCACTTTTGAGCCATTTATCTTTGAATAATGTTATGACATTATTTAAAAATGATGCGTGTTTCCAAAAGTGCTATTTTCTTGTCTTATAAAAGGATATCACTTCCAAACTTTCAAAGTTACACTTTACCTTCAAATTCATCCTTGAAAATAAATCTTTTTTATCCTTTAGAACTCTCTCCAACCAATATAAGCTACCGGTAACCTTAAGTTTTCTTAAGGACTTCACTTCCAAGAGGTTTTCCATAAGAAAAGGCATGCTTCCAATGTGAGTATTACCTTATCTTAGCCTTTTGTTTTATTCCAATCCTTCATAAAATAATTTAAAACCCTATTAATACAATTAAATCAGTATCATTATTATATTGAAATTTCATCATATTAATTATACCATAAATATCCAATCCTTTCCATCCACCAAGAAAACAAAATAACATCGATCGTGTGTACGTGCGAACTACCAACTCCATGACATGATACATATTGTTTTCCAACGCCGCATCTCAATGTTGGTATCAAAGATGGTTTTTTTGAATAAATATATTTTATATGTGACAAATATAATTATGAAATGATCATTTTTCATATTCTGTCTTTCCATCCATTCATTGGGAAATGAGATTGTTAATCATTCATACATGCGGACTACCGCCTCCACGAACAATGAATTTTATTTTTCATAGCCACCATATTGGATGGTTCTAAGAATGATTTTAATGAAGATATGTGATACTTATGACATGTTAAATATTCTATAGAAGTTATTTCAACATTATATAATATTGTTCTCCTACTTATTTGATCATTATAACAGACTCTAATTTAGGCCGTTTTTACCGCCAACATGGTGATGTTGTAATGTTTATGTAATGTATGATTAAGGAATGCTATTTTTAGGTAAATACATGTAATAATAATTTGTTCAATATTTAAAAATTATTTTGGAGTCATAATATCAATATCTAATGATGTTATTAATATATCACATTTTTTAGTTAAACTCACCAAACTGAGCTCATCTTTGATTTCTTCATCACAAAATGTTGCCAAAATAGTTAATAAATTAAATTATAAATTTATTATTTTGAAGAATCTATTCTAGTGCCAATTATGATATAGGAATGATGAAGTTTAGAAGAAGAATTAAGAGCAACACTTCCATTACAAAACTTGTTTAAAACGATCAAGTTTTTAACACCTGATTTTGAAAATAGATGATAAATAACTAATAAACATATCACAACCCCTCCCTCCAAAGACATCGTAATGTGGGAAGAGAGATAATGACCCCGAGTCCTGCCTCTGATAGGCCCCAGGTTGGTGACTAACACCAAGGGTATAAAAATTTCATGTTTGGGAGGCATTACCCTCTATAGTATAAATAAGATTGAGAGATAAGATGAATCTATCATAATCAACTCCATAACATATATATAAGAAAACCACAAACCATCACACAATGCATGTGTAAATAAAATTGATACAGATAATGATCTCCAAATTAAATACCCCAAAACAAAGCTAAAGTAGCGACACAAAAACTGTCCAAAGGTCTGAGCTAGTAATTTCTAGCACAATCCACAAAGTCCTCTTAGAAACCTGAAAACAATTTTATATACATAGGGTGAGCCTATATGTATACTCAGTATGAAAAAAAAAATTCTATCATGCACATGTGAAATGAGCATACTAATGCAATCATGAGAAAACAATATAACCAAACAACACCTATACAGGTATACTAACCAAAACCCCAACCTTACCAAGGACCACTCACGAAATAATACATCCAAGTATACTAATATAATATGCAGCATATCGATGATAGGGTACCCTGCACCGCTTTCATACTGATTTTCCGCTCTCACACCCCAATGTCATACATCCTGGTGCTCCCACTTTTTCCGAATAACATAACATCACATCACATCTTACCCACATAAACCTGGTCCATCCCATCCCATCACATCTCATAACCAGTGTAGTAGGGTATTGTGAACATGAAAGACATCAACCTTGTTCCCTCATACCATGCACGACCCCACCATAAGCCATCTTATCACATCTCACCCGAAGACACTTGGACCATCACATCTCATCACATTACATGTAGAAAACAAAACTTTTAACTTATAGTCATCAAAACTCGTGCATATCACCAATGCCTGGAAGAGGGAGCGGGGAAGATCGGGTAGCCATCCATCCACCCACCCATTGAAATGTTGAGAAAAACACCCCCAAAACATTTGGTGTCGACACATGGTGCTCGATGTGGGTGGGGCACATATAGAAATCACAAAGAATATATAATGTATATACATTTAGAATTACAACACACAATCCCCATCCCATGGGTTCACAACCAAGACATAAAACATCTCATAACTTTCCCTCAAATTGCTACTGCCTCTAAATGCCCCCCCCAAAAGCTATGAGCAACAAACCATTTTCAATTAAATCCAAATTCTAGATTATCTATAATCAACCCATTTTATTTAAAAAATCCACCTTATTTTGTATTTCAATCCCATTATTTATTATATAAAAATTAAATTTTAATCCAAACGACCCTTCATCAAATAATTCATTTAAACATGCCCATCTAATATCATTAACATGCATTTAATTACATTACTACTCAGGAAACAAGCATAACTAACCACCATCATAGCCCCATTGCATATCACATCCACTGCCCCCACACCCATCACAAAAAATCCACCACTCATGAATCACATTATCAAATCCAATACACAACACACAACTGCATACACAAACATATTACAGTACATACCACAACATTTTCCAGATTAGGCATAGGGGTTTTCATTCAATTCCACTTCATTATTTGAGGGAGTTATCACAAAATCCATATGATCCTGGGGTATCCATTTCATTAACTTAATATACATGGTTAACCATTTATTTACAGTGGTATCACAACAAATCACATAAAATGGGAATCACAAAATATAACAAAACCACAAAAACAAGGGACACCGAAAGCCATGGTATTTAGTGATACAAAAAATATAGATAATCTCAATATCACATTATCAAAAAGATATAAAAGCATGTGAAGCATTCCCTTACCCCTTTCCATTTCATTTAAACCGGTTAATTATATTTGTTAAGTCATATGCAAATATCTTCCCAAGAGATAACAAGAGTAACCCATCATGAATGATACACATAAAGGAGAAACGAAGGAATTCCTACCTAAAAGAAAGAAGCATTACACATACTTGCTACACAAAAAACAAGGGTGCACATACATGAGGGAAACCGCCTACAGGGAAAAATCAAACCAACAATGGAAATAGAGCTCAACAACACCAAGGAAAAAATCCTTCGGAACCTATCGTCTCAATAGAAATAAATTCCAGAAAGGGTGAAGGAAGGATATTCACTTTAGAAGGATTAGATTTGAAACTAGAAGAATTTTATAAGGTTTAGTTTACCATTAGTGGAAGATCTCATCAAAACCATGCGTTTTAAACATTTTAAAGGTCTCCTGACTTTTTAGAAATTGAAGATATAATTAATCTATTTTGAAATGGATTTAAAAACTATTAATTAAGGAATTAACACATTTTTCTTCATAAAAGATGTCAAAATGGAAAATCTGTAAATTTTAGAAAAACTGGAAACATTGTTCACTACCACTACTAGGGAGTTACCACCAGGGAGTTACTTCAAGGGATTCACCACCAGGGAGACACTACTAGGGTGTCATCGTTAGGGAGTTACCGTCAAGGAGTCACCACCAGAAATGACCTACCGTTAGAATGACTCACAAACAGAATGACCTATCGTAAGAATAACTCATCTCTAGAATGACTTGCTGCCATAAATTACCTACCCCTAGAACAAATCACCACCAGAAATGACCTACCACTAGAATGAATCACTGCCAAAATGAATCACTGCTAGAGTGACTCACCGTTAGAATGAGCCACCATAAGAATTCCCTACCACTGGAATGACTCACTGTTAGAAATGATCTACCACTAGAAATGACCTAACGCCAGAATGAATCACCTTCATAATGAACTACCGCTAGAATGAATCATTTACAGAATGATTCACCACCAGAAATGACCAACTGCCAGAATGAATCACCTCTAGAAATGGTCTACCATTAGAATAACTCACTACCAGAATGACTCACCGCCATAAATGAACTACCACTAGAATAAATCACCACCATATTGACTCACCACCAGAATGACTCACCGTTAGCCTCAAAAATACCATGGACTTCACTTAGACACTTTATTCATCAGATTTTTCGCAATGTAACATACCATAAGGTTCAGTCCATTACATCATATACCTATTAATCTATTCTAGCCCTCAAGAATTCAAAACCAAGTTATAAGTAATGAGATAAAGGATCTGAATAACCATTACTCGAGATAACTCTCAAGGATGTCATTACATATAAAATACCACCAACATCCAAGCCTTCTAACCCAAAATCCCACAACAACTGAACAAAACATACTTTCCTAAATATAGGAATCATGGAATTCCATCCTCCATGTCAAGGTAATATCCAATTTGGGAGGCACTGACATGCTAACATGAGTTTAATCACATCTTAGTATAACACGTATCGATTAGGAATTAGGTCTTCCCTTTCTCACATGCTAGAACTTTATCAAAAATCACAAAACACACATCACATCAAGGGGAACACAGCATATCTTGTAAAATACCAAGGTCCAAACAACATATCACAAAGAAAAATAGAGCAAGGAAAAACTCAAAACAACTTCATGTACTGGGAACAAATCTATATCTCACGCTCCTAAGTACTCTCCGCTAGGACACCATGCCTCTACAGTACAAGGACCAAGGGAACATCCTGTCCTCATAGCACATTTTCTCAATGGTCTTGGATCTACACTAGCTACTCCATGAATGTCACGTCATCCACAATATCCAACTCTCCACATTCAATGACATCAGAGTCGTCATGAATATACTGATGAAGTTGAGAGACATGAAAGACATCATAGATCTGGTCTATTTAAGGCAGAAGTTCCAACTAGTAAGCCACCTCGCCAACACACCCCAACACCTCAGTGGTCCCAAAAAACCAAGGTGACATTTTACTCCCTTTTCTAAACCTCCATTTCCCATGTTGAGGGGATAAATTTAAGAACACATGGCCCCCAACCTTGAACTCCAAGGACCTCATCCTACGATTGACATACAACTTTTTTCGGTCCTGTGATTCTTTCATCCTCTCTTGAACCAACCAAACCTTCTATGTCGTGATCTACATCACATTGGGTCCAAGAACTGCTAACTCACCAACCTCTTCCCATTATAATAGAGAATGAAAAGGATGCTCATACAAAGCCTCAAATGGGGTCATGCCATTGTTGAGTGATAAATATTATTATAAACAAACTCAACCAAGGGTAGGTGTTTTTCACGTGATCCACTAGAGTCCAAGAAACATGACCACAACATATCCTCCAACATCTGAATAGTCGGCTCTGTCTTCCCATCCGTATGAGGGTGGAAAGTGGTGTTGAAGCATAACTGGGTGCCAAAATCATGATGTAATACCCTCCAGACTCGTGAGGTAAAATGTGCATCATGATCTGAGACAATGGAATTCGAGACTCTGTGAAGCCACACCACATCATCCACATACCTATTTCCCAAAACATCCATTGTACCCAACTCCTTTATCTCTAGGAAGTGAGCCAATCTTGTCAACTGATCCACAATTACCTAGATAAGATCACAACCTACCATCCCAGATATTAGGATTAACTAGTGATGAAATCCATCGAGATTTCATCCCATTTCCACTTGAGAACATCCAAGGGTTGAAGAAAACCTCCAAGAACACAATGACCGGCCTTTGCCTGCTAGAAAACTAGACACCAAGCCACAAACTCTGCCACTTCTCATTTAATCCTAGTCCACTAAAACTATGCCCTTAATCCATGGTGCATCTTGAAAACTCCCAGGTGTACCACTAAAGCTGATCTATGAAACTCACGAAGGAATCCATCGTGAATCATTACTGGATCAAATAACCTCCAATGAAATATCATCCTGTTCTAACCATCCTCTAACCATCCCTCCAGATCATCACCATAGAAAACATGATTACGCATCACCTCTACCTCTGAGTCTCCCCCCGAGACTCCTCAACCTTACACATCAAATAAGTCTTCACCATTATCCAAAATAAGAAAACTCATCAATTAACCATCGTTGCATCTAAGAACAGGGTTTTCAACTCCTCTATTTCTCTACAAACATCCACAGACTCCCCGATAACATCCCTCTATGACTTTCTGCTCAAAGTATCGGCCATGAAATTTCTATTTCTTGAGGTGTATGATATCTCAAAATCATAGACTTGAAGAAAATCCACACACCTATGCTATCACAGATTCATATCATGATGAGAAAATACATAACTCAAACTATTATGATCCATGAAGACCACAAAGTGCTCCCCAATAAGGTAATGTATCCGCAATTTCAACGCAAATACAACTGTTTCTATATCTAGATAATGGGTGGCATAGTTACATTCATGAGGGTGTAACTACCTAGATCCATAAGAGATCACTGCCTTATACTACATCAAGAAGCATCCCAAGCCTAAAAGGGAAGCATCACAGAAAACCTCAAACAACATACCCTCCTCCAGTAGCTGAAGCACTGGAGCACTGAAAAACTTCCCCTTTAGATTGTTTAATGCTGCCTAACACTGATCAGATAACATTTAAAAACAATGAATTAATTTTGATATTTTTTCTATAGATTGGTATAACATTAATAGATAAACCAACTAAAACATTGGGGGGAAATACTGGAACCTCCATTACCTTATATTTCATTAATCACCAATTTTATTTCAATTATGGTGTATAAATCCAGCATCGAACATCAACTCCTTCTATGAAGCCTAATTTTATTACACTAATACTCTTATGCAAGTGAGGGGGATCTAGAGATTTGGGATACATAATATTTTACTACAGAAATGTTAGCCCTTACATTCTTAGAGAGGGATGACATACTTATCATCAACAAAGAAATAAAATGCAATTACGAAAAATTATATAACAATATACAAAATAATTACACATTAAATTAAAATCATACATTGGTAGGTCAACTCAAGATCATTCATCATCCAATTATCTTACCAATTTTTTTGGATAGTTCTTATGCACTATATATAATAAATATTTAGTAATAATATTTTAAAATATAATTATATATATATTACTATACAATTATGTAAGTAATGATATAATTCTAATATAAATATTACCATTTTTCATATCAATAATAGTAATAATATATATACATATAGCTAATTAATGATTTAAATAAGAAATACGATTTTTTACATTTAATTAATGATTGTAATAATATATTATAACTTAAAACTGTATATGATAAATAAAAAAAATATATATATATTTTTAAATAACATTGAATTGATATTGAAACATTTTCTATAGATTCATTTATTATTAATTGATAAACCAACCAAAACCTAGGGGGAACTCCTGGAGCCTCCATTATCTCAAATTTAAGCAATTTACAATCTCTTTTCAGTCATGCTCTATAAATCTAGCATCAAATATCAATGCCTCCTATGGAGCCTCCATTTATTAAAATATTACTCACATGAAAGTGAGAGGTTCTAGGTGAATGAAATATAAAACATTTTACTGTGGATACAAAGACCATTATAATCTTAAAGAGAGGGATGACACATAGGTCATAAATGAAGAAAAAAATGCAATTATTACAAATTATAAAACCACAAAAAAATAATTATGACATACAATTTCAATCATACATTGGTCGATCATCTGAAGAACAGTCATCACTCAACACTCTTACCAATTAATTTTTAGGATAATTCTTATATTCTTTATATTAAAAATATATAATAATGACAATCTAAAATATAATTATATATATTACTAAACATCTATGAAATTAATGGTATATATATATTATCAATTAATGACAATAATTTATACAGTAAATATATTAATGGTATATATATAATTCAATTAACGATAAACATCTATATAGTAAATAAATAATAATAATAATTTTAAATATACATTTGTATTACTAAAGAACCATGCAATTATCAGTATTTATATATATATATATATATATATATATATATATATTATTTTTTAAAATTCTATTTTAAATTTAAATATGATTAATTATCTAATATATATATATACAATCATATTCAAATAAAGATAATATTAGTTTTTTTATAAAATATTGTTAATAAAATATTTTTTTAAAAAAATTAGTTAGAATAACTTTAGTCATCTTTGTAAACCATAATATATTGAAAATTTATATTAATTGAAATACAATCTACAATATGATGGATATATATAAATATATTCAAATTTAATTATTACTATTCAAAATTATAATTATACAAATACATTTTTTTAACCAATTATATTTTCCAAAATATAAGTAATATTATTTTATACATAATTATTGATAATATTATAAGTATATAATTTTTTTAGAAAAATATTATTAATATTAATTTTTTAATGTAATTAAAGAAAATAACATTATTTACATTCATATAACCAATAATATATCACCACCTTATACTAATTTAAATATAAAAAATAAATTTATACATATAATTTTTTAAGTGATTATATATTCCAAAATATAAATAATTTCACTTTATACATAATTAGTCATAATATTTATTTAATATAATTAATATTTTTTAAAAGATAATAATAATAATATATTTTTTTATAATTTTCTTATCGATAATAATATTATATATATATATATATATATCGAATACTGTATTGTAAATTTAATTAAATTTAAATATAATAAATAGTATAACATATATATAATTATATTCAAATAAAGTGAATATTATTTTTTACTAAATATTATAAGTGATCTAATTTTTAAAAATCATTTAGTTAGAATAATTTTATTTATCCAATAATATATTATCAGTATATTTTAATTTAAATATAATTTATAATATTATATTTAATTAAAAATACATTAAAATATAATTATTAATTTTCAAAATTATAAGTATGAATATACATTTTTAAGTACTTATATTTTCACAAATATAAATAATATTATTTTATACCTAATTACTCATAATTCAATAAAATTTAAATTATTCTAACATCATATTTAAATTTCCTAAATCACACTACAACAAATGTTATCTTTAATAGCATGAAAAAATGCTATTAATAGTGCTAAAAAACAATGTTATTATCCGTGCTGTTAAGGGGGTCCCCTTTATCAATGCCTTTTTAGTGCTATTTATAACGCTAATAAAGTCCCCCTTTATCATCGTTATTTTTAGTGCTGATAAAGACTCAACCTACTGTAGTGTGTTGTTTATATAGCAACACTCTAAAAAAACATATAACATGTATTTGAAAAATATATAATTTAATTGAAATAAATTTGACATCATGAATATAAGAAAATACTACTATATACATTTCAAAAAATGTTTTATATAATTACATTTACAATTATCCTTAAACATTTAAAAACATTAATGGTTTTCTTTTGGCACTTACAATCCCCTCTCAAAAATGTTTGCTCATGGTATCGGTTGCTGAACAAATCATCTCAACCCAAGCAAAATAGTCCACCTATATAAGAAGAAAAAATCCCATGTTAGTAATACTATAAAGAAATAAATTAAACATTAATATGAAAGAATACATTAATAACATGTTAATTTAAATAAAAATACACACTTAGAGTTATACCGGTCACACCATGAATCATATTGAGGTGTGGTAAATTGCTATACGTTAGAAATGAGTTAGGGATCATTGTACTAAAGTATCAAAAAAATCCGAATGTGTTTTCTTGGTTTTGAGTATGTCACTTGTTATTTTTACTAAAATTAATGTCAATTTTAAATAATGACACACTTGGAGATATACTGCTCACATCATGTGCCAGATTGAGATGTGGCTAATTCCTACCTATCACAAAATACTTATGGATCATTTTATTAAAGTATCAAAACATTATGAATGTGTTTTCTTGGTTTTCAGTATGTTAGTTGTGTTTTTTACTAAAATTTCATTTCAAATTGGAAACACATACTTCGAGTCATACCGATTACATCACGCGTCAGCTTGACACGAGACTACTTCATACACACCACAAATGATTTATGAATCGATTTTCTAAATTACCAAGACAATCGAAGTGTGTTTTCTTGGTTTTTAGTGAGTGATACATGTTTTGAACTAAAATGTAAATTTTAAAATGATAACGGACACTTTGATTCATACCGGTCACACCATGCATTAGATTGTGGTACGATTGATTCCTAAAGGTCAAAAATGACTCATGGATCATGTTTATAAAGTATCAAAACAATAAGAATTCTTTTTCTTGGTTTTCAATATGTTACTTGTTATTTTTACTAAAACAAATGTCAATTTTAAATAAAAAGACACACTTATAGTCATATCGGTCACACCGTGCATCAGATTGAGGTGTGATTGACTCTTTCATGTAAAAAATAACTTATAAATCATTTTCATAAATTATCAAAAATAATCTAGATATTTTTTCTCAGTTTTTAGTATGTCACTTGTTCTTTTTACTAAAATTAATGCTAATTTTAAATAAAAAGAGACATTTTTAGGTATATCGGTCACACCATGCATCATTTTGGGGTGCGGTTGATTCCTACACATCAAAAATGACTTATAGATCATTTTACTAAAGTATTAAAACAATATGAATGTGGTTTCTCAGTTTTTAGTATGTCACTTGTTATTTTTATTAAAATTATTATTAATTTTAAATAAAAAGGCACACTTAGAGTTATACTAGTCACATCATGTGTCGTATTGAGGTGAGGTTGATTCCTACATGTTAGAAATGAGTTAATAATCATTTTTTTAAATTATAAAAACAATCGAATGTTTTTTCTCAGTTTTCAATTTGTTACTTGTTCTTTTTACTAAAATTAATGTTAATTTTAAATAAATAGACACACTTGGAAGTATACTAGTCACACTGTACATCATATTGAGGCGAGGTTGATTCTATAGCATCAAAAATGACTTACTAATTATTTTCCTAAAGTATCAAAATGATCCAAATGTGTTTGCTCGATTTTCAGTATGCCACTTGTGTTTTTATTAAAATGTAATTTGAAACTGGAAACACACAATTTGAGTCATATTGGTAAAATAATGTTTCGGTTTGACATGAGACTACTTCCTACACATCCCAAATTAATTATGAATCATTTTCCAAAATTATCAAGATAATATGAGTGTGTTTTCCTGGTTTTTAGTGAGTGATTTTTTTTGAAATAAAATGTCAATTTTAAAATGATAACAGACACTTTGAGTCATATCAGGCACATCATGTATCATATTGAGGTGAGGATAATTACTACACATTATAAATAACATATAGATCATTTTACTAAAGTATCAAAACAATCCGAATGCTTTTTCTTGGTTTTAGGTATGTTAGTTTTCTTTTTTGCTAAAATTAATGTCAATTTTAAATAAAAAGACGCACTTGGAGTCATATCGGTCACACCATGAATCATAGTGAGGTGTGATCAATTCCTAAATACCCCAAATGACTTATGAATAATTTTCCCAGAGTATCAAAACAATATGACTGTGTTTTCTTGGTTTTGAGTACGTTACTTGTCTTTTTTACTAAAATGTCATTTTAAACTGGAAACACACACTTTGAGACATACATGTTGCATCGTGTGACTATTTGACATGATACTGATTCTTAAATTATCAAAATAATCTGAGAATGTTTTCTTGATTTTTAGTGAGTGACACTTTTTGAACTAAAATGTCAATTTTAAACTGATAATGGGAACTTTGAGTCATACCAAGCACATCATGTATCAGGTTGAGGTGCAGTTGATTCCTACATGTCAAAAATTAATTATAGATCATTTTCCTTAAGTATAAAAATAATATGAATGCATTTTCTTTGTTTTGAGTAGTTCAGTTGTTCTTTTTATTAAAATTGATGTCAATTTTAAATAAAAAGACACACTTGGAGTCATACTTGTCAGACCATGTGTCATATTAAGATGTGGCTGATTCCTATAAGTCCAAAATGACTTATGGATCATTTTATAAAAGTATAAAAAAATAAAAATGAATTTTATCTATTTTGAGTATGTCACTTGTATTTTTTACTAAAATATAATCTTAAACTAGAAACACACACTTTGACTCATACCGATCACATTGCATATCAGTTTCATGTGAGATCAATTCCTACACATAAAAAATGAATTATAAATCATTTTCCTAAATTATAAAGAAAATACAAGCATGTTTTCTCAGTTTTTATTAAGTGAAACTTTTTGAACTAAAATGATGACTTCAAACTGATAATAGACACTTTGAGTCATACTGGGCACATCATGTATCAAATTAAGGTGTGGCTGATTCCTACACATTAAAAAAAACTTATATACCATTGATATAAATTATAAAAACAATTTGAACAGGTTTTCTTGATTTAGAGAATGTCAGTTGTCTTTTTTACTAAAATTTATGTAAATTTTAAATAAAAAGAAGTACTTGGAGTCATAATGGTCACACTATGTGTCAGATTGATGCACGGATAATTCTTACACGTCTCAAAGCCTAAAAAAATCCTAACTTCCAATGTTATTGTCATGAACCTTACTAGTGGGGCTCGTGCTGTGACTCCCCAAGCCCACCTCTAATAGGCCAGGGGCTGATGACTAGCACTGAGTAGTAATATCACTAACATGGGAGGAATTTACTATATACCTACACACACACACACACATCCAAGCCACAACTGATGAAAATTAAAACCACTGAGGAACAAAATGCATGAATACCACTAAACCCAACCAATAGATTATGATAAGAAGTAAAATGAAGTAAAATAAACTGAGCCTGAATACAAACCCACCAAAATAAAGAGTCTGAAAACTAAAAATTACAACTTGTAAATAAAAAGGTACTAGGATTGCTACTGAAAGCCATAGGAACACCTCAGACTATATAAAATCAAAAAGCTATATCTCGTCCTGGTCTTCGCTAGATTATATCAAAATGTTGCACGTCTGCACAAGACATGACACGTGCGGGCAAAGCCCGTTCAGGGGTGAGTATAACAATTCTCAGTAGGACACCCCGAAATCACAAAGAAATAATCAAAGTAAAGGTACAGTCAGCTCTACACAGTATATTTCTATAAAAAATATAACAAGAACATATCCAGATATACTCAAACCTCGACCCGTAGTCTATAGGTAAGTCACAACTACCACATAAAAACACTAGAGATTCAGTATGAAGATTCCACAAAGAAAATCATCTAGGACAACACACTCTTGAGTCTAATAGAACTGATGACCTCCACCTAAGAAGTAATGTTCACCAGGAACCATCACGAGAGAGAGATACACCAATCAATCTAAAAAGAAATATTATACAATCACTCTGGGAGTACTCACTCCATGAGTGGGGAAGATCACGATACACAAATGAGGATCACTACCATGGCCATGGTGTGATACCATGACTCATTCAGATTCACCTGCTAAGTAGAGGATCGAAATTCGGTAGGATTGGTCACAATAATACCAAGATTTTACTTAGGGTACAAGAATGGATATAGGATCCTTCTCCAGGCCTCTCAGAAGGGATTCCTAACTACATCTAGTAAAATACTACTGAAGGGACCACACTCCAACGAATAGAAAATGATACCAACTAACCTTCATAAGAACAAGAAAGGGAACTAACCCTAATGAAACTTGTCTGATATACTGTGTAAAACAGATTTAAACCATTTACGAATGATTAAATGACATGTAGTTCGGTAACACGCTTTGTCACTTGACCCTGGGTACTGCCCGTGTTCAATGGCCCATGTCATCAGAACATGTCATGTAGAAGAGGTATACACAATGTGTATAAATGATCACATACCTTTTCCTACTATATGTAGTCCACATTAGTACTATGGCAGTGTTCCAGTACATGATGTCAACCCGTGTTTTCCTACCCATGTACCAGTACACAGGGTAACCCGTGTATCTGGTCTGGGTCTGCCCATGTGGTGGGGTACACACCGTTTAGTAAAGTCATGTACTCCTCCCCATGTTTGTGTACCTCCTGATATATACACCTATCCTTTAGGGCTCACACATTATGTGATAGGGGCCACACGCCGTGTGACACTTTACTGCCTCCCGAAACCCTATCCACCGCTGAGCGGGTCCCACACACCATGTATTCCGAAATACACGCTATGTTCATCGGGATTTTCCAAAATTTTAGTTCTTCCTCCACGCACCTCATATGATCCTCTAATGTTCAATACGACGATCTTTTTGCCTCGAAATTGAATATCCGGGGTCATCTCACCATGGAAACACCGATTCAGTGGGTTTTGGGCCACTGATTGGCTCCAAAAACTGATTCCTATCATTTGCTCGAAATTCAATCGAAGAAAAGTATCTTCCGAAATACATCGATCCATATTCCACCACCATTGTCACACCTAAACTAGGTTTTCATGAGGTTGGATCTATGATCTTGGATCTTTGCACCAAGAAATGGAGGTACAATGTTTATCTTTTAATATTCCACGAAGAACATAAAGAACATGAAGAACATAGGGGAGGAAAAGCATAATTGAACAACCCAAGAAATGAACCTTATCCATTTTTCATTTCCAGCTTTGATCCATTTTGTAAGAATTATCAAGATAATAAAACAATAAAATAATCATCCCCAAATAATACCCGCAATCAAAACCCTCCTGAAAAAATGATCGAACTGCGAGTCAATCTATTCATGGGTTGATCCACATTCATTGTTAAAACTAATAATGAGGAAAAGTAGGAATTGAAACAGCATTATCTACTTTGGATTTGGATCATTCGCTGTCGAGGATTCATTTTTGATGACAATCCGTCAAGAACAATCATGATCCGCCGTATCATCATCGTTCGTTGAGAGGTTTCTCCAAGACTTTTCTCTAGAACTTCTAGGGATTTATCTAGGGTTATGAATTCTTACCCTAGGTCCCTACTAATCTGTTTATTAAAAATAAACATGTCACTTCATCACTGTGATTTCAACATAAAATAAATCGTTAATTTATTTTATTCTTTAAATGTCCAAAAAATAAGTTTCATAGCCGACCTGTGCCAGCTGATGCTAAACCTTGCCTAAGGTAAAGTCAATAATCTGAATGCAATGGTATCCCTAGATTTTTGATTTGGGACCCATTTAGAAGTTATTCTGGTTTTCTTGAACTGCACATGTGCGTATTTTAAATATATTTAATATATTTCAAATATTTATTCTGGGCACACTGGGCCTCAAAATCGCATGTTGTCTCAGTTCCTAGTCTCGAATTAACCCCATACAATATTTAAAAAAACTTAGAAAAATACAAGACATTACATTCTCCCCACCTTAGGGCTTTACATCTCCGAAAATCCAAAAACAAATTCTATATAAAAGGATGTGGGTACTGCGCAAGAATCTAAGCCTCCCTCTCCAATGTGCTCTCTTAGAGATTCCCATGATACCACCAAACACACACTAAAAGAATCACTCACCCATAATGGATCCTTTCCTGCTGATCCTCAATCTCCACTAGGTACTTAGCAAAATTCACTCCATCATCAATGTCCATCTCTCCCCAATCGATGATGTGCGATGGGTCATGCATGTATCTCTTCATCTATGAAATGTGGAAGGCATAATGTACCTAGTAAAACTTTTTGGGTAGAACTAAGCGATACACCACCTCCCAAACTCTACGCAGTATCTGAAAAGGGCTAATAAACCTTAGAAATAATTTTCTATAGGACCCTATAACATCATGAGAGGTGAGGGGTGAATCATGGTTTCAACATTTTATTTTAAAATGATGGATCTTTTTCCCACATTAGTAGGAACTTGTTAAACCTGTTTGATGAGAATGTGTAGAAAACAAAAAATCACATGCAAATATATGACACCATAATTTCACTTGGTTCACCACTTAGGGCTAGTCCAAAGAGCATACACCGATAGGTTTTTGGTCATACCAAAGTCCACTAATCTTCACTAGTTGTGGAGTATTATATTTCAGACACAATCACTTTGTTCCAAGCACACCGACTTTACAATAATTTTAGGGAAAGCACACTATATCCCTCAAAAAACTTCCATTGCCTCCCACTTTCTCACTACTATGGGTGAATCCTTACTTAGTTTATTGAATTTAAGGTCTCTTCAATAGATTGGCATTGAAGTCTTTATCTCTGTTCAGCACGAGACACTACTTGCATCGAAGTCCTGAATTGATGCACTTGAAATCATTGTTCACTTAAAACCAAATCTTTAACATTTCCTTTTAGGAAGCTCCTTCATGAAGCTCCCTTGCCTTCACAAAACAAACTTCCTTCATGAAGAACCCCTACCTTTGTGGAACAAACTTTTTTGTGAATATCACAAAGTCAACATGGTAAACCCTATCATCGTGAAGCAACCTTTTCTCAAAAGCATTAGCATCGATCAAGAAGTATTTTTTTGATTTTCAAGATCGCATATGTAAGTTTCACGGAGCTCCCTTGGCTTTGAAAAATCATATAGATTCCAGATTTTCCTTGAAAAAATTCATTAGAAGTGAAAAGGGATATCCTCTTATTTATATGCTTGGTCGTTCATGAAGATCCACCGCCTCCAATGTGTTTTCAGGATCTATTAAAAAATATCTGTGTCACACCTCCTTTTGTGAATCACCATTGGGATTTAATGTTGTTGCGATGCTCACTGTCAAACCCTTTGTGCCACCACAATGCTACAATTCTCGTAATTGTGGAGATAACCATCACTAATCCTGATGATCTAATTATCCATCATTTGCGATGCTCTTTCTAATCACAGAGCACACCATTAGAATTCTTTAATCCTTCATGAAACACCACTCGTGTATGACATTTTTTTACTCATTCCATTTTCATATTTTCATAAGTCCTTTAATAAAAACCACTTTTCGCAATGCCTTCCATTCTCCAAATTTTAGACGCCAATTTTTTTTCAAACACTGGGAAATGACACCAGCTTCAATAATTCTATCTTCTTGAACTACAAGATACCTTCCTTTGTAAACCACTTGATCTTCCATTGAGGATTGACAACAAAAACAAACCATACTTCATTTAAAACAAAGACCATCATTGGTTCCAACACTTACCTCCCCAGCCAAATCTATGTAACCCTCATCGAGGAAAGACCTAAAAAAAATACATGGTCTCTTTACTTGAACTCTAAATGTATCTTCCATCCATAAATATAATATTTTTTTCAGTTTTGTATAGTCTTCATCCACTCTTGGATGATCTATACCTTCTCAATAGTAGTTCACACCAATTTTGGGCCATGAGTGTTGACTCTCCTGGGTCAGTTCAGCAGAGTGGTGACCTGTAGGGTTGCACACACAGAGCCTAAAATTGTTCCATACCAATGGTGGAGTGGTAGTTGTTGTTGTAAGTAAACTCCACCAATGGTATGTGGTCCTTCCAACTACGACCGAAGTCCAAGATACAATCCTGCAACATGTCATCCAGAACATGAATGGTCCTCTCCATCTGGCCATCCATATGAGGATGAAACACTATTCTCAAGCGTAATTGAATCCCAAATACCTCCTATAATACCTTCCACAATTGGGATGTGAAACAATAATTATGATTAGAAACTATCACTGATGATACTCCATGGAGTCTAACTATCTCTTAAACGTAGAGGCGTCCTAAGATCTCTACTGAACTTTTCTCTTGTATAGGTAGGAAGTGGGACAACTTGGTGAGTTGGTCAATAATCAACCAGATGGTATCATGTACCCTGGACGTACATGGTAAAAAGATCCCAAATTCCATCAATATACCATCCCACTTCTATTCCGGCACCTCAAGGGGTTGAGTCAAACCCACTGGAACCTGGTGCTTAGCCTTCACCTAATAGCATGTAAGGCATCAAGAAGAAAATTCTACCACCGCCTTCTTCATTCCTATAATCCAAAACTGACATCAAAGGTCCTGGTACATCTTCGCCACGCTAGGGTGTACCACCAAAGGATATGTATGAAACTACGTCAAAACCTCCTCCCATAATTCCACTGGTAAAACTCTACATCCTATGAAAAGGATGACGTGCTACCTACCTTGTGAATATCCATCAAGCACATGCCCTATAGAAATATGAGAACGTAGGGTCTCGTAGTGGATATCCCCAAGTTGTTCCTCCCTGACTCGCTGTAAGATTGGAGGAGTGACAACCATCAAATGGAAGTAAGCTGCTCCATCTCCATCCATAAAGTATAACTATAACGAGTCCAACTACTTTGATACCTCATTCAACAACTGAAAACTATATCTCTTAATGAGATCATCTACCTCCATGTTCCCCTTCCTAGGAGTATAGACAATCTGAAAGTCATAATCATGGATGAAATCTATCCATATTATATTTCTCAAGTTTAGATCCTTCTGAGAGAATATATACTTGAGACTCTTGTGATTGGATTAGATGATAAACCACTCACCCATCAGGTAGTGTTCCCACATCTTCAATGATAAAACTACTACTACTAACTCAAGATCATTGGTCACATAGTTCTGCTCATGTGGTCTCAATTGGTGTGAACCATAGGCAATCACTGCTTGACAATGTATCAGTACACAACCTAGTCCAGTCTCTAATGCATTACAGAATACTGCGTACTCAACACCATCCTCTGGAAATTTAAAGATTGGAGCACTCATCAAATTCTACCTCAACCGCTAAAAAGCCTATTGGCACTTCTCTGTCCATATGAAAGGATTCCCCCTTTAGGTCAAAGATATCATAGGTGATGATATCATATATAAATCAGGTATGAATCTTTGGTAATAGCCTTTCATCCCAAAGAATCTTGGTACCTCTGTCACGCTCCTAGGTGGCTACCATGATAACATTGCCTCTACCTCGGATAGGTCCACTGCCACTCCATCTACTGAGATAACATGTCCCAGAAATTGGACTGCCTGAATCTAGAATTGGAACTTAGAGAGTTTTCCATAAATTTTGTGCTCTCAGAGTATGTCCAAAACCATCCGTAGGTGTCTCGTGCGCTCCTCATCAGATGCTGAGTACACAAGGATATCACTGTTGAAGAATACCATGAACCGGTCTAAGTAAGTCAGAAAGATCCAGTTCATGAGTCCCATGAATACCTCTAGGGAGTTCGTCATGCCAAAGGGAATCACCAAGTAATCATAATGACCATAAAGAAATCTGAAATTTGTCTTCTGTATATCATCATCATGTACTCATAGCTGGTGATAGCCTGATCGAAGGTCAACCATGAAGAACCATCATGCCCCTCTCAACTAATCAAAGAGGTCATAGATCATTAGCAGCGGATAGTTATTCTTCACAGTCACCTGGTTCAAGCACCGATAATCCACACACAACCTCAAGATCTCATATGCCTTATTGGAAAACAAAACTGGGGCCACCCAAGGTGAAACATTGGGTCTCATGAATCCCTTCCTGTGCAAGTACTCTAGTGGAACCCTCAGATCACAAATCTTTGCAGGATCTATCTGATATGATGGTGAGGATATCAGTGCCATCCCAGGTTGCAAGTCGATGAAAATGTCGATCTCCCAACGAGGAGGGAACCCTGTAAAATCTTTTGGAAAGACTCCTTCATACTCCACCAATACTGTTTGGAACTAAAAACTCATAACACCTGCTATTCCGAGGGTAAGGATAGCCAAATCATGAGTGATCAGCTGCAACCTTTTATGCATGAGCCTATACTATGTTGTCTTGGTTTCCCTTTCACCAACAAATGAAAACCTTGTTTCATCCCTACAGACACACCACACCTTTCGCCTAAAATAGTCAATATGGGCATGGACCAAAGATAACCAATCCATACCGAGAATGACATATTAAGGTCTTGATGCTTCCACCAAGAGGTTCCAACCGAAACTCTCACCTCCCAACTCTAGATCACACTTTCGACACAAGTGTTTGATTATTGAGTATCCTCTTGTAGGTGTCTCCAAACATAAGGGTCGAGTCACTGTTCTACCAGAATCTCAAGGTTGCATAAAAGGTAAGTTTCGATAAAATAATGAATGGAACTTGTGTCTATAAGGTAGAAAAAAAAAACAGATCATATCTCAGATCATCCTGGAGTCCCTAGTTCATATGCCTTGATATCATGTAGTTGCCCTCACCCTTATCCTCCAGCTCTCTAAGCCTAGTGTGGACCTCTAGGGGGGGTGGTAGTATTTCAAAATGTCTGCCACATACTGTAGCTCTCGCAACTCCTCTTCCAAATCAACCACCTGGAATATATTCCTTCTCCACTCATTACCTCTTCCTTGGTGGTCCATCCATTGTCTCCCTATCAGCATCTCGACGGGTTGGGAAATCTCTAACGAGATGTCCCCTTCCATCGCATGTGTAGCATTATCTCTCCCTAGGATGAATGGATCCATCCTAAGATCCCTAAACCGCAAATCCATTATCCTGGGACCTCTTGTAACATCTCTCACATCCAGATCCCTATTTCTGATGTCGTATCCCCTCTCTTGAGGTCTCTACACCTATATTCCTACTGCTGATTGTCACTATTTTCATCTGATCATCCAAGAATATCTCGACCACCAAAGCTTTCTCAAGCACTCCATCCCAAGTTGAAATGCATAGAGGTATAACACTAGCTCGGATGTCCTGAAATAGACCTCGCTTGAAGGTCTGAGCCCTGAAGTACCAATCCATGAATATATCCATTGAGTACCTAGAGAGGTTGGTAAAACTCAATGAATAGTTATCCACCCTCAAGCTACCCTACTAGAGATGAATGAGATCCTGTAATTCAATTATTTCAGTGTAACTGAAGAGAAATAATCTCTAAATAGATGCTCTAAATCCGTCCATGAAAGAGTTTCCTCATCTTGAGTTTTCATGGTTAAACTCCACCATCGACTTGATGAACCCTGAAGAAGGATCACCACTAGGATCACCATTTGGTCTATTGGTGTCCTCATGAGATAGAAAACTCTGGTCTCCACCTCAATCCAATCCTCAGCTACCTGAGGGTTGGGCTCTCCTCAGAACCTAAGGGGTATCTGTCTCTGAAACTCATGGAGCACACTCAGACTGTGCTCCTCATCTGCTGGTACTGCAGTTACCACATGCTGCTCCACTGGTGGTGGTATAGATGGTTCACCACCTAGATGGAACATCTATAAAACTAGTCTCTGTATTTAAGCCTCACCATTAAGGGTGTCATCCTCGTGATCGATTCACTGAATCCTAGCTGGTATACATCTCGAAGGCATCCTGTAAGAAAACAATATATACCATAGTCAATGAGTATATCTGGAGAGATGAATCAATAAGGACATGAAAATAAAACCCATTCCTATATGATTAATGTACCATTATTTTCCATAAAACTAGTGTTCTCATGTACCGAGTTGAAAATTAGGTTATTAGAGTCCTGGTGTATGGATACATCGGTTGACCGTACCAACAATGGAGTCCCTGGCCTGAAATCCGAACTTGAAACACTTAACATTATTTCCCAAAACCAATCTCATAGACTCTTGGTACTAAGGTAGAACAGACCACCTTTGATACCACTCTATCATGACTCGTCCCATTGGGGCCTGTATCGTGATTCCCCAAGCTTGGCTCCAATAGGCCAGAGGCTGGTGACTAGAACCGAGTAAGAATATCACTAACATGGGAGGCATTTTCTATGTACCAATACACATGAACACATCTCCACATGAAAAATGCTAAAATATAAAAACTAATAAGGAACAAAATGCATGCATACCACTAAACCCAATCAATAGAGTATGAAATTAAGTAAAGTGTAGTAAAGTAAACTAGGCCAGAATAAAATCCCACCAAAAGAAATAGTCTGAGAACTAAAAATTCCAACCTGTAAAAAAAGGTATTGGGACTATTTCTCAAAGATGTAGGAACACCTCAGCCTATTTGAACTCACAAATCTTTGTCTGGTCCTGTTCTGCCCTGGACTCTGTCAAAAGGTTTCTCATCTTCACAAGACACGACATGTGTGGGAAAATCTTGTGTAGGGTTGAGTATAACAATACTCAGTAAGAAACCCCAAAACCACAAATAAATACACAAAGTAAAGGTATAGTCATATATACATAGTATGTGTCTATAACATATATAACAAGAACATATCTCGATATACTCAAACCTCAACCCATAGTCTAGAGGTAAGTCATAACTACCACATACCAACACTAGAGATTTAGTCTGAAGATTCCATAAAGTAACTCATCTGGGAGCACACACTCCTATGTCTTATAGAAATGATGATGTCTTCCCAAGAAGTACCATTTTTGGGGAACCATCATGAGAGATAGATACACTGATCGATCAAAAGAGAAATATGATACGCTCACTCTAGGATTACTCACTCCACGAGTGGGGAAGATCATGATACATAGATGAGGACCACTTTTAGGGCCATGGGGTGATACCACAACTTATCTGGATTCACCTGATAAGTATAGGATCGATGTCCAGTAGGATTGGTCATGTTGATACTAAGACTCTACTTAGGGTACAAGAATGGATATAGGATCCTACTTTGGGCCTCTCAAAGGGGATTCCTGACTATATCTAGTAAATTCTTTCTGAAGGGACCATACTTTTGTGAATAGGAAATGATACCAACTAACCTTCATAGTAACAAGAAAGGTAACCAAACCTAATGAAACTTGTCTGAGATATGGTGGACAAGTGATTAAAGCTATGTAGGAATGAGTACACAATGTGTAGTAGGGTCACACGCCATGTCCCTTAACCCCAGGTACTGCCCGTGTTCAACAACCCATTTCATCAGAACATGTCATGTAGAAGAGGTATACACAGTGTGTAGAAAGGATAAAATTCCCTACCCTACTATCTGGGGTCCACCTGTGTACTCTATCCATGTGCTAGTACACAGTGTCAACCCATGTTCACCTTCCCGTGTACCAGTACATGGGGTAACCTATGTATTTGGTCTGGGTCTAGCCATGTGGTGGGGAACAAGCCATGTAGGAATGTCATGTACTCCAACCCATGTTAATGCACCTCTCAAGATACAAAAAAATACCCAGGAAAGGTCCCACATGTTGTGTGATACTTTACTGCCTCCGAAAACCGAAGCCACCACTGAGCGGGTCCCAAACACTGTGTATTCCGAAATACATGTTGTGTTCATCAGGATTTTTCATAACACTGGTTCTTCCTCCCTATGACTCGGTTGATCCTATGGTGTTCGATCCGATAATCCATTCACCTCAAAACTGAAGATCCAGGGTCGTATCTCCATGGAAACACCGATTTAGTGGGTTTCAGGCCTCCGATTGGCTCTAAAAACCAATTCTGATCATCCGATCGAAAGTCACTCGAAGAATGGTATCTCCTGAAATAAATTGATCTTAATTCCACCACCATCATTGTAAGAACCCAATTTTTGCTGTGAAAGACTTTGGAATATTCTTGATGATATTCCAGAGCAGCGCCTTCAGACGGCGTGCGATTTCGAGCCCCAGAGTGGCCGGAATTAAATTTTCAGTGCGTTCACACTGGAAACACCAAATAAATGGGATAACTCCTAAACGGTGCTTCAGATCAGAGATCCGAATGTACATATGGGTCTGGAATGGGGTGTTTACCGTAGGAAGGACATAAAACTTATCGGCACAGGACGTTTGGACCCCTCGCCCGCTTTTGGAACATTAAACAGATTAATTAATTAATTAATTAATTCGTTTAGTGTTGAAACTAGAGTATCTCTTAAATGGTCGCTCGGGTTGGAAAACCGAGTGCACTGTTCAGTTCGGAGTGTGCCGTTTACCCTAGGAGTGGTGTAAGTTTTGCGGGCGCGGCCCGTCTGTGAAAAATGGCCCCAAGGGCGTTTTCATAATTTAACGATTTCAGACGTTAAATTTTATAACATTTTAACGGGGTCTCGGATTAAAATTCCAAGACCACTGTTGTGCTCAGGAGGTGGTGTTTACCCTAGGGGAGGCTTAACCTCGACCCTGCTGAGGGTTCGGGTTCGGGCCGACGGGCGGGTGGTTAAGCGTTTCTATTTAAACGCTTAAGTCACCCCCTCCCTCTTCCTCTTCCTCACCTGGACAACAGCAAGGAGGAACTCCTCCCTCTCCTCCTCCAGCTCCGGCGAAGCAGCTCCGGCAAGGCGCGGCGCGGCGGCGGACTCCCCGTGAAGCTCCGGGCATCGCCCAAGAGGTAGGAAGTTTTGGTTGCATAATTTCCGAACCCTATTTCAACCTCAATTATATGCATAGATTGTTGTTTGATCGTCGAATCAAAGACCATGGGTACGTCATAGTTTTTAGGATCCATCCGACGCATCTTTTGGTTTCGATTTTGGAGTTCTGGGGAACCCGCAATCATTCGCCGAAGATTGTGTGTTTTTGGAGGTGTTCTGAGGTTTTTCCGGCGGGTTCCCTTTTTCCGGCGAGTTCCAGCGGCGGCGGAAGGGGCTTCGGCTGGCGGCGGCACTCTTCGGTGGTGGCGGTCGGCAGCGGAGGCTTCCTTAGGCGGGAGGCGCGGCTCGGGCTCGCCGGCTGAGGGCGCAGCGCGCGGGTTCCGGCGAGAGGGGACGACCGGGGTCGCGGCGTGCGACCCCGCGGCTGGACAGAGACCCGCACGACGCGGGTCTCCGCGTGGAAAGCCGACCGGCCGTGTCGGCCTGTCGGTGGAAGAGGCACCCGCGCAGCGCACGGGGGAGGCGGTCTCGCGGTAGGCGGCTGGGCCGCGGTCCCAGCGGGCCAGTTGTGGGCGGACCGGCCGGACCGGGCCGGTCCGACCCAAGGGTGTTTCCCCCTTTGGAACTTCCGACACCCGTAGCTTTCGCTACGGGCGTCCGTTTTGCGCGCCGTCAGCGGAAGCGCGGACCTTGCGTCGAGGAAAACGTTTTGAGATAATTTTCGGAATTTTTAATTCCTGAAACGAGGGGCCTCGGAGGCGCGACGCGTCTTTAAGTGGACGAGCGTTTTTCCCGAGATCCTTGTTTTGGGCGGCGCGAACGCATCCGACATCCGTTTTGAGCACCGTCAGTGGCGTTGCGCCCCTGGCACTGAGGCGGAGGTTTCCAAGGTGGTTTCTGGCATTGATACTGGATTTGAGGCGTGGGCCCCACGACCCGTCTTTCGAGCTGCGTGCAGCGTTTCACGCCTTTCTCACCGGGCGTCCGTTCGGGGTGTGCGAGTAGTCGATTCTGGATGTTTTTCCGAGGGGATTTCAATGGTGCAATCCACCCGCCTTAATTCAGCACGAGGGTGCGGGGCCCACGGGGGCCGTTTCGGGATTTGAAGGTGATTTCCAACTTTATCACCGGTTGTCCGTTTTGGACAAGTGAATAGTCCATTTCGTGTACTTTTTCGAGAGGATCGCAACAGTGCGATCCGTTCGTTGAGTTTCGGGACCGGGATGCGGGTCCCACAAAGCACCGCTCGTGTGCGGTGCGCCGGAACGTATCTTTTTCTCCGGATATCCGTTGCACTCAAGTGAGTAGTGCCTTTGACGTGTTTTCCCGAGGGGATCTCAATGGTGCGATGCGCCCGACTGTTTTCGGGGCCGAGGCTTGGGATCACGGGACGCCGTTCGGGCGTGAGGCGGTGTCGGTGACTTTCCCGTCGGATATCCATTTGAGGTGAGTAAGTAGTTGATCTCGCGTGTTTTTCCGCGAGGATTACAACGGTGCAATCCTTTTGGTTGTACGGAGCCTCTTGCTTGATCTTGTGGAAATGTGAAGGTGCCCCGGGGGTGGTTCTTCTACTGTGTTTATAGCGGACCCTTGGCGTGTGATCGCGCACTCTTGGGAGATTGATATAAATGATTCACGAGATGTGGTTGGCCGTGCCTGGGCCTTTGAGGTGGAGTTGATATGTCATGCCTTCGTATTGACGCTGGGTGCCGTGTGCACGATAGTCTTTGGGCTGGAACGAGGTATACTATGGGAGTATACGGGAGCACTTGGAGGTACGTGTGGTTTGTACCTGAGAATGTTTGTGTTCTCAGTTGGGGTTGACGTGGGGCCACTCGTCGTGTGGGCCCCATGTGTGTGCCGTGATCTGCTTTGCGTACTTTGACCTCTCACGACGCAGAGGGTCCCTCGATGTGTTTGTTTGACCAACATGGTGGAGTTTTTCCCCTAGCCCTGTGCTCGTTTGTGGACCAGCAGGGTTGAGTGGTCTCCCCCTGGTTTCGTTCTCGATGGACCGGCTAGTAGCAGTGCTAGTGGCACCCCGTGATGGAACGGGTGCTAAACCTCTTTTGGGAGAGCTGTTCTAGAGTTGGGTGGTTGTGCGATACCCACTCCGTGTTCGGTTGGCCAGTGTTGTACCCTCCAGTAGAGATGACCAGAGCAGTTCTGAGTTTTACCCTCCAGCGGGGATGGGAAGTGGGTTACTCATCGACTTCTTCAGGTTTACCCTCCAGCGGGGCTGGGCAGTGGGTTGCTCACTGACTTCTAGGGTTTATCCTCCAGCAGAGACTGGGTAGTGGGTCACCCGACGCACTTAGGGTCTACCCTCCATCAAAGACTGGGCAGTGGGTCACCCGACGCACTTAGGGTCTACCCTCCAGTAGAGACTGGGCAGTGGGTCACCCGACGCACTTAGGGTCTACCCTCCAGCAGAGACTGGGCAGTGGGTCACCCGACGCACTTAGGGTCTACCCTACAACAGAGACTGGGCAGTGGGTCACCCAGCGCACTTAGGGTCTACCCTCCAGCAGAGACTGGGCAGTGGGTCACCCGACGCACTTAGGGTCTACCCTCTAGCAGAGACTGGGCAGTGGGTCACCTGATGACCTCTTAGGGTCTACCCTCCAGCAGGGCTGGGTAGTGGGTCACCCGTCGTCTAGTTCCAGGTCTACCCTCCATCAAGGCTGGGCAGTGGGTTGCCTGTCGACTTATTCCAGGTCTACCCTCCAGCGAGGCTGGGCAGTGGGTCGCCTGATGATGTATTAAGGTCTACCCTCCAGCGGGGCTGGGCAGTGGGTCTCCTGATGATGTATTAAGGTTTACCCTCCAGCAGGGCTGGGCAGTGGGTCACTTGATGATGTATTAAGGTCTACCCTCCAGCGGGGCTGGGCAGTGGGTTGCCGAATGATGTGTTATGGTTTACCCTCCAGCGGGGCTGGGCAGTGGGTCGCCGGATGATGTGTTATGGTTTACCCTCCAGCAGAGCTGGGCAGTGGGTCACCCGATATCCTATTAAGAATTACCCTCCAGTAGGGCTAGGCAGTGGGACACCTGTTGGAATTCCAGACTCAGTCCTTTCTACTAGGCTAGTCTGTGGCTTCCCTCTGTGACCACTGGAGCGGGACCCTTGGTTGTACGGGTCGGTGATGGAACGACTTTGACTTTGAGAATACCTCTCGACTGTGGGGTAGTGACGAGTTGTGGTTGACGTTCCCCAGAACTCTCAAGTACGAGGAGCTTTTCCCCCACCGAGACGCGTCTTTGTGACGCGACCTAAAACCGTGCGGGCGAGTCAGTGCCTCCCAAAGAGGATAGGGTCGAGGTGCGGTGATTGATCCACTTGTCTTGTGGTTCGGGGCAGACGTACGGGATGCTGGGCATCGATGGTTTACTTCTGGGACTGTTGGATACTCTTTTCTTGGGATGAGCTACGGGATGTAGATCCCCTTATGACATTGTTCGGGCTTCTTGTTGAGCATATGGACTTGTATATACCTTGTTATAGCACCCACTTCTTGGGTTTGGTTACTCTCTTTCCAGGAGAGGCGAAGATGCACGGGGTATGCCGTGTGATTTCTGTGTATAGCTTCTCATGGTTGGATGAGTCTACTCTCCTACTATAGGTAGCTAAGACTTGATGAGAAGTTCATCTTCTCACCGTTTCTAGCTCCTTGTGTCTAGATGAGTCTACCTTCTTTCCTCTTATTGGGTTGAGCTGGAATCTTTACTATACTCCTTATTGCCTTCTCTGTTGTTCTCCTTTACTTTTCCCTGTTCGCTCTACTGCTCACCCTTCGGTACCTCCTTTGTTGCTCCCTCGAGCCTTTGGGGTATCCTACTGAGTATTTTTATACTCACCCTTGCTTGGGCTTTGCCCGCACTTGGTGTTCCCTTGCAGGCGACGGATAGGTGGAGTGTGACTTCAGTGGAGCGTATGAGCTTGTGATCTTGGACCGTGTGCAGTGGTCATGGCTGGGTTCCAAGTGGGAGACCCGTCAGCGGTTTATTTTTGTTTACCTGTTGCCAGGTTGTGGCACTTGTTGGTTGGGCGCGTGTTTTGCCCCTTTTCTTTTCAGTGTACTTTCAGCTTTCTTTGTACTTGCAGAGGTCGATGCACTCTTGTGGTTATATATAGCAGTTGCCCCTTTTCTTTACTTGTCTCTTCTTTTACTCTAAACTGTTGCATTTAGTGTGTTGCGTGTGTGTGTACAGGTACTTAGGCAAAGGCCTCCCTGAGTTTTTGTGCCTTCGGCGCTGGTCACCAACCCCTGGCCTCTGGAGGCGGGCTTGGGGTAGTTGCGGCTCGAGCCCAGGTAGGGTCGGGTCATGACAAAGTGGTATCAGATGTGGTTCATTCCTTGGGGCATTGTACGGACATCCCTAAAAAGGAATTGGTTAAGATATAGGGCAACAATGTTAATGTGTCTCGAGAGCGGCTCTCAGGCCAGGGAGTCCAGTGATGGTGCGGCGACCGACGTATCCATTCACCAGGACCTTGATAACCCACCTATCGACTTGGCATGCTGAGACACTTGTTGCAGGGAAATTTTTTTTGTGCTTCACATAGGATTGAGTCTTTGAATGTCCTTATTGAGTCAGCTCCCCATCGTTGTTATTGGTATATACATATATGCTCATCTGACCGCGGCACTCCTTGCTAACATTCAGGATGTCTCCGCGAAGACAGCCAGCCAGGATACTAGCTTTAGTTCGTGACAACGACCCTGTGAGCTACTAGGCCACAGTCCAAGACCCATCATGTGAGCCCCTTTTTCTGGGTGGGCTCGTAGCAGCACCCCCACCTGTTTAGCAGCAGGCAGTTTCAGCAGAGCAGGTTGAGCTTGAGCGCAGGTTGAGCGTGCTCTGTGAGTTCCAGTGGCAGGGACCACTGAGGTTTAGTGGTGAGCCAGACCATCAGGCAGTAGAGGTTTGGATCGAGGTAGTGGTTAGTCTCTTCAAGCTTGTGCAGACGCCGACAGATCATAGAGTGGCTTTGGCAGCCAACCTTGTCTGCGGAGCAACTTGGCGTTGGTGGATTCTGGTGACTCAGTTTCTTGACGAGTCATCACTTTTGTGGGATGACTTCCAGTTGTTGTTTCGTGAGGAGTTTTTCCCCTCCTTCTTGTGCTCCGTTTGGATTTAGGATCTCCTGCAGTTTCAGCAAGGAGGGATGACGATGGCCGAGTACGCGGCTAGTTTTGCAGACCGTGCATGCTTTTACCCGGACTTGGTCCATGACGACAACCTCCGAGCACGAAAGTTTGAGCAGGGTCTCCACTGAGAGATTCATGCTGTCATAGTACCCTTGGGCATTTCCACATATGTCGGGGTGCTAGAACAGGCGCTGGTGACAGAGATCTTCCTGTCACGTCTTGTGGTTGGTAGTGGCTGTGGGCATGACAGAGCCGAGACGTCTGCCATAGCTAGCAGGCGCCAGATGACAGAACCTCGACGCAGGTGGATTCCTGATGACCAGACTCAGGGGCATGGTCGTACACCACAGTGGCGCTGGAGGGCACCAGTGCAGCCCAGAGAGAGTCGGTGCTATGCTTGTGACGGGTGAGGTCACTTGGCACGGGACTGCCCGGCCAGGCATGCAGAGAGCCTCGGGCAGGCAGTAGGTGAACCATCACGATGGAGGCAACGTCATGATCGGAGTAGCGCCCAACGAGGTGGTGCTAGTAGAGGAGTGGGAGGAGATGGTGGTGGGGGACAGTTTTACGAGATCTTCCCATCACCACTAGGTGGTCCACGTCAGGCTCCGGGAGCTGACAGTTGGGACTGCGGACAGCAACGATCCTTGGATGTCTACGATCCTACAGAGAATGGGATGGTGAGAGGTACCCCTTGCGACTCTTCTACTTCTTGCAGTAGAATTTTTAGGCTCTGCGTGTGAAAGGATTTTCTCCCTGCTCCTTGTTTGAGGTGTTACCAGGGTAATGCAGGGCATCGGGTGTAACCCTGTGTTGGTAAGGAAAAAGGCGTGAGACCTTTTCCTTTAGTTGATGGTGTTGACTCCTTTGCTTCCGAGCGTGTAAGAGAGTCTTGGTTGAGAGACATAGACTGTGAAATCTTGCGTGACCAGATATACTTGGGTGCTTCACCATATGGATATTCTGAAGGAGGGAATCACCGGGCCTTGTCCCATGCCCAAGATGTGAATCTTGTCGCGGCGTGCGACGTAGAGGTTTGACCGGGGAGGTGAGCTACCCCTGAGAGCCTTCGGGCCGTTTGAGACCGTGCAAAGGGATGGAAAGGTTCCCTACCGCCTTTCTCTAACCCCAAGGTCTGGAGTGGATGCATGACATCGGAAAGGGCCGACCTAGCGTGAACATATCAATCCTTTGGTCTGTGTGCGGTGACGCAGAGCTGTGCGTGGGTTCTTCTGGGTATGGGAAAGCCAGGTGTGGGCTTAGTACCCTGTGTTATTCCCTGGTTTTGCTTTTAGAGGACAAAAAGCTTGAAGGAGGGAATGATGTAAGAACCCAGTTTTTGCTGCGAAAGACTTTGGAATATTCTTGATGATATTCCAGAGCAGCGCCTTCAAACGGCGTGCGATTCCGAGCCCCAGAGTGGCTGGAATTAAATTTTCAGTGCATTCACACTAGAAACGCCAAATAAATGGGATAACTCCTAAACGGTGCTTCAGATCAGAGATCCAAGTGTATGGATGGGTCCGGAATGGGGTGTTTACCCTAGTAATGACATAAAACTTGTCGGCACGGGACGTTTGGACCCCTCGCCCGCTTCTGGAACATTAAACGGATTAATTAATTAATTAATTAATTCGTTTAGTGTTGAAACTCAAGTATCTCTTAAATGGTGGATCAGGTTGGAAAACCGAGGGCACCGTTGAGTTCGGAGCGTGCTGTTTACCCTAGGAGGGGTGTAAGTTTTCCGAGCGCGACCCGTCTGTGAAAAATGGCCCCAGGGATGTTTTCGTAATTTAACGGTTTCAGACGTTAAATTTTATAACTTTTGAACGGGGTCTCAGATTAAAATTCCAAGACCTCCGTTGTGCTCAGGAGGTGGTGTTTACCCTAGGGGAGGCTTAACCTCGACCCTGCTGAGGGTTCGGGTTCGGGCTGACGGGCGGGTGGTTAAGCGTTTCTATTTAAACGCTTAAGTCACCCCTCCCTCTTCCTCTTCCTCACCTTGATAGAAGAAAGGAGGAAATCCTCCCTCTCCTCCTCCATCTCCGGCGAAGCAGCTCCGGCAAGGTGCGGCGTGGCGGCGGACTCCCCGTGAAGCTCCGGGCATCGCCCAAGAGGTAGGAGGTTTTGGTTGCGTTTTAATTTCCGAACCCTATTTCAACCTCAATTATATGCACCGATTGTTGTTTTATCACCAAATCAAATCCCATGGGTTCGTCTTAGTTTTTAGAAGCTATCCGATGCATCTTTCTGTTTTGATTTTGGAGTTCTGAGGAACCTGCAATCATTCGCCGAAGTTTGCGGGTTTTTGGAGGTGTTCTGAGGTTTTTCCAGCGGGTTCCCTTTTTCCGGAGAGTTCCAGCGGCGGCGGCAGGTGCTTCAGCTGGTGGAGGCACTCTTCGGCGGTGGCGGTCAGCGGTGGCGGCTTCCTCAGGCAGGTGGCGCGGCTCGGGCTCGCCGGCTGAGGGCGCGGCACGCGGGTGTCGGTGAGAGGGGACGACCGGGGTCGCGGCGTGCGACCCCGCGGCTGGACAGAGACCCGCGCGACGCGGGTCTCCACGTGGAAAGCTGACCGGCCGTGTTGGACGGTCGGTGGAAGAGGCACCCGCGTGGCGCGCGGGCGAGGCGGTCTCGCGGGAGGCGGCTGGGCCGCGGTCCCAGCGGGCCGGTCGGAGCGGGCCGGTCCGGCCCAAGGGTGTTTCCCCCTTTGGAACTTCCGACGCCCGTAGCTTTCGCTACGGGCGTCCGTTTTGCGCGCCGTTAGTGACAGCACAGACCTTGCGTCGAGGGGAACATTTTGAGATGGTTTAGGGAATTTTTAATTCCCGAAACGTGGGGCCTCGGAGGTGCGACGCGTCTTTACGTGGACAAGCGTTTTTCCCGAGATCCTTGTTTTGGGCGGCGCAGACGCATCCGACGTCCGTTTTGAGCGCCGTCAGTGGCGTTGCGCCCCTGGCACTGAGGCGGAGGTTTCCAAGGCGGTTTCGGGCATTGAGACTGGATTTGAGGTGTGGGACCCATGACCCGTCTTTCGAGCTGCGTGCAGCATTTCACGCCTTTCTCACCGGGCGTCCGTTCGGGGCGTGCGAGCAATCGATTCTGGATGTTTTTCTGAGGGAATTTCAATGGTGAAATCCGCACGCTCTAATTCGGCACGAGGGTGCGGGGCCCGTGAGAGCCGTTTCGGGATTTGACGGTGATTTCCATCTTTATCACCGGGTGTCCGTTTTGGACAAGTGAATAGTCCTTTTCGTGTACTTTTTCGAGAGGATCGCAACGGTGTGATCCGTTCGTTGAGTTTCGGGACCGGGATTCGGGTCCCACAAAGCACCGCTCGTGTGCGGTGCGCCGGAACATATCTTTTTATCCGGATATCCGTTGCACTCAAGTGAGTAGTGCCTTTGACGTGTTTTCCCGAGGGGATCGCAATGGTGCGATGCGCCCGACTGTTTTTGGGGCCGAGGCTCGAGATCACGGGACGCCGTTAGAGTGTGAGGCGGTGTCGGTGACTTTCCCGTCGGATATCCGTTTGAGGTGAGTAAGTAGTAGATCTCGTGTGTTTTTCCGTGAGGATTACAACAGTGCGATCCGTTTGGTTGTATGGAGCCTCTTGCGTGATCTTGTGGAAATGTGAAGGTGCCCCGGGGGTGGTTCTTCTACTGTGTTTGTAGCGGACCCTTAGCGTGTGATCGCGCACTCTTGGGAGAGTGATATAAATGATTCACGAGATGTGGTTGGCTGTGCCTGGGCCTTTGAGGTGGAGTTGATACGTCATGGCTTCGCGTTGATGCTGGGTGCCGTGTGCACGATAGTCTTTGGGATGGAACGAGGTATAATCTGGGAGTATACGGGAGTGCTTGGAGGTACGTGTGGTTTTTACCTGAGAACGTTTGTGCGCTCAGTTGGGGTTGACGTGGGGCCACTCGTCGTGTGGGCCCCATGTGCGTGTCGTGATCTGCTTTGCGTACTTTGACCTCTCGCGATGCAGAGGGTCCCTCAATGTGTTTGTTTGACCAGCAGGGTGGAGTTTTTCCCCTAGCTCTGTGCTCGTTTGTTGACCAGCAAGGTTGAGGGGTCTCCGCCTGGTTTCGTTCTCGATGGATTGGCCAGTAGCGGTGCTAGTGGCACCCCGTGATAGAACAGGCGTAAAACCTCTTTTGGGAGAGCTGTTCTGGAGTTGGGTGGTTGCGCGATACCCAATCCGTGTTCGGTTGGCCAGTGTTGTACCCTCCAGTAGAGATGGCCAGAGTAGTTATGGGTTTTACCCTCCAGCGGGGCTGGGAAGTGGGTTACTCATCGACTTCTTCGGGTTTACCCTCCAGCGGGGCTGGGCAGTGGGTTTCTCACTGACTTCTAGGGTTTACCCTCCAGCAGAGACTGGGCAGTGGGTCACCCGATGCACTTAGGGTCTACCCTCCAGCAGAGACTGGGCAGTGGGTCACCCGACGCACTTAGGGTCTACCCTCCAGCAGAGACTAGGCAGTGGGTCACCCGACGCACTTAGGGTCTACCCTCCAGCAGAGACTGGGCAGTGGGTCACCCGACGCACTTAGGGTCTACCCTCCAGTAGAGACTGGGCAGTGGGTCACCCGATGCACTTAGGGTCTACCCTCCAGCAGAGACTGGGTAGTGGGTCACCCGATGACCTCTTAGAGTCAACCCTCCAGCAGGGCTGGGCAGTGGGTCGCCCGTAATCTAGTTCCAGGTCTACCCACTAGCAAGGCTGGGCAGTGGGTCGCCTGTCGACTTATTCCAGGTCTACCCTCCAGCGGGGCTGGGCAGTGGGTCTCCTGATGATGTATTAACGTCTACCTCTAGCGATGCTGGGTAGTGGGTCTCCTGATGATGTATTAAGGTCTACCCTCCAGCAGGGCTGGGCAGTGGGTCGCCAGATGATGTGTTATGGTTTACCCTCCAGCGGGGCTGGGCAGTGGGTCGCCGGATGATGTGTTATGGTTTACCCTCCAGCAGGGCTGGGCAGTGGGTCACCTGATATCCTATTAGGAATTACCCTCCAGCAGGGTTGGGCAGTGGGACACCTGTTGGAATTCCAGACTCAGTCCTTTCTACTAGGCTAGTCTATGGCTTTCCTCCGTGACCACCGGAGTGGGACCCTTGGTTGTACGGGTCGGTGATGGAACGACTTTGACTTTGAGAATACCTCTCGACTGCGGGGCAGTTACGAGTTGTGGTTGACGTTCCCCAGAACTCTCAAGTACGAGGAGCTTTTCCCCCACCGAGACACGTCCTTGTGACGTGACCTAAAACCGTGCGGGCGAGTTAGTGCCGCCCAAAGCGGATAGTGTCGAGGCGCAGTGATTAATCCCCTTGTCTTGCGGTTCGGGGAAGACGTATGGGATGCTAGGCATAGATGGTTTACTTCTGGGACTATTGGATACTCTTTTCTTGGGCTGAGCTACAGGATGGAGATCCCCTTACAACGTTGTTCGGGCTTCTTGTTGAGCATATGGACTTGTATATACCTTGTTCTAGCACCCACTTCTTGGGTTTGGTTACTCTCCTTCCAGGAGAGGCGGAGACGTGTGGGGTATTCCACGTGATTTTCGTGTCTAGATTCTCATGGTTGGACGAGTCTACTCTCCTACTATAGGTAGCGAAGACTCGACGGGAAGTTCATCTTCTCACCGTTTCCATCTCCTTGTGTCTGGATGATTCTACCTTCTTTCCTCTTGTTGGGTTGAGCTGGACTCTTTACTGTACTCCTTACTGCCCTCTCTGTTGTTCTCCTTTACTTTTCCCTGTTCGCTCTACTGCTCACCCTTCGGTACCTCCTTTGTTGCTCCCTTGAGCCTTCGGGGTATCCTACTGAGTATTTTTATACTCACCCCTTCTTGGGATTTTCCCGCACTTGGTGTGCCCTTGCAGACGATGGACATGTGGAGCGTGACTTCAGTGGAGCGTATAAGCTTGGGAGCTTGGACCACGTGCGGTGGTCATGGCCGGGTTCCAGGTGGGAGACCCGTCAGCTGTTTCTTTTTGTTTACCTGTTGCCGAGTTGTGGCACTTGTTGGTTGGGCGCGTATTTTTCCCCTTTTCTTTTTAGTGTACTTTCAGCTTTCTTTGTACTTGTAGAGGTCGATTCACTCTTGTGGTTATATATAGCAGTTTCCCCTTTTCTTTACTTGTCTCTTCATTTAGTCTGCACTGTTGCATTGAGTGTGCTGCGTGTGTGTGTACAGGTACTTAGGCAAAGGCCTCCCCGAGTTGTTGTGCCTTCGGCGCTGGTCGCCAGCCCCTGGCCTATGGAGGCGGGCTAGGGGTAGTTGCGGCTTAAGCCCGGGTAGGGTCAGGTCGTGACAGTCATCACACCTCTTCCAGGTCATCATGAGGTTATATCTCCAATTTTAAATCATTACACTAAGAAACGGAGGTGCAATGATCATCTGTTCATATTCCGTGAAGAACGTGAAGAACATGAAGAACATAGGGGAGAAAAGCATAATTGAAAAACCCAAGGAATAAACCTCCACCATTTTTCATTTCCAGTCTCAATCCATTCTGTAATAATGATCAAGATAATAAAACAATAACATAATCAACCCTAAACAATACCTGCAATCAAAAACCTCCCGCAAAAATGATCTAACCATGGGTCAACCTTTTCATGGGATGATACACGTTCATTGTTAAATCCAAGAACAAGGTAAAGAAAGAATTGAAACAACACTCCCTACCCAAGGTTTTGATCATTCACTGTTGAGGATTCATTGCCGATGACGATCCTTTAAGAACGAGCATGATCCACCGTCTCGTCATCATCCTTTGAGATGTTTCTCCAACACTTTTCTCCAGAGCTTCCAGGTATTTCTCTAGGGTTATGAATTCTTACCCCAGGTCCCAGAAAAGCTATTTATTAAAAAGAAACACATTGTTGCATCGCTGTAACATCAAAATAAAGCAAATAATTAATTTATTTTATTCTTTAAATGTCTAAAAACTAACTTTCACAGCCGACCCACACCAACCGATTTTAGGACTTGCCTAAGGTAAAGTCACTACTTTGAACACAACGATACCCTCATATTTTTGATCTAGGAACCTATTTAGAATTTATTCCATTTTTTTCTGGAAAACCACTCATGCGCGCTATTTAAATATATTTAATATATTCAAACATTTATTTCAGGCACACCAGGCCTTAGAATATCACGCCGTCTTAGTGACCAATCTCAAATTAATCCCATATAATATTAATAAAAACATAGAAAAATCTGGCACATTATAGTTATCATGATTTCCATTGCTTTTGTTTATTGAACTTCCAACACTACATATTGACATGATGTTCTTATCTGAAAAATTTATCATTGTTAAAATACAGAAGAGTAGAGGAATCTCATGTGCCCATTATATCATGAGAAGTCACCACAATGATCACATGAGCTTCCTATACTCTTATGTATTTCAACGAGAAAGGTTTTTTTATAAGAACATCGAATCAATATGTAGTGTTGTCATATTGATAAAGAAAAGAAATGGAAAGCCTAAATATTTATGAAAGAAACTAAATAAGTATTAAATAAAAATTATAAGGAAATTAAATTAAAAATAATAGATAAAATGATGAAAAAATTAATTAAATAAGTGCAGGAATTCACCTTTTCATGATGTTTTTATACATTCTTGACCCATTTCATTGTTGTCATTATCATAGTTGTAGCCTCAAAGTCCAATCTCTCACGAGCATGAGAATATTTGAACAAACCACCCCAAATCAAACAAAGGAATTCACATGTGTAAGAAAAAAAATTCTTATGTGAGTAATACTAAAAAAAAAATTAAACATAAATATGAAACAATTCATTACTTCTATGGAAGTCACACTTTCATGTTATTTATGTACATTCTGCCATCATGTATGTTGCCCATTTGTTTCTAAATAAATCTATATCATCTTTTGAAAATGATTTTTTTTCAGAAGTCATAATAGTACTGGAAAAATATAAATACATAAAGTATTAATAAATATTTTAAATGAAATAGTAATTATCTTAAAAAATACCTCTTCTGGGATGATTGTTTGTTGATGGAATACGATCTATCTTATAAATTTACAAAAATAATAACCACAATATTTTCCATTTATTTGTTTTGAAAACTACAGAAACATTGATAAAAATAATTAAATAGTGAAATCTTATTATATATACCCTGAAACTTATCCAGTTATAAAACTTGTCAGGGTCCTTGTGTGCATTGGATATCCTCATGCCATGATTTTCATTATATTTATACACTACCCTACCATAACAGAATTCACATTAAAACATAATATAAAATATATAACTTGAATTTTATCTCTATAACATTGGATACAGTGTATTAAAAATTGAAAAATGTTATCATGTGCGATTGGTTTGTTGGGTATTCATGCCTTGAATCCAAAAAATAAATCTTTTAAGTATCCAGATTGACCACAATGAGCATCCAAATTTTACTAAAAAAAGGAATAACTAATTAAAGATATGAAAATATATTTTATATGATTAAATTGTAGAGTTTTACCCCTACATAATTGGTATTAAGAAGGGTGTGTCATTTGCAAGTTTGACTTCTAACAATTTTGATTGGTCTCTCACTATTTCATTCAATTTTGGATTCTATTTTCCTTTGTTCTGTAGAGGTTATGTGAGGAATAATGATTCCAAATTTATTTTCATGGGATAATATCTTTAATTGGTATTTATATATACACATATGAAAAATATGAAATGTATTTAGTCATAATTACATAGTATATCAGCTTTTGGAAAAACAAATCATGAAAACACACCTCATGTATACATTTACAAATGAGGCTCCTAGCCATTCATGGTTGGTGATTTCATTTAAATTATCAAGATTAATGTAGTATATACCTTCCTCTTATTACATTTTTCTTCAAAATCAACTATGTGACTACTACCATTTTGTAACTTTGTATCTTCATGAACCTTCAATGTTAATAAATGCATATATTGAATAGGCAAGGTAAATGTTATTTCAGAGGATCTTTTTGATTAGTTGGTTGATCCTTTAGATGGGTTTGAGTCGAAATTTTGTTTCACCCCTTCCCTTTGTCTGTCTATAATAGTATTAATTAGTTCAGACCTTTTTTCATTAATTGTTAAAGGTTTAGCATGAAAAATAAATTGGAAATAAATACCTCTTTGTTGATATGTGTTTTTACAAGATTTGATGACCATGTGACTAATCTTCCAACATTTTGGTCAACCATATGAATATCTTCATCATCAAGTGGAACTGGTAGCTCGGCGCTCGACTCATGATCTATGCTAATCGTCACTCTCATATGACATGTTAGAAGTGGTATGTTGTGTAGCCTCTCATCTTAGATATTGAACACCATATCCCTCACTATAAGGTGATGGGTGGGTGTTGATAGATATAAATTACAGTAATTTTCTCCCTATAGAATATCAATATAGGAATAGTATCAATTTTTTTCTGATTCACATTTCAAAAAAAAAATTATAATATTTATTACCTCAACTAATATAACTCTTTGAGGGAAACGAATAGCCTCAAAGATGGTGGAAGGGTAGGGTGGGTTCTTCACGCAATGGTTGTTCTTGAGTTGTTTCTTCACTTTTCTTACCCCCATAATAGTTTCTAGTAACTCAGTCTACCAATTAAATTGTTCTTCAAGGGTAGATAATCTTGATTTCATCTCTATAATTTCTTTATATTTATCCTCCTATTGTTTTTTTCTTAAAATATATTCAGGGTGTCACCCCAAAACCTGTACCTCTAACATGTCCATACTGTTCTGGCTGGTCTAAGGCTATATATAGTAGGTGTTCATCTAGTACAAGTGTTTATTATCCTTAAGTGCATCCACAAGACCTAGGTTCAAAACCAGGTAGAGGCATATTTTCGGGGTACTGTAGTAGTACTGTAGCAGAACTATACACTGTGCGGGCATTGTAGTAGAACTGTACAATGTACAGGTACTGTAGAAGAACTGTACATTGTGTAGTACTGTAGCAGGTACTGTTCGGTACTGTAGCAACTGTAACTATTCACCTTGGGCCACCGGTTTGGGATTGGAGTCCTTAAGGCTTTCGGGCCACCCAGGCCTTTGGGTCAGTAGGGCTTTCAGGACACCTTTAAGGCCTTCGGGCCACCTCAAGGCCTTCAGGCCACATGTAGTTTCCCCAGACACACTACAAAAAAGGAGCAGCCCCAGAAGAGGATTCAGAGCAGGTGCAGTCACTAGAGGAGAGCCAAATGGATTTTTTAGAATGAGAGGGTATGGCTATGCCATCAGGACTAGCCTGTTCTTGCACGGGAAGCCTAGCCAGACAACCATGCGAAGGTGGAGAGCTACTATCATGATGCATATACTGGGGATGGGCAATTCCTTGTAGAGAGTCTAGTTGAATTCCCTAAGACCTTCGGGTCATGTAATCTCCTAAGCCTACAAGCCATTTAATCTATGGGACTACAAGACTTGTAAGAGTTCCCCCTCATCCCTTGAAAGGGGGGTTATAAAAAATCAATAAAAAATGAAGGTCTTCGGGCCATTTGGGGGGGGGGGGTTAATAGTGATTTAAATAAATTTTTTTTATTATGTCATACTTACACATGTTTCCCACAATTTTTAAGTTGTAGAGACTGGGTTTTTTCCTTGTAAGACTTTGAAATATTTCTAAATATATTTCTGAAGCTAGGCATTGAGACGACGTGTGATTTTGAAGTCTGGTGTGCTCAAAATTAATTTTATAAAAATATTAAATATATTTTATTTTGTGCGCACATGGTTATTTAAGGAAAATGGGATAAATATTAAAAGATTGATTAGATCTTAAATTCAATATCACAGTCAAGTTCATAATGTAGTGTTTTCCCTTGTTGTGACATAAAATGAGTTGATGCGGAATGTTCAGACCCCTCGCTCATTGGAGATGCATTTAATTTAATTAATTAATTAATAACCTTTCACATAATTAAAATTTATAAATAGGTATTTAGAATAATTTTTCCAAGTTTGGATCATATTCCACCATTCACTGGTGATATCTCTCTCTTCCACCTTCGCTGTCAATGAATGACGAAACTTCTGATCAAGGCAATTTGAAGTGCGACGAATGCAATAAATCATGGTGAGTGCATTCTTTGTCAAATATGATCATTCCAATCTAGGTAGGGATCATTAATTGGTATTTTATCCCTTTTATTTAATTTTTGAGAATATTGAATGTTATTCTTCAATATGCACCACTTTTTCAAACCTTTTTATGAGCCTAAGTATTGAAACTCATTTTGTTTCACTTATTTTCTAATATTAATTCTACGTTCTTGATCGGTTGGCCAAAAACGGTTGGAAAAAATTCTTCAAACCATTATTTTTTGCTTTTATTTCCCTTTTCTTCACGTTCCTCACTATTATAACCCCATGGTTTCTGGATTAATAGTTTCTAGGTGACCTGAGCTCGATTGGGCGCCTAGATTCAAGGAAGATTAACAAAACGGTGATGGTTCTTCAATCAAAGCATAGATCGGTGATCATCACAATGAATGGATGATGAATATGAAGGTTTTATTCCAAATCATTGAGACTCAGAGGTGTGGTGGAAAGAATAATATTCAAACAAACCCCCGTGATGAACGATGGTCAATTTCTAGAAAACAAAAACCGACGAGTGTGAATCTTGGTCAACTCTATGAGATTCGAGAGGAACCAAGGCAAGATCTATGGAATCGGGACCTAATTCAAAGCATGAAATCAGATTTGGAAAATATGAGTTTTCTATCAAAATCCAGACTACATGCTATGTTCAATGAAGAACAAATGGTGTGTAGCCTTCCTCAATGGAAACACTAGGGTTTGGGAAAATTTATGGGTAACACGATGTGTAGTACTCACTTACACGTCATGTACCCCTTCCTCGATTAGACAATCTGTGTGATGGGTCACATGGATAGGGGGTCCATGTAGAAATACATAGACACAAGTTGGCCACATAGAAAATATTCCATGTGGGCCAATACGCCGTGTACCAAAGTACACGAACACGGGGTCCGAGTATACAAACATGGTCCGGTCCCCAGATTGGTGGGACACACCGTGTAGTCCACCTACATGGTGTGTACCCCTACATGGATGGGACCCAAGTACCGACTAGAGACATGACTAGGCATTGAAGAGGGACCACACGCCATGTGGGTCCCCTCACATTCTCTATACTACTTGATCTCTTCTGAGTGATCTTTGAACATCCGTATCTCCTTCATTTGAACTTATATTTTGACCTGTGAGATTCCTATCTGGAGTATTTTTTCACATAGAACATGATGGTGAAATCAGCAGAAGATTTTGAAATATGTTGTGAAAGTTTTGGGTTGGGACATTCAGAGGTGACACCTAGTGATGAAAAAAATCATACAGAATCACAAGAGTAGTACTGGGCTTACCATACTACTAAGATGGCCAGTTGTGTTCCCCTATGGATGTTCCAAGATTACCCTCCAGTAGTACTGGGAAACAGAGTTCCCAAATGATCTTTATGAGTTACTGTCTAGTAGGAATGGGTCGTGGAGTTCCTTGATGTTCTAGGCTTACCCTCTAGCTGGGCTGGGCAGTGGCATTCCCCAATGACATCTTTCAGACATAACCCTCTAGCTGGGCCGGGAAATGGTGCTTTTCTGAAGACCCACTGTGTTTAACCTCCAGTAGGACTGGGCAGTGGCATTCTTTGATGACCTTTTCGAGCAGTACCCTTTAGTTGGGCTATGCAGTAGAATTCCTCAATAACTACCAGAGTAGGACCCTCCTATTTTACTAGGTCACAAGATCCATTCCTAAAACTGGTGACCCCTTGACTGTGTGGAACAATGGCGAGGCATGGTTTGATGAACCTTTGGACTCATGAGAAAGAGGGATTCTTTCCCCACTAAGGCTCATCCTAGTGATGAATCTTAAAACCATGCTGGAAAGTTAGTGCTGCCTAAATCTAATAGTATCAAGGTGTGGTGATTGATTCCCTTATAATTTTGTATCCTAGGAAAATGCATGAGGTGCTGGGCATCGTAGATGGAATTTAGTTTGGAACTGCTAGAAACTCTTCTTCTTGGGATGAGATGTGATATGAGATTCCCTTACTCTCTTGTTGGGACTTCTTTGACTGAGCACACACACACACACACACACACACACACACACATATATATATATATATATATCCAGTTTCCGTACACAATCCTTGGGTTTTGGTTAGTCTCCTTCCAGGAGAGGTGAAGATGCATGAATTATGCCACGTGCTTTACATGTCTAGATTCTCATGGTTAGATGAGTGTACTCTGCCGCTATAGGTAGCGAAGACTCTAAGATAAGTTTATCTTCTCACTGTGTTGAGATCCTTGTGTTTGGACGAGTTCATTTTCACTCTTTTATTGGGCTGAGCTGTACTCTTTTACCATACCTTGTTCTATATACTGTTTTTATATTAATTTTTATCTCTTACTGCTCCCCTTCACCATTTTAAGTCCGTTCTACTAGTTATGTATATACTCACCCCTAAATGGGATTTTCCCAATACATTTCATGTCTTATGCAGACAGTGGACAGGTCGATCGTGACTTTAGAAGAGCTTAGGGGTATAGACTGCTTGGACCGTGTATGGTGGTTATAGCTTGGTATATAAGAGCTGAGATCTCAAACTATTCTCTTTTATAGTTTTTAAAGTTGGGACATATTTCTGGGTGAGCGTGTATTTTTCTTTTTCTTTTCAGTTTACACTATCGTACATTTTTCTATTTAGTGGTCCATGCATCTTTTGGTTTATTTATAGCAGTATTTCATCTTTTATTGCTTTCCCTATTTACTTTTTCATTGAATGAGCTGTGTTTGGGTGTAAAGATTTCTAGGAAAAGGCCTCCCTAAGTTTAGTGTTCCTTTGATGCTTCTCTACACCTCTTGGACTATGGAGGTGGGCTAGGGGTAATTGTATCTCGATACCTAGCTTGGGTCGGGTCATGACAGATTGGTATCAAAGATGGGTTTTTCCTTATTTCGTTGTTCGGGAATTCCCTAAAAATAATTTTTTGGGTTTAAAAAAATAGTTTTGAATTGTCTCGAGTGCATCTCTCAGGCCAGGGTGTCTAGTGATGGTGTAGGTGGATGACATATCCATTCACCAGGACCCTAATTACCCGCTTGTCGACTCAGCACCCTAAGAGATTTTGTTGCAGGGAATAATGGTACATGCGTCATATAGGATTGAGTATTTGAATATTTATATTGAGTCATCTCCCCATTGTTGTTATCAATATATATATATATATATATATATATATATATATATTCTCATCTGACCATGGTACTCCTTGATAATTTTCAGGATATCTCTGTGATGACAGCTAGCCATGATACGAGCTTCGGTTCACGATGATGACCCTATGAGTGATGAGGCCTCAGTTCAGGGTCCATCATGAAGTCACCTTCCTCTAAGTGGGTAGGTAACAACACCTCCAACTTTTGAGTAGTAGATAGTTCCAAAAGAGTAGGTTGGGGACGTGCGTAGGATGAGCGCACTCCGTAAGTTCCAGCATCAGTGACCGTTGTGTTTCTATGGAGATCTAGATACCCATATGATAGAGGATTGTATAGAGTCAGTGGTCTACATATTTGGATTGTTCAGACCCCGATAGATTAGATGGCAGATTTGGTATCTAGTCTTTTCCATGGAGCAGTTGGGCATTAGTGGAGCTTGGTTACCCAGATACATGATGAGTCGACACTCTCGTGGGATGACTTCCAGCAGATGTTTCATGAGGAGTATTACCCCTCCTTACACTCTATTTGGATTCAGGGGATTATAGGGATCCAGTAGGGAGTGATGATAGTTTAAGAGTATGCAGCGATGTTTACAGACCTTACACACTAGATATGGCTTCTTCTGATCATGGAAGTTTGAGTAGGGACTCTGTAGAGAGATCTGAGCTAGCATAGTGCCCTTGTGATTCCCCACCTATGCTGGGGTGATGGAGAGAGCGCTTGTGATAGAGATATTTTTATCATAGGTATGCCAGATAGATGGATATATTAGTGGGTGCGACAGGGCTGAGTCATCTACAACACCAGGCAGGCGTAAGAGATCTTGGAATAGGAGACCCTTCTGTGAGAAAGCTCAGGGACATGGTCATACAATGTAGGGGTAGCGAAGAGCACCAAGGAAGCTCAGGGAGGGACAATTATATTCTTGTGAAGGGAGAAGTAAAAGTAATGGGACTACCTGACCATACGTGTCAAGAATTCTAGGTAGATAGCTGATGGACCACCATGGCAGAAACAACTCCATGATCAGGGATATCCCAGGAAGGGTAAGCATATTCCCTAGGGATGCAGTGCTGGAAGAGGAGTAAGAGGAGATGCAGGTGGGGAATCGATTAACCAATAAAATAGGCTAATATTAATTATTAACATTTTAATATTAATGTGTTTCAAAGTCCATAAACATAATTTTTAGTGCGTTATATAAATTGAACTTTATTTCTCATCTCAAGTGCAATTCATGTTTAAAATGAAAATTTGGGCCCAATAAATCATCTTTTTGTGGAATTAATTTACTTATTTTTTGAATTTTATATTTTGGGATATTATTTATCACTTTATTTAGACGATTTTATCTTTTAGGATCGATAGATGAATCCCAAGTTAAGATGAATATTTTTGAGCATGAATGAAGAAATTTTCTAGAAAAATCATAATGGACCTAATCCCATAAAACAAAAGTAGGGCCCATAATAAAATTCCAATTAAGATAAAATCTTAAAAGATAAAATTATGCGTATCATTTCATTAAACTAGGTAAATATCTATTTCTGAATTTTTTATGAAGATAATGGGAACTAAAGTTGACATTTAAATGGCGGGATAGGTTTGAACGCCCATAATATCATCCCACCATATCAAGAATAACTTCCAAACAGATGATTTAATTAGACTAAAAGTTTTAAATATGTTAGAGGACACATGGAAGAAGAAATTTTCATTATAATACCTCTTAATAATTGGCTAGATTCAATTACAAATTCACATATTAACAAGGTGTATGAATCTGGTCCTATTTTTATGGTCAACATTGTAACATCCAATATATTTTATTTTCACCCACCTTTTGATTATACTAATTAATTTAGAGAGGAATTTATTGTTGGGGGATAAACCCAAGGCTCCTAATATGCATATATAAGGGGCTGGTGGTGAAGGTATTTGGCTATGCAAGTTTTTCTTTCATTTGTAATTTCCCTCTTTCATTTTTTAATCACAAAATCAAATTTTCTCATGTAAGTTTTTCATTCACATCCATTTATTAATAAATTTTCTTCTTATTATTCTATTATTTTATTATTTTCAATATCAATTTGATACCTTTAAATAAATTTGTGAACTTTTTCACACCAACTCTTGTGTATTTCTTCACACAACGGTGGAGTGATCATTTTCCATGTTTTTCTTCTTCAATTCCCCCCTCATAAGTCTACTTACCACTTCCTTTGATAGAATAACATCAATGGAGGGATAAAAATTTTATGGTATGATCCAAGGGAGTAGTAATGGTATGGATTATATGTTATTTTATGTTTCTAAATTCTTAAATCAGTTCATAATTTTAATACTTCCATTCTATGAGTTACTCTCTTATTTATCTTCACAAAGTTTAACGATGACACATTCTGAGTGCTAGTATGATCTAATTCCATAGAGTTATTATGAAATTGATCCTATATGTGCATTGGTTATTAGACTTGGAATTGTGTAAGAACTAAATTGGAGAATGATGTTGTGGATTTATCTCATTTTTTTGGATTTATCTTGAATTAGTGATCTCAAAATTTATAAGAAACAAATGCATCCAATCCACCCCAAGCGACAACCTGGGATCAACCCATAAACATTAATTGTTTTAATTCAAGTCGTTTTGTGTTTTTTGGGTTCTTTAAATTAAATCACTAGTTATTCAAATCAAATTAATTCAAATAGTTGGCCACTCCATAGCCAATACCCCACTAAATCTGAGTGTCTCAAGTTCACATCTTCAGTCCCTATAGTTTCAATAAACCAAACTGTACTACAAGAGGCTTATTACACCATATAAATTGGGTAAATTTGGGGGAAGCCAATTTTTTTTCCATTTAAGGGGACCCAAGTAAGTTATCTTAGACACTCACATCATTTTCTCACCCCAAATTATCCTTTCTCACCCCCATTTCTCTTATCTTTTCTAATTGCTTCACTCTAAATCATAATTTCATTATACTCTAATGGGGTATCAACATAATTACCCAATAATAAACTAAATATGGAACCAAATTGAAAATAAATATTTGGAATCACCTCGCATAGGAAATTTAATTGATCAAACATCGAATGATTACCACACACCCAATGACACATACAATATTTGGGATGATTAACATTTAAAGGAAAAATTTTCAACCCTATAAAGTATGATATAAGAGATCAATCTTAGGGAATTAAATGATGTAAAAAATACTATCCAAACTAATCCACAACTACTTCTTGAAAAATTTTGTGATCTAATGGTGATAATTAATTATGAGGTTTCATCTTTGAGGTTATAATTAAAAAACATTAAGACATGTGAGGAACCCATATATATACTGAATATCCCTTCCATAAACTTATGTGATATTTCTAGTTTCTCACAAAAACCTCATGAATTTACTAAAGAACCAACCTTAGGATTTGGGGTGGCTGAATAGGATTAAGTAAATGATGAAGAGTTTTTAAATCAGGAGGAAAATGATTTTTTTTTTGTATTTACAAGAGGTAAATTTTACATCATAGATTGAGTGTTTGGAATATTTATCAAATGATGATATTTTAGAATCACCAATAATTGAAATATTAGGAGAGATCACAAACATTGAGTCCATTACCACTCTGAAAATTCAAATGGATTTTTTTTGAGAGGAATCAAATTTTCCAAATGAACCAATTCTTTATAAATTTTTTGGAGAAGAAATTGTTTTTGATTCAAATTGTCAATATTATTTAGGAAATTACAATCAAGAAAAACTCAATATTATTTTCCTTTCTTCCCCAATAAATAATCTCACCATATGTGATAACCATGACTTTTCAGTTATCATCCATTTTTCTCCAGAATCCCATAAAGGAAGAATGAACCTTGAAATCTTAGGAATGTATACTGAACAAATTGGGTCAACCATTACTAAAATTCCTTTGTTTTTTATAATTCTTATGGAACATGGGTTTTCAAATAAAAAAAATTCTAAAAAAAGAATCAATATCAATCAAGTTGAAGTGGATAAAGATGGTGTCTTTAAAATTTTTAAAGATGGTATTGGATAATATCAGGGGTCTCAGTAGAGATAATGAATTTAAATTAAGCACTTTCTGAGAGTCAACCCGGCTTATTCATTTTTTTTATTTTTTTATTTTGTGTGTTTCTGTGTTTTTTTTCAAGTGAACCCCTTGGTATTTCCAATGTGATCTAATATTTTTTGTTATATTTAATATTTGAAGAAGTTTTTTCATTCCAAATAAAACCCATTCCATACAGAGTTCAAACCCAACCTTCAATCACCCCCAAGAAGTCTATACATGACATAAAGACAAATTAATAAATTTATTAGTGATGAGTCATCAATTGGAAACCAAATGGTTTTATTCCATGATTTAATTTAAATTCACATCTCCCCTCTTTCTTACCAATTCTTTTTTTCTCTCTTGTCTTCTCTTTCAAAACTATGGGTAGTTTAATTCTAAGTTGGGGGGAGTGAAAATCTGGGATTTCAAAAAAATTGAGATTTTATGAAAAAAAATCAATTAAAAAAAATTCAATTAATTATCCTTAAATGCATTAATGTACATTATGAAACATGAAAAATGATTTTCAAATGATTTTGAATGCATAGATTATGATTTTAATGCATGTTTAAGTTCATGAGAATAGTTTTTGGAAAGTGTAGTTGTATGATGTGATTTTTTAAAGATTAAATTTTCATCCACTTAATAAAAATTCCACAATGAAATTCTATTATAAGTTGGGTGTAAATTTGAGTTCCTGGGACCCTTTAATCATAACATAGGGTTTGGGGCCACTTTCATTTTAATTTGAGTATAAAAAAAAAGAAAAAAAAGACCATATAGAGAAATGTTTTTTCCAAATGTTTGGCGTTCGGATCGTGACTCCACAGTTATCTTTCCTAGAATAGGATTTATATCTTTATTGTAGATCATGGAATTGAAAATATGCATGGAGTCCAGCACTTGGGGATCATGACTCTATAGCTATCTTTCCCAGAGTTAGTCTTTTCATATCTATTGTGGTTAAAAAAAACAAAAAAAAACAAAAAAAATCAAAAAAATTGGATACTCATCTTAAGGTTTAATATGAGTCCCACCCAGTGCTTCTATTTTTTCCCCTTTGACCAAGAAAATGGACTCCATGTATTTTGTGATACACAACACGTCACCATGCTTAATTGAAATTAGATGAAATGTGATGATAAATTTCAACAAAGGAATGAGATTGGGGCTGGGATATGATTTTGGACCTATCTTGTGTGAAATTATTTTGAAAAGTTTTATGATTATTTGGAATGATGTTTTTATGACCAATGTTTGTTAAAATGTTTTTGAAAAATGGGATTCAATTTCATATTTTTGAGATACTTTTTTCTCAAGAATAGAAAAAATCAAGCATGGGGTGTGATTAATCGCTGAAAAAGGCTAATATTCACTGTTAATAGTTTAATATTCATGTGTTTCAAAGTCTATAAACATCATTTTTAGTGCATTATAGAAATTGAACTTTATTTCTCATCTCAAGTGAAATTCACATTTAAAATAAAAATTTGGTCCCAAACCATCATCTATTTTTAGAATTCATTTTTTTAATTTTTTTAATTTTATATTTTGGGATATGATTTATCACTTTATTTAGACCATTTTATCTTTTAGGATCTATGGATGAATCCGAAGGGAAGATGAATATTTTTGAGCATGAATGGAGAAATTTTTTAGACAAAGAATAATGGGCCTACGACCCATCAAAAAAAAGTGGGGCCCAAAATACAAGCCCAATGAAGCTAAAATTTTAACAATAGAAATATAAAATTATTGGGATTATTTCATTAAACTATGGAAATATATAATTCTGAAGTTTTCATGAAGATAAAGGGAAATCAAGTTGACATTTAAATGGCGGGCTAGATCTGAATGCCCATAAAGTTGTCCGACCATATCAAGCATAACTTCCAAAATACTTATCTAATTGGCCTGAATGTTTTATAGATTTTATAGGAAACATGTAAGAAGATATTTTCCTACTATAAACCCTTTGAAATTGTCCAGATTTAGTTACAAATTCACATGTCAACAAGGGGGATGAATCTGGTCCGATTTTTGTGTCAACATTGTAATGCCCAATTTATTTTATTTTCACCCACCTTTTGACTCTCATAATTAATGGGGAGAGTAAATTATTGTTGGATGTCAACCTAAGGCTTATAATATTCCTATATAAGGAGTTTTTGGTGAAGGTATTTGGGTGTGCAATTTTTTCTATCAATTGTAATTTATTGCTTTCATTTTTTAATCTCAACGTCAATTTTTCTCATGTAAGTTTTTCATTCTTGTTCATTTATTAATAAAATTTATTCTTATTACTATATTATTTTATTATTTTCAATATCAATTTGATAAAATTGAATCAATGTGTGAACTTTTTCACACCAACCCTTGTGAATTTCTTCACACAACGGTGGAGTGATCATTTTCAATGTTTTTCTTCTTCAATTTCCCCCTCATAAGTCTACTTCCCACTTCTTTTGATGGAATAACATCAATGGAGGTATAACACTCTTATGGGATGATACAATGGAGTATCAAGGTTATGTATTGGATATTATTTTATGTTCCTAAATTCTTAAATCAGTTCATCATCTTAAGACTTCCATTCAACGATTACTCTCTTCTTCATCTTCTCCAAGTTTAACGACAACACATTCTGAGTGATAGTACGATCCAATTACTTAGAGTGATAATAAAATTGATCCTATAATTAAATTGGTGATTAAAATTTTAATTGTTTAAGAACTAAATTAGTGAATGTGGTTGTGTATTTATCTCGTTTTTTGGATTTATCTTGAATAAGTAATCACAAAATTTTTATGAAAAAAATGCATCCAATCAACCCCAACCGAAATCCTAGGATCAACCCATCAACATTAATTATTTTAATTCAATTTTTTGTGTGTTTTTTGGGTTCTATAAATTAAATCACTAGTTATTAAAATCAAATCAATACAAATAGTTATAAACTACATAGCTAATCCTCCATTAAATCTGAGTGTCTCAAGTTCACTTCTTTGGTCCCTATGGATTTGATAACCCAAGATGCACTACAAGCAAACAATTACACCATATAACTTGGGGTAAATTTGAATGAAACCAAGGATGATTATATGAGGTCCTCCCACCACCACCACTAGGTAGCCCATGTCAAGCTCACGGAGATGGCGTCCAAGACCCCATATAGCTGCAATCTTTGTACATTTATGATCATGCAGAGCATGATATGATTCGAGGTATGATTTGTGTTTATTCTACTCTTGACTCAGTATTAATAGAAATAGGTACTGATCATTCTTTTATATCTCAAATCTTGGTGAAATATCTTGAGATCCCAGTAGATACTCTAGCACAACAACTTTGTCTCAAGGTTCATACATGGAATTCTTCATCTATGTCATTCATCTGCCGGTAGTGCAAGCTATCACTTGGAGGAGAGTGATTCAAGTGGGACCTATTTCTCATCACGATTGAACCCTATAACATCATCTTGGGAATGGATTGAATTTCCGTGGTTTTATCCCAGATCTACTATCAACATAGACTATTCAGGTACCTACGTACTGATGGGACTAGGTTCTCCTTTCTCGGTGAAAGAGACCTTATAGCAGGGCAGATAGGTGCTTTGAGCAGGAGGCTACAACCTATTATCAATTAGCTAGTGAGTGTAACCCTTGATGCAGTAGACTATTCAAGAATATAGATTCCTTTAGTTATAGAGGATTATATGGAAATCTTCCCTAAAGATGTTCTAGGACTACCTCCGAGGCAGGAGTTGGATTTTTTCATCGACTTGAAACTAAGGACTACCCCCAGTATCTTCTGTAACATATCAGATGGAACCAACTGAGCTCCGAGGTTTGAATTTTTAGTTGAAGGAACTTCATGAGAAAGGTTTCATCAGACCCAATGTGTCCCCCCAGGAAGATCCAATTCTATTTTCAAAGAAGGTAGACGGGAGCTTATGACTTTGCATGGATTATCGTCACCTGAACCAGGACACGATTAAAAAAGGTACGCCTTACCTAGGATTTATGACTTCTTTGATCAGTTTCAAGGTACAAGATGGTTATCCAACATTGATCTTAGGTCTTACTACAACAAGTTGTAGGTTTTTGAGGCTGATATTCAAAAATTAGATTTCTGATATCACTATGGACACTACGAGTTCCTAGTGATTCCTCTGATGTGACAAATTCTCTCACCATTTTAATGAATTTAATGAACTAGATATTCCAAGCTTACTTGGACTAGTTTTTTGTTGTATTCATTGATGACATACTAATTTACTTAGTGACAGAGGAAGATCATGTAGGGAAATTGAGGATGGTTCTTGATTTACTTCGATAGCACCAACTTTATGGAAAGCTCTCAAAGTGACAATTCTAGATACAAGAGGTTCAATTTATGGGTAATTTCATTTCTAAACAAGGTTTAGACATTGATATAGAAAAGATAGTAGTATTAATTTCTTGGGAGCCACCCAAGAATGTGTCATATGTTCTAATCATTCTGGGTTTAGCGGGGTACTACCTGAGATTTGTGGTGGAATTCTTTAAGATCACAACCCCTTTGACCATAATAAAGTGGAAGAGACAACTGTTTACCTAGTCTGAGTAGTGATAGAAGGTCTTTGAGGAGTTTAGGTAGAGGCTAACAAGTGATCCAGTTTTGATACTACCAAAGGAAGGCATTGAGTTCATAGTGTATTGCAATGCCTCAAGAGATGGGCTCAGTTGCGTGTTGATGAAATGATAGGCAACCATCTCATACAAGTCAAGGAATTTGAGAACTAATTTGTAGAACTATGTGACTCATGACCTAGATCTAACATGGATGGTTTTCTCCTTGAGGATGTGGAGGAACTACCTTCTAGGAGATCACTTTTTGGTTTACTTAGACCACCAGAGTCTCAGGTACACGTTCACTCAGAGAGACCTTAACCTGAGGTAGTGATGATGGTTGGAGTTCCAACAAGACTATGTATTCAAGATAGTCTATACTATAGGAAAGGTAAAAGTTGTAGCATATACCATTATTAGGAAGTCTCTGTCTAGCCTAGTGAAAGAATCTTCTGAGTAGTTTTCTTCCCTACAGCTGGTGTTGGTGGATCAAGAGGGTATAGTCTTTATATTGTGGATAGTGTTGGCTCCGTCATTCCTTGAGCATGTGAAAGAGTCCCAGTTGGGAGACATCAAATGTTAAGTTCTACATGATTAGATATCCATAGGTGATGTACCCTATGGATATTCTAAAGGATGGAATCACAAGATCTTTTTCCAAGGGTGAAAAATGGTTCCAGTCGTGATGTAGGAGGAGGTGATGTGGGAGTTCCACACTTCTCCCTTAGTTGTACATCCCAGTGTGGGGAAGATGTACAGGGACTTTCAACAGTAGTTTTAGTTGCCTGACATGAGATGAAGTGTAGTTGAGTTCATCTCATGATGCCTCACCTATCAGCAGGTGAAGGTTGAGCACCGGGTTCTGATGGGTTTGTTACATCCTCTTGAGATTCTAGAGTGTAAATGGGGTGACATATCCATGTACTTTGTTACAGGTGTTCTACACATAGTGAGGGGTCGTGATGCTATCTAGGTGGTAGTATACTGACTCATGAAGTCAGATAACTTCCTTGCTATTTGGGATCATAGTTCAGTGAAGAGTTTGGGGTAGTTGTACATACAAGAAATTATCCGCCTTCACAGGGCACCCTCGATGATTGTCTTTGATTGTGATGCATGGTTTTTGTCACGATTATAGAGAGACCTTCAGGATGAATTCATGAACTAGTTGTAGATTATTACAAACTTTCACCCCCATACTAATGGGTAGACTGAGTTCACTATCTAGTTGCTCGAGGATATGTTGAGGGATTGTGTGTTAGATTTTAGCTTGATCTAGGAGGATCACCTTCCTTCGGTAGAGTTTTCGTAAAACAACAGTTAACACTCTACGACCGACATGGAACCTTTTGAGGCCCTATATGGGAGACCCTTTAGGCAAACCTTATGCTGTATGAAGATTGGAGAGTCATATCTTATGGGTTTGGAGTCGGTGCAGGTGATAACAGAGAAAGTGAAGGTCATCCATAAATGGATGAAGAAGGCCCAGAGCAGATAGATATCCTATGAAGATCGCCATCGTAGGCCCTTAGAGTTCGATAAGGAAGACCATGTTTTCTTGAGAGTCTCCCCACAATGTGGAATGAGGAGGTTTGGTTGAGAAGGAAATCTATCCCTAATGTTTATCAGTCCATTCGAGATCCTGCTAAGGGTTGGTGAGGTTGCCTACCACCTCTCCTTACCCCCACAGCTAGAGTAGGTTCATGAAATCTTCCACGTGTTATAGCAACCCAACCTTTTCTTACATTAATATTACATCATTTTAAATATAAAAAACATAATAGTATTACACATAGAATATCCAAAGGTTTAGTGTCTTGGGAAAACTAGGACCATACATAACAATTACAACATCAAGCATAAACATTTATTTAATTTCTTCTTCTCTAGCTTCTTATTGGAACTTGTCCTCTACTTAATACATGTAGCCACCTGAGGATATACATCAAAAGGGGTGAGATAGAAGCCCAGTAAGAGGGTAGATAAGAACAATATATCATGGGGTGAGCATAATCATAACATGGGAAAAAGATCATGAACATGAGAGGAAGCATAAATATAAGACTTGAAACATGGCAATGCATAAAAATGAAACATCATGTCTTAGTGGTTAACAACCACACATACTTGTGAACCAAGATAGAATCTTGTTCAGACATCATTTCACATTTACTCATGAGATTAATCACTTTACCCAATGCATTGGAGCGCTGTCTAATTCCGGGCGCACCTGTCACTTTGAAACATTCATATTGCGCTATATAATTTCAGGCGCACCCGTCACATCATAACATTATCATTTATCATGCATGCCACAATGAACATATAAAATAAATGAACATAATGAACCCATGAAAAGGGATGGGTTTCATCTCATAATAACACATTCATAAACATTGGTTTCCCAATAGAATGAGGGAATAACATACATGTTACAAGAACCGTCAATCTTGAATGAGACGTAAAAGGTGTGTTCTTGAAAGAAGAGTTCTTTTGGAAAACATTTGGTTTTTCATAAATACCAGTGACAAACATGTATATCCCATAAATGTAAACACAATGATGAAAAAAATATTTTCAAGGAGTAACCATATCAAAAAGGAGTGAAAGAGGGAGAACCCGAAGGATGAAAGTTGGGTTCAAGAATTTTCCCCTTACTTTGTATCCGAATGCTTACTTCACTTTAATGTCCTATATAATGAAATTATATTCATTAATTAGAAATAAAGAACATTGTGTACATTAATATGGTTCATTATGGTTTTATTAAGTGATTTTATGTGCCTTTGGATGAGTTATAGAGTTTAAAAACATTATTTGGGAATGTTTGTTTTTATGGTTTTCTTGAGTGGTTCACTTGTATTCTTAAATTGAAGTTTGGGTAGAACATGGGTAAACATACAGAACTGATATTACATGTTATTAATTATATTAAAGGAGTTTTAATGATCTTATAATGAATCATATTATATCCATGTGGATGAATCATTAGACAAGAATTGAATGATGATTGTTTGGTATAATTTGAACGGTTTTTTGATCATAATGAGATTGTTTTATTTTATCACTAGAAATATGGTCATAAGTTAGTTACATAACTTTAAATAGAAGATAATAAAAATAACATGTTCTTGTTCAACCATAAAAATGGTTTCATGACCAGATCTAAAGGTATAAATGGAAGAAGAAAGCATGTTGTTCTTGAAGGTGAAAAATTAACACCTCACGAACAACGTTCTCTTTAATAAAATAAAAGGAAGAGGGAATGGGGGTTGGATGATATAACATACCATTATAATAATAAAATTACATTAGATGTATAATAATTTAGTTACAATACAATTTAGATGAAAATAGGTGGGGAGAGATCAAGAAATGAACTTGAACTTGAAAGGAAAATAAAGGAGAAGAGGGAGAGAAATTACCTCTTAAGTCTTCCTCTTGAGATCCTCCTTAAGGAAGATAGGCTTGGTATTTTGATGAGACCAACAGATATTGAATGTGGGAGAGGGTCTAGATATAAGGTTTGGGTAGATTTTAGATAAGGCTTGGAGCTTGAGAGGTGTGAGGAAATGAGGGTGTGAAGGGTGGTTTTTATAGTGGAGGGGAGAGGGGTTTCCTTAATATAAAATTCATTAGTTTATTAATTTCCCCTAAGAAAAGGAATAGTGAGTCTTGAATGACCAAGAATAGTAATTTTATAATGTGATCCCAAAACAAGTGGGATTACATCAGCATAACATCACACATGACTCTATAATTAGCTTATTTAGCTTATTTTTGTTAATTACGGTATTTCACTATTCATAAAAAATTCAAGTATTTCAGAAAAATCCCAAAAATTTACCCCTACCATTTATCAACGTGTAGAATCAAGAAATGAAGTCCATTTTTCAAAAATAATTTTCTAAATATTATTAATTTAATATTTAATTAAAATCATAATTTACTTAAAAAAACAGATTTTAAAATTAAAACTGATTTTATAGTGCTTCCAAAAATTACGTAGGGTCTTATAGAATTATCTAAAAACAATAAGAAATTGATTTGATAATTAGTGAACACATTTTAAGAAAATAAATTTTCTTTTAAATTAATTAATTAATTATAATTAATTATTTATGACTTACAAAATACCAACACGTTTACTAAGGTCAAATTGTCACTTTCTAAGATGTCTAAATTTTATTTAATTATTCATGGGTATAGTTACTCTTATTTTGGATGATTTACTATTCATAAGGGTCATATTAATATTCATGAAAGTATGTTACTATTCATAAGGGTAGGTTACTATTCACCAAAAATTATTTTTGTTTTATTAGACTCCAAAAATAATCTTGAACACAACCATGTAAGTCATATTTTTGAAATTCAAAACATATAAGTGAAAAAATTATGTTTAGAGGTCACTTAGCACTTATTAGTTCATTATGTTGTGATTTCATGTGATTTTATGACATGATTATAAGAAGGGAATTTCCATTGAAAAACTTTGGGTCGTTACATTCTTCCCCCCTTAAGAAATTTTGCCCCCAAAAATTCTCTTTACATAAACAGGTGAGGGTACTTATCCTTCATTTCCTCTTCTAGTTCCCAAGTTTCTTCCTCAAACTTATGGTTCCTCCACAATACTTTGACAATATGGGTTTTCTTGTTGTGTATAACCTTATCTCTCCGATCCAGAATCTTTACTGGCTGCTCCTCATATAAGAGATCATCTTCCATCTATATCACCTCTGAGTTTAGTACATGTGAGGGGTCTAGTATGTACTTCCTCAGTAGTGATACATGAAACACATCATGAACTAGAGCCATATTCGGTGGAAGTGCAAGACGATAGGCCATGAATCCTATGAGGTCAAGTATCTCAAAGGGGCCAATGTACGTTGGGATTAACTTCCCTTTATTCCCAAATTGCATGACTCTCTTCCATGGAGATATTCGAAGAAAGAATTTATCTCCAACGTCGAACTCCAAGTCCCTTTGACGGTTGTCAGAATAGCTCTTTTACCGACTTTGAACAGCTTTGATGTGTTTCTAGATGACTTGAACCTTCTCTGTCATCTCTTGAACAAGATCAGGTCCAAGTAGATTTCTTTCTCCAACTTCATCCCAATAGGTTGGAGTTCTACATCGCTTTCCATATAGAGCTTCATATAGAGCCATCTGAATACTCGAGTGGAAGCTATTGTTGTATGAGAACTCAACCAATGGGAGATGTTGATCCGAACCACCTTTGAATTCAAGAGAGCAGGATCTTAGCATATCTTCAAGCATCTGAATAGTTATTTCAGACTGGCCATCAGTTTGGGGGTGATAGGCCATGCTGAAATTTAATTCAGTACTCAAAGCATGTTGAAGGGTCCTCTAGAATTTAGATGTAAACCTTGGGTCACGGTCAGAGACAATCGAGAGTGGAACACCGTGCAGTCTCACAACTTCCTTCACATATATCTTTGCAAGTTGTTTAAGAGAGAGATCTTCCCGAATAGCGATAAAATGGGCAGTCTTTATGAGTCGGTCAACCACAACCTATATCGCATTATTTCCCTTAGACGTCTTCAGGAGACCCATGACAAAGTCCATAGTAACATTTTCCCATTTACACATGGGTATAGGCAATGGAAGCATCATACATTTGGACTTTTGTCGCTCAGCTTTAACTTGTGGACATACCAAGCACCATGATATATATTCCATAATCACCTTCTTCATGTTATCCCACCAGAAGTGTTCTCAGAGATCACGGTACATCTTGGTACTCCCAGGATGGATAGAGAATATTGAGCTATGTGCATTGTCCAATTGCTATTTCTTTATCCAGGGTGATGAAGGCACACAAAGCCGTGTTCCAAACTGAATCACACCATCATTATTGATATAGAACTCTTGAAGATTCCCTTCCTTTACTGCATTCAGCCTCTTTTGTATCTCCACATCATCACTTTGTGCTTCCTTAATCTTCTCTTGGATGGATGGTTGCACAATCATTTGGGAAAGGTAGGATGTATCCCCTACCCTTATGATTTCCAAATCCATTATTTTCATATCCAAGAATATAGGGTCTTTCTCAATCTGCAACATAGATAGAGTAGCAGGTTCTTTTCTGCTTAGTGCATCAGCTACCTTGTTCTCCTTTCTAGGATGATAGTGAATAGAGCAATCATAATCCTTGATTATCTCTAACCATCTCCTTTGACACATGTTGATCTCCTTTTGTGTGAATATATGCTTTAGGCTCTTGTGGTCAGTGTATATGTCACACTTCTCACCATAAAGGTAGTGCCGCCAGATTTTCAAGGCAAAAATCATGGCTACCATCTCTAGATCATGCGTCGAGTAGTTCTGCTCATGGATCTTCAACTGCCGTGAGGCGTAGGCTATCACATTGTCATTTTTCATGAGTACACAACCCAGGCCTTTTTGAAGCATCACTGTATATCACAAAACTTTGTCTACTTTTCGGTAGTGTGAGTATAGGTGTAGTGATCAACATTTTATTTAGCTCCTTGAAGATTCCCTCACATTATTCCGTCTAGACATACTTTACCCCTTTCCTTGTTAACTTAGTCAACGGTCTTGACAATCGTGAGAAGTTTCTCACAAAACGTCAATAGTACCCAGCTAATCCAAGAAAACTACAGAATTCTATGACACTAGAGGGCCTGGGCCATTCCTCAATCGCCTTTTTTTTGAAGGATCCAAAACAATTCCCTCACTTGTGATCACATGTCCCAAGAAAATGATTTTCTTCATCCAAAGGTCACACTTTCTGAACTTGGCGTACAACTTATCCTTTCTTAATGTCACCAACACAAGTCTTAGATGTTCTTCATGTTCCTCCTTTCTTTTGGAGTAGATAATAATATCATCAATAAACACTACCACAAATTTGTCGAGGTAATGTCTAAAGACTCTATTCATCAAATCCATGAAGATTGTAGGGACATTAGTAAGTCTGAAGGTCATCACCAAAAACTCATAGTGGCCATACCTTGTTTGGAAGGCAGTCTTCTAAATATCTTCCTTCTTCACCTTTACCTGATGATATCCAGAACGAAGATCCACCTTTGTGAAGTATTGAGCTCCTCTTAACTGATCGAACAAGTCGTCAATCCTTGGAAGAGTATACTTGTTCTTTATGGTGATCTTGTTGAGTTCCCGATAATCGATACACAGCCGCATTGTTCCATCCTTCTTCTTCACAAAGAGCACTGGCGCACCCCAAGGTGATGCACTAGGGCATATGAACCCTTTGTCCAGATTCTCTTACAGCTGCTTCTTTAACTCCTCCAGTTCGATAGGAGCCATCCTATAGGGACACTTCGAGATAGGAGTAGCTCCAGGTATGAGTTCAATTGAGAACTCAACCTCACGATCCGAGGGAATTCCGGGTAACTCTTCAGGAAATACATCACCGTATTCCCTCATGATGGTAATTTACTCAAGGAAGGCACTTTCCTTCAACTCAACCATTTGGGTGAGATATGATTCTTCATAGGGAATAATCACCCACACCATTGAAGGATTTTTCAAAGGAGATTCATGATCTTCTTTTCATTTGTAGAGGAACATGGGATGGTTCAGAATATGGAAAGATATTTCCTTTTCCTGATAGTTGATAAGTTCTCTATATAACGAGAGACAATCCATAACCATTATAGCATCAAATTACACCAAGGGAAGTATTACGAGATTTTCTGGAAGAATCTACCCACATACACCAACAGGAGAAGAGTAAAACACTTGGGTTGCAATGATTGCACCACTTGGTGTTTTTACAGACATCTCTACTTCAAGGTTTCGGGGATTCAATTTTACAGTTCTATAAAACTTGAAAGATATAAAGGAATGTGTAGAACCCAAATCAAATAAGAATTTTTCCATTATTGAGTGAATAGGAAGTGTACCTTGTACGACTTCATTATCTTGCTAAACTTCCGCAGTAGTGATGGCATAAGCCTTCCCTTGTTCCTTTGGATTCAGTGGTTACTAACGCTGATTACCCTTGAGATCTCAAGGTTTAGTTCACTGGTTTACATAGTGCCCTATCTCCCTATAGTTGTAGCCTTCCCACATTTTTTGCATGCGGGTCGTTGAGTTTTCTTCCCACTTTTGTCATTAGATCCTCCAGCTTGAAACTCCATCTTTCGTTTCTTATCACCATAGCCATGGGACCATTCTCCAAACTCCATCTCCACTTTTAGAGCACACCGAACAACTTCTTCATAACTCCCAAAGTCTCAAATTACAATATCCTTTTAAAGGTGTGGTTTTAATCCCCTAAAGAATCTATCAATTTTGCTATCATTATTGATAACAAAACCAGAAGCATACCTTGCAAGACTTGTGAAATTCGCTTCATAGGTTGTAACAGATTCTCCATCTTTTTTCTTGAGCTCTATGAATTCTCTCTCCATCTTTGTGCGAAGAGTTATTGGGAAATACTTGTTAAGAAACATTACCTTAAAGTCTTCCCATTCCATCTCTTCAATTTCCTCCCTTGGCTTGGTGTTCTTAATCAAATACCACCATTGATCGGCTTCTCCTTCTAGAAAATAAATGTCTAGGGTCACCTTCTCTGTCTCAGAACAATGAAGAATAGAAAAGATCTTCTCCATGGAGTTGACCCACTATTCTGCAACTAGTGGATCAGAAGATCCACAAAACGTTGGTGGTCATTGCCGCATAAAACATTCGATAGCCAGTTGCTCCCTCTTTGGTGAAGGAGGACGTTCCCCATTATTATGTTTATTGTTCATAACATGAGATAATTGGGTAATCATCACTATGAAGTTTTGAACTCCACCTCCCAAATCATTGGGGATGTCGTTCGGGCAATCGTTGCATTGGCCCTCACAGGAGTTGTTGGCCTGATTTCTCCTGGTTCCCACCATTTTCTAAAATAGAAAAGGTTAGAACAAAACATAAGTAAACAATTCATGAGTACATAAATTATTCATTGGAAAAATTTATAATAAAAGCATAAAATATGGGATCCCTATATAAATATTCTTGTGTGCATATTTGTACATGGTCTCATGCTATAGGTTTTCTCTAGGGTTCACTAATCCTAATTCCCAAATTAACTAAACCTTTCCTCTGATACAAACTATAGCGACCCAACATTTTCTTACATTAATATTACATACTTTTAAAGATAAAAAACATAATAGTATTACACATAGAGGATCAAAAGGTTTAGTGTCTTGGGAAAACTAGGACCATACATAACAATTACAACATCAAGCATAAACATTTATTTAATTTCTTCTTCTCTAGATTCTTATTGGCACTTGTCCTCTCCTTAATACATGTAGCCACCTTAGGATATAAATCAAAAGGGGTGATCTAGAAGCCCAGTAATAGGATAGATAAAAACAATATAGCATGGGGTGAGCATAATAATAACATGGGAAAAAGATCATGAACATGATAGGAAGCATAAATATAAGACTTGAAACGTGGCAATGCATAAAAATGAAACATCACGTCTTAGTGGTTAACTACCACACATACTTTTGAACCAAGATAGAATCTTGTTCACGCATCATTTCACATTTACTCATGAGATTCATCACTTTACCCAATGCATTGGATCACTTTCTAATTCCAGGCGCACCCGTCATTTTGAAACATTCATATTGCGCTATATAATTCTGGGCGCACCCGTCACATCATAACATTATCTTTTATCATGCATATCACAATGAAAATATAACATAAATAAACATAATGAACCCATGAAAAGGGATGGGTTTCATCTCATAAGAACAAATTCATAAACATTGGGTTCCCAAAAGAATGAGGGAATAACATACATGTTACAAGAACCATCAATCTTGAATGAGAGGTAAAAGGTGTGTTCTTAAAATAAGAGTTCTTTTGGAAAACATTTGGTTTTTCATAAATACTAGTGAAAAAAATTTATATCTGAGAAATGTAAAGAAAATGATGAACAAAATATTTTGAAGGAGTAACCATATCAAAAATAAGTGAAAGAGGGAGAACCCTAAGGATGAAAGTTGGGTTCAAGAATTTTCCCCTTACCTTGTATCCGAATGCTTCATTTTCTTTAATGTCCTGTACAATGACATTATATTAATTAATTATAAATATAGAACCTTTTTTAAATTAATATGGTTCATTATGGTTTTATTAAGTTATTTTATGTGACTTTGGATGAGTTATAGAGTTTAAAAACATTATTTGGGAATGTTTGTTTTTTATGGTTTTCTTGAGTGGTTCACTTGTATTCTTAAATTGAAGTTTGGGTAGAACATGGGTAAACATCCAGAACTGATATTACATGTTATTAATGATATTACAATATTTTTAATGATATTATAATGAATTATATTAGATCCATGTGGATGAATCATTAGATAATAATTAAATGATGATTGTTTGGGCTAATTTGAACGGTTTTTTGATCATAATGAACTTGTTTTATTTTATCACTAGAAATATGGTCATAAATTAGTTAAAAAACTTTAAATAGAATATAAAACATATAAAATGTTCTGGTTCAACCATAAAAATGGTTTAATGACCATATCGGAAGGTAGAAATGTAAAAAGAAAGCATGTCGTTCTTGAAAGTAAAAAATTAACACCTCACGAACAACGTTCTCTTTAATAAAATAAAAGGAAGAGGGAAAGGGGGTTGGATGATATAACATACCATTAGCATCATAAAATTCCATTAGGTGTATAATACTGGAGTTATAATACAATTTAGATGAAAATAGGTGGGGGGAGATCAAGAAATGAACTTGAACTTGAAAGGAAAATAAAGGAGAAGAGGGAGAGAAATTACCTCTTAAGTCTTCCTCTTGCGATCCTCTTTAAGGAAGCTAGGATTGGTCTTTTGATGAGACCAAAAAATCTTGAACGTGGGAGAGGGGATATATAAGAGGTTTGGGAAGATTTTATAGAAGTCTTGGATCATGAGAGGTGTGAGGAAATGAGGGTGTGAAGGGTGGTTTTTATAGTGGAGGGGGGAGGGGTTTCCTTAATATAAAATTCATTAGTTTATTAATTTCCCCTAAGACAAGGAATAGTGAGTCTTGAATGACCAAGAATAGTAATTTTATCATGTTATCCTGAAACAAGTGGTCTTACATCAGTATAAAATCACACATGACTCTATAATTAGCTTATTTAGCTTATTTTTGTTAATTACGGTATTTCACTATTCATCAAAATTCAAGTATTTCAAAAAAATCCCAAAAATTTACCCCTACAATTTATCGATATGTAGAATCCTAAAATGAAGTCTATTTTTTAAAAATAATTTTCTAAATATTATTAATTTAATATTTAAATAAAATCATAATTTACTTAAAAAAACAGTTTTTAAAATTAAAACTGATTTTATAGTGCTTTCAAAAATTACGTAGGGTCTTATAGAATTATCTAAAAACTATAAGAAATTGATTTTATAATTAAGTAATACATTTTAAGCAAATAAATTTTCTTTTAAATTAATTAATTAATTTTAATTAATTATTTATGACTTACAAAATACCAAAACGTTTACTAAGGTCAAATTGTCACTTTCTAAGATATCTAAATTTTATTTAATTATTCATGGGTAAGGTTACTCTTATTTTGGATGATTTAATATTCATAAGGGTCATATTACTATTCATAAGGGTATGTTACTATTCATAAGGGTAGGTTACTATTCACCAGAAATTATCTTTATTGTATTAGGATCCAAAAATCATCTTGAACGCAACCATATATGTCGTATTTTCGAAATTCAAAACATATAAGTGAAAAACTTATGTTTATAGGCCACTTAGAACTTATTAGTTCATTATGCTGTGCTTTCATGTGATTTTATGACATGATTATAAGAAGGGAATTTCCATCAAAAAACTTTGGGTCGTTACACGTGTCATAGCTAAGGAGATATGTGCATGACCTTAAATTCATCATTGACAGGGGAGATATGGACATTGTGGATGGAGCCACCTTTGTAGAGAACCTGGTGGTGATCCAGGACCAACAAGAGCGGAACTTGTGAGGATGTACTATCATTCTGGTTCGTGTGTTGTGGCAGTATAGAAACATGCAAGAGAGTTCCTAGGAGTGGGAGAGCCAGATGCAGGCTCAGTATCCTGAGTTGTTTGCTTAGTTTTTATTTTCAGGGACAAAAGTCTTTAATGAGGGACTGATGTAGAGAACCGAGTTTTTCTTTATAATACTTTGAAATATTTCTAAATATATTTCTGAGCGAGGCACTAAGACGACATGCGATTCTGAGGCCCGGTGTGCCCGTAATTAATTTTATAAAAATATTAAATATATTTTATTTTTCATGCACATAGTTATTTAAGAAAAATGGGATAAATATTAAAAGGTTGATTGGATTGAAAATATGAGAACACATTCGTGTTCAGAACATGGTATTTTCCCTAGGCGCAACATAAAACGAGTCGTCACAGGACTTTCAGACCGCTCGCTCATCGGAGACGCATTTAAGTGAATTAATTAATTAATTAACTAATAATGTTTGACCTAATTAAAAATTATAAATAGGTATTTAGTATAATTTGGCCAAGGTTCCATCATATTCCACCATTCTCCAGTGAGAGATCTCTCTTCCTCCTCCATTGGTTATGAATGATGAAACTTCAGATCGAGGCAATTCAAATCATAATGAATGCAAAATATCTTAGCTAGAATGTTCTTCATCAATGACAATCAATCCGATCCAATAAGGGCTCATCAATTGGTATTTCCTCCCTTTTATTTAATGTTTGAGTAGATCAAACATTATTCTTCGATCTGTGGCCCTGTTTCAAACCTCTTCATGATCCTAAGTGTAATTCCCCGACCCCTATTACCCAGAGTCAGTGCATTATTTTAATACATTGGCATGATTACAAGGAATCAAGTCTCGAAGGACAGATTGATTTAGCAGTCTTGGAAAATATATTACATACATGAATGTTACATTACAATTTATAACATACAACACAAAATAAATAATCCTTTATGAACGCCATTATTCCCTTAGCTTAACCCTGCATATCAATCACAATACACTTCTTGGAATCCTGGAAAAATAAAACATAGAAAGGGGTGAGCTCAAACGCTCAGTAAGGGTAAGCAATACAGCGGAAAATAACATAAATATTAAGCATGGTGAATAATTGAAACCACATGCCTTTACCAATAATAAACATGAATACTTTTATGGCAAGAATATGAGTTGAGTAAATAATGCCATAATAAAACATAATCATGTGTATTCTACTAGTCGAATGACCACATGAACCATCAATATTATTTCCATAATGAGAGAATGTATAATTCTAGACATTATAAAACATCTTGTCAAGGCCTCGGCCAAGACGTCTAAAAATGATTAAGGCCTCGGCTAAAACCTTAAATCAAATTGGGAAAATGCCTCGACCAATTCCACATCTAGTTGTCTCATGAGACCTACCGATGCATCGAGGAGCTATAGCGAGCTCCACCCATCACTTACTATGTCCAATACATTCCTCATATGAAAAAGGATTAAACAAACATAAACATTCGTATAATAACTAGGATACAAAATGTCAATACTTTAACCATAAACCATGAATGGTATAAAAATAACACATCCACAGTCAAACATATCACAAAACCTTCAATACAATATGGATGTTTTGTGTCATAATAAATCAACTTCAAATTTTTTTTAAAATCCATTAAATGATTTGACATATATGGAAATGATTTGTAAAACTCTCTGATTGAAATATCCCTTTTCATGAAAACATTTAAAAGTCACATAATTAAGAAAAGAAGATATTTAAAGACATTTTTGAACAAAAGTGTCCCATACCACTTTTGAAACTTTTTAAAGTAATTAACATTTTAAAACATTCATGTCCATTTAAATAAATCCTTAAAACCATTTTGAAAACATGGACATTAATGATAATGTTTTAGAAGAATAAATCTTCAAAATATTTAAAATGATGTTGACATAGATGAAATCAAAACTATTTGAGGAAAATATCTCTTTTTTTAAATCATTTAAGAGTCACATAATTATAAAAGATAACATTTACTTTGAAAATATTCTTATAATCTTGTATGGGAAGATTAAACGAGTTTATAATGGTAGAAAATAGCCGCACCCTCCGTATAAGTTAAAAAAAACATTCTTACCTTAATTTTGTCGAAAAGGTTAAAAAGGACCTTGTTTGGAAAATGACGTAAATATTACTTTATAAACTTCTTATAAAAAGTCAAACAAGGGTATAAATGACTTTAACCCATATTTTTTAAAATAGTAAGAATGTTTTGAAATACATTTTTAAGAAACATGGATGTGGATGATAAAGAGGTCCCAGTAGATAATTACGTATAAAAAACCACGGATAATGAAGAGATTGTGAAATAAACCATTACCTCATACTTTTCCTTGGTTTAGGGTAATTTAGAATCATTTATAATGGTGAAATAATTTTTATTAAATTATAAAAGAATAATATACAATAATATGATATCATATATGATCTTTTAACATTGCTTTGTTAATAATATCTTAGTATTATCGTCGTTTCGGGTGTTAACTTACTCATTTTATTTTATATGTTTTGTTAAATAAGACATATTTGTTATGGATAGGTTGTATCTTATTCATATTCAGAATGATATCAAGTCCTTAAACATTATTTTTAATCATAAAATGAGAATTATACTTGAATGGATACGATGGGGAATGAATCTCATCGTGTTCGTGGAGACGGTAGTCCGTACGTACGCACGAGCGACAATATCATTCTTTTGATATTAGAATAATATATAATTGGATGTAATATCATATATATAGAATATTTATCATGTTATATTTATTATTTACATCAATTACACATCATTATCATACCCATCCAAATAATAATGTTTTGAATAACAATTACACCATGACGTGGAGATGGTAAGCCGTACGTACACATGTATGGTGACATGTCATTAAAAGGATGGATATAATACTTAATATGGTTGTACCATATTTATAATAACATAAAATTATATATAAGATACTAGACTTATTATTTTAGAATGTAAAAAACAAATAAAGAAGAAGTTTAAGAAGAAAGTAACTTGAAAAAGGGTGGTGAAAACATTACCTCTTCTTCAGGTTCTTCCTTTTGATTTGATCAAAAGGGATCCTTAGGTTGGCTTTATGACTAAAGTAAGGCCTCTAGGATTAAGGGAGGATAGTTGAGAGGGTATTTGGGTAGAGTTTGGACAAACAAAAAGTCTTTGAAGGTACAAAGAATTGGTTAGAAGTGGTGTCCTTTTATAAGGGGGAGGAGGGGCTCTTTAGAAAAAACTTAAAGTATTAATTTATAATAAATTCATATTCGGTTTATAATGGCTCCAAAGTGGAGTATTCAAATTAAAAGGTGAGTATGGGTCGAAATAATTTCATCCAATATATTTTAGATAGGTTTGGGTCACTATATTAACCTTATAATTTATATTTAACTCTTAGTTAAATAGTTTGACATTTACCATGTCACTTTGTATTTTTATATTATATGGTTAGTAAAATTACTATATACTTACAAGAGACCCCCAAGTGGTCCATTAATGAGACAACTATCATTATATAATTCCTTTGGCCAAACCTTAGATATTTATGGATAGAATATAAATTAATAATATATTATTTGTTTTAAAAACTCATTTATGTCAATTTTAACACTATTTAATAATTTATTTTTGTTAAAGTCTTGACATATTTATTAATTAAAAAAAAATTCATTTAAGAAATATTAACATTTAATATTAATCAATAAAATTCGCGGATGTTATAAAAACTTTAAAATTATATTTATTTTAATATTTATAATACCAATTATTTGATTCCTTCATTAATAAGGAAAATACTGCATCATTATTGTGTCATAAATAAATTTAATTATTCAATGTCTAAAAATTATAAATAAAATACCATTATGTAGGAAATATTTTTATCTTTCTAATTAATATTTATAGTCTAAAATATAACATATATAACCATATGTAAAATTTTTTTTTCTAAAAGATACATGCTTATGTCATTTTTGTATTTACTTTAACTTAATTAATATAAAGTCTCATTATCACTTACAAGTAGATCTATGGAATCCCAAAATCAACCCAAAGATGCCCATGGTCGGAAATGTATCAACCAATAGGGTTAGGACACATTTTATGGTAATTTATTATTATTATAATATTATTTTTTACCCTTATTTACCAGATTTAGCCTTTAACCACGATAAATAAAATATTTACCGAAGTAATTATTCAAAATGTCTAAAAATAAAAGTTACCTATTTACACAATTTGGAACTCCTGATTCTAAATATGGAATCTATTTTTCTAAATTCAAAAAACAAAAGTGGCAGAAATTAATTTAAAATTAATTCCTGTTGTCAAAACAAAAAACGTGTTTTTAAGAAATAATAACTATCAAAAGATTGACACTTGTTTATGTCTGGTTTAAATGTGAAATTATGTCCAATGACCAGAATTGTATTAAATGGTAAAAATATATTATAAATATAATTTAAAACCATTAAAATGTATAATTTAACACTATAAATTATTTTTATTAAAAAAGTTGTTTTTAATTAAAATTTAGTAATTTTCACTATTCATCAAAATATGAAAGTTATCCGAAAAGTGCCAAAAGTTCACCCTAATATAATTTCAATATTCCGAATCCAAAAATGAAATCCATTTTGAAAGATAAAATGTATAAAATTCTAAAAAGTGGGTATTACTATTCATAACGGCTAGTTTGATCGGTTGTGCTGTGTGTTAGAACTCGAAGTTGCGTACAACATACGCTACTGTATTATTCAAAGAGAAGCGTACCATGGATGCTTGGGGTGTTAAACTAAGTATTGAAACTCATTTTGTATCAGTTATTTTATAATCTGAATTGCATGTTTTTGATCAGTTGGATAAGAATGCTTGGGAAATGACCATTAAACCTTTTTTTGTGCTTTTCTTTCCCCGTTCTTCATGTTCCTCACAGTTGGAACCCCACGGTTCCCGGTTGGACAGTTTTTGGGTGACCCAAACTCGATCGGATGCCCAGATTTGAGGTGGATCGATGAAACAACAATAGTTCTTTGAGAAAAGCATAGATCTAGGATCTTCTCAACAAATGGATGACGAATCTGAAGATTTTATGCCGAATCATTGAGACTCATAGGTGCGGTGGTGTGTAAAACATTCGACCAAACCCCTCGTGATGAACGATGGCCAATTTTCAGTGAATTATGGCTGATGAACATGAATCTAAGTTAGATCCATGAGATTTTGGAGGAAATGATGTGAGATCTATAATGGTGGGACCAAATTCAGAGCACATACTCAGATCTGAAAATTATGAGTTTTTTGTTAAAATTACAAATACATGTTGTGTTCAATAAAGAACACATGACTTGTAGCCTCCCTCAAAAACAATTCTAGGGTTTGGGAAAATTTAAGGGTAACGCGGCGTGTGGTACTCCCTTACACACCATGTACCCCTTCTTTGGTTGGAAAATCCTTGTGATGGGTCACACGGACAGGGGGTCCATGTAGGACTACAAGGATATGGGTTGGCCACATGGATAGTATTCCATGTGAGCCAAAATACCATGTACCAAAGTATAGGGACACGGGGTCCAAGTACACATACACAACTGGTAGACACAGACCAATCCCCAGATAGGTGGGACACACTGTATAGTCCACCTACACGGCATGTACTCCTACACGGATGGGACCCGTGTGCCAACCAAAGACATGGATAGAAAATGAATATGTGCCCCCCCACACGTTTTATACTCCTTAATCTTTTCCAAGTGATCTTATAACATTCATATCTCCTTCGTTTGAACTTGGATTTTGGCTTGCAAGATGCTTATATTGTGTGTTTTTATATATAGAATAGAATGGTGACCTTGGAAGTGGATTTTGAGATATGATGTGAATGTTCTAGGTTAGCATGCAAAAAGGCTACACTCGATGATGGCATCGATCATACAGAATCAAAAGAGTAGTATAGGTCTTACCCTCTAGATAATTTGGGTAGTGGCGTTCCCCAATGGTAGTTTTGGGTTTACCCACTAGTAGGACTGGGCAGTGGAGTTCTCTGATGATCTATCTAAGTTAACCTCTAGTATAACTAAGTAGTATAGTTCCTCGATATTCTGAGCTTACCCTCTAGCTGATCTAGGCAATGATGTTCCCTGATGACATCTTTTAGGCATAACCCCCCAGCTAGTCTATACAATGGAATTTCCTACTCTCCAATAGGACTTGGCAATGGCGTTCCTCGGGGACCTTCCCAAGTGGTACCATCTAGCTGAGTTGGGTAGTGGTGTTTCTCAGTGACTACTTGAGTAGGACCCTCATACCGTACCAGAGCATGGGATCCTTTCCTAAAACTGGTGACCCCTTGACTTTGTGGCACAATGGTGAGGCATGTTTTGACAAACCTTTAGACTCATGAGAAAGAGGGATGCTTTCCCCACCAAGACACATCCTATTGATGCGAATTAAAACCATGCATGCAATTTAGTGCCTCCCATAGAAGATAGTATCAAGGTGTGGTGATTGAGTCCCTTAGACTTGTGTGTCCTGGGTAGATGCATGAGGTGATGGTCATCACAGATGGAACTTACTTTGGAATTTATGGAGACTCTTCTTCTTGGACAGATCTGTGAGATGAAGATCCACTTACTCTCTTATTTGATCTAATTTTACTTATTATATATATATATATATCCTGTTTTAGTACCAACTCCTTGGGTTTTGGTTACTCTCCTTCCAAGAGAGGTGAAGACGTGTAGGGTATGCCACATGCTTTCTGTGTCTAGCTTCTCGTGGTTGGAAAAGTCTACTCTCCTGCTATAGGTAGTGAAAACTCAACGAGAAGTTCATATTCTCTTTATATCAAGTTACTTGTGTTTGGAAGAGTTATTTTTCACTCTCTTATTGTATTGAGATTTATTCTTTTACTATATCTTATTCTATCTACTATTTTTATATTAAGTTGTATCTCGTACTACTCCCCCTTCACCCCTTTCAGGGAATTATACTAGGTATGTATATACTCACCCCTGCATTGGATTTTCCCAACACGTGTCATGTATTTTGTAGACGAAGGATAGGTCAATCATGACTTCAAAAGATCTTAGGGATATAGACTACTTGGACTGTGTACAATGGTCGTAGCATGGGATACAAGAGTTGGGATCTTAGATTGTTCTCTTTTCCATTTTTGTCAAGTTGGGACATATTTCTGGGTGGGTGTGTATTTTTTCCTTTTCTTTTGAGTTTACACTACTATAATTTATTCTGTTTAGTTCTACATACATATTTTGGTTTATTTATATCAGTGTTTCATATTTTTATTTCTTTCCCTCTACACTTTTTCATTGAGTGGGCTGCGTTCAAATGTACAGGTTTTTAGGAAAATTCCTCCCATAGTTTAGTACGCCTTTGCTGCTTTTTTTCCACCCCCTATCCTATAGAGGTGGGCTTGGGGTAGTTGTGTCTCGAGCCCCATATTGGGTCAGGTTGTGACATATGTGTTTTAATCTTTTAGTATCCCATCTTTATTTACATGTGCCTCCTTCCATAGCACATAGCGTAGGATGGAAGTGGATTTTTCTTTGGATTCATCAATCTGAATATAAACAAAGGAACATAATTATGTTGATGTTTCATGTCACTTAAAATTATTATGATAGATTTAAAATAGGTACCAATTTTTTTTTCATGTAAATCATACCCCATCCTTGCTTTACAGTAGAAGTACATTTCTTTTTTTTTCCGGTCCTTATTTTTAGCACTCAATTGCTGTTTCATAAATAAAAAACTCTTAATCAATGTGATGAATACACATATTGTCAAATAATGTATTACAATTCAATTTAAAATAAATAATTGCATGATTTCCAGTAAATGCATCCCACACTTCTTGGTTTATCAGGTGTGCATACATAGGCATTGGGTGTGATTTTATTTTCCCTTCAACATTTTTAAGATGAAATGTGATTAAAATTATACAAAAGCCTCTATAAATACTTCCAGTAAGAATTAATACATATTTATTATGGGATTAATCAACTATAAATTCACTCTATAAGGGATGATGAAGAGTAATTCAATGTTTTATTATTTTATTTTTTTATAAAAATAAAGAAATGATATCATAATGTTACTATAATATCTTCCCACACTAGTTCCTTAAGCGTGGAAATAAAATGGTTCCAAAAATATACATCAATAAACATTCATTGTAGAGTGATGAGTCCAATGTAACTGTTGAACATGGCCTTGTTGGGCTTAATATGCTGGCCTCGCGCATTCCATCCGACCTCGAATTTGATGCCTTTACATTTTACCTTAATGATTTTTGCTAACACAATTAAACTATGACACTCTTATTTTTTTGAATCATCAATCCTTTATCTCCTATGATTTACTCAAATTCAAAATCATCAATATTTTGTTCATATGGATCAGTAGCATTAGAATGTGGAAAATTTCATTGTACCTCTGCACTGGGAGTAGTAGTAGGTTAATAAACCTATTGTTCCTCATGATTAAAAGCACCATTACAAGCAGAAGTTCATTGTTCCTTAGCACTGGGAGCAATAGTAGATTGAGATACCTGTTGTTCCTTTGGATAGTAAGAACCAACATTTGCATAAGTCATTATATTTATTAGTGGTTTAACATTTAATTTATATTACATAAATTCAGTAGTGAACAAATAATAACATGAGGTAACACAATATATATTAAAAAAATATAACATTATTACTGAACTCTCTTTTTTTAAAGGATGAAGGGATTTGACCTCTCTATAGAGTATCCAAATACCTTCATTGAGGTATCCTATTACATACAAACCCTATCTACATTGGGACCACTATGAAATAATTATAACGTCCCAATAAAAGGGAAATCCTCAGTTGAATTTTCATCTGACCCTTCAGTGGTTTTGGTCGATAACAGAACAATTAAACACTTTCTATTTATGGGGTTTGGAACATAAAATACTTTTAATTCCTATGATTCCATTATAAATGGTTAATCTTTTCAACATTCCTTACTAAAACTCACTTTCATGAATCCCAATTTATTAGTTTTAACAACACTCATGTTATCAAACCACTTCTATTGAAAAACCATCACTTGGAATGTTGTATAATCCAACTCCCATATTTCTTTTTTGATTCCAAAGTATGAAATATTATTATACATTGTATTTATATACTTATTACTAGAAACATGCATCACTTTAGCCACAAGTGTAACTCCAATATTTTACATGGTACTGCCTTCATCATTTTCATTTGTATAGAATTTATAACCATTGCAAGATAATACAAACACACTTGTTCCTATGACTATCCATCGAAGTCATTATGAAATTGAATCCAGATTTTTATCTGAATCCTTAAAAATATGGTCTCAAAACCATCCTATAAACTATTGATTATGTGTATTTTGATATCCATATTTTAGACCTTAATGAATTCAAATTCCCAATAATTTCTTTGTGTGTTTTAACATAAGGGGAAACATTCAAAATATTATTAAAAACATAAAGGTGTGCCTTCTCCCAATCTGTAATATTGATTCTGACAACATCTCTTCCAGAAATTCCTTTACCCACAAGATTTCCAGTGTGATGATATTTCGGTAGACCAATGATTTCCTCACCAGATAGGTAGTCGGTACAAAATTCAATAGCTTCCTCAAAAATATATCACTCTTCAATACAACCCTATGGACCACTTTTATTTTTGATATAACCTTTCAGAATATTCATATACCATTCAATGGGGTACATCCATCTATAGTGTACAAGACCACATAGTCAAATATCTCTCATCAAGTGAACCATCCTATAAAATAATGATGGTGGGAATAATATTTCCAATTCACATAATATGATGGAAATTTACTTTTCCATAGTCAGCAATTTCGATGGGTCTATAACTTTTCTACATATAGCTTTGATAAAGAAATAGAGCTTGGTTAATGTATGATAATTTTATTTGGGAAAACTGAAACATAAGGATACTAGAATTAGATCTTGCATCAAAATATGGAAGTCATGTGATTTCAAACCCTTAAACTTTAAATAATTCATTGACATGATATTCTTGATATTCTATGAATACCCCTTTGTAACCTTTACGTCATTCAAGAGGTTTCAAAACTGATATATCTCATGCCTAGAAAGAGTGTAAGTATCTGGAAGAAGAAAATTTTGTTTTTCACCCTTCAATAGTGCCAACTCTTCCTATATTCCCATATCAACCATCTCCAACCTATCCTTAATTCCATATTTTTTTACCGGGTGTATTTAGTAATGTGCCAATTACACTATCACATGAATTTTTTTCAACACGCATAACATCAAGATATTTTTTGACGTATAGACAATTCCATTATGGTAATTCAGAAAAAAAACTGATCACTTTTTCCAATAAAATTTTATAAGGTTTTTTGAAAATAGTTTACCAAAATTAGTGTACACATGTTTTACTTTCTCAAGCAGTTGATCACCTATTAGTGGAGATAGTGTTATATGTTCTTCTGAACTTCCATCGAATGATGTCATCCAAGATCAGTACTTATGTCATCAGGGTAGAAATATATGATATCCTAGAAACATAGTATTCGATGAATTATTTAACATAATTTATTGTATACCTTTTTTTAAAATGGGGCACCCTTGAGTTCCTTTAATGCTATATCCAGAAAATTTTATATAAGTAGGAAAGTCATTTATCATCCCATAAAATATGGATATCAATGTGAAATCCACATTTCTATACGCATCATACAATGTAACACCTGAATCCCATAGTAATTTCAAATCCTAGATCAATGGATCCAAATAAATATTAATATCATTACCCGGTAGTTCTGGTCCTAATATAAGCATAGATAACATAATGTATTTTCATTTCATGCGCATCCACAATGGAAAGTTATAATTTAACAACATAACTATCCATATACTATGACTGCTTCTTTGAAAACCAAAATGATTCACTCCATATATAGATAATTAAAGATGAAAGTTTCTTATCTTGTTTCCAAATTCAGGATATTGATGATCAATTTTCTTCCACTAAGGAGAGTTTGTTGGGTGATGTAGTTTCCCATATTTATTTCTTGTATCTGCGTGCCATGTTAATTGTCATACAGTCTTCTCACTTCCATATAGGTGCCTAAACCTTGGAATGATTGTAAAGTATCATACAATTTTAGTAGGACACAATTCATCTTTATTATATCAAGGATCACTACACTTTGAGCATTATTTAAGTGATTTTTGGTCCTTGAAAAATATTATACATTAATTTGGGCATGCATGTATTATTTCAGAGATATTACCCATCAAATGTAACATTCATTTGACGCCATATTTTTGGATAGAGAGTTCATTAACTTTTGGTAGCATATCATTCAAGAGAGAAAGTAGTTCAATAAAATCGATGTCACTCCATCCATTTCCTGCTTTCAAATTATACTGTTTTAGTATGACCAATAATTCCATATATTTTTTACAACCAACATACAATGACATATTCTCACAACTCTTTAACTTATCAAAACAATTTGGGCAATCATGAATTTCATCTTCAACTATCTTTTTCATTTCCTCAATATGATTTTCATTACCATTCACATCTGTAATCACATCATCGATACAACCATATTTATTGTCCACACTTGTAATCATATCAGATGATCCATACAACATTATGATATCCCAATCACTATATAAATTCTATTTTCCCCATGTTTATTCCAATATTTATAACTTTGATCAATTATGTGATAGATCAAGTGTTCTTCCAATTTTAGTCTTGAATAACAATATCGTAAACACAGACAAATGATTTGAGAAGGGTCATATGAATAATCTTTTGAGAACTTGATGAACTCTTTCACTCCATATCCATACTCTTTTGTCATACAATTGGAATCCATCCATTCTATAGTCATATCCATCCTATTTGATTCAGTAATATTAATATTTAACAAAATAAATACACAAAATATGTTCAATTGAAGATGGATCCCATGAATTTCTTGAAAGAAAATGGAAATATTGAGAAATGTTTTATCATTCCACATGATCAAAAACAAAAAACTATTAATTTTTTTTATAAATACAACTATTGAATGTAATAATTTAAAAAAATCTATATTATTTGAAAACCCTTTTTATGATATAAAATACAAATATTGAATATAGTAACGGTTTCATGAATAAAAAAAGAAATTATTATATTTTTTAAAACAACAATCCATACATTTTGGAAATTTAGGGTCGTTACATAAGGCCCAAATGATTTAATATAGTGATGTGAGTAAATGTTTTTTAATGAAAATAGTGACTATATTTAAAATGTTGTGTGTAAACTAGAATTTGAAATTTCAGAAGGGGTTTTGAAGTTGAATTTTAAATGGATAAAAATACTTATGTAACTCTTTTAGGAAGTTAAATTTAAATTTTATGATTTTAAATAAATCTAGGGAAATATTTAATTTTTAAAATTTTGGTATATAAACTAATAATTTTAAGTGGGTGTACTTTATTAAAAATCACAAGGAAGAGCATTTTTATGAAAAATCTTAGGAAACAAAGGTATTTTTCAAAAACCCCTTGGAACTTTCCCATTTTAAAATATAAATATTAAATTCCAGAGGTTGGAAATTTCCCAAAAAAAGTTCTATATCCATATTCAACTAGGGTTACCACATTTATTACCCATTTTACCACATGTTTCCATCTTAGGTATTATCATAGGACATCTATTTTTTGATTACATGGTAATAATTTCAATTATTTTACCCTTCGGTTTGCCTCCTATAATTCCTCTCTCATTAGTCAAAGGAATTACTTTATTAGTGTCCACATGAATCTTATTTAAACCTTTGGGATCCCTCTTATAATTTCACTCTCAGTAGTTTTTGATTCCCTTTGTTCTTGTTTTCATCCTGTGGAGATCAATAACATACTTCATGCCTTGTGACAAATCAACTCGAGTGACATAGCAACTTGACCTAAGTTGGTTTATTACAATAATTTCAAAGTTTTTTTTTCGAATTAAAATAATGAAATAAAAGAATATGTATTGTACAATGTCTATTATAATGAAATGTTTATTATAGTGAAATCTCAAGTCTTACACCATCCATGTGATTTTATTTTTATAAAATAAAAATCATGAAAACCATGAATTCCTTATAAATGTTAAAACAAACATGTCTTTACCTAATAATTTGAAAATAAATCATGAAATACACCTTAAAACTTTCTGATTTTACCTTCTATATTCATTTTAAAAAGAGTTATATTTTCCAAAATTCACTTTATATTTTAATTTTAAAAACATTTATTTGTTCATATTTTAAGGAATTAAAGTCTTCACCCAAAAAACCCAATTATAAAATAATTATAATTTAAAGAAGTAATACCGATGACATTTTTCCCAAAATACATGATTTGGATTCTCAATTGGCTAAAATGAGCACTAATCCAGATTTAACCCCTATAGTGAAATACATAGTCTGGGAAACCATGCATCTATTAAAATTCACCCATTGTGGGTTAATTTTATTAATTTTATATTAAGTATACATTATGACAAACTAATACCTAAAAGTTTCTAATTATGGTGTGTTACAACCTTTGGATTAATATGAATTCAAATATTATAACCATATTGAAAGTATATTTTTCTAAAGATGGACACATACCAAAAGTAACTAAGGACCCACCCAAATGAAAAACTAAGCATTTAACTAAATCAAAACCATCCTTGTTAGAAAATCCAAGAAGAATTTTAATTTTTTATCATAATGAATCTAGGGTACCATAACTCACAATCCCCCATATACCGACTAAGCCTTCCAAACCAATGAATAAAAAAATTAACAAATTTAAATTATTTACTATAGTAATATATAATCTATTACCAAATCATAAAAACATAAACTATTATCAAAACACTTCCCCAAAAATTAAAATGAATTTTCATCCTCACCTCTATCTCTTGAACAAACCCAAATACCATCATTACTATATTAACACTCCAACTCATTCCTATAAAAAATTTTATGCTAAAATATCATTAATTATAACCAAAACATTAAATCCAAATTTTGGTAGATCACATTCATCAAAACTAAATAAAACATTTCCAAACCAAATTTACCACCACATAACTAAACCATATCAATTTATAGAAATCATATTTAACTTTCAATAACTTAAGACCATAATTAGAGGAACAAAAAAATTCACAAGAATAACATAAAGGGGGTTCCGTACACACTATTGTTAAAGAACAAAAAAATAAAAGTGAAACATGAGGAGAATTGGTTGAAAAATACATAAAAATATGATTTGAACAAAATACCTTTAGTTTTGAGGGTCTTGATTTGTTGATTTTTTTGAGCAAAGTCAAACAGAGATGCGCTGAAAGTGAGGTTCAGTGAGGCAACAATGGGGTTTGACGAGGAAGTGGGGGGAGGCGAAAGTGGGGTTTAGTGAGATAATAAATGATGGGAATATGGTTTGGAGAGAGTGGAGGCATGACGACACTAGTAAGATTCGACGAGAGTGGTGGCAGGGTGGAAACAAGGTTTAGTGAGAGTGGTGGTACGACGACAATCAGCTTCCCTGAGAGATTGAAGGTTTGTGAGAGAAGACAACCAAATATGGTTCTTTTAAAAAAAGGGATAAGTATTTTATCAACACAAAAAATAAAAACACTGATAAAACACCTCTTTATTAGTGCTTTTTAGTGCTGATAAAGGGATATCTTTATGGGTGCTAAAAAAGCATTGATAAAACATGTCTTTATCAGTGCTAAAATTATAGTGTTGATAAATATCTAATGTTAATAATTTATTTATATTATTATATATATTTATAAAATTATATATATAATAAATAAATAAATATCTATTTATAATTATACCAATAAATAAATATAAATATATTTATAAAATTATAAATATTATAAATAAATAGATATATTTATTTATAATTATAAAATTATAATAAATATATTTATTATATTTATAATTATAATTATAAATAAATATAAATATATTTAAATAATTATAAAATTATAATAAATATATTTATTATAATTTAATTATTATTTACATAAACATATATTTATTTATAGTTATAATTATAAATAAATATATATTTATGAAAATAATTATAATATTATAATAAATATATTTATTATATTTATAATTTTATAATTATACTAGGAATGGTGCGACCATGGATTAAAACCCATAGTCCTGAAACTTTATTTAAAATAAAAAGTAGATAAGGAAAAAGGTTGCAATGTAAGAAAAGTGGCATAAACAACACCACAAAAAACAAATGATATTTCAGCAATCATATTCTATTATGTCTGCTACCTCTTCGTGATCCACCTCAATTTCTCGGATTCCTACCTCACTTCCACTATTTAAGAGCCTGCCAAGTGATTTCTAGATCCTCCAAGATTGATAAATCCTCATCATGGGACTCAAATTCATGGTCTCTAGTGTCAAATCCTTACTAGATGGAGGTTTTCCATCACCTTGAAAAGGTAAAATGTTGCCAAATTCTTTATAGAAGACATCCCTACTAAAAGATCTATTAAAAATGTCAAGTAAAGTAAACTTGTTTCTACCAGATCCAGAGTCCAGTGAAAGAGTGGAACCCTCCTCATTTGTCTTCCCAACCAGCAAGTTAGCAGTAATATGATCACCCATTTCCACCCCAGGGAGAACTTTTTCAGCCTTATCCACACCCTTTCCTGTCATTGAGGCATCATTAGTAGCAAAAGTAGAGAAAATTGACAATCCATGGTAGGTTGGTCATCTGCCTCAAAAACTCAAGGAGAGGTTCATAAGATGACTTATCTATGGATGACCAACTAGTATCCTTCATCATCCAGCAAATAATTTTTCCTTTAATTTGAAGAGGTTGATCCAAAGAAACAACCTCAATGTTATCACTGTTTGAAATAATATATAAACCACCCTCCATAACAGCATCATGAACTGTCTGTTGTGAAGCATCCTTAGTGCCCAAAACCTCACCATCCTTCTTGTAAATTTAAACGGCCTACTGTACATGTCTAGCCTGTATCCTAGGCATAAACTATTTAACAGTTCCCACAAAATCCTTAAAAATAGAAGGACCAGTAAGCTCTTGCTTAAGCAGTTCACACATTCCTTGGATAGAAGATACATCCACATGGTGCATCTTCCCCCTTCTACTACCAATTTTATCCACAAAATACATAATCTTCTCCACCTCATTAGAGGTTTGTGAGTGAACAGAAATCTGTTGGGACCCCTCCTCTCCATGTAGGAGCTCATCCATGTCCCTATAGAAATGAACTTCCATCTAAATGGGTGACCGAGCATTGGAATCCTTCACAACCTAACCCTTCATAAGAGCTGAAACATATGATGTCGCACCACCGTACCTGGGGACAGCTTGATGGTATGTTTCCAACTCTCTTGGAATAGAATCTTTCTTTGGCTTGGACTTTCACATATCAACTGAGTGTCCATGCTTACTACACAAGGAACACAACATGCTCCTACGAAATTTTTCAGTAGTATGGATGATGCATTTACAATTCAGATAGATGTTCAAAACTCTTTCATATTCAATTGAAAATTCAAGTTTGAATTGAGACTCCACAAACATAACATTTTTAATAAAAGTAAAATCAAAAAAAAATTTAACCAAAATGCAATTAAAATGGCCATACCTTACTTGTTCAGTCTCCTTATCAAACATGATGAGAACGAAAAAAATTAAGAAATATCCCACAAGATCTGTGGGTGAAGGAAGAACCATCTAAGTCCATGAATTCAGATCCAAATTTGTGACATAGAATTACTATCCAGTATTATATCAAACAGAGGATCCCAATCCATACTTTTAATAAATTATGGCTTCAGCAAGGCATTACAAAACCCCAAGCTTTGGCCTTGGACTCATGTGATGAGAAGATGATGTGAAAAAACCCCTTGAATATTGAGATGTTGTGACAACCATTGAAACCCCAAACTAGAGTAATCCTCTTTCTCAACACTTCATCATTCTAGGGGATCTCCTTCCATAGAATGACCAGTCACGAAAGAATAGAGAATTTTCATTCTTCAAGGCATTCTTCAATAGATTTCTAACTGGATTCAATGAAAGATAGGGATCCATTTTGGGTGATTCACTTTCTTGGAGTAGTATGATTATCCCAAAGATTAGAGAAAAAGTGACTGGTTTCAAGGATGAGATCTCTCTGATCGACAGGAATAGATTTTTCCACTGAATGTGAAGAAGCTACTTCATTCGTGACCAAAGATGATATATCTTTCCCAAGATTAGGATCGCCCTTCTTCGTCAGATTGACAAACACATCCTTTAGATTGAAAAACCAATCGGGATTGAATGACATCACCATTAGAAAACCTAGATTCCATGGGATATAAGGGGGAGAATCACCCACGACATCACAACCACTTTCTATTTTATAATTATATATAATAAATATATTATATATATATATTTATAAAATTATAAATATAATAAATATATTTTTTATAATTTTATAATTATTTAAATAAATATATATTTATTTATACTTATAACTATAAATAAATAAATATTTATTTATAATTATAATTATAATTATAAATATTTGTATATATTTATAAATATTTGTATATATTTATAAATATTTTTATATATTTATATAATTATATATATTTATAAAATTATAAATATAATAAATATATTTATTATTTTAAAAAATTGCTCGATCATGGAATTGGAGACCAATTCCATGAATCTAAATTTATTAAAAAGAAAAGAACATACATAAGTGGAGACAAGTCAAACAGAGAATAAAATGCCTATAACAAAATGAGCCAGAAGGTCAATTTCTACCAGACCCTCTAGATCCCAAATTTCAAGGATACCTTCCTATGCCTTTTGGGTGTCCGACTCTACGCCATGTCTTGAACCCCCGTGGAGACTCATAATCATCATCCGTTGATGATGCATCATATTCTACTAAATTGGATCGAAACTTTTAAGAAATATCATGAAGGTTCACCTCAAGATTAGTGAAAAATCCACCTTCAATGATAGTAGCTAATAGATTATGAACAACTATAAAATAATAAAATCCAAATAAATTTAACTCCATCATCGATTAAATAGTTTCAAGCTATGAGAAAAACAAATTTTCCACTTACTCAGAGAGACCTTCCACATGAATTTTATCCTCCTGATCATCCAGAGGTATGATTCTGAATTATTTTCATAAAAAATTACACGATCAACATCCGAGGATTTTCTAAAGAAGGGATACGCCTTCTTAATTAGTTCATTGAAATGATTTGGAATCGACCATTCTACATTATCACCCTCATTTATTTGCATCTTCTGGGTGGGTCTGCCACCTGAGACTTTAAATAACTTCAATTGAGAGAGACTCTCATGTGATTTAGATTTCCAAGGGATGACCCTTTGAAATCCTTCCACATCCACTTGTATTTTATTACCTTTACAATCCCTTGAAATAGCCAGTTTCTCTTGCCTCAACTGTTGATCAACTAAGACTTGAAGAGCCTCTTCATCGATGGATTGACCATCCATTGATTTCATATCATGTCCAAAATCCATCAATTGAATTTCACCCATCCTTCATACCCCAACATTAATATCTCCTATTCCTACATTAGTAGCCTCCACAGCAAGACTAACAATCTCACCTAAGTTTGACACATTCACTGCATGTGCATCTAGTACCTCCACTGTATTACCAAAATTCCCAGAACCTTCTTTATCATCATCGACAATTCCATCCCATGTTCTAACACAATTTCCACTTCTATCCTGACTATCATCAGATGACCTTATGAAGTCTCCATTGGAAGAATAATTGATATTTCTATCAGTAACACTACCCAACTTCTGTCCAGAAATATTTCCATTCCTATTCTCCCCCAGTTAAACCCGAACTCCATTATAATACATGGCCTTGTTATCCTCTCCCATACTACTCAGCCTTATACGCACTGAGAAAAGATTACAAACAGTCAATGTTTTACACGTAGATGTATCATGACCAATATACTTATAGTTTGAACAAAAAATGGGGGACTATTTCATACCAAATTCTCCAATCTAGTTCATCATCACCTGTAGAGAGAAAAAAATTTATCAATTAGAATATATCACTTGTCAATTTCAACTAAAAATCTAGAAAAATGACCAAATCTGACTGTTTTAGTTTCTTTATCTATTTTAATTAGGACACCAATGACCATCGCTATATCATAGAGTATTTGAGGGTTTTATAAAATCTATATAAGACCAAAGACCTTGAACCATACCTTAATTAATGACAAGGAAGCCTCAAAAGGCTTGAACTTGTGATCCCATTCATGGATATGAAAGAATCCCAGTTTGAGAGATATGGAACCAAAGACCCAATCCCACAATTTCAAATTTTCATAAGGAAAAAGGATGTGAAAGAACCCTCACCCTAGTGATACACATCGCCAATTTGTAAACCCCCAAATCATGGAGAGCTATTCGGGAAATTCCTCAATATTCCATGGCATCAACCCTTTTGGTAAAATCAGACGCCCAATAATTGAATGTTTTCCAATTTCAATCCTTTCTAAAACTACTGTTGGATCAACCCTTACATGGAAGACATTCCCTTTTCTGTGGATACCAACAACCTCTAATCCTTTGAAGAGAGATAATTGATTTTTAGAACTAACAAGTGCCAAGGCATATGCTTCCTTCCTTCTCGCAATATCCCACCCTTTCGAAGAAGCACTCACATACCTGTATGAATTGAACCATTCGTGTGCAAAGAAATTAGTAGTGGAGTGAAATAGTGACAAAGCCATCGAGAATCCCTAATGTCCATGAAGACCTAGATCGAGAAACTCCCACAGTTCCATCCCTATATAAATATATATTATTATATAAATATACCCATAAATATATTTATTATAATTTTATAATTATTTAAATAAATAAATAAATAAATATATATTATAATTATAAATAAATATATCTATAAATATTTGTATATAATTATAAATATGTTTATATATATAGATTTATTAATATATAAATATATATATTTATAAAATATAATATATATTTGTTATAATTTTATAATTATATAAATAAATATATTTATAAATTCTTTTATATTATTATAAATAAATAAAAAATATATATATTTGGTATAGAGGGTACAACTACAAGGAAAACATGATTAATAAAGGTTTCAATGTATAAATGAACATTCATTAGTCATGAATACATAACATATGCATATGCCATCATTATATAGGTAATCTTAACATTTAGAACAAAGTAACCCACAATCATGTCCATAAATAAACTTATGATCATATAACATCAATTATACGTACTCATGCATCAATGTATGAACATAAATAATGTCAATCATGTCCATTAATATCATCATTATCTCTTGATATATATATATATATATATATATAAATATATATCGACCAAATTCATTGGAGACATATATTTATTTAAATAAATATATATATTTATATAATTATAATTATAAATAAATATTTTAAAAATTATTTATATAAAATTACAAATATATAATTATAAATACAATAAATATCTTTATTATTTAAAAAATTATTATAATTTTGTGATTATTTAAATATATAATTATTTATTTATAATCTTATAAATACTTTTTTTAAAAGATTATATATATATTTAAATTATTAAAAAAAATATATTAATTATAACATGATTTTTTTAATTAATTTATATAAATAAACATTATTTTTGAATATAAATATAATAATTATATATATATTAATAATATTTTTTTCTGAAATTTTTTTATCAGTGCTAAGAATAGCACTCATAAATATATTTTTTATGAGCACTGATAAAGGATACATCTTTATCGATGCTTTTTGTAGCGCTGATAAAGGTGAGACTTTTATCAGCACTTTCTTCCTAGTACTGATAAAAGTCGACGCATCCCTTACTGGATCTATGGTAGCGTCATTCAAAAAAATCAAAATCATACAAAGAATATATAAATTAAATAATACATTCATACAATCACACAATTTAAATAAATAAAGCATGCAAAAAAAAAACCAATTAGAAAATTATAATTTTTAAAAAGAAATTTTACCTTTTTGAGGAATAGAAATAAAATATTGAGAAAAACAGAAACCAATTTTCTAGATATTTGCTCCAAATTTAGAGGGGTGGAATCAGAGAAATAAGAGAGGGTTGAACTTTTTATAATTTTTTTATAGTAGGAAGTCTAAACCCCATTCACACCTCTTGTTTAAGAGTTTCACATGAAGCGTAAACATGGTTTATGCTTCCATTCCGACATCAAAATAATTGTGAACCCCATTCACGATTCTTTACCAAAGGAAGATGCATGAAGGGGGTTCACGTATCTTATAGTCAATTTTAAAAAATATACAAAACCATTTTTTATTTTAAAAAAAATCATAATATCTAAAATTGAAATAAAAAAACACGAAAGATGGCATTTTAGTGGTTCATGAATAGCAAGAAGAGAAGATACCTTGATTGATCAGTGTGAAGATTAGAACAATGAGATGTGGGTGCCTACTTGTGGTAGAACTAGGCGTGGGAAGCGCTATCCAACCGATAGGTGGGAGGAGCTATAACTAAGTATGTAGGAATCTTGAGTGAATCATGAAGATATGAGAGAGCATGCGGATGTGAAGGTTGAATGAGTGGAGGCCCGAACAATGTATGGGTGTGCTAGAAATAAGGGATCATGTAAATGGAATTTTCATGGTGGTCATGGGTAGCGCTTTGTAAGTGATAAAAGAAGTAGGAAAAGGTAACCATGGATGTTTTGAAGAAGATGACGACTCATCAGATATGGTTTAAAGCATGGGGCACACTTGAGAAGTAGGAATTTAAAAATGAATGGTGTGACTGAAAAAAAATAGTTAACATTTTCAAGTGATATATATAATATTTGGTGTGAATAAAATATATTCTATGTGAAAATAGATTTATCTATTTTAACTAGGTATTGATCATGCCTTTGGTAAAGTATTTCAAAATATAAAATTATATATACCTACTACATTTGTTAGCTAGTTGGTATTTTAAATTGAGGGGATTTCAAATTGATTTTAAATTAGTGTTTTAAAATAGAAATTTTATTGGATGAAAATTTCACACCCCTCTTGACCTATCCTATCTGAACAACATTTGACATCAAAGGATAATTTCTATTTTTATTTTTACTTGTGACCTTAATAAACACTACTATAGATATTCCCTTTAACAACATGAAAAATGGATTTTAACAGTGTTAAAAAAGTGTTGTTATCCTTAGTGTTGTTAAGGGGGGGGGGTGTTTATCAGCATTAAAAAGAATTGATAAAGGGTATCAGCACTTTCAATAGAACTGATAAAGGGGGAGGTGGTTTATCAATTCTAGAAATAAAACTAATAAAGGCCCCACCTGGTGCAGTTTGTAGTTTGTATAACACCACACTACAACAACCTGTAACATATACACAAAATGTATAATTGAATTGAAATAAATTTTATATCACGAATATAAAAAAACACTAGTATATACATTTCAAACAATTTTTTTTATATTTACATTTACAATTACTATCCATAAACATTTAAAAACATTAATGTTTCATCATCTTTGTCACCCGTGTGTGATCCCCTCTCAAAAAAGTCCACCCATGGTGTTAGTTATTGAAAAAATCACCTCATACCAAGTAAAATAATCCACCTATATAATAAAAAAAATCTTATGTTAGTAATATAATAAAGAAATAAATTAAACATTAATATGAAAGAATACATTAATAAAATGTCAACTTTAAATAAAAATACACACTTGGAGTTATATCGGTCACACCATGCACCATACTAAGGTGTAGTTGATTCCAACACGTCAAAAATGAGTTATGGATCATTTTCTTAAAGTATCAAAACAATCCAAATGTGTTTGCTTAGTTTTGAGTATGTTAATGGTTCTTTTTAATTAAATTAATGTCAATTTTAAATAAAGAAAATCTTGGATTTATACCAGTCACACCATATGTGGGATTTAGGTGCAAATGATTTATACACATCACAAATTACTTATGGATAATTTTCCTAAAGTATTAAAATAATCCCAATTAATTTTCTCAATTTTCAGTATGTCACTTATGTTTTTTAATAAAATGTAATTTCAAACTAGAAATAAAAAATTTGAGTCATACTGGTCACCTCATGTATCATTTTTATGTGAGACCACCTTATACAGATAAAAATGACTTATCAATCATTTTCCTAAATTATCAAGACAATAAGAGTGCATTTGCATGGTTTTCAGTGAGTGACACACATTTGGAACTAAAATGAAAATTTTAAACTAATAACAGACACTTTGAGTAATATCAGTAACATCATGAATCGTATTAAGGTGTGGGGGATTTCTACACATAAAAAACGAATCATGGATCATTTTCCTAAAGTATCAAAATAATCCAAATGTATTTTCTCGGTTTTCAGTATGTCACTTGTTCTTTTTTCTAAAATTAATGTCAATTTAAAATAAAAAGACACACTTGGAGTCATATTAGTCACACCGTGCATCATATTGAGGTGTGGTTGATTCGTACACATCAAAAATGACTCATGGATCATTTTCTTAAAGTATCAAAACAATATGAATGCATTTTATTAGTTTTTAGTATGTCACTTGTACTTTTTATTAAAATTAATGTCAATTTTAAATAAAAAGACACACTTGGAGTCATGCCAATAATACCGTGCATCATATTGAGGTGTGGTTGATTCCTACATATCAAAAATGACTCATGGATAATTTTCCTAAAGTATAAAATTAATCCTAATGTTTTTCTCATTTTTTAGTATGTCACTTGTTTTTTTACTAAAATGCCATTTCAAACTGGAAACACATACTTTGAGTAATACCAGTCACATTATGTGTCAGTTTGATATGAGATTACTTCCTATATGTCACAAATTATTAACTAATTGTTTTCCTAAATTATCAAGACAATTGGAGCATATTTTCTTTGTTTTCAATGAGTGGAAAACGTTTTGAACTAAAATGTAAATTTTAAACAGATAATGGAAAATTTGAGTCATACCGATCACATAGTGAGTCAAATTAAGGTACATGTGATTAATATATGCCACAAATTACTCATGGATAATTTTACAAAATTATCAAAACAATACAGATTGTTTTTCTTAGTTTTTAGTATGTTAAGTGTTATTTTTGCTAAAATTAATGTAAATTTAAAATTAAAAGACACACTTGAAGTCATATCGGTCACACTGTACATCATATTGAGGTTTTGTTGATTCCTACAAATCAAAAATGACTCATGAATAATTGTCCTATAATATCAAAATAATAAAAATATTTTTCTCAGTTTTCAGTATGTCACTTGCTCTTTTTACTAAAATTAATGTTAATTTTAAATAAAAATACACATTTGGAGTCATACCGGTCACACAGTGCATCATATTGAGGTATGATTAATTCTTACACATGAAAAATGACACATGGATCATTTTTATAAATTATCAAAACAATCCAAATTTGTTTTCTTGTTTTTCAGTATGTCACTTTTTCTTTTTACTAAAATTAATGTCAATTTTATATAAAAAGACACACGTGGAGTCATACCGGTCACCCTGTGTGTCAGATTGAGGTGATAATAATTTCTACACATCAAAAATGTATTATTGATCATTTTAATAAAGTATTAAAACAATATGAATGCATTTGTTTGGTTTTTAGTATGTAATTTGTTATTTTTACTAAAATTAATTTCAATTTTAAATAAAAAGACACACTTAGAGTTATAACAGTCAGGACATGAATCGGATTGAGGTGGGTTTAATTCCTACATGTTAGAAATGTATTATTAATCATTTTAATAAATTATCTAAACAATTTGAATATGTATGCTTAGTTTTATGTATGTAACTTGTTCTTTTTACTAAAATTAATGTCACTTTTAAATAAAGAGACACACTTGAAATTATAATGGTCACACCATATTTCGAATTGATGTGTGGATGATTCCTACACGTCACAAATGACTTATAGACCATTTTATTAAATATAAAAAATATTATTATTTCATTTTTTATGTTTTTAGTTTTTCACTTGTGTTTTTTATTAAAATATCATTTGGAATTTGAAACACACACTTTGAGTCATAACAGTTGCATCATGTATCAGATTGAGGTGATCATAATTCATAAATATCAAAAATTACTTATGGATTATTTTCATAAAGTATCAAAACAATACAATTGTGTTTTCTTAGTTTTGAGTATGTTAGTTGTATTTTTTACTAAAATTAATGTCAATTTTAAATAAAAAGACACACCTGGAGTCATACCGGTCACAATTTGTGTTGGATTAAGGCTAGTATAATTCCTACACATCTCAAATTATTTATGTATTGTTTTTAAAAATTATTAAAACAATCCAAATGAGTTTTCTTGGTTTTGAGTTGGTCACTTTTCTTTTTTACTAAAATTTCATTTTAAACTAGAAACACACACTTTGAGTCATACCAGTCACATCGTGTGCCGGTTTGATGTGAGACTGATTCCTATACATCAAAAATTACTTATGAATTATATTACTAAATTATCAAGATAATCTGAGTGTGTTTTCTCAATTTTCAATGAGTGAATTTTTTTGAACTAAAATTTCAATTTTAAACTGATAATGAACACTATGAGTCATATTGGGTACATAGTGTATTGTATTGAGGTGTGATTGATTTTTACACATAAAAAATGAATTATGGATCATTTAATAAAAGAATAAAAATAATATAAATTTGTTTTCTCAGTTTTGAGTATGCGAGTTGTCTTTTTTACTAAAATTAACATCAATTTAAAATAAAAATATGCATGTGGAGTCATACTAGTCACACTGTGCGTTGGATTGAGGTGCAGATGAATCCTACACATATTCAATGACTTATGGATCAATTTTATAAAATATTAAAATAATACGAATATGTTTTATTATTTTTCATTACGTTACTTTCTTTTTTACAAAAATTTTATTTTAAACTGGAAACACACACTTTGAGTCATATCGGTCACATCGTGTCTCGGTTTGACGTGAGACTGATTTCTACTTGTCACTTATCTTCTTGCCTTAAATATCTTGAATATAACACCTTTTATTATTATTTGGGATCACTAATCACTAAAACCTTTAGAGAAATCATGAACATAGAGGCTATGCCCATTCCTAACACTGAACCAAAAATTTTAAAGGTTGAGACATCAGTTTTAAAGGAATAAATCAATCCTAATTACATCCCTCAATCTATCTATTATGATTTAAAACATAAAATATTGAATATAATAAAATAAATCTTAATTATCCAAATGAATTTGTTGAAAAAATAAAAATCATATTAAAAAATTCTAAAAATATAAAAGTATAATTTATAGATATAAATTTTATGAAAGTATAAAAGTATTAAACTATTGATAAATTAAAAAAAGTATACATGTTTAAAAGTGTAAATCATAAATGTATATATATTTATGTCAGTATATAAAATTATATACATATATAGAATTATAAAATTATATATCATTTATAAAATAATATATATTTTAATGAAATATACATTATTTGAAAAATAATTTTCATAATATAAAATACAACAATTGAATATAATAATGGTTTGTATATATTTTATCAAACCTTTATTTCTTAATATGCGACCCAAAGAAATTTTAATATTTTAAAACTTTGAGCATAAAAAAATACCTAAACGTAAAATAACTATAATTATTAAAAATACAATAAAATATTTAACTATAGTAACAAAAAATGTTACAAACTCAACACCATAACACTTTACACCCCTTGAAATCCATTTCCAAAGGATGGAAGATGATCAATCACTCTAAAACATTAATTACATGAGAAAAAGTGAGTGTTATGGGTGACTAGAATATATACTGATAAGAGAGACCATTAATAAAACTGTTCCTCATGACCAACAAAGTGCATCCTCATAAAAAATCCAACATCTCTAAGAGAAATTAAATTAATTAAAAAGGGACACAAGGACTCACAAATATTCACACCTATTATGGTCTCCCTACAATTTATACATAATTTGAAAGGGTGGGCATACAACATGCACACACTCTCTCTTTTAAAGAAACAACACCAGGAAAGAAACAATTATATAAAACACCCAAAAAAACCAAAAATATTCCACCAAACAGATCAACCCTACTGAAAATTAACATCAAAACATAGGAAATCTCATCATCTATCATGGAACTAAAAGAAAAACACCTAGATACTTGCATATGGATCTATAGATCTCAAATTTTCAACCCAAAATGGAAAGATCTATATAGAAGAATCATTTAAAGAGAATAATATATAATCTCATACCTTAGAGAGGTAGGGAGCGACGGTGGCAAGGAAATGAGTGACGATGAAAGGGAGAAAATTTGACAGGGAGCGATGACGACAATAGTAAAGATCCAAAAAATCTTGAAGGCGTGAAGGAATGGGTCTGTCACAGTTGTTGTAAATCCTGACGCTCTTAAGGAACTATTATATTCATGTAAGTTTTCTATAGTTTGGAGTTTGATTCTTACTAAGGGTGAAAAACTAATAAACACAAAGATGGTTAAATTGAGGATCTCATGGACTTAGGGCATCTTTAATTGGTGAATTTTCCCTATTGGAATAGGATATTTTCATTCAATTTTTTATAATGTGTATGATTAGGATTGTGCATAGATATCTAGTTTCTACACACTTAATACATGGGTTTTTTCGCATCTCTACTTGGGATCTGAGTTTCAACCCGCATTCTCAAAAATATACATATTCACAAATATGGATCAGAATTCATGGTATCAGCTGGGTGTTTTGGCATCCAAATATTATTAATGACCATGTATCCTATATTGGTGTTCTAATTAAAATGGATGAAGACACCATTGAAGAGAAATTTGGATACTTTTCTAGAGTTCTTAAGGATGTTGACATGCTAAACCCTTTTCCGGATTCTACCACCCTAGTAGAAAATTGAGATAAAATTGATATTAATTTTGAATATGAATTCATCTCATCCTTCTGTAAATTCTGCAAGGTTGTAGGGAATTGGGTCCCCAATTTTAGTAATGTTTGAAATATCCAAGTCAAACATGAAGGTACTCTACAGTCTTCTGGTAAGAAATTTCTGAGGAAAGATGTTGTGAATGATTGTACCGCTCTTGAGATTGGAACAAATACATATTCTAACTTGAAGGGGAATTCATTCCCTTCAATGGATGAGGGACCTTCTGATGCTGATGAAAAAATTGATTAATGTAGTCAATACATTAAAGGATACAATGTTTCTTTCAAAGATGTCCTTATTGGTTCTAAATCCAGAACCAAAATTACTATTGAACTAGTGTTTGATCTTTCTGCCCTTGGTCAGACTGATTCTGAAAGGGATATGCAGAAAGAAATGGATGAGGAACTGGCCCAAGAGCGTTCCTTATCCAAAAAAGGAAATAATGAGATAGATATTAATACCTCCCCATTTCTGAAGGATATCCACCATAGTTAATATCCTTATAGAAGGAGTGTCCCTCTTTTGGAGAGTTAAGAACCAGAAAATGATAAAAAATAAACTATGACATGGAAACGAGGTTGTCATCCAAAAAATCATGGCTAAGGATGTGGATATCGTGGGCGTGGTTGGTCGTCTTCTTCTAAAGATCACACTATGGAGTAGGTTAAACTCAGGGAAAAATATTTTGTGCTTTTCAACCATAAGAATTCACAGTCAGAATGAGAATAAGCTGATGACATCTCTGATCATGGAGATGGTCCTAATTTTACTCTTTTATAATTTTCTTCATTGGATGAGGGCTTGTACTTTTTTGACCCTGTCCATTCTCTTTTCCACTTTCCTATCTTTTATTTTTCAATAAATTTTGGTAGGAGTGGGTTCTCCTGGCTCTTGGACCTTTTTGGGTATAAATAAATATATTTATAAAAATTGTATATAATTATAAATAAATAAATAAATAAATAAATAAATAAATATAAATATCTAAATATATATATTTATAAATTCGTAATAAATGTATTTATTATAATTTTATAATTATTTAAATATATATAGTTATAATTATATTTAAAAAGTATTTATATATAATTAAAAATTTATAAATATAAATATAATAAATATATTTATTATTTAAAAATATTTTTTTTAATTTTATAAGTATTTATGAGAACATAATAATTTCATGAGTATAACATGAATGAATCACATATCCAGTAAAGTATAGATCATAAAAAACGAGTCATCACATATATGAAAAACATAAATAATAGGGTGTCAATGTATAAATGAACATTTATGATGAATACATAAAAAATGAATGCATCATCATAATATAGGTAATCTTAACATTTAGTAACCCACAATCATGTCCACAAATAAACTTATGATCATATATTGTCAATTATACTCATGCGCCAATATGAACATAAACAAAGACAATCATGTCCATGAATATCATCATTTTAGCATGTTATATATATATATGTATGTATATATTGACCTAATTCATTAGAGATATATATTTATATATATAAATATAATTATAATTATAAAAAAATATGTGAAATGTTTTTATATATTATAGGTACTTAGGGGTACAATTACAACAAAACATAGAAATGCAACACACACAACCTAAAAGGGTAGTTTATAACCCCCCAAGGGATAAACCACCCATTTTTGATGTCCTGAAGGCCCTATGTGTAACACCCCAAACTTCCACGGTATGCTTCTCTTTGAATAATACAGTAGCATGTGTTGTACGCAACTTCGAGGTTCTAACACACACCACAACTAATCAAAGTAGCTGTTATGAATAGTAATACCCACATTTTGAAAATTTATAAATTTTATTATTCAAATTGGACTTCATTTTTGAATTTGGAATATCGAGATTAGCTTAGGGTGAATTTTTGGTACTTTTCTGATAACTTTCATATTTTGATGAATAGTGAAAATTACTAAATTTTAATTAAAAACAAATTTTTTAATCAAAATAATTAATAGTGATAAATTATGAATTTGAGTGGTTTTAAAGTATAATTAGATTATATTTTTACTGTTTAATCCAATTTTGGTCATTTGACATAATTTCACATTTAAACTAGACATAATAAAGTGTTAATCTTTTGATAGTTATTATTTGTTAAAAACGCACTTTTTGTTTTGACAACAGGAATTAATTTTAAATAAATTTATGCCATTTCTGTGTTTTGAATTTATAAAAATGGATTCCATATTTAAAATCAGGAGGTACAAATTGTGTAAATAGGTAACTTTTATTTTTAGACATTTTGAATAATTACTTCGGTAAATATTTTATTTACCATGGTTAAAGGGTAAATCCGGTAAATAAGGGTAAAAACATAATATTATAATAATATTAAATTACCCTAAAACATGTCTTAACCCTATTTTTTATTACATGTCCTACCATGGGCATCTTTGGGTCGATTTTGGGACCCCATGAAGCCACTTGTAAGTGATAATGACACTTTATATTAATTAAGTTAAAATAAATACAAAAATGACATAAGCATATATCTTTTAGAAAAACAATTTTTACATAGGGTTATATATGTTATATTTTCGACTATAAATATTAATTAGAAATATAAAAATATTTCCTACATAATGGGATTTTATTTATAATTTTTAGACATTTAATAATTAAATTTATTTATGACACAATAATGATGCAATATTTTCCTTATTAATGAAGGAATCAAATAATTGGTATTATAAATATTAAAATAAATATAATCTTAAAGTTTTTATAACATCCAATAATTTTATTGGTTAATATTACATGTTAGGATTACTTAAATGATTTTTTTAGAATTAATAAAGTTGTTAAGACTTTAAAAAAAATAAATTATTAAATAGTGTCTAAATTGACATAAAGGAGTTTTTAAAACAAATATTATATTATTAATTGATATTCTATTCTTAAAAATCTAAGGTTTGGCCAAAGGACTTATATAATGATAGGTGTATCATTAATGTACCACTTGGGGGTCTCTTGGAAGTATATAGTATGTTTATTAACAATATAATATAAAAAATACAAAGAGACATGGTAAATGTCAAACTATTTAACTAAGAGTTAAATAAAAAAGATAAAGTTAATATAGTGACCCAAACCTATCAAAAACCTATTGGTTGAAGTGGTTTTCGACCTATACCCACCTTAAACTTTAAATAGTCTACTTTGGAGCCATAATAAACCGAATATAAATTTATTATAAAATAATATTTCTAGCTTTTCCAAAGGTGCCCCTCACCCCTCTTATAAAAGGGAACTCCCCCTTTTCTCTAATTCACACCTTCAAAGCCTTTTGGCTCGAAAAAACCCTGCCCAAATATTATCTCAACTTCTCTCACTTCAATATAGAGGCCTTATTTTGATCATAAAGCCAACCTAAGGATCCCTTTTGATCAAATCCAAAGAAAAAACACGAAGAAGAGGTAATGTTTTCACCACCCTCTTTCAAGTTCCTTTCTTCTTCCACTTCTTCTTTATTTTTTATTTACATTATAAAATAATAACTCCAGTATATTCTATATACTGTGATGTTATTATAAATGTGGTACAACCATATTAAGTATTCTATCCATCCTTTTAATGACATGTCACCATACGTGCGTACGTACGGCTTACCGTCTCCACGTCGTGGTGTAATTGTTATTCAAAACATTATTATTTGGATGGGTATTATAATGATGTGTAATTGAATTAAATAACGAATATAACATTATAATTATTCTGTATATATGATATACCATCCAATTATATATTATTTTAATATCAAAAGAATGATATTGTCGCTCGTGCGTACGTACGGACTACCGTCTCCACGAACGCGATGAGATTCATTCCCCATCATATCCATTCAAGTATAATTCTCATTTTATGATTAAAAATAATGTTTAAGGACTTGATATCATTCTGGATATGAATAAGATACAACCTATCCATAACAAACACGACTTATGTAACAAAAGATATAAACGAAAATGAGTAAGTTAACACCCGAAACAACGATAATACTAAGATTTTATTAACAAAGAAATGTTAAAAGATCATATATGATTTCACGACCCATCCTTGGGGCCCGTGCCGTGACTACCCCAAGCCCGCCTTCCATAGGCCAGGGGCTGGCGACTAGCACCAAAGGCGTAAAATCCCGATAACTGGGAAAGCATTGCATTTATAAAAGAAAACAAGCACCACAGAGTACAAGCGGAAGCAAAACACTAAGTACAAAAGAAAAGCTGAAAAGTAGATGGGCCAGAATACAAACCCAAAATAAAGTACAACTACAACTGAACAAGGTACAACAGCAAAAAGACAAACAGCTGGAAGAATTAAGCAGCTCCTGGGTCGTCCTCCTCGGGTCCTACCTGAAGGGTAGGTACAGATAGCACAGCTCCTCGTCGTCCACCACAGATCCTACCTGAAGGGTAGGTATAGATAGCCTCCTCCACGCTCTCGTCCGTCAACCTCCTATGTGAGTCGTCTCGTCATGTAGTCCACCTCCGGGTACTGACTCGTCGTGTAGTCCACCTCCGGGTACCGACTCGTCGTGTAGTCCACCTCCAGGTACCGTCCAGTCCTCGAACACTCGGCCTCCGTCAGCATTGCCCGTCGTCTGCAACCAACACAACGAGGTGCGGGCATAGCCCGTGCAGGGGTGAGTATAACGATATTTAGTAGGGACCCCGATACCCTCAAGGTCTTAGTAAAACAACAAGGGTAACCACAAGAAGATCTCAACAGATAACCTCCACTTAGATATATGCCCATACATATACCTAAGTTATCAAGTAACCCATCTCAATCATGAGGAAACACAAGGATTGTGAAATCAACGGATAACCACTACCCAGGTATATGCCCATACATATACCTAAGTTTCAAGTGACCCATCTCAATCATGAGGAAACACAAAGGTCAAAAGTCTCAGCTCAAACCAGGATTTTCATTATCGAAACCGTAACTGCTGAAGAGCTCCGTCTCTGGAGTGTACAGTGGTCCTGTCACGACTCCGAGGTACTGCTCACTAACCTAAGACTGCTGTATTACTCCATCTATCGAGTACCGCGAGCCATATTCTACAACCAAGCGCTCCCATGTGCCGCTACAACCAAGCGCACCTCTGTCGTGGGTCTGCCGCTACAACCAAGCGCTTCCATGTGCCGCTACAACCAAGCGCACATCTGTCGTGGGTCTGCCGCTACAACCAAGCGCTCCCATGTGCCGCTACAACCAAGCGCACCTCTGTCGTGGGTCTGCCGCTACAACCAAGCGCTCCCATGTGCTACTACAACCATGCGCACCTCTGTAACACACCGAGTCGTTCGATCAGCAGTCGTCGGGTCTCAGTCAGCTACACGGTCTCCGTACTCCGCACGCTCGTCTCCGGGAGGGTCTGCTCCACGAGCTACTGGTCGATACTCCAAGTATCACAAAGTCCCTCAAGGAATTATCTCAAAGGACCACCTCGTCATAGGGGTTTCAACGCAACAGACGACGCGTCAATCGGACCCCCGGTCTGTGAGTTACTAGCCTTTTCATCCCAGGGTCCCGGTTGGTTTCGTGTGCGAACCAATCCAGCCGTAACTCAACTATACCCTGAACACTCATAGGGTATACTCATAGGGACCGTTTCTCAACGTGATCACCAACGTCGCTGACGGTTCGTCAAACGGACGTCTGGTCTGAAAGATATCATCTTTTCCGTTCCAGAGGCCCGGTTGGTTTCGGTGCAATCCAACCCGGCCACTATCCATCTGCATCCAAAACTCGGGCGGAGGATACCAAAAGTTCCGTCTCATCAAGAGGAAAGCAACGAGACAGCCGGCGCATCAATCGGACGCCCGGTCTGTGAGTTATTGGCCTTTTCGTTCCAGGGGCCCGGTTGGTTTCGTGAGTGAACCAACCCGACCGCACTCCGACGACATCCAAACCTTGAGCGGAGTAAGCCAAAAGATCCGTCTCACTTAGAGGAATTCAACAAAGCTGACGGCGCGTGAATCAGACGTCCGTAGCTCAAGATATGAGCGTTTCCGCTCCGAGGGCCCGGTTGGTTTCGTGTACGAACCAACCCGAACGAACCCAAAGTATTTTGAAACCTTGAGTGCGATATACAGAAACGACCGTCTCGATCAAAGGATCGCGTTTCCGCTGACGGCGCGTCGTTCGGAGGCCCGTAGCTCAAGTTACAGGCATTTGACCGAAAACGGTCCGAAGACGGGGGGTTCGGGCCCGGGCCGAGCCGGCCCGACCCCCCCTGGGTCGTCCGAACCGGGTCAACCCGGTCCGACCCGGTCGGACCCGGTCCGGCCCGACCATGACGCGGCCCGGCTCGGCTCGGCCGAGCGGTTGAGCGACGCGGGGGGGAGCCACCGCCCCCGCGTGACCCCCCCCCCCCCCCCCCCCCCCCCCGCGGCACCCGCGGGGTGTCGCCCTGGACATCCAAGCGACGCGGGGGGGAGTCGCCGCCCCCGCGTGACAACCCCGCGACACCCACGGGGTGTCGCTCTGGACAACAGGACGCGGCTTCAGCCGCGTCCCGCGCGGCCGCAGGTCCGCGAGTGCCGCCGCCGCGGCTTTTGCCGCGTCGGCCTTGTCCGGCGGCGCGCCGGGGCGCCGCCGCTCCCGGCTGCCGGCGCCGCCGCGCCGGCGACCCGCGCCGCTGGCGGCTTCCGCGGGCCACTGGAGGTGCTCCGGTGGTCCGATTCTGTTCCCGTCTGCGCCGCTGCTCCTCCCGAGACTCGCTCTTCACTGCGGAACCATCAAACTTCCGTTGCGGCACGTTCCGTCGTCGCCCGTCAAATCCACGCAACAACGAAGAACAGCGGAGGGTTATCGGGCCCTGTTCATTTGGCCCGCACCCTCCTCGTTAGAGATAAACAACGGGAGAAATAATATTCAACACATGAATACATATCCGAAAACAATTTTAATGAAATAAAATTGTTTTATGAAACGGGTTCTTCATTTTGAACGGAAACAACACGGGAAATAAGGGCATTTCCAAAAATAAAATCCCTACCTCGTAGTCGTCATTGAACGCACGTTCTTCGCGGATTTGTTAATCGCGGAAGGAGGGGATCTCCGCGTCATCGCGGAAGGGCGTCGCGTCATCGTAGAATCCGGCGTTGAGTCGGCGAACTCAACGGACCAAGAAACAACAGACTTAATTTAATTAGATAAAATTAAATTCTGTGTTTTGTTAAAAAAAAACACCAGGGAGATTTAAGAGAATCCCGAAGTCTCTTACCTCAACAGCTGATCGAAGATTCGTTGCGGAGGAAGAGACGTCACATAAGAACGTTGCAGGAATGGAACGTCGGTGTCACGGAACACGACGTCGCGTCGTCGACTTCCACGGGTTCGGCGTTCTTTGCCAGAGGCCGGCGTTCTTCGCGTCCTTCGCGTTCTTCGCGTTCTTCGCGAAGGAGGATGAAGGCTCAAGAACTCTGTCAAAACCTCTCAACGAGTAATCCTCCAAAAAGACTTGTTGGTCTTATTTTATTATTACGCCAACAAACGAAAAAGGGTAAGTAACGACCCATCAATTTGTTGAATTAATTCAACGAAGGAAACCACCCAATTAAATGGTGCATTAAGGATTTAAGAAAACGCGTCAGTTGAATTTCATAATGACGGGTTTTCGCGGGTGCGTTACTTAGCGGAAAGAAACGGCGGGGCTCGTGCGGGCCCCACATCACAAATATCCTACCGAGAGGGTAGGATATTTCTGGATAGTCCCCTATCCGTTTCAACTCAGTTTAAGTGGCTTCCAAGTGGCTTAAGTGAAATAAAATAAAGTTGTCTTAAAATTATTTTATTTCTTAACTTTAAGCCCGAAAATTAAAAACCACACCCGAGCAAACGCAACTCTGGAAGAGGCGTTTCTAAGCGAAAACCGGCGCTGCGATTTCATCGGTGCCCTCAGAATTCGATTCCGGGCACCGGTTCAAAATTTAGAAAAACCCGCTCATCTGTTCACTGAACATACCCGAGCCAAACTTCAGAAAATGATTCCGGGCACACCGGGCCTCAGAATCAGGTGCCATCAGAAACTGCGTTCTTGTAAAATTCCAAAGAAAATTAAGAAAAAAAATTTCCTTGAAATTTACGGGTCTTTACATATGATATCATTCTTGTATTATTTAATAACAATTATTTCACCATTATACAGGAGGTTAAACTACCCTCAACCAAGGAAAAGTACAAGGTAAGGGTTTATTTCACAATCTCTTTATTATCTGAGGTTGTTTATACGTAATTATCTACTGGGACCTCTTTATCATCCACATCCATGTTTCTTAAAAATTTATTTCAAAACATTATTACTATTTTATATACTATGGGTTAAAGTCATTTATACCCTTGTTTGACTTTTTATAAGATTTTTGTAAAGGAATCTTTCAGTCGTTTTCCAAACAAGGTCATTTTTAACATTTTCGACAAAATTAAGGTAAGAATGTATTTTTTAACTTATACGGTGGGTGCGACTATTCTCCATCATTATAAAATCATTTAATCTTCCCTTACAATATTATAAGAATATTTTCAAAGTATATTTTTTATTTTATAATTATGTGACTTTTAAATGATTTCAAAAAAAGAGATATTTCTCTCAAATAGTTTTGATTTCGTCTATGTCAACATCCTTTGATGGATTTTAAGATTATTTGAAGTTGATTTATTATGATACAAATCTTCTGTATTGTATTGAAGGTTTTGTGATATGTTTGACTATGGATGTGTTATTCTTATACCATTCATGGTTTATGGATAAAGTATTGACATTTTGTATGCTAGTTTTAATACGAATGTTTATGTTATATTTAAACCTGTTCATATGAGGAATTCATTGGACTTAGTAAGTGATGGGTGGAGCCCGCTATAGCTCCTCGATGCATCTTTAGGTCTCATGAGGCAAAATAGTGTCTTGGCACAAGGCCTTGACAAAATCTTATTTGCAGTCTTGTCATAAGACCTTGACTATGTAGTTATGATAGTCTGGCATTATGCATTCCATCATTATGAAAGTGGTTATTGATATTGCATGTGATTATTCGACTGGTAGAATATCCATGTGAATAAGTAAATAGAATTATTTCATTTTATTTTTTCCATATTATTCTGAAGTTAAAGTTTAAAAAGGCTTTTGTTTTAGTTATACATTGCCTTAAATGTTTATGCTCATTTTAAAATTTTCCGCTATATTGTTATCCTTACTGAGCATCTGAGATCACCCCTTTCTATGTTTTATTTTTCCCAGGATGTGAAGAAATATTTTATGACTGACCTGTAGGGATATTCTGAGGGGATATGAGTATGGACTATGGAGACTATGTTGTTGTAGTTTTTCACATTATCATGTAATGTAAGACTTATGAATGTATCTAGTGTCTCCAAGGATACTAAACTAATTGGTCTTTCGAGACTTGATCTTTTGTGATCATGTCAATGTTATGTAATAATGCACCGACTCGGGGTAACTAGGGTCGGGGCGTTATAGTTGGTATCAGAGGAAGTTTAGTAAAAACCTTGGAAGCTAGATTTAGATAAACTCTGATTAGAGAACATTGACCTAAGATGGACTTTGAGGATTAGTATATAAGAACTTCATAAAATTTTGGAATTGTAGAGATTTTGTGAGTTTTCTGAGCAATACATCCCTGTCTGGATACGAGCAGGTAGAGGCGGCTCTGGAACAAATGTACCTAGGAGTAAAACCCTAAAACACTGCTTTGAGCTAGACTCGAACGGGAAATGGTGCACGACAACGGTCCTTGCTGCACTCTTGGTTACGACACTCCTGGGGGATATGCTTAGAATAATTATCATTTTCTTTAAAAACCATTATGAAGGGTTTATGAGTATATACTTCCTCAAAGAAAACATTTTTATGATTATGGATTATATCCATAAACTGTTCAATTCATGTTAAGTGTTACAAATTTGGATTTATGTATTGCGATTCATAAACTAATCTAGTGTATTCCATTGTTTAGAAATAGCGCATAGTGGAAGAAATGAAAACCATATCAATACAAACACTCCATATAGGGGTTTCCCTCCTGATGAAGATAATTATAGTGGAGATGGTGATGCAACTGGTGCTGATCAGCTAATCACCATACTGTGACAACTCACTCAGGTTATGAATAATAACCTTACCCATATGGAGCACCCATATCCACATCGTGGAGGATCAATGTTATATCGCTTCATGGGGAAACAACCACCAACATTCAATGGGAGAAAAAATACATTAGTATCTGAGCAATGTATAAATTCTTTAGAGAAAATATTCCATGCCTTGGGGAGTAGTGAAAGGGAAAAAGTTATCATGGTAGTTTACCGCCTCACTGGAGATGCTGACTAATGACAATCATTGATTAAAAACACAAAGGAGGATGATGAAGTATCAAATTTGTAATGGAGGTAGTTCAAAGAGCATTTCTTAGAAAAATACTTTCCTCGTGACCATCGAGAAGATATGGAAAGACAATTTATGAGTCTGAGAAAAAAAGAGGATGAGAATGTCGCAAAGTATGAGGCTAACTTTACAAGGTTAGCGAGGCATGCAACATATTATATACATAACCCAAGGAGTAATATTGATCATTTATTTTATGGGTTAAAACCATTTCTTCATTGAGAATTAGTCTCAAAATCCTTCTCGTCATACTAAGATATTATCTCATGTGCTATCAAGACAGAAAAGGAATTCTCTAAGTCTTATGACTTTAAATCAAAGCAATAGAAGAAGAGATCTGCCGATCAATCTGGGAATGGAAATAAGGGTAAGAAGGGAAAAGTTGAATATCCATCCTGTAGTAAATTTGGGAAGAATCACCCTGGTACTTACTTGAAGGGAATGGAAGTCTATTAAAAGTGTGGTGAAAAAGGCCACCAATCTTGTGATTTCAAGGGGAGGAAAGAATATACCGATGTTCAATGCTACAATTGTAGGGAGATGGGACATTATTCAAATGAATGTCCTAAGAGTTAGGGGAGATTACCTCAGAAAAGGCCAAGGGATCAAAGCCAAGTTTATGCTATCACTACTACTGAGGTAGAAGCTCCGAAATATGTGGTGGAAGGTAATTTAATGGTTTTCTCAAGTTTAGAAAATGATTTATTTGATTCTAGATCATCACATTGTTTCATATCTTCCTAGTTTTCTAAGAAAATTAGATATTTCCAATTTGATTTAACAAGAGAGTTGTCAGTCAAAACTCCTAAGGGAAGTATCATTGCAACAAAGTTTTGTGAATTAGTCCCCATTAGAGCACATACATGTTCTTTATCTACTGATATCATCATCATACCCATGATTGAATTTGATATAATCCTCGGTATGGATTGGATTTCGGATCATGATGCGAAGATTTATTGTAAGAAGAATGAGGTTACAATTTTTGATGATGATGATAAAGAACACCTTATCTTTAGAGAAGAATCGTCACCACCTGATTCTTATCTATATCCAACCCCAGTAGCTCAACTAAATTCAATTATTGTGGAGGAATAGAATGAAATAACTATGGGAGATTAAAGGAATGTTCACATAGAGGATGTACCTATTTTGAAAGAATATGTAGATGTGTTTCCAGAAGATTTACCTGGACATCCTCCAGAACGAGAAATTGAGTTTTCTATTGATTTAATTCCTGGTTCAAGGCCTATATTGAAGACCCCTTATAGAATAGACACTGTGGAATTAGTTGAACTAAATAAATAACTAGAGGAATTGAGTAATAAGGGATTTATTCTCCCTAGTGTTTCTCCATGGGGATCCCCTGTCCTTTTTGTTAAGAAGAAAGATGGATCTATGAGGTTATGTATCGACTACAGGGAAATCAATGCTATAACAATAAATAACAAGTATCCACTACCTCGTATTGATGATTTATTTGACCAACTACATGGATCTCAATACTTTTCAAATATTGACCTTCAATATGGATACCATCAGTTGTGTGTGAATAAGGAAGACATTATGAAGATAGCATTTCGAACCAGGTACATGCATTACGAGTTTACAGTAATGCCTTTTGGATTGAGTAATGAACCCTCTGTATTCATGGATCTAATGAACAAAGTTTTCAAGGAATATCTCGATGATTTTGTATTTTTATTTATTGATGATATCTTTGTATACTCCAAAAGCTACAAAGATCGTGAAAATCACTTGCGCATTATCCTAAAGACTCTTAGAAGACATGAATTATATGAGAATTTTAGCAAGTGTGAATTCTTGATTTGGAAGATTTATTTTCTTGGTCATATTGTATCTAAGGATGGAATTTATGTTGATCCTTCTAAGACCAAGGCAATCCAAGAATGGCCAACATCGACGAGTATAACTGAGGTATGCATTTTTATTGGTTTAGCAGGTTATTATCAGCATTTCCTCTAGAATTTTGCCTGATTGGCTAACCCATTAATGAAGCTCACACATAAAGGGGTTAAATTTATTTGGACAAAAGAGTGTAAAGAATGTTTTTAAGAACTGAAGAGAAGATTATTAAATGATGCTATATTGACTCTACCATCGGGGAATGATGAGTTTGTTATTTATAATGATGCTTCAAAGAAAGGACTTGGTTGTGTCCTTATATAGAATGATAGGGTTATTGCTTATGCATCATGACAGCTGAAAATTCATGAGAAAAAATATCATACTCATGATCTTGAGTTAGCTGCTGTAATCTTTGCTTTGAAGATATTGAGACATTACCTCTATGGTGAAAAATGTGAGATATATACGGATCATAAGAGTTTGAAGTATATTTTATCACAGAAAGAACTTAACATGAGGCAAATGCGATGGATTGAACTACTCAAGGATTATGATTGCACGATACACTGCCACCCGGGGAAGGCAAATAAGGTGGAAGATTCTTTGAGCAGAAATGATCATGGAGTTTTGAACAAAATGAGAGTTGAAAGGGATCCAATTTTCATGGATCTAGTAAAGTTGGATATGGGAATAACCATGGAAGGTGAAACATCTATACTTTTTCAAATGGTTGCCAAACCATCTTTACTAGAAAGGATTAAGAGTTCTCAGATCGATGACAAATAATTTCAAAAGAATATTAAAGATGTGAATGATGGGAGATTGAGTGACTTTGTGTATGAAGAAGGAATTTTGAAATTTGGGAAGAGACTTTGTGTTCTCGATATACCTGATCTAAAAAGGGAATTGTTGGATGATTCTCATAGTTCCAATTTCTCTATACACCCTGGGAACACCAAAATGTATAGAGATTTGAAGGAACATTTTTTGTGGGATAACATGAAGTGAGAGATTGCTGATTTTGTGTCAAGATGTATGGTTTTTCAACAAGTGAAAGCTGGAAGGCAACAACATGGAGGAGTCATGCAACCTCTTCCCATACCCGCATGGAAATGGGATAATATTATAATGGACTTTGCCATGGGGATACCAAAGACTCCTAGAAGGAATGATGCAATATGGGTCATAGTTGATCGTCTTACCAAGTCAGCACATTTTTTTCTATAAGAGAAGATCTACCACTTGAATGTCTATGAATACTATATATTAATGAACTTGTGAGACTTTATGGAGTACCCCTATCGATTGTTTATGATCGTGATCCTTGTTTTATTTCAAGATTCTGGAAAAGTTTCCAAAAATCCCTGGATACTGAACTTTGTTTGAGCACTGCCTACCACCCCCAAACTGATGGACAATCAGAATGGACTATTCAAACCTTAGAATACATTTTGAGATCATGCTCACTTGACTTTCAAGGTATGTGGGATCAATATTTACCTATGGTAGAATTTTCCTATAACAATAGCTTCCATTCAAGTATTTGGATGGCACCATATGAAGCGATATACGGAAAGAGATGTCTCACACCAACATGTTGGGATGATGTTGGTGAAAGAAAACTTGTAGGCCTAGAACTTGTTGAGGAAACAATGGAAAAGGTTAAGGTAATCCAAACCCACATCAAAGCAGCTCAAAGTAGGCAGAAGAGATATGCTAATAACTGAATGAAGGATTTGGAATTTCAGGTAGGAGATCATGTTTTATTGAAGGTATCTCTATGGAAGGTTGTTAAACATTTCAGTAAGAAGGGTAAATTGAGTCCTAGTTACATAGGACCTTTCTAAATTCTAGAACGAATTGGGGCTATAGCTTACTGTTTGGCAGTGCCGCCAAGTCTCTCCAAAGTTCACGATGTGTTCCACGCATCACTGTTGAGAAAATACATGCCTGACCCAACGCATGTACTCACCTATGAGGAAGTAGAAATGGAACTCGATCTGTCTCATTGTGAAGATCCCATATGGATTCTTGATAACAGAGAAAAAGTGCTGAGAAATCGGATGAATCGTCTGGTAAAAGTTCTATGGAGAAACCATAAGATGGAAGAGGCAATGTGGGAACCCGATGAACTTATGATGAAGAACCACCGGAGTATTTTCATGCGGTAGTATTATAGAAATTTCTAGGACAAAATTATTTGAAGGAGGGGATAATGTAACACTCCAAGCTTCCATGGTATACTTCTCTTTGAATAATACAGTAGCGTGTGTTGTATGCAACTTCGAGGTTCTAACACACACCACAACCAATCAAAGTAGCCGTTATGAATAGTAATACCCACTTTTTGAAATTTTATAAATTTTATTATTCAAATTGGACTACATTTTTTGATTCGGAATAGTGATATTATCTTAGGTTAAAATTTTGGTACTTTTCGGATAACTTTCATATTTTGATGAATAGTGAAAATTACTAAATTTTAATTAAAAAAAACCTTTTTAATCGAAATAATTAATAGTGATAAATTGTGAATTTGAGTGGTTTTAAATTATAATTTGATTATATTTTTACCTTTTAATCCAATTTTGGTCATTGGACATAATTTCACATTTAAACTGGACATAAGAAAGTGTCAATCTTTTGATAGTTATTATTTGTTAAAAACACGTTTTTTGTGTTGACAACGGGAATTAATTTTAAATTAATTTCTTCCACTTCGGTGTTTTGAATTTAGAAAAATAGATTCCATATTTAGAATCAGGAGGTCCAAATTGTGTAAATAGGTAACTCTTATTTTTAGACATTTTGAATAATTACTTTGGTAAATATTTTATTTACCATGGTTAAAGGGTAAATCCTGTAAATAATGGTAAGAAAATAATATTATAATAATATTAAATTACCCTAAAATGTGTCCTACCCCTATCAGTTGACACATGTCCGACCATGGGAATCTTTGGGTCAATTTTGGGACCCCATAGAGCCACTTGTAAGTGATAATGACACTTTATATTAATTAAGTTAAAGTAAATACAAAAATGACATAAGCATATATCTTTTAGGGAAACAATTTTTACATAAAGTTATATATGTTATATTTTATACTATAAATATTCATTATAAATATAAAAAGATTTCCTACATAATAGGATTTTATTTATAATTTTTAAAAATTTAATAATTAAATTTATTTATGACACAATAATGATGCAGTATTTTCCTTATTAACGAAAGAATCAATTAATTGGTATTATAAATGTTAAAATAAATATAATTTGAAATTTTTGATGACATCCAAAAATTTTATGGGTCAATATGACATGTTAGGATTACTTAAATGAATTTTATTTGAATTAATAAAGTTGTTAAGACTTTAAAAAAAAAAATTATTAAATAGTGTCAAAATTGACATAAAGGAGTTTTTAAAACAAATATTTTATTATTAATTGATATTATATTCCTAAAAATATAAGGTTCGGACAAATGACTTATATAATGATAGGTTTATTATTAATGGACCACTTGGGGGTCTCTTGGAAGTATATAGTAAGTTTATTAACTATATAATATAAAAAATACAAAGAGACATGGTAAATGTCAAACTATTTAACAAAGAGTTAAATAAAAAAGATAAAGTTAATATAGTGACCCAAACCTATCTAAAAACTATTGGTTGAAGTGGTTTCCGACCTATACCCACCTTAAACTTTAAATAGTCCACTTTTGAGCCATTAGAAACCGAATATGAATTTATTATAAAATAATATTTCTTGCTTTTCCAAAGGTGCCCCTCACCCCTCTTATAAAAGGTCACCCCCCTTCTCTCTAATTCACACCTTCATAGCCTTTTGGATCGGCCAAACCCTGCCCAAATATTCTATAAACTTCTCTAACTTCAACCTAGAGGCCTTATTTTGATCAGAAATCCAACCTAAAGATCCCTTTTGATCAAATCCAAAGGAAGAACCCGAAGAAGAGGTAATGTTTTCACCACCCTCTTTCAAGTTCCTTTCTTATTCCACTTCTTCTTTCTTTTTTATTTCCATTCTTAAATAATAAATCCATTATATTATATATAATGTGATGTTATTATAAATATGTTACAACCATATTTAGTATTCTACCCATCCTTTGAATGACATGTCACCATACGTGCGTATGTACAACTTACCGTCTCCACGTCGTGGTGTAATTGTTATTCAAAACATTATTATTTGGATGGGTATGATAATTATGTTTAATTGAAATAAATATTAAATATAACATTATAATGATTCTATATATATGATATACCATCCAATTATATATTATTTTAATATCAAAAGAATGATATTGTCTCTCGTGCGTACGTACGGACTATCGTCTCCACGAACACGATGAGATTCATTCCCCATCGTATACATTCAAGTATAATTCTCATTTGATGATTAAAAATAATATTTAAGGACTTTATATCATTCTGGATTTGAATAAGATAAAACCTATCCATAACAAACATGACTTATGTAACAAAACATATAATAGAAAACGAGTAAGTTAACACCCGAAAAGAAGATAATACTAAGATATTATTAACAAAAGCAATGTTAAAAGATCATATATGATACCATTCTTGTATAATTTAATAACAATTATTTCACAATCTCTTTATTATTCGAGGTTGTTTATACGTACTTATCTACTGGGACCTCTTTATCATCCACATCCATGTTTCTTAAAAATGTATTTAAAAACATTATTAATATTTTATAGACTATGGGTTAAAGTCATTTATACCCTTGTTTTACTTTTTATAATATGTTTATAAAGGAATCATTCTGTCGTTTTCCAAATAAGGTCATTTTTAACATTTTCGACAAAATTAAGGTAAGAATGTCTTTTTTAACTTATACGGCAGTTGCAGCTATTTTCTACCATTATAAAATCATTTAAGCTTCCCTTAAAAGCTTATAAGAATATTTTCAAAGTAAATGTTTTATTTTATAATTATATGACTTTTATATGATTTCAAAAAAAGAGATATTTCTCTCAAATAGTTTTGATTTCATCTATGTCAACATCCATTGATGGATTTTAAGATTATTTAAAGTTGATTTATTATGATACAAGTCTTCCATATTGTATTGAAGGTTTTGTGATATGTTTGACTATGGATGTGTTATTATTATACCATTCATGGTTTATGGATAAAGTATTGACATTTCTTATGCTAGTTTTAATATGAATGTTTATGTTATATTTAAACCTGTTCATATAAGGAATGAATTGGACTTAGTAAGTGACGGGTGGAGTCCAGTATAGTACCTCGATGCATTGGTAGGTCTCATGAGACAAACTAGTGTCTTGGCACATGGACTTGAAAAAATCTTATTTGTAGTCTTGGCACAAGGCCTTGAATATGTGGTTACGATAGTCTGGAATTATGTATTCCATCATTATGAATATGGTTATTGATATTGCATGTGATTATTCGACTAGAAGAATATCCATGTGAATAAGTAAATGGAATTATTTCATTTTATTTTTGACATATTATGCTGAAGTTCAAGTTTAAAAAGGCTTTTGTTTTAGTTATATATTGCCTTAAATGTTTATGCTTATTTATGAAAGTTTCTGCTATATTGTTATCCTTACTGAGCATCTGAGGTCACCCCTTTCTATGTTTTATTTTTCCCAGTATGTGAAGAAGTATTTTATGACTGACCTACAGGGATAGTCTGAGGGGATATGAGTGTGTACTATGGAGACTATGTTGTTGAAGTTTTTCACTTTATCATGTAATGTAAGACTTATGAATGTATCTAGTGTCTCCAAGGCTACTAAACTAATCAGTCTTTCAAGACTTGATCTTTTATGATCATGCCAATGTTATGTAATAATGCACCGACTCTAGGTAACTAGGGTCGGGGCATTACACTATAGACATGAAATCTATTACAAAGCATGTAGCCCAGGTGCCAAGCACTTATAGCTATTTTTTTGGTTGAGTCGTCATGGACACCACCGCACCACCACCACGAGCCATGGCTGCCGTCTATCTTCATTGTGATTGCACCATCACCAAGAGACCCACTCCTAGGTTTTCGCAAAGCCATCCCACATCTGGGTGAAAATCCAATCAAAATTTACTGTTTCCCAGATTTGAACCTGGGTTTGTGATGTAGGATTACAGGGTTGTTATTACTACTTGGCTACAACCCTTATCGAAACTTACATATAATTATAAATATAATAAATATATTTATTATTTTAAAAAATATATTATAATTTTATAATTATTTAAATATATATATATATATATATATATTTATAATCTTATAAATAATTTTTTAAAACATTATATATATATTAATCTTTAATAAATATATATTAATATATCACATTTATATTAATTATAAACATGTGTTTTTATAATTAATTTATATAAATAAACATTATTTTCGAATTTAAATATAATAATTATATATATATTTAAAATAATTTTTATTAAAATTTTTTATCAGCCCTAAGAACAACGCTGATAAATATATCCTTTATCAGTGTTAAAAAAGAGATGATAAAGGATACACCTTTATTATTGTTTCTTTTAGCATAGATAAAAGTGACCTTTATCAGTGCTTTGAGCTAGTGTTGATAAAGGTAATGCTTTTATCAGTGCTTTCTGCTTAGCACTGATAAAATTAGGTGCTTACCTTACTCGAATCTATGGTAGTGAAAGTCTTAGAGAATAATATATTTTAATTTTTGTTGATAATTTATTATATTATCATAGATGTTAAGTCTAAAGGTTATATTACTTACCCAACTCTATTCTTTAATGAAACTATTTATGCATAGTGGAAAATAAAATTAAAAATTCATTAAGAAATAATGATATTTGTTAATTAGGGATCTATTAAGAATAAATATGAAAAGACCCAAAACTATAATAAAATAATGAGATACTACAACTAAATATTCTTATGAATTTAATTATAAATACATGAATGCTTTATTTTGTGCCTTGCATGAAGATTTGTTTAATAGAATTTCTATATGTACTACTTAGGAAATTTGGGATACATTAGGTGTTTCGCATGAAGTAACTTCAAATGTTAAAGAGGTGAGATTGAATACACATACCATTAAGTATAATTGTTTTAAAATAAAACCTGATGAGTCTATTTAAAATATTTATTATAGATTTTATGATATTTTCAATAATATGAAGTCACATGGAAAAAATATGGATGATAAGAAATAAGTGATTAGACTACTGAGATGTTTACTTGACTGATGGAGGAATACTACTGTGTCTATTATAGAATCATGTGACATAATAAAGATGCTAGTTAAATAATCAAATGGTAAGTTTTTGATGTGAAAATAAGAACTAAAATAATAAAATGAAGATATTGAACTAAAAACTAAAATAGTTGCATTTAATCCATCTGAGTCAAAATAAAAGGAATTAATTAAAGATGATTCATGTGGAGATGAATTAGACTATGAGAGTGATTAGAATATGAATCATCAATCCATAATATTTAAAAAATTCTTCAAAAATATTTTTTTTCTAAAATTAAAACTACAAATAAAAATATTCCAAAAGAGGAAACAAGAAGAAGGACTAGGGGAATGATGACTCCTCTAAAGAGATTGTATGTTATGAATATAGTATGAAAGGATATATAAAATATGACTATCTGAAGGTTAAGTATAAAAATAATCACGAAGATAAATAAAAGAGACAAAATAAATCCATGAAGGGAATCATGAGTGTATCTAAGGACAACTCTATTGAAGTTTACTCAAGTAGAGAAAATGAGAGCGATAATTTTTTTTCTATATGGCCATTGCTACTGAGGTGCAGAATACAATGATTATTTCAAGTTTTATTGATAATTATATAGTATATGAAACTAAAATAACAAATGATAAACATTTTTAATACTTGACCATTCTTTAAGACACCATGAATAAATTAAAATACAAAAATATGATTCTATAAAACAAGAATGATTTATTAGTAAATATTAAAAATGATATTTCTATTGAAAATGATAAAATTTAAATATTATTAAAAGAAAATAAATATTTAAAATTGAAAAAATGAGAAACTAATAAAATATTTAGAAAATATTAAAAACGAGACTAATACTTTGAAAATGACATTAGGAAGTTAGAAACATCCCAAATTTAATACAGGTTTTGGTTATAATTCTAGACAGTAATGGAAACTGTATAAAAACTATATTGTTTATAGTATAAATAAAAATAACTTAATCATTATGTTAAATTAAAATTTTAGTTATGGAACCAATTACAAATATTGTGGACTTAATAAGGCCCTTTTTAAATCTATAAATTCTATAGTAATAAAACCTGTGAAAAAAACACTATTTCCAAAATCTTTATCAGCTAACTTTTCTGGACCCAAGATAATTTGGGCACCAAAAATCACTCATTGTTTGATTGTTTTAGGTAAAATGTTTGTAAATATATAGTAAAAGTATATAGTATCTTGAAATTGGATGTTTTGGAAATATTAATAGAGACTATTCAAGTTTCAAGAAACATGTTAAAGTTAATGGTGTATATGCTACATTTGATGGAAATAAAAATGGAAAGATAATTGGATTTGGAAAATCAGTAACTCTGAAACTATAATTATTTATAATAGTATATTTATTAATTACTTAAAATATAATCCTCTTAGTATATCTCAATTATATGATTATAGTTTTAATGTTATGTTTTAAGACAATTATTGTAATTTATTTTGATTCAAAACATGATTTAGTTACTACTTTAAGAAATGATAATGTCCTTACTAATAATTTAGATTACTTATTTTTTCAAAATGATTCATTCATAACTAACTTTCATAGATAATATCGGTTGTTTCATAGGATACTAGATCATTACAATATATACTCTCTTAGGAAGATAACATTTAAAGGTTTAGTTAAGGATCTACCAAATCTTGAATTCCCAAAAGATAAAGCATTCAATCCCAATCAAAAAGAAAATCAACCCAATATTTCCTTTAAACCAATGAAATAAGTATCTACATCTTAAACACTAGAATTGGTTCACATGAATTTTTCTAGTCTAACTATAATATCTAGTTTATATTGAAATAAATATTCTTATGTGGTTTTTTATGACTATTCAAGATAAACATGGGTGTTTTTCCCAGCTCACAAAAGTGAAGATCCTTCTTGTTTTTATATATATGAAAAAATATAGAGAACCTTAGTGTGTTGATCATTAAAACCTTGAGAACTGATTATGTTCATGAGTTTGAGAATAAATACATTTAATATCTATGTTCACAACATGGTTATACTCATAATTTCTTTTCCCTTAGAACACTTCAACAAAATGGGGTTATTGAAAGGATAAATATAACTCTTTAAGAAATTGAATGGAATTTTCTTAGTGAGTGTAACTTACCAGTCTATTTGTATAATGAAACTTTTAAAACATCTTATTATGTAATTAATATAGTTCTGATCAGATATATCTTAAAAAGGACTCTATATTAGATATGGAATGGTAGAAAACCTAAGGTGAATTACATTAGAATCTGTAGTGTAAAATCTATAATCTAAAGACAAAAAGAGAATCTGTATATGTTTTCACCAAAAATATTTGAAGGAATTTTTATTGGTTATTAATCCTCTAGTAAATATTATAGTTTCATTAATAAAAAATCTAATTTTGTGGAAGAATTTGTGCATGTCACTTTTGATGAGACAGATCCACACGATCCCAAAATAGATTTAAAAAACATTGAGGATGATATGTAAAATATAAATATCAATAATACCTCTAAAACTACTATCCCTATGACATTTTTTGATAAATATCCTAGAAAATATCAAATAAACTTCCCTATATTTGAATAAGACTTGGAAGAACTAAGCACATCAGTTCCCAAAACCATTAGGACCCTCGAAAAGCATCCCCTATATGATTTTTTAGCTGAACTTGATAAAGGCACTCAAAATCGAGATTCTCTTAGAAACCAGGTTGAAAATAAATCATTTTTATCTCAATTTGAACATAATAACACTACTGAAGTAATTAGAGATTAATATTGGGTGAAATCTATGAAATAAGATTTGAATAAGTTTGAAATGAATAAAGTTTAGGAATTTGTTTAAATTCCTAAAGACTACCTATCCATTGACACTAAATGGGTATATATAAACATGGTTGATGAGTCTGGAATAATAGATAGAATAAAATCTAGATTGGTTACACAGGGATATGGTTAATTCAAGGGAATTTATTAGGAAGAAACATTTTCACCAGTAGCTATATATGAATCTATTAGAATACTGCTCTCTTATACTACACATCTTAATTTCAAATTTTATTAAATGTATATTAAAATTTCATCTCTTAATGGTTACATTATTGAATTTGTTTCTTCTAAACAACCCCATGGATTTTTGAACCCTCATTTTCCAAATCAAGTTTAAAAAATTTTAAAATCCCACTATGGTTTAAAATAGGCTACTAGATATTGGTATAATAGGCTCATGTCTTTCTTGATTTCAAAGGCATACTTGATCCTATACTATTTATTAATATAATTTATAAATATTTTTTTGTAGTTCAAATCTATGATGATGATATTAATTTTGATTTATCTAAAAACTCCTAATGTACTAAATTTTTAAATATTATAAAAAATTAAATTTAAATGAGTCTAATAGTTGAGTTAAAATTCATTCTAGGTTTTAAAAATTTTCAAACAAATATGGTATTAATTTAATCAAAAGTAAAAACATAATGGATATTTTAAAATGATTTTTTTTGGATAGAGGAAAAGATAGTGATACTCCAATGAGTACCACCTATAAACTAGATATAGATGTAACTAGGAAATCAGCTGATCGAGCAGTTTACAAAGGTATGATTAGGTGTTTACTATAATTAACTATTAGTAGGATTGATACTATGTATAGTTCATTTAGGTGTTACCATTTTCAATAAAATCCAAAGGAATATAATTTAAATTCCATTAAAATAATTTTCAAATAACTTATATATACAACCAATTTTGGACTATTCTACTATAGAGTACATACATTTGAATAAGTTAGTTATTCTAATATTGAATTTGGTGACTGTAAGTTACATAGAAAAATCACATATAGTATATTTCATTTTTAGGAAAGTCTCCAGTTTCATGGTGTAATAAAAAGTAGAATTATACTGCATTTTCCACTGCTAAAGTTGAATACACAACTACAGGAAGTTTCTATTCATAAATTTTTAGGATGAAATACACATGACTAGACTGTGGTTATCAATTCCGAAATGTGACTATAAATTATGATAATATAAGTTTTATTAATAACTTTATAAATAATGTATCTAATTGTAGAATATAGAACATTGATACAAGACATCACTTTTTGAGAGATCATTTTACAAAAGGCAATATCTCTCTTGAAATCATTGGGAATGAACAAAAAATTGTAGATATATTTACATAGACTATGAATGTTAATAGAATTAATTATACAATTCATGACTTAGGTATAATAATTTATTATTACTATATGGTGATTTATTTAAGTAAAATACTTGTTTGGTTATTTATTTTGGTCATGTGATTAAAAATGGTGAACTTGAGATATAAAGGACATAAGTAACCATAAGCCTTAATCTATCATTAATTGTTCACGTGGTAACTATTTTAAGTATCTATAACTTGATCATAAGGTAGTTCAACTTACCATGAACCTCTTATGTAATAATAAAACAAGTTATGTTATTAGTCAACTGACATTTACTATTTATTTAATTGATATATATTTAAATATATTATTTTTTCTACAAAGTGTGTCTTGATTTATTTCCATTATTCCCTAAATGATATAAAAAACTCAATCTGAATTCAAATTAAAACCTATTGAACCATAACCCTTTTGTGTAACTCTCTTTATGACCAAACCCTTATCAAGATATTGGAGATGTCTCTTTGTCAAGATGTCTCTTTATGACCAAACCCTTTACTCAAACATATGTCAAGATGTATAAGAGAGCCTCTATTTTGATTTATCTTTATGCTCAACCTACAGTGAAGAAATATAATGTAAACACCAATTAAAATTTTGAACTTCTGAACCAACACTTATCAAATATAAAAGTTATATTAGAAAAATTAGTTTATGTAGAGTGGTTATGATCATGCATATCATTAGTGTGGAATGTATTTCTATCAATGAGTATTCAAAGAGTTTTACCTAAATATTAATTTTAATAATTTTACTAAAAAGGACCTTATTAGAATATATATTGATGGAAAATAGTTTAAATTTTCTTAGAATTATTGTACAACATGGTTGAAGGAACCTCATAAGGGTGACTATGAGAATTTCCAAAATAGTTATCCAATTGATCATTACATATTTGATCTTAAGAAATAACTGAAAGAGATTATAGGAGGTAATATTTCTAAAAGACCCACTATAATAGAGATGGATGAAGAATATATAATATTGATTAACAATATTTTAGTATTTTGAGGCACTAAAATTTATTTTTCATATATTTGATGAAAAATGAAGCTATGATCAATATGATTATATTTCTTATTAGTCATGTGGAAGAAGTGTACAGGACTACACCTAGGTTTAGCAATCTACCATATTCTAATATGATATCTACCATCTAATGGAATTGTTCTTGAGGGAGATTAAAAGTCAATATCCTCAAATGGGATGTGTTTGAATCAGTTAATTTACAAAAGGATGAAGATTAGCCAAAACCCTTGGAAGAATATATGGGTGGATAAACTTGATAATTTATATGGTAATTACAACCATATTCAATATCCCGTAAATCATACATATTCATTTGATCTATTCTTAGAACATGATGATTTAGTTGAATATTATTTTGAAGGGGATGTTTTTCCTATTGTACCCAAATAAAAATAATTTGTCTTAGATGAGGAAACTAGAAGAGCTCAAGCGGTTATAAAAAGTCTCTTCACACTGAGTTATGTCCTTACGAGTAGATGGAAGTTTTTACTTATTCTTTTATGATGAGTAAAAGAGATAAAAATTTATTTTATGGATCTCTTAGTCCTACTAATTCTCTACCCTCTCATGAATAAGAACTTGGAAATGAATATATTATGGATATTGAAGATTTTGTGAGTCAATATTTTAGTGACACTTCTTAATAATATGATGATGAGTATCTTACTAAATCTAATATTGATCCTATAAAAAAGTAATGGGGATATCCTTTCCTAAGTAATCCAACTTCTAAGGGGTATAAGTCACCTAAATGATTTATTTTCATAGAGTATTTCATTTTCTGATGATGAAGGTGATGATCATGGAGGTAGACCACCTAGACATAATGGAACCATTAATCTCAATAAACCTCAATATATTAAAGGATCCTTGGTTGAAATAATTGATCTTGAATAAAGGATAGATCAATTTATTTATAGTTCCATCATACAAAATGAAAAATGGATGAACCAAATAGTGGAACAAGTATTGAATGAGAGGTTTGGACCTAAACTAGTGAAAGCTACTGATGTTGGAGATTTAGAAATAGAAGTTAAATGAGATCCTTATAATTTGTTTGATCCCGGAAGTGGTAGTCTTGTTTTTACCTCTTTTCTGCAAATAGATATAGGACTAGTGTTGGTAGATGATGGGATAACTAGTAGAACATCCATCTATGGTCTGGATATTCCTTCAACTTTTTTCCTTCTCCTACATATTATTATAAACTAAAGAAGATATAGATGAGTTTTAATTTGACCTATTGAACATGTTCAAGTAACTATTCATTTTATTTGAAGATACTGTTGAACCTATAATAAAAAATGATATAAGTGAGATTGTATATAAATCTATTTCCATATTAAACCAAATATATTTTGATGGTGGACTATATCAATCATGAGATTAAAAATTAAATAATTCAAGTGGGATCTATATAAGAAGGATTGTATGATATTATTATTACACTAGATTAAAGGTTTATCAGTTCTATAGTTGAAGGTCATTCCTCCAGTTCACATTCCACTGCAGTCACTAAATCTTTTGATCATGATTTTATCTGAAAGATTGTGAGAAAATAAATGAAGGATTTTGTTAATGGTTTCTCAAAATCTCAAAAAATGATTGAATTGTATTTTTTAATATCAAGATGAAAGTGTATTTTGATGTAGTGAAGGCTCAAAAATCTTATATAGATAATTTTAGAGAAGTTATTAACAATTATCTTGATCATTATTTGATCAAAATATTCACTAAGACTAATTTGAAGACTCTTTTTCTCTCTTTGCCTATTGATTTTGGGATACTTTTAGTTAAATATTATTTTAAATATCACATAACTAGAATGAAGATTTCATAAAATATTTTTGAAATATTTTTAAATGAAAAGGATGGTTTTTTAACCATTATGAAGCATGCTACTAGAGGTATAAGAGAGTTATCCAAGACCATGTAACCTTATTTGTATGTTTCACATACAATATTTGTATCTACCTTTAAAGTTACTTTTATAACTATTGATCACCCATCCACTCTAGATACTATAGTGTCTCCCCTAGTTTATTCCAACTTCATACCTTTTGACTTTACACATATTCAGGTAGTACATAATAAGGGATTGGTTTCTAAGACCATTATCATTGATGATTCTCCTATTATTCTTACAAAGAAATCCTATGTGTATCAAGAAAATGGAAAATATTTTTTTGATCTAAATGCCTCTAGACTATAGGATTCTAATTTATATTATGTTTAGAGTCCCGAATAGAGTTTTTTTACATCTCTCATTGTATCTAATACATTTTGATCATAATGGAAATTAAGTTCTTCATTTAAATTTTACCTATCTAAATGGAACTTATTCAGTTACCCTTATTTACATTTTTTATTATATTACATCATCTCATGTCTTTTTGATGTATATTTTGATAACATTAGAAGGGGGAGAAATATATTGTGACTATGTTCTATCTTAACTGTATTTAATTTTTAAATTCTATATTATTTTGTGAAATTTATCCTTACATGATTTGTGATCATAAAAAAGGGTGAGATTGTTGTCTTAGTAAAATAAAATCCTTGTTTTATTGATCCCACATTTTGATTATTATTATTATAATGTTTTTTTTGTTTTATATTAGTGATAATTTTTTAATAAAATATCAAGTACTTGACCAAACATGAGAAAATTTGATCGACGACATGAAGTCCCTGATTGAACATAAGAAGGAAGTCATGACCTACTACAAGGTTATAACTTAATGTAAAGTTGGGATTACCATATAAAGAAAATAAATGAACACATGAATATAAAATCACGATTGATCATAAGAGAAAATCATCCACTGTATGGTGACCAACCATATCAATGATATATCACAAGACATCCAAGTGATCAGTCATAGCATTTAATTACCACAAGAAACTAAATTTTAAGTGGATGACCTACTGTGAATTTTTTCAAAGATCTAATGAATAGGTTTTGGAATTTAATGAGATATATCAAAGTTTTAATGGTGGTCAGTCTACGGATGATTTTTTTTCTAATGACTAGTTTGATGAGATCTCTCTACAAGTAAGAAGAAGCCTCACTCAATAAAAGTGAGGTTCTCTTTTTGAAAAACTCTAAGATTTCATTCTTTTTCACCATTAAACCCTATTTCTATATGAAATCAAAAAACTCATGAATAAGGCCAAAAAAATTTCTTATCTTACTTAAAAACTAAAGGATAAATCATTCAAGGAAGTTATACATGTTAATCAACCAAATTGGATTAGATATCGAGATATATAAATATTCATAGAATAATTTTCAATATATCTATTTTTTATGTATATATTGGGTTGTGATTGAGTTTACTATTCATTTATTTATCACTTCACCTGCACTAAAAATAGGAATATTTAGATATTATTTCTTTTACTTCATTACTCATATTCTCCCATGTATATCCATGGAAGAGGCTTAGTTGTGCTTGGACATCCTTGTGTGAAATTTCCTTTATAAAAACCAATTTAGGATATCGATATATTTATTAGGATTTAATAAATGCATTAGGTAGAGGGTTTCTATTAAGTAGAGTGGATTAGGTTTCATATTGAATTTGAAAATTGGTTCAATTTTTTTTTCAAACTATGATTGAAATGTAACTTTGATAGTTATAATTTTCAAGTAATATATATATTATTTTATGAGAGTAAAATATATTATAAGCTAAAATGTTTTTACCTGTTTTAAATTGGAATTGATCATGTATTTGAGAAAGTATTTCAAAATATAAAATTATATATACCTACTGATTTTTTAACTAGGATAATATTTTAAATTGAAAAGATTTAAAATTTATTTTAAATTAGTTTTTTAGAAAATAAAATTTATTGGAAGCTCAATTCACACCCTCTTGATTTATCCTCTATGACCAACATGATGTTTTGAACTAAAATGTCACTTTTAAAATGAAAACATGCACTTTGATTTATATCAAACATATAATGTGTCACATGGATGTGCGGTTGATTCCTAGAAATAAATAATGGATTATGAATCATTCTACTAAATTTTAAATGAAATTTAAGTTTTCTTTCTTGATTTTGAGTATGTGATGCATCACTACTGGAAAGGGGACTTTTCCCGACACTTGTATACCAACGGTTCAAAGAACTGTTGGTATATGTTGTCTTTACCAACGATTTTCATAAACCATTGGTAAAGACCTTGAACAAGTGACTTTCCCAACAGTTTTATAGAACCATTGGGAAAAGTGGGGAAAAAATCACATGGGAAAAAAGTTAGTTTTCCCAACGGTTTCATAAAACCATTGGGAAAGATTGAGTTTTCCCAATAGTTTTTAAAAAACATTGGAAAAAAAGCCCCAAATTCTCCAAATACAGGCAGTGGCCTCCCACGATTCCAGAACCCTTCCGCTGGTCTCCAGAAGCGATTCCTTCGCAGAAGCACTTCCGAATCCCCACCTCTTCAATCGGATTAGCAGCTACCAAGTTAGAATCCTTCCATATTTTATCAAGGATATAGTTCCACCTCTTATAAAGCATATCCTTCTATTCTCAACGATTTCTTTATTCCCAATTTTTAGGGTTTTTTTAAAATTTTATGATTGTTCCACGAATTTTTTACTCAAATCCCTATATCGGTGTATGTCCAATTAATGTTTTCATTACACATTTACATTTATAAGGGCATGGTGTCTCTTTATTGTGTTCTAATTTTGAAGATTCATAGTTTTTTTAATCTTCTTAAAATATTATAGCTTCATGTATATGAACTAATAAGAAATTGTTTGTAATATTTGTTGATATTATTTCATGAAAATCACTCATTTTATTAAGATCATGCCAAACATGAAGATCTTGTTCATCTTAATTTTTGTACACTATGTGTATTACATAACAAGTATGTATAATGTTACTATCCAAATCTATATATATATAAAATGACACACTGTTCACTTATCCTTTTCACAATAGAACATATGGAGTATCTTCTTGAACTTTTCCAAATAGTATGTGGTCCCTAATTATTACTTCTTCCTTCTTCATGAAACTAATTCATAGAATGTCAAATTCGAAATATTAGTGAATATTAGTTTTTCTTATATAACCATTAATCATTCTTCCTTAGACATCATAAATGTGTTATTAAATCACCTTTTTAAAACACAATGACCATTTTCACTGATTTGGGGTTCCTCAAAATGCTTGGGAAAATCAGAAAAATGCATGTATTGAATAGTGTTTCTCATATGATTTCATGGATACAAGTTCATCTCGAAAATCATGACTGCGTGGTTTAAATATCATGAGGACCATGAGATTATTATTCTTCACACAAATGAAGTTTTTTTCTACAACTATGTGTTTTTGTTTTCACTTTTGATTTGGCCGAAAGGGGAGCTTTGTGGTCATTAATCATGGTTGTGGGTGGACATTTAGGATGTAAGATAGTATGAATTCATTTTACTTGATATATCCAATATTATTATTGATTTATTTTCAATTTTATTATCTTTAACAAGTGATGTTATTTAATAAGTTGTTATTAATGGTTATAATAATGACGATATGGTATAAGGGTTCATATGGTGTGTATAAGGGTTCACATGGTGTGTATAACGGTTGACATGGTATCAGTGAACTCAAGCCATTAATTTAAGCCTTCATTCTCACTATCATGTAAGAAATTGAATGATGTAAACCCATACTCACATGATTTATTACCTTAGATAGTGTCCAACATATGGAATACGAGCTTTTGAATTCATCAGTTAACCAGGATGATATATTCCATTTCACCCAAGATGACTGTACTAATATAACTTTAGGGTCATCTAAATATTTTTCTAATTGTACGTCGTATATTATGTGTCCTTCTTGGACAATACTCACTTTTATGAGGGTGGGGTGCTTTTCACTACCCATTCTGGTATCTGTAGACAGCCATAAAAATGTTAGATAAGTCACAAGTTTAATTTAGTAATGTTGTTATCATTGACATACTTTATTAATAATTTCAAATTTAAAAATAAATGTTTTTGTCTATACTTAATGAAATTAAATCTTTTTACAGGCCATGAACAAACTATTAGTGTAGAAGCCTAAAATTTATTCACCCATGGGGTGCGCTTGACTTGGGGAAGTAATTGGGTAATGAAAGGTATGACCAGGTGTCAATAATGAGTTATTGAACATGAGTGAATGATTTGGGATGCCTATAACACATAATGGGACCTGAGGCATGTGCCTCTTATAGACCTAATGAAAATGAATATAAATAAATTTTAATTTAATTTATGAGTACTTGTTCTTTACATTATTTTAATAGTTCACTACATTGACTATAAACTTCTTCCTTTATCGTTTACTTAAATGTATTTTCTATTAAAGTTCAATCCTATTGAATTGTTTATGACAAAATGACTTATATAAATTCTTTTTACAGAATGGACATAAGTTGGATGTATGAAACTGATCGGAACTCAAGCAATTTTCAAAACAATTTGGAGAGCTTTATAGATTTTTCATTTCCCAATGCTTTAGATAGTGGTCGTATATACTGCCCATGTTCCAATTATGTTGGTAGACCTTAGTTGAGCCGTGAAGAAGTCAGCTACCACATAACCAAAAATGGTTTTCAAGTAAACTACTTTGTGTGGTAGCACAATGGGGAGAAAATGAAGTCTCAAATTGGTGATGATATAAATGAAAAGACTAGAATGGAGAATTTGTTAGATGATCGGTTTCTGTTTATTCGTCACCATGAAAAAGAAAGGATTTCGACTCAAGAAGACTTCGATATGATCACAGCTGATGCATCTAGTGAAAATGATGATATTGATAGGGTGAAAAAATTGAATAATGCTGCCATGACTTCAGTATATCGACAATTCAATAAAATGAAAAAGCTGGAATTTTAATCAGATTGTTTCATGGGAAAACTATGTATGAGATTTCTAATATAACAATCGATTACATTCTTACCCTCTTGAAGGATTTACTTCTAGATGATGCAGATATTCCCTCAAACCACTATATGGCATGGAAGTTAGTTGAGGAACTTGGATTTTCAAGAAACAAAATTCATGCTTGCCCGAAAGATTGCAGTTTATTATGGGAGGAAACCGCTGAACGAAATGATTGTATAAAATGTGGCACATCCCGCTGGAAGTCAAAATCTGATGGAACACCATCCTGCGTTCCACAGAAAGTAATGTGTAACTTTCCATTGATCCCCAGACTTCAGAATCTTTTTATGTCTGATGACATATCAATAAAAATGAGATGGCATGATACCGAGAGAAAGAAGACTAATGATGAGTTGGTTCATCCTGCAGATGGATTTTCATGGCAGAGATTTGATGCTCGACATCCTGATTTTGTAGCTGACGTGTGTAATGTGAGGCTGGGTCTTTTATGCGACAGTTTTAATCTGTTTGGGCAGATGCTTACTTTGCACAACACATGGCCAGTTTTTATACACATTTATAATCTTCCCCCATGGTTGTGTATGAAAAAACCTTTCACTTTCATGAGTATACTCATATTTGGTCCTTCTGATCCCGACATTGATATTGATTTCTACATGAAACCTTTAATAAAAGAGTTGAAACTTCTTTGGGATGTGGGTGTGCGCACATACGATGCATGTTCGAAAGACATATTTCAGATGCGTGCTGCGCTTATGTGGAAGATCAATGATTTTCCAACTTATGCAATGATGTGTGGATGGAGCACGAAGGGAAAGTTGTCATGTCCAGTTTTTATGAAGAATACATGATCCAGAAGACTGAAACATCGCTGTAGTTTTAGTTTTATGGGTCATCGACAATTCCTGCCAAAGGATCATCCATATAGAATTAATCGTCGAAGATTTGATTATACCATAGAGACCGATGATCAACCTCAGCATATGTCTGGAACTGACGTGCTTAATGAATTGAAAGATTTCAGTTTTTCATTCGGGAAGGGTCAAATGAAATCTGGAAAGAGAAAGAATGTTTCCACTACAACCTGTTACAATTGGAGGAAGAAGAGTATCTTTTTTGATTTTCATTATTGGTCAACCAATTTGTTACGTCATTGCTTAGACGTAATGCATATTGAAAAGAATATATGATAAATGTTGCTTTCGGTTCTTCTAAATGTCAAGGGGAAGACAAAAGATGATTTACGATCTCGACGTGACTTGGTGGATTGGGGCATCAGACCAGAATTACATCCTGTGCGTATCAGTGAAAATAAATGGAAACTTCCATGTGCTTCTTATGTGATGACACCTACGAAAAAAACAATTTCTGGAAGTATTAGAGACTATTATAGTTCCTGATGGCTATTCAAGAAACATATCTAAACGGGTCAATAGAAGAGAGTTGAAGCTAAAATCTTTTAAGACTCATGCTTATCATGTTCTACTGTATGAGTTTCTTCCAATAGCAATCCGTCATCTTTTGTCCAATAATGTAAGGGTGGCTGTTATTCGGTTATGCCATTTTTTAGAGATCTTTGTGCTAAGAAGTTTTCCAAGTCTTTCTTGCAAAAAATGTTGACAGATGCCCCATTAATTTTGTGTGAGTTAGAGAAAATATATCCTCCATCATTTTTGACATGCATGCTGCATCTGAATGTCCATATTCCTACTGAAATACTTCTCAGAGGACCTATTTCTTTTCATTGGATGTATCCAACTGAAAGAAATATGTTCACATTAAAGTATTATGTCCGAAACAGAAATCATCCCGAAGGTTCTATCGTGAACGGTTACTTTTCTCAAGAATGTATGGATTTCTGCTTGATGTATTTGTCTGATCTTACTACAAGATTGAACAGACCAATGAGAAATGAAGAAGAACAATATGAGAAAATTGAACCCAGTTTTCCATCACTTCCTCAAACAGGAGGAATTCCTGGATCATATACATTGAATACATTAAGCCATGAAGAGCGGGAGATGGCACATCGCACAGTTTTGTTCAACTGTGATTTGTTCGATGACTATATCAGGTAACTAAATTGATTATGTATATCTTACATATATATCTGTTAAACTATTCATATTTTTTATCTACAGGGAACATAAAACAATGATAAATAGGAAGCATCGTTCTTTATCTTTGAGAAGGAGAGAGACTTTGCATAGCAAAGAGTTTTCTTCTTGTTTAAAATTGAAGGTATAAAAAAATTAATGTTTAAAATAATTATATCAATATGTAATTAAGTTTAATAGTCATTTATATTGCAGGTATTGAGTTTGTCTGCTAACTCTATCTCTGAGGAAATAAGAGCTTTGGCTTTTGGTCCTAATACCGTGGTTCGTGACTGTAAATCAATTGTTATCAATGGGTACAAATTTATTGTCACTGAACGAGAAAAGAACATGAGAACACAACATGATGGTGTTATGGTTACTACCAAAACAGATTGTTATGCCAGTGCATCAGATAGTATACCGCGATTTGAAAATGTGGGTTATTATGGAGTTGTTGAGAAAATAATAATATTGGATTATTACTCTCATGGATGAGTCACAATGATGAAATTCCATTGGGTTGATTCGATGACGAGACATGGCACATTTATTGATGATTGTGGATTTCGAGTAATTAATATGACTCACACTCTTGATACCGAAGAACCATATGTGTTGGCATCAATGGCTAAACAAGTTTTTTATTTCAAAGACAAACTTCGACCTGAAATTGGTGTCATAGTTGAAATAATTACAAGACATATTTTTGATGATGGTGATGATGGAATTTACACTATCCCTAGTGCCATTGGAACCAATCCATTTATTTATTTTGATGACTCAAATAGCTCAATTGTCAGAGTTGATTGTGAACCTGAAGTTGTGGTTGAAAATATATAGAATCATTCATCCATGTTCTCAAATCTTTTGGTTTAACTCGAGTTGGGTTGTTAAGGTTGGTAATATTCAAATTGATTTAGTATTTATCACAAATATGTTTTAGCTGACTTGACCATTATGTGAATTTTCAATGTTTATTGGTTGCAGTTTTATTTGAATTGCATTTTCTAATTTGGAATTGAACTGTATTCAAACATAGTAAAACACTATTTCTAACTTGGTGAACATTAAAACTTGTATGATTTATTAAATCCATTCAAGCTCTTCTAAAACAATTGATAGATTACTTGACCTTTATGTGAATTTTCAATGTTTATTGGTTACAATTTTATTTGAATTGCATTTTCTAATTTGGAATTGAACTGTATTCAAACATAGTCAAACAATATTTCTAACTTGGTGAACATTACAACTTGTATGATTTATTAAATCCATTCAATCTCTTCTAAAAAAATTGATAGCTGACTTGACCATTATGTGAATTTTCAATGTTTATTGGTTGTAGTTTTATATGAATTTCATTTTCTAATTTGGAATTGAACTGTATTCAAACATAGTCAAAAAATATTTCTAACATGGTGAACATTACAACTTGTATGATTTATTAAATCCATTCAAGCTCTTCTAAAACAATTGATAGCTAAATTACCAATGAATCCCCCTATTCCCTCATATATTTAGTTTTTTGGGTTACACATTAGTTTTATTTTTCTAATTAATTGCATATTTGTTTTCAAAATCAGGAAATGATTCCAATTGAAGAGAGACGAAGGAAAAAAATGATGGAGAACAATCGTCGAATGACTGAGTTGGGAATTCCATCATTAGTGCCTGTAGTGAGTACTTTATTTCAAATTGATAAATTTAAAGAATATATAATGTCATGTGATTAATTTTTTTGTAAACATTTTTGTAGGATCCACCTATACGTCGACAGTTATTCGACGAGGAGACTAGTACTGGTCCTAGTACTCAGGCCGGTGGTATGAGGAGGGTTCGTACCAGAGGTGGACGAGCAGCTGCGTGTACCCGACTAGACCCTGCCCCTCCCACTGACATGTCATCCTTCCCACATTCTGATACCGGTGTGTCGTTAGGGGCACATGAGATATTTAGGTCTCCCATGTTTTCACTACCTTCTGCATCTTCTAGCCCATCATTTTCACATCCCATGATGATTCCCACTCCCCAGTCAGCATCCAGTCAGACAGCTATCCCATCTTCTTTTCCTTCTACTTCTATCTCTCCAAGCTTCTATATTCCATCGTATTCGACTCCTATTCCACCACAGGGTGTTCCATCAGTTTCTGTGGATCCAGCGACGCTCAACAATCAGACCAACACAAGTATATTTATAGAACCCTAACAAATTTTTATAGCAATATTTATTTTCATTATAACATGTTTTGATAAAATATTTGTTTTTCTTTCATGACAGATACATTTACTGACAGGAGGCGTGGGCGGGGTCATACACTCATGCGTTCGGTGTGAAACCGCCGCACACAGGTTATGGTGGATTATAATGAAGACAACCAAATGGTTGAGAAAATAGGGTAACAATGTCAGAGTTTTTTGGAGATGCTTTCCAAATACTCCGACATCATTCTCGTCAGCCCGCTATCATGGAGACATTTTCCACATGAGGTCAAGGATAGATCTTGGGCAGAGATATGGGTAAAAAAATCTGTTCTATTTAATGCCATGAATTATTTTTGTATTTATATGAATTAATATTTTGATTTCAGCTTCGATTTAATTTTCCCGATGGTGAGGGTGCACGACCGGAACGTCTAAAGGATTTAGGCGAGCTTTGGAGAGCCTACAAGCATGAGTTGTATATTGGCTGGGTTTCTAGAGTTGGCACTGAGTTAGAGGCGGTACCAGTGGTGGATGATTGTCCTATAGAGCAGTATCGTCAGATGATTACTCATTGGATGAGTACCCAGTTTAAGGTATTAATAAAATTTTAGGTATTTAAATAATAACTTTAATGTTTTGAATTAATACTATCTGTTTCATTTTTTAATTTTATTTAGGAATCATCTGGAACAAATAAAAAGAACATTGATGCAAAAAAATACCTCCACACACTGGGACGCACTACGATGCCTGATCATGAGAGGAAGCAGGTATGACAATTGTTTATAAGTTTTCTTTACGACTTAAACTTTATTTTTTTTCCTCAATTATTTAATAGTTTTCTAAAGTTTTCATATAACTTTAGTTTTAAATTTCATTGTAGAGGAAAATACAAAATATTGAAGGACGTGTGCCTCGAGCAAAACTATTTTGCTCGAGTAGATGGAAAAGGATGGAAGTTCCATCAACGAAGCGACTCAGTAGCAAATTGTAAGTTTTAATCTGTTGAATTTATATTTTAATATCGATTTTGTAACTTAATGATATATTTATATTTGTAACAGGCTGCTTTAGAGGCCCTCGATGCCCAAGAACCAGCCAATTTTTGGCCAAAATATCACTTACATCAGGTGTTGGGAGAGGAGCATTCTGGCAGAGTAAGTTGCCAACCTAGGATAACCACGACGAGGTATTGTCCCTCCTCCGGTACGAGCTGTAGTGCCACCGAGCTGCAGCAAGTTAGGGCACAAGCAGAACATGCTGAGAAAAGGGCCACAGAGATGGTAGAATAGTCTGCTAGGGCAAACAATGCGTTTATAAAATTTATTGAAGCTCTACGTACAACACTTCCAGCAGAGGCCAACCCAGCTTTTGATGAGTATATGTCATCGATACGTTCTATATATGGTGCACCAGGTGGCAGTTATAATGGTGGTCAGGACGATGTCCAGCTTGACGATGATGATGACGAGGAGTCTGATGTGGAAGAGGAGGGAGAGGAGGAGGCCGAGGCGGGTGGCGAGGGAGAGGAGGAGGGTGAGGGCGAGGGCGAGGAGGGCGAGGATGATCATGGGGATGAGGAAGAGGGTGATGATGATGGTGATGATGGTGATGTGGGACAAGTTGATCCATTACATTTTTGACTGAAATTACTAAGATTTGATATTTAATCTATTCTAGTTGTTGGTTTTATCTAGACTCGTAGTATAATATTGGAGTTGAGTTATTTTTATATATTATCTATTTTTCTAGAAGTTGTTGTCTTTTAGTGGTTGTGTGTTTGGGAACCCCCCTCCTTCCTGGACCCTGGACAACCCCCCACCCTCCTCCCTGGACCCCAGACAACCCCACCGGACAGCCCCCCAGACAGCCCCCCGGACAGCCCCCACCCTCTTCCTTGGACCCCAGACAACCCCCCGAACACCCCCCAGAAATCACCCGGATAGCCCCCCAAATATCCCCCCGGACAGCCCCCCCCACCCTCCTCTCTAGACCCGGACATCCCCCCGGACTGCCCCCCAGACAGCCCCCCCGCCCTCTTCCTTGGACCCCAGACAACCCCCCGAACACCCCCGGACAGCCCCCAGACAGCCCCCCGAAAAGCCCCCCGGACAGCCCCCCACCCTCCTCCATAGACCCCGGACAAACCCCCAGACAACCCCATAGACAACCCCCTAGACAGCCCCCCCACCCTCTTCCTTGGACCCCGGACAACCCCCCGAACACCCCCGGACGGCCCTCAGACAGCCCCCCAAATAGCCCCCTCGGACAGCCCCCCACCCTCCTCCCTGGACCCCAGCTAGCCCCCCGGACAACCCCCCAAACAGCCCCCCAGATAGCCCCCCACCCTCCTCCTTGGACCCCAGACAACCCCCCTGAACACCCCCCTGACAGCCCCCCACCCTCCTTCTTGGTCCCCGGACAGCCCCGCCGGACAGCCCCCCACCCTCCTTGATTTCATTTAATACTAGAAAATCTATAATATATATTTTATTTACTTTCATCAAGATAATCAATGTAAATCACATTTACACATCTAATCAATATCATAGATTCTTGGTATGTTATAAAAGAGATGTATTCATTGGGCATGACATTGTTAGCTCCGAAATGTTTTATATCATGATAAACTAAAATCTAATCCATACTAAGAATGATATAAAAATATTTTATATAAATGTCCACAAGATTTTAAGTAAATATCATTCCACTAATAGACACATGAGAATTATCATAAAATAAAAAACATTTTAAGTACATACGGAAAACCGACCAAACGCATTTGGTTTCCATTGAAACTTTAGGAGAACGATCCATGGGTCATATGTGATGTGTAAGAATCAACCCCGCCTCAATCCGAGGTGCGGTGTGGCCGCCACCACTCAAAGTGTCTGTCTTTTGTTTCAAAAGGACGCCATTTTAATTGAAAAACATCAACTGGCATACGGAAAACCGACCAAACGCATTTGTATTGTGTCGATACTTTTGCACAATGATCCATGGGTCATATGTGATGTGTACAAGTCAACCATGCCTCAATTCGAGGCGCGGTGTAGCCTCCACCACTCAAAGTGTCTGTCTTTTGTTTCAAAAGGACGTCATTTTAAGTGAAAAACATCAACTGGAATACGGAAAACCAACCAAACGCATTCGTATTGTGTCGATACTTTATCAAAACGATCCATGGGTCATATGTGACATGTAGGAGTCAACCCCACCTTAATATGAGTCACGGTGTGGCCAGAATCACTCTAAGTGGCTCTCTTTTGCTTAAAATGGACAACATTTTAAGTACATACGGAAAACTGACAAAACGCATTCAGTTTCTGTTGAAACTTTAGAAGAACGATTCATGGGTCATATGTGACGTGTATGAATCAACCCTGCCTCAATCTGAGATACGGTGTGGCCGATACCACTCAAAGTGTCTGCCTTTTGTTTCAAAACGACGTCATTTTAATTGAAAAACATCAACTGGCATACGGAAAACCGACCAAATGCATTCGGATTGTGTCGATACTTTAGCACAACTATCCATGGGTCATATGTGACGTGTATGAGTCAACTCCTCCTTAATCTGAGGCACGATGTGGCCATAAAGTGGTTCTCTTTTGTTTAAAATGGACAACAATTTAAGTACATACGGAAAACCGACCAAACGCATTTGGTTTCCGTTGAAACTTTAGGAGAACAATTCATGGGTCATATGTGACATGTACAAATCAAACCCTCCTCAATATGAGACGCGGTGTGGCCAGCACCACTCAAAGTGTCCGCCTTTTGTTTCAAAAATGATGTAATTTTAATTGAAAAACATCAACTGGCATACAGAAAAGTGACCAAACGCATTAGGATTGTGTTGATACATTAGCACAATGATTCTTGGGTCATATGTGACCTGTAAGAGTCAACCCCACCTCAATCTGAGGCGTGGTGTGGTCACCACCACTCAAAGTGTCTGCCTTTTGTTTCAAAAGGACGTCATTTTAATTGAGAAACATCAACTGGCATATGGAAAACCGACCAAACACATTCGGATTGTGTAGATAATTTATCACAACGATCCATGGGTCATATGTGATGTGTACGAGTCAACCCTACCTCAATCCGAGGCGCGGTGTGGCCACCACAACTCAAAGTGTCTATCTTTTGTTTCAAAAGGACGTCATTTTAAGTGAAAAATATCAACTGGCATACATAAAAGCGACCAAACGCATTCAGATTGTGTCAATAATTTAGCAAAACGATCCATGGGTCGTATGTGACGTGTAAGAGTCAACCCCTCCTTAATATAAGGCACAGTGTGGCCAGAATCACTCTAAGTGGCTCTCTTTTGTTTAAAATGGACAACATTTTTAGTACATATGGAAAAATAACCAAACGCATTCGGTTTCCATTGAAACTTTAGGAGAACGATACATGGGTCATATGTGACGTGTACGAGTCAACCCCGCCTTAATCCGAGGTGCGGTGTGGCCAGCACCACTCAAAGTGTCTGCCTTTTGTTTCAAAAGGACGTCATTTTAATTGAAAAACATCAACTGACATACGGAAAACCGACCAAATGCATTCGGATTGTGTCGATACTTTAGAAAAACGATCCATGGGTCATATGTGACATGTACGAGTCAACCCCGCCTCAATCCGAGGCACAGTGTGGCTACCACCACTCAAAGTGTCTGTCTTTTGTTTCAAAAGGACGTCATTTTAAGTGAAAAACATAAACTGGCATACGGAAAACCGACCAAATGCATTCGGATTGTGTCAATACTTTAGAACAACAATCCATGGGTCATATGTGACATGTAAGAGTCAACCCCACCTTAATCGGAGGCACGGTGTGTCCTGAATCACTCTAAGTGGCTCTCTTTTGTTTAAAATGGACAACATTTTAAGTACATATGGAAAACCGACCAAACACATTTGGTTTCCATTAGAACTTTAGAATAACGATTCATGGGTCATATGTGACGTGTGCGAATCAACCCCACCTCAATCTGAGATGCGGTGTGGCCGGAACCACTCAAATTGTCTGCCTTTTGTTTCAAAAGGACGTCATTTTAATTGAAAAACATCAAATGGCATACGGAAAACCAACCAAACGCATTCGGATTGTGTCGATACTTTAGAAAAACGATCCATGGGTCATATATGACGTGTAAGAGTCAACCCCGCCTAAATCCGAGGCACGTTGTGGCTGCCACCACTCAAAGTGTCTGTTTTTTATTTCAAAAGGACGTCATTTTAATTGAAAAACGTCAACTAGCATATAGAAAACTGACCAAACATATTCGGATTGTGTCTATACTTTATCACAATGATACATGGGTCATATGTAATGTGTAAGAGTCAACCCCGCCTCAATTCGAGGCACGTTGTGGCCGCCACCACTCAGAGTGTCTGTCTTTTGTTTCAAAAGGATGTCATTTTAAGTGAAAAAAATCAAATGGCATATGGAAAACCGACCAAACGCTTTCGGATTTCATCGATAATTTATCAAAACAATCCATGGGTCATATGTGATGTGTATGAGTCAACCCCACCTTAATAGGAGGCACGATGTGGCCAAAATCACTCTAAGTGGCTCTCTTTTGTTTAAAATGGACAACATTTTAAGTACATTCGGAAAACCGACCAAAGGCATTCAGTTTACATTGAAACTTTAGGAGAATGATTCATGGGTCATATGTGATGTGTAAGAATCAACCCCGACTCAATATGAGATGCAGTGTGGCCGACACCACTCAAAGTGTCTGCCTTTTGTTTCAAAAGGACGTCATTTTAATTGAAAAACATCAACTGGCATACGGAAAAGTGACCAAAAGCATTCGGATTGTGTCGATACATTAGCACAACAATTCATGGGTCATATTTGACGTGTAAGATTCAAAACCGCCTCAATCCTAGGCATGGTGTGGCCGCCACCACTGAAAGTTTCTGCCTTTTATTTCAAAAGAACGTCATTTTAATTGAAAAACATCAACTGACATACAGAAAACTGACGAAACGCATTCAGATTGTGTCGATAATTTAGCACAACGATCCATGGGTCATATGTGACGTGTACAAGTCAACCATGCCTCAATCTAAGGTGCGGCCTGGCCGCCACCACTCAAAGTTTCTATCTTTTGTTTCAAAAGGACGTCATTTTAAGTGAAAAATATAAACTAGCATACAAAAAAGAGACCAAACACATTCAGATTGTGTCGATACTTTAGCACAACGATCCATGGGTCATATGTGACGTGTATGAGTCAACCCCACCTTAATATGAGGCATGGTGTGGCCGGAATCACTCTAAGTGGCTCTCTTTTGTTTAAAATGGACAACATTTTAAGTACATATGGAAAACCGACCAAACGCATTCGGTTTCTGTTGAAACTTTAGGAGAAAGATTCATGTGTCATATGTGATGTGTATGAATCAACCCTACCTCAATCTGTGACATGGTGTGGCCGGAACCACTCAATGTGTCTGCCTTTGGTTTCAAAAGGACGTCATTTTAATTGAAAAACATCAAATGGCATACAGAAAAACGACCAAACACATTCGGATTGTGTCGATACTTTAGCACAATGATCCATGGGTCATATGTGACGTGTATGAGTCAATCCCTCCTCAATAAAAGGTGCGGTGTGGCCTCCACCACTCAAAGTGTCTGTCTTTTGTTTCAAAAGGACGTCATTTTAAGTGAAAAACATCAACTTGCATACGAAAAACCGACCAAACGCATTTGGATTGTGTCGATACTTTAGAAAAACGATCCATGGGTCATATGTGACATGTATGAGTCAACCCTGCCTTAATCAGAGGCAAGATGTGGCCAGAATCACTCTAAGTGGATCTCTTTTGTTTAAAATGGACAACATTTTAAGTACATACGGAAAACCGACCAAATGCATTCGGTTTCCGTTGAAACTTTAGAATAACGATTCATGGGTCATATGTGACATGTAAGAATCAACCCCTCCTCAATCTGAGACATGGTGTGGCCGACACCACTCAAAGTGTCTGCCTTTTGTTTTAAAAGGACGTCATTTTAATTGAAAAACATCAACTGACATACGGAAAACAGACCAAACGCATTAGGATTGTGTCGATACTTTATCACAATGATACATGGGTCATATGTGACGTGTAAGATTCAACCCCGCCTCAATACAAGGCGCGGTGTGGACACCACCACTCAAAGTGTCTGCCTTTTGTTTCAAAAGGATGTCATTTTAATTGAAAAACATCATCTGACATACGGAAAACTGACCAAACGCATTCGTATTGTGTCGATACTTTAGAACAATGATACATGGGTCATATGTGACGTGTACGAGTTAACCCCGCCTCAATATGAGGCGTGGTGTGGCCTTCACCACTCAAAGTGTCTGTCTTTTGTTTCAAAAGGACATCATTTTAAGTGAAAAATATCAACTGGCATACAGAAAAGCAAGAAAACGCATTTGTATTGTGTCGATAATTTAGCACAATGATCCATGGGTCATATGTGACAGGTACGAGTCAACCCCACCTTAATCTGAGGCATGGTGTGTCTGGAATTACTCTAAGTGGCTCTCTTTTGTTTAAAATGGACAACATTTTAAGTACACACAGAAAACCGACCAAACACATTCAGTTTCCGTTGAAACTTTAGGATAACGATCCATGGTTCATATGTGACGTGTAAGAATCAACCCTGCCTCAATATGAGATGTGGTGTGGCTGGAACCACTCAAATTGTCTACCTTTTGTTTCAAAAGTATGTCATTTTAATTGAAAAACATCAACTGGCATATGGAAGACCGACCAAACGCATTCTTATTGTGTCGATACTTTAGCACAACGATCCATGGGTCATATGTGACGTGTACGAGTCAACCCCGCCTCAATCCGAGGCGCGGTGTGGCCGGTAGCACTCTAGGTGTATGTATTTTGTTTAAAATGGACATCATTTCAGGTAAAAATATATGGTATACAAAAAACCGATCAAATTATGAATTGAATTCCGGATTGCACATATAATTGTCATCTAAATTTTAAATTGAATTCAAAATAAATTATGTATGTTTATAATTATGTTATGAATTATAATTTAATTATGGATGTGTATAGTTCCAACATTATATGTTAAATGTGTATAAATTTGTTCTCTATATGTATGTGTTAGTTGGTTATTGTAGGTACAATAATTGTATATGTATGTGTTAATTTATTGAAGGTACAATAATTGGATTAAAAATGAGAGGGAACCCACAAAATGAGACCTGGTGGGCAAATTGCAGAGCTGCTGTGCAATTTGCCCAGCATAGGCCATGCCAACAGTTTGAAACCGTTGGCATAGCATCTCTGGGTTTTGTTTTACCAACGGTTCCTTGAACCGTTGGTAAAACAATTTTCCCAACGGTTTAGAAACCGTTGGGAAAGAGGAGACCTTGGGTTTTTCCCAATGGTTTGGCCAAATCATTAGGAAAGACTTTCCCAACGGTTTGGCAGAACAGTTGGGATAGGGTAATTTTTCTCCACCCTATCCCAACGGTTTACAACCGTTGGGAAAAGCTTTCCCAATGGTTTGGCAGAAACATTGGGATATGGTAATTTTTCTCCACCCTATCCCAAAGGTTCACTGTAAACCATTGGGAAAAGCTTTCCCAATGGCTTACTTCCCTATAGTTTGCAGAACCGTTCTTATTATATATACCAACGGTTCTGCAGCCTTTCCCAATGGTTCTAAACCGTTGGGAAATACTGTATCTCCAGTAGTGCATGTTTTGAAGTAAAATTTTGATTATAAATAAAAACATGCACTTTAAATCATACCGAGAACACTTTGTATTATATTGAAATGAAATTAATTCTTACACATCACAAAATACTTTTGGATCAATGTAATAAAGTATCAAGACAATTTGAGTGTGTTATCTCATTTTCCAGTGGATGAAACACATTTTGAATTCAAATTTCTCTTTTATACTGAAATCACACACTTTAAGTCATATTGGGAACACAATTTATCCAAATGATATATAGTTAATTTATACACATAAAAAATGACTTATGGATCATTTTCATAAAGTATTAAAATAATATTTTGCATGTATTCTCATTTTTGAGTATATAACATTTATTTTAAACTAAAATGTCCATTTTAAATATAAATATGCATATTTAATCATACTTCTCACATTATTTATCAGATTGATATGTGACTAAACTCTGTAACGACCTAAACTTTTATCAATGAAAATTCATCTTGATCTAATTAAATTTCTTATTATGTTAAAAATTTTATATAACATATGAACTTCTTTGGTTTTATTACTTTGGATTTCAAAATACCATTAATAATTGTTACCGTTGCTAATATAGCTATTAAACAGTGATCACATGATTAGTATAAATATATGGATTTAACAAATCCAATTTACTCAGACAAAGGAAGTGATGGCCTCATCCAGTAGAATTTCTCCATATGAATCCCATTTTTCAGAGCTCGTAAAGGAGTTGGCATCATTGGGCTTCACTCTTGACCAAGACCAGCCAAGCTTCAACATATTAATCTCTAACGGAACTACCTATAGGAGAAGTGGAAGTTGATAGAGATTACCACCCGAGTGATGTTATCCAAGCCACCCCAAGAGTCTGTCACCATTTCACACCTTATCCTTCAGTATTATATGAGTGTTATAAGGGTTTATGTAACAAGAACCTATCACTATGATTATGTACATTATTTTTTTAGAAAATATACATTCATTTTATTATTATTACTTTGTAAATAGGTTTTAAAGCATAAACAATATTTTTAGTTAATATTCAATTAAGAAATCTATTTTGATGAATTAATGGTTTTTTTGAATTAAATAATATTTCAATAAAATATTATCACTAAATTAATTTTTATTAAAAATAAATTATTGTATAATTTTTATGAATACAATTGTAATTTTTATTAAGGTTTGAAAACTTTTTTGTGAAACCTATGAATTTTCAATAAATGGCTGTTTACATTTTAATGGTAAAAATTCACATGTTGAGAAAATTATTTAAATAAAATAAATCTTATTTTTGGAATCAGGATGTCTAAATTATCCAACAAGGAATTTTTCATAATTTTCTGAGACAATCAGATTTTTGGGTAAAAATTAAATACTGTTTAATTATATAATGTGTTTATGACATAATAATGACCTAATAGTGATGTAATAAAATACTATAAATGATATTTTCAGCTAATATGTGTTTTAAATTTAAAATAATATGATTTTAGATTTAGTTTTTATTTATTTTACAAAGTCTTAGCGGACCCTCCAAGACTTATAAAACATTTTAACTTTTTAAAATTATTTCCTTGAGAATGTGACTCACCTCCACATAAGGAATCCTAATATTTTAATAAGTTAGGACATTGGAATTATAAAATAATGTTTTCTACTCTACTTTAAAAAAAACAATGGTAAAAAACCATGGGTTGGTTTGTGGTTTTTAATTAACTTAATGTGTAGTGTCCAAAACCTAAATAACAAATAATTCCACCCATTTTCCTATATAAACCCACCCAAGCTCCCACTTCCACTTCACTCAAAACTTTTGGATCTCGACTAACCTCTGAACTCATATCTCTATAATCTTCCCAAAGCACCCCAAGCTCCCAATAATCCTCTCTCAAGCCTCCCCCAAGGCTTTGGGATCCCACTTCCAAGTAAGAGATTTCTTCATTTCTCATTTTTTTTCCTAATTTCATTATGTTGTTATACCCATTTATTTTCAATTAAAATGTTGGGGTATGATTTTTAACTTCCCCCATACTTCCCTAGTTATGTTTTAATTATTATATACCTATTTATCTCTCATTAATACCTTCCTTGTACACCCGTTACCATGCCGAAATTCCGTAAGGAATTTACCTTTTCTCATTTACATTCAATAAATTCATTTATATTATGCATCTAAATTTCATTACCTATGTTGGGAAATGTATCTATATTACCCCAATAATTTCCATTTCATGTAAATATGATGAGATACCCCTTTCTCTCTCATAAACCATTTTTATGAATTCTTATGTCACACCGTTATGCTGCTAAAATTGTACCGTGATTTTCCAAGACAATGTCATTGTGTAGTGAATACCATGCCCATTTATCTATAAAGGGTATTCACCTATACACACATTTACTTATTGATTATAGAGTTTAAGGTGTGTATTCCACATTCTTTTATGGTGTAATAAATGATTATTTTGAATGATTATATGTTGTATGATCCATGTGGCACACTTATACATGAAATGAAATGATTAAGGAGGGGGTGCCCTGATAGCACTCCAATGCATTGGGTAAAGATGATTATCATGATACTTCAAGTGAAATAATGGTTTAACAATTATAATTAAAGTGAAATGATGGTTTACTCATGATACATGTTCAATGATCCTTGGATCATGCTAACATCACGTTAAATGTTGTTTCCACATTTCCATGTTATGATAATCATGCTATATCATGACTTTATGTTCATGTTTCTATTGTTCTATATTGATATGCCTATTTCCTAACATGTACTATATTCTTCATGTTATGCCTTGTTTACTCCCTTATTGGGCTTTATAGATCACCAATTTCTTATTCATGTCCTCAGGTTATCCCCTGTAATGCTAAGTACGAAGGAATATTATGGTCATGTAAAAGAAGTTTTCAATAAAGATGTTGTGTTTTATGTTGTAAGTTGTTATGTAATGTTCATAATACCCAAATAAACTATAAATATATATATTATATCTTATATAAAGTGAATATTATATGTAATAAATTATGTTTAAGTGTGTAATAAAGAGAAGGGTTGTTATAGTTAGTATCAAAGGACAAGTTTAGTTATTTTTGGGATTAGGGTTATAAAACCCTAGTAAAAGCCTTAGTGATAAGACTATGTATAATAAAAACATCCCTAAATTTTGGTTAGTATTGAGTAAGTGGTTTATCAATAAAATACATCCCTTTCTGGATATGAACAGGTAGAGGCGGCTCTAGCACAAATGTATCTAGGGGTAAAACCAGAAAACACTACTTTGAGCTAGACTCAAATGGGAATTGATGCACAACAATGGGCCTTGATGCACTCTTTGTTACGACACTCCCAAGTGATATTATTTGATAAATTCATAATCTTACTACAAACCATTATTAAGTGAATAAAAAAATTCCCCTAATAATATATGTTTGATAACATAGATTGAAGCCTATAAATTCATAAGTTAAGGAAATACAAGTAATTTATAAGTCATCTGTTTTTGTCTTTAGATTAACCTTTATGTGTTACCCAAAACTTTACTTTTATTTCATCCAATGGCCGGTAAGAGGAGGACTCATGCAAACAACCGATTCAAAGATCAATGTGACGACTATTCTAATAAGATACCCAATCTGATTGGAGCAGGAATCACGAACTTTGTTATGACACTCTCTCAGTTAACTCATGGTTTGAATAGAAACATGGGTCAAGATAAACATTCAACCACCCTAAGAAATAACAATTCACAATCGAGAGATTAATGAGAAAAATTACTCCTACTTTTAATGGATCATCCAACCCCTCAATTGTTGAAAAATGGATCGACTCCATTGAGAAGATCTTCTCCATCCTTTAATATTCTGAAAAAGATAAGGTACTTATGGATTCTTATTATATAGAGGGTGAAGCTGATCAATGGTGTACATTGATAAAAAATACAAAGACTTAAGAGTAGATAAAGGTGTTGGAATAGAAGGATTTCCAGAAAATGGTTTTTGAAAAATATTTTCCTCACACCCTCCAACTTAAGATAGAAAGGGACTTCCTTTCCCTAAATAAAAAAATACAACGAATCCATCAGAGCATATGAAGAAAAATTTAGAAGGATTTTAAGATATGCCTCCATATTTTTAGTTACCCCCTAATGCAAGGTTAACCTCTTCTTTGGTGGGATAAAACCTAGCCTACGGAAAGCCCTATCGATCCGTGATTTTGAGAGCTATGAGGGCCACCTAGAATTCCTTTGAAGATAAATCCACTAAATCAAAATCATATCATGATGAGAAATATGACATGGAAAATATGTGTTATATAAAAAACACATCTGAGGTAACCTTAGATTCTCCTACACAAAATTCTTACTATTCTGAAAATGAAAGTGATTATGAAATTATGACAAGTGATGAACTATTTAAATACTGTAATATTCTGGAAGAGACATGAAATGAAGTAAAAGATAAATATAAATATTTAAATAAATAACATGCTCTCACTATAAATATTAAGTTTTAACTTACTAATAAAAAATAAAATAATTCTCAACTACTTGAAGAAAACAATGAACTAAAAATGTATAATGATAAATTGAAGAAAGATCTAGAAAATTTTACCAATAGGAAAAATAATCTTACTCAAATTATTGGTAAAAAGATAGCTCCTAAGTACACTTCTAGTATTGGATATCAGTCTGGATAGAGAAACCTATCCAAAACACATTTTGTAACTAAATCTAGAAAATATGTTTTTCTAACCAAAAATGAAAATTCAGGTGCTAGTTTTGGTTTTGGACAATATTTTACAACCTCTTGTTTTTCTGGACCAAATAGAGTCTATTTTTCAAATATATTATATAATGCTTATAAGAAACCTATAAAGCAGATGTGGGTTCCTAAAGCACTTATTATTAATGTCACTGGACCCAAACAAGTCTGGGTACCAAAATCTATTTTGGTTTGATTATTTTGTAGGAAAGATGTCCGAAGAGATCTTGTAAAAGATTATGGTACTTAGACAGTGGATGTTTAAGGCACATGATAAGAGATTATTCAAGATTCAAGAATCTAATCAAGATCGATGATGGGAATTTCACTTTTTGTGACAATGATAAAGGAAAAATAATTGGATTAGGCCGGATTGGTAACTCTAACTCAGTTTTTATTTCCAAAGTACTTTTTATTAATGGGTTGAAATATAACCTACTTAGTATTTCATAATTATGTGATGATGTTTTAAATGTTAAATTTTAAAATAATGCTTGTAAAATTTTCAACTATAAAAATGAACTAATATTTTATACTTTTATAAATGAAAATGTTTATGCTGTTAACTTAGATTCTCTAGTTTCTCAAAATGTTTCTTGTTTAATTGTATTTCACAAAGAGTCTTGGATTTGAAATAGAAGACTAAGACACTACATTATACAATCCCTCAGGAAGTTTACCAAAAAGTCTTAGTTAAAGGCCTACCCAAACTTGAGTTTCCAAATGATAAAGTCTACAATCCTTGTCAAAAGGGTAAACAACAAAAAATATATTTCAAATTAAGAAAATAAGTTTCAACTTCTCAACCTTTAGAGTTGGTTCACATGGACTTGTTTGGAATATCTCGAGATTTTAGTTTAAATGGGAAGCACTATGTTAATTCTCTTGTAGATGACTTTTCTAGGTATACTTGAACCTATTTCTTAGCTCACAAAAGTGAAGAATGTACTTACTTCACCAAGTATGCTAAAACAGTTGAAAATCTATGTAAACTTCAAAAAAAATCCTGAAGAAGTGATCTTGGTCATGAGTTTTAAAATCAAGACTTTGAATCTTTTTCCCACATAATGGATATAGTCATAAATTCTCTGCCCCTAGGACACCTCAACAGAATGGTGTTGTAGAAAGAAGGATTAAAACCTTATAAGAGATAACCCAAATCATGCTTAACAAGTACGACTTACCTATTTACTTTTGGGATGAGGCTTTAAATACACCATGCTACATAATTAATAGATTCTTAATCTGACATATTCTTAAGAAGACTCTTTATGAGTTGTGGAACAATAGAAAAACCAAGGTTAATTACTTCAATGTTTTTGGTTTCAAAGACTATATTCTTAATAAAAATGAAAATATTGACAAATTTGCATCCAAGAGTGATGAAGGAATATTAATAGGTTATTCAATCTCTAATAAAGCCTATAGAGTATTTATCAAAAGAAGAAAATGTGTGGAAGAATATATACATATAAAATTTGATGAAACAAATCCACATGAACCTAATACCTACCTTGAGAATTTTGAGGATGATAAGTAAAATATGGACATAAATGAAAAATTATCTAATCCTCTTGTTAAGAAATCTTCTAAATCAAATAGTTTTGTAAATTCTTCAGAATCTGGACATGATGAAACTGAGCCTGTAGATAAACCTGAAATTACTAGCCCCTCCTTTTCTGGACCAACTATAACTCTCAAGAACCATACTTTAGATGATATTGTTGGATATTTAGATAAAGAAACACAAACTAGAGATTCTCTTAGATATGATGTTGAACATAAATCTTTCTGGTCACATCTTGAACCTAAAAATATTAATGATGCTACCAATGATGAATTTTGGGTGATGGATATGCAAGAAGAACTTAATAAATTTGAAAGAAATAAAGTTTGGAAACTTGTGGATATACCCAAATACATCTTGACCATAGGCACTAAATGGGTGTTCAGAAACAAAGTAGATGAATCTGATAATATAGTCAGAAATAAAGCTATATTGGTTTCACAAGGTTATAGTCAAGAAGAAGGAATTAACTATGAAGAAACCTTTACACTAGTAGCTAGTCTTGAAGCCATTAGAATATTTCTATCTTAGGAATCACATATAAATTTCAAAATATATCAAATAGATGTCAAGAGTGCATTTCTAAATGGATATATAGCTGGAGATGTTTTTTTAACAATCCCTTGGTTTTACAAACCCTTACTTTCCAAATCATGTCTTTAAATTAATAAAAGATTTATATGGTTTAAAATAAGATCCAAGAGCTTGGTATGATAGATTAAGTAGTTTTATTATTTCCAAAAGTTTTACAAAAGGTATTGCTAATCCTACTCTTTTTATAAAAATAATTTCTAAATATGATTTAGTTGTTAAAATCTATGTTGATGATATTATTTTTGGATCTTCAATAAATTCTTTATGCATTGAGTTTTCAAAGATGATGAAAAATGAATTTGAAATGAATTTAATGGGTGAGAGAAAATTATTTCTTGGATTTTAAATCCTTAAAAATAAAGAAGGTATAATTTTAAATCAATGTAAATATACTAAAGATATTTTAAAACATTTTGGCTTGGAAAACACTAAAAGTAGTGATACTCCAATGAGTACTACCTGTAAATTGGACCTTGATGAAAATGGTAAATCTGTTGATCAAACCACTTATAGAGGAATGATTATAAGTTTACTCTACTTAAATTCTAGTTAAACTGATATTATGTTTAGTGTTTGAATGTGTAAAATTTTTCAAGAAAATCCCAAAGAGTATCATTTAATTGCTGTTAAGAGAATTTTCAAATACCTCAAACATATAACCAATTAAGGACTGTTCTATCCTAGAGAAAAATCATTTAACTTAGTTATCTATTTAGATGATGCTTTTGGTGGTTGTAAGTTTGATAGAAAAAGAACCTCTGGAACATGTCATCTTTTAGTAAGGTCTCTAGTATCATGGTGTAGTAAGAAACAAAATTCTATTTCATTATCTACTACAAAGGATGAATATATAACTGTTGGTAGTTTTTGTTCACAAATTTTGTGGATGAAACACCATTACTAGACTATGGATATCAATTCAAACATGTACCTATAAAATTTGACAATACAAGTGCTATTAATATTTCAAAGAATCATATTTCACACTCCAAGACAAATCATATTGATGTAAGGCATCACTTTTTGAGAGATCATTATCAAAAAAGTGATATAACTTTGGAATTAATTGTCACTAAACATCAACTTGCTGATATATTCACTAAACCATTAAATTCTGAAAGGATAAATTACATCATACATGAATTAGTGATGATAAGTCTTAAGTAAAAATTTTATTGTCTCGAATTTACTATCTCAAACTTACTGTTTCAAATTTTACAATTTCATGATTCACGGTTTCACAAGTCACTATCTTGGAATTGATATCTTACGTTTACAGTCCTACAATTACTATCTTACACTTGCTATCTCAATGATACAGTCACACTGTTTGGAGTCACACCATAATGATGACACCATAACAACATGTTTTGGTCTCACCGTAATGTCTTATTTTTATTTATTTATCTCCCATATCACTGTATCAATTATTTTATTATTTTTGTACTACACATTTGTGTTTTCAATGTTTAGACTTACTAAATGATAAAAAACCAATGTTTTTCACTTCTCTCTTCACTTGATATTTTCTACCTTGAAACTGAAACCCTTATCTCTCAAACCTCCTGCCCTCCTTCAACTCTTTCTCCTTCTCAAACCTACATTGGATTCCCATAATTAAGTGAACTTCTTTATCGAATACTCAGAAGCGAAGTTATTATAATAAAGTGAAAAGGGCTCCAAAAATAATGCCTGAAGAACCACTGAATCTAGGCCTTACTGATTAAATTTTTGTACTAGAGAAAGAAAAATGTCTGAAGTGGCTGCTAAAAAGTAATTCACTAATCTTTAAAGTTTTGGATAAACCAGGCTGGTTGAAATGGTTCACTAAAGTGAAGAGACCCATATATCCGAATATTGTCTCCCAGTTTTATCAGTATCTTCAGTTCTCCTGCGATTCGACAAATGATTTTTTTGTTCGGAGTTGGATAAATGGAAAAAGGTGTACCTTTTTATCTAGATTGTGGGTTTCCTATTTTTAAATACTGCATGATGGAATTTGTGAGCATTATCATCTAGGACCTCCTCCTCCTTGTGATGTTTTTAACCTAGAAGAGACTTTGGGTAGCCTAACTGAAAATAAGAAGAGAAGAAGGGTGATTGCAGTAGAGTTAGATGGAGAGACATGGCTTCTATTCAAATTCATTCAAAATATTATTTTTCCAAGGAAGAGAGATTTTTAAACCATGAAGTATCAATATGTGTTTCTAATACATGTTATGAAAAATTTCCACAAGATCAACTTATATAAGTACATCATTCTTCACATCAGTGATATGATCAAGACTACTTCAAAATCAACCTCTTTGTTTTATTCAAGATTTATTTCTGCAATGTTATCTGCTAAAGGAGTAGTTGGATCAAATAAAGAAGTTATTTAGGATTATAAGTTCTGTATCTCTAAGGATACACTCATAAGGATAAAAATTAACTAGAATCCTTGGAAAAAATATTGGGTGGAAGACAATGAAAGATTGTATGAGAAGTTCAATCCAATTAAGAATCCTTCATGACCAAAGAAAAGATCTGACCCTGGTTTGGAACCTGATGAGGTTGTTTAATACTCTAGTGAAGAAGTAGAAGACACAAAAGCTACACCTAAGGATATAACTGTCTTAGAGGAAGATGAAAATAGCCTACCTGACCCAAAAAATGATGAAGATACAGTTGCTATAGAAATTGTTACTAACAAAGAACCTGCTGCTGGTGTAAAGGAACAAGCTATTCCTGAAGAAATTTTAGAAGAGATTTCTATTGAGGAATACATTTTTGTTGAATAAGGCCTTGATGACGTGGAATAGTAAGAAGAAAAACACGAACCTGAAGTTATTCCTTCTTTTGAAGAAAGGATGGAGTAATCTTTTTCAATTAGCTAAAGAACGGCCTATACCTTCCATAATAGAAGAAATGGAATTAGCCCAAGCGACTAAGTCTCTTATTCCCAACAGAGAATCACCTTTATGAGGGAGTATAATCCCATTTTGGAAAGTACTTGAGTTCAAGGTTATGTTGAGTCATTCCCAATGAAATCTGTGTAGAAATTTCCCAGCTACTTTGATGTCTCTGACTCTCAGTTGGATTTAGTGATAGGAATTGATCTCACAAAAACTTTTCAATTGAAGCCTATTTATGTACTAGAAGTCATACCTGCTAAGGAACTAGAGTTTGTTTCAGTTTCTTCACCTGAGGTTGCACAAGAAGCTCTTATATTTTTGAACCATGAGGATTTGAAAGTTTTTAGTGAAAGTATGATGGATGGTTTTGCAAAACTTTTAAAATCTAAACCTAATCCAGTATCTCATCTAAGTGAACAAGATTCTAGCATGATATTGGAAAAACTTATCTAGAAAACCCAACCAAGGATGCTGCATGAAATTCAAGAAGTGAGGACTGAAAATAAATAATTATTCAAGGAAGTAAAATCTTTAAAATATCTCGTTGAGGAACTAAGGAAGGAGTTTCAAACTTCTTAACCCCCTATTTCTCATTTCAAGACAGAATATGTAGACAAAATTTCTAAAAGGCTGTAACTCTGATCCAACCTAATTTGGTCTCTATTATTGAGAAGTTGGTTGAAAACAATGCTAAATTATCGAATGAAGTTCTAGGATTGGTATCCTCAATAAATGAGTTACTGGTGTTTTTAAGAACTCTTTTGATACTACTATCAATAGCCTTCCTGCACCATCTACATTTATCTCATCTTTTTCTTCCACTGATAAACCTAGTCAATCATATCAGCTATCAGATAGTTCGATACTCAGAAAGGTAATTCAAGAAGAGATTCAGTCTTTAAAAGGTTAGTATGTTCAGTAGAGCCTCTCCAAGATTGTAAAAAACAGTGAGCATGTCCATGAAATGGTTCGACTATATTCAAAGGAAGCCTCTACAACCTATGATGAAATTACTAAAAATTTTGATTTCTACTTCAAGAGGATCTATACAAAGCACCAAATGACTAGTCATTTAAAGTACCTTATGAAAAATCTCAAAACGCCTCCTATGAATCAATGATTTAAGGACCAAGTGCATAAAATGAAAGAGTTCACACCTACTTTGGAAAATTTTATTGATAATAAAGATGATTTTGAAAAGTCTATGTAATACAGAGGTGAAGTCATCACTGATTTTATCACTTTTTTGAAGCCTTATATTTAAGTGAAAAACACTAGTATAGTGGACTCTGTAGCTTTACCTTTGCGGCCTAGCTCAAACCCTTCCTCATCTACTTCCTTTGCTCTTGCTTCCATGTCTATATCTCAAGATCTAAGCCAGATCAGACCTCTCATTATTGAGAAATCCTTTCTTTGGTATTCAACCAATCCAACTCTGGCCGCTTCTATTTTTGAATGAGTACCTATTCATTCTCTCACAATTGGCTCAACCCCTTCTACCACTTGTTTTTTCTGCTTCTATGGATCCTCCTAATATTTCTACCAAGGGAAAAGAGAAGACTGCTGACCCTGAAGAGAAGTGAAGGATGTCTTTTTTATAGGGCTATTTTTTATTTTTTCCTTATGATAGTAATTCAACCTATCTTTATATTTAGTACAATGTTCCATACAATTGTTTTTTTTCCTCCTTACCTTCACTTAGTCTTTATTTTCTTATTTTATTTTTGATAATTCCAAAAGGGGAATAATAAGAAAAGGTATTTAAATCCCATGATTTATTATCATTAAAAGGGGGTGATTGTTAGACTCCTCACGTGTTAGTCATGTTTTAATGCTCACAAATCATGTTAAACTTTTTTAACCTTATCATAAATCACGTTTAGAGATTGTTGGTTTCCTTATGAATACATGATTATAACTCATGTTATAGACTTTTACAATATCCTGATTCAGAATCTCACAAATCATGTTTGAATCTTGTAAACTATGTTTGATCTTGTTCTATAATGTTTTATTATATTAATGCTTAAGTCTTATTCATTCTATGAATATTAATTCTTAAGAAAGTTTTCAAATACTTGGCTAAGTTTGTGAAACCATAAGTTTGACACCAGTTCCAGATTTTTTCAATGTTCTTGATACCGTAACCCTGAAATCGTAACCATGAAACCGTAACCCTGACACCGTAACCCTGACACCATAACCCTGACACCGTAACCTAGACACCGTGACTTAGACACCATGATTCAAAAACCATAACCAGTTTCATATTTCACAAAGTCTGTGACACTGGTTCCTTGCTAACATCTCCAATACACTGTTCAAAGTGTTGAAAAAGGACTAGAAACCATTACCTGAGACACCATGATCCTGACACCACATCTGTGCTACCGATTCCAATATCTCAAAGAAACTGTGGCACTGTGACTGTCTCACTACTCAAAGGCAAAAGAGAAGACACTATTTCCCAATGACACCATTTCAAGACAAACTGTGACATCGTTCCTTAATCATTTCTCTGTCTTTTGTGATTTAATTTCTAACGGTCATATTTGAGTCATTTAATGACATTGAAATAATTTATATTTCTTTGTAGACATGTCACCTAAAAATACAAGGTATGAGGTGTAGAAATCATGCTTCCTGTCAGCTCCAACTCATGAAACCTAAATAAAAAATAAAAGCACGAGGATCAGAGATAGAGAACGTGTGATACATACAGAATAAAATAAACGACTCTCATGCACCCAATGTTAACTCATGAACAAAAGGAAGAACACATGAGGTAATCTCAATCAATCTATACATTGAATCAACGAACCTATTCAGCATATCAAATAAAGAGAAGGATATACCTGCAGAACCATTTGTGTACCTTGAAGTTGGAATATGACACTCTGTTTCAGGGTAAAATTCTAGAAGAAGACTCAAAACTTATCTCAGTTATATATGAAGAGTCCAGAGTTTTATCTCAAGACATACATATCCTTCTAAATCCTTTATCATATTTATTTGATCTATCGTGTGTTTTTTTACATACTTTTGAATAGTGTGTGTATATTTCTATTAAGAACACACTGTCTCCTATATCAAACTAAAGGATACAAGATATCCTTATACTAATATATTCTTACATTTTTTTACTCGCACAAATAAGCGTGGAAGAGGTCCTTGTGTGACCTAGTAGTTTATACACACAAAGAACTGTGGTAGAGGTCTTGTGACCTGGACAGTCATATGTACTATTGTTAACCCTGATCCAGGGTGTGTATCAAGTTTATTAATATAAAATTCTCGGTGTTAGGTGATCACCAAGTGGATTGGATTAAGTCTCAGCTTGAGATTGAACCACTTGTTTTATCTACTGTGTGATTTTATTTAGTCTTTCTCTGTTTTAATTTATATTTCAAAAAACTAAATTTTACTTTGATAGTTTGTCTTGGATAGTAGTTATAACTGTTTTTACTTAATAGAATAGTTTCAAGAGTTTTATAAATATCTTATATTGATATTGCTGAGAATTAATCAATCTTTTGAGAAGATATTTGAATAGTCAAACTATTATAATTTTATTACCCTGATTAATTGGCCTGTTTTAATTTTAATTAGTTTAATCTCTTAAGTAAAGTTTTAAATATAAATTTTTATAAGAATTCAATTCACCCCCATCTTGAGTGTCCTACTCTGACCAAAAACTGATAAACATAACCAAATCAAATAAATAACAAACAACTCTGTGGAGAGAATAAAAAATACATGTATGCATAATCCTTGTTGAAGACTTCATCAAAAATTAATATTTCTACAAGAATTTTGTATTTATAAAGAGCATAAAAGAACTCCATATAGTGTTCAAGGTCCTTCTTGAAGCCTAAAATAGCCTCCCATTTAGAATCTCACTTCATGTCAACTCTATTAGTTTGTAATTTATCAATTTTGTGCTTCACTCATGATTAATCACAAAATAATAGAGTTGAAATGAAGTGAAATTATGAAGGATAAATTATTTTAACCTTCATGAAAGATAATTAAAATTTTATGGAGGACTTTTTTCCTCTTCATTGGTACAAAATTCATGGAGAAGGATGATGTGGAATGTTTTTCCACATTTTTTGACATTTTTTGATGTAATAATTGAGTTTTTGAAGTGAATACAATCTTTAATTATGAACAATTTTTACATTTAATGATTTTATATTAAAATATATATTCTCTAAAAATATTATTAAAATTTGTTTTTATGGAGATTAAATGAACATATTTTCATCACTCTAATTTCAATTTTTTTTATGATCAATAATTTTGTGATTTCCATTGATAATATTTTATTCAAATTATTTTGATTATTTTTTTATATTTGAAAAAAATAAATTATCTCATTTTATTCCACTTTTTTATTTAATTTTTTTGAATAATATATTTTAATTTCATTTTTTTATAATTAAAATTTTCCTTGGGTTAGTTCATTTATCAATTTTTATTGAAATAATTTTTTCTTAAAATGATATTTAATTTCAAAATCTATGAATTTTCTATTATGCTATCATCAAACTACATGATACTGATGAACATGCCACCACTAGAAGGAAGAACCTGCTATTTTTAGGTTGTGATACCACCACTATATTTTTCTACCACAAACCACTACTTGTGAAACCATGTCTTGATTAAGTAAAAATGAGATATTCATGAAAAGATTCAATCCCACCACATAATAGTGCACCTAAACATCTTCATCAACATTGTTTTTCAACTGGAAGTCCGAGATCTAATTACTGAGACTTTGGACCATCAGGACACATAATTCTTGAAAAGGTTTAGGTGTGTTTGTCTCTAAGAGAAATAAGATCCAATTGATAATTCATTTTGAAATATTTATTTTGATGCTCATAGTTAGAGGTCCCCTTTACCATTTTGTATCAATGTGTTATTCTAGTTGTACAAATATGGTAGTAGGGGTGTATTCCACCATCCTTATTTGTCCATGGGTTTCTAGTTATTAATTGCGGGATAGAGAATCTTGGTATCTCATAAGACTCATAACCTTGAGGTCATGGATTCAAATATCATACCTGAAAAATTGACCAAATCACAAGATTTAAGTTTTAAATTTTATTTTTTGAGTGGTAATAAAAAGTGCTAGAACCACTACACTATTTCACCTTTACTCCTCCACTCTCACTGGAACACCCTTTCAACCACTACCCAGATTTAGGTTAACCATCTACTACTACCTCCCTCTACCCCCAGATTTTATTTTCTATGGTTTCCTATTTTATAGGATGCTCCGGTCATGTGCTGGGATCTTAGAATGTGTTCATTTTTATAGGTGACATCATCCTGTTTCTTTGATTTTCTAGAGGGAATTTTTATCTTATGAAAAATGATGTGCGCACAAAATCATGCATCGTATGGGGACTGGCATTTTCATGGCATGCTCTAAAGGATTATGGGAAAGGTGCTCCAAGATTTTCATGGAAGGCGTGCTTTGAAGGATTACGAGTAAGGTGTGGTGTAGTGGGTTTCACCAGGATTTCATGATAGTTTTGGAATTTTAAGTGGGTTCATTATGGTTGGTTTCATCGCAGTGGGTATCATCACAATACGGTTTGGTATTTTTGTTCGTTGGGTTTTTCTTGTCGAGGTTTGCATGATTTTGTGTGGTTTGAGGGATTGAGGCATTTTCAGTGGGTTTGCCATTGCAGGACCATGAGGCATTACCAGTGGGTTTAAGATCATTACGATTCATCGGAGTCACTACACAGTTCAGAGTTTATATTTTGGTTCTTTTTATAATGGATAGTGATGAAGGTATTATAGATTATATTTAAATTATTTTTATAGTTTTTTAGGAAATATGAAACAAGTTTCTATGAATGACTGTATACTGAATCATGTGATGGTATTGAATATTATATTTTAAGTTTTTTTAATATTAGTTTTGTGGTAAATCTATCCAAGATTAATTTCTAAAGTTCTTAGTGTTTGTTTTATTGAAATAAATATACTGTTTTGTTGCGTTGTGGAAGTTCCACTAGTTTTTTGTAGTGGAAGTTCCACTAGACAACTTCCACTACTTGATATTCCACTGAAAGTTCCATTGCGATTTCTATTGGAAGTTCCATGAAAATTCCACAAGAAGTTCCACTAGAAGTTAGACCAGAAGATCCACTGGAAGTGCCACTAGAAACCACTAGAACTCCCACTTGAACTTCTACTGGAACTCCCACTGGAACATCCACTGGGTAGTGGAAAATTAATTCAATTTAAAATTGTTTATACGATTTCAAATGCAAAATTAAATAATTTTCATAATAATTATGTTTATCAATTTAAATTCATATTTATTTTAATTATATTTAACAATAATTTTTTTTATAAATATACAAATTTTTGTAGTGTGAAAGTTTCACTGGAACTTCCACTGGAACATCCACTAGAACTTCCGTGGGAACTTCCACTAGAACCTCAATTAGAAAATATATTTATTATATCTTTTAAATTGTTTTATTTATAATTTAAGAAATATAATATTATATATATATATATATAAAATTATTTTCATAATTATATATTATTTTGTTACATTTTTTATTCATATAGTTTATACATTTTTAAATGAATTAAATCCAGTTATAAAATTAATTTAATTTACTCAAACTTATTATTTTTTTGTTGCGAGTTGTTGCAGTGGTGATGATGTTGATGTTGCAGTAGCTTCTATTAAACTAGTTGCAGGGATGAGATTTAAGTCACTTGATGAAGTGAAATATTTTTATGTCATGTTTGGGGGAGTAAATGGGTTCAATGTACGCTAAATGTTCTCTAATAAAAGGAGAGGGGATAAATCAATTTTCACATTGATCCTTTTGCATATATAAAAGAAGGATATATGAAGATTAAAAAACATGATAGCATCGTGAAATTTCCTTGGGCTGAGACACGTATAGGTTGACTGGATAGAATGGGGGTTAGTTTATTGTCTTTTGGTCAATATGCATGTATTTTATTTGTTGAAGATAATAATCATCCCTTTCATAGCCCTGAATCAATTCATATGATGAGGTCCCAAATAAAAATAATATAAGAACATGCAGTTGAGTTAGATGTGAATGCTTCAGTATTTATTAAACCAAATGAATCCTTCTCCTTGGTGACAACTATTATAGGGGGTTGAGAAGTTATTGGGTATATGCATATTGATCAATTGAAAATTTTAAGGTCTAAATGTGAATGGTAATTACTTCATGGTAATTCATGTTTCATGTTATAGTACATGAAAAAAAAAGGTAGGATAATCCATCATTTGTCTATACTATGCAGTTTGACAAGAATGGTATAATTAGTAATATTATCCGGGTTGATCTAAAAAATGAAGAAATATTATGATTTGTTTGGATATGTTGTTTTTGAACATCACTTTCATCACTAATAAAGAGTTAAATCCATTAAGTTTCTTTGTGGGGTTTAATAATCATTGATAAATTGTCGTTTTTGGGGCATCTTTGTTATATGATGAAACAAAAAATAAATTTTATTGGTTGTTTCAAAAAAATTTATTGGGTCATCACATGAAGTGACCTCAATATATTTTTACTGATCAGGATGTGGTGATGGGAAAATCCATTTCTAAAGTTTTAGTGGGAACTAAATATTGCCTTTGTTCATGGAATTTGCCTCAAAATAGAATTCAACATTTAGGTAATTGGATGAAAGCTGTATATAGTTTTTTAACTAGATTTAAGAAGTGTATGTTCCAATACCATGATGAAAATTAGTTTGATTCAGAGTGGTCTTCCCTTAGATATGAATATGGGGATGGGAAACCGTAGTGATTAGATGATGTATTCATATTGTGAGAAAAGTGGGGGTATTGATTTTTGAAATATTATTTAACATTGAGTATTCACAACACTCAATTAAGTGAAAGTTTTAATGAATTTATTAAATATTATTTTCATCGCAAGTTAAGTGTTGTTGAATTCTTTAAGAATTTTGAGAGACTATTGGAGAAAAATCAGTATCGTGAAAGAAAGGTAGAATTTGAGATGCGGGAGAAGTTTCCTTGTAATATTTACCCTTATCATGCATTGATGTTCCAGGTTTCTGCTAGATATACACCCAAGTTATTTGATTTATTTCAACATGAATATCAAATGATAGGTTCTTGATTTTTGATATCATGTATTGAAATTAGAGTTCAATTCATTTATGTTTTTGGAATGGTTAGATATGAAGATCAATTCCGTGTATCATATGAATCTTCCAATGAAGTTATTGAATTTTATTATTGAAAGTTTGAGTCTGTTGGGTGTCTTTGTTGTCATGTTTTAAAAATTTATGAGTGGATTGATGTGATAGAAATACTGAAAAAATATATTTTTGGGAGATAGACCTGATTGGATAGAAATATTGTGATGTTCAAAGGATCTTATATTGAAGTACTTTATGATAGAAAATTAGTTATAGAAAAACTTTACAAAGATTTAACATGAATGGGAATAAAGTTAATTACTATAGATTGTGAGATAGATGCGGGTTAAGATATCACCTTCTCTAATTTTAGTAAATTTAAAAAATATTTGACTATCATAAATACATCATAGGATAGAGTTAATGTTCATGATAGTTCAGACATAATTTTAAGAAAGGATTGTTTTAAAAAGAAACCAAAGAAGAAAGAGGGAGATAAAATTAAATTCTTTTTAGAGAATGGCTGCCAATAGAGGACACATTTGAATAAAAAAAATCTACTACTATAATGATGGTATGATTTTATTATATAATATATTTCATTTATAAGAACAATTTTATATTATTAATGTGGTATCTGATAGAATTTATCTTTGTACACATGGAATTGCAGAGAAAACCAAATCAAATATTGGTGTTGCATCTAGAAAAATAGTTTTAAATACAATTTTTTATCAGAATTATTTTCTATAACTGTTTTAATTGTGATGTTTTTATATTGTAGGAATACTTATCAAACAATTTGGAACTTTAGATTTGGAGGTAGACAGGCATAACATTGGAAGGGTCCAAGTAGTGTAGATAATACTAGATGACACTTATTTTTTAAATTATAATGAATGAATTGAATAATATATATGCTAAAATATTTCATATTCCACTATCAGTTGTAATGGATTGGGATTGAGATCCCATTTCAATAAATTATAAATGTAATGTATGTATTTGTGTTGTATGCAATTGTGAAAGTGATAGCAGTGAATATCGTATTTGATGTACTAAAAATGTGAACATAACTATTCATCCATGTAACAATTGAAATTATCATCGCCAAATATAATAGCAAAACCAAATAATTCCCCTCAGAAGAAAATATTTCCCCTCATAACCACACAATATTCCCACTATATTTTCTAAAATCATATAAGTCCACATTCCAATTACCAATTTCTATTACCAAAACCAAATTTAACCCATTGAAATTTACAAAACCAAATAAGAACCACTATAATTAACAAATACAAATATAAACTATTTCAATTACCAACACCAAATATAAACCATTTCAATTACCAACACCAAAAATAAACCATTACAACTACCAACACCAATTATAACAGCAAAACCAAATAATTACCCTTAGAAGAAAATATTTCCCCTCATAAAAACATAATATTCCTACTATAATTACCAATTGAAATTAACAAAAACCAAATTTAACCTATTGAACATAATATGCCCTTTAACATTATATAAAATCAATATAATACCTATATAAAAAATTTATAACATCAATATTACTATTTAAATATGAATATTGGAATTGGTAAATCATCAATACAATGACCTCTCTTTAGGAATAAAAAAATTACTATTGGGCAAAAAATAATAAAATAATTCCATACCGAATCCTATAAAAATTTCACTACAATATAGAAATTATGGAATTATTGGGGGAATTCAAAAAATATAGTATAGAAGGTAGAATAAGTCTAAATTTAAGTGTAATTTCTCTCCAGTATAAGTTATAGAGGAACATCCACTGTAAGTCCTAATATTATAAAACAACACAAAATTCACTTACGAATCCTATAATATTTAATATTTCACCAAAAATATTTTTTTTGGATTACAAAAATTACACTAGGTTTGGAAGGTTTAATATGACTTGAAGTTCCATTGGAACTCCCACTGGAACTTCCATTAGATGTTGCACTAGAACTTCCACTGGAAGTTCCACTGGAGGTTCCACTGGAACTTCTATAGGAATGGCCATAGAGAAATAAATAGTGAAAGTTTTGGTGGAACATCTGGTGGAAGTTATAGTGGTATAAAACAACACAAAATTCACTTATGAATCCTGTAAAATTTCACTACAAATATTTTTTTGGGATTACACAAATTACACTATAGGTTTGGAAGGTTGAATATGAGAGGAACACTATAACTTCCACTAGAACTTCCACTGGAACTTCCACTTGAACTTTTACTGGGAAATAACACCATGAATTTTTTACTTAAGGTAGATTTTCACTACAATTTGGTAGAATAGATTCTTGTGGAAGTTCCAATGGAACCTCCAGTGAAATTTCCAATAGAACCTCCCGTGGAAGTTATAGTATGAATCCTTTAATTTTTTACTAAAAATATATTTTTGGGATTCCAAAAATTACACTATAGCTTTAGAAGATTGAATATTATTGGAAGTTCTATTGGAACATATAGTGTAAATTTCAGTGGAATCCACTGTAAGTGACTCTAGAGGGTCTAATAAAACTTCCGATGAAAGTTTGAGTGGAACTTCTAGTGGATGTTCCAGTGGAATTTCTAGTGGAATTTCTAGTGGACATTCTAGTGAAAGTTCCAATTATATTTCCAATGTAACTTCTACAAACCTCCATTATAAAGTGGAGGTTTTGGTGGAGGTTTCAGTGGATACTCCATTGGAATTTCTAGTGGAACCTCTAGTGGATGTTCTAGTGGAACCTGTAGTGGAACCTCTAGGGGAGGTTCTAATGAAACCTCCAGGGGAGGTTCCAATGAAGCATCCAGTGGGGATCAATAAAACAACCCTTACAAACTTGCAAACATTACAAAATATGGAAATTTCAATGGAATATTAAGTATAAATCCCAATGGAACTTTCATGATTACAGTTGAAAAATAGTATCTTTTTCCCCTATTCACACCATTTGAAGTGACTTCAAAATGGGGAAATTGGAGTTTTTTGAATTTGAAAATGATAGAAAGATAACATTTATAGACAACTTCTCATAAGACAAAATTATTAAATAATTAATCATAACAAAAAAAAAATTTAATAGAGATTTTCGAGTACATATTTCCGCAAAAATAACTAAACTACATCACTTTATTTATCCATTGATTTTTGTTTTGTTAAAAAAAGACTATCGAAAACTAAGATGAAACACCAGCAGAGTCTGGAAGTTATCAGAGAATAAAAACCACTATTTTCCATTTGGGGAGAGTTGGGGACAACATGATACTGCCTTCAGTGGAGTCATCACCACTGTCGTACTCGTTGGATTCCCTAAAGTTGTTACTGGAGTAGATATATTCGTCGTTGTTGCCGTAGTGATGGGAATATTTGGTTTTCTCCAAAGTCACCACAACTGAAGTCAATCCATCTCACAAAACAAAAAAACTATATATTAATTCAAATTCAAGTAAATCTCTGGAGAAATGATGATAAAACTATAAATATAATAGCACACGTGACCTGATCCCAAGACTATTCTAAAATACCTAGTTAAAGAGTTAACTAGATAGGATGGTAGTCCCCCTATTTCCCTTTTTCCACTCCTTCGTCTATGGATATAGCTCTGATATCCACCATTGAATCCAACCAAAAGAAATATCGAAGAAAAATTAGGTTCAAAACATGGTGAAGAATAGATCAAATCTTATATGTGTTATGGAATAAAGTCATACTGTTGATGATGAATCGAGATCAATGGCCCTGAATAAGAATAAGGATGAACCGTGGATTATAGTGAGCACTGGAGTGGATTAAGAACCCTGTTAGGAGATGATGATTCGATTACAACTGAGTAAGCATAGAATCAAGGATTCTGAGCTCGCCGCTGATTGAAATAGATGATGAAGCATGCTAGAGAAGGAAAAATCGAAGGCTAATTTTAGAGACAATTGAGAGTCAAATACGACTGAACACAAATATGAGATATAACACTGAGGACAGTGACTTTTGAACTCAAGAAGAATATTTTTCAATGTTGAAGCTACAGAATCCATTAAAGGAGAAATCGCTCTGTGATTGAAGAACCACACCGATGACATCTGAGTTCAATAATCCAAAAATGACGATCCTATTGAGGAGATGTTGACACTGATGGATCTACAAAGCAAGAAAAGTGACCTACCCCATGAAGGATAAGATAACTTAAGCTTCCATTCAAATCTTGTGTGAATATAGAGAATTCGATTTGTGTAAAGGTTTGGAAACCAAAATAAAATTTATATGAAGATGGAGAAAGCGATGTTTCTAGAATTTACTAGATGTTGATAAAGGCCAAGGAATCATTAGTACACATCACATGTAGCTTAAAAAACTTTTACACAAGGGGATATTCAATTTTGGGAGCTTGGATTTAGTCATAGTTCAAGATGATGTATAATGAAAAAAATGTCATGTGAAACTTGGGGAGATACTTTCAGAACAATGACCATGACATTGGAGAAAGGATATACACACTACTTGATTATTAATAAAACAATAAATTTCATTAAAGTGTAGGATTAATATCATAGGATTAAGAGATAACATGGATAAGAGAGAAAGAAATTTGAGATTGGGAACTATAGATCACTATGGAGAATCAAGCAAGAGTTGGAGGTACTGGATAAAGAAGACTACTATTTTCCCCTCTATTTTTTACTCTTTTTGTCTACATGGATTTTCATGTATTAAAATCTTGGAATTCTTTTAATGAGATTATATAATTTGGAAAAATTCACGTTGGGGTATGAGATTAAACTGGTGACTTATTTTAATTCAATCATGGAGTGATCTGGTTGGATGCTAATCTCAAATTCGTTTTAAACAATGTTTTTTTGAAAAAAATTGTGTACCAGTGAAAAATAATCTTGATTGAACCTCATTTAAAACTATTTTGTCATATGATTATTTTTATAAAATGTTTATGAAACTCGAGAAAGTAGAACATTGAGTTTAACTGATAAATTGAACTTAGTGATAACTAATTCATCATTCGGTGATCGAGTGACTTATATAGTTGAAAAGTTATAGGAATCATTAATTCAGAGGTTAACCTAATGAAAAATCTGGTTATAATATTTTAATCAAAACAGGGAAGTTTAATTCAATTGATTAATGAAGAAAAATCTTTATAGAAACCAGCTAATATATTTCATCTTCTTTATCAATTGATTGTTATCACTAGTTTTTGATCACCTATCTATTCTATTTGTTCACCTAGTCTTGTCACTTCAAATTACACAATTAATTACTCTAATCATTATTTTAACACAAAAAACATTTCCACCACCCTATTTAAATGTATTTACTTTATTTTGTTTTGTTTGTTTCCTTGGTTATGCATAAACACATACTGTTAGTCCTTCACTATGGATAGACCCATGATCACCACTAAACTAGTTTTAAGTAGTGTTATAAATAATTAATTTTCCTTGAACCTAGATAATGAAATTGTTACTGGTTCTAGGTGTAGCAGAAACATTTCGATAGACATAAAAAAAATTATTGATTTGAGGGATTATAGAAAATATTTTACATGACATAAATGCCTCGACTAATGAAAAATTTCCACTGGATATTAACATATGTAAAATCCAAAACCTAGGGAGGATATTTTCATGTGAAATCTATAATCAATTTTTTTAGATACGATGAAATGAATACTTGGTATTAGGATATTTATTTAATGATGATGATGTTTATTATACAAAATACCCTTTTCAGGATTCTGTTGTTGGTCTATAGGTTCTAAATATTGAATCCCTTAAGTGGTGATCCACACATTCTCCTTTGAACTTTAAAAAATTACCGATGGAATTCTAGGTGCTAGCATATAAGATTATTCATCTTTATTTGTTCACCTTGATCACCTATCCTTCAGGCTTAGAGGATTTCTTCTCACTCTTGAGAAGATGAGAGGAAGAGGGGATAAGAGAGAAATCCGTTGTGTACAACGATTCTCAATTATTGATTAACTATACACAATATACATAACCATATATTTATAGAGCTAGGGTATATGTTAAAGAGTTATTTAATTTCACAATGAACCTTAAATAATATTATAATCCTCATCAAACCCCATTACATATAATAATAATATTATTATTTAAATAGTGTATGCTTTCTAGTGTAACAATAAATATTCCTTTTACTTGCCTGAAAATAAACATTTATCATTGGAAACAATTTTTATCCGCTCAAAATTCTGAATATTTATTGATCATATGAATAAATAAATTACAAAATATTTTATTCATAATAAATATTTCTATTCACTGTATAAGAAATTAATATTTATTCAAAAAAATTTTTGATCAATAAAACATGAATAAAATTATCACACAATATCAAGAATAATATTTATTCCATTAATTAAATTCAGATATAACTTAATCAGGATCAATGGAAACACTTTGTTTATGAACCTACTAGACTCCTTGCCATTAACATTAGGTGGGATTCTCTGAAATTTAAGATTACTATTTAGAAACAGGTCTAGATACCAAAGAAAAATATCTAAATTCAACAATGTTGATAACCACATATGATCAGTCACTATGTAATATAATCCCTTTGTCACAATATCTCATCAAGAAAGTTTCACATCTATGTAATCAACTCATATTCTCAATACATATTTCCTTGAATACCTGAAATAAAAAATTTATTACACCATGACCTTTGAATTTAATAAGAAAATACTATTTCAATGAAAGGGATGAGATATCAATTTCCATAATTATAGAACGGAAAAATCCATCATTGAATTATCCATTAATAAAATCTCACTCATGACGCACCCAATGTGTCCAAATTCTCTATAAACTATATCATCATAGCATATTAAATACATCTAATTGAGAAAGTTATAACATGAATTAATAATAACATTAAAGTCTAAGGATCATTGCACATGCTCGTAGATAAAATTATTTGATAATACCAAAACATACAGAATTCCTACTGGTAAGTTTTTTCTTATAATCTTTCAACTTGGAGATTACTAAGTTCATAATTCATGAGAATAATCCTTATATGTTTATGATTACTCACACATAAAAATAAAATTCTATGTGTCCCATTATATAATGTTATTCGACTATAGCACTATATTTAAGAATATCGCAATGTAATTTAAAGGTTTTCATCATAGTAGGAAACTTTTATGACCTTATCAATGTGAAATACACCCTTAAACATTATTACATTAATTTCATGAAGAAAAATGAAAAAAATACAACTAAATGTTTTAATAATATTCAAAATTTTAAATATACATGTAATAAAAGTACAATCAATTGAATCTAGGACATAGAATCCAACAAACTCCTACTTGGACTAGAGCTAACTGCCTACAACTTTTAGCCTGATAAACCTCACATGATAATCATGTTTCTACTGAGTCAAAGAATTATCCTAGGGGTCGACTTTATTTTATTCTATGGAAATATTTCTCACAATGGCATAACCTATTTGAGAATAATCCCTCAAAATATGATACTTATGATTTATGTGCTTCATCCACTGATGTGAACTTTTCTCTTTGGAAAGGTCCACTACAGTAGTATTTTAACAATTTAGTGTGATAGGATACATAATGATAGGTATCATGTCAATCCCTTTAATGATGTTATGTATCCAAACTACTTCTTTAGCTGCATTAGAAACCAAAATATACATGAGATCTACTGTAGAATCAACCACCACATCCTTCATTGAGATCTTTCATCTCATATTACCTCTATTCAAAGTGAAGATGTACCCGTATGTGACTTTATACCATCTTGATCTATTTGGAAACTAGTATCTTCATATCCTATGGTGACTAGTTCCTCATATCTTCTATAGACAAGGAACACATCCTTTTTTCCCTCAGGTACTAAAGGAAATTCTTGACTTCCATCCAATGGTACTCACTTGGGTCAACTTGAATATTGCCTACCACACTTAAGTAATAGGTGAAATCTATCCTATTATATAACATAACATACATGTATGACCCATTCATTGAAATATATGAAATCCTTTCCATTTTGGGATTTCCTCATGTATTTTAGGATACATTTTTAGGAAAGATGAATTTCATGTGACATTGGAAACAATCCTATGTTATATTATTAAATATTGATCCTATTTAGTATCTTGTCAATATATGTACCTTGAATTAGGCAGAGAAGTCTCTTATATATATTACGATTGATTTTGATACCAAGAATGTATGCTACCTCACCTAATTTCTTCATGGAGAAACATTTATTCAGACATGATTTAATAGACTGTACGATTTGTGTTTCATTTATAATAAGTAATATGTCATCGACATAAACTATAATAAAAACTAGTTCACTCCAACTAATCCATTTATAGACACAAGGGTAAAATTCATTCTTTATGAAACAAAATTATGTTATAGCCTCAGAAAAATAAATTTTCCATAACTTGGATGCTTATTTTAACCCATTAATCAATATTTGAAAATTGAAAATATTATTGGAATCATTTAGAGTCACATACCCTTCAAGTTGTGTCATATAGATATCCTCCTAAAGGTTCCCATTAAGGAAGGAAATCTTGACATGTATTTTCCAAATCTCATAGTCATATATGGTCAAAATAACATGTATAATTATGATAGATTTCAACAAATTAAATAGTTAAAAAGTTTTCATCATAGTCAATGCCTTGATGATTTTTAAACATTTTTTCAATCAGTATTACTTTGTAGGTACTGTAATTCCCATCCATGTCCTGTTTCTTCTAGAATACCCATCTACAACCAACAGGCATTACAAAACTAGAGGATCTACAAAAATCCAATTATGATTTTGGTACACAGAATTCATTTCAGAATTCATGTCTTCTTACCACTTGGAAATATATGTGCCACTTACAGCTTCCTTGTAGGCTATAGGATCATTATTACCATCTAATAATGTGTCAACATCCTTGGTGACTAGAAAACCATACTGTTCTAGTTCTTTAACCTCTATTTTATTCCTACACAGTATTTGGACCATTATAACATGTTCTTCCATGGGGATTTGTGGAATATATTCTCGCGCCAAATCTTGTGTATATTGATTCTCAACTTCATTGAAGTATATCTCACCCCCACTATAAATTTTAGTGATATGATCTTTTTCAAGGAATATGGGATGTATATCAACCACCACCATTTTACCTAAAGTATTGTATAGTTAGTATCCCTTTGTATCCTTTGGATATCCTATAAAGATAAACTTTTTACCTTAGGGTGAAGTGTTTTTACCTGAAGATGCCTTAACAAATGCTTCACATTCCAACACGTGTAAGTATGCCAACATGAGTTTATTTACATTCAAAAATTGGCCTGGGATACTATCTTCCACTTTAGTTGGCACTCAGTTTAGTATTAATGTTGTTGTATGTAACATGTATGCCCAAATAGATAATGGAATACTTACATGGCTCATCATTGATCTCACTATATCTAATAGGGTATGGTTCCTCCTTTCTCTTACACCATTCCACTAAGGTGTATAAGTAGGAGTGACTTGAGATAGAATTTAAAAGTCCTATAAATAATAAAGTAAGTATTGATTAAAATATTCTCCACCACAGTCTAAGTAAAGTTTCTTAATCTTCTTACCAAACTAGTTATCAAATTTATTCTTGCATTCCTTGAATATGTTGAATGAATCTAACTTATACCTCATCAAGTAGACATATCCATATCTACTAAAATAATCAGTAAAAGTTATGAATTATGTGCACCCACCCCTTTCTTCAACAGGATATGGTACGCACATATTAATATAAACTAATTTAAAATCTATTTGGACCTTTCATCCTTTCCACTTAATGGGGTGTTAGTAATTTTACCTTGTAAACATGCATGACATACGCTAAGTGGTTTTATTTAAAAAGAGTCTAAATATCCTTCTTTGTATAATTTAGTTAAATTATTTTCATTTACGTGGCCTAACCAGTGATTCCAAAGTTGGGTGTGGCATGAGTCATGTAAAGTAATTTTTTAATGATTTCCATTACTTGGTTTGTATAATACAACACATAAATCACATTATTTAAATGTGTATTACCATAATAAATGTTATCTTTATAAAAGAAGCAACATTTATTCCCAAACATAGAAATAAATCCATCTTTATCAGGTCTATATACAAATATAATGTTTTTGGTCATAGATGGAAAATAATAAAAACATTTCAAAACCAAGATCATTCCTATTGGAAACCTGAAGTGGTAGTCACTGATAGCTATAACATCAAGTTTAGCTCTGTTTACTACTTGAATATCTAACTCCCATCAGTAAATTTTTCTGAATATACTTGGTTTCTATGTTTAAATATAAATATAGGAACAACAAGACTTATCTAATACCCATTTTTTACAAATAGATAAATTACACTTGATAACAAACACACAAGAAGCTTCCACTTTCTTCTTTAGATGGGTGTAGTTTTATTTATAGTTTCTCTTATTGCCACATTTGAAACAAACATCTTATTCCCTTGATTTACCCTTGATATTTATCTTATTTTAAGGGTATGTCAAAATATTTTGGATTAAATCTCTTTAATTTAACTTTCTGTTTTCTCATAATAAAGACCAAAGGCTCTTTGTGTTTTGTCACCTTATTAACTTAGAAAAGAAGAGTGGTCCAATCTAGGAGATAATTATCATTGTTGTTCATATTTTAATTTACAAAAAATACGTAGAATCTATGAGGGAGGGATGCAACAATGTGATCTAAGTGCAGTTTATTAGAGAGTTTAAACCCAAGAACTTATACGAACTCAATTTAGTTAATGAGTTTGACTACATGAGGCCCATCTAGTGCACCCTTCACAAGCTTAGTGTGAAATAGTGCTTTATAAATCTCAAAACATTACAATATTCTATCCTATAAAAGACCATAGAGATTCTTGAGCATGCTATAAGCATCTATATTTTCATAATACTTCATGATTTCACTAGACATAGATTATATTATCAAACATTGAAGTCAATTAGATCGGTCAAATGTTTTTCATAGACAAGGAACACTTAATCACTTTCTTCCTTTATATATGGATTAAGTATTGAATATTATAGCACATAATATTTCTATTCATGGAAAAAACAACCTGAAGGCATCTAAAACACTCTTGAAAGTTACTTCCACTAATGAGATGATCTTTCTCCAATATTGATCACATGGATAGTGTGTATTACAAACATTCCATTTATTATAAAATTTAAAAGATCATATTATTAGTATATTTAATGATTTTAAATTATGTGAAAGATAATAATAATTTAATTTTATAAAATCCCCTACTATTTTTGTCATCTAATAATGGCCCTCACTATTGAACTCAAAATTCCCTATCACTATAGACATTCTAGCTGAAATGATCCATATTTCACTTCTTGATTATCCATAATTTTTCCATAAAGACCATACTAAGGTATTTGTGTAGGTGTTCATGCCAACTATGGGCTTGAAGTTCCTTGATCAATCGAGTGGACTCCTCAATCAAGAAATTGTGACTTGGATTTCCTCAACACATGCCTCCAAATTTTTATTGAACATACTTTTTTCATTACATTCAATAAAAGTTTGGTTGATTCAACTTTAAACTCTCTTGAGAAATCCATGATAAAAGAAAGTGTCTATACTTTGGCCATGTAAATAGTTAGTTATATGATTTCTTTCCCAATCAAGTAATGGAAGGCTAAGTATGAATTAATATTAAGTTGAGGGATTGTAATTTATTATTCATAATTTTTATCTTGTTTTATCGTATTCATTTTTTTAATATTAAGTGTATTTTACATAATTAATTATCCATGTTGTAAAAACACTCTACACATAATCCATTTATTTATATTTAATATTTTCACATTCATTCATTTATTTACACAACCATGGTATTGTATCTATAAAATACATAATGCATAAGAAAGAAAATAAATAAATAAATAAATTACTCGATCATGATATAATCTAAAATTTGATTTATTGAGAATATAATAAACTACCCCTTAACCTAGGGGAAACAAATCATTATGCTGATCTTGGTACGAGTTATAACATTCCACTTATCCACCTATGTAACACCTGAGTTGGTAATGTCATAGATCCATCTTGAATGCCTCCATGCTCCTTGGGATGATCCATTTATTACATATATTTATTACTCACATGTAGGTGAGGGGAACCAAAGTACTAGTTAAGAGTAATTACTTAAATAACCCTAGACTCACAATATCTACATAATAATAGAGGGATGGATGACTCATAGACCATAATATTTAATTTAATAATTAATAATTACAACCCCATGAAATAAAATAAATAAAATAAATCCATCACTTACATAAATCTTGGTTAATATCATGAAAATTCATACACATAAAACAATTATAGATTTAAAATAATTATCCACCATTCATTTCAATTCATTTTTTAATAAGATAAAATGATAAGGAACTAATCTGATTAATTATCTTACTAATAAATTAAGTAATTTATCGTATTTCATCCATTCATCCTAAAAATTCCCATACATTATAATTTTAAATAAAATGAATAATTTAATTTTTTTAAAACTCAATAAAATGTCACACAACTTTATACTTGGAAGAAACCCAATGATTACCTATTTGAACTATTTAGTATTGTTTAATTTTTAACAATTCACTCATACAATATATTTTGTACATAGAATGCATCATAATTCAATGGTGTGTGATGCCAATTTAATTCCACATGGAACACATGAAAAATATGTAGCAGATATAATTTAATGTGTTCGGTATTTAATATACAATTACCATTCCTGATTCATAGTCTCAAATATTGTGAATAATTAATTAAAAATTTAATATAATATAAAATGAAAATACTGGTGTGTACTATCAACTTAATGACCCACTAAACTTGAGTCAATAAGTTTAAATAGTAATTAACTAATTTTAATATTTACGTCTAAATAGGTAATGTAAACTATGTGTACAATCCAACTACACAACATGTACTTATCATATCTGAATATCCATAGTACATGACTAGGGACTCACTATGTACTTCTCATGAAAATTTATAAACTCCATGGTGTGTATAGAGGATACATGACATGCACATATAGTTACATGGTTTCTAGTTAGTACACATCATGGATTAAATACACACAATGAATTAATTACACAACACAGTTTGCCCACATATTTTTTATCATGAAACCATATGGACGACATGACATGTAGTAAAAATACATAGTGTGTATTCAAACCACACAGTGTGCACTCCAGAAAAGCCGTGTGCCACCCTATCCAGTCTAAATGTGATGAATTTATTGCATATTCCATGAATATATTACATGATGACATGAAATCCACATGATAATCCTTGTGTAATGACTAGGTATAAACAACATGTAACAAATGAGAATGCGTTGTGTAATCTTGTTTTATCTTTCATGGATACTTGTAAATTCTAGATCGTATCTTCATATACAAACTTCATTAATCATCAACCGATATTGGTAAAATTTGTGAGAAATTAAGAATAAGAATAAGAAATTTAGATTATAGATCAAGATCAAATTAAACCATTAAATGAATCCTAAGTTTTAGATTCACAATAATAAATAATCAAATAAATAATTGTAAATTTTAATGTAACCCATATGATATGACTTGTTGGTTTTGGGTGGAATGGAAGCACCTTTATGGGAATAAAATAAATATTTTATTGATCTGATGGATCATTATGAATATTGTACATGATGTAAATTCCATGACCAATGATATTTTTCCACCAGATATTGATATATTTAAAACCCATATACTAGATATGACCTTTTCATGTTAAATATTTAATTTATTTATTTACTTATGAATAAATAAATACCTAGTCTTTGGATATTTCTTCAATGATGATGATATTGATCATCTGAAAGAGAATTTTCAGTTTACCATTGTTTCACTATAGGGTCCAAAGGTATAATCCCTCAAGAGGTGAACGAAAAATTCTCCTTTGATCTTTGAACAATAACAAATTGAATTCTAGGTGCTAGTGTGGCAGATCAATCGACTTGCATTGTTCTCCATGACCGCTTGTCCTTCGGGCTTGAAGGGTTTCTTCTCGTTATTGAGAAAATTAGAGGAGGAGGAGCTGAGAGAGAAATCCATTTCATGAAACAATTTTCAATTCTCAATTAAACCTACATAATAGACATAACCATCTATTTATAGATCTAGGGATTAAGTTAAAGTATTATTTAATTAAACAATGACCCTTAAATAATATTTTAATCCTCATCGAACCCTATGCCATATAATAATAATAATAATAATATTCTTTAAGTAGTGTTTGCTTACTGAAGAAATGATAAATACTTCTTTTACTAGCACAAAAATAAATATTTATCACCAGATACAATATTGGTCTTCTTGAACACATCAAAATTTATTTAATATGAAAATCAATATTTAATTAAATATTTTATTCTTAAATAAATATTCTTATTCAAAATATAATGAATAAATATTTATTTAATAAATATTTTAAATTGATAAAACATGAATAAAATTATTCCTTAGTATTTAGAATAATATTTATTTCATTAATTAATTTCAGAAATAATTTAATCAGAACAGTGGAAACACATAGTGTGTGGCCCTCTAGGATTATTTCCCATTGAAATTATAGGTTCTTGCCTAAATTCTAAGATTAATATATATCAAATGGTCAAGAAACCCAATAGAAAGAACTTAATTCAAAAACATCAATAACCAAATATGAACACTCACTGTGTAATATAATCCATTTGTCTCATTATCTCATCAAAAAAGTTTCACACCCATGTCATCAACTCATATGATTGATGCATCTTTATTTGAATCTATGAAATAAACGCATCGTTACACCATGGATATGGAATTGAATATGACGGTTCTATTCTAATCAGAGGGATAAGATATCAACTTATATAAAAATAGAAGGGATAAATCCTTCCCCGACTTATCCATTAATAAAATGTCACTCTTGATGCACCTAATCTATCCAACATCTCCATGAAATGTTTCATCATGGTTTACAAAATACATTTGCATGCATGAGATGTAACATGAATTAATAACAATATTGAAATCTAAGGACCATCATAAATTCTCGTACAATGGAATATCTGATGACACTAGAACATAAATAATTCCTACTGGAAGGTCTGTTTCCTTTAATCTCCCATCTTGGTGATTTCTAGGTGAAACCTTCCTGAGAAGAAGTCTCATCCACTTACTAGTACTTTCACCCAATAGTCACATTCTATGTGTCCCATCATAGAAAATTATCTGACCATAGAATAATATTTAATAATACCATCTTGGCATTTCAAGGTTCTCATTATAGTGGGGAACTGTTATGACCTTATCAATGAAACAAATAGCCTAAGACATTATTACTTTTAATTCATGAAGAACAATGAAAAATATGTAACAAGATATTTTATTAATATTAAAATATTTAGATATACATGTAATCAAAGTAAAATCATTTGGTTCTATGAGATGAACATCAATACCAGGGACCCGAACAAATTTTTACGCTTTTGTTGGGGAGGGGAATGTGTAATTAAGTTAACAAAAACAAATAAAAAAAATCTAAAAAAAATATATTGAAGTTTTTGGTGAATGTAAACAAGGTCATAAATTGAAACACCATAGCTCAAAAAAATGGAAATTGAGAGACAACTTATGGGTTTGAAAAATAACAAACATAAAATTTAAATTAAAGATATTAAAGAGGCTAAGATTCAGAATAATCAACAACCTGAGAACCTAATTCCTACCAACAATGAGATAATTGAGAGTCATATTTTGATGGAATTATTATTTTATAATATATATAATAATTCATAATGCATTAGTATTTCACCAAGTTATATGAATTATGAAATAAAACAATACATGTTGTCTCAATCATCAACCTTCAATGGAATTCCCAGTGAAGTCTCTCTTGACTTAATTTTGGACTTCTACTATAGTGTTTTGTACCTTATACTAAGGGGACTGATTGAGGAATAACTTAAGATGAGAATAGTCCATTTTTCCTCAAAGGAAATCTTAGGGCTAAGTTTAAATAGTTTTAAGAATAAATTTTTGACACTTAGTATTTTGTTTATAAATTTTCCATGCAAATTTACCATAGGATAATGAAATTATAAATTAGGCACAAAATCATTGTATTTTTAAAAGATGAGGGAGGGTTATTCCATGAATCTTGAGATTGATTCAAGGAATTACTCAGATAATGTACAAACCACCAATGCACACCCAAATTATTCAATATTGTTTCTATAATAGACTTACCTCTTACCACAAAACATTACCGGAATAGTCTACTGGTGGAGATTTTAGTGAAAAAATTTCGGAGAAATTAAATCAGATTATCAATACACTATCACAAAACTCATAGAACAAATGCTCAAGAAGAAGAAGAATTTTTTATGATAGAAACTGGTCCTATCTAACAAGATGATGTTAAATCTTCTTAAAAATACCATGAAAATACTCAAAATACTCTTAGGGAGGAATTAAACCACTATGTTATGTTTCAGAATTTATGATCATGCTATCCTAATTTTAATATTCTTTCCCAAGATCTTGAAAATGAGAATTGTGCTAGGTATGGTCCTAGAATGTTTCCTAGGGATGGAAAATTCTCTAATACCTATAATAAAAGGTATAGAAACCATTCAAATCTATCTTGTAGATAAATGAGAGTTCTTAGACATGATTCTCCCCTGATTTTTAGCAATAACCTAGGTAGTAATTCAAATTCCAACCAAAGGATGAATCTTATAACTACCAAAGGGAATCAAGGGGTATGTTCCAATAGATAGATGATAGGTTTAATGAACAAAAGTCTAAAAATGATTTTATTAAAGTAAAAAAGAATTATAGGATGAAAAATACATAATTTCCATTGGGATAGTTTTCTAGATATGTTGGTGGTAAAGATAAGGGTAAGATTCCTGCAATGACTCGTATTTTCTCAACTTATTTTGGAAAATATTGAGACCAGGAACTGAGACGATGTGAAATTATAAGGCCCAATGTTCCCAGAATGATTCGTTGAAAAATATCAGGTTTTTAATAGAATGCATGCACATTTTTCCTGAAAAATTGGAATAAATATTGAATGGGTGACCATATTATAAATATGAGGGCACCATTGTGTTCAAATCAATGATTTTACCATAGAAGAGGCCTAACATCGGTTGATGTGGGTCGGCTATGAAAGATAGTTTTTGGACATAACTATAAATAAAATAATTAAATAAAAATATTTTATTTTTAAATCTTAATAACTCATGAATGAAGACTTATATTGGAAATTAGAGACCACTGTTGAGTTCGTAATGTGGTGTTTCCCCTAGGTAAGACTCAACTTTAGTCAGCGATGGTCTTCTGTGGGAAAATCTAAAAAGGATGTAATTGTCATTAAATAATTTAAAGATAAATTATTTTATTGATGCAAAAAATATTTTCTTTGAAAACATCCTTTTTCAGAAATATTAGGGTAAGCGTAATAACCCTAGGAATTCTAGAGAATCTCTAGGGATATCTTAGAGAAAGAATACCCTCAAGAGAATGACGATGAATCAGAGATCAGATCATGGATCGTCACACCAACGGAGTTGTAGGATCTCATCAATGATGACAATGAAACCATTTCTCATCAAACGATCCAAAATCCAGGTAGGATGTTGTTTTCTTTGTGATCTTTCTCCATTTTTGAATTCAATAATGAACGCAAACCAACCCATGAACATTTTTATCTATAGTTTGATCGTTCATGGGATGGGTGATAGTTTTGTGAGGATTTAATGAGAGATAGATCTGTGTGATTGTTTTATTCTTCATTCTTCCTTTAAAACAGAACAAATAGAGGCTGACACGAACAATGTCCAAGATCCGTTCTTCATATGTTCATGTGCATTTATTCTCTCCCCTTAATCTGTCATGTTCTTTGTATGTTCTTCATCTTCTCCCCGCTCTTCAAAACCCTTATGCAAATGATCGATCATTTCACCCCCGATTCATGGCACAATGATCTGAGATCAAAGATCCAACCCCATAAAGGATTAGTGGAGGTGAGATGGTGATGGATGACATAATTTGGCCAGGAAAGTGGTGTGTGGAGGTGAAGGTGGTAGCACAAGTCTGGGGGGTGGGGTGCGACAGATGGTGATCCGGTATGGAGAGGTCGTCAACGTGGAATCCAAAGGATATAGAACATAGTAGGGTGATGTATTGGAGCCACGATAGTGGAAAGCATCCACGACGTTGACTGGGGGACACAACGTTGACCTGGGGATGCAATGGTGGGGAAGACACGTACACGGAAATAGGCTTCCAGGGGGGGTGGAACACAGCTCAGTGACACATTGGAGGAGCCCTCGACATCAAGTTCATGGGGTAGGTGGTTTGGCGGTCTAATTGTGTGAAATGAGGCATGACACCATGTCAGCATGGGAGGAATGTGGTTAGGGTGGATTGCGTGTGGTGTATCAAGGTGGGCTAGAACAGGGGGAGTTGTGCCACTCTAGTGTCCCAGTAGGCTAGGATGGGTTAGGTTAGACCCGGACCGGGCTGGGACGAGTTGGGTCAGACCCGGAGTGAACTCAGGTCAGAACCTTTTAATAAATATAGCTGTAACATTCAAACCGTGTGTCTATTTGATGAGTTGTTTGCTATGTTTGTTCCCTCACAAAGAGAGTATTTTTATGATATAATATAATTGAGTTTTTTTGGAATTTGGAATAAAAAATAATGGCTCAAGGTGTAGGTTCTCATAGAAATAACACACTTTGAACAAAATCATGTGGCTGACTGTGACCTAGAAGCTATGTGTCCTAGAAGCCGTGTGTCCTAGGAGTTGTGTGTATTAATTAGAGACTGTGTTTATTACTGAGACTGTGTGTATTATCGAGACTATGTGTCTTACCAAGAATGTGTGTCTTATGAATACTATGTGTCTAATGGAGATGCTGTGCCTCATTGGATTGAGAATATAAAGACTTTATTAGAATATATGTTGTAGACATATACCTATGTGAGATGACTATACTATTTCTATGTGGTATACTATGTGTATTTATATATGGTATACTTTGTGTAATTATGTTTGGTATACTTCTAGTATTTTTGTGTGGAACACTTCATGGTGTTCCTTAGTGGTGTTCCTTCATTGTGTTCTTTATTGGGATTCCTTCGTGGTGTTCCTTCGTGGTCTTCCTTAGTCATTTTTCTTCATGGTGTTCCTTAGTGGTGTTCCTTCATGGCGTTCCATCATGGTATCCCTTCATGGTCTTCCTTAGTGGTTTTCCTTCATGGTTCTCCTTAGTGGTTTTTTTCATGATATTCCATAGTGGTGTTCCTTCATGGTGTTCCATAGTGGTGTTCCTTCATAGTGTTCCTTCATGGTGTTACTTCGTGGTCTTCCTTAGTGGTGTTTCTTAATGGAGTTCTTTAGTGGTGTTCCTTCATGTTATTCCTTCGTGGCATTATTTAATGGTGTTCCTTCATGGTGTTTCTTAGTGGTGTTCCTTCATGGTGTTCCTTAGTGTTGTTCCTTCATGGTGTTCCTTAGTGGTGTTACTTTGTGGTGTTCCATCATGGTGTTACTTAGTGGTGTTCCTTCATGGTGTACTTTAGTGGTCTTATTTTGTATACTTCATTCATGATATACTTTTGTAATTCCCCATGTAGTATATTTTTCTTTATAGTTTCGGGGCGTCCTACCGAGTATTGTTTTACTCACCCCCGCAAGGGCTTTGCCCACATGTATCATGTCTCGTGCAAATGATCAATGATTTGATGGAGTACTAGGTGGACCAGACCCAATTGGGGCTTAGTGAGACCAGAAAGTTGAGGTGTTCTCCTACAGCTTCAGATAGATGTCCAGTACCTTTCTGTTCAGGTAGGGTTTTCTACGGATGAGTTTCAGGAACTTGTGTATTCACTTTTCCAGACTCTATTTTGGGTGTTCTTGTATTTTAAACCTATTTACTTTCTAGTTTTATACTATCATACTCTATTTTTAGTATATTAGTGGTATTTATTCTTGTTTTCTTAGTGTTTTTATGTTTTAGTATTTTTGGGATTGGAGATGTGTGCGATTGTACAAGTATGTAAGAAAATTCCTTCCATTTATGGGATATGACTACTCGGTGCTAGTCTCCGTCCCCTATCCTATTGGAGGTTGTCTTGGGGTAGTCATGACACATGACCCTCTGGGACTGGTCATGATAGAGTTGTATCAAAGGAGGTTGGTTCTACTTAAGGAACAAGAGTCTGTGAGGTTGGTTTGGGGAAATAGTGTTAAGTGTTTTGAGTTCGACTTTCAGGATATGGAATCCAGTGTTGGTGTGGCAGCCAATGTATCCATACACCAAGACTCTAAATTAATCTTTTCAAATAAGTACTTGAAAACCCTATTTGTAGGAAAAAATAGTACATGAATCATGTATGATTTGGGTGTGTTCTCATGTCCTTCTTGATTCAGCTGAACAGGTATACTCTATTGGCCATGGTACATCTTGTCTTACTTCAAGATGCCCCCATATAGACAGCCATCTAGGATTCCACTACGTGATCATGTGGATGATCCACTGGGTGATGAGACATTGGTACAAGTATTTGTACCAGAGATACCACCTCCAAGTGGTGCACCAACTATACCACCACTTGTAGAACAATACATGGTACTCATAGTTCCATCAAATAAGAAGTGTAGAATGATAATAACTCATAAGTTTTAGTGATAGAGACCCCTCAGGTTCTTAGGTGAGACAGACACATAGGCAGATGAGGAATGGATTGAGGTGGTGATTTGAGTTTTCTATCTAGTCAAGAAACCAATAGATCAGATGGTGGTTCGAAAAATGAGCCTTCTACATGGATTAGCAGGGTGATAGTGGGGTTTGGATACTCGATCTTGTGTTGAGGTGACTTTTCCATGGATAGAGTTTGATAACATTTTCAAAGAGGAGTTCTCAAATTATAAGCTAAGGGCTATGCATGTCTAGGATATTCTACAGTTCCAGAAGGATGGCATGTTGGTATCTAAGTATCCATTGATGTATACCAACCTTTCTAGGTACTTGATGGATGTGATACGTAGCTATTACTTCATGGATCAGACCTTTGAGAGAGGTATATGTATGGACATCTGATCAAGCGTTATCCCTTTGTGCATTTGTACCTATCCTCAGATGCTATAGAGAACCTTTGTGGTTAAGAGTCCCTTGGATGAATAGATATAGCCAGTCATAATCAGCGGTGGAAAATCTAGAGAAGATAGATCTACTAGGTGGAATACATAGTAGTGGAGCTAGGAGAGAAGTAGGAGGTAGTAGTCTTCATGTTACCACCACCACCTCAGGTGGTCCACACCAGGCTCAGGGAGCTAGAAGATAGGGGGGGACATCTGTATGCGTTCGAGGCTTATGACCCAGGGACTCTAGGAATTATTTGAGGTACGATCTGTTCCTATTCTACATTAGATTAAATATTGATAAATTCAATTACTAGTCATTATTTTCTTTCTATAAATAATGATTGAGACTCAGATATTCTAGTTGAACCATTGACTCGACCCTCACACTTGGAGACTCATACTAGAGGAGACCTGATGACCACTCACTGGTGCCGACAGTGTGTCCTGACTCTTAGAGGTGAGAGTTTTGGTTGTGATATATTGGTAGCGACATAGAGTCCTTAATATTTCAATCTTGGTATGGAATGGTTAAATACAGTTCATGCTCAGATTGACTATTTTAAGAAAAGAATGCAGTGTGTCCATAGTGGTGGAACAAGGTTTCCCTTGTTGGTGAAAAAAACCTAGAGAACATAGAATGGACTCACGCATTGGAGGGTGAATCAAATTTCTCATCAATTGGATAGCCTAACCCTTAATAACGTGGGGGTTATGAGTCCTTAGTTTTCTATAGTGATGGCAGAGTTGCATTAGATCCAAAAAATTTTGAGACAAAGGTGTTGGATAGAGTTCATCCAATATTATGACTTTGAGATTGTATCTACTCCTAGGAAGGAGAACATGGTGATAGATTTTCTCTATAATAGATCTAATTTGAAGTTTCTAAATGAGGAATCAAAGCAGTTTTCCTCATTATAGTTATATTTTGTGGATGGAGATGGAGCAACTTACCTCTAGTCGATGGTTTTCACCCCTCCACTCTTACAATGAGCCAGGGAGGTACAACTTGGGGATATCGATTTTGATACCTTACATGCTCATATATCCATAGGGCATTCCCCTGATGAACATTTGAAAGGTGGGGAGAAATTTTTTCTTTTCAGTGGATTAATAATGGTACCGATGACATTAGAGGAGGAGGTGCTGAGGGAGTTCCATACATCCCCTTTGGCAGTGAATCCAAGTGTGGTGAAGATGTACCAAGACCTCTGACATCAGTTCTGGTGGTTAGAGATGAAGAAGGTAGTGGCATAGTTCATTTCTAGAAGCCTTAATTTTTAGAAAGTGATGGCTGAGCACTAGGTTCTAGTAGTCTTGAACCAACCCCTTGAGGTGCCAGAGTGGAAGTGGGATGGGATATTGATAGGATTTATTATGGGTTTACCACACATGTCCAGGGGAAACAATTCCATCTAGGTGATCATTGATCGACTCACCAAGTTATCTCACTTCCTATCTATCCAAGAGTAGGGTTTAGTAGAGAGCATGAGAAAAATCTACATGAAGAAGATAGTTTGAATCCATGGATACCCTTAGATTATATTTTTAGATCACGATTCTTGCCTTACATCCTGATTGTGGAAGGGATTTTGTGAGGAATTTTAGACCTAGCTGCCATTGAGCACAACATTTCACGCACAGATGGATGGCCAGACTGAGTGAACCATTCAAGTTCTAGAGGGCATGATATGGTCTTTCAGGTTAAATTTTTGGCTATAGTTGGGAGGATTATTCATGGGTGATCGATTCCTTGAGTTCACATTCCGTGGGAGCATAGGAATCTCCAAGAAAGGACATGGGAGCAAGAGGCTCAAATTCGTGCTCAGTACCCACATCTGTTTGGGTAGTCTTGGTTTGAATTTTAGGGACATAAAGCCCTAATGTGGGGAGAATGTAATGAATAATATTTTCTTTAATTTATTTTTAGAATTTATTTGGGAAAATTATGAGACTAGGCACTAAGATGATGTGCGATTCCGAGTCCTAGTGTTCCTGGAATGATTTGCTAAAACATGTTAAGTTTTTAATAGCACACATGCACACTTTTTCTAAAAAAGTGGAATAAATCTAAAATGGTTGCCTGGATCAGAAATATTAGGGAACCATTTTGTTCAAATAAATGAATTTACCTTAGGTGAGGCCTAACATCGGCTGGCGCAGGCCTACTGTGAAAGATTGTTTTTGGACGTAATTGTAAAGAAAATAATTAAATAAAAAATATTTTATTTTCAAATCATAATAAATCATGAATGGAGACTCATATTGGAAATCAGATACCACCTTTGATTTCATAATATGGTGTTATCCCTAGGCATTACCTAACTTTATTCGGTGCATGTCTTATGTGAAAAAATACGAAAATGATGTAATCGTTATTAAATAATTTAAAGATAAATTATTTTTTTGATGTAGTGATGATTTATTTTAAAAAGATCCTTATGAAGAAAACCCAGGGTTATCCTCATAACCTTGGGAATTCTCGAGAATTGCTAGGGAGATCTTGGGGAAATAATCCTCTCAAGAGAATGAAGACCGATCAGAGATCATATCATGGATCGTCTCACCAACCGAGTTGGAGGATCACGTCAATAAAGACAACACAACCGTTCCTCATCAAGGATTATTCCAAACTCTAGATGATTTGTTGTTTTCTTTATGATCTTTCCCCATTTCATAATTCAATGAGGAATGCATACCAACCCATGGACAAGTTGATCCACGGTTTGATCATTTGTGGGATGTGTGTTAGGTTTGTGGGGATTTAATGGGATATAGATCTATGCAATTGTTTTATTCATCATTTTTCCTTCTAATAAGACTGAATTTAGATAGACATAAAAAAGGCTAAGATCTATTCTTGTGCATTTATTCTCTCCTCTCAATATCTCATGTTCTTTGTGCGTTCTTAATCTCCCCCCACACTTCGAAACCCCTAGGTGAACGATTGATCTTTGTGACCATGATTCATGGTTAAATGATTTGAGATTTAATATATAACCCCATAGGCATAATATATGTGAGACAGTAAAATCACAGTGCGATTTGGCTGAGACAACAGTGCACGGTGGCAGCCGGAGGTGGTGTCTTTTACTGGTCCACGTGAGCGACGACACGAGTTGGGGGGGGGGGTGGTCCAGGTGGATGGTGATACAATAGGGAGAGGTCACCAGTGGGGGAAGCTGATAGAGACGGAACATGGTAGGGTGCTATGTTGGAGCTGCGATGGCATCATGGGCTGTGGCAGGCAGCTGTAGTGTTGACCTGGGGATAGGATGGCGAGGAGGTTGCATAAGTGGAAGAAGGCCATGGAGAAAAGGGGGGAGCTGGAACACTTCTTGGTATTTTATTGGAGGAGCCGACGTTGGAGAGGATGCAGAGTAGGTGATGTGGAGGGACGACTATGAGAAATGTGACACAACACTATGTCAGCATGGGAGGCATGCGGTCGGGGTAGATCACATGCAATGTAGAAAGCCAGTTTGTAGCGTGAGTCGGACTAGGGGGATCCGGGCTACTCCATCAGCCCAGCGGGCTGGACCCCGTGGCCCATCGAGCAGGGATGGGTCAAGTCGGACCTGGAACAGACCCGGGTCAGTCCCTTTTTATAAAAATAGCTGTAAATTTCAAACAGTGTGTCCATTTGACAAGAAATTTGTAGCATTGGGACCCTTTCGATGATATTGTCCTTATGAGATAATATAATTGAGTTTTTGTAGAAGTTTGAATATGACCTAATGGATCGAGGTGTATTTTCTCCCAGAACGAGCATGCTTTGAGCAGAATCCTGTGGCTTTCTGTGACCTAGAAGCTATGTGACCTAGAAGCTATGTGTATTACTTAGAGACTGTGTGTCTAACCAAGACTGTGTGTCTTACCAATAATGTGTGTCCTACCAATATTGTGTGTCTTACTGAGACTATGTGTATTATGAAGATTGTGTGTCTCATGTATATGGTGTGCCTTATTGGTCATAGAATATATGTTGTAGACGTATACCCGTGTGAGATGAATGTACTATTTCTGTGTGGTATAATTCATGTATTTCTATGTGGTATACTTCATTGTCTTTCTTAGTGGTGTTACTTCATTGTGTTCCTTAACGGTGTTCCTTTATGGTGTTCCTGTGTGGTCTTCCTTAGTGGGGTTCCTTCGTGGAGTTCCTTAGCGGCGTTCCTTTGTGGTTTTCCTTTACAGTGTTCCTTTATGGTCTTCCTTAGTGGTGTTCCTTCTTGGTGTTCCTTAGTGGCGTTCCTTCATGGTATTCCTTAGTGGTGTTCCTTCACGGTGTTCTATAGTGGTGTTCCTTCATGGTGTTCCTTCATGGTGTTACTTCATGGTCTTCCTTAGTGGTGTTCCTTCATGGTGTTCCTTAGTGGTGTTCCTTTATGATGTTCCTTAGTGGTGTTCTTTCTCGGTGTTCCTTCATGGTATTCCTTAGTGGTGTTCCTTCATGGAATTCCTTAGCAGGTTTCCTTCATGGTGTTCTGTTGAGGTGTTCCTTAGTGGTGTTCCTTCATGGCGTTCCTTAGTGGTGTTCCTTCATGGAGTTCCTTAGTGGTGTTCCTTCATGGTTTCCCTTAGTGGCGTTCCTTAGTGGTGTTAATTCATGGTATCCTTTAGTGGTATTTATTTTTAGTCTTATTTAGTGATATTAATTTGTAATTTCCTATGTATTATTTTTTCCATTGTTGTTTTAGGGTGTCCTACTAAGTATTGTTTTAATCACCCCTGCATAGGCTTTTCCTATACCTGCCATGTCTTATGAAGATGATCGATGATTTTATAGAGTCTTAGGTAGACTATGCTTAGGTGGTACTTAGTTATACCAGACTGTTGAGGTGTTCTCCTACGACTTTATACAACTATCCAATACCTTTCCTTTGAGGTAGGATTTTCTACGGATGAGTTTCAAGAACTTGTGTATTCACTTTTCTAGACTCATTTTTGGGTGGTATTTTATTCTGGACCTATTTACTTTCCAGTTTTCCAGTTTTTTACTTTGTTGTTCATATCTTAGTGGTATTCATGCTTGTTTACTTAGTGTTTTTATATTTTAGAATTTTTGGTCTTAGATATGTGTGCATGTGTACAGGTTAGAAAAATGACACCCATTTTTGGGATATGCCTACTTAGTGCTAGTCACTATCCCCTATCCTATTTGAGGTAGGATTGGGGTAGTCATGACACAAGCCCCCTTGGGATGGGTCGTGACACTTCCAATCACCACAATAGTGAACACCATATAAAATTCTCGAGATATTACAATTATATGTAGTGTCCAAACCCACCAAGAATCTAGGAAAGTAACTAAATAAAATTAAAGTAAAATCTAGATAAAACTAGAAATTAGAATATAGAAAATGGTGAATCTTGAATTATAGATAGCAGTACTAAAAATAATTCAAACCCTACCATTCCAATTGAAAAAATAATAAAATTTCTTGAAAAACAAAGAAAATAAGGGGAAGAAAAATCTTGAAGAGGAAGTTTAAGGGATAACAAAAAATTTAAGGAACTTTTACCTATTCATTATTTTTCCACAGATAATATAAAATAAAAATTAGGATTATAAACTATTTAAATTTATCGAGGCTATCAAAAAACTAAGCATTGAAAATCAATTCCTTGAGACCTTTATTCAAATCCCATATTATCAAAAACCACTCAAGAAAGTCTATTCAAACAATAAAGAAATGGAAGAATTATATGCTTACAATCTCATAAAGGAATATAATGATATTTTTCTGAATAGAATACCTCCCAAACATCAAGATATAAGGAAATTTGTCATACCTTTTACCTTTATAGATAGATATTTCTAGTTTAATTATCTATTTGATCTTGGAGAAATCATCAATCTGATTCTATTGATTTTTTTTTCATCATTATATATTATGATTTCCACAACCCAACACTATTGTTTTACGACTTTTAGATCAATCCATTACTCACCCAGTTGGTATAGTAGATGGCTTGTTAGTTGGAGTGGGAAAGATATTTTTTCCTAAAAATTTTATGATTTTGAATAAGGAATGTGACCAGGAGGTACCTATAATTCTTGGTAGGTCCTTCCTAGACATGAGGGGGGTATATCATTGGTGTGTTAAAGGGAAAATTATTTTTTAATTTGGGTGAAAAAATCATAATTCAAGGTTTAAAAAAAATGAAGGAATCCAACCATGGTCAAAACTATTCTAGAGATGAGATTTTAGGAGTTGAAGAATATATTAATGATGAGGAAGAGGAATTTATGAGGATGATAATATAAATTAATGGTGCACCTGATATCCCTAATGAAACCTATTTGGAAATTAGTTCTAGAAAGGATAAGGAGGATTTAGAGGAGTTTTATGGGTAAATCCTAGAACACCTAGATGAGTTTTCCTAGTAATACATTTTGACCCAAATGAAAGAATATAGATATGAGGAGCACAACTTTTGGAACAATAGTGATGAATAGGAAGATTTCTACACTACCTTCTTTAATAGGCATTATATAGACCCTATAACTCCTATATCCAAGTGTCTTCCATTAAGTTAATAAGCACCCGATCTGGATCTTAAACCCTTGTCGTCTCATTTGAAATATTAATTTTTGGATGACCCATAAAAATTAAAAGTTATTATCTTAATAAAATTAGAATATAGTAAAGATAATAACCTAATGTGTGTCTTGAGTAAGTTCAAGCCTATCATTGGCTATTATATTGCTGATATTAAGGGTATAAGTCCATCATAATACATGCATAAAAACCCCATGAAACCAAAGTATAATCCAAGAGTAGAGGGACAAAGAAGGTTTAACCCAAAAATAAAATTAGTGGTTAATGAGTATATGATCACGTTTCTTGATGCTATAATAATTTTTCCTATTTAAGATTGTCCATAGGTGAGTACTATTTAGGTAGTTCCTAAGAATAGTGGAGTGAAAATCAATAGGAATAAAAAGAATGAGAAAATCAAAACTCAAACTGTGAAAAAATGAAGGGTCTTCATAGACTATAAGAAACTCAATGCTTCCACTATTGAAAGGCCATATAATAATATAATTTTGGACGAAATTTTAGAGAGGTTGGAAGGGAAGAAATTATTTTACTTTCTTGATGGATACTTTGGTTATAAACCGATTTCAATAGATCATGATAATATGGAGATGATTACCTTCACTTGTCCATTTGAGAAATTTTCCTATCGGTGAATTTCCTTTGTATTGTATGGTTCCCCAACCACTTTTCCTAGATAATTGATGATTATTTTCTCTAACATTATGGAGAAGATAATTTAAGTTATTATTATTTATTTTTCATTTGTTTGAAATGACTTTAAAAATTACCTTTAAAATATAGAAATAGTTTTGGAGAGATGCTTGGAGAAAAATCTTGTTCTAAATTGGGAAAGGTTTTAGTTCATGGATAGTGATGGATTTTTTATAAGGTTTTTAAGAATGGAATAGATGAAAACTATACTAATGTTTAGGTGATTCAAAATCTTCCACCACTTAAGAATTTCAAGGGTATTATAGGTTTTTAGGGCATGTTGGATTCTATAGGAGTTTCATTAAGGAATTTTCTAAATCACTAGGCCATTTTGGTCAATTATTATTAAGGGAACACCCTTTATGTCTGATAAGATATTCCTAGAGACAATTAAATTCCTCAAGGAGAAGATAACATATTCACCCATTATCACTGCCCCAGACCAGAAACTTTCTTTTGAGGTTATGTGTGATTCCATTGACATTGAAATAGGAGATATTTTAAGCCATATGAAAGATAAGACATTTTTTATAGTTTACTATTCTAGTATAATGCTTTATGATTCTAAAAAAAATTATACTACAATATAGAATGACCTTTTGGCTATGATTTTTTCATTATAAAAGTTTAATAAATATCTGATAGGGTCAAAAATCATTGTTTCTACTGATCATTCAGACCTTACACTACTGTTACCCAAAAAAGGCTAAACCAAGACTTATGAGATGTATTATTTTGTTATAATAATTTGACTTGAAAATCATGGATAAGAAATGGTCTTAGAACATTATTGCTGATCACCTACCTAGACTACCCTAGACTCAAAATGAATACCCTAGGGATATAATTCCTTATTTCTATATAAAAAATAGTTTCCATTTTCACTATAAAAGTTACATGATTTTCTGATTTTGTTAACATCTTAGCTATTGGAATTGTGTTTATGGACCTTTAAAAAAACCATAGGAAGAAATTTATTTTTGATATGAAGTATTATTTTTAGAATTATTATTTATTGTTTAGGAAATGTTTTGATGGAATTTTGAGAATATGTGTTCTTGAGAAAGATATTCATCATATTTGGGATATTTTTTATTCATCACCTTGGGGTGGACATCATGGGGTGTGAGAGAAATGATGAAAAAGTAATCCAGGCTAGTTTTTACTACCCTAATATATTCAAATATTTTTGGAGTCTTATAATATGTTGTGAACAATGTTAAAGGATGGGAAATGTTGGTATGAGGTAGGAGATTCCACTAAAAGGAATTTTGGAGGTAGAAGTTTTTGATTTATAGGGTTTAGAATTTATGAGACCATTTTCATCATCTTATGAGAATGAGTACATACTTGTTTATATGGATTAATTTTTCAAGTTGTTTGTGGTATTTGGTATTTCAAACCACCTTACATCTAGTGTTTTTAAGTTTATAAAAAATAATATATTCTCAAGGTTCAGAGTTCCTAAGGAATTCATCATAGACTATGGAACCCGTTTTACGAATTATAAGTTGAATGATTTAATGGATACATATAGGTGTTATCTTATTACTGGAAACATATATCACTCACAAGCTATTAATCTAAATGAAATTTCAAAAAGATTGAATAAAAAAATTATAGAGAAGATAATATAAAATTCTAGGAAAGACGAGCCAATCAAATTGGATAAGTCTTTGAGGGATTATATGACTACCTACAACTCCCCCATAGGGTTGTCTACTTATAATATTCTCTTTGGAAATCCATATCATATACTGGTGAAGTTGCATCACAAAACCTATTTTGTAGTGAACTCCCTAAATTATGTCTTTAATTCTGATGGTGAGAGAAGATTACTGGAGTTTAGTGAGATGGAGGAAACTATGAGAGAATATTTTTATAATTCTCAAATTTAAAAATAAATTAACAAATCCTTTCATGGATATATCATCTTGAATAGGGACATCAAGGTTGGATAAATATTTTTGTTTTTTAATTCGAGGATGAAACTTTTTCTTGGAAAACTGAGAACCAAGTGGTATAGCCCATTCACCATTCTGAGAATTAATATTAATAGGGTTATAGAGACAGTTGGAGAGGAGAATAAAACATTTTTTTGGTAATGTAAATATAATCAAATACTTTATTGAAGGGAATCTAATGGGTTTGTTTTCCATCCCCCTACTTGAGAGTTGACTAAGTTTCCATGTTCAACTGAGTAATATAAACTCAGTGTTTTCATGGGAACTAACCCATAGTTATTGTATTGTTTTCTTTAAATTTATCTTGATTACAAAAATAACCCATTTTTATTGATTATACATGTTGTAATCCATTGAAATTTCACTCTAGGTGATTAAATTAGAACTGAACTTGGGACTTCCCCACCTTCTCATGGTAGCAGACTTGCTACCATCAGAGTTGCTAACACTAGACTAGATACCACCAGATTAATACCATGATACCAACTACCTCTACATGCTACCATTATTAGATTTTCAGAAATTAAAATCCAAAGAAAAATCACACTATATTAATTGGATAAACCACCAAAACTCAAACTCTGGTGGAAATTTATCTTGAGATTCAAATTCTATATCCTTATTTTTTATCTTTTTATCCTTTTAGGAAATCAAACGTACCGACTATAGGAATTTACTCAGGGATATATAGAAGAAACATTTGAATTAACCTTAATTATTAAAGGACCAAATTTAATGAATTTTTGTTTTTATTTTTCTTTTACTTTATACTCAAAATTCATTTCATAGAGATGAAAATTAAGTGTGGGATAATTTCCCCTAATTATTGAAAATTTTGTCTCTATTTTCTTCACTGGGTGTTAGTATCCTGATATATATAATATATAAAAAAAATTGAGATTCATTTTGAAATTTTATTTCACCCTTGGAATGTCTATGTTACTATAATCTATTTATTATCATGCTTCTATTTGAGATGAATTGAAAATTATTTTTCATATTTAAAAAGAATACAAAGAATGAAAAATTTCAAAAAAAAGTTTCCTAAATTATTTTGGAAATGTGGGAAAATTATTTTTTATCTTTATTATAACCCCTTCAACATTATTTGTATTAATGAATTATAAATTTATTTTGAATTAAACTATCTCCCATTTTAGGATTCAACATTGGGGATAATGCTGGGTTTTAAGTGTGGGGGAGAGTGGTATTTCCCTATGATAATATGTGATTCACTTATTGAAACATAAAAATAACCCTTTTATTGTTTAAATAAAATGATAAAAAATTTCAAAAGAATAAAAAAATGAGTGTCTTTAGGTATAAATTTTCACGGTAATACTTTCCTTCATAGTGGATAATAACGTGCAGATTATTCAGGTTTTAATTTATGCTGAAATTTTTGGGGGTGTGTTATTACTGAGTGATGTTACATACTATTTTTGTGGATGTTATATTTAGGAACTAATGAAGGGAGTATGATATGATAAATCTTTATGGAATTTTGATTTTAACTTTAGGGAAATAGATATTTGAACTCAAAACTAGGGTACTCAAATTTTTGAAAACAAATATTCTTAGGGATCCAAATAAAAAGATAATAATTTATTTGTTTTAAACTATAAGAAAATGTGAATTTGAGATATCATAGTGAATATTTAAGATAAAGAGAACTGGGTGTTGTTTTAAATAAATTAAATCCAAAATCAATAAGTTCTATACACAACGCTATGTACAAACCATTGGATAATAAAAAAAATTAAATAATGTTATTGTTTATAAAAAATTAGTTCATCAATGTGTGGGAATATTGAACAAAAATAAAGAAGGGGGAAATCGACTTATAAGAAAATTATTTTAGTTGTATCAATGAAGTGAAAAACAGATCATTGATTTTTAGAACCTAGGGGAGAGTGATAATTGAAGGTGAATATTATTAAGTTTTTATTTCCACTTAAATATAACATTTCATCACTCTTATAATTTGAATTAAATTAGGGAAATAAGTGAGTTCATATAGAAGGTATGAAATTTTCAATATTGATTGAATTTTTGTTCACTTGATTTCTAGTGTGTATTTTATTTTAGGTAGTAATTACTCTAAAAATTATTCTAAAAGAATAAAACACCTCATAATTTTATTCCTAGTTTAATAAATGTCTTAACATTCCCTATTTTGAACTTATTAATAAGAAAATATTATTTCATATTTTACAAAGTGATAAAGAATGGAATTTTTTTAGGAAAAAACATTTAAGTTTGGGGAAGTTAAGAGGGGTATTTCTATATGCTAAGATGTGTTTTAATTCAGGTCATATCAAAATCACACTATTGTTTTCAATAAAATGATCAATTTTTATCAAAATTATTTAATACCGAGTGTCTTTGTGCTTCAATATTCAGCTTAGTGCATTCCAGCTTAATGGATATTAACATGATGGTCATTAATTCTTTCATTGATTCTGAAAATTTTTAGGGGTGTATGATTTCTAAGTGATGTTACATACTATTTTTATGGATGTTATACTTATGAATAGATAAAGGGAGTAATATAGTGCATATCTTTTTGAAATTATTATTTTAACATGAAGAAACTATATATTTTATCTCCAACCTTGGGGATTCACCGTTTTAAATATAAATCACTTTAAGGATAAAAATTAAATGATAATCATATAATTCCTTTGAAACTGAATTAAAATGAGAAATTGAGATCCCAAAATGAATCTCTAAGAAAAAGGATAGTGACAATGTGGTGTAAATAAATTAAATCCAAACTCAATAAGTGTCTTTCATAGTTCTATACACAAACCATTGTCTAGGGAAATAAATAAATAATGTGTCTATTTTTCAAAATTGAGTTCATTAAGGTAAGGGGAATATTGAATCCAAATTAAGAAGTGGAATATTTAATTATAAGAAAATTATTTGAGTTATATAAATTAAGTGAAAAAATTTAATATTTTATTTTTTGAACTTAGGAGAGAGTGATAATTGAAGGTTCCTCTTGTCAAGGTTTTGTTTCCACTAAAATATACCAAGTCATAACTCATAGAATTAGAACTTGAATTGGAATTAATATAGGGAATTGGGTGACTTAATATATGAAGAATTACATTTTATGTAATCATAAATATGTGTTCCCATGATTTCTAGCTTGTATTTGAATTTAAGAAGGACTTACTCAAAGAATTAATTGAAAATTATGACCCACCTCATAATTTTTCTCCTCTAAAAATAAATGTATTAATAGGTTATATTTTGACCTAAATAATTTAGAACATATTTTTGTCTATTTTACAAATAGATAAAGTATGGATTTTTTTGAGGACAAAAGAAAATTTAAGTGTGGGAGAGTTTGATGTGGCTTATGTTTACAGACTTTGAAACATTTTTCTGATTGAGTAATTTAGTTTTTGATGTGAATAAAAGATATAATTAGATATTTTTTTACCTTTTATGATTTTTTATTAAAATATAAATTCTTTGAAAATATTATTAAAATGTATGTTTTTGAAATATTATGTGAACATATGTTCATAACACTAATTTCTATTTTTTATGAATAATAATTTGGTGATATCCATTGCAAATATAGTTTTCAAAATATTTTGATTTTTTTTGTATTTGAAAAAAAAATAATTATTTCATTTTATTTTATGTTTTTATTTGAGACAATATTTTGTGGAAGAATTTCATTTAATATAATTCATTTCTATAATTCAATTTTTCATTGGGTTAGTTCACTGATCAAATTTTACTAAAATAATTTTTTCTTCTAACGATACTAAATTTTAAAATGTATGCTACCACTAGTACATTTTACTACCTCCATCGACCACTTATGCTACCATCAAGACCAATTTGTTACAACCTTCTACCACTCCACCACTACTCCCGCCACACCCTACAACTACTGCTACCCAGAAAATTAATACCACCACCGCACCACCTCTACCACCACCAACCACCTACCTCCGCTAACCATTTAACACTACCACCCATTTCAATTATTTTATTCCTTTATTTGTGGATCCACCTCTCAGATACACAACTATATCCAACTAGAAGCCAGATTAAAGATCCACCAAGTTATACACTTGAAAAAGAACAGAGAAAATCCTATACAAGTCATGGAAGAAAGTCATGCCATGGATGATGATATGAGCTCAATGGTCTCGACTAATTCTAAGAATGAATTGTGGATTCCAGTGAGAGAAATGGAATATGATGAACCCTATTAAAAGTTAATGATTCGATTGAAACATGGAAAGATAGTAATAAATGATTATGAGCTCACCACTAATGGAATTAGATTATGAGGTGTACTGGATAAGGAAAAACCAAAGACCCAACTCAGAGAAAATCGAGACTCAAATCTAACTAAACACATATCCAATTTGGAACACCAAGTAATATGACCATTGAGCTCAGGAAGAGTATTTTTAAAAGTTGATGTTGTGGAATAAATTAATTGAGAAATTGATCCATGATTTAGGAACCATGATGAGAACAATTGAGTTTAAAAATCCCAGAAGGAAAATCCTATCGAAGAGATATCGACACCCATGGATCTATGGAGTAAGAATAGAAATTGGCCCCATGCATGAGAAGATAATTTTGGATTACATTAAAATATTTTGAAAATAAATAGAATCCAATTTTTTTAAAGGCCATTTTCATGAATATATTAGGGTAGAGAATCCCAAGTAAGGGTGAACAAGACTACACAAGGGTAACAACCTTTGATCTCACACCCGCATAAGGGTAAGACCATGTAAGGGTAATCTCACATAAGGGTAACTTAATTATAAGGGTTAAATCAAACCAATATAAACCACATAAGGGTAACACAATTACCTCAACCTTCTTAAGGGTATAATCAATTCAAGAGCCCATGTAAGGGTATTTCCATCAAGTTTGAATCAATATAAAGGGAAAAAATAAAATTTATTTAAAGATGGTCGAGGAAATGATTATGGAATTTTTAGTATTTTCTCAAGGAAATTTATTGAATATATGGAATGATCCACACATGTAATGTGTAGCTTAAATATTATATGAATTGGGAGATTATTTAGTTTTGGGAGCTTGGATTCAGTCCCATTTGAGGATGATGTATAGAAAAAAAATATGCCATGTGGAAGCTAGGGAGAAAATTTCAGAATAATGATGATGAGATTGAGGCAGGTATTTGCATGAGATTTTATTATTAATAGATTAATAAATGTCTAGAAATAGGTGGATGAATACTAGATGATTGATAGAGAACAAATACCTTTAGAAAAAATAATTTTAGATTAGGAACTGGAGATCACTGGGAAGAATGAATATGGATTTAGAGCTACTAGATTGAGAAGACTCATCTCTTTCCCTCTATTTCTTATTATTTTCCTACATGAATTTTCGTATATTTAATTATTTTAATATGTATAATGAAATTCTGATCTTTGGATAAATTATTGTTGGGTAATAATATTGAACTAGTGACATAGTTCACTTCTTTAGGTATTGATATTATTGGACACTACTCTCAAATTAATTTTAGATAGTAATTTTTTTCAAACATCAAGTATCGATGAAAATTGATCTTGATAAAAATTTACTTCAAATATTTTTTTCATCTAAGTATTTGTTCTGATAATCTAATCAATCTTGAGAGAGTATTACACCGAGTTCAACTAAAAAACTGAGCTAATTGATAAATTATTTATCATTTAGTGATTGAGTGACTTATTTAGTTGAAAAAATATATGAATCATTCATTCATAGGTTAAATTGTCAGGAAATATAGTCATCCTATTTCAATTAGTTCCAAGATTTTTAATTCAAATGTATGAATAAATTAAAGTATTTATAAAAATTATCCAATCAATTTCTCCTACTTTATCAATTGATTTTTCTTGCTAGTTTTTTAATCTTCTATCTCTCCTATTTATTCACATAGTATTGACACTTCCAATTAAACAATTAATCAATCCTTATTTCATCATAAAACCCATTTCCACCACCTTATTTTCATTTTCCCTTTATTTTTTTGTGTTTGTTTCCTTATTCACACACAAACACATACTGTGTGTCCTCCCTTATGGATCAACTATTACACACAAATAAAATATTTTTAAGTAGGATTATAAATAATTAATTTTCCTTGAACCAAGATAATGACCTATGGAACCGGTCAATAGACCCGAAACTCTATATGATTCTAGTTATTACATTTCATAAATCAACTAATTATTATAATCCTAAATCTATAATAGATAAACCAACTCTTCATGATCTCTGTGAAATAAAAAAATTACAAATGTGATAGGAAATCACCTCTTCATGATGTGTCCAAGAATTATAACACCTTTTATTCTACAAACACATTTCAAAACAAATATATATCCTATTTTGAATACATGGAATAATGATAGATCTGATGATAATAGAAAAATATAAATTAAAAATTATTAATAGATATTTTAATTGAAATTGTAATTATCATCAGAAATACCTCTTTAGGGATTGTAGTTTGTTGATGAAATATGATGTCTTTTATAAATTGAAAAACATAATAATAGAAATCATTGTCATTATTATTTCTATACACTTTAGAAACATTGAGTAAAATAAGTAATCTATTTTTTTATATGTTTTGATAGTGAAATATTATTCTATACTACCTAATACATATCCATTTATACAAAACAATATGTTTCTTTTTTTCAATGTCCATAATCATACCATGACATTAAAGATATTTAAACACGAAACTTTTATAAAAAATTATCATTAAAACATAATTTAAAACTTATAATTTCCTGTTTATTTGTAAAATGTTGAATATAGTGTATTAAATATTGTTAAAGGCTATCTTTTATTGCTGATTTGTCAGACACCCATGGGTTTAATCCAAAAAATAAATATTCGGAGTTTCAAAATTTATAGTAATACAAATCTAATAGTTCCTAAAAAATAAAAATTAATATGCAATGAATGAAATGAAATGATATTTTATATGATTATATTAAATAGTTTCACCACTGCACTGAGGGTATTAAGAAGAGTATTACTTATATAATTTTATTTTCAAACATTCTAGATAATCTCTCCAATATTAATGAAATTTCATTTTCATCCAGTGAATATTTATCTATGGAAGTGATATGAGTAATAATGGGTCAATTTTTTTATTTATAAGGTTTTCTATTAACATAATACTATTATATAATTCAATAAAAAATCAATAGTATTTAGTAGTAATAAAAACAATAGATCAATCAATGGATAAAAAAATTATGAAAAAATACCTCATGTGTACATTCATAATTGAGGCTCCCGACAATTCATTCTTGAGAATTTCATTTACACTATCAAGACAAATTGTGTCTAGAATAGATTATTCATAAATTTTTATTTGAATTCAATGTAGGTAATATCATAATCTTAGAACATAGTTTCTATACAAACTTGTATTATTAGTAAATGTAGTTTTAACACCCCAAGGTTTTATAAATAAATTTAATAATTAATGCATTAAACACATAGTCTCTAAAAAACACCACTTTTTTCTAACCTAGCCTGTAAAAATAAATTTTCCACCTCTCTGATTTGAATTTCAAAAAACTGATATACACGATTGCGTTCAGTAAGATATTTAGAGTTTGATAGGATCAACTTACATTTTTGGCAAATAGTAATGTACCCTTACAAATAGTAATATACCCTTATGAATAGTAATATGATCCTTAAGAATAATAACCTCTCCCATGAAAGTATAAATAAAATTTCTACACCTTATAAATGAAATAGAGTATTTTAGAAATTAATAATTAAGTGTTGGTATTTTTGTGAGTAATAAATATTTAATTAAAATTTTTAAATAATAAATTTAAATAAAATCAAATACATTTTCATAAAATTATTTATTCAATAAATAGTTTTTTGACCTATGATTTTAGGATAATTTTTTGAGACCTCCGTTAATTTTTGAAAGTATTATAAAATCATTTTTAAATTTAAAATATATATTTTTCAAGTAAATAATGATTTTATTTAAAAATTTAATTTATATTATTTAGAAAATTATTTTTATAAAATAGAGTTTATTTTTGAATTCTACATGTCAAAAAATGGTTTTAGTGATTTTTTGGTATTTTTCTGAAAAAACTTGAATTTTTGGTGAATAGTAAAATATGATAATTTACGGTATAAAAACATTATAAGATAAATACACTATTAATTGAATCATGGATGATATTATAACACTTGGTTCATATTCACATGAACTTATTACAAATTTTTGTCATAAGAATCAATACTATTGGTTGTCTTTGAAAAAATAATAAAATAATGATTAAAATAATGGGAAAACCCTCCTCTCCTCCACTATAAAAACCACCCCTCACTCCCTCATCTCTTCACTCCTATAAAGAATTTTACCTTGTATAAATTCTTCTAAAACATCCTTATAATTTCCTCCCCATGTCCAGTAGCCCTTGGTCTCTTCAAAAGTCCAAATCCTCTATCCTAAAGATGCTCTCAGGGAAGATAAATTCTAGAGGTAAATTCCTCTTTTCATTTCTTTTATTTTATTTCAAGTTCCTTTATTTTTTTATTCCCTCTCCAAATTTCTTCAAAATATTATTATAAATAAATTAACTTATATGTATTGTAATGTTTTTTATTATAATTGAATAATTCATCATCATCTCTCATTTCCCCACCTTTTATACTAGAAATGAAAGCACTATCTGAGATGTGTTAATTTATCACATTCGAGGATGACGAGTTTTAAAATTCTATTACCATATTCAATTATATTCATGAAACCATTTTTATGGTTGAAATAGATCATAATATATGTTATATATCCTATTTAATGTTCTGAAATCATTTTTAGACATGGAATTAATTTATAAAACAAAATAATTTCGTTGTGATCGAAAAACCACCAAATTAATCCAAGCGTTTATCATTAAATTTTTATCTAATGATTCATCCCCACCCAAAGTAACTAAAAGTCCTGTATAATAATTTAACATTATTAAACAAACTTAATAACATATTCCATCCATTTTGTAATTTAATTCTCATTTTACATTAACTTCCATACAAGCTAACCGATCATGAAAACTAATGAAACAAGCACCCACAAAAGATAATATTGAATCTATTAACCCATAAACACAACCATAAATGAACTCAATAAAATTATAATAAATAAAATACTTGTCTAATAGGTTCTGATTTAAGTTATTAATAATTCTAATTTCTTATTTCAGGACCCTGGGTTCAATAGAAAAACATATTAAAACATAAGTTAAGGGTTTTCTACACGAACCTCCATTTTCATTTGGGTTACTCTTATTCTCTACTTAACTCAATGAAATTATTATTTATTTTTACATAATCCTCATAAATTCTATTTCAATGTTCCATATATGTGTACCAATCAGAATCCTTCTTTGTTTTATGGGGATTTACATATTTTAAAAGGATCTTTCAATTTTTTTTCCAAAAATACAAGCCTGATTCAAGTGAATTTCTTGAATTCTTACCTATTTTAAAGGGAACTCTAAAATATGTTTTTTGAAACATTTATTTTTATAAAACTAGTGTTTTTTTATTATAGAAAAACTACCTTAATTCACTTCTATATTTATAAAAATATTTTTCTAAAAGAACTATTCATTTCAAGTAAAAGATTATTTATCTTAAGAATCACTTGATGATTTTATAAGAGTATTTTAACCTATTTCAATAGACTTGTTGATTATTATGTTAAATTTGGGATTAATATATTATGATATCATCTACCATATTTTATTTAATGGTTTATGATTAGTTTGACTGTGGATGTGCTATCTTGATACCATTCAACGTGTTACTTCGAATGGTTAGTAATTATATTTAATGATTCGGGAAAGCTATTTACATTTCATATGATAGTTTTAATATGAATGTATATGCTGTTTATGTTTGTACCCATTCATATAATGAATTCATTGGAATTATTACATGATGGGTGGGGACCACTATATCCCCTCAATGAATCAGTAGGTCACATGAGGCAAAATAGTGTTTTGGAACAAGGATTTGATGGAATGGTTATTATGGTCTTAACACGAGGCATTGAGGGTGTTAATATGATGTCTGAGATTATGCATTCCCTCATTATGAAATTAGAGATTGATAGTCCAAGTGATTCATCAACTAGTAGAATATCCGTTGTTATGTTTTATAGAATTATTTAGTCATTTTTTATTCCCTCTATATTATACTCAAGTATATTTATAAAGGCTTTAATTTTTAGTTATTCATCATGCCTTGTGTTTATGTTTATAATTTCTTCCATTGTATTATTCACCCTTACTGAGCAACCAAGCTTAACCCTTTAAAATGTTTTATTTTCCCCTGGTTTTGAAGAATTATATTATGAATGACTTGCAAGGATAATTATGTGTGACTCAAAATAAGTTGATATGTTGTATTCCCTTTCATGTTTTAATGTTGAACTTATGTATGTATATGGTTTTACAAAACTACAAAACTATTCATTACTTCGGGATATGAAATTATTGTAATCAGGATAATGTAATCAAATAAGGCACTGGCTCCGGGAAACTGGGGTCGAGTCCTTACAGTTGGTATCAAGGAAAGTTTAGTAGAAAACTAGTAAACTAGATTTAGAAAATGTAGATTAGGGAACAAAACTCTAAGATAGTATTTGAGGATAAACATACAATAACATCCTAGAAATTTGGTAAGGAATATATTATATCGATCATTCTAGAAAATACATACCTTTTTAGATAATAAAAGTGGAATTAGTTTTGGCATAGATATACCTAGTTGTAAAAACTCATACAAGGAGTTTCAGGCATGACCTTGGGTATCCTAGTATATGACAATGGGCCTTACTACGCACCTGGTTTGATACTCCCAAGGGATATGCTTAGAATAATTCACATTTTCTTTACAAACCATTATGAAGGAATTAAATGTAAATTTTTCCTCAATTAAACCATGATTATGAGATTATCTATAGATAAAATTTCAATTTATGATAGGTATTTTTATAAGTTGAGATTATAAATTATGATTCACAACCTAATATAGTGTATGCCATTATTTAGAAATAGTGACTAGTGGAAGGAATGTAAAGCGCATGAACGCGTGTATCCCATGTAGGAATTTACCTCCTATGAAATATAATGATACTGGCTATAGTGTGACAACTAGTACTGAGAAACTTATAACTATACTGGGATAATTGACTCAGGTTATGAATAATAACCTTACCCATATGGGACATCTAGATTCACAATGTGGAGGAGCTATGTTAGAATCCTTTATGCGACAACAGCCTCCATCATTAAATGGGACTATAAACCTATTCATAGCAGAGAAGTGGATAAGTTCCTTAGAGAATATATTTCTCACTTTGGTATGTGATGAAATAGAGAAGGTTGTCATGGAAGTTTATCATCTATCAGGATATGCGGATTAGTGGTGGTCTTTAATTCAAAACAAAAATGAGAAATAAGAAATTGAAGAAATGGAATGGAGAAATTTTAATGAAATATTATTAAAAAAATAATTCCCATATGAACAACGAGTAGGAATGGATATGAATTTTCTGAATCTTGTCAAAAATAGGATCAGAATGTTGCAAAGTATGAAGCTAACTTCACAAGGTTAAAAAGACATTCCATGGACTACATACATAATCCAAGGAGCAAAATTGATCAATTCGTTTTTGGTTTTAAACCATTACTCTGAAGGGAACTAGTATCCCAAAGTTTCTTATCATATGAAGATAGAGTCACATGTGCTATCAAGATAGAAAAAAAATTATCTAAGTCTTATGACTTTAAAGGAAATAAAGAGAAGAAGAGGGATGATGAAAAATCTGGAAAAGGAAATGAGAAAATAATGAAGAAGGGAATAATAGAATTTCCACACTATGATAATTGTGGGAAGGAACACCATGGTACTTTCTTGAAGGGTATGGGTGTTTGTTATAAGTTTGGAGAAAAAGTTCACCACTCCCGTGATTTCAAGGGGAAGAAAGAATATAACGATGTTCAATGCTACAATTTCAATGAGATGGGACAGTATGCAAATGATTTTCCTAATTGTCAAGGAAACATTACTCAAATAAGCCCAATCAAGAAAGGCCAAGGTTATGCTATTGAAACTACTGAGTTTGAAGTTACTAATGATGTGGTGGTAGGTACTTTAATCATTTACTCAAACTTATCCAATGATTTATTTGATTACAGATAGTCACATTCTTTTATATCTTCCCAGTTTTCCAAGAGAATTAGTCATTTTAAATTTGATTTAAAAAAGGAGTTGTCAGTAAAAAATCCTAAGGGAAGTATCATTGCAAAAAATATGTTTCAGTAAATCCCCTTTATGACACATAAAAATTCTTTAGTTTCTGAACTTATATTCATACCCATGATTGAAATTTATATAATTATTAGTATGAATTGGATTTCAAATTATGATGCTAAAATATATTGCAAGAAGAAAAAGGTTAAATTTTTGATAATGGTGTAGAATCAATTATATTTAGAGAAGAAAACTCACCATCTGATTCTCATCTAGATCCACCCCCAATAGTTCTACCGAATTCAATTATATAGGTGTAAGAGAACATAATATATATGGGTGAGTAAAGGAATGTTCAAATAGAGGATGTACCTATTGTGAAAGAATACATTGATGTGTTTCCAAAGGATTTACCTGGACATCCTCTAGATAGGTAATTTGAGTTCTCTATTGATTTGAATTTCTGGTTCGAGACCTATATTAAAGACTCCTTATAGAATGCACTATGTGGAGGTACTAGAACTGAAGACACAACTTGAGTAATTGAGTGATAAAGGATTTTTTCACCCTAGTGTTTCTCCATAGGGAGCCTCTATTATTTTCTTGAAGAAGAAGGATGGATCTATGAGGCTGTGCATTGAATATAGGGAGATAAATGCTATTATGATAAAGAAAATTATCCTCTTACTCACATTGATGATTTATTTGACCAACTTCATTGGTCCTAATATTTTTCAAAGATTTAACTTTGATCTGGATATCATCAGTTTCATGTGAGGAAGAAAGATATTATAAAGAAGACATTTCAAACCAGGCATGGGTATTACTAGTTTAAAGTAATTCCTTTTGTACTGACTAATACACCCTCTATTTTCATGGATCTAATGAATAGGGTTTTTATAGAATATCTTGATGACTTTTTTGTGGTATTTATTGATTATATCTTAGTATAATCCAAAAGCTATGAAGATCATTGAAATCACTTGAGAATTATTCTAAATACTCTTAGAATAAATGAATTATATGGGATTTTTAGCATGTTTGAATTTTGGCTTCAATCAATTTATTTTCTAGGCCATATTGTCTCTAAGGAATGAATATCTATTGATATTGTGAAAAAAAGGATGTTAAGGAATGACCTACACTAATGAACATAACCTAGGTATGTAGTTTTATTGGTTTAGCATGTTATTATCAGTGTTTAATTTAGAACTTTGCCTGATTAACCAACCTGTTAACCAAGATAATTCAGGAAGGTGTTAAGTTCTTATAGAAAAAATAATTTGAAGAATGTTTCGAATAATTAATTAGGAAATTAGTGAATTCTACAATCCTAACTCTACAATTGAAGAATGATTGGTTTGTGATATATGGTGATGCATCAAAGAAATGAAATGGATGTGTCCTTATGAAGAATGATAAGGTTATTACCTATGAATCAAGGAAGTTAAAAATTAATGAACAAAACTATCATACTCATGATCTTGAGTTAGAAACTGCAATATTTTCTATGAGGATATGGAGACATTATATCTATGGAAAAAGTTGTGAGATATATTTGGATCATAAGAGATTGAAATATATCTTCTCATAGAAATAACTCAACATGAGGCAACAGAGATGACTTGAAATACTTAAGGATTATTATTGTTACATACATTACTACCCAGGAAAGGAAAATAAGGTAGCAGATGCATTGAGTAGGAAGGATCATGAAGTTTTAAAAAAAATCAGGATTGAAAGGGATCCTGTATTCATAAATATAGTAAGGATAAAAATGGGAATTATCAAATAAGGAAAAAAATCATTACTTTTTAAATTTTTCGGCCAACCATATTTATTAGAAAGAATTAAAATTTATTATCCTGATGATGAGAATATTTAAAAGAAAATTAATGTTGTGAATGATGGGAAGTTTCAAGACTTTGTATATAAAGACATAATTCTGAAATTTGGGAAGAGAATTTATGTTCCAGCTATACCAAAGCTAAAAAGGGAGTTATTGGAAGATGCCCATAGTTCAAATTTCGTTATACATACTGGTATCACTAATATGTATAAAGATTTGAAGGAACATTTCTGGTGGGATAACATGAAGAGGGAAATTATAGATTTTGTATCAATATGTTTAGTCTGTCAACAAGTGAAGGCCGAACGAAAAAATCCTAGAGGATTAATGAAAACCCTACCTATTTCTACATGGAAATGGGATGACATCACCCTATATTTTTTCACTGGATTACCCAAAACTCCAAGAAATAATGATGAAATATGAGTAATTGTCGGCCGACTTACAAAATCTGCACATTTTCTTGCTACAAGGGAGGATTTCTACAAGATTTACTTGCACATATCTATATAAATGAATTTTTAAGACATTATGGAGAACCTATTTCATTAGTGTATAATTGTGATCCTCAATTTACATCAAAATTATGGAAAAATATTTAGAAATATTTAGATACTAAGCTTCATTTGATTACTTCTTATCACCCACAAACTAACGGGCAACCAGAAAGGACAATCCAAACTTTAGAAGACATATAGAGATTATGATCACTTTATTTTCAAGGTATGTTTAATAAGTATTTACCTTTGGAAGAGTTTTCCTACAATAATAGTTTCCATTATAGCATTCAAATGGCACTATATAAAGTATTGTATGAAAAGAGATGTCATACACCATCATGTTGTGATGAAGTCAGTAAAAGGAAGATAGTGGCCCTAGATCTTGTATAGGAAACAACAGAGAAGGTAAATACTATTAAAACTCATATCAAAGAAGCTCAATGCATGAAAAAGTGATATGCTGATAATTGAAGGAAGGATTTGAAATTTCTAGTGGGAGATCCTGTTTTATTGAAATTATCTTCGTGGAAGGGTGTAATAAGATTTGGGAAGAAAGGGAAACTGAGCCCCATATATATAGGATATTTTAAAATTATAGATAGAATTGGAGCTCTAGATTATCATTTGTAAATTCTGCCTAGCCTGTCTAAAGTATACAATGTGTTCCATGTCTCATTGTTGAGAAAGTACATGGAAGATCCAATGCATGTCCTCACTTATGAAGGTATAGAATTTGAACCTGACTCATCCTACTATAAAGACCCTACCTGGATTCTATAAACTAAGGAACAAGTGTTGAGGAATCAGATGACTTAGCTGGTAAAGGTACATTATAAAAATCAAAAAATTGAACAAGCAACATGGGAGCGTGAGGAGCTTATGATGGAGAATAACCCAAATATTTTTATGAGGTAAAATTATGGAATTTTGAGGAAAAACGTTTTGTAGGGGGGATGTAACAAACCAAGGTTTTATAAATAAATTTAATATTTAATGCATGAAACAATGAGTATATACAAAATACCAATTTGTTCTAATCTAGATAGTAAACATAATTTTTCCACCTCTATGATTTGAATTTTGAAAAACTAATATACACTGTTGCGTTCAGTAAGATATTTAGAGTATGATAGGATCAAATTTAATTTTTAGTGAATAATAATGTAACCTTATGAATAGAAATATACCCTTATGAATAGTAATATAATCCTTAGGAATAGTAACCTTTCCTAGGAAAGTATAAATAAAATTTAGACACCATATAAATGAAATAGAGTATTTTAGAAATTAATAATTAAGTGTAGGTATTTTTGTGAGTAATAAATATTTAATTACATTTTTAAATTAATAAATTTATTTAAAATAAAATAAATTTTCATAAAATGTATTCATCAATAAATATTTTTTTGACCTATGTTTTAGGATAATTTTATGAGACCTTAGTTAATTTTTGAAAGTATTATAAAATTAGTTTTATATTTAAAATAAATATTTTCCAAGTGAATAATGATTTTATTTAAAAATTAAATTTATCTTATTTATAAAATTATTTTGATAAAATGAAGTTCATTTTTTAATTCTAAAAGTTTAAAAATGGTTAGAGTGATTTTTTATATTTTTTTGAAAAATTTGATTTTTTGATAAATAATAACATACGATAATTTACGATATAAATACATTATAAGATAAATACAATATCCCGTGAATCATGGATGATGTAAGCACACTTGGTTGAAACTCACATGCACTTATTAATATTTTTGGTCACAATAATCAACACTATTGGTTGCCTTTGGAAATCTAATAAAATAATGATTAAAATAATGGGGAAACCCTTCTCTCCTCCACTATAAAACCACCCCTCACTCCCTCTTCTCTTCACTCCTCTCATGCCTTGATCCTTATCTAAGTTTTTATAAAATCTCCTCCCAAGTTCCTCCCCACGTGAAACATCCCTTAGTCTCTTCAAAAGATCAAATCCTATCTCTTAAAGAGGTTCTCATGGAAGATAAATTCAATAGGTAAATTCATCTTTTCATTTCTTTTATTTTCTTTCAAGTTCCTTTATTTTTTTATTTCCTCACTTACTTTCATCAAAATTTTATGATAAATCCAGTAAGTTACATGTACTATAAATGTTTTATGATAATGGAATAATTCACCATCATCTCTTCTTTCCCCTACTTTTATACTAAAAATGAAAACACCATCCGAGATGTGTTAATTTATGACATTCAAGAATGGCAGGTTTTCAACTTCTATTACCATATTAAACTCTGGTCATTAAACCATTTTTTATTTTTGAACAAAATAATAATATATTCTATATATCCTATTTAATGTTATAGTATCATTTTTTACACATGGTATTAATTTATAAAACAAAATGAGTTTATGGTGATGGAAAAACCATGAAATTAATCCAAGCGTTTGTCATTAAAATTTTATCTAATGAATCATCCTCACCCAAGGTAACCAAATGAATTTTATGATCATTTAAAATTCTGAATTAAAATTAATAAAATATAACATCAATTTTTGAATTCAATTCTCATTTTAGATTAACTTTCATACAAGCAAACCGATCATGAAAACTAATGAAATGAGAACTCAAAAAAGATGATATTGAATCTCTTAACCCATAAAAATGACCATAAATGAACTTAATAAAATTATAGTAAATAAAATAAATATCTAATAGGTTATTAATTAAGTCATTAATAATTATAATTCCATATTATAGGACCTTAAGTTCAAGATCAGAACATATTCGAACATTAGGTAAGGGTTTTCATCCCAAACCTCCATTTTCATTCGGGTTACTCTTATTCTCCACTTACCTCAATGAAATTATTATTTATTTTAATTTAATACTCATAGATTATGTGTGAATGTTCTATATATGTGTACCAATCATAATCCTTATTTATTTTATGGAGAGTTCTACTTTGTAAAAGGATATTTCAAAAAATATTGTTGAAATACAAGCCCGATTCAAGGGAATTTCTTGAATTCTTACCTATTTTCAAGGGCACTCTATAATCTGTTTTTAAAAAAATTATTTTTATAAAACCAGTATTTTTCATGAAAAACTAATTAAATTAAATTCTGGTTTTATACAAATATTTTTTCAAAAGAACTCTTCTTTTCAATGTAAAAGAGTATTTATCTCAAGAATTACTCGATGGTTTTATAAGAGTATTTTCACCTATTTAGAAACACTTTTTGATTATTATATTTAATTGGGATTAATATTTTATGATATCATATACCATATTTTATTGAATGGTTTATGATTAGTTTGACTATGGATGTGCTATCTTTATATCATTCACCATATTACTTCAAATGGTTAGTGTTTATGCTTAATGATTGTGGAAAGCTATTTATATTTCATATGTTAGTTAAAATATGAATTTCTATGATATTAATGTTCTATACCTATTCATATGAGGAATGCATTGTACTTACTATGTGATGTGTGGGAATTGCTGTATCCCCTCAATGCATCGGTAGGTCTCATGAGACAATCTAGTTTATTGTCATGAGGCCTTGATGGTATGGTTATTATGGTCTTGGAACAAGGCCTTGAAGGTGTGATTATGATGTCTAAAATTATACATTCTCTCATTATTAAACTAGATATTGATAGTCCATGTGATTATTAAACTAGTAAAATATCCGTGGTTATGTTTTATGGCATTATTTAATTAGTTTTTCTTCCTGCTATAGTATGCTCTAGTATATTTATAAAGGCATGTATTTTTAGTTATTTATCTTGCCTAGTATGTTTTATTATAATTTCTTCCACTATATTATTTACCCTTACTAAGAATATGAGCTCACTCCTTTCACATATTTTATTTTTCCCAAGTTGTGAAGAAGTATATTATGAATGACTTGAAAGGATAATTATGTGTGATTCCAAAGATGTTGATATGTTGTATTTCATTTCAAGTTGTAATTTTGGAATTATGTATATAAATTGTTTTCCAAAACTACTAAAATATTCAATCCTTTGGGATATGGATTTCTCATAATCATGAAAATGCAATCAAATAAGGCACCAAATCTAGACTACTGAGGTCGAGTCCTTACATTATTTTGGTAATGGTACCGCCAGAAGTTCTTTTCAATTTTTTGGTTGATCTTTTCAATTGTTTTGATTCAATGCCCCTTTTACCCCTTTATTTTGGTTGTATAGAAAAAAATTAATTTGTTCATACCTTTTTTCTTTATTTTATAATAGTTTTTTTATAAAAAATAGATTGGAAGGTACATACCTCATTATCATTCACTACTACAAATATGGCCTTTATTAGAGCTATAAAAGTCGATTAATATCTCTAACAAAAGCTCTATTAATCTAGGTGAAGATAGGGGGTCCCTTTTATAAGCACTCAGAAAATAGCTGATAAAGGCCCCTTTTATCATCACTAAAAAAAGCGCTGATAAAAGTTGAAAAAATATTAAATTTTTTTTTTCAATTTTGGGGGGCTTTAACAGCGCTTAAAGCCCCCCTTTAACAGTGCCCACCACCCATGGTAGCCCACGCACACCCCAAGCCAACTCCACCCAGCCCAACCCCCTTTAACAGCACTAAGTAATTCCCCCCACCTGCGCGTGCGACCTGCCTCCCTCAGGATTCAAACTTGAGACCTCTTGCATGCGCGGCTAAGCCTTTACCACTCCAACATATTACTTTTCTCTTCATTTATTAATATATCAATTTATTTATATATATATAGTTATATTTACTCATATATTAATATATATGTATATTTAATTATATTAATATATATATATATCCATATATTAATATTAATATATATATATATATTAACATATATATATATATATTAACATATATATATATATTAACATATATATATTTATATTAATATATATATAGTCATATTAATATATACAAATATATTTTGTCATATTAATATATACATATATTTAATTATATTAATATATATATCTGTATATTAATATATATTTATATCTATATATATATATATTTAGTAATAATTTTTTATCCATATATTTATTTGTATATTAATATATATTAATATATATTTATAAGATTAGTTTTAAATACATTTATAAAATATTTTTTCTTATGTGTGTTTTTATAAATAAATAAATAAATAAATACATACATATATATATAAAACACACCCACACACATAGATATATATATTATGTGTATATATGTAGGTATAATTATACATATTTATATATATTTACAAATATTATATATTAATATGTATATACAAAAGTGCTAGAAATGGGGTCTTGAAAAACCTAACAAATCCTAAAGTCATAGAAAAAGGCATAACTTCTGCTTCGGGTGTCCGTTTCAGCTCTGTAAACATTAAAATTGAAGCTCATGGAACTAACTATGATAAAACAGGTGGTAGAGGCCGAACAGACACAAATATTAGAAGTTATGACAACTTTAAGAAAGATTTGATAGGGTCCGAACACGGAAACTGAGTTTTGGAGGCCTTATGGTGGTGTTTTGGAGTTCTTGGGTCCCAAACATGATTGATACTATGTCTGAGTCAATACTATTCTTATACCACTTTGATTCCTTCGATTTGATATGTAGTAAATCCCAAACAGACACTCGGAGTGAAATTTATGGCCGTTTGAAATTTGAATTTTTTTGGAGTGCTATAACTGATATATATTTCGTTCCTCTGATCTTATAACGATTTAGACTAGATATGGTCATAACCTATTTCACAATCTTCGATTTGACTAGTCGCGACATTCAAATGGACAACCGAAGAAGAAGTTATTCCCATTTAAGTGAGTTGTTGGTTTCTTAGGTTTTTAGGAGATACGAGAGTTGCAAAATTTCAAATGACAATAACTTCTGCTCCGAGTATCCATTTTGGCTCTACCACATATCCAATTGAAGATTTCAAAAATTTACACACTCTGGTGATCACCAAAACCCATTATCACGTTCTTTTCAGTTCAAAAAGAACAAAAAACCCTCTGAACGGTCATAAGTTTGGATCCGTGGGTCCGTTTTCCCATAACTTCTGCTTCGGGTGTCCGTTTTGCCACAACCACATATCAAATCGAATATTAAGACCAGACCTACACTACGGTGACCATTTTAACACCTTCTCAATTTTTTTAAGGTATGAAAAGGTCCTTAATCCCTACAGATGGCTATAATTTTTGCTCTGATGTTTCCATTTTGGGTCTACGACATATCAAATTGATATAAAACATATTTTAAAAAATATTTATTATATTTATATCAATATAAATATACTTATATATCAATATATTATTTTCTATGTTTTTTTTTGAAATATACACATTTATTATCTCTAGGAAAATGCACACTGATAAACCCCCCTTTATCAGCGTTACTAAAAAAAGCACTGATAAAGGGGGGCACTATGGAAACCCAGTTTTTTGGTAGTGATTATATATTTTTACAACATTAAATGACCATGCAATGAAAGTTACAATATCAAGTTTGACCCTGTGAATATACATATCATCAAGGGGAACATGTATCTTGACACTCAACTAATGATCTATGTGAATCCCTCCTCTCATGAGATATTTTTGATGTTCTTTTCTATGTATAATATCTCATTGTATATTGTACATTGTACCACTCATAACAATATGATAAGTGGGTGATGATAGATATAAATCAAAATCAATCTTACCCAATAAAATTTTAGTATGGGAAAAGAATCAGGATTTGTATGATTCACCCATAATATAAAAATTTATGAAAAATATATTTCCTCTGGTTAGGAAGACATTTTATGGGAATGACTAGCCTAAAATATAGGGTGTTGTCTCATTATGTAATGGTGTATGATGTATTTTTTCTTATCCTTGATCCATTCTAATATACTTATTGTATAACTTAGTTTACCAATTAAAAATTTCTTATAGTGAATCTATATATTCCTGAATGTAATCTATTTTCTTATATATATCTTCTTATGTCTTTGATTTCACACAATATACTTAAAGAGACACTCTAAAACCCTAACCTATAACACGACCATATTTTTCTATCCATTCGAGACACTAAAAGTATTCATTTATTGGGTATAACTAATGATAATTCTAATGTTTAAATTGAGTAAGAAATATGGGTAAATAAGTATTCCTAATTATATAATATTAATTTAATGTATATTTTTTTATATTATACTTTAATATGATTCCCATAAAATTTATATGTTCTCATATACTAGTTTTCCTCCTTATTTACACAATCCTCATCCCACTACACATGATGTGGAAAGGAAGTGGCCTTGGATTTTGATTCATCAATCTACATATATAAAAAGAAACACAATTATGTTTTTGTTTTATATAATATAATTATAATAATGTTGATTTAAAATACATACATTTTTTGTGAAGTGAAGCATACCCTATCCTTTCTTTATGGTAGGGGTACATTGGTTTTTGATGCATACTACTTATTTTCAGTACTCAGTTACTATTTCGTCAATTAATAATTCGTAATCAAAGTGATTAATACATTTATTTTCAAGTAAAATATTATCAACTACAATATACATAAAATTATTCATCCTCAAAATTACTAGTGAACACATTCCATGTTTTTGGGTTTATCATGTGTGGATATATATGTGGTGGGAGGGGATTTACTTTACCTTCAATATCTCTAAGATGGTGTTTCATAATAATTCTTTGAAAAGATCTATGAACCTTTCCAGTGACCATTAATACAAATTTCATTCGACATTCATCTAATATAAATACACTCTACAAGGGATAATGAGAGTAAATCAGTGTTTCATTATTTTTTTGTAAAAGTGAGGAAATTTATGATACTTTAAGCATAATATATTAAAAAATTAGTACCTTTATCACATGAACAACATTGTTCCTTGAATATATACAAACTATTAAATGAATTAAAGTTATAACCCTAATCTAACTAATGAAAATGAACTTTTTGGGGTGAATAAGTTAGCTGCATTCATTCCATCCAACCTTAAATTTTATGTATTTTCTTCATGATTTAATAATTATTTATTTCTATCACACTATAATGTTTTTTTTCTTAGACATATATTATTCAACTTCTACCTTTCCTTGGTTTCAACATTATCAATATATTGTTTCTTAGGATTGGTAGAATTAACATCTGGATAAATTTTTCTTCCTCTAGATTGAGATCATCAATATATAGAGAATCCATTATCTTCATTATTATTTGAATATCTGATTTAGATTACATAAATATAGTATTGAACACATAATACTACGAGTTACCACACTATATATTAAAAATAATCAACCCAATTATTGAAATCTCTATTTTTTTACTTTAAAGGATGAAAGGATTTAGCCCCTCTATCGAGTATCCAAATCCTCTCATTATCATCCCCTCTAACATACATGACATTTTCTATATTTTAACAACCATTAAAATATTGGAATGTAAAAATGAAAGAGTAATACTCAATGGAATTTTGATTTCAAACTATAGCGATTTTAGTAAAAAATAGAATAATTGACCAATTTCTATTTGTAGTATCCATGACATAAAATAATTGTACTTGATCTGATTCAATTATGAGAAATTTCTCCCTATACCCTTACTAAAATTTAATTTCATGAATCCCAATTCATCAATTTTTTCTTCCCTCATGTTATCAAACAATTTTCATATAGAATCCCAAACATGGAATGTTATATAATCCAACTCCCATATATTTAGGATGATGATAAATTATGAAATATTCATAAAAATGGAATTTATTTCCATGGTTTCAAATAAAATCTTCGCTTCCACTATAAGTGTAACTATATTAATTTTGATCATACCATGTTTATATTATTACTTTCTACAGATACATGAATAATTGGTCCTTTTGGTATCCATCAAATCCATTCTAACATTGAATTTGGATTTGTAGATAACACCTTAAAAATATTGTCTTTAAACTATATTATAAACAATTGATTATATGTATTTGATATTCAGATTTTAGACCTCAATAGATTGAAATGAATAGGAATTTATCTATGGGTTTCATCATATAGAGAAACATTTAAATTGTTTTGTAAAATGTAAAGGTGATCCTCTTAACACACTATAATGGAAACTTTACAAAACACTTTTCTGAAAATTCATTCACCCATGTGGCACCCACTGTGATGATATTTTGGGAGATCAATTCTATCTAAATAGGGTAGGTATTTAGTATATAATTAAATTTCTTCCTCAAAAATATATTTCTATAAAAAATAACCTTATGTTAAAATTTTATTTTTAAAATATTTATTTTAAAGATCTTTATATACCATTCAATGGGGGACATCCATCTATAATTTAAAATACCACATAGTCAGATATCTATTACTAAATGTACCATTAGGTGAACCATCATATCAAATAATTATAGGGTAAATAATAATTCTAATTCACATTCCATTTTCCACAGTTTTTTACATTGTTAGGTCTATAACTTTATTACTTATATCTTTAAAAAAGAAAAAAATATCGGTTAATGTGTGTCAGACATTTCTAGGAAGATTGCAACATAATGTTACATGCATTAAATCTTGTATGAAAACACGATAGTCATATTATTTTAAGACATTAACTTCAAATCAGTCATTGTCACAATATTCTTTATATTTGATAAATACCCCTATAAAAACTTAAAACCATTCAATAAGTTATAAAATTTATATCTCTCTTACCTAGAAAGAGTGTAATATTTTGGATGAAGAAAATTCTACTTTTAACCCTTCAATGTCCCCGACTCTTTCCTTAATCCCAATACAATCATAACCAACCTAGAACTAATGTCATTTTTTAGGAAAATTTAGTAATGTGCTGATGAAAATATCCTATAATGTTTTTTCTACACTCATAATGTTAAGAAAATTTATTATGTACAACAAATTATAGAATGGTGGTCCAAAACAATTGACTCTTTTTTCCAATAAGTTTCCATCATGCTTTTCTAAATTGGTTTTCCCAAAATTGTGAGAATATCCTTTACTTTCTCAAAATTTTGATACTATATAAGTATAGATGGTGTTATACCTTATTCTAATCCCCATTGAGTGATGTTATCTAGGGTTAGTATTTATTTCACTACGATAATTTTTTTTGAGTTCCTAAAAACATAGTCTTCAAGTAAAATTTTAACCAAATTGAGTGTGTACCTTCTTCACAAATGAGAAAATCTAGAATTACATTAATGTTATATCCTAAAAAATTTCCATAAGAAGGGAATTCAATTATAAATATGTACAACATGGTTCTCAAAGTAAAATATTTATTTCTTTAATCATTATATGACCTTAAACTTAAATCACACATTAATTTTACATCTTTGATCAATGGAACCAAATAAATATCAATATCATTACTTGGTGGTTTTAGAATTGATATAAGAAAAGACAACATAATGTATTTTTACTTAATTCAACAATAGTGGAAATTGATAATTTATTAAATAACTATCCATGTAATGTGAGTGCTACTTTGTACACCAAAAAGATTCATTCCCTCTATATATAGAAAAATAAAGAGAATTATTGGTTCCTTTACAAATTTTTGATACTCATTATCTATTTTATTTACACAAGGAGAGTTTAATGGGTGAAGTAGTTTCCCTTAACTATTTTTTTATCTACACACCACATAAATTTCCTTAAAGTCTCCTCACTTCCATATAGTCACCTAGACTTTAGAATGATAAAAAATTACTATACAATAGTCAAAGGACTTGATTCATTTTCTTGTATCGATATAAAAAACACTTTGGATAATTTTCAAGTGATTCATGGTCCTTGTGAGATAATACATATTCATTTATTTAGGCATGCATTATTTAAAATATCATTCATATTGAACATATAATTATTTTAGTGTCATATGTTCATCGAAGAGGCTCACATATTTTCATATCTCTTTATCTTTTCAAACAGATTTTGACAATTGTGAAGTTCATCTTCAACTATCATTTTCATTTCCTCAATATTATGTTCATCATTATTTACACCTTTAATAATATCATTGATATGATCTTTATAATTTCATCACAGTTATAATCATATTATATAATCCATAAACCACAATGTTATCCAAGTAACTAGCTACATTTTGTTCTTCTATGTTTTTAGTCCAAAATTTATAACTTCAATCTATTCCATTATAGATAAATTGTTTTTCAAACTACTATAGACTAATTCGTCTCAATTAACAATACTTTTAACATAGACAAAGGATTTAAAAAGGGACACATGAACTATATTTTACCAAGTTGATGAACTCTTTAACCCAATCCTAATAATATTTTTTCAAACGATTAAAATCCACTTGTTTTTTATTCATACCCATTATATTTGATTCAATAATATTTATATTTTATAAAAAATAAATAAATAAATAAATACACAAAATGTATGGGTATATAATCCTTACATGAAATTCTTTACACACACACACATATATTCATCATAGTTGATATAAATTTTCATTTCATGAACAACTTGTTTGAATATATAAAGACAACGGATTATGTGATTATAAAGTATATTAACACCTATTTGTTTATTAACAAATGTCACATATCATTTATCATTCTATTTTTTTAAAATAGATTCATCAACGGATCTAATTCACTCTATGTCACATAAAAGTGCACGAGAAAGCTATGGATTTATATAAATGGATAATTATTAGGATATATATAATAATATTTCACTATCAAAACACATATAAAAAAAAATCACTTATTTTTATCATTTTTTATGAAGTGTTTTATATATAGTAATCACATAGATTATAGTTATCACATTTGTAAATTTATGATGACCCGAAGGAAAAATGTATTATAAAAAAATATTTGTTAAAAGAATGGAATTTATCTATCTCAAAAAATATATGCCCACAAAAAAACAAGGACTATTAGAAAAAATTCCCATTATACAGTCCTAAAAACACATAGAAACCACCTTTCTAGACTAATAAGTGGTTTTTTACGGTATATTGGGGAACAAGAGATGTGTTGGATACAAACTTCATTTTATTATGTATGCATGTTTTATTATTTAATGGGAGATGATTATTATCTCAGTACTAAATTGTTTTATATGGGAGGAGAATTTTATTTTGATTTATTATCATGCTATCTCTTATTTATCCTTTTTTTATTTTATTTTTTCATGATCTATTTTTAATGGTCCTGTGTTTTTTATTATTTGAGAAAGGAGGATAATTTGTTTGATGTTTTGAAGTAATAAGAGGGGTAGATTGTTTGGGAGTTTTTTTTCTTGGTTTTGATGTATTTCAAACCACCGACCCATGTGATTTAATTTTTTTGTTTATTATTGTTATATAATATGAGATTTATAGTATTATTATCTTGAAATTATATTAATTGACATATAATTTTCATATTATTTTTAGTTTATATTTTGTCATGCGTTTCAATATATGCATGAATTAATATTGTTAAATATATTTAATTGTTTATTATTATTAAATTCTATTTAGAATTTATTTTACCTTATATAAGTGTCTTTATAATTCCATTCTTGTGAATGAATATTTATATTTTATATGTTTTTCACATTTAAAATGAAATAATGTTTATGATTTCAGAGAGATATATGTGAATGTAATAAAGTATGCATAAAGGTTTTTTTGTGTTATATATTCACATGAATATATTTTTTATTCTTTTATTATATGTGTAAAGTATGTGAAAGTGTTAATGCATTATCTACAAATGAGTTTTTATTTTATTTTACTTTCAAGATGTATAAAATTTAGAGAACAAATTTTATATTAATGTCGCATGAAGAATGAATTAACAATGAACCAGAGTTGATGCCTCATGTGCTTTAATTCGGTAATATAATTTTTTATTGGAACATTATGATAGAGTTATATTCGATATACCAAAAATAAAAATATCCACCAAGAAACCCAAAATAGGGAACAAGGAATTTGAGAAGGATCCACTGCCTACCACTCTACCATCACAATCCCAAACCACCAAAAATACGGTTACATAAAACCAACAATGGGGTATGATGGAATATTTTTGGTAGAAATAGGGAAAAAATTGGTAAAATAATGGAAATCAACACCAAGAGACAACCTCGCAGTGAAACTCCAAGACATAAAGGACAAGAACCCTGAATTGTGGCTGGGCTTTGAGAATAAGGGAAGAACAACCAAAAAAATGAGAAAAAATATGGAAGACCGATTAAAAAAACTAACGATTGAAAAACATACCTTTAGTTGACAATTGATTCATCCAACATATTTAAAGAAGGTGACAGTAGGGTTTGAGTTTCCTAAGAGCTTTAACGACATAAGGAGAAGTGATCTTGGTTAGGGTTCTTTTAAAAGAACAAAAATGGTTTTATCTGTGCTAGTAAAAAAAACTAAAAAAACATACCTTTATCAGTACTAAAAAAATGGATTTTTATCACTTCTAATTTACAGATTTACCATCACTAAATCTAGCACTGATAATGTATAGATTTAACAATGGTACATTTAAGGAAGATAAATGGGTGTTCTATGCAAGAGTAAGCTTAAATGACCTTTAAATGAGTAGAAGACTACAATGATGTGAGACTAGTTTAACTTTATGCAAGGGCATGATATAATTTACCAACAGTAAATTTTAGCTTTATCAATGCTAAACATAACATTGATAAAGTCTCAATTTAGTGTCTATAAATACTTATTTATAAAAATTAAGAAATAAATTAAAAAATTACAATCATTTACAAATTATATAAATATGAATAGTAAAAATTAAAAAATTACATTATAATGAAATATAAATATAAAAAATTAACGAATTAAAAATTATTTAAAATGAATATGTAATATTAAATGAATAAATAATATAAATTATATAAATTTAAAAATATTAAAAATGAATTAATAATATCAATTATATACATTTTTAAAAACAAAAAAATCAATACATAATATTAAATACATAAGTTATCAAAATATAAAAAACAAATAAATAATATATATTAAAAAAATAATATAAATTAATAAATATTAAAATAAAAATGTTTAAATACTAAAATTTTAATTTAAATAAAATATATTTAAAATAAATTACTAATTAATAATGAATAAATAATAAATTTATAAATATTTAAATAAAAATTTTACAATAAATTTTATTATATATTATTTATATAAATTGAAAACATATTAAAAATATAAAATGTTAATAAATAAAAATTTATAAATAAATATTAGAATTCACTAAATCACAGAAATATTAAATAAATAAATATAAAACTGAATAAAATTTAAAAATATTGAAAGTGAATAAGTATTAAAAATTCATAGATAATAATTAATGAATAAATATTAAATTTGAATAAAATTTTAAAATTAACAAAAAATCAATTGAAAAAAATTAAAAAATAAAGTAATAATTGTCTTTATATAAATTAAAGAAATATTAACAATGAATAAATATGAAAATAAAATTAAAAATATATTAAAAATTATAATTAAAACATGTGATTTATAATAAATTACTAATTACTAATGAATAAATAATAATTTTATAAATGTTTACATACAAATATATGAAAGTAAAAATAATTAATATTAATTATATAAATTACATACATATTAAAGGTATTGAAGATTAATATTTAAAAATATATAAATGATTATAAAATACAAATATATTGCAAAAATATTAAATGCATAAATGTTAAAAATGAATAAAATTGACTAATTGAAATTAAATTACTTTCAAAATTTAAAAAATTGAATAAATAATGTCAATTATATTAGTAAAAAAATACTAAAAATGAATACATTTTAAAATAAAAATGGTTAAATATTAAACATTCCATTTGTATACAAGAGGTTCATAATAATTTACTAAATAAAAATGAACGAATAATAATTGTATAGATATTTAAATACAAGTTTTTTAAAATAAAAATGAACAAATAATAATTTTATAAATTGAAAAGACATTAAAAATATTAAATATTAATAACTTAAAATGTATAAATAAATATTAAAATGTAAAAAAATTACCAAAATATTATATATATATATATATATATATTTCTATATAAAATTGTTTTAATTACATTTTAAAACCAAATGACTTTTCCTTTGATTGTGTGCATGTATATATATGTGTGTGTGTATACATAGACATTACAATGAGATATGTTAAATTGAATAAACCTAATACTTTTCCTTTTATATAATGATATTATTTCTGATAAAAATGTTTCACCCAACGATGAATTGTAGGGAGTTGAGTTTTGTGAAATAATTCACATTGGGTTCACTATTTTTGAATGGTATCCAGTGAATTTATTCATGGAACTAGAAAAAATCAATGGTTCTATATCCATGAGGGACCTATTTTCTAAAGGAAGACGCTCATTGGGGTGTTTGGCCAATGATACTTAAGAACTCACATTGGTCGAGAGGATGTGAGGTCAGGATCATCACAACCTTATGGGTGTAATTATTTTTTACTATGGGACTCTCTTATAGATTTAAGATATGTTTACGAATCCTTCATTAATTCCGAAGTATGATGTGGTTAAACCTTGAATTAACAATCAATTATTAGTATATATGGAACTTATAATCATCTGTATGTATCTAAGGTTCTTCATAAATGGAGATATCTGTATGTATTCGAGATACTCTATCAATGGTATCCTCTTATATACTGATTAGAGATTCTTTGGTCATTATTATGGAGATACTGGTTTTCCTTCACACAGTGTGGTGCTCTGGATCATATCGTCATCCATGGAGATGAGATTTGTTTTGAAGATGGGATTAGACCCATAATATGGACTTCCATTGTATCCTTTTGCAAGGGATCATAACCCATGTAGTTTGGTGCCACTTAACAGTGAATATCATAACATTTAAGGTTGCGTGAAAAAATAAAAAACCATGTAGTTTAACATAATATGAAAAGGATTTCTAGGAAAAATGTGACTAGTCAATGTTTGATGTGAGACTTATGAATAAGAGGCCCAATTATCCTGGAAATAATATGGATTCCTAGGTTGAATAAGACTCTACTGGGAATGTGGCCTAGATTGATTTGGGGTTTGGGATTTGGACCTTAGGGAGGCTTCCTATATATCCCATTTGGAGGGGAATCAAATCCTTTGTGGTTCGGTTATGAGGGACCATTTTTATGGAGGCCCTATGAAGTTTTGTATCATAGGGGAGTATGGCCCTTTAATAGGATTGAGTTGGGAATTACACTGTATATGATGCCCTGGTTTGGTTTAGGGATTAAACTTGAAGAGGATTCCATGGATGGGTTTGTATGCATGGATGGGTTTGGGTCCATGAGAAATGATGTGAATCATAGATATTTGAGGGTTTATTTGGGGCATACACATGTGGATAATTCTATTGAGGTTTGATTGGGGCTTACACATGAAAAGAAGGCCCATGGTTTGGATGGGGCTTACACTTAGAATGATTCCTAATTGGTTTCAGATTATGTGGATGTCTTGAACACTTTTAACCTCTAAACCCATGAGATCCATGATCATTGTGAGAAACAAGAGGAAATATAAGACACGGTAAATCTCACAATCCTCTTTGCCCTGAGGTTGAATACATGTCCATGAGGACCCACTCCTATGGAGACCCTCAGAAAGAAGGTGAGAGGAATATCCGAAATAAGATTCTCTACCAAAACATGCATATGGATATGTTAATTTCATGATCATGGCTATCCGCTAAACCCACAAGAGTTATTGTTGAATGTGAGAAATAAGAGGAAGAATAAGATCTAAAAAACCACACAATCCACCATCCAATGGTAGACTAGGCTAGGGTGATGACACTTCCCTCCCATTGTTGTAACCTTGACCTAAAGGGAGATATAAAGGGATTTGAAATACCCATAACTTATTTTATTTTGATAGTCAAGATAGTTAAATTTGGTGATCTATCTAACTATGGACCATGGGTATAGAGATGGAGGAAAGACTATAGTGGGAGAGTTCCTTCAAGAACGGCTAGGGGATTACTCAAAGGGGATGCCCTAAAATTGGTTTTTGGAGGAGGATCTCATTACTTGACGAAGGGAAAGGAAATATTGAACCTCACCCTCCCCTCTTAGAATCAAAGGCTTCAGGTTTTATAGAATCATATTGAAAGAAATGGTCTTAACCCTATTACCCAAGATAGAGAGTTCTATGATGCCTCTCTTAGGTTAGGGGTCATCACGTGTAGGATCGAAATAATGATGTAGATTCTCAATATATAAGAGGGGGGTGAATTGTATACTTTAAAAATTCCTTTGGAACCTTTAAAGTTGGTTACGAATAACTATGTTTACCTTAGATAAGGAAAGTTCTATGTTTAACAAAGTTAAACTAAGAAAATTCACAACACCTCTAACACCAATTGAAAACTTGGAATAAGGAATGAAGTTATAAACTTCATGTTCTATGTACTTGCTTAAAACTGGAAAGAGATTCCGAAAGTAGGTTCCGGAAATATGGATCCAGAAATTGAAACTTAACTAAAGATTACAATATGTAATTCTACCTTAAAGCGTATAGAATCTAAATGGAACAGAGTACAAGTAAGGAAGTATAAGAAAGTTATACTTTACTTACAATACAATATGCAGCAGAAACAAACAAGTAGTAAAACTACAAGTAACAAGATATAAGTCTTTTAACCCAAAGAGAATGGTATCCAACAACCTTGGAAAAAGGTCCCTTGATTTATACTCTCAAGCAAGTCTGTCTTACCCACACCAGGGTAAGCCCTTGATATGAAGATCGGAATCTCTGTCTTGCTATCCCCGCAAGCCCCCAACTTCAAGGTAGTTGGAACCTCTGTCTTCCTCAGCAAGGAAACCCTCGAACTTTAAGGTAGTCGACACCTTTGTCTTCCTATCCCCGTAATTTCTCGAATGTAATCACCAACCTTCAGATTCGCACGAAGCTTTGAGAGTTAATAAGAGCCCCTCTCTCTATAAATCACTTCAACAACATGTGTGAACAATGTCGAAGAAGTTGTTTTTCAGTAGTATCGAGCTCTTTCAAATGAGCTCCTATTTATAGGCTTGGTCGACCTCCTTTCCAACAGTCATAGTTTCCTTAAAAATAGGAGGGACCTGTACACATGTCACTTAACCAACAGTTAGTTTATAATGGAATAGATGACATCATTTTGTAACAAAAAAAATGTAACATAAGGTATGACATCGTTTTAAGTCTAACTCAAAAGTTCGGAGTGAAGATTTGGAGTGTAAGCAAATCATTAAAGAGTAGACAAACTATAAAAGTGTAAGCAAAATGAAAGTTCAGAGTCTAATCAAAAATAATATTCGGAGTCTAAATAAATTCGGAGTGTATAAAGAAAAGATGATCAGATTCTGCTTAATAGGTGAATTCGGAATGACAATTCGTCATCAGAATTCGTAATGAGAATTTGTAATCAGGATTCGTCATTAGATTTCGGTGTCGAACTTCATGAGAGTTCGTATCTAGAATTCGGAGTGGAACTTTATTAGAGTATGTATCCAGAATTCAGAGTAGAACTTCATTACAGTTCTCATCAAGAATTCAGAGCCTAAAACAGAATGCTTCATATCAAATTTTTAAACGATTCTGAGAATATAGAAATGAAACCGATTCTTATACTTAAGAAATATATGGATATAGATAATGAAAATATGATAAGAATAATTTTCCTTATAAAAGCAATTTTCCTTATAAAAGCGATTTTCCTTATAAAAGCGATTTTCCTTATAAAAGTGATTTTCCTTATAAAAGCAATTTTCCTTATAAAAGTGATTTTCCTTATAAAATCGATTTTCCTTATAAAAGTGATTTTCCTTATAAAAGCGATTTTCCTTATAAAAGAAATTTTCCTTATAAAAGAGATTTTCCTTATAAAAGCAATTTCCCTTAAAGATAAGGTGTTTGTGATTTTCAAAACAAGAAGGAATGGAAAAGTCATAAGGAAAACCTTATTGACTCAACAATCTCCCCCTTTTTGGAAAGCACAAACATCCTTATGAAAAAGAAAGACTAAGGAAAAAAAACATTAAGGCTTATCTCCCTTTGCTTATGGATGTTGATGAATACGACTAACTCCTCCTTAGGCTTTGAAACTCTAAGGACCGTATTCTAGATTTTCGGAATGGTATTTCATTAAGAATAAGAATGTATTCTTCAATGAAAAACTCCCCCTTAGATAAACTCTATTAGAGTTCCTTTTCTTTCTCTCCCTTTGTTAAGGTTCTTTTTCCTTTTCCCCTTTTTTTAGGGTTCTTTTTCCTTCTCCCCCTTTGTGATTTTCAAAAAGAATTCGAGGGAATGGAAAATATAACAAAGTACCTGAAAAATTAGTTATAACAACAAAAGAAACGAGCAAGCAAGATTTTCAATAAGTTTGAAAGTTCAAAAACAAGAAAGCTAAGATACAACAAAAGATTGGATTTGTCTATTTTGGATCTTTTTCCTTCGACATAAGACCCTTGAGAATAGTCTTTATATTCTTCAAGTCTTTATGGTCTTCCTCGGCTTGCTTCTCTAACACAACTATTATTGTACTTTGAGATTCAATCTTTTCTTCCTGGGATTCAAGCTTTTCTTCCTGAGATTTCAAAACTTGTTCTTGCTTTAACAACTTTTCTTCAATCTCATTCCGACGATCCCTTTCATTCCTCCAGTTTTGGGAAACATAATTCAGCTTCCCATTCAGATCTCTGACTTCTTGAATCCGTAAATTCTTTTCATCTGTCAACTTTTCTTCAATGGAAGAAGTTAGATCATTTATCTTCCTTTATTCTGTCTCAAAATCATCTTTAAAATTATCTTGGAATTCATCCAAGAGCCTCATCTCTTCTACAGTTTTCTTCAACCAACTAGTCATTTTCTTACAAGACCTTTTGTGGGCTTCATAGCTGACAAAAAAAGTTTTGAACTGAGCCTGTATCTCAACACATTTATCCATAACCATGGATACATAGTCTGTTTTCTGATTCAAAGTGTGTTAGAGCATCTGGCATCTTGAATCAATACTTGAGAAAGTCGGAATAAAACCTACCAACTTCTTTAATGACTGAACAACAAAGTCATGCCCCAAAGAAGATGACTCCAAATCCGAGACTCTTCTTGGAGAATTTTCTTCTTAAAATTGCTCATCCTTATTCTTATAAGAATCACCAACTTCCCTTCTCTTTACAACCACTGAGCTCGGGGTATCAAAAACAAGTTGCTTTCCCTTGTCCTGTTTCGGAATGGATTGTTGTTCCGGAGTTTTCTGTTCACTATCAGACACTTGAACAACATTGTCTTCTTCATCAGCAAATTTTTGAGCACCATCCTCTATATTATCCATTTGAGCAATATTATATAGAAGATGTTCTTCCTCTGCATGATAAGCTACTTCTTGTTCTCCTTTCTCCTCATCCTTCCCTGGAGAGATTAACTTAGAAGACTCATCTTCTGAAGTTCGGAGTGACAGATGTTCTGAAGTTGACCCCTTATAATCATCTACTTGCTTCAATAGATCTCCGGTCTCACCACTACCTTCAGCAACTGCTTCTTCCTCTTGCTCAAACTGCTCAACTTCCTCAACATGCTTAGCTTTAACCTTCTCCGGAGTGACATAGTTTCTTCCTGGAGTCTCAGGTAGAGATTCCAAAGAGAAAGATCTCGAAACTGGAATGTTTCCGGAGGCCATCTCATTAAACATCAATAAAGTTTGAACCACCTCAGCTTCAGACATCTTCTTCTTAAGCTTATTTTCTTTCACATGTTTTTCTAGCTCATCCGCTGTCTTTTCCTTCAAGGCGTTAGCCTCCGTAGGATCCAAGCCAAACTGAGGCTCCCCTTGCACTCTTTTCTCTTTGATTTCCATCCACTTAGCAACTACCTCATCAGGGTAATCTTTCTTCTTCTTCGGTTTTAGAGGTGTGGAATGAACTTCCTTTGATTTAGGATTCTCTGCTTCAACTTCAACTTCTTTCAACTTTCTCTTCTTCACTGGCTTAGAGGATTCAGGTTCACCAACTTTCGGAACCGCTTCTTCTTGAGATGGTTAATCAACGAACTGAATAGTCTTTTTGTCGAAGACAAAATCCATCCTTTTGAGGGTACCATCACTCACCAACATAATTTTTCAAACTCTTGGCCTAGACTTGCACGCCTCCTTGAAAGACTCAAGGCACCGAACTATTAACTTCGAGATGATTGCTGGATACATTATAATCTAAGCTCTTAGATTCCCTTTCTTAACATTCTCAATGGTAATAAGAATGTGTTTCATCAGATTAAACTTCCTTAGATTAATCATAAAATCTAAGATAAATATCTCACTCTTCTTTAAACTGTCTTTGTCACCTTTTCTCGGTACGATAAAGCCATGTACCCATAATTCTAGAATCCGAAAATTCGTAGACAGACTAGAAATCTTCGGAGCCTTATCATCTGACAGTTCGAGAGTATCCAAATCTTTTTCCTTGTCGAAACTTTCTTTTGAATATGGCAAAACATGAGTGATGAACTCTACTTCTCCTTCATTGTTCATCCCTACCAAGCTGGTTGCCTTGTCATAAGAAAGCTTATAAGTCTTTCCATAAGACTTAAACGACAATTTCTCCCTACCGTCTTCCTTAAAGAAGGAAACTGTCTCATATAACTCTATAAGAAAATCTGAATATACTTCATCTTGATTTTCAGGCTTAGACATAACAACATCTTCCCATATGTTAAGATTAATGTTCTTGGATATAAGAGAATCATACTTTTTGAAGAAATCAGGATGAACTAACCTTTCTCTATATACTAACCACTGAGAAATCATCTTAGTGGTTGACATGTCTTGAGAAGCTACTTCTATAGACATTCGGATCTGAAGACTTCTGAGAAGTTTGTAATGGAGATTGCTGAAGATCGAAACGACCTTAAAACAGAGAGGCAGAGCTTCATGACGCTAGAGCTTGAAAAACCGATGTGGGACAAGTCTCAGGGTCCCCTTTATATAGGCAAAGAATTTGACCATTGGTCTTCCAAATTCATCTAACAGTTGAAAAAAAACTTTGATCTGATCTAATGGTTGAGAACAATCCCGCAAGAAAACTTAAATCCGATCTTTTGAGGTTTTTGTTAAAACAAAGATTTAAGAAAACTATAGTCTGAAAAACAAAATATAAGAAAATAACAGCTAGTAAAATATGATTATGAAAACATGAGTAAGGAAATCATACCTTTCGAATTGTCTTAGGATGATTATTCGTAATGGGGAATATTTGAAGAAAAATTAACTACGAAAAAAAACTTTGCTACGAAAATACATAGTTCACAAAACTCACTACGAAAGAAAAACTCAGTACGGAAAACTTAGTACGAAAAGAAAAAAAACGAAAAAACATTATAAGGATTTTAGCATGAAAATTTCATTACAAAAGTTTGAATACGAAAAGATCATTATGAAAGTCTCGGTACGAAAATCTCATTACAGAAACACCAGTACGAAAATTTCCATTCCGGAAATTTAGTTCCGAAAGGTTTGAACAACTAACTTTGAAAAATTTTAGTTACTCTAACAATCAAATGTACTCCCCCTATGAAAAGGGGTTTATTAATGTAAGGAGACTTTTTCAAAAGAATGTTAATTAAGAAATATTACCTTATGGTTATCATTCCTAACATCTGTTTAATGTATTCAAATCTACCAGAAGGAAAAGATTTTGTGAAAATATCAGCAAGTTGATCTTGCGTTCTGATAAACTGAAGAATAATATCTCCTTTTAGCGTGTGATCCCTAAGAAAGTGATGCCTAATATCTATGTGCTTTTCACAAGAGTGATGTGTAGGGTTCTTACTTAGGGAAATGGCACTTCTGTTGTCACACAAAATTTGAGTTTTAGTAAAACTCAAGCCATAGTCTGTGAGTGTGTGTTGCATCCACAACACTTGAACACAACAATTTCCAGCTGCTACATATTCGGCTTCAGTAGTGGAAAGTTCTACAGAATGTTGCTTCTTGCAAGACCAAGAAACTAACGAATCTCTTAAGAAATGACAAGTTCCGGATGTACTTTTTCTATCCATTCTACATCCACCAAAGTCAGCATCAGAAAATCTTTTTAGAACAAAATCATTTCCAGAAGTATAAAATAATCCTAGATCCATGGTTCCCTTAAGGTAGCAAAAAATTATTTTTGATGCCTTTAAGTGAGATTCCTTAGGATTGGATTGATATCTTTCACATAAGCATACTGAGAACATTAATTCTGGTCGACTAGCTATTAAGTAAAGTAAACTTCCTATCATACATCTAAAAGATGTTTGATCTACTGGTTTCCCAGCTTCATCAAGATCTAGAGAGTTTGAGTTACCAATGGGAGTACTTATACTCTTAGTGTTGTCATAACCATACCTTTTGAGAAGATATTTAATATACTTATGTTGAGATATATAGATTCCTTCTGGTCTTTGAGAAATTTTAAAACCAAGAAAAAAAGTTAACTCACCCATCGTACTCATTTCAAACTCATATTTTATTAGACTTGCAAAAGAGTCGGTTAAAGATTACTGAGTTGAACCAAATATGTTGTCATTAACATAAATTTGAACAATCAAAACATTTTTCTTATCTTTATTTATAAAAAGGGTTGGATCTACATTTCCCTTAACATAGTTATTTTGAAGCAAAAATCCAGTGAGTCTATCATACCATGCTCATGGGGCTTGTTTAAGACCATACAGAGCTTTGGTAAGTCTAAAAACATGATTAGGATGTTTGGTATCTTCAAAGCCAGGAGGTTGTTCAACAAAAACTTCCTCTTGACCATAACCGTTAAGAAAAGCACATTTCACATCCATTTGAAAAATTTTAAAATTAAAGAATGCTGCAAAGGCAAGTAGAATACGGATAGATTCAAGTCTAGCTACTGGAGCATAGGTTTCTTCATTGTCTATTCCTTGTTGCTGATTATAGCCTTTAGCAACAAGTCTAGCTTTATTTCTTACTATGACTCCATTTTCATCACATTTATTTCTGAAAACCCATTTTACTCCAATAACAGAAGTTTCCTTAGGTCTTTCAACCAAGGTCCAGACTTTATTCCTCTCAAATTCATTTAGTTCATCTTGCATGGCTTTGATCCAATTATCATCACCTAAAGCTTCATCAGTGCTTTTTGGTTCTAATTGGGAAAGAAATGCTAGATGTTCTATTTTATTTCTTAAGGAACTTCTAGTCCTTACATGTTGATTTACATCACCAATGATACTATCACTGGGATGATTCTTAAGAAACACCTGATTTGGGTTTTGAAAAGCCTGTTCATCAACATTGGGTAGAAAATCTTCCGGGGTAAATGTTTCAAAAGTATCTTCTTGAACATTTTCCTTATCGGAAGGATCTTCTATCAAAGGTTGACAATCAGTTTTTGAAAACACATCCGAGGATGTAGGTTGGGATAGTTTAAAAACAAAAGGATCAGACTCATCAAATTTTACATGCACTGTTTCTTCAACAGTACAAGTGTTTTTATTGAAAACTCTATATGCCTTAGAAGTTGTGGAATAACCTAAGAAAATTCCTTCATCGGATTTTGGTGCGAATTTATGTAAGTTATCTTTAATATTAAAAATGAATACTTTACAACCAAAAACCTTGAAGTAGGGTAGTCTTGGTTTTAAACCATTCCATAACTCATAAGGAGTTTTATTAATAAAAGGTCTAATCAAAACACGATTTATAGTATAGCAAGCAGTACTTACAGCTTCAGCCCAGAAATGTCTAGCAATAGAATATTCACTCAACATGGTTCTAGTTATCTCTTGAAGAATTCTATTTATTCTCCCAACTACACCATTCTGTTGAGGAGTTCTAGGTGCTGAAAAATTATGAGTAATACCTTTCTTACTACAAAAAGTTTCAAAATCAGAATTTTGAAATTCTCCTCCATGATCACTATGAATAGTTTTCAATGGAAGGTTTTTCTAATTTTTAACTTGACCTCTAAAACTTTTGAAATAAGAAAAATCTTCAGACTTCCTTGCTAGAAAATAAACCCAAGTAAATCTTGTGTAATCATCAACTAGAAAAAACACATAGTATTTTCCTCCAATACTTCCAGTTTGTGTTGGACCAAAAAGATCCATGTGCACTAACTGTAATGCATCAGTTGTTGAGACTTCACCGATTGATTTAAAACTATATTTATGTTTCTTTCCATATTTACAGGGATCACAGACTTTAGAAGAATCAAATCTAAGCTCCGGTAGATCCTTAACTAGTTTCTTCTTAGAGAGTTTGCATAAGTTCCTAAGGTTACAGTGTCCTAGTCGTCTATGAAAAAGCCAGGAATGATCTTCCATTGCACTTAGGCAAGGTAAATCTTGGATCCTAAGGTCTTCTAAATTTAAGGTTTAAACATTCTCTTGCCTATTGGCTGAGAGAATAAATTCTTCCTTGGAATTGTGTACTAAGCATTTATCATTCCGAAAATTCACAAGGTACCCTTCATCACATAACTGACTTATGATAATGAGTTTGTGATTAAGACCCTTAACAAAAAGAACATTTGAAATCAAGGTTTTAACTAGAAGAACAATATTACCAATACCAACAATCTATCCCTTAGTATTATCTCCGAATGTTACCTTTCCTCCTTTTGTTTTGATAATCTTTTCAAAATAGCTTTTGTTACCAGTCATGTGCCGGGAACATCCACTATCCATGTACCATGTGTTTCTGCTGGTACTCTCTTTATTCTCCTGAAATTAAGAAAAGAATTAGACTTTCGGAATCCAAGCTTGTTTGGATCCAAGATTTCTAGATAACAAAATTTTAGGTACCCACATCTTCCTAGAAAAATAAGCTTTGTGAAATCCTAGAGATTGGGTTTTTTTAAAGGAACAATTCCTTGCCCAGTGACCACCACATTGACACTTGGTACAAAATGGGGCACTTTGAGGAACAAAATAATTGTTACTAAAAATTGGTTTTTCATGGGTATAACCAAATCCGGATTTATTTCTTAAAGGTCGTATTTGGGAATACATTTTATCAAAATTTTCCTTACCATGGGTAAAGTTTGATAAATACTTCTTTAAGGAAAAAATTTTGGACTTGAGTTTTATAACCAAGTTTTTATCCTCAAAATCATTATTTTTAGAACTAGAGCTAGGCTCGAAAACATTTTTCTTAGAAATTACTTTTTCTAACTCTTTAGAAAGTTTGTTCCTCTCTGAACTTACTTCCTTAAGATTTTTTGAAATACTTTCAAAATCAGAATTTTTCTTATCAAGATCTTTAGAAAGATCTTATATATCTTTTGTAAGAATAGAATTCCTAGAGTTTTCCTTATTAAGTTTCTTATTGAGTTTTGAATTCTCAATTTCAAGAAGTTCAGAAAACCTAGAAACTTCTTCATAAGTAGGTAAAGTATTTTCTTCACCAGAAGAGGATCCTTCATCTGAGGAATTATAATACTTAATATCATTAGAATTTAAAGAAACATTGGTCAATGATTCAGCATTTCGTACCTTAGCCATAAAAAAATGATTATCAATAGGTAGTCTGGATATAAGACCAAGATTCTTCTATCCTGAAGATTCGTAATCAGAATATTCATCTGAAGAGTCACCACCACTGGTACTCCAGGTGTCACTAGCTTTCAGAACTTTCTTAGCTTTGGATTTATAATACTTCTTTCTATTCCTGTCTGAATGCCTTTCTTTCCTTTCTTTCTTTTTGAGCAAAGGGCAATCTAGTCTTATATGTCCAGCTCTCTTGCATTCATAACATGTGACTTCTCCATCTTTCCTATCTTTCCTTTCATTTTTTTTATATTTTGATTGGAAATTTCTCTGGCTGGCTATCTTGTTCATCCTTCGAGCAAGATTTTCTAATTCATTTTCAGAGACTTCACTCTCACTAGATTTTGATTGAACAACCATCTTCTTATACTTGTATCTGGTTACTCTCTCAGGAGTCTTAGCTTTCATATGATTTGATGTTGTTGTAAAAACAATAGTACCATTCCCATTCTTATTTTTGATGTTGTCAGCATCTCTCTTCATTCTTGTTTCATGTTGGAGAAGAGTTCCAAATAACTCATTATGAGAAATTTGAGTGACCTTCCTGTTCTCATCTATAGTAGTTCTTTTGGATTCCCACTCATTGGGCATGATATCAATTATGTTTTCCACAAGTGCTTCATCATCTAAGCCTTTTTCTCCCATAGACTGTAAGCTGTTGACTATTGTCATAAACCTCTGTTGAACTTTACAAATTGGTTCACCATAAGGAAAATTGAAGCCATGGTATTCAGCTCTAAGCATAGCTCTCCTAGTTTCAATTACTTTAGAAGTTCCAAAGTGTGTAACCTCTAACTTCTTCCAGATACAATTAGCTGCTTCACAAGAAGAAATTTGGCTATATATATTTCTAGTCATTGAACAAAGTAATGTATTGCGTACCTTATAATTGAGTTGATACTCTTGATTTTCCTGGTTAGTGAAAGTTCTAACTTCTTTATCAGGAATTTTATAATCTTCAGTAAGAATAACGAAGTAGTCCACTCCAGTATTGATAAAAAAAGTCTTCATTCGATCTCTCCAGTACTCATAATCGTTACCATCAAATATTGGTGGTCTTGTAGGATTTAGATTATCAATGGAACCAACATTGACTCCTAGCATACTTAAAATAACTTTTGGCACACAAACTTGTTAGTAGAAAAAGTTCGTAATCACAATGTTCGGAATGACAAAGTTCGTAATGAGAAATTTCGGAATGAAAAAGTGAGCAAGAAAAACTTATACGTGAGTACAATTATTTAAGATACCTGCTCTGATACCAATTGGAGGATCTAAATAATGATGTAGATGCTCAATATACAAGAGGGGGGTGAATTGTATACTTTAAAAATTCCTTTTGAACCTTTAAAGTTGGTTACCAATAACTATGTTTACCTTAGATAAGGAAAGTTCTAAGTTTAACAAAGTTAAACTAAGAAAATTCACAACACCTCTAACACCAATTGAAAACTTGGAATATGGAATGAAGTTATAAACTTCATGTTCTATGTACTTGCTTAAAACTAGAAAGAGATTCTGAAAGTAGGTTCCGGAAATATGGATCCAAAAATTGAAACTTAACTAAAGATTACAATATGATATTCTACCTTAAAGTGTATAGAATCTAAATGGAACAGAGTACAAGTAAGTAAGTATAAGAAAGTTATACTTTCCTTACAATACAATATGCAGCGGAAACAAACAAGTAGTAAAACTAAAAGTAACAAGATATAAGTCTTTTAACCCAAAGAGAAGGGTATCCAACAACCTTGGATAAATGTACCTTGATTTATACTTTCAAGCAAGTCTGTCTTACCCACACTAGGGTAATCCCTCGATACGAAGATCAGAATCTCTGTCTTGCTATCCCCACAAGCCCTCAACTTCAAGGTAGTTGGAACCTCTATCTTCCTCAGCAAGGAAACCCTCAAACTTTAAGGTAGTCGGCACCTCTGTCTTTATATCCTCGGAAGTCCTCGAATGTAATCACCAACATTCGGAGTCGCACAAAGCTTTGAGAGTTAATAAGAGCCTCTCTCTCTAGAAATCACTTCAACATCATGTGTGAACAATGTCGAAGAAGTTGTTTTTCAGTAGTATCGATCTCTTTCAAATGAGCTCCTATTTATAGGCTTGGTTGGCCTCCTTTCCAACGGTCATATTTTCCTTAAAAATCGGAGAGACCTGTAGACGTGTCACTTAACCAACGGTTAATTTATAACAGAATAGAATACATCGTTTTGTAATAAAACAAATGTAACAGAAGGTACGACATCGTTTTAAGTCTAACTCAAAAGTTTGGAGTGAAGATTCGGAGTGTAAGAAAAATATTAAAGAGTAGAAAAACTATAAAATTGTAAGCAAAATGAAAGTTCAGAGTCTAATCAAAAATAATATTCGGAGTCTAAATAAATTCGGAGTGTATAAAGCAAAGATGATCAGATTCTATTTAATTTGTGAATTCGGAATGAGAATTCGGAATGACAATTCATCATTAGAATTCGTAATGATAATTTGTAATTAGGATTCGTCATTAGATTTCAGTGTCGAACTTCATGAGAGTTTGTATCCAGAATTTGGAGTGGAACTTTATTAGAGTTCGTATCTAGAATTCGGAGTAGAACTTCATTACAGTTCTCATCTAGAATTCGGAGCCTAAAACAGAATGCTTCATATCAAATTTTTAAACGATTTCGAGAATATATAAATGAAACCGATTCTTATACTTAAGAAATATATGGATATAGATAATGAATATATGATAAGAATAATTTTCCTTATAAAAGCGGTTTTCCTTATAAAAGCGATTTTCCTTATAAAAGCGATTTTCCTTATAAAAGTGATTTTCCTTATAAAAGTGATTTTCCCTATAAAAGCGATTTTCCTTATAAAAGCGATTTTCCTTATAAAAGCGATTTTCCTTATAAAAGCGATTTTCCTTATAAAATCAATTTTCCTTATAAAAGCAATTTTCCTTATAAAAGCAATTTTCCTTAAAGATAAGGTGTTTGTGATTTTCAAAATAAGAAGGAATGAAAAAGTCATAAGGAAAACCTTATTGACTCAACATAATGGACATGGGAATTAATATCTACATGCACCTTGAGGAACCCACCCACCAGGAATGACAAGTTTGGGGAGCCTCTGACTGAAGGAATGCATATCCAAATGAGAGACACGCTGGTGTTCTAATTTATATAGTTTTACATGTTTGGAGGTTTCGATGGAGGTTTCAATTTGTTCCCTCTTAGATGAGGGATTCAAAGGGGAAGGGGCCCTTACATTGGTGGCTTGAAATAAGAATAAATGGGTGGCTTGTGAAGGTCCTGGATTTGAGATAAATGGTGCTTCACACAGGGCATAGGAGTAACTAGAGTTTATTTTCACATGGGGATAGACCTATGAGAGATAAAGATTCCTTTCAAAATGGATCACTTGGGAAACAAGATTTTGGAGATGCTTTATCCTAGGAATCATAGGTCTCCTCAGGTTTCCCTAGGTGAGTCTCACACAGGTCCCTTATTAGGGAACGATCCTCACATATGTGGTTTTACATTAGGGGGAAATAGGTTCATAATGTAGGTGTCTTGTACATAATACATTAGAGGGATTTTTTTCCTAATATTCCCATCGATTACCTTTTTCCCAAGGTAAAGAGGGATAACTCATGGATTTTGGAGGACTTGAGTGACAAGGATGTACGAACAAAGATTCAAGGTTTCTTTAAACATCCCCTTCATGAAAATGAGGCGGCGTAGGGTCATATTTATTGGCCAATATGGCACCTTGGTTGAAGGTGGTTATCTATGCAGGTCCATGGCATAGGTGTCCCGTGCGGTATCCCGTGCAGGTTTCTTGTGTAGATATCCCATGTAGGTGTACTGTGTAGGTGTCTTGTGTAGGTGTCCCATGCATTTTTCCTATGCAGGTGTCCCATGTAGGTGTCTCGTGTAGGTGTCCCATGTAGGTGTCCCATGCAGGAGTCCAATGTAGGGGTCCCCTGCTGGTGTCCCATGCAGGTGTCCCATGTAGGTGTCCTATGGTGGTATCCTATGATGGTGTCTCGTGCAGGTGTCCCACATAAGTTTCCCTTGTAGGGGTCCCATGAAGGTGTATCATGAAGGTGTCCTAGGAAGTTGTCCCAGGAAGGTGTCCCGTGAAGGGGTCCCACTCAGGGGTCCCGTGCAGGGTTCCCGTGTAGGTGTACCATGAAGGGGTACCATGTAGGTGTTCCATGCAAGGGTCTGGTGCCAGTGTCCCATGCCAGTATCCCATGTAGGTGTCCCATGTAGATGTCCTATACAGGGGTCCTATGTAGGGGTCCTGTGTAGGGGTCCCATACAGGGGTCCTATACAGGGGTCCCGTTTAGTTTCTTGTGGAAGTTTCCCATGAAAATTTTAGACGTGGTCGATTATGTTTTTGGTTTCAACATATAAAATTAAAATACTCCCCTTCTGGAATAAATATGTATTTATACTCAAAATCAAAATTTTGTGTCTAAGTTAGGTCCACATCTTGAATTATGTGGTAAAGTTCATGGAAAACATTTCATGGTGTCACCAAAAGCCCCCTTTAGAATGATATTCATTTGGAGGGAGAAGAATATGGTTCTAAGATAACTATATGGAACATTGACGCATTTTTACATCATTGGGTGGGATTTTGAGCTACCTAAAATATGGAAGGATGCTCTAATTTTTTCTTAATAAATGGGGACTAGCGAGTGTAGTTTGACTATTTCTAGGTTCATATGGAAAACCCTACAAAATCATTTTCTTTTGTGTCATTGACCTAATTTTTTTCTAATTACAATATAATAAGAACTTATCTAGTGAGGTTTTTCATTTTCATAGGCTTCCCTTTATGGGTTTTCGGTCTAATAAGTTTTTCTCATTTTATCTTTTCCCTTCCTGATTTTTCCTATACCATGAAGATCACAGGCCTAGTAAGCTGATAATTAACTTTTTTCCAGAGTTCCCTTTATGAGTTTTCTACCAGGTGAGTACTGTGTCTATTTTTAAGTTAAGTTTAAAGTCTTACAAACTAGACCAATGAGATTAGTGTTTTAGGTAAAAAAAATTTTACCATTAGTTTCAAAGTGATGACCCAAACAAGGCTCATGGGCCAAAAAAAGTTTCCACATTCTTTAGCTACCTGAAGGACAATTTTGATTCATAATTTTGTGATTTATGAATATAAATATTGATAAAAGAAAAGTATGTGAAGAATTTCCATTGAATAAATTTGAAAATTAGTTTCTAGAACAATATTATCAAGGCTTGTGGGGATAGATGTGGTATATTTTAAGGATGAAGTAACCGATGGTTGAAAAACCCATTTTGGGTAAATTTATGAAAAACCAACTAGGGCATGTTACAGAATATATAAATATTGGAATATTTGGATGACCGACCCTAAAAATTTGTGGGTGTATTATACAAATATATATGGGTTATATTAAAATATATTTAGGAAAAGGATTTATTAGGAATTATGAAATTCTATTGCTGATGAGTGAAGGAAGTTTATGAAGATTTAGATTTATCAAGACTATGATGGGTGGTTTTTCCAAGGGAAGCTGTCTGAGAATAAATAGATTATATGTAATGAAATTGACCATGAATGGGAAACCAATCCTACATGAATTTGACTTATTTGAATGAGGGTAAATTTTGTTAAATGTATAATGATAGGGGATAAAGGCCCCTTTCTAACAAGGGTTGAATCATTGGGCAATTTGATGTCATGTGACAAGGACATTGAACATGTGGTTTAATGTCTTATGGTGAGGTCATTTCCATACAGTTTAATGTCTTGTGACTAGGATGTTATGTTATGAAGTTTAATTTAATAATACAAATACATTATTTTATGAAGTTTAATGTCATAAATAAATGTCATTACCGAGGATATAATTTATGTTTTTTAGGTTTGGTTGAAAATTCAATAATCCTCCCCTTTCAAAGTAATTTATCTAAGAGTACTAAATCACTTTATGGTATGAGGAGTAGAATGTAGTAACCAATAATATGAGGATCTATAGATCTGAAAATTGTTATGGGGAAAAGGGTTTATGATGATAAAGGAGGTCTCTACTAAGGAATAAGTTACTGATTTTTGAAAAACCCATTTTGTGGTATGCTTTATGTATAGCCAACTAGGGTGTGTTATTTTATAGTCAAACAACATAATCTTCTAGCTAAAAATATCATTTTGTAGGAGACTTTATTCATATCCAACCAGGGCATGTTACTTCATAGTCATGAAAAAGAGTGCATATAAATTATTATATTCCATTATCAATAGCCAAATGAAGTTTATGGAGATTTAGATTTCCCCAGACACAGAGTTTGGTTTGTGGAAGAAAAGTACCTCAATATGGGAGGATTATTTCAAGAAAAAATTACTCAAGAATTGGGGAACAATTTCCTATGTAGGAATGACCTAAACACAATAAGTATAGTGTCTGTAGTTTTAGATTATACGACCAAGACCAAAATATTTTGGAAATGATAGGTGATATATGGCCTACTGGACTAAGGTCATTCCGACATACATTATACATGATGAAATTTTAAACCATGGTCTTAGGGGTTCTTAGATTGGGATAAATGGAATTAAGAAAATATTCAATGGTCATATTTGAATTGTTGGTTCTGAGATAATGTTGTCAAAGCTTACAAGGGAAGAAGAGGTTTCTCCCAAGGGAAAAGATACAACTGGTTGAAAAACCTATTTTATGGGATAATTTATGCATATATTACTGTGGAGTGTTACAATATAGACAAATAGTGGAATCCTCTGGTTAACAACCCTTCCTTTTGGGAAACTTTATTGTTGACGCTCCTTTCCATCACAAAGTCTAACGAATGAAAAAAAAGGGAATTCCTTAAGCACAAAAAGACTAATCCTTTGAAGAAACATACAAAATTGACAAAGGAATGAACAAGGATTTCTTTAAGCATGGGTCACGCAAGTTTCACCATGGTCGCGCAAGTATACTTGCGCACCACATATTGGTCGCGTAGGTGATCTGCGCACCCTATTTTATTTTCTACCAAGGTACTCAATGGCCTATAAATACCCCTTGTGGGACCCCCATTTCGAGGACGAAAAATACACAAGTCAGATTTAAGCTCTCAGTGCCCTAGTCTTTGCTTGAAGTCTTCCAAACACTTTTAAGGTAATTTCTTACCTAGAATAGAAGATCTAAAGAGGGGGAACAAGGCCTAAGTGTTGAAATTCATCAACACTTGCGTGCCTAAGTGTCTAACCCTTAAGGGAAATGGACACACTTGCGCGCCACCTTATCCCTTCAACAGAACTTGTATGCCACCCTTTTGGAAGCCTTTAGGGATAATACTAAGGGCTTGAGCCAAGTCTAACCCAAGTATTACCCTATGGGTTAACCGTTGCCCAAGTATACCCATGTCGCGCAAGTCTACATGCGCGACCAGGACTTTCACACCAAAATAGGACTTGCGCGCCTACCTTTTTTTGGGTGCTCCTCCTGCCTATTCAACTATTTTCTTAAAATACACCTCTTCTCTTCAAGATTTAGCCTTCCAAACCCTCTTCGTATCCATTTATGGCATGGTTATTTTGTTGGCTTCCTTATCTGAAAGAAATTCTGTGGAACATCTCCCAAAACCTCGTGATCTACATAACTTTATGTCACTAAGGTTAGAGATTTCATTCATTCAAATTCATCCTTTAATATGAGAAGTTCCCTAACCTAGGCCTCCTTTTCAGGAGTAATCCCCAGTCACAAGTTACCTAATCTGGGAATCCTCCTTATGAGTAATCCCCAATCATAATTTCTCTTAACCTGGGCCTCCTTTTCAGGAGTAAGCCCCAGATCTCAAGTTCCCTAACCAGGGCCTCCTTTTCAAGAGTAAGCCCCAGGATTAATTTCTTTTGACTTGGGCTTCCTTCTCAGGAATACAACCCTATCATAAGTCCCCCCTAATTTGGAAATCCTCCTCAGGAGTAAGCCCCAATTTAGAGTATCCAAATATCCATAAAGCATTAATATATTTATGGACCTTTTTCCGGGTCTTCTTTCCTAAACTAAGTCCCGATATTCATTTACTTAGGCAGTCACACATACATAAGCCCCATATCATTCCTTTTGACCACATCTTTAATGGAACAAATCGTCAGGTTTACCAATACCTCTTGTTTCTCACACCGAGCATGACTCAAGTGAGCTTAGAGTGTAAAAGTAACCATGACACATCCCTTTGGTCCATTAATCATATGTAAGCCCCAAATTTCTTAATTGAACTATGTGGAATTTGATCTCTGCCTTAAAAGTAGAGTACGTAGGAAGCCTTTCTAAGGTTCAAGCCCATCACCCATTAATTATCATCCATCCCATATGATGTTAAAATATATCTTAATTCTCAAACTACGTGGGTTCTGATTCCTTTTATAACAAGTATACGTAGGTGGACCATCTGAGGGTACGATCCCAACTCTAAAATAATCCATGTCCTTATGAATAACGAAAAACTTCAAGTGCCCCGCTGAGTGGATTTAAAACCAGTATGGTTATCATAATGACCAATAGATTTCTATATAATGTATTTAAGGATACCATTGACTAAGAATATCCAATATATACGAATGATTCTCTATTTATGAAGAACCTCGAATACATATAAAATATTCTCTAAATCTCATACATATCATTGATTTCAAAATCTAAAGGAAAGCTCATTTTCATATTTGGTAAATTAATAAGGATTCACGAACATAACTCAAATCTATAAATAGAGTCCCAGAGTAGACAATAATCCCCCCCAAAAAGGTGTGATGAGTCCGAACTCCCATCCTCTCGACCAATGAAAATTCTTAAGCCTCATTGGTCCACAGCTAATGAGCACCTACCTTTGGAAAGTAGGTCCAAATGGATATAGAATCATTGGATGTTTCCGGTTATATGAATAAACCCATTTTAAATCGATTGGAATGTTTGAACCATAAACAAATAAGGTCATCCCCTTTCCAGAAGAAACAAAAAATGGTGAACCCGATGTGAACCCTTAACCAAGTTAAGTGATGTTTTACTTATTTTTAGGCCCCTATTTAAATCAATGTGAGGGAAAACAAAGCAATCAATAACATATGTTCTCATCCAAAAGATTTAGTGGCCAAAATTATCTTGATTATTTCTGTTATATCAAACAGGCACTCTTTTCCAAGATCTTTCTACGTTACAGAAATGGATTCTCTAAAGTTCACACCTTTGAATGCCTCTGCTGCTACTCCTGTTTGATCCTCATCCGCTCTGAGGATGACATCACCTAATCAGTGTCTTCAACGCTGGGTCTCAAATGCACTGGTTAAGTAATACCATCAACACGGTACCATTCCGACTCTGGAGGCCGCTCGAAAAGCCCTCCAAGTCAATAATTCACCCTGGTTGTCTGGACAATGATGACCAGCGATCAAGAAGAAGGCGGTGCTAACCACCGTCTCCAACCATTTCAGATCGTTATCCCCGGAACGCAACAACCAGTCTCTCCCATATTACAGGGAGGTAAATGAAGAGGTCACTCAAGGCCTTGGTTCAAGAAGACATGAGTTCTTCCCGAGGTCTCCCATCTACAATCGCCGCTAGACTCGTGCGACAGTGCGCCCTCAACAAGATGAGGGTATCGCCTTTAGAAGTTCGGATCAGGTCCCTCAGACCCGAGTCTGCAAGAAGCACCACCAGAGGTGAAATCTGGTCAACATGGAGAAGGTTCTAACTTCTTCCCCCTTCGGAGAATTCCATCAAGACAACTTGATGGCAAGAAATGAGTGAGCACATACACCCGTCCGTTCTAATTCCGCTGTCCAACAGACTTGTCTGGTAGCAACCCACCAATCTCGCAAGGAAATTCTGGCAGAGTATTGTAGGCAGGCATATACACCTGTTTATAACTCATCAACTAGTCAGCAGGCTCGTCTGACTACAACCAAAGAAGCTCACCAATCTAATATGGTGGCAACTGATAAGCAGGCACATACACCTATTTACAATCAACAATTCTATTAGCAGTCTAGTCTGCCATTATTGAAGGAAAATCATCAACCACACTTGAAAAAGAATACACAACAGGTACATACACCTGCCAATGTTCATCAAGCCTTCCAACAGTCTTGTTTGGTAGCTCCGAGAGAAGTCAGTCGGAAAGCTCCAATGACAAATTTGGAGCAGACTCAATTCTCTGCCCCCACACACGAGTCATGTCAGAATTCACTGACAGGAAAAGGAGGATAGAAGCAGGCACATACACCAACTCCAGACATGGAATGGACGTATATTCCCATTCCAGAAGCTAAAGTCACCAAGCACATTCTGACAATGGTGAAGAATCAGAAGCAAATCCCTGTCCATATTCTGGATGCATGTCAGAATATTATAACAACTTCAGCAGCATCACAGGGGAAGAAACATGAATCTATACCTATCAGTGAAGTGACTCATCAATATGTCACTCCGGAGTAGATACACACCTCTGTTCCAGTCTAGGAGGGTCATGGGGAATACTCCCCCATGTCTTGCGGACAATCAAGTTAGGCACATACACCTGGTTTGAATGGAGATAATCATCCTAACTTGACTATTTCTCCTGAGCAAGAACATACACCTGCCCATAATAACCACTTTTTTCAACAAGTGGTTCCCAAAATGAGTAAGAAGGAGTCTAAGAAAAATACCCATTCAACACAGTCAAGAAATCCAGAGCCAATCTGTAATAAGGCCATGCTCGATGCTAGAGTTCTTGATGCACTCAGACAATTTTCTATTGCAACTCAAGATTCTACTCTCTCATTTCCCAATAGTGGGAACAATAATTCCGAAGGTCTTCATCAGACACTTTCTCATTAAGGATTGCTTCATGAAAGTTCGGTCAATCTCGAAGTATCATCTTTAGATGAGAGCCACGATAACCCTCTGTGTGTCTAGAAGACTAAGGAGCAAGAGGTTTTATCTTTTGTTGTAACCCACCATAGTGGTCCTCCCCATGATGATGAATTTAGCTACAAAAGTCCTCTCCACAGTAGTAACTTGCATTTCCTAGAGAATGTTTCAAAGGACAATGTAGTAAAAATAAATCCCTCTTATCTTGAGGCACTTGCAAATGTGAATCCAGTCATGTCTGATGCTTTACCAATAGCAGGTGAAATAATTTCTCAACCAGAAGATAGCCCGGGGTGTAGGTCATTCTCCTAACCACCCCTGAGTCATGAATCTTCTAATTTGATAAATGAATTCTCTACCAATCTTGTTGAATCTAATAAATCAAGAAATAATCACCATCTTTGGTCTAATCAGGTAAAAGAATCTTCATCAAATGATAAAGAGGAAGTGCTAAATATGAGAAAACAACTGGAGAAAGGTGAAGTACCAGTCATGTTTTGGCCTTTGGCTGACTCTTAATATGATATTCCAGAAATGTTGATGGAATATTTTATTCACGATATTCATCTCAACATGTGGAAAACTCTTTTTCAATTGAAAAAGATAATATTATCTTATGATGAATATAAAAATCATGTCAAGATAATAGAAGGGTTACAACGCCAAATTGATTTGGCATCTCTCTCAGTTTCCCGATATCCAAAGGTTGAAAAGCAACAGAGAGCCCTTCAGCGTTCATTCCTTGGAACACTAAAAAGATTACGCCAGTTAATTGCCAATGCCCCATATGGTATTCATATCAGGGGATGGGGTGTTCATGGAGCACTGTATTTCACTATACTCTCAAGTCAACAAAGCCCGCCAAAAGTGGTCTCATGTAAAGTTATTTCCCATGGCCGGCCACAACCACCTGGTTTTGTGTGTAATCAGATGCTTGCTCAGGAACATGCCTTAAATAGTTCTTCCCAAAGTCAGGAATACAAAGAAAAAGTTGTCGAATTACTCTTGCATAAAGAAAATGAGAATATCGAACATGCTTCTCATTTATAGTGTGCACATTATCAAGTGACAGAAGTGTCAGAAATCATCCCACGGTCATTTGAGCCAGGTGATTTGAGTGGATGTAGGTTGATGCATCCGGCCAATTTCTAGACTAAAGTCCGAAAAATCAGAAGAGATTTTAAGAAAGTCTTAGATGTATCAGCTCAAGAGCCACCCTAGATTGCCAGACTGGGGACTCTTTTAACCCGACCATAAGAATAAACAAATATGATTCGAGTTGTTGAGCAGGAATAACAAGAACTGCCCCATTCCATCGGACTGGGGACTTTTTCAAATCCTCTATCTCTTCCTCAGCGAAAGTCAGTCTTCTCTTGATTAGGAAAGAAGCCATAGGAGGAATGCAGAGCCAAATTATCAGGAGATTCCCTCCAAATTACAGTTCATTAGGAAGTTCCTGAGGGGTCAACTCAACAAAATGAAATGTCTCATCAAGGACATGGAAAAAGACAGTATCGCAGAAATGCCAATAGAAGGGTTGCAATGCGTTATGCATCAATAAATGTCATCAATGTCATTGTTGCTGATCCTCCAGAATATGAGGCTCACTCAGAGGGATTAGATGAAGAAGTTATTACTCAAGAGGTTGTACACACAGAGGCAAATGAAGAAGGTGTGCATACACGAAATCAAAGGCTTACCCAGAATCTAGGTATTCCTTCAAATAACCAACTTCCTCCTCTTCAAAAGGAATCCAACAAGGGGAAAGGAAAAAGTAAGGTTACCCCTACCTCTGGAGAAGTCCAATCACTCACACTAGAGCAATGGTTCGCACAATAAGAGGCAGAAATGAAGGAATTAAGGAGGTTGAATGCATACCTACTTCAAGGTAGTCTTCCTCATAAGCGTGTTGGAGTCAGTCAGTCAAGGGAATTTTTTGCAGCTACTGAGATGGATCAAGAATATCCTCCTTTACCTGTACACCCTCATAGGTCTAATCCTATGGGTCATGTGCAACAAAAACCGATAGTGCTACCACCAGGTGCAGTACCAGCCACCATACCCATCCAAGCTCCTGTTATTGCACCTTCACAGGTCCAAGTTCAACCAGATGTTTTTCAAAAGTTAATGACTACCATTGAGTCATTAACAGCTTTGTTGAAAGCTATAGAGGATAAACGTGCACAAATTCAACCAGAAAAGAGAGCTTACCCTGGATGGGTTGATGCAATTCCTCCCCCATCAAATTTTGTAAGTACCACATTCCCAATTTTTAATGGTTTGGGAGACCTAGAACAACACTGAAATCATTTTGTTTCTTATTGTGATACTATGATGGGAACTCCTCAACAACAAGAAGCAGTTAATCTTAGGTGTTTTGAACAATAATTACAAGGTCATGCCTTTGTTTGGTATAAAAGCTTGCAATCCCGGTCAATTACTGGGTGGGATGATCTCCGTCAATGATTCCTTATACAATTCAGCTCAATGTTGCCAAAGATAACAGTTTTTGATCTTACAAATTGTAAGAAAAGGGAGAATGAAAGAGTTTCAGATTTCATTGCTCGCTGGAAGGGATTAACATATTTCTTAAGCTTAGCACTCCCTCAAGAATAATTGTTGCCAATATGTGTATAAAATTTACGTGATGAATTATGCACACCGTTGATCCATGTGAAATACATAGGAGGGTTTCGAGACCTTACTTCAATCGCTCAGCAGATTGAAGACTCTCTTATACAGACTAAGGCTAAAACTCGTGTAATTCCACCAGTTCCAGGAAGGAGAATGGGGAAAGCAGAGACTGCTACAGTTATGCTTAAACAAGCACCTGTACCTGCTTCCACTTCAAAACGTTCATCATATAGAAGAGATCCACCTCCTGAGCATCAACAACAGAGGCTGTTTCATCAAGATTATCCAAGAGATCAAAGATGGAAACAATTTGAGGAGTTAAAGAACAAAGTCTATTCTTTACAAAATGAACAAGTTCCTGGTTACTTAATTTTGGCTCTAGAAAATAATTTGGTTTAGTTTCCAAGGCCTAAAAGGCCTAACAAGGAAGGAGATGAAGACCTTCCCAATTATTTCCCATTACATCAGATGTTGGGGAATCCCATTCAAGAGTGTTTTGTCTAAAAAACCTCTTGCAAAAAAATGGTGGACTCTGAATATGTAAAACTGAAATGATATTCAGCCTAAGTAGCATGTGTTACTGCTACAGATCCAAATGAAGAAGGTGAGTGGCAGGAAGTCAAAAACAAAAATGCGCAGAAATATGATGATTGGATGGTCAAGAAAATGATCAACCAAACTCATGCCATTTTACGAACGCAATTGAAGAAACTAATTGTGTCTTATGCTATGAATGCCATAAAAAACCCCCTTTACCAGAAGGAAAATCCTTAATGAAGTGGCATAATTCAAAGAAAAAAGAGCAGTTAGAAGAAGATGAGCTCATGTCAAAGCCCAATTTGTCTTTGACTCTGGAAGATTTTATGCCATCTACTTCAAAAGAACTGGCACCATCCCACAAAATGGAACAACATAAACTGGATAATCAGGAAGAGTCTTCATCAGATGAAGAGTTGATTTTTTGTTCTGTTAATATGATTCATTTAACGGATCCTTATGCCAGTCATAGTTTTGATCTCGATGACCCTGAGTTCCCAGTATCAAATAGAGGAATTAGAGGAAGTTCCAGAGGTTTAGGATACAAAGGAAGATGCGGATATTCCATAATCCACTATTTCAATCCTACCCCTGGTAGAACTGTATATGTAGCAGAAACTCATGGAAAATCCCTTTAGAGGGCTCAACAAGAACAAGAAAGTTATTCCACGCATGGAATATTCAGTCCTGGTACAGTTATTTTGGAAGATCGGTTAGAGGTTACTCCTTCTTCCTCTCAGCAAGTAAATATACCTAGTCTTTCTAATCTTCTAAAGCCAGGAGTATTTCTAACTCCTACCCTGATACAAGAAGCATCTACTTCCAAACCATCAACTTCTAAGGAAACTGTGAAACCACATGTTCTTGTTGGGAAACACAGACCATTGGACCAAAAGTATGATGTTTTGAAACATTTGGCCCAAGTACCAGCCAAGTTATCAATTCTGGATGCCTTAAACCTATCAAAGGATCTTTGGGAGGAACTCATTGAGGCTTTGTCAAGTCCTCAAGAGTTCTAAAATGAAATTGCTACGGCTGAAGTCTACCATGTAGAGAATGGTCCTGTATAATGCCATGTAGTGATATCTTTTATAGATGAAGATGAAGATGATGTTGTGCATGGACATATCATACCTTTGTATTTATCTTGCAAGGTCAATGATGTAGACATCCAAAAAGCTTTCATTGACAGTGGATCATGAGTCAATGTCATTCCTATTCGTACACTTCGTTGATTGGGCCTCACCGAATCTGATTTATCTCCTTATACTTTGATGTTTCAAGGATATGATAAAAATGAACAACAACCTCTGGGAAAGATTACACTCAGAACTCAGTTTGGAGACCTTGTTTCCAATTCAGATTTCATGGTTGTTCGTCATGACAAAACCTTCAACATTTTTCTTGGAAGACCTTGGATACATCAACATGCGGCCATACCTTCGTTATACCATCAGTGTCTCAAATATTGTTTCAATGGTCAAATTGGGACATTTTATAGTGATAAAGCCCCATTCAAAACATGTGAATATCAATACATTGAGGCTAAATTCTATCACATGGAAGGGAAGGAGAAATCCACGATAAAGGAGGTCACCAAAATTAATGCCCCATATGGTTTCGAAATGATTCCAGTAAACCCATTCATACATGTGAGTACAAATTATGTGTTTCCTATCAGTCAAATTGATAGGATAGACCCAAATCTAAATACTCTTATGGAAACTTCCATAATGTCAATTACGACAACCAAGACAGACAACATGAGAGACATTGGTGATTCACCAAGAAATGATGAAAGCTAAAATTGAGATGTCTTCATTTCATCTGCTGAAATCCAACAATTCTATACTTCATCAACCATGCCAGAAGAAGTTATAGCAATTTCAGAGGTGAATAATGATGTCGATTCTCAATCCATCATCTCCTCTTTATTACCCAAGGAAGACCCTTCATCATCAATAGGGCCAGAAATGGTAGTCTCTTCTTCAAGATGTTCAAATTTTAACTTCTCTCCTGATCATGGAAATTATGCTTCATAATCTACTATGCAAGTAGAAACAGAATAAATAACACGTGTTGAAGAAGAAGAGAAAGACCTCAGGGATGCTCCTCCAGCATTTGAAGAGGGTATCTCTACATCTGTGGATGAACTCAAGGAAATAAATCTGGGTACAAAAGAAGATCCACACCCCACTTTAATTAGTTCGACCATGAATCTTGAAGAGCAAGAAATGTATACTTCCTTTCTAAATAAAAATCAAGATGTATTTTCTTGGAATTATACAGAAATTCCCGGTCTTGATCTCGATGTTTACAGTCATCATTTGGGTTTTCCAGAAGAGAATTGAGGATTCAAGAAAGCCGCAAGAAGAACACACCCAAATTATGCTTCCAAAATTGAAGATGAAGTGGATAAGCTTATTAAAGCTAACGTCATCATAGAAGTTCAATATCCAAAATGGTTGGCTAATATTGTCCCTATGAAAAATAATAATGGACAAATTAGAGTTTTAATTGATTTCAGAGATCTTAATCGGCATTGTCCCAAGGATGATTTTCCAGTTCCAATCACATAACTCTTAATTGATGCAACAACTGGCTATGAAGCACTTTCCTTCATTGATGGATATTCTGGGTATAATCAAATCCAAATGGATCTTGAAGATGAAGAATCTACAGACTTCAGAGCCCCTCAGGGTGTGTTTTGATATCAGTTAATTCCCTTTAGCCTTAATAATGCAGCTGAAACATATCAACGTGCCATGCACCGTATCTTGAAACCCTTTTTAAGTAAATTTGTTGAATGTTATGTGGACGATTTGGTGGTTAAATCCAGACAACATTCTAATCACTTGGATGATTTGGAAATCATATTCCACAAACTTTGACAACACAATTTGAAGATGAACCCCTTAAAATGTGCTTTTGGGGTAACCTCAGGAAAATTTCTTGACTTTGTTGTATTCCATCGTAGTATCGAAGTCGATCCTGAGAAGACAAAGTCAATCCATAGTATGTCACCTCCTCATAATTTGAAAGAATTGAGAGGAATTCAAGGACACTTGGCCTATATTCGGCATTTCATTACCAATATGGAAGGTAAATGTTTAACCTTTACCAAATTAATGAAGAAGGGAGTCACCTACCAATGGACCGAAGATTGCCAAGAGGCATTTGATATTCTCAAGAAATATCTCTTGAGTCCACCTGTATTAATTCCACCTGTTGAATGGATACCAATTATTCTTTATGTTATAGCTTTAGAGCGGTCATTGGGTGCCTTCCTTTCCCAAAATAATGATGCTGGGAATGAAAATAGCCTTTACTATCTCAGTCGGACTATGCTTAAAGAAGAAACATGATATTCAAGTATTGAAAAGTGCTGCCTAGATTTAATATTTGTAGTTCAAAAATTGATACACTACCTGTAACATCATGAGGTCCAATTGGTATCTCACAATAACCCGCTCAAATCCATCCTTAGCCGTCCAATGCTTACAGGATGTCAGGAAAGGTGGACAGTTATTTTGCAACAATTTGATATCCAGTATGTGTCTCAAAAGGCAATAAAGGGCCAGGCTCTGGCTGATTTCCTTAATGAACACCCTTCAGTAGAAGATACATCTTTAGATATTGAAATTCCTGATGAGGAATTCTTCTCTATTCAAGATAATATTTAAACATGGGAAATGTACTTTGATGGTGCTTCCAGAAGTCCAACAGGGAAGAAAATGGAAGATCCTAAATTCAACAAGTTTGGGTTAGGAATTGTGCTTATTTCCCTATAAAAGGAAGTGCTACCCTATTTTTTCTTATTATTGGGAGGCGGTACAAATAATGAAGAAGAATATCACGCTCTCATCGTAGGCTTAGAATTTTCACTTCAGGCACAATTGAATCACTTAAAGGTAAAAGGTGATTCAGACCTGGTAATAAAACAAGTCAATGGGGATTATTCCATTAGAAAATAAGAGTTAATACCTTTGTATGATTTTTTCAGAGAGTTAATGGTGGAATTTCTTTCAGAACCGACATTTTCTTATTTCCCGCGATCACAAAATGCTCAAGCTGATGCACTGGCTAATGTAGCTACAACTCTGGAAGATCCAAATCGGGACGAAATAGTCATCAGTATTTCCCACCTTCATACAGTTTCACCTTATGTTCAAATAAGAATAGAGGAAATCAATGAAATTAGTCCCATTTCTAAACCATATGGTCATACTAAAGGATAGATGCCACCTATCGAGGAATTCCTTCAAAATGGAACACTCCCACCTGATAGAGCCAGGAAAGAACAAGTCCGGCGACGTATGGTAAATTTTACTCTCTATGATGGCCTAGATCACCTAGAAAATATTCTCTAAAAAAAGAGGTTTTTATGGAATTCTCTTCAAATGTATTGATGGTGAAGAGACAATGGCTATCATGAAAGAAGTACATGCAAGAGTCTGTGGTGCCCACCAGTCTAGACATAGACTGTCTGATCAAATTTGAAGGCTTGGATACTTTTATCCTTCAATGATACAAGATTGTGTTGATTTCACTAAGAAGTGTTATTCTTTCCAAGTATATTACAATTTCATTCATCAACCCCTAGAGTTGCTTCATACAGCTAAATACTCATCACCATTTTCTACATGGGGAATGGATGTAGTAGGACCTTACCTTTCAGCTACATCTAAGTAGTTTAAGTATATTCTTACTGATACTGACTTTTTTTCCAAATGGGAAGAGGCAATACATCTCAAAGAAGTTAGTTCTAAAAGAATTGTTAGATTCATTAAGTCTAACATCATTACTAGATTTGGTGTCCCTCATACCATATTGACAGACAATGGCACCAACTTCTGTTCATCCGAGGTAAGGAAGTTGTATCAAGAATACAACATCAAATACAACCATTAATATCGGTATCATGGAGCGGCCAATGGTCAAATAGAGGCCTTCAATAAGACTCTTTCAAACATACTGCAAAATATGGCAGATAAAGATAAGAAATCATGGCCTGATAAACTTTTTCATGATTTAGGGCTTATCGAACCACCACCAGTACTGCTACACGGTCAACTCCATATTCATTGGTATATGGAAAAAAAGCAGTCTTGCCCATTGAGGTTAAATTACCTTCACTCAGAGTAGCCATTTGTGATCATTCATATACAGATGAACAATCTCAAAAGCGATTGGATGAATTGGAACGATTAGATGAAAAAAGATTGTGCACTCTGCACCACTTGGAAGTCTATCAGAATCGAATAGCATGAGATTTCAACAAAAAAGTTCATCTTCATTCATTCATTCAAGGAGAATTGGTATTGGTCCTCAGAACTCCAGTGATACCAGGAAAGAATCCCCCAAAGCTTGAACCAAAGTGGGAAGGACCTTACTCAATACATAAGGTCTACTCAAATGGAGATTATTCTTTAATATCAATGGATGGAGAACTCATTACAACTCCAACCAATGATAGATTCTTGAGAAAGTATTTTGTGTAACACAAATAATTACGTCCAACATGACGTTAAACTTCATAACCATCATCTTGGATACACGACATTAAACTGTACAAACCAACGTCCTACATGACGTAAAATTGAATAAAAGTCCCTTAATACGTCAAACATGAAGTTAAACTGTATTTTGTCCATGCTACATGACACTAAACTGTGCAGCACCAATAGTCCTCACTACAATACTTTAAACTGCATAGTCCCATACATCATCCAATATGATGTTAAACTATTCATCCAAGCTGCAAGACGTTAAACTGCTAAGCACCCCATGTCTGTGACACATGTCATTTAAACTGTTAAACAGTCCCTTATGCGTTCTACATGATGTTAAACTGTGAATTTTTATGATTTTTGTTACCTCTTATTTCTCACACTGAGTATGAATCACGTGAGATTAGAGTAAGATTCAACCATAACACCCTCTCTGGGCCTCTAACCATGTGTAAGTCCCAACACCATTTTTAGGTTGTTGTCCTCAAGTACAACTCGATCACCAATTCATTATTAATTGAACTATGCGGACTTTGATCCTTGCCTTCTAGGCTGGGTACGTAGGCAACCTCCCGAGGTTGAAGCCCAAAACCAATCTCTTCACATCGGTTCACCTCTGTATTATATGACGTTTATCCATGAAGTATCCCAAAACCAATCTCTTTAAATTGGTTCACCTTCATCCCACATGACGTTAAACTGTCTACGTCCCTTTTGTCCCTACTACATGACACTAAACTACGCAGCACCATCATCCTCTCTATATGACGTTAAACTATACAGTCCTCCATTATCCCTCTCCTGATAGGGAATCATCATTGACATTGATCTCCAATTATGTCATATTCCAAAGACTACGTGCATACATGGCAATAACCGAACCTTTAACCTTGGGTCAAACCATCATTGCACTAAATTACCCTTTCACTCTTTACTTGTACGAACCAAATCTATACAGAGGGTATTTTAAGAACTACGTGCGGCTTGATTCCCATCCTTATGGGATACGTAGGAACATTTGAGCATCCCTCGAATCCAGCCCCAAGTCTTTGGGCCTAACCCCAAATTCCACTTTCAGTCCCTTGGATGAAAATTCACCATGTGAAAACATGAATGTGGTATGAAAACCCTTGTCTTCATTCACATCAGGTTTATAAAACACACAATGTGTATTCCTTTATTATGGTCCGAACTCTATGACCTTAAACTAAGATCTCCTACATTCTCGTCCCACATGACGTTAAACTGTATTTCAATAACTACGTATGGATTGATTCCCATATTTATGGGATACATAGTGAAGTACAGCACCCCAATTCAGGACCCAGTCACAACATGGTTATGGTTAGCATTGGTTTGTGTATCTTCTACATTCATTGGACAATTCCCATTTTGATGTATCATACTCCTATCCTTAAATACTTACAGATCTCTAATACCCTTTTATTGACTTCTGGTCACAAAATGTCTGATACAATGGAATTATTTTTCCTAACCATGCAGTACATTCCCCTAGGTGGCCTTGCATAAGTAGTCTACATAACAGAACTGTCAGCCAAAGGATGCTATTATTTGACTATGCAGCCAATGCCCTTAGGTGGCCCTGCATAATTCAACCCCCTAACGGGTTTGTCAAATAGGGGTTACTTCATTCTTGGGAGAAAACCTCTTCTGTCCTTATTGGTCTTAAAGACAATATGTAGGGATCCACAAAAAATAGCCATCCTTAACATATTTTTCCCATATTCATTTTCATGATCTGAAAGTATTCAAGTCTATGGTTTATATTTAACTTCCCTACATTTGGATCAGACCTTCGTAAAAGTGACATTCATCCAATTCAATGAAAATTTATATTGGGAATATCCTCTCCATATTCAAGTACCTCTCTCCATATAGAAAACTCTTTGATTTGGAAAATTCGAATCTCCATAAACTTCCACTGGATTTTAAGCAGTAGAAAAGTTAAATTTCTGAGAGTTCTTTTTTATGACTATGAAGCATGTGCCCCTAGGTGGCCTTGCATAATTAGTCTACATAACAGATCTGTCATACAAAAGATTCTATTATTTGAATATGCAGCCAATGCCCTTAAGTGGCCCTACATAATTCAATCCCCCAACGGGTTTTTCAAATAGTGATAACTTCACTCTTAGGAAATAATTCCTATAATGCCTTTTAGACCTTTTTTCATATCATTCCTCAGATTCAAAATTTTTTAAGACATAGTTTACATGTTTTAATCTATAATTGAATGTGGTAGTATGTTTTCAGATAAATTTTCAACGAATTGAGTCAATTTTAATTCATTCGGTCAAATCTATTTCGACCTTAAACATTAGCCTTTTCATGTCCGACGTACATGACTTTAAACTGCCAACAAAAGATAAGGGAAATATAAAAAAAAAGTCATGTCCTAGCTCACTAAACATACATTTTTTATGATTTAGGTAATATTGAGCAATAAAAAGATTCTAAGTTTGTAAGGTTATTTTTATAATCTTAGCAAAAATCAAACTATGTTTACTAGGCCCATTGGCTTAGGTAAAAATTTAAAGCAGGTAGCAAGAGAATGTAGGCACAAATGATTGAAGATGAAATTGTTTTTCATTGATGCACAAGATAGAAGGACATCCAAAGACTGAAGTCTCTTCTCATTTTCAGTAATTACAAGAGGCTTTCAACATAACTCTTCATTTGATTTATGGAATTCCGAGATTCATCAGCAACCACATGGAATTAATTCATTCAATTGGATACAATAAGATACATAGTGATACCGACTCTTCTTTGAACAATTGTAAAATAATGTTACTGAGTGCGGTTTGAAAAAATTTTCTGCTGATCAAACAGTGAATCTGTTTCTGTCCAAGAGACTTGGAAGAAGGATACATGGATTTGAGAATGGAGAATTGGAAGTAAAGATCCATTTAGATAGAGTACTCTTTTCAGATATTGTTCTAATGTCATGATAGTCTTATCTCCACAAACTGGAAGTGGAAAAAATATCATCCCATGGTTTTTCCATTTTCATATCTGCAAGGAAATGGCATGGAGGAAAAATTTGAAAATTCACACCATTGTTAACGCTCTTAATGCACAACATAACCTAAATAGAGGAATAACAGCGCAACTGCATCTCGAGCGTATGAGGTTTCAGATCTGGGGACATGGGCTATGATGCATTATGAATGCCTTCTCTACTGTTCCAGCATTTACGAATGATCCTCCAACTGAGACATTTGCTGAAGAAAAGTTGGTGTAAGTCTGAAACCAAGAATGTGGGATATATTTATTTGGCTCTGGAATGTTGACTTCTTGCAGATAACCATGCCCATACAGAGGTAGGTAAATACTTTGTGGGAAATTACGATGATACTTCTTCAAGTACTTGTCCAAATCTAGGAGATTGATGTCGCAGATATTATAATAGTCGTGGCCAACGATGCTCATCATGTCATCAATCCACATGCTAGACAGCTCATTAGCCGTTCCAATTCTTCTAGGATCTATTGAATCTGCACAAAGGTCGAATGATTAACTCTTAAGTAAGTTGATTTTTCATAAATTTTTTGATGAAATTATGAAAAATGGATAAGGCATTAAGGTGCGTAAGTCCCATGTTGGCGCGCAAGTCCAAGTCGGTCATGCAAGTTTGGGAACACAGGTATCACTGTGCAAGTCCAAATACCTCTGTAGAAGCGCGACATGAATAGAAGTGCGAACCAGTGGAAAACAAGTCACTTGCGCGAACGAGATATACTTGTGTGCCGAGAGCTCAGAAGCATTCAAAGCCTGGTGCTTTGCGCGAAGTGGCACCACATATTTATAGACAAGGCTGTAACCTTGTGCGTCGTGACCTGTGCGGCACGCACTTGCGCGCTGCTACCTGCACACTCAACACCTGCACGCCCAAATTTTCCTGGTTTTCTTATTTTACCTCAGAGTCAAATCCTCTTTCCTTTTTTGGATCCAACTCTGAGGGGGGAATTTTGTTGATGCTTCTTTACATCACAAAGTCTAATGAATGAAAAAAGGGAATACCTTAAGCACAAAAAAATTCATCCTTTGAAGAAACATAAAAAAATAACAAAGGCATGAACACAGATTTCTTTAAGCATGGGTCACACAAGTTTCACCATGGTCACGCAAATATACATGCGCGCCACATATTGGTCTCATAAGTGACTTGCACGCCCCATTTTATTTTCACCCAATGTCATCAATGGCCTATAAATACCCCTTGTGGGCCCCCCATTTCGGGGACGAAAAATCCAAAAGTCAGATTTAAGCTCTCGGCACCCTAGTCTTTGCTTGAAGTCTTTCGAACACTTATACGGTAATTTCTTACCTAGAATGGAAGATCTAAAGAGGGGGAACATGGCCTAAGTGTTGAAATTCATCAACACTTGCGCGCCTAAGTGTCTAACCCTTAAGGGAAATAAACACACTTGCGCGCCACCTTATCTCTTCAATAGAACTTGCACACCACCCTTTTGGAAGCCTTTAGGGATAATACTAAGGGATTGAGCCAAGTCTCGCCCAAGTATTACCCTATGGGTTAACCATCGCCCAAGTATACCCATGTCGCGCAAGTCTACTTGTGTGACCAGGACTTGCACTCCGAAACACGACTTGCGCGCCTGCCTCTTTTTGGGTGCTCCTCCTACCTATTCAACTCCTTTATTAAAATACACCTCTTCTCTTCAATATTTTTCCTTCAAAACCATCTTCAAAGCCATTAATGGCATGGTTCCTTTGTTGGATTCCTTATCTGAAAGGATTTTTTTGGAACATCTCTCAAAACCTCGTGATCTACATAACTTTATGTCACTAAGGTTAGATATTTCATTCATTCAACTCCATCCTTTAAGATGATAAGTTCCCTAACCTGGGCATCCTTTTCAGGAGTAAGCCCCAGTCACAAGTTCCCTAATCTGGGAATCCTTGTTAGTAGTAATCCCCAATCATAATTTCTCTTAACCTGGGATTCCTTTTCAAGAGTAAGCCCTAAATCTCAAGTTCCCTAACCTGTGCCTCCTTTTTAGGAGTAAGCCCTAGGCTTAATTTCTTTTGAATTGGGATTCCTTATCAGGAATAAAACCCAATCATAATTCTTCGCTAATTTGGTAATCCTCCTCAAGAGTAATCCCCAACTTAGAGTATCAAAATCTCCATAAATCATGAATATCTTTATAGACCTTACTCCTGGGCTTCTTTCCTAAACTAAGTCCCGATCTTCATTTACTTAGGTCGTCACACATACATAAGCCCCATATCATTCCTTATGACTGCATCTTTCATGGCACAAATCTTCAGGTTTACCAATACCTCTTGTTTCTCACACCGAGCATGACTCAAGTGAGCTTAGAGTGTAAAAGTAACCACGAAACATCCCTTTGGGCCGTTAATAATACGTAATCCCCACATTTATTAATCGAACTACGTGGAATTTGATCTATGCCTTAAAAGTAGAGTACATAATAATCCTTTCTAAGGTTTAATCCCATCACCCATTAATTCTCATCCGTCCCATATGAAGTTAAACTATATCTTAATTCCCGAACTATGTGGGTTCTGATTCCTTATATAACAAGGATATATAGGTAGCCCATCTGAGGGTATGATCACAACTCTAAAATAATCCATTTCCTTCTGAATGACAATAAACTTAAAGTGCCCCGCTGAGTGGATTTAAAACCAGTATGGTTATCATAATGATTAAGATGTTTCTATATAATGTATTGAAGGATACCATTGACTAGGAATCTCCAATACATATGAATGATTCACTATCGATGAAGAACCTCGAATACATATAAAATATTCTCTAAATCTCATAAATATCATTGATTTCCAAATCTAAAGGAAATATCATTTTCATACTTGGTAAATTAATAAGGATTCACAAACATAACTCAAATCTATAAAGAGAGTCCCAGAGTAGACAATAATTCCCCCCAAAAAGGTGTGATGAGTCTGACCTCCCATCCTCTCGACCAATGAAAATTCTTAAGCCTCATTATTCCACAACTAATGAGAACCTACCTTTGGAAAGTAGGTCCAAATAGATATATAATCATTGGATGTTTCCGGTTCTACGAATAAACCGGTTAGAAACCTATTGGAATGTTGGAACCTTAAAAAAATAGTGGAAAATTTATGCATAGTCGACTAGTGGAATCCTCTCGTTAACAGCCCTTCCTTTTGGGAAACTTTATGCATAGCTGACTAGGGTGTGTTTCTGCATAGTCAGGAAAATGATTCCTCAGGTATAAAACATTCTATCCTCGAAATATGGAGAAATATTATAAAGATTCAAAAGTGTCCAATATTAGGTTTATGGAGTGTTTAAGTGATATTTATGAGCACAAAAGAGGCATTTGGACCGATATCTTCCATGAAGTGTAGAGTACCTTGCATAAAGGAGGGGGCATCTTTGTTTCCTTGATGAACCCCTGAACGAGGGAACCTAAATTAAGAGATCTTTCATAGATATTTTTATGAAGAATAGGAGAAATGTTTCCTCACCTTGAGGTTGGGACTATGATATGAGGCCTAGGTTTCACTACACATCTCAGTGAAATGATAATCAAGCCACATGTAGTTTTTGAGCTACCATGCAATTTAAATCTATGCGGCCAGAACATTAGTTATGCATTTTAATGTCATGGTGTAATAAAAAAGGTGAATTGATGTGATTGTGGCTAGACTAGGGTATAGAACCTAGGAGGCACTATGTATCTTTTTTGAGTAAGAATCAAGCCACATGTAGTTCTAAAATAAAAATACATCCACTGATTGAATTCATGTGTAGAGGAAGGGGGGGGGGTTATGTTTTCAAATACGGGCCCATGCATAGGGTGATAACCCATATTGGATCCTTTCATGTAGATTTGACTCATACATAGGAGAGTGGGGGAATTTCCCATTTTGTATTGTGATTGGGACTAGGATTGAGGATCCATAAGTCACTACGTATCTCATTGGAATGAGAATCAATACACATATATTTCTTTTAGGAAATTGTGTAGTTTATTATCATGCGATGATTACATATGGTTTTCCTTTTAAGGTCTTGGTTTAAGGACCATGATAGCCTTAATTTGAATTTATATTCCTTATTCATGTAATGAAATCTTTTACCAAAACTCCTAATCCCATGTGATCTATGCTCGGTGTGAGATATAATGAGTAGTTTAGGTTTCTTCCACCACACAAAGTAAATTCAAGGGAAGTATATGGGAATTTAGATTTTGTGGTGTCTAGAATAGGATATGAGATCCAAGAATCTCTACATATCTCATTAGAATGAGAATAAAGCCTTACATTGTTCTAAAATCCTATGTAGTTTGACATCATGTGGTGATGAAGAAGATGGATTAACATGAAAAGAGGAAATGTTGTAACTGGGCCCAAGGACGGAAATATGAGCATCACTAAATTTCTTGGGATAGTAGGAATCATGATAGATGTAGTTATTGAAAGGTTACTTTTGTAGGTCTGACTCGTACATAGGGAGTATGGTATTTTTTTGGGTATGACTGGACCTGGGATTAGAGATTTGGGAATCACTACATACATCATTGGAATGAGAATCAATCCACACATAGTTCTTGAAAAGTTTACGTAGTTTATTTTCATGAAATGAGGATGTTGGAAGTGCAGTTTAACATCTTGTAGTAAGGATGTGGGTCACAAATGTGGAAATAAATATTGTTATTTGAATAAGGGATAGGACCTGGGCATCACTACATATCTTGCTTGGGAAATAACAAAGACACATGTAGTTCTTGAAGTTATTCCCCACAAAAATCATGATTTCATATGGGGAAACTGGGTATTATATATTTTGTAGAAGGATGTATGGGCTTGATACATGAGGTCTAGGTGTCACTACTTATTTCATTGGAATGAGAATCAATCCATAAATAGTTCTTAAAAAGTTCTCTATGTAGGTCTGATTTGTACACAGGTAAAGAGGGTTTTTTATGGACCCAAGATGGGTGATTTGGGAATCACTATGCATCTCATTGGAATGAGAATCAAGATATACTTAGTTATTGAATAAAGGTGTGATATGGGTACCATCATCAAACATAATGATCCACTCAAATACATATTTAAATGATTCACATTTTTACATCATGCAACAAGGATGTGAACCATGATATTTAACGTCATATGGTCAAGATGATATTATATGCAACTTAGAGACTCAAAACATGGAATATATATGGTTATTTTCATTTTAACATCCTTCGTTTAGGATGATAATCATTATTTTTAAGATCATGAAACAAATATAGAATACATAGTTTAACATATTACAGCTGAGATGATCATCATGTGATTAAATGAAAAATTTCTTTATGAATATTGTATTGGTTGGGGTCATAATGATCTATCAATACATTGATATTAAGTAATAATATCCATTAAAATGGATCTTATAAATAGTGTAAGGTCCCTACAACTTTGGTTCAAGATTTGGAGGCTTCTTTCCTGGCATCATTGGAGTCCTAAGAACCAATAACGGTTCTCATTGGAAGAATGAACAACGACATGCCTTCTTGATAAAGGCTCACACTATCCTATTTTGATATACCTCCACGTAATGAATGGTCTGAAATATTTTCTCAACGAGTTTCTCCAATTCATCTAGTAGTTTTTGGGATTTATCATATGTATATAGTTGATCACAAATGGAAAAATGGTGTGATTTAAATTGGACCCCAATGGATAGGAATACTTCTGTTACATATACTAGTGGGTATGGGGTTTCCTGTGGCGCAATACAAGTTTTAGTATAGTAATCTTGTAAGGAATGTAAGAGATTTTTGTGCTAAGAATTTTTATCTTTATCAACCATCTTTTGATGTATGTTTTATAGGTTCATGTTGAATTCCTTTATCTATCCATTAGCCACTACATGATAGCAGGATGAATGGTTAGATTTGATATTGTACTTATGATACCTCATTATAATATATTTTGGTGACATTTTCCATTAGTATTATATGATGGACACCAAATATGGTAATTATGTTGGCTTTCATGAAGCTAAAAATGATTTTGGCCTCAACTTTTTTGAGGGGTATCACCTCATCCCATTTGGAGAAGAAGTCGATAAAAGTTAATATGTATTTAAACTACTTAGACATAGTTTTGGGTTATGGTCCAAAAACATGAATTCCCCATATGGAAATGTCCAGAAGTATTTGGATGTATATAGAAACACTAGGGGTTTATGGTTGAAGTTTTCATGAACTTGACAGGAATGACATTTCTTGGTGAATTCTATGTAATCCTATATCATCGATGGCCTAAAATATCCAAACCTTCAAATTTTGTGGAAAATATTGATTCATGACTGGTGGGAACCATATGTTATGGGGTAAAATTTTTTCATGATAGTATCAGTATCTTCTCCATCGATACGTATGAGAAATTCCACATTAAATCCTTTTTTATAGAGGAATCTTTAGTGATTTGGGCCATCATTAAGAGTGAAGTTGGATGATCATCACCAAATTTACTCTTTAATAACTCTATCCTATGGAATTAATCCATTTTTAAGGTTTTATATATTGGGAATAATCCACCCAGTGTTGGGACTATATAGTTCAGGTATAGGGATGATTTTATTGATCTCTTCTATTCTAACTTGAACAAAAGGTGATACCATTTAGTGATGGGATATTCTGATGAATGTTTCATCTTGGGTAGGATCTATTAGAGTTTTATTTTAATTCTCTAATGTATCATCTTGGTCATTCTTTGATCGTAGGATGTGAGTCAATGTTTTTCCAAGGGGAATTCTGTTATTAACCCTTAGACATAGTTAATCACAGGGATTAACTCTTCTTTTATGATGGTGTAATCCATGTTGATATATTTGATCAAAAAATTTGAGTTACCTTTCACCTCTGGTAGTCCATTGATATTTGGAGTGCTAGTTACAGGCTTGTAATTTGGGCATGATATTCTACCCCATTATTTGTACAACCTTCTGATAGTAGGAAGTAGTAAGGTAAAATTGCCTTCATTGGGGAAATGAGCATGATCCCTAACCAAATTTTTTTGAGCTTAGGATCTTCCATTATCTTCCCTATCAGGATCCTGTATGTTCTATCATAATACATCTCCCACATTTGGGGCCCACCTTGAATAGTTAATATCTCCTCATTTGAAAATTCTATATTTAATTACGTTATTTTTGTTGAAGGGTGTTCCACAAGGAAGTCTGCCAAGGCCTAGTCTTTGACTTATTTATAAGGGTAAAATTGTATATAAAACTATTTTAGAATAACTAACCACCATATCTTATGTCTTGTCAACAAAGGATGGATGAGGATGTATTTGAGTGGGTTATTTTGAGAGACCAAATAAACCCTTTGGTGCTGCATGTAGTGCCTCAATTTCTGAAAAAAAAATATTAGTGCAAGGAAACTATTATCGAATACTAAATAATGATTCTTAGTATCAATCATGGTATAACTAAGATAATTGAGGCTATTTTCATTCCCAAAATTCTTCTTCTCCACAAGAAATTATCATAGTGATCGCTCTAGGGATGACACATATATAATGAGTGGATTTAACTCAATGGGTGGAATTAATTCTGGTGGACTCAAGAGAAATTTATTGAGACTGTCGAATTATATCTGACAGTAATAAGTCCACTAATATTCAAACCCTTTCTTCATAAATTTGGTGAAGGGAAAATACTTTCTTATGAGGTTGGCTATAATGATCCGTATATAGTCCAAGTTTCCTTGAAGTCCCCTAAACTCTGTGATGTTTTTATGAGGTGAAATAATAAGGATATAATTTATATTATTAGGGTCAAATTCAATTCCATGATGAAGTATTATGAAGCTAAAAACTTTCCCAAGGTTACCCCAAAATCACATTTTAAGGGATTAATTTTCAGGATATGCTACCGTAGATTTAGGAATATAGTCTCAGGATCATCCAGATGGTCAGAATGTTTTCGAGGATTAACCACTATATCATCAGTACAACATTTTAAAAACTTCCCCAAGAATGGGTTGAAGATGTGATGCACGAAAAATTGGTATGTAGAACCAACTTTATTTAATCCAATGGTTATTACCTGATAGTAGAATGATCCCCAGGGGGGGCCTGAAGGCAGTGTATTATTCATATTTTGGGGACATTTGATTGAACCCTAAATTTCCATGAATAAAATAGATGGATTGATAAACATCCATCACACTAATCGTTAATTATGTGACTAAAATCAGGAATTCATCTTTCAGACAATTCCAGTTGATATCTCTGAATTCGATGAAAAATCTGATTTTATTATTCTATATTTTCATAGGGATAATGTTTTATATACATTTCAAATACTATACCTTTGGCCTCAATTTTGGAGGCTTGAGCTGGGTGTGTTCATATGGATGCTTGGTTGTATCCCCGATGGACTTCTAGAAAGACCAAGTGGTGGGTGAACACCTAGGGATCAAGGCCTAGAATCTCTGTGTAATTCCTAGTGAACACATGCTAATGTTTCTTCAGGAAAGAAGTATAAACCTCTTATTCTTTAGAATCCATGGTTGTAATGATCAGACTGGGTCATGGATCTTTATCCATACCCAAAATTATTTCTTTGAGCTTGTCAATAGTAGTGGAGACACCTTCCTCAAATAATTTAGGGGTATCCATGAGGACTTCCTCCAATTTATATCCCTCATTATTTACCTCTTCCCCCTCTACCTGGGGTATAGATGATGAAGAAAGTTTCTTTGAGATAGGGAAAGAGTCAACATTTGGAAATTTGAAAGTTGAAGAAACCACTTCTGGAATGATTGATGGCATAATGTCTTTTTAGAGAGCTTAAGGGGAGACGAGGTCTTGAGAATGAGAATATTCATTTTCTTCTATTTTCATGGAGACTTCTGCCTGCCTAGATAATGGAATAGAAGATTTATAATAGTTGGGGGATGGAATGAGGAAATATTTATCTGAGATTTTTTTACTTATCATAGGGTTGAAAACTTCTCCAGTGCTTATAGGTTTAGTTGTTATGACTAACATCATGAAATTCATTAGATGCATGCTCAAATTCAGATCCACCTATTTGATTTGGTTTATGGGGAGTATGTACACTACAATGAGACATTTGAAAGGTTTATCTAGAATCATCTTCAGACCATTCATGGTATTGATTTGAGTGACATCATTATCTATAGACTATTTCCCATCCTTATGGTAGAATCCCTCATCAATGTACTATGATTCATAGAATTTAAATGGGTATTTTTCACCATGAGATGTCCCAATTTGACCATTTATACAATATTTTAGAAATTGGTGGTATGATAAGGGGATAAACACATGTTAATGTAGCCATATTCTTCAAAGAAGAATATTGAAGGTTGTATCCTACTTAACAACCATGAATTATGAGTCAGACACAAGATCCTAGAACCAAGTTCTGAGTTTGATTTAGTCAAGAGGTTTTTTCTCATTCTTGTCATAACCCTATAACATTAAAGTGGAGGGGGAAAAGTGAGATTCATTGAAACCCATTTTACTAAGTGTCCAGATTGTAATGAGGTTGACTCCTAAGCCATTGTCAATGAAGTCTCATTGAATATCAATGTCATTTATCATGTCAGATATATAAAAGGGTCTGACATGTCCCTTTATGATGGGATCCTCATTATAGTATATGAAATAGATGAACTTGTGTCGTTCCAGATGACAATTCTACACATGGTATAGTTCAAAATCTATAAACTTGAATTCAAATTCTTGAGGGCTCAACAAGGCCTTGGTGAGTGCCTCTTGAAGGTCTTTTGATAGAATTAGAGCATCCAAGATTGAAAACCTGGATAGAACCGAGAATAATTTCTTTAAAAAATCATACTTCTAGTCCAAAGTTCTATGCTTCCCAACATGGGGATGATCTTTTTTGGGTGATTTATGAGATGAAGTACTTGATGTGGATGGACCATCCCTTGGAATAAGAGATAAATGTTCATATACTCTCGGTGGATTAGGTCGATTAGGTTTTTATGCATTCCAAGGTTGATTAGGAAATGTATTATCCTCTAACTGATCTTGAAGGATTATCATGTTAGGGAAGACCTTATAATTTGTGGGGGAACTCCCTTACTCCTTTTGAGCTCACTGGAGAGCTCTCCCATGAGTTTTGGCTGTATAGAATGTTTGAGTTTGGATGTGGTTAGAGTAGTAACTCCCGAAACAACCATGTACTCCCCAAGATCCTCGACTCAAACAACCTATTACACCAATTCCATAACCATGTGTAGGAAATTTGGGTTCATATTCATGCTAATAATCTGATAATTAACCCATTATGTGAATATCATTAATGGAAACAAAGATCAATTTCTCATTTGATAAATATTTCATCTGAAAAGTTGACTATTGTTTTACCATTTTTCAAGGCGGTACCCGTGCTTCCAAGGATATAGACATGAATTATACTAAAGTCCAATCCAACTTTTTCCTTGGAATATGTTCATATTCATGTGTTTTCTTCTTTATATTTCAACTATGTCATTTTCTAGAAGATTGGATTTCAGATGACTAAGCTACCAATGAAGTCAGATGTGTTATAGAAGAAAAGGTCGAGGCATAGTCGACTATTGAAACTATGATCAGAGGATAACATGATTTTGATTGATCATTTTTCTGACCATCCAGTCATAGAAATTATGTGTACCCTTATTGTTAAATTTATACCATTCATTCTACTCCATCAGATTAGTAACTAAAACACATTCCACCTACATAAGTGGATTTCATAGTTTCAATTGTCTAGAGTCCACCATCTTTTATAGGATGTCTTAGAAAACAAAACACTCATGGATTTTGTTCCCTAGTACTTGATAGAAGGGGAAATAGTTTAGGAGATATTCTTCACCACCCATGCTGGGTTTCTTGGGACTTGGAAACTTGATCAAGTTGTTATCTAATGACGAGATAAAGCAACTGAGGACTTAGTTATTTCGAAAACAATAGACCTTGTTTTTCATCTGTTCAATTTTTTTTGCATCTTATGTCTTTGAACATCTTGATAAGTTGTGCATTATCTCTGATGCTTAGGAGGTAGAACCACACAATATGGTGTAAGCTTTGGAGCAGGATCAGGTACATGGGACTTCTTAAGTGTAATAGTGGCAACCTCTACTTTACCCATTATCTTTTATTGAGATGATGGAATTACTTGAGACTTAGATTTGGTATGTGTGAGGGAGTCTTCCACCTTTTTAGAAATTGGAATAAGGTCCTAAAACCCTATTGTGTATTTCAAAAAGATAAGTGGCATGTAAAAATACTCATGAATATTCACTATACATATGGGAAACAAGTCTTATTAAGGAAGTATTAGGTTTAAAGAGTATGTTAATCCTTTCAACTGAGAAATAAAATTTGAGGCCCTTTCACTATCTCACTGTTTTTAGTTTGAAAGGTCGAGGACTATTGTATTCTATATTTTTGAGAAAAACTAGAAGAGAAATTTTTCACAGTGGTCTTCCCACCCCATAATTGACCGAGATGGAAATCTAGTGTACCATACAAAGGATTTTCCCTATAGTGATTACATGAAACACCTGAGTTTCATTACCTCATGTTGTTCAGGGGTCCCCTTATAGGATGAAAACAAGACAAAATATGCATCAAATATAGCTATGGGTCCCCCGAGCCATTAATAATTAGAAATTTTGGGTTCCCAAAGTTTGGTGGGGGAAGAGTCAGATCTACCCATTCAAGTTAAGGCTTTTTTTCTGGTTGTATCAGTGCACTCCATTCCTCAACAGATTCTTATCAATCCATTAGGGAGTCAATAGTCTTTATGAGTCCTCAAGGGATGTCTAGCTAAGCTAGAGATTGAATAGGTGCATTGGAAATTGGGTCTATCTCTGATGGCACCACTAATATTTTTTGTGGGTAGCCTATAGGGGAAGGCCTGTAAGGATGTGCCTGGACCTATTCTAGTTGTGCACCCAATAGAGGTAATTCCAGATCTAATGATATGGGATCTATGTATATTGGTGGTTTGTAACCCATGTTTAGTGGGTGTTCCATATCCACTTCAGTCGCTGTGACGAACCCTCTTGAATGAGGTACACTAGTTAGGAGTGCGAGTTAAGGATATTTTTTTAGATTATATCAAGTAGGAAGGATACATCGGAGTAAAAATTCATTGAGTCTCCTCAATTATTTAATCTCACCCTCTTGTTGAGCATATCTTTTCTCAAGTGAAAGTGGATCAACCTCTCTAAGAGGTAGATGAAGCACAATCTCACCCTTAACCTTTTCCTTTTTAGATCACTTTTGAGGATGTAATAGTAGAGTGGTCAGAGGAATGATTAGATTCAAGGAAAGTCTCTGGTTTTAGGTACACACACATCTTTCAATCATTTTAGTGCGTACTATATTTTGAACCAAAACTTCCTCCACTAATTCTTCATTTTAATTGGCCACATGTTCTATAGGGTTTGTAAGGGTAGTGTTAATGAAATTACCTAATGTGTAATTAATTTAAGGAATTAAATAAGTGTCTTTTAAATACTTTCTTTTTCTATGATCTCCATGAGGAATTTTACTCCCCTTCATTGATTCTATGGGATTTGTTTTGTGGATGGTAATCTGAATAGAATATCCAAACAATTCAGTCCTACATGTTCCTAGTGAGGGTACTAGATCAAGGGATGGTACAAACTGGTAGGATCCATTATGCATCATTTCCCCAAATTGGGAGATGACTGAATTTTACTAAGGAAGTGGTTGTTCAGGTGAAAAATCCCCCACCCCTGAGGGTTGGGGTTGTTCCTGTTCAGTTTTCATAATTCTTCAGGCCTGGTTTGCTGACCTCAAAGGTTGTGTAAACAAATCCCCCATCCCTACGGGCTATGGTTTCTCCTGAACAACTATGGCTACTAAATCCATGAATTCCCTTCTAATTTTATAGAGTTTTGTTCAAAAATATGTTGGTGCATCATTTGGTATTCATCTAGATCACCCAATTATGAAGACCATTGTGTTATTTCTAACATTTGTGTTATCTTATAACTGACTTCTCATAAGTGTGAGACTTGCTCGATATTTTTAGATGCCTGATATAGAAGTCTTTCAATATCACACTCTCTTCTAGCCTAATGTCGGTAAGAGTCAGTTGGGGCCTATTTTTGCTGAGCATATCATCAGTTGTGAATAGAGTCCATTTATTGAAGCTAGTCTAAGGCCATTACATTGCATGATACCACCTTCTATTGGATTTTCTAGTTGGGGAGCATGGTAAAATGCAAAGCTCCATGTACACCCCATCCTATGATATGAAAAACATATGGGGAATCTTTGATTATCTATCATAATCTTCCCAATGAACTGTGAAATGTGTGCTGATGGGATCCTATCTATTTTTGAACTTTGAATTTTTTACAGTGTGGAGAGATGCCAAGTCAATTTGGTGTTGCGTCTATTTTATTATATTGATGTGACTTTGATACTCATCTTAGGGTAATACTTTTTTTTCTCAAGTGATGAAGCATTTTACATATATTGAGGTAGATTTAATGCACACAATCTTCCCACAACACTTTTGGAATGATTTATTGTGGGGTGTTTAAATGATATAACATGACTGATAGGTCATCTGTAGCTAGATATTTTCTAATGTATAAAATGAAATCTTCATCTTTTTTAGAGGTTATAAAAATATTCTGATCAAATTGTATGGTTTCACACTAATTTATCATAGAAAAAGATATAGGTAGGGACCTAACCTATAATATTAGAAGTGAAGTGATCCAAGTGGGGTTCAGAGAATGACCGTTGTATTGGGATGTCTTTCGGCTGAGAAAGAATTTCACTCGTCAATGAAAAGGCATCACACATGACTTTCCTTGTTTTCCCAAGTGCCTATCAGTAGGGGGGATTTATCATCAATACATATCTAAGGGGAGGACCCTTATGATGAAGTGAAACACTACTATGGAGAGAAAATTTGCAGTGAACACCATCATGGGGAGGACTACTATGATGGATATAGAAAGGAGAAGATACTCTTGATATTTTATCATCTGGCCATGTGGAGGGATATTGTGACTCTTGTTGGGAGATAGGCACTCAAGAACAATCAGGTTATGGTCATGAAACAAGATTTTATGGTGAAGTGTCGAAGGAGGACCTTCATAATTATTTCTACTACTCCTATAATTTGGTAACAGGAGAGTAGGATCTTGAGATTCCATAGATAAACACTTTAGGGCTTCAATAACTCCAATATTAAGTAGAGTGGGATTGTAAATCGACTCTTAATTATATAGTCCTCTCCAGTGAGTATTTTTTGGGATGAATTATTGTGAGTGACTAGGACCAATTATTGGGGGAATTGGTCTTCATGCAAGGAATCTTGATTGAATGTATCTTGTATCGTTATTGGAGTTTGTTGATAGGCTCCTGGAAATCTGGCAGGGGATTGTGCCTATCGTGGAGTGTCCATTGTAATAGACCGATTACCTCATGTTGGAATGAGTGTATGTTCCCAATATAGTTTTTCATATATCATGGGGGAGTTTCCCCCACAAACATATTATATGGGAGTATAGGTATGTGTCTGCTGTAGGGAAACACACTGAAGAGCCTCCCCATTTGTGGGGATGGAGCTGTGTGTCTGTACCTCTATCACTACTGTTGTCATAATTATGATGTCATAACTGGTATATAGGATATGGAGAGGGATTTACCTATTCTCTTTCAACATTTTCAGGAATATATTGGTGACTTCAGTGACCGAAACATGGATATATTCCCATTATGAATCTAGAGTAGGGGTATATTCTTTCTCTTTTCCTCCATTTCTTACCAGTGGATACTGACGGTACTCAGGTGTAGGGATAAGGGAATGAGTTTTCCTCATATTAATCATCAGGGATTTCTAGTTAATCTCACAGATGTTTCTAGACGAAATTGTTGGTATGATTGATGTATGTAGGAAGGTGTGTGTGTGTCAACTTGTTGTTTTCCACCAAACATTGATAGCAATATTTCTGGGTGCACATAGGTGTTTGTTTTTTCTAGATTTGTTCTTACGTATTTAGTTAGTGGTTTTCTATGGGTGATAATAGATGAGTTTGATGATAGGATTGATTAGTATGGGTAGGTGTATGTTCCTGCTCACTGTGTGCCACCTGATTTGAATAGTAGTCTTCCTTGGATTCCTCTAGGTGAGTCATTTGGATAGCTGAATTAGGGTGGGTGAGTGTATGTTCCCACTCACAATTTTCAACAAATTTTATTTATGGGATTCTATGAAGGGGACAGAGGTGTGTACCTAATACCTATTGGCTGATTGGTTCCCCCTATAGGCTATCATTTACACCCAGTTCTGGATGATTTGGACTGAACCGTTGCGGATGACACCCTCATCATGCTGAGGGTTCGATGTTGCGCGGTGTTGGCGGTGGTGATTTCTAGAAGGATCCCCTAAAAATTAACCTTGTGTATTATTAAAAAGGATATCTATATACTATTTATCCACTTACTTAAGATAATAGATGTAATTATTATTGTATTATAGGGATAAGATCATAAATTTTTTGAATATAGTGGTTAGTACAGTCTATTTATAGACCATTGTCCATCACTGATTGGACGATTAATTGGGCCTTGCAAGATAGGGGGCTTGTTGAGCAGCCTCCAGGGTTAGGATTATATAGTTCTGATGATACTCCCAGACCAGTGCATTTGAGACCGAACATTTAAGACATTGGGTTGGTGACGACATCCTTTGCTTGGAAGAAGATCCAACATGAATATTATCTAGGGAATATATTAGTGAGAGTTAGTGCGACACCATTTGGATTGAAGGGATATCCTATTGGAAGTGAATGAATATAGATGAAAAAAGAAAAAACCCCCCCATTATAGAATCATCTCATTAAAATGAGCACATTCATGATTGATTGTCATGTTTGGACCTCTTTCATTTTGAGAGAGAAAGGGTCCTGACAAGTGGGTGACACCATCATCTTGGTTAAGGATTCATGCCAAGTTCACAATTTTTGTTTCTGATGAAAATGTTGTGCCTAATGATCGATTGTAGGGGGTTGAGTTTTGTACCATTAGTTACGTCATGTTTACTATTTTAGAATAGTTTCTAATAGTTTTCCTCATGGAACTATAAACAACCAATGGTTCTATATCTATGAGGGACCTACTTTCTGAAGGTAGGAACTCATTGAAATTTCTGGATAATGATACTTAAGAACTCATGTTTTTTTGAGACGATGGGAGGTTTCTACTATAACACCCTTTTTGGGGGAATTTTTTACAAATATTGGAATCTCTTATAGATTTAAGCTATGTTAAAAAATCCTTCATTAATTCCCAATTTTAACATTGGTCACCGTTGAATCAACAATCAATTATTAGCATGTATGGAAATTAGAATCATCTATATATATTCTAGGTTCTTCATCAATGGAGATATTTGTATATATCCAAGGTTTTCCATCAATGTTATCCTCTTATTCATTGATTATAGATTCTTTGTTCATTATTTGGATGATACTAGTTTTCATCCACACATTGGAGTTCTCTGGGGTGTATCATCATCCAGGGAGATAGGAGTTGTTTTGATATTAGGATCAGACCCATAAGATGGGCTTCCTACGTATCCTAATGAAAGTAATTAGATCCCACATAGTTTAGTTCCACTTAACATGGGAAATAAAACCTTTTAAGGTCGTGTGATAAGGACTAAACCATGTAGTTTAACATTATACAGTAAGGAATTATAGGAGAAAAGTGCCTTGTAAAATTTTAATGTGGGGCTTATGAGGAAGTATACCAATGATCTAGGAAGTAATATAGATTCCCAGGTTTGATACGATTTTACTATGAATATGTTCTAAAAATAATTATGGTTGATTTGTGGTTTTGTGTTTGGACCTCAGGGAGGCTTCCTACGCATCCCATTTGGATGTGAATCAAATCCTAAACAGTTTGATTGTGAGGGGCTACACCTATGGAGGCTCTTTGAAGGTTTGTCTCATAGGGAAGTATTGATATTTGAGAGGATTTAGTTGGGTATTACACTATATAAAAGGATTCCCTAGTTTGGTTTGGTGATTACACCTAAAGAGGATGACATGGATGGGATTGGGACTATGATAAATGACTTGACCCATGAAGATTTGAGGGATTGATTTAGGGCTTACCCCTCAGAAGGATGACCTAGATATTTTATTAGGGCATAAACCTGAGAAGGAGGTCCATGAGTTAGTTTGGTATTACACTTGGAATAATGCCCAATAGGTTTGGGATCATGAGGATATCACAAACACTGTCAACCTCTATTCCCACACGAGTCATGCTCGGTGTGAGAAACAAGAGGTAATGGAAGATCCGAGAAACCACACAATCTACTTTTCCTTGAGGTTGGATACATGGCCTTTGAGACCCATGCTTATGGAAAACATTGAAGGAAGTTGAGAGGAATATCTAGAAGAATATTCTCTTCCAAAACATGCATCAAAATGTGTGGATGTTATGATAGTGGCTATCATCTAAGCCCACATGAGTCATGATGATTCATGATTGAATGTGAGAGACAAGAGGTAGCAGAAGATTAGAAAACCACACAATCCCCCTTCTGTTGGTGGAAGAGGCTGGGGTGATGACACTTCCCAGCCATCATTGTACCCTGAACCCAAAGGGAGAGAGAAAGTGATTTGAAATGACCATATCTTCTTTTATTTTGATAGCCAGGATAGTCACATTTTTTGATATATATGACTATGGCCCATGCATATGGAGATGGAGGAAAGAGTGGACCAGGAAAGGTCCTACAAGATAGGTTATGAGATTACACTAAGGGTAATGCCCTAAAATTGAATCTGGAAAGAGGATCTAATTCCCAGTCGAAGATAAATGAAAGCATGATCCTCACCCAGCCCGCCTAGAACTGAAGGCTTCAGTTCTTAGAGACAACTAGGGAAGGACATGGTCCTAACCTTAGTACTTGAGAGTGTGAGTTCATGACGATGCCCCCATGTTCGAGGTCCTCAGAACCATATGAATGCATATCTACATACACCCCAAGGACCCCACCTGATAGGTAGGACAAGTGTGGGAAAAAAATGACCATAAGAACACATATCCAAATGGGAGACACGCTAGTGTGCCTATTTCCATGTTTTTGTAATTATAGTGGTTTCAGTGGAGGTTTCAATTTGGTCCTTATCAGAAGACGTATCCAAAGGAGAAGGGGTTATTTAATTGGTGGATTGAAAGAGGACTCAATGGGGGGATCAAATAAGTACTATCTTAGAGAGCAAAGGTGCTTTGCACAGGGACTGAGAGGAACTTGAGGTGCTTAGTGCAGGGGGTGGGCCTGTGTGAGATGAAGATGCCTTGGGAAATGGATCACCAAGGAAACAACACCTAGGTTATGCTTTAGCCTAGGCACTATGAGTCTCATTGTGTGTCCTTGGGTAAGTCTCGCGTAGGTCCATGGTTAGTGAAGGGGCCTCAAACAGGTGGTTGTCCATTAGGGGAGAAATAGGGTCCTTGTATCGGTGTCTTGTATTTCATACACTCGAGGGACTTTGATCCCATATCCCCCTTAATTTCCTCTTTTCTTGAGTTATAGTAGGCTACATGGGGGATTTTGGAGGACCTGGGTGAAGGGGCTACACGACCAGGGCTGCAGGGTTTTTTCGATCATCCCTTTGTGAAAATGAGGAGCCCTAGGGTCTTATTTATAGGCAAATATGAGACCCTGGTCAAAGGAGGTTGTCCATGGAGGTCC